>JANXHW010000004.1:101730000-102980000 GCA_026170595.1 Plestiodon gilberti rubricaudatus | reverse complement strand
AAGCAGGAGATGCCTGTAAATGCTTCTATTGAAAGTGAATGGAATTCACTTCCTAATTAAAATAACTTGGGGGAAGGGAACAATCAGGATCGGAACTATGGCAGAGACAAGTCTTAAAACTCCCCTACCCCCCTAGACATGGTTTCAACCCATTTTGTGTTCCCTCCCCTCTACTGTTTAAGAAAAAGATGTGGAAAATAGGCCAACATATGCATTCCTTGCAATATGTAGCCTGGCCGCTAGCCTGTGTGGACTTCAAATCTTATGGTGAAGGGAGGAGGGTCATGAAGTGCTGGATTCACAGGATTCAGACCAAATTTGGCTTTTGGCATACCACAATGAGCCCACATTTAGCAAGACCCTGTGTACAGAGGCCCATGACCATGGTTGGCTGAATGTTGTGGGCAGAGATGGTTATGAAAACAGGCCCTAGGGAGTCACTATTCAGTGAAAAGGTATGATGTACCAGAAAGGAAGAAGAGACCCCTGAAGGAATCCTACCAACATAACTGAAGCTGAAGACCAGAATTGGCCATAGAATGGCATTAGGATTTTGAGGTGTGCATGTCTCCTTCTATGGGGATAAAATTTTACACACCCTCAGACGTGCCACCTTCAGGCTTTATAAAAAGGATGCCAGTAGAGTCCTAGAGTTGAAGGGTCCTTCATCAACCGCTAGAAGCAGGAAAATCCTCTCTAGAGCATCTCCAAAAACTGCCTGTCAAGCCTCTACTTGAAGACCTTTGGTGCGGGAAAACCCACCACTTCCTTTGGTAACTGGTTCTATTGTCAAACTGCTCTTACTATTCAGTTGATTTCCAACTGAAATTTCCCTCCCTGCAGCGTAAGCCCATTAGAACTAGTTCTCTCTGGGACATCAGATGCCCGGGTGGCTTCTCGATGGGCACGAAGACTTCTTTGTGCCCATCAGGAAGCCGCCAAACACACAGAGGTGTGCGGGGCTCGCTGCAGGTGATGTCACTTCCATTGACAGCACTTCCGGTATCTGGTCGCCACCCCGGACATTAGAAGCCCTTACTATGCTACTGCATTTAGGCCATCGAGGTAGTTTTTAACAAGTTCTCTGTCGACCCTAATCTAATCTGTCCCTTTCCCATTCACACTGCTCTTGTAGAGCCGCTTGCATTTTCCCCCCCTCCCCCCGTGGTCAATGAGCCAACACAAATACTTGCACAATTCTCCTATGTACTTTGAGCAAATACTTCCTTGCTTGGCATAGTCTGGGTCATGCTGCTTTGCTTTTCATCAGTGCAATGTCTTAATGTATGGAATTCACTGCCATATTTTTGCTTAAAAGAGGATTTTGTTTAAAAAAAAGGTGTTAGGAGGAGAGCAGGTCTGTCAGGGTCTGCTAGCCATGTGAGTTGAAAAAAGGACCTTCGTATAAAGATACAATATGCCTTTAATTTACCAGGTGCTGGTGGCAGATGACAGGGAGGTCTGTTGCCTTACTGACCTGTTTTGTGAACTTCCAAAGAAATCTGGTTGGCCAAAGCTAGAGATCAATGTACTGTCTCATCTGATCCAGCAAGGGAGTTACTTTATCACTGTCTTCTTTGAGGAAGGGCTAAATCCCTGTACATAGATTATTGTACTGGAAGAACTATCATATACAGTACTCCCCCCATATCCGCTGGGAATATGTTCCAGGCCCCTCCATGGATACTTGAAACCGTGGATAGGAGTGAACACCCCTCCATGGTTTCCTGAGGGGCCCCCGCCCTGCTTCCCCTGCGGGCAGGCATGCTTGCCCCCCCCAGCTCTTATTTTTCTTTCAGCAAGCTTTGTTTCTTACACAAACAGAGAAGCAGCCTCCATTGCAGGCAAGTAGAACGAGACTAAGTCCTAGAGAGGCTCTGCAAGGTTTCTGTTAACTTTGCAGAGCCTCTCTAGGACTTAGTCTTGTTCTAGTTGCCTGCAGTAAGCAGCCAGAGCTGCTTCTCCTGTTTGTTTAAGGAAGAAATGAAGCTTATTGGGGAAAAAAAGTAAAAGCCTGGGGGGGTCCCCACAATCCATGGATAAATGAAACCATGGATAGTGAATCCGTGGATATGGGGGTCCACCTGTACTAGATTTTTCTGAAAAGCAGGAAGAATATTATCTCAAAACCAACATGTCACCTCTGATTACTTGAGTGGCTCAGAGGTAGCTGCAGCCATAAGCGTCACTGGAGCGTGGCGGGGGGCGGACCGCCGAGGGGTGATGCGCAAAGGGTGACTTGCGCACGCGCGCTGCGCATCACCCTTCCTGAGGCTCCGAGGCCGGGAGCAGGCCTCGGAGCGTCCGCCCCGGGCGGCTGTCCACGGCCTTCTGACGAGGCCCAATGCGGCGACACGGTATTTATTAGGTTTTTTGCTCCTGCACAGAACGTTTCTGAGGGCAAAAGGGCAGCCCTTGCCCTCAGAAACGTTCTGCGCAGGCGCGAAAAACCTAATAAATACCGTGTCGCTGCATTGGGCCTCGTCAGAAGGCCCAGGACCACCGGCCGGGGAGGATGTCTTCGGAGCCGGCAGCAGCGGGGCCCGGGGGTAAGAATTCCGCGGTGGAAGTCTTACCCCCAGGCCCCGCTGCTGCTGGCTTGGACGATATCTTCCCTGGCCGGCGGTGGCGCGGCGAATTTGGCATCATTAGGGCTGTGCGTGCCCTAGTGACACCACTGGCCGCAGCTTCAAGTCAAGGAGACTTCCTTCCTTTACTTTCCAAAGCTTTCCTTTGTCAATCAGGTTTTTCATTTTGCTACTCTCAGGAGAGAGTAGACAATTGGTCTGCAAGCAGATAGTAATACAAAAACTATAATTTCCTGTACAAAACTAGAAACCTAGCCATGGACTCATCACGAACAGCTCTGTGCAAATGAATAGCAAGCCTGGGCTGCAGTGCAAAGAGTCGGTTCTTTTCCCCATGTCCAGTTAGGGCTGTAAACACACAGCAGCCTGGGCTTCTTAACCCTTTGTAATTATTGAGGTAAGGCAGAAAACACAGCAAAGTCTGTTAAGTGATCAGAACTAGAAAGTAAAACAAGCTCTGATCTTGTGTATTGAAGTTTGTCTGCTATGTTTGAGATTAGTTCCTGAACATGAGCAGAGTGTCCCTCCCCTTTAGCTCATCATGCTTTCAAGCTTGAGGCACTAGTATGTATAAAGCAAGGGCTCAGGGTTAGTTTAAGACATTACACCGCAATCCGACTTAACTTTTGTGCTGGTTTAACCAACGGGGCAGCAAGAACGGGAGGCCCCAGAACGGAAAAGGGATTAAAATCCCCTTTGAATTCCTCTTTTGGAGGGGATTTGAATCCCTTTTCCGTTCTGGGGCCTCCCGTTCTCGCTGCGCCGCTGGTTAAACTGGCACAAAAGTTAAGTCAGATAATGATTGCACTGTTAATCAGAGCGTATTGTCCAAACTGAGTTTGTGTCTCCTCCCCTACCCCCCCCCCCCGCATTGTAGAGGAAATTACACAGTGCATGTGCAAATCATGTATGCATTTGCTAATTTAGGAGGATTCCGTTGCTTGCTTGCTTACTTGCTGTGAATCTATGTCTCTGTCTATTGGGGGATTCATTCTAGGTTTTCTCCTGCCTTGACATCTCCTGCCTTTCCCTCATTTTAAGAGAGAGCTCTGTCAGCTTTTAATTTAATTTTTATATTGCCTGCCCTCCAGGAAGCTCAGTGTAGCATACCTGGTTCCTCCTCCTCCATCCTTGTTATCCTCACAAAACCCCATGAGGTAGGTTAACAGCTCTTAACAAGCAGGCAGCCATCTTTGTTCCTATGTGCCTGACGTTCTGGCCACAAGTCCCTCATCCTTTCTGGTGCTGGAACTATACAGTATGTGTGTTATATATAAATAGTCTGCTGTTCCCTGTAGCATGTCTTTCCTAATTTATTTGGGAAAGGTTTATTTTACCCAAAACATCTAGCTGAGGATTTTCTGTCCTTCCATTTTGTATACCCATTTTATTTCATCTGTAAATTTCATTACCATACAGACCACTGGTAGGCATTAGACAACTTACAAGTTATTGTAGTTAAAATTGTTGGGGCTTATTTACAAGTTGCTTTTTATTTTATTTATTGCTTTGTGATCTGGAAAATTCCAGCACTTTTTTTAGGTGTGTCTATTTCTCCTTTTGTAAGGAGAATGTTGAATGTGTGGTGGCAGTTTAATGTTGAATGTGTGGTGGCAGTTTGCCACATTTTTTAGTGCCAAGTAGTTTGTCCATTCCTGCATTCTGCAGTTCCTGTGTCGCCATTTAGTATTCCATATATCTCAGAAAGCCAACATGAGCACGGATCTCAGAACACAGCTACAATCTTCCAGGGATAACGGTGATCCTTTTGGCTACTTTGCTATTCAAGGTTCATGCATACAGCCCAGTGCAAGATTGCATGCTTGAAGCTTTATGGTGTCTTCCTGTAACAGCTACACATTGATTGATTTATATTGATTAAAGTTCAGTCCAATTTAAATGTTGCAGCATCTGTTCTTTACTGCTCTGCTTCCACTTTCCCTTTGATTGTTTTCCAGCAAATATATGTCTTTGCAATAAACCAGGAATGTGTGCAACCAGTTCACATGACGGTAACCCCTGAAACTTGATCAGACCCTCTCCTCCATTCATTTACTGAGCTGCTTAAAGTATGCAAGTCTTCATGGGTCACAACAATCCTTTTCTGGAATTGTACCGGCCCAGAATTATTTGTTTGAGCTGCCATCTGGAAGTCTCAGAATAGAAAACTTAGCAGCAATTAGCATCATTTTTTTTAGGTGTGCACCTAAAATGTGAAGTAGTCATTTCTTGGGCTTAACTGTTTTGAGTGATACCAGATTTCGTGCTAATGACAGAAATTGGAATTTATGCTGCACTTGTGTAAGAAGGAGAACCTGGTTTATGGTATATGTCCTCACTAGGCCAAAATCTGTACAGCTGGTAAGTCATTGGTTGTGAATCCATGGAGGGATTGCTTTGCTTTTGTTCTCCCAGTAGCTAGCCCCTGACAGCCCAATGCTATCCAACTTTCTAACGCCAATGAAGCCCCATTGCAAACATAAGACAAACATTCCATACATTCCATTACCTTGAGGAGGCCTCCGTGACTGCCCCCCCCCCCAGGATGCAGCGTATGCCCCATTGGCACAGCTGCATCAGTGCTGGAAAGTTGGATAGGATTGGGCCCTGAGTCCTCTTCCCCTCCCATCTGCTGGGTATGGGGCAAAAAATGAGCGACCTACCTCTTTGGAAGCTTTCTGCTAAAATAGGTAAGTTGCCTCTCTATAGTATAGGCCGTGCTCAAGTAAGCAAAACATTTGTATTGTTAGGCCTGAATAATACTGGATGTTATGTGAAGAGCGTTTCATCTCATCATTTTCAGCCCCAGGGCTTGCTATCCCATTTAAATTACATGGAATTCAGAATTGCTGAAAGTATGTAAAGGACCCACAGCAGTGTAAGTCTGTTAATTAAATTTTAGATTTTCTTCTTTTTGTGAGACAGAAATATAGGCTTACCATATCCAAAGGGGGACAGGGTGCCTACACCTTTAACCATTGTAAAAAGAGGGAATTTGGGCAGGTGCAGCTCATCATGGAAGGGTGCAACAAGCTGCACCTGCCCAAATTCCCTCTTTTTACAATGGTTAAAGGTGTAGGCACCCTGTCCCCCTTTGGATATGGTAAGCCTACAGAAATATTTGAAAGCACAAATATATAGACTGCTTGGGGATGTGCCAGGGAATTAAAACAACTTGGGCACCTGTCAAAATGATCAGTGCTTGAGTTGTTCCTTCTCATAGTCTGGGATGGGGAGAGCCACCTTGCATAGAAAACTGCTAAGTCACAGACAGCTTCCTAGAATCTTAAAGGAGCTTTCCTACCCTGTGCCTGTTCACAGCCCCTCTTCATGCCCCTTCCATTCACCTGTATTGCAGGATTGGGCACCTGGAAATTGATCATATCTACAGTACTTCTCTCCCCCTTTTGTTCCCTCCCACCCTGAAAGGAAAGTTATCTGTGGCTCCTCCATTTCCTTTGTTCTTACTCTACCAAGTGATGGTCCCAGATGCTGCATCAGAATTTAGTCATCCCTCACTTTGGAACCATCAAAGCAACTGGACATGCTCAGAATTCACAAAGATTCATTTCTATAATTTCACTTAACTGCCCTGAAGGGGCAAGTTCTGGCCTTTTTGTAGATTGTGACAGCAAGTTTGGTCCCAAAACTTATTTTCACATCTATAGATGTGCAGTTTCATTTAAGCCCTGGGTCAAATCCATACAACCCAGTAAAGGTGGGAGTTTGTAATGAAAAGCAACCATGGGATTCCCTTTGGAAAGGGGTGAATTTGTGTACATGTTGCCCAAAAATTATCTCTTTTCCTGCTATTGTATTACTTCAGCAAAACAGGTTTGGAAATCTGTGTGCCATGGTAACATGTACCATGGTAACAAGACCCTTGCTGTCTTAAAATCAAATATTCAAGCCTTTTGAGATTTAGGGTATACGGGTAGAAAAGCCGTAAAGCAACTTGATTTTAGAGATTACTTTGTGCTAGCTGGATTCTATTTACACATGGCTTTTCTACCCGTATACCCTAAATCTCAAAAGATTATAGCGGGCCATGAAAGTCTCAGATCTAAAATAAATATTCAAGCATCCTGACCAGCTTGCTATTAGGCCAACATTCTTTCCCAAAAACTATTTGCTCTATTTTCTGGAATCATTCAAGTTAAATGTTTTTCACGTATTAGCCAGTGCCCTGATTACTGACGGGAAACTTAAAAATTGTTTAAGTAAATAAAATATCTGCAGCCTGCTCCTCAATAAAACAAAAGGGGCTTCCAGCACGGACATCAAATACCTAAAAAACATGGAGACATTAAAACGACGCCATCATCATGAAGACTAAAACAAGGAAGTCAGCTAAGATGATCATGTTCGTCCAGTCTTATGAGGGACGAATGGCTAACGGTGCAGTCCTATCCAACGTACACCACCGGTGCAGCGAAAATGGTAGGCCCCAGAATGGAAAGGGGAGTCAAATCCCCTCCAAACCTCCTTTCTGTTCTGAGGTCTCCCATTCTCGCTGCACCGCTGGTTACACTGGTGGTGTAAGTTGGATAGGATTGCGCTGTAAGACAGATATTGGTGAGTGGTGAGGTGGAGGTTATAACGTAATCCGGGAGCTGCTATGAATGCCTCGCTTCTTCTCCAGGAGTACTACATACAGTCATGTCATCCGTCTACGCACCCAGTGCAGTGTGACTCTGGCATCACCCACTGGCGCGCAGACCCAGACGTAATTGGCGGCGACATGATGATGTCATCATGTCACAGCCAATTATTTTTGGTGCGGCAGCTGCTCTGATTCAGCCTGCTCGGCTCGGAGCCAAGTAGGCCGAGTCAAAGCAGCAGAAAGTAGCACGCACGGGTGACATCCCTCAGGGAGGGGTGTCAGCTTTGCTTGGCCGCTTTCCGCCGCTTAGACTCAGCCTGCTTGGCTTGAAGCTAAGTAGACAGAGCCATATCAGAGTGGCAGAAAGTGGCCGAGACTGGGCTGTGGGGGGGGGGGGGGTTGTTGCTGTGGCAGGCTTCCCCGCCATGTCACCTCTCAAATGTGCATCACCTGGTGCGGGCCACACCCCTGTAGTGATACCAGTGACCACATAGTTCAGTGGTAGAGTATGCAGAAAGCCCCAAATTCAGTCCTGAGAAGAACCTGGTCTGAAACTATCAATGCAGACAATATTAAACTAGATAAACCAATGGTTTTGACTTGGTACAAGACTGCTTCCTATGACTTTGTAACTTCACAGGAAACTGGCACTCTAATAATGGAATCCCTTGTTCTGAGTGGGCAGAGGGCCTGTTCTAAGTGAGTGGGGAATCATACAAAGCAGGCTGTTCTATTTCAGCTCTTTATGCAAACCCATCAAGTGCACCAAATTAGATGCATTTGTAAACATATTTTCTTGATTTGCTAAATCTGTTTTTGTTTCTGTATGTTGTAGAGAATCTTTCTCTTGAGGATGGGCATGTAGGAATGTCAGGAAGGGCCTAGGGCCCAGAGGAAGGGTGAAGAAATTGTGTGAAGATTGGAAGTCCCATATTTCCGCCTGGAAACCCAGTTTGCCTCCAGTCTGTTTTCTGAATCCTTAATAGATATAGGGCGCAATCCCGACTAAGCTTGGAATGGCGGAGCGAGCGCTCTGCCATTCCAAGACGTCGCGAACGTGCCATAAAGGACGTTCGCTCGCAATGCCTCGGGAGTACTTACTCTGTCGCCGTACCAAGGATGCAGCCGCCGGAGGAAGGTAAGCACTCCCCTGGCAGTCCGGCGGGCGAGGGACGGGGGTCATTGGTCTAGCCGGCCCGGGAGGGGACGGGGGATGGCACCTGCTATATCCCTGTCCCCACCAGGCAGCTAGGCCATTACACAGCTTCCTCTGACTTCTACCAGCTATTTAGCTTGCGGAAATCCAAGGAGGCCTATCTGGCCAGCCCCGGTTTACACCCAGGGAAGGGGACGAACGTCCCCTTCCCCGAGTAGACCTCCGGCCCGACAGTGCAATGGCAGCCTGGACTCAGGATCCGGCGGGTGTCCCTGGGCCGCTGGCCGGATCCTTAGTAAGGTTTGCGCTGATAGTCCGGATGTTGTGATAGAAATTTTCTCTTTTAAATTTAGCTCTGGGGAGTTCTGATATGCCACTATTTCCCAATTTAGAAAGAAAAGTCGCCAGGCATGTTCAATTCCTGGGGAAATTGGGAGATCAGAACCTGTACAGAGGGATCGTGAGGACCAGTGCGGCCACCTGGTTCTTGAGGACCGTCAGGCAAATTCTGTGGACCTATCTCTGTTGGCATGTGTGTGCATGCATAAACAGTGCTCCACCTGGAGCAGTTTAGAAGCCTCTCCCTCAGTCCTGTCTGGATGCTGAGAGAGAAGCAGCCAGAGATTGCTTCCTTCCCCCCCCCCCCTTTCTCATTCTGGATGGATGGGAAAGAGAGTAATGTTATCTCTGAAAACTCCTCTCCTCAGCATCCCAGTGGCCTTGAGGTAGGCAATCATTGCCAACTGACATAGGCAAACATTATAGATTGCTCCTCCACTCTGCCTTCCTGACCCAGATAGCTCAGGGCAGGAGAGGGGACCCGTAAGGGAGGGGAGGAGCATCCAGCAGCCTCCTCTCCTGCCCTTTACAAACGGGCTTTCTCAAAGTCCAAAATATAGGTGGGAGGGGTGGGAGCAGTGATGATGCAAGTTGTTTGGTTGTTGCATGGGGGGGGGGGGTTCAGGGGTCTGCCGGTTGGGTGCCTCCACTTGGCTGACTCTTGACATCAGCACTCTGGGAAAATGGTGCATCTTTCCAGAGTCCTGGATCTGGTCAAGACAAGGTTCAACAACTATCTGCCATGCACTGCCACTGCTGCTTCTAGTCCTGCAGTAACCAGCAGCACCCCAGCTTCCCAGCATCGCCTAGCTTCATAAGATGAGTCCTCCTGGATCAGACTAAGGGTCCATCCAGTCCAGCATCTTCTTTCCCAATAGTGATCAGCCAGAAGCTCACACTGCAGGACAAGAAGGTAATAGTGCTCCTCTGCATTTTGACCAGGCCTCTCTGCCTAAGCGACTGGTCTTCAAAGGGCTCCCACATCTAGCCCTGGAAATTGCATTAGCTGTCGGGTCTAATACCCACTGATAGACGTGTCCTCCACAAATCTGCCTCTTCCCTTCTAAAGCCATCTTGGCCCACGGTCGGTCACCACTCATGTTCTTGCAGTGAATTCCATAAATGAATTATGCACTGTATGAAGAATTTTCTTCTGTCTGTTCTGAATCTATTGTCTCTCAGTTTCATTGGATGATGTCAAGTTGTGGTATTATGAGAAACTGCCCTATATTTATTTTCCTACAACATGCATCATTTTATAAAATTCTGCCAGTCATTTTTTTTTCCTAAGCTAAAAAATTTCAGACACTTTAGCTTTTCTCTGTTAGGGGAGATGCCTCAACCCCCTCTTCATTTTAGTTGCTCTCTTCTGCACCCTTTTCCTCCAGTTCTACAATATCTTTTTTGAGATGCGCACACTATTCCAGATGGGGCTGCACTATGGATTTAGGGACATTTCTTAAATCGGCCAGTTTTATTTTCAACCCCTTTCCTTTTTTTTCCAAATATATATATTTATTAAAAAATTGTAATACAGCTATCTAAACTATAAAAAAATATTTCAGAAAATACAGCAAATAGCAAAGCAGTAAATTCTAATAACATACAGTTCTACTACTACCTAAGCATAATTATAAATAAACAAAATATATATCTGACAACGTCTTAACAATTTAATTTCTCCCTCTTCTAATAATTTAATTTATTCAAATTAAATAAATCCCAACGGCATTAATTCATTATTCTCTCTTGTATGCAGAAAGTCAACGAATGTTTCCCAATTATTCACGAAATACTCTGACTTCTCTTTCAGTAAAGTCGTAAGTTTATCCATCTCTTCAAACTCCAAAACTTTTATCCACCATTCTTCAGTCGCAGGTATTTCTGTGTTTTTCCAATATTGCACGTATTCCCGCTACGCTTGTCATATAAGAAAATAAAATTACAATTTTTTTATCCAACTGTTCGTCCATCATACCCAGCAAGAAGGTTTCTTGTTTCATTTGCAATTTAGTTTTTAAGATTAACTGCATCTGTATATGTATCTGAATCCAGTATTTTTTGGGCTTTGTTACAAGTCCACCACATGTGGTAAAATGATCCTTCCTGTTTTTTTTACATTTCCAGCATTTATTTGACATATTTCCATACATTTTCGCCAATTTACTTGGTGTCATATATATCATCTTATAAATATGTTCCCTAATATTAACATTTAAAGCAAATTTCAATTGTTTTGACCATACTGTTTCCCGTTGTTCCATTAAAATTTCATGACCTACATTTTTGGCCCATTGGATCACACATTCTTTAACCTGTTTGTCTCAAATTTCAACAACAATTTATACATTTTTGAAATTATCTGGTCTTCTGATCTTAAGTGGAATTCCAATATCGAATCTCCATCTACAAATCCATATACCCTTTTATCTATTTTGAATCTCTCCAATATCTGAGCATATACAAACGATTGACAATTTAATCCTTCTTCCAATATTTCTTCTCTTGTCTCTTCTTCTCTTCAACCCCTTTCCTAATAATTAATCCTTAGCATGTAATTTGCCTTCTTCACCACAGCACAATCAGCCACCATGTTAACTGAGCCATCTACCGTGACTCCAGGAACTCTTTCCTAGTCACCATCACTTAGTCCTCATAAACACTATTTATTGGTTAGGAGTTTTGCTCCATCATGCATCACTTTACACTTCCTTACATAAGTTACATTGGACCATCTCATTTACCACTTTATATAATATTTATATCTTGAACTGTAGCCCAAGGGCTCTCAAAGTAGCTGTTGATTGGTTAAAAGACAACAAAACAGCAGATTAGAGTGGAGCAGCAGCATAAAATGGCATTAAAAACAACTACTGTCACACTGGCATTAAAACCAGGAGATCTAAAAGACCTACACAAATAAAAAGGTCTTCATATGGTGCGAAAAAGAAAGCAAGGTTGGTGTCACATAAGCCTTCCTAGAGAGAGCATTCAAAAAAAATGGGGGCCACCATAGAAAAATCCTCATCTGTGTTGTTGCCCGTGAAACAGGAAGAACCCAAAGAAGTAGCTCAAGAGAAGATAAACATTCGGGCAAGTTCATTTGGGAGAAGGCAATCCCCCAAATACTCTATAAACCACTGGTGTATATATACACTATACAGTACACACTAGTACCAAGCCATATAGGGCTTCAAATGCTAAGGCCCTCTGGGAAATCTGGTGCTTCTCTTCACCCTGAGATCACATCAGATCCACATGTACAGGGCACAGGCATGTGTTGGCTACACACATGAGGTAGGTTCCATTGCCACGAGAAACATAGGATAAAGGGTCACGTATCCACCCCTACACCCAGCTGGAGGTCTGTCTGCCAATCAACAGACCTCATGTTGAGTTACTCAAGGAGGGAGAAGGTTGGGGAACATCTTCTTAACCAACAGCTTTGCTTCATTTGTCTCCCTCTTTTATCCATGCATTCGCGTTCCCATGCAATCTCTCTCTCTCTGAGTAGCCTGCAAGGCTGAGCAAGGGATCAGAGATGGGAGGCCAAATAAAACTAATTAGGTTGTTTTAATCAAATCAAAAGCAAAACCATTGGGGGGGGGGGTGAAATGGAGCAAGGAAAAACCCCAAACAAATTCTATACTTGAGATCTAGAGGCAAAGTTCCAAAATAAAGTTAAAAAACACAGTCTAAAGACTAAATAAGACTTCCGGGACTTTAAAACATCCACTTACAATTCAGTATCCTGAGTGGCACCAGAGGGAAAGATCTTCCTACGTGTTAACTCCTTCTTTGCTGGGCAGCATCATGGCTTGCATTTGGCTAGGCTGGCATCCTGCAAAGCCAACCCCAAATCACATCTTCCGTGCTCTAAACTTTTTATTTTTACCCTGCTAGTCAGCTGTCCTATCTTAAGGACCCCCCCCCCCCCCTTTCCAGGCTGGTTTTAAATGAACTAACATTCACATTTCCTGCTCCCATGTCAGGTGCGCAAAACTGGACCAATAGTTTTGATCAAGGTTATCGTCCTCTGGTGATACCAGGCAGTCATGGGACTCCAGTTTACACCTGAAAGAGGAAGGCTGTGTGTGATACTGTAACATAACTAGAGCTCTGGTCAGAATGGAGAATCTGACTGGGCTTATCCCTTGTTAAAAAAGCAAAATGGATAGCAACAATGGGGTAAGATACAATGATTTGGACCCCCTTTCTCTCCTCAACATGCTTCTCAAATGTTAAGCCCCAAGTTCTCATCTGAGATCCTACTTACTGTGCTGTGAGCCCACCCCTGTGCCTTTCATCTATCATCAGATGTATCACTCAACACATCTCTTTTCCTCCATCTTCCACAACCAGCAATATAGCAAGCCAGCCCAGGAGAATGTGCACACATTGGCTTTATATTATCCAAAGCTAAAGAACGTCACAAATTGTGATGAGGGAAGATATACACGAAACCTGAATGGAGACAAAGAGAGGCGGTATAATAAACTCTGTCAAAAAATACAGTATCTAGAATCAGTCCTGGATTTGAGGTGTGTACCAGGAAAAAGCCATAGAGTACTTGAGCATGGAATGTTTATTTGACTATTCCTAAGATCGTTTTTTGCTGTCTGCTTCAAGCCAGGCTAATAAGCCAAAGTCTTCAGAGTTATATTACCTCTTATTGTCTGCACTGAGGACAGGATGTGTTCTTGTGTTAAAATTCCAATCAGACTATACAACTCATTTTTTTTTATAGAAAATAGTTTATATGGATAAATATTGTAATAATTATTATTCCAATACAACACAAATAAAACTCATTTTTCAACTAGTCTATCCACCGTATCCTCTTTTCTTGCCTTTTTATAATATGTTAATTTCATCAGGTCTATTATTCTTTATACTCTCAGCCAATCTACAGTGGCTGGTGCTTCAGTTTTGTTTTGTTTTTTGGTCCAGAATCCTGCAATTACCATCCTGGTATGCAAAGGGTGTGCTGTTTGAGTCATAAATGTTCCCTGTCCAGGGAAAATAAGTGACTGAGCAGGGCAGGAGGCTGAGCTGGTCTGAAATGAGTCAAGTCTCAGTTGCCAGATGCTCATTTCTGAATACCTTATATTTTTCTCCAAGCCTGGCAAAGAATTTCATATCCATTTAGCCTTGTTCAGAACTGGGGTCTAAAAATTTGACACTAGGTCCTAGGAAATTTAAGTATTTTTTTTTCTAGCTCTTATCTTGTTGCCAGAAACTATGTTATCATCTGTTTTTGTCAAGCTCTTGGACACTCAATGAACCCAGAGTGGATGGGAGTTCAGAATCTGAAAGCACAATCTCATAATGGAAGATAGGCTCAGTTGTAGTCTTAGATGGCTTGTTGATTTAATCTTCTGATTTACAGAAAAGGGACTGCAAACATATGGAATCTAGAAGTCTTATAAATAGAGTTCCAAATTTGAATTTGGCAGCCCTGAAGCCATCATGTGTACTAAGCTTCTTCAACTTAGTACCAGCAAGATCTTAGAAGGAAGGTTCTTGTAGTAGAGTAGGCCAGCTCAAATGGATGTCCTGTGCTCCCCTGGGCAGTAATGAGGGAGACTCAGGTAGACGTTTGAGGGCAATCTTTGCATAAACACCAAGAGGCAGGGGCTGTGATGAGAAAGCAACAGCTACATGAATGAATAAAGCAATGAATCTACAGGTATTAATCTGTTAAGAACTTCAAGGGAAGCTCGGCTCTGTGTGTGATTGACATGCATACAGGACAGAGTCGTCTTTGTGATTGCCCCCCAGATGTGGAACTTCCTGCCTCCTTCTCTCTTTGCTTAAAAAAAGCCATCAAGGCACACCAGCCAATTTTTGGGGGTTTGGGTAGCTGAGCTGCTTTTGTGACTGCATTTTTGGTCAATCTCTGACAATTTCTGAATTGTTCTTTTTTTAATGCTTTTGCTGTCTTGGGACTATCCAGTGAAAGGATAGAAGTAAAACATAAAAATAAAATAAGCAAATGATAAATATCAAATAGCAAACTAAAAATAAGCAAATGATAAATAGCTGCCCGCGAGTGGCTCATTTTTTTTATCTTTTCCATCAGGACAGTCTGGGTTTGTGTGGGTGTAGCTCTAGCTGCTATTCACAGCCAAGGGTGGGTGTCATGGCAGAAGGGTCTGCTCTAGCTGAACGGGATGTGGGAGCCAGCAGGGTCTCGTTTGCCTCATTCCAGGGAGGAAAACTTCAGTTTCTGAAGCTCTGTTGGTATCTACAGCTGCTAGTGACATTTGGGCCATGCATGTGCATTCTGGGTATCTAAAATGGCATTGCAGAAGCATTGGATTTGTGATCTTGCACGTAATTCATCATCTCAAGAATCCCAACTTTGTCCTTACTAAAAACATACTTTAACAGCATAAGCCTATGCATGTCTACTCAGAAGAAGTAAGTTCAATTGTGCTCAATTGGGCTTACCCCCAGGAAAGTGTGTATAGGATTGCAGCCTAAGACATGTTTTCACCTCTTATGGATACAGCAATAAAATAAGAACCTGGGAAGCTGCCTTGTACTGAGTCAGACTTTTGGTCCGTCAAGCCTAGTATCGTTGACACTGATGGGCAGCAGCCCTTCAAGATTTCAGACAAGGATCTTTGCCTCATCCATGTTTGGGAGTAGTTGCCTTTTTGACATCCCTAGCCCTAAATCTATAGGGGACCCATCCTGGAATTTGCGCCCTTTCCTAACTCCCTGGCGCCACCAAAGGCGCCGCCGCGATTTGGGGTGGGGGCGCCAATTCCGCTATTTATTTATTCCCCCCCCCGGACGCAGAAATTCTCCCCCGCCCCCGCCGCTTTTACTTACCTTTACTCCAGCGGACTGGCGCCTCTGCTCTCGTCCAAGTCCGGCGACTCGGAAGAGGAAGTCAGTGCCTCTCTAGGAGGCGCTTCAGTCTCGCTGGTGACTCACCAGTGAGACTGAAGTGCCTCCTAGAGAGGCACTGACTTCCTCTTCCGAATCGCTGGACTCGGGCGATTCGGACTCAGACTCGGGCGACTCGGACTCGGGGCCCAAGTCCAAGTCCGAGTCGGCCGACTTGGGCGACTCGGACTCAGGGCCCGAGTCCGAGTCGCCCCCTTTGGCGCCCCCCAGAAGCTGGCGCCGGGGGCCCTGGTCACCAGGGCCCCCTATGTAACAATGCCGCTGCCTTTGAGGAAAGCACATTGCCCTCCTCCTGGGCAAGTTAGAAACAGCTTGGGCTGCCCTGAGGCTTCCTTTGGTGCAGAGGATGCTGGGGGACAGTTTAGGCCAAATAGTGAGTAGAGGCCTGCAGCTGCTTTCTCTAGAGCACAACATGGTGTGTAATTCTGCTATTCTATACTTTTTGTTAAGGATTCTCATGAAGTGTGGTTGCTTGAAGTCACTCTGCTTCTAAAACCCCAAATCTGGGGAACCCAGCTTCAGGTATTGTTGGCTTTGGGGGTGGGGGGCTCTTAGACAGCATTGTATTTTCTCAGAACCCGCCAGTGATGTATCTAAGTAACTAGGTCGCGAGTGCGAGTGCGAGTACGAGTCATTTTTGCACGAGTGCGAGTCCAAGTGCGAATCAGTGCCAACAATTTTAGGCAAGTACGAGTCAAGTGCGAGTCATTTTTGCACGAGTGCGAGTTGAGTACGAGTAAGGCCAGAAACCATGAGTCACAAGTCACGAGTCGAGTCACTTTGGGGAAAATGGCTTTTTTCCCTGAAAATGGGGCAGGTGGATGTCTGTGTGGGGTGTGTGTGTGGACCTCTGAGGCTTTTAAAGCAGCCACTTGGCTTCCCCTATGACTTGAAAAATGACTTGGAAATGGCAAGTCGTTATCCCCATGAGTACGAGTCAAGTGTGAGTCCCCAGTAGCGTCACTACGATGCGCGTCACCCTAGTGATGCTCTGTCATCGCGGCGCGGGGGGTGGGGGCGACCCGGCTCCCCCCCCCGAGTCGCATCGCCCTCCCGGTCGCCCTCCGGACGCTCCCAGGCCGGCCCGGGAGCCGGCCTCGGAGCGTCCGACCCTGTCGGCACTCCAGGGCCTTCTGAAAGAAGGCCCACGCAACGCGTTCATCCGGGTATTTCCCGCATGTGCAGACCGTTTTGAGGGCAAAAAGCCCTCAAAACGGTCTCTGCGCATGCGCGAAAATCCGGGAAATACCCGGATGAAAATCCGGGAAATACCCGGAGCGCCGACGGGGTCGGACGCTCCGAGGCTGGCTCCTGGGCCAGCCTGGGAGCGTCCGGAGGGTGTTGTGCGTCACCCCATGGCGGCCCGCCCCCCCGCCACGCTCCAGTGATGCCCCTGCGAGTCCCATGGGTCATGAGTACGAGTGCGAGTCAGTGGGTCACGAGTATGAGTGCAAGTACGAGTCAGGGAAAAAGTGACTCAGTCGCACTTGCGAGTCGAGTCATTTGACTCGAGTCCCCATCCCTGGAACCCGCAAGGCAATTTTCTGTTAAAGCAGAAGCTGAGTTCCCACTTCAGAGAGGCAGCTGGGCTGCAAAGATTGGCCGTGGCTGTGGTGATGAGCAGATACTCTGGCTTCTGATAGGTCAGGCACTATTTTTTTGTTGCAATCTGTAGCCAAGCGGACTGTGGATGTTGCTGAGGAGCTGATGCCAATTGATGCCAGGCATATGCATGGAAATGAAAGGGCCATAGTAGCCTTGGACTGATCGCTGCTTCTGCCTTTTGCTGTCATTCCAGGTCAGGTAGTGACTGAGGATGCCGAGGACGCCAGCACAGAGTTCACAGATAGCATTGAGGAGGAGGCACACAGACTGCAGCAGGTGAAGCCGAGAGCCAAGAACTTGGCATCTATTCAAAGGAACAAGGGCTGGGATGTCCAGAACTTTCAATCAAAAGTGGCAACATTCCCATCCCTGGCATTGGAAGTGTCTGTCTTGTTTCTGGCAGCCATGCAGTTCTCATGACAATGACTGAGGAATGGACATTGGGAATTTATTATTTTGGTCTGGCTGGGAATGTGGTGTAATAATTGGGCAACAAGCTGCGGGTAGGAAAGGAACCCACTGAGTGCACATTTCATCAAAGAAAAAGTGGTGGAGCTCCTCCATCCGGCACAGATAGAAAGACTGTGCACAGGGCTAGCCCAAGACCTCCTGATGCCGGAGGTGACATATCAAATACTGCCCCCCCCCAATCCGACGATGATCCTCCCACTCTCCAGTGTTGTAGCTCTGCACTCTCCTCCCTTCCACATTTCCTCTTCCTACAATGCATGAGAAAACAAGTGAAAAACTGGGCAAAACCCAAACAATCAAACAGAAGGAATAGAGAAAGCATTAAAATATCAATGAGATGCCTGAGGCAAGACACAAACAATAATCAACAGAAGTTGTTTAAGCAAAACAAAGATGTTCTCAGGGTTCATGCAAACGCTGACAGTGAAGGAGCAGGGAGTTGCACAGTTGGGGTGATGCTGTCAAAAAGGCCCCCCTGTACTACATGCCGACCAGCCCAACCTCTATAGGTGATGGGATGTGGCCTTGAATGATTAACCCAAGGTGCAAGGAAATTAATGTGGGAGGAAGTGGTTCTTCAAGTAACCATTTGTGGGATCATTTGTGGGACCTTCTCTGAAGTTTATTATTCCCTTGGGAAAGATTGTTTTCAGTTGAAATGCATGAGGGATTAAAGCATACTCTTATTCTTCAACCCCAAACGGGCTGGTTTTGTTTTTGTTTTGTTTTGTTTGGCTTGCCAGTGTACAGCTGCTGTTTTGACACCTCGTTTTTCCATACTAGGATTGAGAATGCCTGTTCAGTATTTTGCTGTTTCTTTACATTGTTAGATAATGCCCCCCCCCTCAGCCCATCTACTCATCAGAGGCGTTCCTACGGTGGGGGCGGTACTGTAAGTTGCACCCCGTCCTAGTCCCCGTTTACAAGCTGGCACGAGGCGGCCCCACCCCCTTGCCATCGGAGCTATTCCATGCGGAGAAGGCAATGGGCAGTTTCTGCCCGTTGCCTTCTCCGCACGGAATGCCTTCGACAGCGAAGGGGTGGGGCCGCCTCGTGCCGGCTTGAAAATGGGGACTAGGATGGGGCGCAACTTACAGTACTGCCCCCACCGTAGGAACGCCTCTGCTGCTCATCCCTATTCTTACTACTGTATTGGGCACATTGACATTGTAGCTATCTTGTCAGAATGCTCAGATTCAGAGGTGATCTTGCTAAAGCTGTGTGCCTATATTTATTTTGCAACTAGTCCACTGGTTAGGGTGCCCATATCCAAAAAGTGACAGGGTGCCTATACCTTTACCCATTGGAATTTGGGCAGGCGCAGCTCATCATGGAAGGGTGCAACAAGCTACACCTGCCCAAATTCCCTCTTTTACAATGATCAAAGACATAGGCACCCTGTCCCTTTTTGGATACGGGCACCCTACCACTGGTGTGCATACCAGGGATTGCGTCTCCTTGCCCATTGGGAAGAATAACCTCTCTTGTTTTCACTGCATGTTCTAGAACATCAAGGGAGATGTTGATGACAGCCCGGTGGACCACTCTGGCTGTCCTGCTCCAGCATCTGTGGCAAGGGAAAGCAGCCTGCAGGAGGAGCTGCTCTCTGCAAAATTGGAGATTCAGCAGATTCTGGAGCAGAAGAAGAAGCTGGCAGTGGAGCTTCAGGATCTCAAGGGGCAGATTGAGGAAGCTGGGTTCTCTTCAGTGTCTCATCTCAGGTAAGTCAGGCTGATCCAACTGGAGTCCAACATCCTAAGGTCTTTTCTGAGCTTCAGTTCATGTGGGTTCAGTAAAGATCAGTGTGAGAGTATTCCTGTGACCATAAGGCACACTTGTTTTTGGGGGGCTGCATGCCATCTCTGTTTTGTGAGAATTTGTACCAGTTCCTGGAGGAAGACTTGGACCAAGCCAGTCAGTAGACCTTCTCTTGTCCTATATAGGCCTTGAGATTCAATCCGTTGATTACCAAGAGTAAGCTTGGCTCAAACTTTCTTCATTCCTCCCTTCCCACATTCTTAACTATGCACTAGTTAATTTGATATTTCCTGGTGCTGAACATTCTTAGCATGGAAGTGATCGAAGACTGTTATAACCCGCAACAATGTACATTGAGCGAAACATCTCGGGATTTGGGTTATAAAACTTCAATTTATAAAATATCAAAATGTAAAATACATCAGCAAAAATCAGTAAAAACACAAAGTAAGCATATAATGCTAAAACCTCATGTAACAAATACTTTAAGATCACTGAGTAAAATACAATAAAGACATTTAAAAACTGCAAGGGCATGACGTTTCGTTTACCAATCTGTAAACTTTTTCAAATGCTAAAAAAAGAGCCTAAGTAGGCAAGAAGATTCTTAGCATGATCCAGCTAAACTGAAAGCACATCCCTATTGGAACTAGACAAAGGGGGATCTGGGCAGAGGGGATGGGAAATCTAGAACCATCATAATGTTTTTCTCTCAGGTGAGAACTACAGAAGATAAAATAAATAAGGGAGAATTATAGACACTAACAGTTTATTCTGTAAGTTTCCATCATTCTTACTTACTTGATTTTTATCTTTTTACCTTCCCACAGGAAGGCCCTGCTGAGTTTGTGTCTAGAGAATGCTGAGCTCAAGGAACAAGTTGGAGAAGCCATGTTGTCAGAGGGATGGGAGAATGAAGATGAAAAAGAGGATGAAGATGACCTGAGGCTGGAAGTTAAGAAGCTGCGAGAAAAGCTGCACACTTCAGAGATCGTGATTGGCCTCCTCAGAGAACAGCTGACTCTGATCAGCCCAGGCGGCAAAGGCACCTTCAAGTCTCCGTTTGCGGCTAGCGTGACTCAGGAGACTGAGCAGCTGTGGACAGCCAAGCAGCGCACCTGCCAGGGGATCCTCCATGATGAGGTCCCACAATGGCACTACCCGCTACTCCAGGTTGAGGACTCCAGTCTGTCACACAGTCCCAAAGGGACCCAGGTAATTCTGAATTCATTTGGACCCATGGCACCAACTGCCCACATTCAATTAGACATCAGCTAATCAGCTGCCCGCGAGTGGCTCATTTTTTATCTTTTCCATCAGGACAGTCTGGGTTTGTGTGGGTGTAGCTCTAGCTGCTATTCACAGTCAAGGGTGGGTGTCATGGCAGAAGGGTCTGCTCTAGCTGAACGGGATGTGGGAGCCAGCAGGGTCTCGTTTGCCTCATTCCAGGGAGGAAAACTTCAGTTTCTGAAGCTCTGTTGGTATCTACAGCTGCTAGTGACATTTGGGCCGTGTGCATTCTGGGTATCTAAAATGGCATTGCAGAAGCATTGGATTTGTGATCTTGCACGTAATTCATCATCTCAAGAATCCCAACTTTGTCCTTACTAAAAACATACTTTAACAGCATAAGCCTATGCATGTCTACTCAGAAGAAGTAAGTTCCATTGTGCTCAATTGGGCTTACCCCCAGGAAAGTGTGTATAGGATTGCAGCCTAAGACATGTTTTCACCTCTTATGGATACAGCAATAAAATAAGAACCTGGGAAGCTGCCTTGTACTGAGTCAGACTTTTGGTCCATCAAGCCTAGTATTGTTGACACTGATGGGCAGCAGCCCTTCAAGATTTCAGACAAGGATCTTGTCCACCCCTACCTACAAATGTCAGGATTGAAGCTGGCGTCTTCTCCATGCAAAGCATGTGTGCAAAAATTGCAAAAATGCAATTTTTGATGCAAAAATTGATGCAAAAATTGGCATGACAGACACGTTGTTCTTATTGCTAGCTGACACATCTATCACTTCTTCTATCCAGGTTGCAGGAAGCAACTTTTGGCAGCGGTTTATGGCACCAGCCAAGCAACTCTGCTCAGACCTGCCTCAGTGCAGGCAGCAATGTCACACGTTGCGAAATAAACTCTTGGTTTCAGAGGCCACCATCCAGGCTCAGACAGCACAGCTGGAACAGTACCGGGCCCTGCTCAGTGAGTACTGTGACGTCAAACGTTATGGGCTTCAAATGTCTTTTATTGGTTATCCATCTCTCATTATCGCAAGTGTGGGGGGAGGGGAGGGTTTAATCAAGGTCACTCTAAGCAGTCAAGTTCCCCTGCCCCATGTTGCAACGACTGTTCCCTGAAATATGCTCAACTTCCCGTGTCCGTTTCCGGACTCACCCCATTGTTTTGGCACCGCCAGCAGCCCCAGCACAACCCTGGCAGGGGAGCAGCAACTGGTACCATGCTGTCAAAGCATGGATGTATGTCCCTTCCTCCCCCCCCCATCCCCTGGGCCATTGGGGCACAGGGTTAGCTGCTCCTTGCAGGATGAGGGCCTCTTCACTCTGGGGTGATACTGGTCCTTGAAGCACTATTAGCAATTGCTATAACAACTTCATTCAGCATGAGAGCCTTACTCTATGTGAGCTTTATTGAGTGGATATCCTCCTGTTTGGGGGTGAAGGTTTTGCTCAAGGCAGTGTAATATTCCACCTCAGTCACAGTGGATGGAGCCAGGCTCCCCACTCACACTTAGCTGCCCTATGTTAGACCAATCCCATCACGTTCTTCACCTGTGTGAAAGTGTCATGGATATCTTTTACGCAAAGGAAGTTCAAGCTCCAGGGAAAGAAGATACCCTCCGTCTGAGGGTCTCTTCTCCCATTGTGTTCCCCAAGTTGCATCTTCTGACGGTGCCTGGTTCTCAGTGGCTGAAGGCCCTGAAGGGCAATAGAAAAAGTCTGAAATATATATATATATATTTGTAACAGGTGAGCCCCTGATACAGCAGGACAGTAAACAGATACAAGTGGATCTCCAGGACCTGGGCTACGAGACCTGTGGGAGAAGCGAAAATGAGGCTGACAGGGAAGAGGCCACCAGTCCTGGTAATGCAAGATGCTCCTCCTCGATGCTAACCCCAAAGCCTTTTTTGATCACTAGCCCATCTCTTGTCCTCCAACTTATTTCTGGGGATCAAAAGAATTCCTGACGTTGGAGCAGTCCTAAAAGTAGGATACAGGCTAAAAAAATTTAAAAGTAAACGTCACACATGTGTTTGCAAACAAGTGTATAGCGTACAGGAATATCATACAGTATAATGAGAATACAATACCATTTGCTGTGGGTCCGCGTTGAGCATGTACTCAGAAGCGTCGCGGGGGTTGGTGCGGTAGGCCCCAGGGCAGGGACCGGACGTGGCGGCGAAGGGGCGCACTTACCTCCGGGATGCGTTTCCTCCGCCGCGTTTGTCCTGCTCGCCCTGGAGCTGCTTCGGCTCCAAAATAGGTTGAAAAAGGACGTGTGTGTGTGTGATTGGAGGCGCGCTGGGCGCACGTGCATCATCACGCTGGGCACACGCTGATGGGTCACATGGGGGCATGGCGTCGGCACACCCCCCCCCAGGATCGTCTCTGCATGTACTTGGGGAAAATGACTGATTTGCTTGCTGCATGATATATGTGAATGATCCTAATGAGGGACCGCCTCCTTCCTTATAATCCAACCCGTACTCTGAGGTCATCAGGGGGGCCCCTGTTAACCGTGCCGCCATTGACGGAGGTGAGGGGGATGGCGGCACGGAATAGGGCCTTCTCGGCAGTGGCGCCCCAATTATGGAATTCCCTCCCCCTGGAATTAAGAACAGCTTCCTCTTTAGAGACCTTTTGGCGGGGCCTTAAGACGTTTTTATTCAGGTTAGCATTCAATGTCTGACATGGTGGGCTGGCTTTTTAACAAATGGCTTTTAACAAATGTAAATATAGGTGACCCACTGGGGTTGTTTGTTTTAATTATTTTAATTACTTTGTTTTTAATTATTTTAATGTATATACGTATTTTAATGTTTTTATTGTAAGCCGCCTTGAGTGCCCTTGCTGGGAGAAAGGCGGGGTATAAATTCTTTAAATAAATAAATAAATAAATAAATAATGACTAGTCTTTGTTGTTGTGTTTCCCAGAATGTGAAGAACGTGATGAATTCAGAGTGGAAACTAAGTCTTGGAAGAAGCTGCTGGGTTCTCCGCCAAGCCGGCTGGGGAAGACTGAGAAACTCCTTGACTGCAGCCAGTGTGATGATGCTGCTGTCCTCCGCCAGCATGTCCAGGATCTCAAGGTCCAACTGCAGAACTCCCAGAGAACCATTCAAAGCCTGCAAAGCTGTGTGCGCTCCATGTCCACTACCAGTGACTATGCCTCTGGGGGCGAACATGCACAAAAGTTGAAACAGGACTACGCTTTGGGTAGCTCCCCATCACACAGTATGACCGATGAAGATGAGGGGTGGCACTCTGACAGTTTTGGATCCTTCTGCCCCCCAAGCCTCCAACCCAGCAAAGATCTAGCCAGGCTCATCCAGAGAGTGTCACTGCTTGAGGCTGAGCTGGGCAAGGCCAAGCCAAAAGTGCTGTTGCCAGAAGAGCTAAAACCCACCACATCCATTGGGTAGGAATGGGGCAGATTTCTAGGGGGTGGAGATGAGGCTGGTCCGCTGGGCCTAGTAGAGATTGAAACTGGCACTTTGTACTGTCACAAGGAGTGGCAACACATTCACTAAGGATCTTTCCTATTATATGTTGCTCAGGCAGTGTGAATTATCACCTGGCCCTTTCCCAGTGTATGGACAGATTAATTTAACTTGAAAGAAGTTCATTAAGAAAGTTTAAGCCTCTGTGAAACAAGTTTGTCTTCTAGATTATTTGTGAACTGAGCGTGCTCTGGCTGGCATCGTGGCATGTTAAATACCAGCTGTCTCCATATGAGGGCACATTCAAACAACACATGAAATTGATGTGGTAGGTAAAATAACACATACGTTGCCACATAACATATGAATTGGGTCCAAGTGACTGTTTTTATCATAGGAATGCCTTTTTGCCGTCTCTTTATTGGTTGAATGTATAAAATATATCTGGGTCTGGTCCCTCGTCCCTTGTACTATAGAGACTGGAGTTAGGAAGAAACCTTCTCCTCCCTGTGCACTTAATTTTGGTGGCCAGGCCTCTGAATCACTGAAGGTACCTTTTGCCATCTTTCCCCCCAGGAAATATGACTCCTTGGTCCAAGCTCAGGCTCGAGAGCTCTCCCATCTGCGTCAGATGATGCGGGAGGGACAAGGGCTATGTCATATGCTGAGCCAACGCTTCAGGGACACCATCAAGTCCTTCGAGGAACTCCTGCGAGGCACTGACATTGATTACTTCTTGGGGCAGAGCTTCCGTGAGCAGCTGGCCCAAGGGAACCACTTGGCAGGACGATTGGCCAGGAAACTGAACAGTAGTGAGTTCACAGGGCACTTGCAAAGCTAAAGTGGGTGTATGTGCTTTTGAGTCTTGAACTAGGTATAACCACTAAGTTCACATACGTGTTTGTTTGTTTGTTTGTTTGTTTGTTTGTTCGTTCTCTCTCTCTCTCTCTCTCTCTCTCTCTCTCTCTCTCTCTCTCTCTCTCTCTCTCGTCCTTTCATGGTTAGTTTTCTACATTTTCCTGCCACTAGCTCATTATTATAGTACAAGAGTACAGTTGTTCAACAAGCCCTAGAAGCAGCTTTCCCATCCTTTGGGTTTCCCACTGTAGCGTAAGCATGCTCTGCAAGCAAGCGTAAGCACTGCTCCTCAAGCGCCCTCTGTGGTCCACAGCGGCCACAACTGAATATTCTTTAAAAGGGATCTCTTCCATGAACAGGGTATTGCAGTGTCTGCAGCAATGAACAATGCCAAGATGTGTTATGTGCTGGTGACATGGTGCCATGTGCCATCCACATGACTTTTTAATAGAAATGCTTTGATTGAAATAAGCAAGAGTATTACTTCTGTCTGAGCTCATTTGGTTGCAAACCCTCCATTCAAATAATGCTCCTGCTCCTGCTGCCATTGCAACACGTCAGGACACAGAAGACTTACAGCCCAATCCTGCCTAAGATGCAGCGGCCAGCTGCAATGGTTGGCCACTGCATCCTAGTCAGGATGCGGCCCACAGAGCAGCCGAGGCTCACCTCGGGGGAGATGTTTGTCCCCTTCCCCCGGTGTAAGCACTGGAGGCCCCAATGGGCCTCCTTGAATGGGCACCAGCTCTTAACTGGCGCACGTCTGGGGAGGTCGTGTAAGACTGTCCTGGCCCGGGAAGGGGACGGGGATATGGTGGAGCATGCCGCCAATATCCCTGCCCCCTCCCAGGCCGGGCCAACCAATGACCCCCTCCCCACCACCTCGGCCCTCCCTCCCGCTGCCTGGCACAGGGCTTACCCGGGTCAGGCGACGCGGAGTCCGGGTGATGACAGAGTGAGCGGCACCTACGCCAGTGCTGCTTACTCCAGAGGTTCCACAAAAGTGCCTTATGGCACATTCACGACACCTTATGCCAGTGGAGCGTATGCTCCACCAGCCTATACTTAGGGTGGATTGCGCCCTTAGTGAGATACTTCAGAAACCAGGAATAAGGTAGTATAAAAAGACTCTGGCTGCACCAACACTGTTGCAGCATGCATGTACATGCATGCAGTGGCATAACAAGACACCCCCGAAGTGACCACCCAAGCCCCGCCCCTTTGGCCTGATCAGGCTGCATCCGGTGTTTTCGGTGCGAAAAAACACCCCCGGGCGTTTTTTCACCCGATTTACAGCGCAAATGGCCTGGGTGGGCAGGCCAATCCCCAACCCGCTGCCGTGCTGAAAATGTGCCTTTTAGCTGCCACCGCCGCCATTTTCGTCGCTACTACCAAGTAAGTTGCACCCCCCCCCCCCCCCGGCACCCTGGCAGTTTGATTTAAATGCTACCACTCAAGGTAAAACTCTGTAAAACATGAAAATAAAGCTGGAGTTAGACAGGGACATATGACCAGAAATGCGATACAAGAAATAATGTGCCTTGATGTAATACATAGAAAAAAGGGAAGCTCTCCAAAACTGTAAGCAGAGCAATTCCATAATAGATAATTGCCTACTGCTTGGAAGGCTAAGCCTGAACGAGGGTGTGGTCCATTCTTGTCTGAATCAACATACTGAGTTTTCAAGGGAGGCAAGATTTGCTAGTAGCCTTCCCATAGTTATCATCATGGTCTTCAGGGCCCCCTGTGGGAACAACTGCATAATCACTGGCTAACTTTCTCTAAATTCTGTTTTCAGGGAACGACCAAAACATGGAGGATAAATCTGGTCATGAACTGCTTGCTCTGAGGTAATTACTGTGGATTCCCACTGCAGACTTTTGGCATTACCTACTCCAGGTGTGGTTGGATAAACAACCCGTTACTACACACCTTTTACGTGTGCTAAAGTTCACCTCTCTGCTTACCAGGATGATGAAACTTAGCAGTTGATAATTGTATCCTGTTCAACCTGCAGAGTGACCATTTTTTAGAAACAGAGCAACCCAGGTCAGGAGCCAACAGGCTCGGCTGCCATTGTTCATGGAAGAGAGGCCAGGCCTGTTCAGATAAGGCTGAGCTGAACTCACCACAGGATCACCACAAGGCCAACTTATGGCTTTATGGGTATGGAGGGAGTCCTCTTACAAATTCCTTGCTGCCCTATTACAAATTCTCTCCAAGGGAGAGTTTAAGTCCAAATGCCGACTCTGCGAAATTATTTGTGGACTGAGAGCACAAAGAGAAGGGGGAACAGAGAGATGGGGTGATGTGTGTGTGTTTGGGGTGAAGGATCAGTCTGTGCCAATACCCCTAAGAGTCTCTAAGCTTTGTCCTCCCTCAGGCTGAGCAAGGAGCTGCAGGAGAAGGAGCAAATCATCAAGAAGCTCCAAGCCAAGCTTCAAGTGCGTTCTGTGACCCCTTCCAGTAGCCACAGCGTGTCTGAGTCGCTCCGTTCTGGCAGCAGTGCTTCCTTACTTTCTGATGGCCTGGAGGGCAGCTCTGACATGGATGATGTCAGTGAGTACACCTGCTACCAGGAGGACCCCAGTGAAGGCCAGTCCCACAGCCTTCTAGACACAGGTACAGCTTTGGACCCTATCTGTTGCAGGTGAACTCTTACCTGGGCAAGACTGTTCAGTGGGAGAAATTGTGCAGAGGCCCAACAACCTT
Source organism: Plestiodon gilberti rubricaudatus (assembly GCA_026170595.1). Classification (NCBI taxonomy): domain Eukaryota; kingdom Metazoa; phylum Chordata; class Lepidosauria; order Squamata; family Scincidae; genus Plestiodon; species Plestiodon gilberti. The sequence goes on along the minus strand of JANXHW010000004.1, from coordinate 102,952,308 downwards.
CTTTGCCTCATCCATATGACTCCCCAGCCATGTGTTCCCAGGCAGAGAGGTGACAATGTGTTATCACGTCACGTGTATACCATGTAGGCCTCTGAGAATTAGGGCAGCAACGAAATAATATGCTGCAAGAGGCGGTTTCTGCACATCCTGTTAAAGATGGAGACTGAGATTGGAAAGAAAATGGGTTATCTCTTAACTTCACATGAAGTACTGTGTCTGCCCTTGGCACTAAGGTGGATGGGGATTCTGTGGTGTTACCTCCCACCTTGTTTGTGTGATAAGCAGGGGCCATGCATTTACTACATATTCTACATACATACTACATATCTTCTCCGAAATCTTCATACTACATATCTTCTCCGGAGACCGGAGAAGCACAGCCTGCTTGCCCGGCCAGCGCGAGCCTCCAGCAGGCTCGCGCAACACGGGCAAGCACTGTGCTTCTCCCGGTGCCGCTGACAACCGGGAGAAGCACCCGCTTGCCGCGCCGCCATCTTCTTTTTTTTTTTTTTAAATTTCAAACTTCCCGCCATCTTGGGTCACGAAATCTCGCGTGATCCAAGATGTCGGCGCCCAAATCTCGTGAGGGCATGATGCCCTCACGAGATTTGGGCGCCGACATCTTGGATCACGCGAGATTTCGTGACCCAAGATGCTGCCCGGTAAGTTTAAAATTTAAAAAAAAGATGGCGGCGCCCATTCGTCTCCCGGGACACGACCGGGAATCGGGTCCGATTTCCTGGACTGTCCCGGTGAAACCGGGACGAATGGTAAGCCTAACATTATTCATATTCATTTTTCCTAATTGATTAGGGGCTTTGCCACTTGTATGAAGCAATTGCATTTAACGTAAAGGAAGTGCCCCTTAAACTCCTCATTGGAGGCCATGGTGGTCTCTGTGTATAAAACATTTTCCACTTTCTGTATGGTTTCTTATAGATCTTGGCAGTCACGCTGGCAAAACTTCTGCCCAACCATATCACTCATCCCCTGCCACTGCATCCCATGCTCCTACATCAGAATCCATCCAAAGGAACCTCACTTTGCTCCCTTCCCAGCACCCAGCACAGATTGCCACTCAGCCTTCTGGAGGTATGGATGGATCCCACAGAGACACTTGGAGTGGGTGGGGTTGGGGAGAAGTAAAAAGGGTTGACCTTTTCTCTCTGTGCTTTTTTCCAGTCTAGAGTTTTCTGCATACAATTAATTACCGTATTGGTCTGAGTATAAGACTCACTTTTTTCTCCTAATTTAAGTTTTTAAACTAGGGGTGCGTCTTATAATAAGGCTGTTGCAATTTAATGCCAGTGATTTAATTATTATTTTTTAATAGCACCAAACTTTAAGGGTGCATCTTATAATCAGGTGCGTCTTATACTCGGGACAATACAGTATATTGTCCTTTAAAAATAATGTTATGAGATCAACATGCAAACTAGACATATCAACAGCAAGAGAAAAATAGGATGAAGAAAGAATGATCATGAATCATAATTTCTAATGGGCTAAAACAGTTCTGGGACACATCCTCTCACTTACTGGGCAACTGTAAAAACCATGATTCAGCGTTCTCTGGTCTGCAAATAGAACGAGACATCTTCGGGATTCAGGGTTATAGGAAAAATGAGTTTGTAAAATGTAAAAATTGTAAAATACCAGCGATTTTACAAGTCAGATTAAAATCACAAGTGACCAAAAATGCTTAAAAATCCACAATAACATATAATAAAAACATTCTAAAAAACTTCTCAAGCATGACGTTTCGTTCATAAGCTATGAACTTTTTCAAATGCAAAGAGAAAAGCCTAAGTAGGCAGGAAGATGGAATAAACAGCACATCGCAGTCCTGCTACTTTTAAAGAAGAGTTTTGGCGTGCATTTGCCGGCTGAAGCAATTAACACCGGAACTCAAGCATCCACCGAGACCTGTCCTCAGTTCAACCCTTTACACTGCCCCTAGTGGTAAACCTGAGCGTATCACATTAAATACCGTCCTATTTCAGTTATATGTTGTTTTTATTTATAGCAGGGGTCCAGATTCTATTAATAAAAGATAATTCCTGTTTGTGGTTCAGAACCTGGGACCCATGTTTAAATATTTCTATGGCTTCCAAGCTTAGTCTGGCCCTATAATTGTTCTCATGACATAGTCTTGTAGTTTCTTCAAATTTAATGTCATGGCCTGACTCCACTTTGTGCTGGGCTAAAGCAGATTTCTCAACCTGCCCAAGCCGGCACACACACTCATGTTCCTTAATTCTAGTATTGATAAACCGTTTGGTAGTCCCTATACCTTCCCACAGCTACATGGTATCTTATAAATCCCTGGTGTATTCAGTGGCAGTCTCAGGTCCTTAGGATTTCTTAACAGTTGGCTAATTTTATTAGTAGGTTTAAAAATCGTTTTAAAATTGTACCTTCCCATTATCCTACCAGTTCTATCAGTGGTTCCATTAACAAACGGTAGGTACACAGGTGGTCTAATTTCTTCGTCTGTCATTTCTCTAACCTCTTTCCCATTTTGTTTAATTCGAATTTGCTTTTCCCATGCCCTACTAATCTGAGCCCCTGTGTATCCATTATTCAGTAAAGATTCTGTCACTTTCATTTTTTCTTGCTCTAAGGAATCAGGATCACATATATTAAGGGCCCGATACATCAACGATGTCATGACAGAATTTTTCTGGCTGGGGTGATGATTAGAAGCATTGTCCAAGTATCGCCCCGTATGAGTAGGCTTGCAATATACCGTACAAGCACATTTTAAATTTTCTTTTCTAGTTTTAAGAACATCTAAAAAGGGTAACGTCCCTTCCACTTCCAACTCCATAGTAAATTGGATGGAGGGACATTGTCCATTCAAATGTGTTAAAAAAATTTCTAATTCCTTATCCCCATATTCCCAAATACAAAAAATATCATCAACATAACGTAACCACAATTCTGGTTTAAGTCTCGCAGTCTTAAGCACATCTTGTTCAAACTTTTCCATGAAGAGGTTAGCTGCCACCGGGCTCAAAGGGCTCCCCATAGCAACTCCATCATACTGCTCATGAAAAGTCCCATTACATACAAAATACATAGAGGTCATACAATGCTGATATAGCTTCATTAAGTCCTCAGGCATTATTTCTTCAATAAGATCCAAGGTATCTATTAGTGGTACCTTGGTAAATAATGATACCATATCAAAACTAATTAGTCTAGATTGAGGAGTCAAGAAGACATATTTCAATTTATCCACCAGGTCATATGAGTTCTTTACGTAACTACTGGTATTCCCCACATACGATTGCAATAGTCCAGCCAGATACTTAGATAATTCATAGGTGGGTGACCCAATAGTACTCACATCATAGGTACTCACATAAATAGGATGATATTTAATGTGCTAAAAGGCCAGCGGGTGGCGCAGCGGGTTAAACCGCTGAACCATAAGCTGTCGATCGAAAGGTCGGCAGTTCGATTCCCGTGACGGGGTGAACGCTCGTTGCTTGGCCAGCTCCTGCCAACCTAGCAGTTCCAAAGCATGTCAATGTGAGTAGATAAATAGGTACCGCTTGCGGGAAGGTAAACAGCGCTCCGTGTTCCAGCTGCATGCTATGCGCTGCGGCAAGGAGAGTCATGCCGGCCACATGACCTCGGAGGCGTCTTCGGACAACGCTGGCTCTTCGGCTTTGAAATGGAGATGAGCACCACACCCTAGAGTCGGACACGACTGGACTTAATTGTCAGGGGATACCTTTACCTTATTTAATGTGCTACACTCAGGTTTACCACTAGGGGCAGTGTAAAGGGTTGAACTGAGGACAGGTCTCGGTGGATGCTTGAGTTCCGGTGTTAATTGCTTCAGCCGGCAAATGCGCGCCAAAACTCTTCTTTAAAAGTAGCAGGACTGCGATGTGCTGTTTATTCCATCTTCCTGCCTACTTAGGCTTTTCTCTTTGCATTTGAAAAAGTTCATAGCTTATGAACGAAACGTCATGTTTGAGAAGTTTTTTAGAATGTTTTTATTATATTTTATTGTGGATTTTTAAGCATTTTTGGTCACTTGTGATTTTAATCTGACTTGTAAAATAGCTGGTATTTTACAATTTTTACATTTTATAAACTCATTTTTCCTATAACCCTGAATCCCGAAGATGTCTCGTTCTATTTGCATCGTAGCGGGTTATAACAGTCTTCGATCGTTCTCTGGTCTCTTAGTCCTGTTGTTTCCAGTGACAGTGCCCTGGAGCATGTGAAGAGTGTTTGTCTTCAACACTCTGTAATCACAAGCTGTTTCTTTATATCTGGGAGTAGAAGGAAAGACTTCCAGAGAGAAGGATTGCGCGATCCTGTATAAATCGTGCCCCAGGGCAGTGTGCGCTGACCCGGGGCAGGGTGTCGCACAAGTGCCATAAAGCACTTGCATGACACCTGGCGAGCAAGCAGCGCCGGCGCTGTGGCCTGCGCTGCTCGCTCCGCTGCCTCCCCGGCCCTGCGCTGGCCGGAGCAGGTAAGAGCTACGCTAGTCGGGGCAGGGGGGGCGAACTGGGGAGGGCAGCCATTGACCGCCTGTGGCCTGGAGGGGGCGGGGATACCGGGGGGTGAGATCCCCAGTATCCCGAGCTCCCTCCAGGCCCCAGATACGCCGACACGACCGGCATTGCTGTGCGCGAGCTCTAGAGCTCGTGCACATGCAAGAAGGCCCATAGGACCTCTCGCAGCTTACATGGGGGGAAGGGGACGATCATCCCCTTCTCTGAAGTTGTTCCTGGGCTGCCCAGGAACTCAAAAGGATATGGTAGCCATCCCTTTAGGCTGGCTGCCGTATCCTACACAGGTTTGGGCTGCCCGTGAAGTTAGGCACTTAGCTTAGTGAAGTTAGGCATTTGATACTGTGAGTGAGGAAGCTGACTTGTGAGTTCTTTCATTGTTACTTGTCATCCAGCAGCCCTTTTTGGATTGTTCCATTAATCTAGTTTATTAATGTCTAGTTTATACCCCATCTTTCTGCATAGAAATGTGCTCAAAGCAGTTTACTAACTTTTATTAAATTACAGTCTTACCTTAATTACAACACTTTTATTAAACCAGCAACATAACAAAAGCACAACAGAATAAAGACACGTTGCAGTGAAGCCACTTTAAAAATCTTACCAAAATAATATAGTCTTCACTGCCCTTCTAAAGGTGGACAGGGAGAAGGCCAGGCATAGCTCTCTAGGGAAGATATTATTTGGGTACCATAGCCATGGTGAGGCTTTTACATATGAATACCCCATTGTGCCTCTGACAGTGGGGGGGACGGGACATGAGGGAAGGCCTCCATAAAGGAGCAAAGATCATGGGCAACTTTGAGTGGGAGGAAGTCTATTCCATGGTGCCAATGGTTCCAAAGACACCTTTGTTGCTACCAGTGTTCCCCCACAGTCACCTGCCAAACATCCCCATGAGTCCTGTCTCACCAAAGTAGTGATGGGAGAACAGCAGCGGAAGCAGACACTCACTGCCTCAGGGGTTGGCCAGGCACATGTGTGGACCCTTCAGGGATGTATCCTAGGCTTACCAGATCTCCAACCGGGACAGAGTGCTAGACCTTTAGGAGAAGGAATGTGGGCAGGTGTAGCTTGTTAAACCTTAGAGCACAATACTAGGCTTGTCTACTCAGAAGCAAGCCCCATTGTGTTCATTGGGGCTTGCTTCTGAGTAAACATGCCTTACATTGTGCTCTAAGGGTTTAACAAGTTACACCTGCCCACATTCCTTCTCCTAAAGGTCTAGCACTCTGTCCCGGTTGGAGATCTGGTAAGCCTAATGTATCCCACCAGGCCCCACCAGCGGAGCCACCCCACACACAGCTGCTTTGGGAGGTGATCTTTGGTGGGGAAATGACTGGTGGGGGAAAGTTAGCATCCCACTCCCTACATGCCATGGTCGGGGTGGTTCAAGCTGATCCACCTTCCAAACTCACTCCCAAATTCTGCTGCCCACCCTCCTACCCTCACCAATTTGCCATGTTTTGCTTCTACGCTAGAGTAATTTAGCGCTGCTGAGGCATTGCTTTTCTACAATTAGCTGAAAGCAGAATTAAAGTGGGGGTCCTACACAGCACTTTAATATAGTACCATAGAATCCAGCAAAACCCTTCCCATTGTCAAGATCCCACTACAATGTTTACTCATAAGTAAATCTCATTCAGCAGAGGTCCCCAGCAAGTTCAATTAAAAGCTTAAGTTTGAGCCATTTTATGGCCTCCTATTGAGCATCACTGAAGGTTTAGTGATGATTAGCCTGTTGTTAAACTGCTCTTGAATAGCCTCTCTTACTTGTTCCATGTTAGTTTCTGATGCTGTGGTAGTGAGGGGCTTTAATTACCGGTACTTATTTCCTTTCATTGTTTTTTATACAGAAAAAGCACAACATTATTAAAAGCAATTTTAGGTTTTCATGGCCCGCAATAATTCTTGAATTATTCTTGAATTATAAAGCACAACATTATTATTAAAAATAGGAAAAAAAGAGGATATCTATGCAGTAATTAAAAACTTCCACCCTGCAATAACAGAAACAGGCATGGGCAATTAAGGCTATTAATTTAAACACTAACTCCTCCAGCTGTGCCCAACAGGAAGCAATACAATCATCTGAACCTGCAAATAATGTATAATTAATAGCACAGGAGCTCCAAAATGCTTTAATAGCAGGTATATTCTTAGATTTTCACGACGTGTCCAGATTTTAGAGTTCAAAACAAACATTTTTACTGGGAAATTCCGTTGTATAATATAAAATTTATATTATACATCAGATGGTTAAAAAACTTTTTATTCATGTTGTTGTCATTGGATAGTCCTTGTATGGTGTATTGCATTTTTAGGCAGCATGTCAGTCAGACAGTTTTAATCGGCATTGGTGCTGCCATGAATATATAAATTGTGATATTGTGGTGTTACGTTATCACTTTAAATATTAGAGAAGAAAGTATAAGGCACAGTATTGTAAGTCTTAACAGAAGCAATGAATCATCAATAGGGGGTTGAGAGAATGTTCAGAGCTGCAGGTGCTGGCTAATTGCAGGTGTTGGCTAAATGTAAAACATCTGATGTAGGAAAGAGCTGGCAGTATTTATGTGGGTTTGCAACAGTAGCTGTGTTTCTTCTGATGATGCCTCCTATGTTGAAGGGGAAACGTAAAGTTTTTTAACCATCTTATTATTATAATAAAATTTTTATTATACGATGGAGTTTCCCGGTAAAAATGTTTGCTTTAATAGCATTTTACCTGTTGATTCTGGACAGTGTTGTAATTGCATTTTATTACAAAAAAATTGTCACAAAAGATCTGAAACGAACACAGGAGGACAACTCGGGAAACCTGGAACTTCACAGGCTGATGACAACATTATCTGGATGCTCTGTAAAAAGGGAGTGAAAAAATGGCAATGCCAGAGAAAAGAGCTAGTGTGGAAGCGATCAGTGTCCCATAAATTGTAGCCAGCACCTGCTGAGAAGAACTCATCTCACCAGGATGCCACTACTTATCCTCTCTCTCTTTCTCTCTCTCCTGTGTCTAGGCTTCCATCCTGAATCCTTGCCTAAGCCAGCTAGCTTCCCTTTGGCTCCATGTGCCTCAAGAGCCTGCTCTTTCTTGCCTTTTGGGCCTCCTCCAGCCCCTACTCCACTCCTTGGCTGCTGCAGAACACCGGTCTTCTCATTGGCCGAGGCACAGCAGGAGTTGCAGATGCTGCAGAAGCAGCTGGGAGAAAGTGAGCACTTTGATTTGGGTGGCTCCACCACCCTGTGGGCTTCTGGCATGTAGCTATGCATGGCTTGACAAACAGCAGCCTCTGCACGGCCTGAGTTCTCCCCTGCCTAGAGCCAAGATGCTTTCTCTGTCCAGAATATCATGTCATAGGCCAACCACTGAGTTGGTTTTTTTTTTTTTTTTGGTCATTTGAAGTTTCAAAAGGCAATAGGAAGCCTTTCAATAGCCAGGGGCAGGAGCTTTTTGAAAAGATGAAACCGCGGGTGAATTCACTGCTGTAAGCCATTTCGCTCTTTGCTTGGCACTCTGCTTTCTCTGCTGCACAAGCTTGTGGGCTGGATCAAGTAGGTTGATCAGCACTGGCGGGGCGGGGGGGGGGGAAGCTGAGCCACAAGTCCTATGGCGGCACAGCTGAGATTGGACTAGATGGCCTTTGATTCCGGCTTGAATTCTGCAGCCATATTCTTCACAGGCAAAATGCATGCCACGATGTGGGCCATCTCCATGATACTGATAACCTTTCCAACACATTCAGTAAGGGAGGGGCAGAGGTTAGGGAGGACATCTGCACGTACTAAGAACCATGCTGAGAACAGGGAGGTGTCTGAACACACCCTTTGGAGGTAAAATCACTTCAAACAGAGTGAGGACACTCTGAAGTAATAATTTGTGGGAGGATTACCGGAATTTCAGAGAGATTTCTTCTCAAGTCTCGGGGCATGGCGTAAAATCTTGTGAGTGAGCGGCCAGCATTGGGAAGTAGGCTAGTTTTTGCTTGGCTTGATGAACACGTCTTTCTCTGACCTGCTAGATGCCATCCTCTGTTTCCATCAGACACCACCCCATCCCACTTGGGTCCATCCCCTAACCTGATAGGCACTGCCCTTTGAATGTTCTCCCCCATGCATCTCAGGGTCTGAGCCTCAGGAAAATGGGTATCCCTAGTTGTGTGCCTGGTTGGAATACAGAAAGGAGAAGGGACCTCAGGTGAGGGAGGCCTGGAAGCTTAGAAAGAGATTCCTGGCAAGTGAGTGGGAAGGGAGAAGATCAGAGATGGACCCTCAAGGAGACACCACCCACCACCATGCTTAGAGCCATCTTACCAGATCTCCAACCGGGACAGAGTGCTAGACTTTTAGGAGAAGAAATGTGGGCAGGTATAGCTTGTTAAACCTTAGAACACAATAGGATTGTGCTCTAAAGTTTAACAAGCTACACCTGCCCACATTCCTTCTCCTAAAAGGTCTAGCACTCTGTCCCGGTTGGAGATCTGGTAAGCCTACTTAGAGGGAGTTAGACTGCTTTGCACAGTGGATGATCAGGCTGCTTTGCACCCCAGCAGGGCATCTTTTCCAGTGGCTGTTTGCTGGTGTTTCTTCCGCATCTTTGAGGGATCAATGTATTTATTTTGTTGTGTAAACTGTTTTGTTTATACATATATTTCTATTAACAGTAATCACAATCTTTGCTTTCTGGCAATTTGGCATCAATGGGAGCTTTTTTTAATTTGTTAAACAGCAACCCCATTGAGAGAGTTCAAGCCCCACTCTCACAGCCCCGATCCAGTTGCTATTTACTCAGTTAAAAACAATCCTAATAATTCTCTTACAGGATTTAGGGTATACGGGTAAAGATGCCATGTAGCTGTAGAGCCTGAATAGAAAAAGTAATATCCAAACACCGATCGTGGGTTTCCAATTGTTGGCAGCCACGAACAAGAAGAAATACATTTAAAATTCAAGGCACACTTTGCGAGCTCTGATAAGATCTGATAAGATAAGATAATTCTGGATGTTGACGACGTACAGATCTTTCATGTTCAGCAATTCTTGCCTCAGGACTTAATAAGTTTCAGGACTTAATAAGTCCCTAATTTTATTACAATAATCCTCGGAGTTCAGTACAACTGTGGCATTTCCCTTATCAGCAGGAAGAATAATTAAATTAGTATTATTCTTAAGCTGTCGAATAGCCATGGCCCTACTTATATTACTACGTGGAGGTTTGGCTTTCAGCAGCTAAATAGCTAATGTCTTCAACATCCAGAATTATCTTCGATTGCGGAACACTCTCTCAGCACAGGACATACCATCTTATTTGAAAATACCAAGTGCCTAAGGAGTGAAAACAACGTTAAAATCCTCCGCAATTTAGAAGCATTAGAGATCAGCAAGAGACCGATGGGGGGGGGGCTGATTAATAGGCAACAGGACCTTGCTTTTGTGAATAAAATTTGGTTGCCAATCATACATAAAGTATTTCAGCAAGAAACAGAGAGAGGAGAAAGTGAATGAGATCTAATTAGACTACTGACGGCCAGTGTGGCTACTGTTTCCGGTTTCACTAGAGTTCCGCCGCTAATTGGCTGCGCTCTTTCCCGCTCTTTTTTCCTTTTAACTAAGAAGCATTTAGACTTTGGTAACTTCATCTTCAATCCTTTGGGATTGCTTCCTATGAAAAAGTTCCAAGCTCCGGAACGAAACGTCGGACTTCACAACGTGTGCCTTGGATTTTAAATGTATTTCTTCCTGTTCGTGGCTGCCAACAATTGGAAACCCACGATCGGTGTTTGGATATTACTTTTTCTATTCAGGCTCTACAACTGTAGTACACCATAAAGTAGTACTGGATTCAGGCTCCACGTTGTCCAATAAACAGCACAGCAAACAGATAATAGAATTCAGGATAGGTTTATTCCATGGAACAAATGACCCCAGTGGAATCAGTTCCAAAAGACTGAGGCCCCGAGCACGAGGCATTGAAAGCTTTTATAGCAAATTAAACATCATGCATAATCAACAATTTCTCCTCCTGTTTGCGGTGTTTTCTAGCCTATCACCTTCACACCTCCATATATGCTTATCTATGAAATAGTGTCCAGTAATGTCCAGTTTCACAAAGCATGGCTTGTTCATGGCTGAGTCTGCATAGGAGGGGTTGTACTTTCTGATTAGAGTTACATATGTGCGTACATGATTAGCACGTGCAAGGACACTTGCTTCTACGTGATTAGTGCTGGAATGCAAGAATTGGAGTAATAGTTGGAGTAATAGTTCTCACAGTTACAGGCCTCTACTTCAGAATCAGAGAGGAGCTTTACTTGTGATTAGGGTAGTGTTACCTAGTAGTATTGCAAAATCATAACCATAACCTAGGGTACCTCATTCCCCCCTTTCAAACTAAGAAGACCCATGGATCGCGAAGACCCATGGATCTTACTTTGTTTGACCATAATTCTCCATACATAGCTATCAGATGGGGCTGCATCCTCGGATCTACTACATTGCTCTACTACATTGCTCAATGTAGGGTGAAAGACACGACAATAAATGGGAATGCAGTTTGGTATAAAATACAAAAGGCAAAAGTGTGTTATTACAACTGAAGGCAGAAAGAGTGAGGTTCTGTTCTATTGTTCTTAATCGGTGAGGTTCTGTTCTATTGTTCTTAATCGGTAACTTCAGTACACAGAGATCTTTACTGTAGGTCATTGGCAGACTTCCCAGCTGTTGAGCAGGCTGGCATAACACAAACTTTTTGTTATTCTCTATCTCTGTTGTCATCCTGCCAAGCTTCTGGACAACAGCTAATATACCTGTCTTATTATTTACTTTCAAGAAATCTTCAATTTTCTATCTGTGTCTTAAGTTACAAGTAAGCACGAAGAAACAATATAAACATGTACAGGTATGGGTTTGCCCAAACTTTCACAAAAACAAGAATTTGGTTTCCATATTTATAAAACAAAACAAGCATACATTTCCCAAGAGAAGAGAGAGTTACTTTTGGTTTGCAAGCTTTTTGGCAGATGAATGTGTGTTTCTTCAAGAGAAAGACTGATAACAGAACATGCCATCCTACTAGCTCTGAACTCAGAAATACACAGTGAATAAAAATATTTACTACGAGAGAGGCACACTGCTTATGCTCAGGAAACTAGTGTTTCTTTTGTTATCACAAAGTGGTATGCAAAGTGGTATGCACTATTCCTAACTAGTAGGCCTTTGTAGCATGCGTAGTGTACTAGTGTGAATATCCGTGTAAAGGAATTCCATATTCAGAACATGGATGTTCCATTTATCCTTTTCTTTATAAACATATGAGTATGTCCTGCAATTTGGGCTATGTCAATGCTTCTCGTCATCCTGGCTAGTTGTGTCCCATTAGTTGTGTACTTGTGGGTGATAGTATTATGAACCCATTCATGTTGGAAGTGGGACTTACCAACTTTGACTGTGTTTTGTGTCAAGTGTAATCATGTGATGCACACTTACATATTGAGAGGGGCATTCCTCCTCCAAGTGGCTGGTTGCGTTAGCCACCATTCATGATGGGCCCCCAAAGTTTTGAAAACCTTATTTGAAGATTGGCTTTGTGCTCCACCTGCAAAAACAATGTATACATATCCTTACATAGTAATCATACAGTTAGTTTGGGTGCTACTGGATGTTAATGGATTCCTGGCACTTGTGACTAGACCAGGGTGGCACCCATGTAAGCAGAGGCTGAGTTACCCAAGTGCAAAAGTGTTCAAAAGTGTTCAAGCCTCCTTTACCAATGGTGCATTGGGCAATGGGTAACAGGGATAATAATGTTCAGGAGTATAACTGCGACAGTAGAATGGTGTTTCTTCCAGGCCCAAGAAGGTGAAGCTGGAATAGCACTAAGCAATGTCACTGGTGAAGATCCATGTAGATTTCTTCCGATGTACGTAGAGTTGCTGGCCTCCGGAGCAGCAACAGTAAATCAGTTGTCTAATTGCCTGGGCACCTCTGGAACAATTTGTGCAATAAAGTTTAGGCTTTAGAGGGTGCTCATGCCAGCGGGGAATGAGAAGGTGCAGACTTCCACTCTTTTATCCAGACATCTTCTCCGGGCTGGAGGGTCGCTGTGGGTTGGAACAGGAACTCTTTCAGGCAGGTGCAATCCTGTCCTCTTCCAGTCAGGCAGTCATGTGGACTCCTCTCCTTAATTTCTCTGGGTGTAGTCTCCAGGGTTGAGGTCCAGGGTGTATCTGTGAATAAAAAAACAAAGAAACGGCAGAAAGAGGAAGCAACCAAAACAAATACATATTGCTTCAAATATCTTGTTCTCATCCCTGCCCCTTGTTTGAGAGACTTTGCTTTTGGCGATTGTTATGCAAATTTTGTGCAGGCTTAAACCTGTCTTGCTGTAAAACAATTGATAAGTTCAAAAAAAATATGAAAAAACAACAACAACAAAAATTCTTCATTTGCGTCAGTTGGCAATTTTTGAGTTGCCATGCTCTTTGCGCTGTGCGCTGAGACAGTGCTTTGTTGTTAAATACTGGGAAAATGCTGTGTTCCTGTTCACAAGGACATTACAAGATAACAGTGGGCTTCTGCCTGCCAAGAAATCTGAAGACAGTGTCCATTTTGTAGCGTCCATTTTTTTTTTACAATGTCCAAGCGACACGCTGCAAGGAAGGAAAAATATGAGCTTTCAGCAAAAATGTAAGTTATAAGAAATCACAACAATATACAATGTCTTTAGTTTCATTACTTTGCTAGAAATAGTTCAAAAAAATGGACAAGTGGCGTCCAACAAGTGGCTGAACTGGCCTGCTAGGCCCTGTTCTGATGAAGCAGCAAGCAGGTTCCAATTTCTGATCTTGCCTTGTGTAGGACTGTTCACAAGGCAGAGAGCTCTACTGTACGTCATACCTCTCAGCTTGATAGGGACCTCAAATTCTGCTTTTTAGGCTTCTGGAAATAGCAATCTGTTGTGAACAATACAATGCAGGCTTTTGGGTTTGAAATGTGGCTTCTGAGGTTCTGGGGGGGGGGCTCTCCTTTTATTCCATTGCATCACTCTTGCTCATAACGTCTCACCTGGCTTACACTTGAGAAAGGGGCTAGTCTTGTGTCACCCTCCTGTGTTTCATCCGGTGTAGTTACGAGAGTCTATGTGCGTAATCCTTGTGCATCTCTTCGTCCCCCCTTCCCTTAGTATTTTGCTAGCAGGCTGTGGGTTTCTCATGTGTAAAGTGAAGGTTTTGTATCCCAATGTTGGGGCATCAAGAGGGCCTTATTTTTTCAAAGGCTATTTGCTGTTCAGGCCCCCATTTAAAAGGGTCGTTTTCTGCTCCCCTGGTACTTTCAGAAAGGGGTTTGGCTAGCAGCCATAGGAACAAAGACAGCAGTACCCACCTTTGGGGTAAGCGTGTCCCATGTTTATTGTTTTTCTGCCAGTGGTGGCATCCTCCCATTGAAATGCAAAAATGGGCTGACTGATAGGTGCCACCCAATAGCAAAAGAATGCATCTTTTAAGTCCAGAACAGTGAACATTTTTTGCAGACTGTGGGAGCAGACTCAAAAGAGTGTATGAGTTTAGGACACATGGGTGCAAAGTTTCTACCGCTTGGTTCACCATGCGTAAATCTTGTACAGGCCTGTTTTCCTGAGTGTCAGCTTGGGTGCAAGGTTTTTTTTTTACAGGCAAAAGGGCGTTGACCATGCACTCAGACATTCTTTCAAAAGACCAAAGTAGTTGGTCTAAATGCTTTTGAATCCCTTCTTTGGCTTGCTTTGGGATGGGATACTGTTTTATTGATACAGGCTGAGCTCCTGGTTTCAAAGTTATGACAAAAGGTGCAATGTTCTTAATCATCCCAGGTGGGTTGTGTTCTGTCCATACCCCTTCTGGCGCTTGCAATTCTTTGGGGTATTGCAATTCTATTGGGGTATTGGTTCACCCCTCACTTCTGCAAGGACAGCCAATAGTCTCCAGGCATTTTCTCGGGGCACTGTTATGGACAACATACGTGAGACTAGCCTGTCACTGGTTTCAGGTAGATACAGCACTGGGCCAGAGGGTTCAAAATGGATGAAGACTGGCTAGCCTTACTGGTGTGTTCCACTGGGATGTGCAGGGATGTATGATACTCAGGAGTACATCTCATTGTGTTCAGTGGTACTTACTCCCAAGAAAATGTGATTGGGATTTCAGTTTGAGTCAGTTTGAGTCTTTTACAGGTGGGGCAGGATTTCAATGGCTGCCCTTGCTTCAGCTGGGCTGGAGCTAAACAGGCACCCATGTGTTGCAAAACATAGGTTTATTTACATGTTTAATTAATCACTATCCAGACCTCTAGGGGTCGACCTGTCCTGCAGGTGTCTGCTAATTCTAAGAAATTTTCTGTTCCTCTTCCTCTTCTTTCTCTCCTTCTTTTCTAGCATGGCCTACACTGCATCTCCCTTCTCCCCCTCCTGTTTTCCTGGCAAAACACATTCTCAAGCTAAGGAGGGAGGAGGACCTGTCTTTTGCTTTCTGGCCAGCGAATCTTTCCTTGGGTCTCCAGCCAAGGCTTGTCCAACATTACCTCTTACGCCTTTTTAAAACATACACTTTCCATCATCTCGACTTGCCATTTTCTTCTGTGCCTCTGCTACAGTTCCATTTAAAACCAGAGGCGACGTTCTAACTTTAAACAAACTTTCTGTGGGGTTTTTCCTCCCTTTTTTCTTTCTTCTCTTTTTCTTCTCTAACAAACAGTTCTTTGTAAACGACAGAAAATAGCGAACAAGAATACCAAGCCAAATACGAGATAAGAAAAACATCCGAATTAAAAAACCATGCAAAGTGTCTCAAGATGGGTTCACATTATCACTACACAATAAAAAGGAAACTTAAAAAGTTATAGACACTGAACATACATCTGTAACAAAACACTGGCAGCTGCAACATCATGATGGTAATTTTTGGCCATTCATAAGCGCTTCATTTCATTTTTTTCTTTTTGAACTCCTGTGAAGCAGGCTGGAAACTGGCACTCCTGTGGGAGGCCTACTCTGTTCCCGGAGGTCACCGTCACTGTGGCCACGACACGTGGAAAGGCCAGATCCCCCTTCTAAACAAAGGGTGCTAGCGTGGATCTTAATGCCATCCCCATGCCGCCCCCCAGCTGGTTACTCCAGCAAGAGAGGTTCCAAACCTGTGGTATACCATAATCTATAACACCTTTAAACATTGTCATTTGGAAAAATCAAACATTTTTAAATCCCTGGGGCTGTACAGGCCCCTGACGTGGGTTGTTTTGTGCACAAGTGACGCAGGCTGCTGCCACTGCGTGTACCAGCGGGGAAAGCCTTGGAATGTACAGTAGGCCTCGGAGGCTTTCTCATGGCTGTTGATCCTTGATGTATGCAGGGCTAAAATTTTAAAAGTCTGTCCCTTGCATTTTTTGTAGTCAGTGAGGGTTTCGGAGTTCGGCTGGTTTTTTCACAAATAACCCAAAGTCTCTGACAAATCATCCAAAGTCCAGTGTGAATCACAAAAACAAGTCCAGTGTGAATCACAAAAGCTCCTTAAAGTCTCTTTTTTCATATGCACACCATAGCCTCCCTTAAATTCTGAAAATGTCCAAAGGGTTAGGCAGTGAAACAGAGTCTTTTTAGAATAAGAAGTACCCATGGCTGATCAAGGCACCAGGAGGGCGACTTCAATCAGACACAAGTCAATCAAACACAGTTCAATACCTCCCAACACACACAAAACAAACAAGAATATAGCTCCTGGAGACCAAGAACCAAGACAGCCTTCCCCTGTGCGATCAAGGGAAATCAACCAACACAATCCGAGAACCAACACAATCAAAGACACTGTGGCTCCCTGTGGGACCCTGTGGCTCCCTGTGGGACCCAAAAATCCAATTACACCCTGAGATGTACCTGGAAAATGTGAGGGCTTTCTCTTTCAAGCCCTCCTAGGAACCCCTAAGGTGTACTTGGTTAAACCTGGGTACTCTTTTTCAAGTTCCCGCACCCCCGAGATGTACCTTATGAGGACTCTTTTTCAAGTCCTTCTAGGTACCCCCAAGGTGTACTTGGTTAAAACCTGGGTACTCTTTTTCAAGTTCCCGCACCCCCGAGACGTCTCCCTGTGGACTATTTTTCAAGTCCGTGAGATGGTTAGGCCCATCCCGGATTCCTACTGCGAATCCTAGGTTGATCAAACCTTCCACCATGGGTGTTTATAGTGCACACTTACTTGTTTCGAGAGATGTTGCAGGTCTCGATCCTGTGATCCTGTTCTATTCTGTCTCACTCCGCAGCTGAAGTATGTGAAGTGCAGGTCTGGGGTCTGAACGTCCCTTCACGGAAGAATGTGTTCCGTTGCGCGATGAAGATCCGCCAGAGGTCCTTTCCCTCACTTCCTATAGATCAGCTGGGGGCTGCGCACGTGGCCTCGATCCGAGCTCCTCATGGCACCAAATATGTAGTACACCATAAAGTAGTACTGGATTCAGGCTCCACGTTGTCCAATAAACAGCACAGCAAACAGATAATAGAATTCAGGATAGGTTTATTCCATGGAACAAATGACCCCAGTGGAATCAGTTCCAAAAGACTGAGGCCCCGAGCACGAGGCATTGAAAGCTTTTATAGCAAATTAAACATCATGCATAATCAACAATTTCTCCTCCTGTTTGCGGTGTTTTCTAGCCTATCGCCTTCTCACCTTCATATATGCTTATCTATGAAATAGTGTCCAGTAATGTCCAGTTTCACAAAGCATGGCTTGTTCATGGCTGAGTCTGCATAGGAGGGGTTGTACTTTCTGATGAGGGTTACATACGTGCGTACATGATTAGCACGTGCAAGGACACTTGCTTCTACGTGATTAGTGCTGGAATGCAAGAATTGGAGTAATAGTTGGAGTAATAGTTCTCACAGTTACAGGCCTCTACTTCAGAATCAGAGAGGAGCTTTACTTGTGATTAGGGTAGTGTTACCTAGTAGTATTGCAAAATCATAACCATAACCTAGGGTACCTCACAACTACATGGCATCTTTACCCGTATACCCTAAATCCTGTAAGAGAATTGCTGGCCATGAAAGCTTCCGTTCTAACGTAATCCTAATAATTGTCAGCCTAATAAGGGTATTAATGCCCCATGTAGTTTGACCCTTAGTCTTACTGTATTAATGGCAAATTCACAGTTGAAAGGTTCTATGATTTCCCATAGAAATCCAGGAGCAACGTGTTTTCTGCATTGCACCTGCCTGTATTTTCCTTTACCCTGCAACACTACGGTGGCCTTCTAGAGGCCGGACTAGTTTCATATCCCAATGCGAAAATTGTAAGACAGCAGGGTTTTTCCTGAAACCTAGAGAAGTGCTCACCTGAAAGAAGCAGGAAGAGACTATCCCACTGGAATGCACCCAATATAGTGGTGCAGGCCAGTTTCTGGGTGTCAGAACAAGTCTGTCCATGTGTGCCATGTCAAAAGTGGCCCTGGAGGAGTTCTCCTAATGGGGAAGGAAGGGAGCCAGAGCAATTCTTGCTCAGGGAAGCTTTGCTGTGTTATGTCTTCTCCTTCCAAAGGTCAGGGGAGCTCCCTCTCCACTGGACAGAGCACTTCGATTGTACAGGGTGTAAAGAGGTACGCTTAATGGGTTTTCCAGCCATGTATTTATTTTGAGGAAATACAGATAGAAAATTTCCTGAGGCTTGCCAGTGGAAAATCCTTTGATGTCCGTGATCGCTTTAAAGAGACAAGCAGCTGAACTGCGTTCTCCTGGACTATCTGATGCTGGCAGGCGATATTACTGACACTTGCTGACGTTTCGTTACACACTTGTAACTTTATCAAACCAACACACGAACTACTTCAAGCCGGTAGATGTTACTGTCTGTTGAGGAGCATCGTTATTTTTTAATAACTTAATTAGACTTAATTTAGAGGCCATTGCAATAACACAAAGAAGATCATTGGACCTCCTTAACCGGCAGCAGGAACTGTCATTCGTGAACAAGGTGTGGTTTCCGCTTCTTCAAAGGTTGTTTGGACAACACACAAGGGGGGAAAAGCTGCAGCTGGCCAGTGTGCAACAACCTGCCTCTGCCTCTAATTGATCAGCCCGTTCTGCACCTCACTCATTCTGCTACATGGTACTCCATAACGGTATCCCTTTAAGAGGTCATGCAGCGTAACTAGGCAACAAGCTTCCGTTTTGAATCAGCAGTTAGTGCTTCTCAACTACAAAAAATAACGATGCTCCTCAACAGACAGTAACATCTACCGGCTTGAAGCCGCATTGGTTCGTGTGTTTGCTTTGATAAAGTTACAAGTGTGTAACGAAACGTCAGCAAGTGTCAGTAATATCGCCTGCCAGCATCAGATAGTCCAGGAGAACGCAGTTCAGCTGCTTGTCTCTTTAAAGCGATCACGGACATCAAAGGATTTTCCACTGGCAAGCCTCAGGAAATTTTCTATCTGTATTTCCTCAAAATAAATACATGGCTGGAAAACCCATTAAGCGTACCTCTTTACTAGTTACAAATAGCCATGAAAATCTTCATACTTTTCTGTACAGGGTGTGTTATTCAGTCCTGCTATTCAGTCTAACTTACTTGTGTCCCTGCTACCTAGGTGTAACACTCCCGGCACTGTCACCAGCAAAGCCAGAGTCACTGCTGGCAAGCCCTTTTTCTGCAGGCAGCCCTGCCATCTCCTCCAAGAACTGCCTCCAGGCCTGCCATCATGTTGCCCAGTCTCTTCCTATGCAGAACTCTGCTGAGTGGAACAGGAAACCACTTGGGGGGGCCATGGGGGAGCACAGGTCCTCCTGGGATATGCCTCAGTTCAAACAACCTCAAGAGCACCTCATCCGTGGAAGTTTACCATCATGCTCCTCAGCAACCCTGTCTAGTCAGAAGCTCTCAGGTAAAGCACGCAATTTCACTCTCTTTGGGTACAAAATAGGAAACGTTTGCAGAACTGAGCCAGCCTTATCAACCGTCTCAGTGTTGCCCCCAGTGCAACAAGTCAGTCAGTCAGGGCCAAGTCATTATTTAGTTCTTTAAAATACCTTTAGGCATCCTTTCTGTCCCATTGAAGGGGGGGTCACTAAAGTGGCTTACAAATCTTAATAAAATAGTATTTTAAAACAAAGTTTTAAAACCACCACCAGTAAAATAATCGCAACAGAGCAGTGAGCAACAAAACACATAACAGGCAAACAAAAGAACAAGACAATTAGAACAAACTTAAAAAGAGAGACAAGTGAACCAAGAAGGCTAGTCACTGCTTGCTTGAAGCCGGCAGGCAGGTTCAGAACCAGCCAGAACTCTCAGGGGAAGGAATTCCAAACACGTGAGTGTCTTTCTGGCATCAGAGCAGTGTGATCACACCTTTTTCAAGCCAGGGTAGCTATTAACAGTTTCAACAAGGAGTCCAGCATGCATGGAGAGGAAGGACTGAAGAATACAGAAAGTATTTACAGTATGCTTCTCCTCTCTCGTCCTCTGGACTTTGTTTTGTGTTTTTGCACTGTGGTTAGGAATGGGGGACTATTCTCTGGTGAGCTCAGTTTGAACAAGAAGGTGGTGGTGATGGGGTCTCTGCCTGGGATTATCTGAGCCAGGAAAAAAAAGTGTGAAAGGTTGTTCCTGGGAGAAAGGGACTGGATCATACAAAGAAATTAAACACCAAACATCCAAGATCAAGTTTTGTACACATATAGTATATCAATGCTTAATGGGCCTCCAAAATCAAGCTTTGTACAGTACTTTCCAAAATTGCATCACAGTGCTATTGGAAAGAGCTGTGTGTGATTCTTTATCAGTTCTCTTGCCAGGTTACTATGTGAATGATAATGATGCTAGCTCACAAATGTGAGCATATACAGTAGTCTTGTCTCCTTTCTATGCCATGGATTCCCTAGAGTAGCGCTACTCAAAGTGGTGATCCGCAGACCCATTGACTGCCGGTCCACAGCAAATTTCCAGGAAATAAAGAAACAATAGTAATAATATGGCACAGATATGGTACCAGTCCCTGGCACAGTGGGGAGAAAAATTGCCAGTCTGCCACATCAGATAGTTTAAGAAGCACTGCCCTAGAGCTTCAAAATTAGGCCAAGCCTTTGCCCTCATTCTGAGCTTCCTCTGTGCCTCCCATCCTGAATGGACATAGGTGCTGATTTACTAGAGGAACATCTGTCTGAGATCCGAATTCTGCGCCAGCGCTTAGAGGAATCCATTTGTACCAATGATCGCCTGCGGGAACAGCTGGAGACACGCCTGACCTCTGTGGCAAAAATCAGTGGTAAGTGAAGAATCATTCACTTCAGGACTTGAGTGGTCTCTTGGGGACTGTGAGAACTGGTGCTGCAATCCTGACCATTCAGTATTCTGATGACTATCTGTGGATAGGAATGGCCAAGAAAGAGGATAACTTCAAAGACTCAAAGTGAAGCAAGCGAAGACAAACACACTAGAACTAGAGAAGCATGAGAATCATATCTATTCAAATGTCTCAATGTTTTTTTACAGCGCAATCCTGACTAGGATCCAGCCGGCGGCCCATGGCCGCCCGCCGGATCCTGTGCTCCAGCAGCCAGTGTGGCCGCCGGGTGGGACGCTCATCCCCTTCCCAAAGTGTAAATGGCGGCCACCCGGATGGGCCTCCTCGGATTTCCGCCAGCTATTTTGTTGGCAGAAGAGGAGGTCGTGTAAAGGCCCCAGCGCCTGGCGAGGGTCAGGATACGGCCGAAGGCTGTCCCCTGCCCCCTCCCGGGCTGCCTGAGCCAATGGCCACCCCCACCCAGCAAACCGCCCCCCCGTTGCTGGATCCTGACTTACCTGGGTCCGGCGTTGGCCTCACGGCACGTTTGCAACATCTTCCGGCGCCGGAACGCCGGAGTTTACGTGAGGATTGGGCTGTGAAAGTAGTAGGTAGAATGGTAGATTGGTCCTATGTTTTAACTGACATTTGATCTCAGAAGCCTGTTAAAAGTGCCTTTTAGGATTAGCAGGTGCCTCTCGGAGTTTAGTTCAGATTATAGTAACAACCCCCCTCCCAGTCAAACATGGGTGTGGCAGATACCTACAGGCTTTAGGGAGGTTTTCTCCACTAGAAGGGCTGTTATGTATTTCTGCCTCTGCCTCTCAGGTTTGTTTTGTGTTTATTTTGCTTCATGCACTGTGGGTAGAGATGAGAACTATTCTCGGATGAATTCAGTTTGAACAAGAAGGTGGGGATCTAGCATAGGGTCTCAGCTGCAGCCCCCCCCCCAGACAAGCAGTCAATGGTATTTTGTGGCATGGGGCAGAAACAAGTGGGGAGGGGGGCTGTTCTGATCTCCCTCAATGCTCTACCTCTTTCCTTAAGTTTGGGATGGTGTATTCTAGACTTCAGCAGGGACAGCTGGCACTAGAAGCTAAAGAATTGAAATTCAGTCACAATTTTGACATTCTTTGCATCATTTACTGTTTCAGTAATAGATTTGTACTCTTCCTTTGGTATTCCAGCCTCCATTTTGTACATTTCATAGAGAAACAGGGCCAACATATATGTATGCATTCTTCTTCACATTTGTTACTTAACGTGTATGTTTTGTACAGTACTCATTCCTGTGTTCCAAAAAAAAACTTGTAAGAAATGCCCCCCAGATTTGCTCTCAAGGCAAAGCCTTCCCTGAACCCAACCACTATGAGGGCCAGGGATCTCTGTGGCCCAGCCATATGCTTGGGGCTGCCACTTTCTTCCCGTTTTGTAGTTCAGCAGGAAACCAGAGCATATTGCCTACTGAGCATATTACCAGCTAGGCTCATGGAAGGGAATGAAAATTCAGCTTCTGGAAGGCCACCTGTCTCTCAGCAAGCAAGTCACATACAAAAGCCAGGCTGCAGAATGCCACCAGGTGGTTTTGGAATAGTATCTCCAGATGAGTGGAACCAAGTCACATGCAAGAGAGAACCAAAAAGTGCCCCCAGGAACCACAACCAGGGAATGGAGGAGATGTAGGGAGGGGAAAGGAGGGGACAGTATTGGTTTGCCTGCAGCTCCAGATTTTTCAATGGCATTGTCCCTGAGCTCAATTGGTGGTTCTGACTGGGGATGCAGCAGCTCTGGGTCCGTGCATGTGTGTAGGAGGGAGAGGAGCCTTCATTGGACCAAACTGAAGAATGCCAAAGAATATAGGTTGCTTTGAAACCCAGTTGGAGAACCTACCACAAGGCAGAGAGGCTTCTGGAAGCCCCATCCCTGAATTGTTCTGGATTTAACTGCTCTGTGCTGCAGGGTCATCTTCTAACATCTCTTCTCAAGGGCTGGAGGCTGCTCCCCAGCTCCCCAGCAAGTCTCAAGCTCTGCAGGAGGATAACCAGAACCTGCACCTTCAGCTCCAGCTCAGTCGCTTGGCTGCAGGTAGGAAGGGAGAAATGGAACAGGGGTAGCAGCAAACTCTCCTTCCAGTCTCCTCCTGGTTCTTTGCCTGGGTCTAGCTGGTCTGAGCCACGTTTCTATCACACATTTTGGACGCAGACTCTGCAAATGACTGGCCGTAGCCTCAGACACCATCCCTGCCTTAATTCAAGAACATATTCACACCTTTAGGAAAGCTTGGTGGTTCTTTCAACATAATGCTGGTTCCCAGACTGTTTTGCATGCATACACACTCTCCCCATAGGAAAAAAAAACTTCCTCAGAGTTGTGGCACTAACAAATGTGGCCTGTGAAATGCAGATTTTGACGTTCTTGGGCCTAAGCACAAGTTAAGAGATGACTCTTAGTAGTCACCAAACCTCAGCTACTCATCCAGGCAGCCTGGAAGCTTTCTAAGGGCTTTTTTTGTAGATGGGGACTGGCTGAGGGTTGTGCTTGGGCATAGAACTCCTGATTGGATGGAGTTGCAGCTGGGCACTAGGCCATGGCTTTGTAAGAAGAGTTTGCTGGAAGACTTGCTTAAGCATTAAAGCCACCCTCCTGGGTCTCCAGAAATAGAGAGCAATCCTTCCAACTCCTGGAGCCCCCTGACACATATAAAAACCAAACTCCCCTCTCGAAACCACTATGAAGCAAAGATAAGCAGCACCCAGCTTGAGCACTCATCATCAAGTACATGCAAGTTAAGCTCATCTTTGACCAGCTCTTTTGACTCCCAGACCTGCAGGAAGCTCTGCGGGTGTCACACTCAAAACTGCATGATGGGGAGGTTGAACTGGAAGAGCAACGGATTGAACAGAAGCGCCTGCAGGAGGAGATCCGGAGCAAGCAGAAAGATCTCGTGCAGCTCCAGGAGGAGTGTCTGGCTCTGCAGGAGAACAATTCCAGGTGGGCCAAACACATCACATCGATTTGCCTCCTCCCCCAGTCTACTGTGCGAAGCCTTCCCTATTGTGCCACCCACAATGTGGAATGCTCTCCTCTCCTGCCAGAGGCAGGCCCATTTGGCACCCGCCTCGCTGTATAGTTTTAAGCTGCTAGCGGAACATGTTTTTGTTCCAAAAGGCATTTATAGATATTAGTTGAGTGCGCCTGTTTTATGATTGCTTAAGCCACTGCTGAATCATGTTTTGTTTACATATTGTATTGTTTTGCTGACTTTAAGTCATTTTTAGAATAGATTTGCATCATTTTGTCTGTCCCCTTGAATGCTCAGTTTCTGAGTGACTGATAAATGTTCTGAATAAATAAATAAGACCCCTGCAATTGTGTTATCACTAGCATTGACCAACTGGCACCCCACAGGCTGCATCTGCTATTCCTACTCCAACCCCCCAAGGCCTCACCTGCTATTCCTACCCCCCCCCCCCAGGCCTCTCCTTTCATGGTGGGAGAGGTACGGGACTGGCCAATTTCTTTCGCCAACTTCTCCAGATCCTCCGTGTCCAAACTTCTAGGATAGATTTGAAGATACATAATTATCTTTGCAATAGTGTATGTTGGTGAGGTGTTGTTTTTAATTATTCTTTTCTGTTGTATGTTGCTTTGAGATACTTTGGTGAAACTATGTTGTTTTGAGACACTTTGGTAACAAATTTAACAAATAAATATCAAAGGTTGCTCTGGTCCCTCATCATCAGATTGGCTAGGGAGCATCCGGTGCCCTTCATCCCACTGAAGAACATGGGTAGCCCTAGTTTATAGTTCACTCAGACTGGTATGAAAAAAATCAGGAGGCCCTGATGGTGCTGGAGGCTGTTGACAGACACCTCAGAGCATTCAAGCCCTTAAATCACCCCTTGAACATGCAAAGGAATCTGTGTGGCTGAGGTCTTCCATTGGCTTTATGTTCACCATACAGGCCAGAGAAGGGAGACCTCAGAACTCCAGGTCAGAGAGTGGAGCCTATGTTTACAACTCACATTTAAAAGGATGTCATGATTGCATCCTTTAATTTCCATGCATGACCTAGGAGAAGGCAGCCTTGACCTTCTATTTCTACAGTAAATGCAGCCACCAGCCACAAATTATGAGCATCTTTAAAACCACCGTAGATGACTGGAATAGAAAAATATTTATCGATTCAGTTAATCAAATTAAAGGGCTATGTTTTCAGAGGCTAACGTTTGAATTAAAAGTAACTATTTCCCAGGTTTTCCATAATGACACACGATTTTTTTTAAAAAAAAGTCTTGTGTGACAAAAATGTCTGTCTGTGTGTGTGTTTTTAATTTGTGAAGCTCTAATATGGGTCTCTAGTCTCTTTGATAAGTCTCAATGGGTACAAACTGCAAGAGAGGAGATTCTGGTTGGATATCAGAAATAAATTATTGATGGTAAGGGTGGTTTGGCAGTGGAATAGATTGCTAAAGGAGGTGGTGGATTCTCCCTCCTTGGAGATTTTCAAGCAAAGGCTCGACAGGCACCTGCTAGAGATGCTCTAGGTAGGAAGGTTTCCTGCTACAGGCAGGGGGTTGGACAAGATGCCCTTGTGGGATCCTTACAACTCTGTGATTCTATGATTCTTTTTAAATTATTTTTAATTGATTTTGAATTATAAACTCTTATGCTATTGGAGCCAAAGTCTCAAGGGCCCTGTTAACAGGCTCAATCGTCTGTCTGAATGTGCAACAAGACCCTCTTAACAAAGAATGTTGAAGTAGCTTTCTGAAGCATGCTGCTTCTGCTGTTACTTCAGAATAGGTAGTACAAGGGGCACTTGATGGAGCTGGCAAGCCGCTGTAGCAATTCTTCTTTTGGGGTTCTCCTCACAGGCTTCAGAACAGAGTGGTATTACTTCAGCAGCAGTGTGAGGAAAACCGGCTGCTCTTCCAGACCCTACAGGCTGAATTACGGGTCTACGAAGTGCTGTGTGGCCCACAACAGAAGGCAACTTCAGGTGCGTGCTGGCTGCGCCCCCCCCCCCGCCCGCCTCCTATGATCTTGTGAAAACATGAGGCCTGCTGACACTTCCTGTGCAGCTAGTTCCTGCTTCCTCCCAAGATTGTAGAAGATACCTCCATTTTGACTTCCAGTTGTTGGTGCAGTCTAAACTGAGCCCTGGGGAGTTTGTCCATCACTAGATAATAGTCAGTGCCGTAGATCAGAAGGAGTCAGCAAGCAGGCACTACGACCTACCAACAACTGACCCCTTTGGTTTCTGTAATCAGCCACAGGAGGAGGAGGATGGCTGGACCTTCTTCCCCTCAGGAACTCTCCCCCCCCCCCCCCAAGCACTCACAAGCTAAAAACTGGAACTTGGCGCAAGAAATACAAATTCTGGGGAATGAGAGCTCTGAACTTTAATGGTTGGGGGTGAGACAGTAGTGTTCATGTGATAATGATGCTGTAGCTGCTACTGACAACATTAGGCTCTATAATATGGTGCTTTGCTTTGCAGGGACACACACAGAGGGTGACCTGGTGTTGGTAAATAATGGCAACAAGCAGGGAGCCCATGTCATAGGCCACTTCAAGCACTGGGACACCCTCAGGCAACAGGTGCTGGAGGGCAAAACTCTGATCCGCAAGATGGAGTCACGTCTGCTGCAACCAGGCCTGGAACCACAGAACTGCAAGGTAACTGGGAGCAGCATGTTTCTCTGAAGAGACCATACTCCACAGGAGCCACGTGGCCATTCTGTGCCGTACACAAACCTAAGAGACTGGGCACAGAATGCAGCAGGTATCTTGCCAAGCCATGGAGAGAAGAAAAGCTACTTAAACTTCCCCTGCTCTCTGCTGCCGTGGCTGATTTTAAGGGAGCACTTCTGGGAATGGTTAATGGGATAGCCTTACGGCATCACCAAATGCTAACAGTGCTGTCAAAGCAGCAGAAATGCAAAAACCACCTTGACAAAGGTTGCCTGTCTCTGCTTCTGCAGGCCTTCCATCGAGGAAGCATAAAGCAGCTGCTTGCCGACACTAGTTCCTTGCACCAGATCCTAGAGAAGTCATCTTCCCTCCTAGGAATGTTCTGGAAAACAGCCCTTCCCACACCTCAGTTCTCTGCTCAGGTACGACAAGTAGTTTCTTGCTCTTATCACAAGGCATTGGACATGCCCACAACAGCATACCCATTTTCCACCTCTAGGAACAGGAGAGCAGTTTCTTGATTTCACAGGCATCCTTCCCACATAGCTGTGAACACAAAATCCATTTTCCTGTAGTAAATGGTGGTGCTAAAGGTCTGTGCTTTGTGGTACAGGCCTCTCCTTGTGCCTTATGCAGAAGGTAGCATTTTCTATGTATGTATGGGTATTGCAGACCTCCCCATGCCAAGGAAAAGCTTTCTTAGAAGCCGAGCACATATCCTGCATCTGCAGGAGTCAAATCCTCTGTGGCTGATGCTGGGGTAGTGTGAAGCTTGATGTGCCCCAAATCATAAGAACACCAGAAGAGCCTTGCTGGATCAGATCTTCTTGCTTCTTCACTCTGGCATTTTTCAAACTTATCTCTGACTTCTCTCATGTATCTGGTCTAGGCCTGCACAATATACAGTATATCCCGTGAGCTGGTGATGAGCCCCCTTCATAGTTGGAGCTCTATGGGGGTTTTCTAAATATCCTTTTCTTTGCAGCCCTTTCCCTCAGTTTTGTGGGAACATCTTAAAAAGGTAAAGGTGACCCCTGACAATTAAGTCCAGTCGTGTCCGACTCCCCACCCCCCAAAAAAACTCTTCAAAAGTGGGGATAGGCAAATGACCGTATCACTATGTCCATGTTGCTCCTCCTCTCCCTAAATTCAGAGGTATATGGTGGAGTTGGCACCAGCCTGTTACAGCCAACCATCCAGCCATGATGCACCACTCACATGCATCCAAGAATCCTACATTGGCTTGAACTGCTAGAAGAGTGAAAACATTGTATGCAAGTCAGCACAGAAGCGGGGGGGGGGGGGGGGGGAAGAGCAAAACTAAAGATTGAAGGAAGGAAAGGGGGCCTATAGATGCCAACACAGGAAGACCTATATGGTATGACAAGAGAGACAAGGCGATAAAATGGGCTGCAAAGATACTTATTATGGGGTTAGGAAATGGGGGGGGGTAGCTGAAAGATGTGGAGAGCAAGATCTGTGGTGTGAAGAAACAGAAAAAGGCAGGGAATAATAGATGGAGATGGAGAGACAGAAGAGTGCCATCGGGTACAAAAAGAGAAAAGGGGGTATTGAGAGTTGGAAGTGCAGAGACCTGCAGGTAGGAAAATAGACAAAGAGCGATGGGGAATGGGATGTAGGCCGGTGATGGTGTGGAGAGAGACATTTATCCTTGCTAACTGAGCAAAGAGGCACTTTTCAAAGTGGTGGCCTCTTATATTTAGCAGGGGGAGAGCAACTGTCCCTCTTCACCCCAGCATGGCTTTTCTAGTGGCTGTTGCTGGTGTCTCCTCTCTGTGTAATGTAATGTAATGTAATGTAATGTGTTATATATATATATATATTATATATATATATATATATTCTCTCTCTGTGTGTGTGTGATTGATTTTACTGTGTAAACTGCATTACAAAATACAGTACATCTTCAACATTAATAGAGCAATGAGCCCTCTTGGGTCAGTAGACGTTGCTCCCAGACCAATTTTGCATTGTGCATCACTATTCTGTTTTTTTTTAAAGCCTGGTCTGCACATGCAGCAGAATGAGGTGGGAGAATGAGCTGTAGGATGTCAGTCTGCACATAAAAACATATATCAATACTTTTTTTTTCTCTTGATCTTACCTGTGCAACCCTTCCCCCCCCCCCAACATACCAGGGAGAAAGGTGCTAACTCAGCTGTTTCCTTGCTGTGCTAATTTCCCTTGCAGGGAAGCATGTGGCTTTTCTTAAACATAGGGGAGAATTCAGAAATGTGAATACTGAAACAATACTGTCCATTCTACCCCCCCAGGAGTCTACCACTTGATTCTGCTTGTGTAACAGAATGCAAGCCTGTGTCTTTGTTTTGTGTGCAGTACTTACGGTTACTCACTCTAGAAAAATGGTAATCTTCTCAGGAACAAGCAATGTTGCGGGAGGAGATCCAGGCACTCAGAGCCAAGCTGGCTGACCACAAAAGCCGCCTGCAGAATGCTAGCCACATTAAGGACTGTATGGAGAACTTCCTCCTCACCCACTGTAAGTGACCACCCTTTTGTAACACTGATGGCCATAGCCAAGTGCAAGTTAGGCAGGGCATCGTCCTGCTTGCCATGGTCTCCCCTTACCTTCTTTGCATCTGAATCCAGAATGTGCATTATTTTGGTTCATGCTGGGGGGGTGGGGGGTGGGAGGAGTGCCCTGTAAGGGGAAAAGAAGAGCCATAGCTACACTACAAACTTGCATCAGATAGATTTATACTAGTTTAATCATAGCTGCCCCCAGAGAATCCTGGTAACTGTGCCATACTTTTAGTGAAGATTCTGAGAATTGTGCTAG
Organism: Plestiodon gilberti rubricaudatus; assembly: GCA_026170595.1. Lineage (NCBI taxonomy): Eukaryota > Metazoa > Chordata > Lepidosauria > Squamata > Scincidae > Plestiodon > Plestiodon gilberti. Next base: position 102,922,950 of record JANXHW010000004.1, on the reverse strand, counting down.
AGCTCATAAATCTCTCCTCACATACTGTTTTCAGGATTTCCTGGGGAAAGTACTGTAAATGTCTCTTAAAGCAGTTTAAGTGTTCATATGCTCCAAAAGGAATGTCTCACAATTAGCCTGGCAAGCAGTAGCAGAAATGAAGGTGGAGTGAATGGGAAGTAACAAATTGTCAGGATCAAGGCTGATTGGTTTTTTGTTGCAGTGACAAGAACATATGATGTGTTGAGGAAAGCAAGGACAAACCTGGAGGTATGTTTAACACCCCATATGCCCTTCCGATGGTGCAGGTAACCCAAGCAGCAGAGGTTTATGGGGCAGGCCATGCTGGAGTTGGCCTCTCCCCAAATGGGACATATCATTACAACATTCCACCAGTTATGAGAACTATAGGTTATCTCTGAGGTCCACTATTCGTCTTCCTTGGGCAAGGCAATGAACTCTCTTGCACCTCCAACATTGGTGTTGACCAGCAAGTAACAGTAAATGAAGCTAACTCTGCAAAGATTCACATTCCTGAAAAATATGCTTTTGCCATCCCTTTAATTAAGAGAAATACTGTACTCTAAGCTGTTTCCTGCTTTCAAGTACACGCGCCCACACACACCCCTCTATAACATTCCCTTTAGGTTGGCAGTGATTTTACAGCTGAGAACATAGTCTCACATTTTCCATTAACCTCTCTGGGATAACTGCAAAAGGTTGGGTGGCAGTGGGTTCTGGCAGCTCCCCGGCATTAATCAGAATAGATCCAAAACCATGTGTGCCTATTAAAATTGCCATTGCAAAATATATTGATGAATAAGATTATGAGTCTTACATCTCTCTAGTCTTAACACCCTTTAATTCTTACGTTAGTAGTGAATCTTGTCCATGTGCTCCAACAGGATTGGGCTGGGGGGGTATTTTTGGGGAGGGGAATTCACGTCAGTCTTAATACCTCTGCTTCTGTCACTCTAGGGGATGTCCCAGCAGCCCACAGTCCTAATATGACCATATTCTTGAGTGCACCATGAAGGAAGCGGAACCATCCAAGTACTGAGAAGCAGGAAGAAAACCAGCTCAGAGAAGCAGGAAGAAAACCAGTCTCTCCCTCCCCTTGGCCAGGTTTCAGAAATGGCCTGTTTTTGCTTGATACCCAATTCCTCATCACTCACAAAGCTCAGGCTTTGAGGCTTTGCCGTGGAATCCAGCCACAACCTTGCTAACCAACTCTTGCTACTTCCGTGTAGCCCAACTCCAATACAGGGCCTCCTATGGAGCCAGGGCGCTCTCATTGCAACAGTGCTCTCTTAACAGCCTCTACCTGTGCTCCAGAGCAACTCTGCTGCTAGGCACCAGACTGAAATTTGTCTTGAAATGCTGCAGCTGTCCATGCAATATTTGAAATACTGTAGGCTAGACTACTGACATATGAGCTGCTCTCAGAGGGGAAACGATAGGTGTTCTTGAACTGGCTTACTCAGGGGTGGGCTCCTCCAATGCTCCCCTAGTTTGACTCAGGGAGACTGGATGTTTGGGTGTGACTCGGAAAGCTGCCTTTCAATCCGTCCTACCATCTCCTGTATATGTCTATTTATTTATGCTGTTAACTATAGATTGGATTGTGATATGTACCATTATGGCTATACTTATCTTGCTCCAGCTAAATAGGGCCTTGACATATATGCTTTGTAAGTGTGATTGCATAGGGAAGATCACTGGGGCGGGAGGAGAGTAGTACTGTCTTGGCCCTATCTTCACTGGACTATGCAGGTACTCATTTTTATGTTTTGAAGTGGCTTTTAAACTAGGCATTCCACCATTTGTCCCATAAGTTGTTTCCTAAACTCTGTGTGTCCCCCTTGCCCACAGGATTTCTTGTAACTGTTGCTTGGGGGGTAGGGTGGACATTAAACGGTAATATCAGCTTGTATGCAATTCACACTAGAATCAGTTTTAAAGGGATTTAAAGGATGCCTTACCAGGCCCACATGCTGTAAAGAAGGGACTCAGACTCCTTGAAAGCAGTAAAGTATATTTTCTTCATATGATCCGAATTCCCAATAAATTTTTTTTAAAAAAAAAACATCACCAGCACAATGTTGCTAAGTCAGTTTCTTGCTCTCTGTGAGGGCCAAACCTGCACAACAGGTGACCTACCACACCAGATGCAGCTCACCAGCCACATACCGTCATCCACCAGTTGCTTGACACACACCCTCGTGGGTTTTGAACTCCCAGGCAGGCAGCAAAGCTTAATGAAACATTTGGTGACACACACACACACCCCAATGCATGGATTGGTGGGTCACAAGTTGGGTAGGCCAGTTATAGACCTCTGCCAATGGTTACTGCATGGTTTGCCAGGCAGGATAAAAGCCACCATTCAACTTCCTAACTGTGCAGGATGCCTGCTCCTACAGAAAAACAGCTATTTCTTAAGGTGCAAGCAGACCTTCTCTAGGAGGGATCCCGGCAATTTCTCTGAACTGCATCTTCCAAGTACACTGCAACCTACAGGAGCCAACAACACTATAGCAATCACCTGTGATCATGCACAGGAGCTGGTTATTTGAGGGCCTGTGCACACACACCTCCTCTTCAGGTCTGAAGATCTCAAGCCCTGCCTCTTCCCTGCCCCCCAAATTTTGTCACCCCACTTTTTCCTTTGGAACCAGTGTAAGTGCCTTCCAACAAGGTCACCTTTTATTGCAGACCCAGACCTACTCTATTTTTCTCACCTACTTCTATTTACAATTCCACGCTCCGCAGGAGTTGACTAGGGCAGTGCCATCACTATTCAGACTGAGACAAATCCACCCTCCCACAATTAAGTCTGCTTTCCATTTAATAACTTGGCAAAAGCTTTATTAAAGTTACATTTTTAATTGAAAATCCTCAGCATTTGTTTTACACATGATTAAAAATGGACTCTGCTCCAGGTGGGACTGGGTGGCAGTCTGGGAAAAAGCCCTCCAAACGATCTATGAGTGGGGTTTTCCCCTCTCCCCCCCAGGGTTGTGATCAGAGCAGGAAAATCAGCTCCACCTCTGTAAGCAAGCCTCCTTGGGACTGAAACATTAGATCAGCATACATAGAAAACTACTCAAGGGATCCATTTTCCACTGCAAATATTTGCAAGACTATTTGCATGCAGGTCCTGCTTGTGGCTCCCTGTGCTCAGCCAGGACAAAGTCTGCTTCTGTGACATGTGTAAGGAGGACAAACTTTCCACTGCAAGCAAGCTTATGCAGGTGCTACCACAATATACAAAGTGCTATAGTTCTGGCTCAGCCCTTTCTTCCATTTTTACCTTTTAGCTGGCTGCTACAAAGCCAAAAGCATCAGAGCGCGAAACCAAATGATAGGAAAGCTTAAGTGCTGTGGGTACAGTGAAAACTGGGAACTTTACAAGTACTGAACAAGTTACAACCTGCTCACTCCCCTTCAATCAACTGGTGTCCTTCCATTAGGGAAACCACCCAAAAGCAGCCCTCTCCCATTTAATCCTAACTCCTCCCTGGCTGATACCAGCAGCCATCAATTTCTTAGCTTGAAGGGCTGCTATGGGCCGAGAGGAGTTATCGCCCCACATCACAGTTTCAGAGAATGCTGCCTTATGCCTGGTTGGGCACATGCTTTTACAGCAGCAGAACTGAGGAAAAAAAGTCCTTAAAGCACCCAGTGCAGTCATTTTTTTCAGAAGCATCCCTACCATGAGGACTAAAAAAAAAGAGATTAAGACAATAAAAAAGTCAAAATTGTAATTCTCAACATCCTAATAAATAAGATTGCTGGCAAGGCAAGAAATGTCAGGTGACTCAAAGGCTAGTAGCATAGCCAGATAGATGTAATTCTTAAGTGCGTGCGTCTCTCACACACACAAACATATCATTGAAGGGCTTGGACTGTAAAATGTAAAAGGGCAGCGTGACCCCAGGTAAGTCTAAACACTTTTGTCCCTGGCGACAGCACAATCCTGGAATCGCCATCGGAGATCACAACGCCCCTTAAAGGGGCAGCGCCAGCTCCCACCTGGCGTGGTGGGTTGCGGCCCACCACTTTGAGAACCCTTGTATTATAGCATGAAGCTAACCTCTGCTGTACAATGCAACACAAAGTCATGCCCTCGCCACAGCTAACAATACGTAGCAAGAGCCTCTCACCCTACTAGAGATAATGTCCCTTCAACCTACTAAGAATATTAGGTACCTTGGTGGGGGAAAACCAACTCAGTCCTGCAACAACATCTCTATTAACAAAAGTTGCACACCGCTATGCTCACAGCATTGTGAAAGGGTACTGTTCTCACAGTGGCTGAAGGGCCACTCTGCATCAGTTATAGTAAGCGATAAAAAAGGTAAAGGTGACCCCTGACAATTAAGTCCAGTCGTGTCCGACTCTAGGGTGTGGTGCTCATCTCCATTTCAAAGCCGAAGAGCCAGCGTTGTCCGAAGACACCTCCGAGGTCATGTGGCCGGCATGACTCTCCTTGCCGCAGCGCGTAGCATGCAGCTGGAACACGGAGCGCTGTTTACCTTCCCGCAAGCGGTACCTATTTATCTACTCGCATTAACATGCTTTGGAACTGCTAGGTTGGCAGGAGCTGGCCAAGCAACGAGAGCTCACCCCGTCACGGATTCGAACTGCCGACCTTTCGATCGACAGCTCATGGTTCAGTGGTTTAACCCACTGCGATACCCTGCATAGAACGTCTAGCCAATACAAGAAGACGTGGCCAGCTACAGAAAACCTCAGGCTTTGAGGAGGGCTGTATGATGCTCAGGAGTCGAAATGACTGTTTTAGCCAATAATCTACTAACAGGTAAAGTGCAACTATGTAAAACAGAAGTGCTCCCTACCACCCACCCTCAGCTTGGAGACTGCTCTGAACAGAGGCCCAGCCAAAGGCCATTACTGCTGGTTGTTTAAAGAACAAGGGAGTGGAAGCCCAAAATCCTGGACTGGTGGAAGACTGTTCTTGCCCCAGCTCAGGAATCTATAGGCCCCAAAGCAGTCCTAGAAAGATCTATGTCAAAAGACTGAAGTAAAAAAAGAGCAAGGCTTTCCATGCCATGGGTTTTGGGCCTCTGTGAATGTGCAGACAGGCTTCCTACTGAGCTACATCTCCAATATCTAGACTAGATCTCCAATATCTCCAATACAGGTCTTGAGAGACCAGCAGCTACACTTGCTTCATTCATAAGAACGTAAGAGCACAGCCAGATCAGGTCATGGGCCCATCTAGTCCAGCTTCCTGTATCTCAGTGGACCACAGACTCCTCAGGGAGCACTCAAGACAACAACATACCTGTTATCATTCCCTTGCATCTGGCATTCAGAGAAAGGCTACCTCTAAAACCCAGAGCTGCATAGAGTCATCATGACTTGTAACCTGTGATAGACTTTTCCAGTCCCCTTTTAAAGGCATGTAGACCAGGTGTCATCACAAGACATTTGTTTTGTGGCATTGAGTTTCACAAATTAATTACAAGCTGGGTAAAGAAGTATTTCCTTTAGTCTGTTCTGGCTCTCCCACCAGTCAATTTTAGTGGATATCCCCTGGTTCTGGTGTTGTGCGAGAGGGAAGAGAACTGACCTCTATTCACCTCATGCATAATGTTATACGTCTCAATCATGCCTCCTCTCAGGCACCTTCTTTCTAGACTTAAGAGCCTAGAATTCATGGAGCTCTTTCTTACAGGGGCAGAAGGCAACACCTCATTCTGAGTGTGCAAGAGGATAGTCCTAACAAGCTAAGTACCCACACACTCTATTAAAGAATGAAAAGGGTGGGGTGGTACACAGCAATGTTCTCATTCGTATAAGCATCTATATTCATGGAGGATAAATCTGATAGCTATTAGCCATAACCACTTAAAATAGAGCCTCCATGTTTGGAGGCAGTATACCTTTGAATAGCAGATACCGGGGACAAAAAACAGAGGAAGGCTATCACCATCCAGTCTTACTTATGAATTTTTCAGAGGCACCGTCTACACAAGATGGACCTTTGCCCTGACTGAGCAAAACAACTCCATGTTCCCACAGTCAATACTTTGAAGCTTTAGTTCTGCTGCTATTTCCTTCTTCACAAAGATGTTGTCCTAGGGGACAGGAACACTCCTTGCAGGAGTGAGCACGAGTCCTGTGCCCTTCTCATACATACCTAACAATGCAAAAGCTGCTGCAGCACACCACACTACAGAGTACATGTGTTGATGCTAACACATGGACAAACACTTGGAACCATACTGCTAGGCGTCTGTGTGAAGGGCAAGTAGTGGCAACTATTAAAAACAGACTTGAAGCCCTGCTGGAGCAACCTATGTTGGACAATACCCCATTCCCCACACTGGCCAACCAGATGTGTCTACAAAGCCCACTGGGGGGGGGGGCTTGAAGGCAATAGTTCTTACCCAGTACTGTTCCCCAGCAACCAGTATTCAGAGTCATACTGCCTCTAAATCTGGAGGTTCCATATAGCCAGCATGAGTAATAGCAACTGATAAATCTATCGTCTATTACTTTAGGAAAAGCCCTGTCTTGCTTCCCCCTCCCCCCCCCCAACCTAGTTGAAAGCAATAATTATTAACAACCAGTAGCAGGAAGGCAATGAATAAAAAGCAGATGACTCTCTCAAAGACAGGTGAAGTAAGGAGTTGCCCTTTCTGTGCCATGATTCTGTGCCATTCCTAAAAAGCTCTCAGGGGTGGAGAATTGCAAGACACTGTCCAGGATTCGGCCAACAAGGAAGCACAACTTGAGGCTCCCTTCCAGGAGGAAGCCATTTCTTCAGTTAACAGGGTGTAAAATGCACCCAACAACTTGACGCCACCAACGTTGTGCTATTAAGAGGTGCAAGCTGAATGTCAGAAACAGCTGTGTCGCAAACGGAAGTTCTTAATCAGGTAAAGACTAAGACAGAGGCTGGCATCATACAAAGCTTTCACATCTGCCAGAAGAGTCTGGAAGCTGACTACCAATCCTAATTCCCCCCTGGTATTCTAGCATGTGCAGACAAAGCAACAGCCTCCATGAGTGCCCACAGCGACAGAAGGAATCCAATTCAGATGGGCTTGTAGAGGAGGGTAGTGACGTATTTCTTCTTGTAGCGATGGGTAGCACTGAGCACCATGACGCCATCCTAGAGGAGAGCAGCACAAACATGGTTAAAGAAAAGGACAACAATATGCTACATCAGGGGTTCTCAACCTTTGGAGGCCCGGGTACCCCCTATCACGGCCCAATTTTCTGAAGTACCCCCTGCTAATTAATTGCTAATTAATTGGATCAATCAATTAATTAATTAGGTAATTAATTGTTAAATTAAAAAGTACTAAAACAATTTTAAATGTGAAAAAATGTCTTATTGTGTACACAGAAGCAACATTTATGGGGTTTCCAGCCATGTATATTTAAATTTGAAGAAATAAAGTTAATTCAAATTTAAATATACATGGCTGGAAACCCCATAAATGTTGCTTCTGTGTACATAATAAAAAGCCATGAAAATCTGCATGTCTTTCTAAATGTCTTATTTAACTCTGTGAGAGTGTGAGTGTGAGAGAGATTGCAAGGATCTCTTTTTTTTCTCCAAGTCACACTTCCTAAAATCAGCTCCTCCCACCCCACCAAAGTACATTTTCCAAAGTACCAAAATAAGAGCAAAACCAAAATCAAGAGACAGAAGGACTCCAAAAATAATTACAATTTAAAATCCATGTTAATTAACACTTAATTAGCCGCTGATGAGGCAGATGAGGGGTAGGGCTTGGCGTACCCCCAGGAAGAAGTCTGCGTACCCCTAGGGGTACCCGTACCACAGGTTGAGAACCCCTGTGCTACATCATTCCAACTCTAATACCCACCTCCAAAATACTAAGAGCTGTTAAAGGCTGAAGTAGGCCAATTCCCTCAATTCTGCTTCCCCCCCCCATGTTCTCTTGTTCTCCCCCCCATGTTCCCCCCCCCGCAACAGATTCCTCAACATTCTGTGGTTCATGAGGGCCAGTGAGCATGATCAGTCTACATCAGGCTTGGGTTCCCCCCCCCTTTATATTTTTGAGCACCTAGAGAGTCCCATCAGTGCATAGAAACCACTATCTTATGTGTAGGTGGCCGTATTTTCCTTTCAATCTAATAGGCACTCAGTCATCTAAGTTTGTTGTTGTTATACACAAGTGAGACCTGCAACACAATGGTGCATGGTTTCCAAGTTGAAATGTGAAGGACTGGGGTAGGAAACAAGAGTGTGTGTATCCAATCCTATCCCTTGGATGCATGCTAATCCCACTCTCTATCATGGAGAGGACAAGATCCCCTTAGCTTCTCTTTTAAGGCAGGGCATTGGGGAGTCTGTCCAAAGTCAGAGATCAAAGGATGTGATTAGAGAGAGGACACAGGAGGCAGCTGGGTTAGAGGGATTATCAACATGAATACAGTACTGAAATCACCAATGAACAAAGCACAGGGGTGTTGTCTGAGAGGAAGAAGAAGGTAGAAAAACAGATTAGAGAACCAGAAGTGTGATACAGAACTGTTACATGGAGATTCAGAGGGGCACTCCAGGGATCTGGGAGGGGCTCTTTTTTCTTTTATTTATTTATTTATTTATTGAATTTATATCCTGCCTTTCCCATGTCGAAGCATATGCCCAAGGCGGCTTGCTAAGGTTCCATAACAAGATGAACAGTGTATGAAAAACAATGAGTAAAATCACTTAATAAAACAAAACACTTAGGGGCTAATATTTGGTACAGGGAGAGGCAGCAGAACAAAAAAAAAACCCACATGCACAGATCTCAACACAGACAGGCAGGGCACAGACAGAGAACAGAGATCAACCCATCACCTTTCTCCCCTTTTTGGAGACAGAAAAAAAGTAAACACACAAAAAAGACCCTGTAGCCTTCTTTTTGGGGTTGTGGAGTGGGTGGACTCTCCTGCTCGCGCTGCAACCTGGAGGGGGTATGCAGGGGGAGCCACTCAGGGGGTACATGGGCCTCCGAACATTGGGAACCCCTGATCTAAACAACCTGGAGTGGCTACAAGCTAAAGAGATCAGATTTTTTTAGCTGGTTGGATGCAGAAGCTTTTCCAGGGCTTGGTCAGGCAAGTTCTGGGACTGCACAGGCTTCTCTTTCCCAAAGTTTAAGAACAATCTCTTGGCTTGTCCAGAATCCCTTAAACCTTTTTTTTAAGGTATTTGTGCCTAGGATTTAGGCAAAAAAAATTATGTAATCAAGAAACTTTGTACTTTCTGTTTTTGAAGTGGTTGGCTTATTGTCAGTTTCAATTTGTTGGAAAGCAGTGATAGCAGTTTTCTAGCCACAAAAAGCTTTAAAACATTTTAACATTTCAAAGAGCTAAGATGTTTTAACTCACTAAAGTTCTTATCTGAAACCCAATGTTTGCTGCCATCTCTAGACAGAACAGGACTAGCAAGCGCGTGGCAAGGATGGGAGAGGTACTGTAGGAGTGTTTTCAGTTGGGCTCAAGTTCAAAGGAGAAGCAAGGAGAAACCCTCCCCCTCCCCCCAGCTACAACAGGTTGCCTGGCCCTAAACTTACCTTAATGGACAGTGCATAGAGATGATTGAGCATGACATGGTTTGGCTCAGGCAAGAGGGCTGGGTCACACTGTAACAGAAGAAAGCATCAGCTGGGAGGAACATCATTCTCCACGTATGCACCCATTTCTGATTCTCTCACTGGATACCACAATGTCTTACGTTTGAGCCATATACAACAGATCTTGACAAGGTTCTTAACTGTATGGGTTCTGCAGCGATGTCAATGTAAAAATAGAGAAATAAAATCCTTTACCGCATTTGTCGTTTGTGTAGATTTCTTTATATTGTGCTGGTTATTACCTTGGTTATTCAAAATTGGCATCCATAGCATATGTCATTTCCTGCTGGCGGTTCAGTAACTTTGAAGATTTCGTCTGGGAAATCATTAGAGCCTCCAAATTTAATCTATGTTTTAATCTGGGTTCATGAAACAAGGCGCGTGCATGCTCAAACATTATCCTGTGCCCTGATTCTTTCTCGTGCAAAGCTACTGCCGATTTTTCTTCTTGCTTTGCATCTGTTGCTTTTTGATGTTCCCATACCCGGACCCCTATCGGTCTTTTTGTTTGTCCCAGATAAATGTGGGAAAGTTTTGAATAACCAAGGTAATAAGGGTTAAAAGACTCTGAGGTCAAAAGTAGTAGGTCCCTTTAACAAGCAGAGCACCTTTGAGCAACAGACTGATGTTTAACTGTCACCACTCCGTAACATTATTTTTCATCCAGCAGTTTTTTACTGCAAAATTGCCTTGAGAAAGCTCCGTGAATGGAGTGAAACGTCGGCTTGGGAAGTAGGATCCCGTGTTGTTGTTATTGTAAGAAAACCTTTTCTGTGTATGTGAAACCAGCACAATATAAAGAAATCTACACAAACGACAAATGCGGTAAAGGATTTTATTTCTCTATTTTTACATTGACATGGCTGCAGAACCCATACAGTTAAGAACCTTGTCAGTTACCCACAGCCATGAAAATCTGCATGCAACAACATATCTTCTTGGACATGCCCCACAGATGGTTCGTCTAGGCAAGTGTACTCCAGACACTCTGAGCTTTGTACAACCCACTCTAATAACATCCATTAGACTGGGAATCCACCTTCCCATAAGAGTGCTCTTTGGACTCTCAAGCTCTTCCTGTCAAGTATTTAGGAACTGGTACTCACCGAAATGTTAGTATCCTTGTTAAGGATGACCTGGAGGAGATGGGGAGGGAGAATTGGTGGAGATTTGAAACGTTCTTCAGCTCGATACACATACATTTCTTGGCCATAAATTCCAGGAGGAGAGCCAGAAAGGTCTATTAAAAATTAAGAAGATTAGTACGAAAAAGGAACCCAGAAAACACCAGTATCTAAATCAACAGCACAAGAAAGTCACCTCGACAGGAAGTCTCTGAACTTTCCAGGGAGTCCACCTTTAAAGCATCAAACACCTCAAAGTCCGACTTCTTGACATGAATCAGATTGTTAATTGTTCCCATCTGACTGGTAACCACTGGCTAAAAAAACAAGACAGACATAAGACTACATCCTCATCCCTCCAGCAAAATCACTGTGAAGCAAGAAGGTGCACCCCTCCTGTTGAGGCCTTCTGTATATGACCAACCCAGAGCACATATATATGAATGAGAGAGAGAGAGAGAGAGAGAGAGAGAGATCTGCAATACTGACCTACCTTATAAAAGGTAGTAAAGATTACTATCTATATCTATATCTACAGTAGATAGATATCTACATACCGTATTGGTCTGAGTATAAGACTCACTTTTTTCTCCTAATTTAAGTTTTTAAACTAGGGGTGCGTCTTATAATCAGGCTGTTGCAATTTAATGCCAGTGATTTAATTAATTTTTTTTAATAGCACCAAACTTTAAGGGTGCGTCTTATAATCAGGTGCGTCTTATACTCGGGACAATACGGTATCTATTTAGATAGATATAGAGAGAAGATCTGCAATAATACTGACCTACATATCTATTTAGATAGATATAGAGAGAAGATCTGCAATAGTACCGACCTACCTTATAAAAAGGTAGTAAAGATTTACTTATATTATTATAGATTAAGTGGGTAAAGCTAAACATTCAAGTATTGTTGTGTAAAATTGCCAGCTCTTAAGTGCTGCCATGCCCCAGGTGTCTCACCTGAACATCTATTCTCACTCTCTCACCAATTCACCTCAATTTGTTAATGGCGAACAGCCTTTCACATACCCCATCACTGAAAATACACTGTGGCAGCAATCCTACATACGCTTTCCTGGGAGTAAGCCCCATTGAACACAATGGGTCTTACTTCTGAGTACACGTGTATAAGATTGTGCTGTACAGGCCGGGGTTCGGGACAGAGACGGCCTTGGTCGCCTTGGTGGATGACCTGCGCCGGGGAATGGACAGGGGGAGTGCGTCCCTGTTGGTCCTGCTGGACCTCTCGGTGGCTTTTGACACCATTGACCATGGTGTCCTCCTGGGTAGGTTGGCTGGGTTGGGGCTTGGAGGCACCGTTCTGAGGTGGCTCCGATCCTTCCTGGCTGATAGGTCCCAGAAGGTGGTGCTGGGGGATGCTTGTTCGGCACCCTTGCCCTTGAGGTGTGGGGTGCCACAAGGGTCATTCTATCCCCCATGCTGTTTAATATCTATATGAAGCCGCTGGGAGAGGTCATCCGGGGGTTTGGGGTAGGGAGTCATCAGTATGCTGATGACACCCAGCTCTTTCTCTCCTTTCCACCTGACTCCAAGGGGGCGGTCAATGTCCTGAATCGATGTCTGGAGGAAGTAGGAGCTGGATGGGGGCAAATAAGCTGAAATTAAATCCTGATAAGACAGAGGTTCTTCTGGTCCAGAAGTCTACGACTCAGGTACTGGATCATCGTCCTGCTCTGAATGGGGTTGTACTCCCTCTGAAGGAGCAGGTCCGCAGCTTGGGGGTTCTCCTGGATGCGCAGCTGCTCCTGGATTCCCAGGTGGCAGCTGTGGCCAGGGGGGCTTTTGCCCAGCTTCGGCTGGTGCGCCAGCTGTGACCGTACTTGGATCGTGCAGACCTGGCCACAGTGACCCATGCCCTAGTGACATCTAGACTAGATTACTGCAATGCGCTCTACATGGGGCTGCCTTTGAAGACTGTTCGGAAACTGCAACTAGTGCAGAATGCGGCGGCCCGGGTGGTTGCCGGGGCCTGTCAGTTCGACTCAGTCAGACCGTTGCTTCGGCGGCTACACTGGCTGCCGGTTCGTTTCCGGGCACAATTCAAAGTGCTAGTTTTGACTTTTAAAGCCCTATACGGCTCGGGTCCAGGGTATTTGAGGGACCGCCTCCTTCCCTATAATCCGACCCGTACTCTGAGGTCATCAGGGGGGACCCTGTTAACCGTGCCACCATTGACGGAGGTGAGGGGGATGGTGGCACGGAATAGGGCCTTCTCGGCAGTGGCGCCCCAATTATGGAATTCCCTCCCCCTGGAATTAAGAACGGCTCCCTCTTTAGACACCTTTTGACCTTAGAGACCTTTTTTATTTAGGTTAGCATTCGATGTCTGACATGGTGGGCTGGCTTTTTTAACAAATGGCTTTTAACAAATGTAAATATAGGTGACCCACTGGGGTTGTTTGTTTTAATTGTTTTAATTATTTGTTTTTAATTATTTTAATGTTATACGTATTTTAATGTTTTTATTGTAAGCCGCCTTGAGTGTCCTTGCTGGGAGAAAGGCAGGGTATAAATTCTTTAAATAAAAATAAATACATATCCAAAAGACAGGGAATGCCCAGTTGCTCATATCCAGTTACTTAAAAAAAAAAAAAAACAGAAAAAAAACTACTTACAGGGGTCCCCCGGTATCCACAGGGATCCGTTCCAGGGCCCCCCCCAGTGGATATTGGAGAACCGCGGATAAGGGCAAACGCCCCCGCACACCCCACCGGCCATTATTTTACCTTTGAAGTTGGTCTGTGTCTTCCTTTCAACGAACGCTATAAGCAGCAGTAGCATGCTGCTTATAGTGCTGAAGCTTGCTGAGTGTTGGAGAGGCTCAGCTGAAGTAGAGGCGTCACTGGAGCGAGGCGGGCAGCGCGCACTGCCTGGGAGTGACGCGCGCAAAAGGTCACCCTCCCGCTCCAGGAGAAGGCCTCGGAGCATCCGCCCTCGGCCTTCCTTCTGAGGAAGCCGAAAGCGCGACGTCATATTTATTAGGTTATTTGCGCCCTTTGCCCTCAGAAACGTACTGCGCATGCGCGAAAACCCTAATAAATATGACGTCGCGCATTGGGCCTTGTCAGAAGGCCCATGACAGCCGGCCGGAGAGGATGTCTCCGGAGCCGGCAGCAGCGGATAGATAGTAATCTTTACTACCTTTTATAAGGTAGGTCAGTATTGCAGATCTCTCTCTCTCTCTCATTCACTGCTGCCGGCTCCGGAGACATCCTCTCCGGCCGGCTGTCGCAGTGGCGCGGAGGTCATTAGGGCGGCGCACGCCCTAGTGACGCCACTGAGCTGAAGAACAGGAAGCAGTTCCAGTTCCTGCTTTGGGTAGCGTCTTTGCAAGATGAAAAAAAAGATTCTTATACAGTCCGGCAGACTCCAATGGGGGGGGGGGGTTTGTCCCAGCAAATAGAGTGGGGAATTAACTTAGAGGTGGGTCAAAAAGCAGCAAAGGAGGAAGGAGAGAGATCCTAATAATCAACCATATAAACATAGCAGCTGCCTCCTCTTCCTCTGGCTTAAACAAGGGAGACATCAGTACAGCTCAGTCAACAGCAAGCAATTTACTTATGTTTTCAAAGAAACAAGAAATATGAGTTTATCAAGGGAAGAAAATGAATTACCTCTGAAGGATCATGCAACCACTGGCCGTCCACAAAGAACTTGTACTGGTGCTCGCCTTCAGGCAGGTCCAGAATAGCAACAAAGTCATTGTGGCTGAAAAGAGAGGGAGTGATAGTTGTGATGCACGAGCGCCCAGTGAGAAAGAGCATTCTATGGCTTCACATGCCCACTGTATGACCTACTACATAAATGTAAGCAACGAAGTAGGTATCTTTATAGCCAAACCTGGACAGAACTACAAGACAGGGCAAAGCAAAAGGCAAAAATGAAGACCAATTTAAACACCTGCAACTTAAATAGAAATCAACATATGGCTTTTCTCCACTAATGAGTTGAAAGAGGGAGACTATCACTGGATCATTGTGCACCCTATGGAACATACAGGTTATAAACACACATGAAAATGGGTAATAGGAATGGCCAAAGAGAAAGCAATTCCAAGATCCTCCTTGGAAACACACCAGCCGATCAAAGCAGGGAACTCTTCAAAATTAAAGTTTATATACTGGGCAAAATTTTACTTTCCATCGCTGGACAGCCATCTATCAGGGATGCTACCCTAAGGTTGAAATCTTATACACACTTACCTGAAAGCACTGGCGTCGCTTCGGTAGGGGCGGGGCTGTAAGTATCGCTCGGTCCGAGTCCCTTTACCGAGCAAGCAAGAGGCAGCCCCGCCCCCTCACTGTCGGAGCCTTTCCCATGCGGAGAAAGCAGCAAGCAAGAGCCCCTGCCTGCTGCTTTCTCCGCAGGGGACTGGCTCCGACAGTGAGGGGGCGGGGCTGCCTCCTGCTTGCTCGGTAAAGGGACTCGGACCGAGCGATACTTACAGCCCCGCCCCTACCGAAGCGATGCCACTGCCTGAAAGTAAGTCTCATTTAACCCAATGGGACTGACTTTTGAACGGACATGCATAGGATTGCGCTGTAAGTCTGGGGGAAAGAGAAAGACCACCCCTAAATCAACCTGACCACTTCAGAATGTTCATCACTTGTTGGTGAGTTATCTGGTAGGGACTTCCTTTGGGCTAGTGTAACTTGGTGCCTGGGAGCAGGGAAGTCCCTGGTTTAAATCTCAGTCTCAAACTCAAATGACCTGTAGTCATTATTCTCACTGCCTCAATCCATCTATAATATGGTGGTAATATAGGTCTACCTTGCAGAACTGTTCTAAGATTTACTGAGATATTGTATGCGAAGCATTTTGAAGCTCTGAAATGCACTCAAGGTCACATCAAAACTCAATGCTTTAACCTCGAATTAAAAATCCGCATGTTGCCGGGAAACTCCATCGTTGTAAATAAATTTATTACAAAAAATAAATTTCACAGATGGTAAAACATACTTTTGACGTTTCGCTCACGTAACACTCGTGGCATCGTCAGAAACTCAATGCTTTAAGTTTATACATTCTGTAGTACCGGTAAGTGTTGTGTGAAAACTGAAGGGGTAAGCATGCATGCATTGTCCAATTCATTTAAACAGAAATTACTTTCAAATCACTACGTTAAGATTTCAGTACAAGTTTCAACATTTTTCCCAGTGTTTGTTCAGCATAGAATTGGGGAGGGGGGGGGGAGAGAAGCAATAAAACACATATGATTTCACAGTGCAATCCTATGTATTTCTACTCAGAAGTACATCCCATTGATTTCAGTGGGACTTACTCACAGGTAAATATGTATAGAATTGCAATCTCAGTCAAGTTAAAGTCACACAGCACCTTTCTTTACCTTTTAATGAGGGGAATCTTGGTGCTCCAATTGTTAAAGGATCCTGAGATGAAGACTTCTTTCCCTCCATCAGTCCAGCGGATGACAGTGGGACGAGCCTGCTGGGATGGCTTGATTGACTCATCCAAGTCATGCTGCCATGACACAAAATCCTTTTCTCCAGGCAGCTGCAGGAGGAAGACAAGATTTGCATCTTCTCCCAAGTGTCTAACCCCACTCAAGAGGGCATAAATCTGGAGAGATTCTCCACAAATCCCTCCTCAAGTTTCGCAACCATAAGGGCATAATCTCCAAGCATTTGCATTCTCCTCTCACTCACAGCGCAATCCTGCGCAAGTTTCTGGCCCTCGACGGCATGTGCTGGGATCACCTCGGGGGAAGGGGATATTTGTAAGTAGGGCGGATCCCAATGGGCCTCCTCAGATTTGCACCAGCTCTTTAGCTGGCGCACAACCGGGGAGGCTGTGTAAGGCTGGCCCGGGCTGGGAAGGGGCATATGATATCAGTGCAACTCAGCGCCAATATCCCTGTCCCCTCCCAGCCCAGCCCAGCTAATGACCCCCTCCCTTGCTGCCCCTGCCCACTCTCCTCCCACTCCTGCGCCAACTGGCATGAGACCTTCCTGCGCCAGCAGGCGCAGGTCCGGGTCGGCAGCTGAGTGGTGCCAGCCTCCGCACTAGCACTGCCCGCAAAAGTACTTTACTGCACATTTGCAACTGTGTTTAGAAAGACAGAGGTATCAACCAGCAGAATTTAGTGCAAACTGGTAGGTTAGCTCTCAGATTCTTATACTGGATTTTGTACCTTGGAGTCATGGGTGCTGAAGATGTTGGGGTCATCAGTACTGCCCACCATGATCTTGTGTGGATGATCCTTAGCATGATGAGTGCTGCTAGCTCCATCAGAGCGGTGAGACTTGGAGCCATGGCGCTCCCCAGACACCCTTTCACTGGTGGTGTTCCCCATGATTGCACTACAACAGGATTGACCGTATGCACAAATTACAACTTTCTAATACACAATTTAGTCCTCCAGTCCCCCAGGTCTCCTTTGTCTTACTTTAGGCATATATGGGATGGAAAAATGAAGTCAAGAGGTTTTAGTTTCCCCCCCCCCCCAAAAAAACACCAACATCTGGCAATTGCTATTTCCATTCCATTGTCAAAATGTGGTGAAACTGCACATCCAATATCATTTAGGACACAATCCTATCCAACTTACACCACCACTGTAACCAGCGGTGCAGCGAGAACGGGAGGCCTCAGAATGGAAAGGGGATTCAAATCCCCTTTGAATTCCCCTTTTGGAGGAGACTTGAATCCCCTTTCCGTTCTAGGGCCTTCTGTTCTCGCTACGCATTGGTTACAATGGTGGCGTAAGTTGGATAGGACTGCGCCCTTAGTATATTCAAATTATTTTTGCAGTTACTGAAAATCAAACTGCTGTGTGTTCATAATAAAATTAACTGTCTATTTCTATCACCTGTATGATTCCAAAGAAGCTACTGAGAAATTTTACACCAAAGAAACTGAGTGAAGGTAGCAAATTTCAGGAGTCTTCAACAACATATCACAAGAGGTAAAAATCCCATTTTCAAGTGAAAGAGGAAGCTAAATTTAAAGGAAAGGTTAAACTTTCCCAAGCTCATAGCTTATGAAAACATACAGGTGTAAGTGACAGATACACCAACTACAAGCAGTTACTACCCATTTGTTTATACAGTATATTCATTGAATATATTTACACCCACACTTCTGAAGGAGCTATCATGGAGGTTTATAGTATATATAATACCAACAAAACCAGAATTATCCCCTTAAAGGCGGTGGCCAGCAAGAATGCTGGAGGCAGCGCTCCAGGATCATGCCTGCCCCTGACCCAAAAACGCTTTTTTAAATATACCTGGTGGTCCTGCCAACTCCCCGAAGGAACCGGGGGGGACGGACTGCTGCCACCTCTGCAGGCCTCCCCAAGGCTCTAAACAGCAGCAATCGCATCAAAGAGCCCACCTGGTTTTTAGCTGGGGAGCTGGCAGGACAACCAGCTATGTTTAAAAAAGCGTTTTTGGGTCAGGGACAGGCGCGATCCTGGGACAGTCACACTACCTCTGACATCGTCCCCCCCCCACAAAGAGCCCCCCCCCGTAGGACTTTGAGAAACGCTGCACTAATCAATAAAAAGCTAGTTTTAAAAAGGTGTTTTTGCTGCCCATTTAAAAGCTGGTAAAGACTGAACCAGCCGGGTCCCTCTGGGGAAGGATTTCCATAATCTGGCTGCAATTACTGAAAAGGCCCTTGTCTTGCATCACCAACTGTATCTTTCCATGAACATGAAGCAGACCTCTGATGCTGAGCACAGTGAACAGACAAGATTCATGGAGTATAAAATTATGCATGGGATGGAGAGAGTGGATAGAGGGAAATTCTTCTCCCTCTCGCACAACACCAGAGCCAGGGGACATGCACTAAAATTGAGTGGAGGGAGAGTTAGAACGGACAAAAGAAAATACCCAATGTGTAATTCATCTGTGGAACTCCTTGCCACAGGATGTGGTGATGGCACCTGGCCTAGATGCCTTTAAAAGGGGTTTGGACAGATTCATGGAGGAAAAGACCATCACAGGTTACAAGCCATAAGCAACCTCCTGGTTTTAGAAGTAGGTTTCTCTGTGCCAGGTCCAGGGGAGTGGCAGCAGGAAACAGGTTATCTTGTTGTCTTGTGTGCTCCCCGAGGCATCTGGTGGGCTCCACTGAGAGATACAGGAAGCTGGACTAGATGGGCTTTTGGCCTGATCCAGCAGGGCTCTTCTTATGTTATGTTCATATGAGTGGTTTTTCAAGCATCCAGGTCCCAAGTAATAAAGGGCTTAAAGATAATAACCAGAACATCAGCACACTCCTGTGTTGATCGGATTAAGTTTCAGTTTATTAATCCACATCTAGTCCACTTCCCTCAGGCAATGATTGATTCAGAACCATCACAGCTTCCCATGTACAAGATGGGAAAGTAGGTAGAGTAGGCAACTTACTTTGAGCAATACCATGTTAATGAGATCTTAAATCAGGGTGCCACCCTGAGGGTGGAGGATGATTCAATACACGATGATGTTTCTTTTTTTTTTTTCTTAAAGCGATTAAGGCTGCAATCCTATACACACACTTACCTGGAAGGAAGTCTTACTGAACGTTATGGGGCTCACTTCTGGGTAGATATGCATTTGATTGCACTGTAAAACTTATTTTTGTCTACAACACCAATCAACATTTCAAGAAAGCAGACAGAGGCTTTAGATATTCTTAAAAGCCCATTCTAAAAGCTGATAAAAGTGACAATATATTTTTCTCAAATACATTTTCCTCTCCTTTGTGTTACAGTGAAATTCTAATGAAAACGCAGCAGCTCAGATGTGTCAAAATAAAAACTCCCTCCTCCCCAAATACAGTAGTCCCATTGAAACATACATAATTTTTAGCAATGCTCAGCCTCTCACAGTAACAGGACTGGGTTGACCTGCCTTACATCCATGGTGTGCCCGAAAACATGTTGCCCCAAAACACAAACATGCTTAGAATGGCCCAAAATATAGATGAAGGTTTAAGTTAGGTTTTCAGTATGTTTGTTCTGCCTTGACATTTACACTCACCTCAAATAAGTGCAGAAAGTTTGCAGAAAACACAAAGACGTTGCACTGCTTGTTCATACTTTTAGGTTTATCAAAATGTGTCTTAAAGTCAGAAATCACCAGGAAAGTACAATCCTTAATGCAAGCATATTAAATGTGTGCAGGACTTCTGTTCTATGGCCGCACTCAAAAGTAAGATTATTGCTGCATATGTCAACATTTAAATATACATAATTTAGTTTTGCCATCCCCCCATTCCTTGTCTAGGTACTCCTTTGTTCTCTTGTAGCCACAAGGTTGTTTCTTAAGGTTTGAGACTGCAAACCCGTCCAATGCTTTATTTCCAAAATGTCAGGAGCAATACCTCATTATTATTATTAGTGTATTGAAGTCAAACATTCAAAATGGAGAGCTTTTCTCCCAAACCCCAGTTGTGTGGAAAGATCAGAAGTGGTTACTCAGTGCTGGGGAGAGCATTCTGCACACCCTAAAAAGACACTCTTCAACGACAGTACTATTTTCCCATGTCTGAGGGCTTAAACAGGTTCAGAAGTCAAACCCCAGCGAGCCTAGGTTCAAATTACGTCCTGGGTGCCTCATGTTTTCATATGCAAGGTGAGCTCTCTTGCCCTCCGATCCACTCTTAAGGGAGCCAAGCAGCTGAGCACCTCTTCTAGGAAGGCCCCGATTTGCACTGTAGCTGTAGGGATCACCTTTCTCCACGGAGCACAGAGCAGACGCGGCCCCTCAGGCTCTCGCCCCTCCTCACAACGACCATATGAGAGAGGTAGGTTGACCTTGAAGCGAATAACCGGCCCAATGTGCAAGCTGGCACTAAACAACGCGCTCCTCAGCACGGGAGAGAGAGGTGAATTTTATACCTAGAACGAGGCACGGAGGCCAGACAAAATAACTAAGTAGCGGCCCTGAGCGCGTGAACAGCACTCCCCCCCCCCCACGCCGGAGAGTTTTGGAGGGCAGCATTGAAGCAGCTGCCTCTCCCTTCTCGTCCCCTCCCACGGGGGGGAGGTGTCATGCATGCTCTACCTGCACGTCCGCTTCCGTCCTCCCCGCACGCCGTCGCCACCAAAATGGCAACGGAGAAGGGAAGGATGCGCATGCGCTCTGCACCTCTCCTACCAGCCAGAGCAGATTGGTTTGACATTAGATTAGACTCTCCCTGGGGCGGAGGGGTTTATGGAAGGATTGCCTGCTTTTCGTTTCTTTTCCGGCACAACGCTTATCTTTAAGTAGTAGTGTGAATTGTATGATTATTTTTACATCAATTCAAATATTCATAAGAAAGATATCTCAAAGCCGAAGTAGGGCAACATATGAAGAATCTAAAATGTCATAAAGTAGGGAGCAAGCTTTTGAGCTCTCCAGAACTCTTCTTCAAAGTGGATGTGAAGCAAAATACTGTATACTGTATAAAATAAAAGGGCTGGGAGAGAAAGAGGGTAGGAGGATGGAAAGGCTCCCAAGTCTACCGTTTGTAACACTCTTAACTACAACTAGTGCAACTAGTGTTAATGCTTATTTAGATTCGCCTTTGCTAGGTGCGAAACAGATTTCTACTGCAGTCCTATACACACTTTCCTAGGAAGAAATTCTATTAAACGCAAGAGAACTTCTGAGTAAGCACATATAGGATTGCACTGTTTAAATTTTTGTACAGAAGCTCACTGGGGGCAACAAAAGTGGCTGCTCCCCTAGCCTGAGTAGGCACTCAGGCTGCAATCCTATGCACATTTTCCTGAAAGCCCCATTGAAAACAATGGAACTTACTTCTGAGTAGACAAGCATAGGATTGTGCTCTTGGATTTGTTTCTACTGAACCACGTGGTACTGTTTCCTCCTCTCACACTGTTCATCAGCCAAACCGCAAGAGTAAGGAATGCATGCCGGTTGAGATCCATCATCAAATCCCTACACCAAGGCCAGCCCAAGACTTCCTGAAGCATGAAGGTGCATGCCACATAAGAACATAAGAAGAGCCCTGCTGAATCAGGCCAAAAGCCCATCTAGTCCAGCTTCCTGTATCACACAGTGGCCCCACCAGATGCCACAGGGAGCACAAGACAACAAGATAACCTGTTTCCCGTTGTCACTCCCTTGCACCTGGCACAGAGAAAACCCACTTCTAAAACCAGGAGGTTGCTTATGGTGTGTAACCTGTGATGGTCTTTTCCTCCATGAATCTGTCCAAACCCCTTTTAAAGGCATCTAGGCCAGGTGCCATCACCACATCCTGTGGCAAGGAGTTCCACAGATAAACTACACGCTGGGTAAAAAAATATTTTCTTTTGTCCATTCTAACTCTCCCTCCACTCAATTTTAGTGCATGTCCCCTGGTTCTGGTGTTGTGCGAGAGGGAGAAGAATTTCCCTCTATCCACTCTCTCCATCCCATGCATAATTTTATACGTCTCAATCATGTCCCCCCTCAGGCGCCTTTTTTCTAGGCTGAAAAGCCCCAGACGCTGTAGCCTTTCCTCATAAGGGAGGTGCTC
Source organism: Plestiodon gilberti rubricaudatus (assembly GCA_026170595.1). NCBI lineage: Eukaryota > Metazoa > Chordata > Lepidosauria > Squamata > Scincidae > Plestiodon > Plestiodon gilberti. The sequence goes on along the minus strand of JANXHW010000004.1, from coordinate 102,900,711 downwards.
CAGCCCACGAATCATTCTGGTCGCTCTTTTCTGCACCTTTTCCAATTCAACTATATCCTTTTTGAGGTGTGGTGACCAGAACTGGACACAATACTCCAGATGTGGCCTTACCATCGATTTGCATAATGATATTGGCCGTTTTATTCTCAATCCCTTTTTTAATGATCCCAAGCATGGAATTGGCCTTCTTCACAGCCGTTGCACACTGGGTCGACACTTTCATCGACCTGTCCACCAGCACCCCAAGATCTCACTTTTCATCCGTCACAGACAACTCAGAACCCATGAGCGTATATGTGAAATTTTGGTTTCTTGCCCCAATGTGCATCACTTTGCACTTACTTACATTGAAGCACATCTGCCATTTTGCTGCCCATTCTCCCAGTTTGGAGAGATCCTTCTGGAGCTCTTCACAATCCCTGCTGCCCCCCTTACCCGATGACGTGTCAGCCTCTGCTTCTCCCACTCTCCAATGTTCTAATCTAGCTTAGCACTTTCCTCCCCTCCAAATTTCCTCTTCCTCTCTGACCAGCTCTTCCTTTTCCAATCCAGGGAGTAGAAGGAGGAGCAGTGGAGGCAAGTAGTCAGACGGAGATGGGGTCCCCCAAACCAATCCTCCCTCTTACAGTAACCCTTTGAAGCTTAGAGATTTCCATGACTTGTTGTAGTTAGAAAAGAAGTACAGCTTAAGGGTATTTTATCCATGTATATATATTTAAAATTGAAGAAATATAATAGATGAAAGTACAATAACTTGCCAGGAGAAAATCCTCTGCTGGAGCCGCAAGACGCTGTCAAAGTAGCAGAGTTGCGTAATTCAAAGGGGCTATCCGATGCTGGCAGGCACTATTTCTCAATCCTCCGCTGACGTTTCGTTCACCTTGGAACCTTGTCGAAGCAAGTAGAACAGACCTGGTAGCAAACCGGTAGCTGGCATTACCATGAAAAGAACATCACTTCATTTTTCTAATCTGAGATGCAGCGAAAAGCGTGGGAAGCGCTAAATTGAATAATTGAAACGGAAGCGGCTTGTTAACAGTGACATCGCACACAATCAGTCAGTCCTGTTCACCTCAGTTGAACTCTTAAGAGGATATCACTTCATTCATTGTTACGGACACATACCGATTGCCTGGTTACTGTATTGTGGTTAAAACGGAAGCAGATCGGAAGCGGCTTGTTAGCACTGAAAGCGCTCGCAATCGGTCAGTCCTGTTCACCTCACTTGAACTCTTAAGGGAATATCACTCATTCATTGTTACAGACATATAACGATTGCCTGGCTACTGTATACTAGTTGAAACGGAAGCAGATCGTTCATGATTGACCACATGTAACTTCTCTCCCGCAGCGCGCTGCTTGTATTGCCCAAAGGATCTATTTAACAGCGGAAACCACACTTTGTCAACAAATGACAGCTCCTGCTGCCGGTTAAGAAGGTTCATTGATCTTCTCTGCGTTATTGCAATTGCTTCCAAATTAAGTCTCTGTCTATTATTAATTTCACTGAAAAGAGAGCGAGTTGCATGGAACGCGATGTTATGTCCAGATTCTGTTGCATGTGAGGGAATGGCAGATTTTTCTTCTTGAAGCGCCTTGGTGGCTCTCACATGCTCTTGCACCCTCACGCGTATGGGTCTCCTCGTATTTCCCACATAAACACGCCCACATTCACAGGGTACCGGGTACACCCCTGGATTGGAGAGCGCATGTCTTTTTGTCCTTTGGGTTCCCCAACATCTGTTGTATCTTTTGCGTTGGTGTAAAAATTGTCTTGACATCATGTCGCCTGAAGATGCGTGCTATCCTATCCGTAACCCCTTTGACAATGAGAAGGGATAACCACTTCAGTTCTTTTTTCATCTCCGGCAGCTCACCTTCATTTTCCTTATTATTAATTTCTTCTGGAGTTGGGATATAGTTCTTTTTCTTCACCTGTTGCTCCCATATTGTCTCGATTTGTTGTGCCTTATAAGCCATTTGCCTTCAGTGAATCCAGAATAATTGATTTTTCCGTAGGTAAAGAGTCTTCATCACACACATGTAATGCTCTGTGGATCAGTGAATTTATTAAAGAGTTTTTTTGTGCAGGGTGGTGGTTGGATGTCTGAAACGTCAGCGGAGGATTGAGAAATAGTGCCTGCCAGCATCAGATAGCCCCTTTGAAGTACGCAACTCTGCTACTTTGACAGCGTCTTGCGGCTCCAGCAGAGGATTTTCTCCTGGCATTGTACTTTCATCTATTATATTTCTTCAATTTTAAATATATATATATACATGGCTAAAATACCCTTAAGCTGTACTTCTTTTCTAACCTTTGAAGCTTCTCCACCAATGGTCTTTTAAGGGCAAAAGAGGCTCCACCTCCTATTAGTTTCAATGGGAGTTCTGCCTTAGTCAGAACTCCCATTGAGGCAAATCTTTGCCTTTTGAGCCAAAATTTAAAAATACAGTAGGGAGTGACAGCTCCAAAGTTACTTCATATCTATGACAGGGCAATTTGCTACAACTTGGGCAGGATTTCAACCCAACTAAGTTTTCGAGAAGCTGCTGTCCTCCAAACACCCCGCCATCTCTAATAAGTGTGCACTAAAAAAGCTGATTTCCTAAATGATTTCCTAAATGAAATCAACCCTGACTGTTCCCTGGAAGGACAGGTACTGAGGCTGAAGCTCAAATATTTTGGCCACCTAATGTGAAGAGAGGACTCTCTGGAGAAGACTCTGATGCTGGGAAAGATTGAAGGCAAAAGGAGAAGGGGAAGGCAAAGGATGAGATGGTTAGACAGCATCACCGATGCAACAAACATGAACATGAGCGAACTCAGGAAGATAGTGGAGGACAGGAAGGCCTAGCGGGATATGGTTCATGGGATCACGAACAGTCCGACATGACTTAACGACTGAACAACAACATCAACAAAAAGCCGAGAGACTTCACTTTCCAGTGACAGTTGTTATTCAGAACTTAAAGGCCCATGCAAAGAGCTTTTCTGCTGCAGGGAAAAAATGTTTTTATCTTTATAAATGGATTTAAATGCACAGTGAATCGGAATGAACTGTATCAGCCTTGCCTGTGTGCCCAACAAGGCCTCAACTGTGGTGCTCAGTTTGAGTGGATCAGGATTTAAGTCCCAGCTTTCTGGGAGAGAACATCCAATATTTGAAATGAACAAACTTGAATGTAATGACATCTGCACCACATTTGGAAAAAGTCTGCCAGCTCTCTGACTAAGGGCGCAATCCTGGGGAACTTTAGAATGGCGGAGCATGCGCTCCGCCTTTCTAAATTGTTGCAAACATGCCGTAAAGCACATTCGTGACTACTTTAGAGTAAGGGAGGTCGGCGCAAGGCCAGCCTCCCTCACTCCGTCACCGGACCAGCAAGTGGCCACCAGAGGAAGGTAAGCTCTCCCGCCGGCGGTCGCGTGGGCAGTCTGGCAGGTGAGGGAGGGGGGCCATTGGCTTAGCTGGCCTGGGAGGTGGTGGGGGATGGCACCCGCCATATCCCCGTCCCCGCCGGGCCGGCTACGCTGTTACACGGCCTCCTCTACTTCCACCAGCTATTTGGCAGGCGGAAATCCAAGGAGGCCAATATGGCCGTTCCCGGTTTACGTCCCTTTCCCCGAGTAGACCTCCAGCCCGCCAACCGATGGGCACCCTGGGCTCAGGATCCGGTGGGCGGCCCTGGGCCACCGGCCGGATCCTTAGGATTGTGCTGTAAAGCTCTGAAAACCTGCCCTATGAAGGGGGTATACTAAAACAAATGATAGAGAATGGCCATTGGAGTACTGTACATCGACTCTGAATCACCATAGGAAATCATTAGACCCATATCTCCTGTCCCAAGCTAATTGTTCATATAAGTCACATAAGGGGAACAAGCAATAGAGAATGATCAACTGTATCAAAGGCAGCAAAGAGGTCAAGCAGGATGGGTAAGATGTTTTGATGTGCCAGCAGCAAGGAGGTCATTGGTGATTTTTGTGAGGGCAGTTTCAGTGAAGTTAAGTGTGTGGATGAGAGGATAAGGAGAAGAACTGGAAGAGAGAAAGTTGAGGCAGCAGGAGTAAGCAGCATGCTTCAGGAGATTAGAAGCAAAGGAGTTTGGACTGTAATTGGAAAGGAAGAAAAGGTTGAGAATAGGGAAGATAGTGGCATGCTTAAATGCAGTAGAAAAGGAACCTGAAGAGAGATACAAGTTGTTGATGTGTAGAAGAGGGATGACTGCAGGAGAGATGGCAATCCAATTCTGAGAGGCAATGTGATGAAGGGGGTCGAATGCAAGGATTTGATGAGGACCACAGGATAGTCATTTCATTCAGAGAAACAGGGAGGGAAAGAGGAAAGTATTGATCATATAAACATAGAACATTAGAATTGGAAGTAACTTTTGAGGTGATCTAGGGAGACCAATGCCCTGCAGGTGACTACAGCATCCCTAACAGATGGCCTTCCAGCCTCTGATTGAAAACCTGCAATGAAGGAGAGCCCACAAGTGCATGAGGCAGGCTGTTCCAGTGCTGGACAGCTCTTAGGCTGCAGTCCTATCCACACTTACTTAGGAGTGCGTCCCGTTGAACCCAATGGGACTTATTTCTGAGTCAACATGCATAGGATTGTGCTGTTACAGTTAAGAAATTCTTCCTCATGTCTAGCCTCATGTCTACTTCCTTGTTGTTTCAACCCATTGGTTCTAGCCCTGCCTAAGTTCTTCTTCTGCATGACAATCCTTCAGAAACTTGAAGAAGGCTATATCACATCTTCCCTTGGTCTTCTCTTCTCCAGGCTAAACATACCTAGCTCTTTCAACTGTTCATTTAGGAGTTTCTAGACCCTCACCATCTTATTTGTCCTCCATTTGCCCCTCTGAACCTGCTTCAACTTATCAATGTCCTTCTTAAAATGGTAAACCCCTCCGTCATGAAAACAAACAAGATTAATGAATGAAATGAGTGTCACATTCAGAGTTCTCTAAGCATCAACCAAATGTTACTCTAATTGTATTGTTTTGTTGTTTTCACACAGTTTTCATGGTTGTTGGAGTGCTTCTACATCAGACCTGGGCATTGTATGGCCCCAGGGCCACACCCGGCCCGTTAGCTGTCCCTGACCAGCCCGCGTGAGGTTTAAAAGAAGATAATTAAGCTAATTAAGGTAAAATAATGCACCCCGCGTGCCCCCCCGGCCATTCTCTTACCTTAATTAGCTGCTCCGTGTCTTCCTTTAACTGACCCTATAAGCAGCATGCTGCTGCTTATAGCATCTGTTGCAAGGATGACACGGAGCAGCTAGTTAAGGTAAGAGAATGGCTGGGGGGCGTGTGGGTGCTACGGAGGGGGCCGTGGAGGGGGAATTCAGCCTATTGGTCTAACCCTCTACAACAGTCCCAGTTTCTCATGTGGCCCCTTAGGAAAAAATAATTGCCCACCCCTGTTCTACATGGATATTTTCACCCATGGTTTTTCCATGCAATTCACACAGTTCCTTTTTTCTACAACAAGCCAGGATTACATTTTTTAATACATTTCAAAAAATGTTTAATAAGGATTTTTGTGGTAACGTGTTTTCTGTGCGTGTTCCAAAGTAGACCTGAACAGACCAAGTAGTAGACAAGATAAGACAAAGTAGGGAAGGTAAATGACACCAACAGAGGCAGAACCTTACTGAGATTCCCATGGAATGAAACCCAATTAAGCAAATTCCCAGGCAATAATTGATCACCTGTTCTGGCTTTTATTTTATTTTTTAACAAAAGGAAAAAGAAACCAAATTGTCATAGGCCTGCTCAGCTAGAGGAATAAAACTGCCAAATTATACGCCAGAATGGAAAGCTATAGCCTTAATAACTTACAATAGGTATAAATAGTGCTTACCCACTCTGCTAGTCATTGTCTGTTATACTACTGTAGAAATATGGTGTACAAAACCAGCCCGCAGCAGGCGCCATGAATCCTATTTGGCCTGCTATATAAAATACTATATAAAATACTGCTTAAAATGGAGCATGCCTAGTTTAGGCGTGTATGTGCAGCCATCATAAACTCTGTGGTCCAGTAAGATGCAAGTTTAGCTTATCTGGAAGGGATATTAAGAAGTGCCAATTTGACTGGTTCCTATACTGTTTAGAGAACAATGGGCCTAGAAATACCCACTGGAACTGTGATGAAAATCACTGGTTTCCCTCAGTTTTTAAAACTGTTTTTCCACCAGTTTTTCCATCGATCTTCCTATCACTGCAGAAGTTCTTGTGAAGTCTGAGCATCCTGAAGAGACTGCTGAGTCATTTGGATGCTGTAGCCATGGTCACCATATTGTTTGCTCTCCTTTTTCTCCAGCTGACTGGTAAACCAAGAACTTGACTTTGAGTCAGCTCATTGGACCATGAAGTCCACCTGACACTGAAGAGCAGGAAATTCAAGTGGCTCAGATGACCAATACAACCTAGTTAATGTATTCCCACAGGTTCTAAACAGCAGGGTCACCTTTGCACTTTTACCGTTATCTGTCGTCTGGAGCATGAGATGTTTGGCTGTCTGGCTAGGTGTTGGTTGTAAGGATCAAGATCCAGAACAGTGTGAAAACTCATGGTAGGAAAAGTACCCAGCAAACCAAGTTACAGCGCAATCCTGTGTAACTCTTGCACCAGTGTAACGGTACATCCACCGGTGTAAGTGCACTTATGCCAGTGTAACGTGCCTTACGCCGATGGACACAAAACGGAAACCACCGTATCCCCTTTCTGACGCCGTGCATGCGCAGTTCGGCTGCAGGACGGACACCAGCACAACTCCGCCAGCACAGGGGGCATTCTGGGGCTGTCCGAACTCCCCCAGAATGCCCCCTGCTCCGGCGGAGTTGCGCTGGTGTCCGTCCTGCATCTGAACTGCGTCTGAGAGGGGTTATGCTGGTGTCTGTCTTGTGTTCATCGACATATGGCAAGTTACACTGGCATAAGTGCACTTACACCAGTGGATCTACTGTTACACAGAGTTACACAGGATTGCGCTGTTAGTGTTTTTATTATTATTTCAGCTTGTTTTTTAACCTCCATGCCATCCTTTGCCCAACGCTTAGTTGATTTTTTTCTCTCAATAAGGCAATTACATGAGAAATACATTCAGAAGACCCAGTTTTCAAGCGTAAAGCATGATTGGCAGGTTTAACATCTAGCTGCTTTGAACACACAAGCTGTGGAGATAGAGTTGAAAAATACATGCAGCTCATCACAGTTTGACCCACACCTGTTCTTTCACCTCAAGCTCACCCCTTAAATTCATGTAACAAGCTGGACAGGAGAACTGAGGCGTTCCTAGCAACTGCCTGAGCCTCCTCCTTGAAGAGGCCTACCGTTGCCGCTGACAACCATGGTCCTAAACCGCATTGTGTGATTACGTTTGCAGCAGCAGTTATACAAACAAGAGTCTGGCACACTCTTTGTGCATCTCTTATAAAGTGGTCACTGTTCCATGTTTGTGTTCCTAACTTGGGTTTCTCCAGCCCCGTTTCCCTCCACACAATCACACATAGAACATGCTGGCTCTTATTTTGAGTCACTCTTATTACATAAACGGTGCATGACCGGCTATTTCATCTGTCTGTTTACACTGTAGTACAAAATGTGGTTTCCAGAGAAGTTCTGAGTTACACATTTGCTCTAGGCTGCAACAGATACTAATGCCCTGAGACAACAATTTCAAAGGAAAAAAAGTTCTAAATGAAAGCAGGTCAATGTTAATCACAAATCATTGAGGGCATATGTGTGGAAACACCTTCCATAGTAGTCTGTGTGTGTGGACTTAAACAGAATGAATAGCAAAAGACACAAAATTTAAAAGATGCAACTAAAGAATTTAGAAGATTGGGTTTAGTGTAATTTATCTTAGTATTGAACAATGTGGATCTTTAGGACAAATAAGCATAAACTGCAGCAGCAAGAGCAATAAGGACGACCAACTTAAACCCAAGGGACACCACAGTGTAGCTGGCTACATTCCCAGTGGGTCTAGTTCTCATTGGTTTCAGGATTCTATCATGCTGGGTCAGAATAGCATTCCTGGCTCCATCCCATTTCCTTGGTCCTTGCAGGCGGTACTGGTATGGCGTGCAGGGCCCAAACAAAACCTCCCAGGCCAGTCCTGGATCTGTGAAGAACAGAGACCATACGTTGGGCTTTACGCCTATCAAAGAGGCCACTTCGTCCATGTACTCAATGTGATCCACTTGGATGGTGTGACGTTGGCTTTTCACATACCTGAAAGAAAGTAGGAGCATAAGTTTTGCTTGCTGCTTGAGAGAATGCTACACATTGTGAAGGAAATGTGGAGTGAAAAGTCTCCTTGAGGGGTTTTCCCCAATGCTGTTAATTTCATCATAGCTCTATTACAGAGGAAAAACTGGACTGAAGTTCCATGGGTAAAGATAGCCCTTACAGGAAAAGCTTGGACCTAGTGCAGAGAACTTACACCAATGAGCTTCAACATTTCCTCAACCCAGACTCTGATTCAATCCCAACTTTTAAGATGGGATCTTCCATTTCACATTTCTGCTTGCTCCAGTTTCTCTCACATTCTTCTCCATGAAACTTAGCCAGAGGTTTTGCACTGGCTGCCAACCCACAAGTGCCCCAAACAATAGTTTGAGCATGCTTCCTTCCCATCTCTTAAGATGGTGGGTTTTTTCTTTACATTCCCGTTTCCTTGGTAAAGAAATGGTAAAAAGTAAAACAAGCATTGCCACTGCCAACTTAGGACAGGTTTATGAGCCATGTGTGGGGAATTGAATTTCACAAATTGGTTGAACTAATTTTATTTTTTATTTTTCACATTTTTATACCGCCCTTCCTCCAAGGAGCTCAGAGTGGTGTACATATTTCCTCCCCTCCTTTTTGTCCTCACAACAACCCTGTGAGGTAGGTGGGGCTGAGATATAGTGACTGGCCCAAGGTCACCCAGGAAGCTTCGTGGCTGAGCGGGGATTTGAACCTGGATCTTCCAGGTCTAAGTCCGACTCCCAAACCACTACACCATCCTGGCTCCTAATCAATCTACTGTGGAAGGAGGATCTGGGCTACTCCCAGCAAATTTGCACCACACAGCACAGAAATCTTGCAAAGTGAGTAGCAGCAGAGGTACCTGTCTTGTGTGGTTGTGGCAGCTTCATTGGAGAGCTACAGGTCGCAGTGAGGGCCACGGGCCACTTGTTTTGGTTTTTGTTTGTTTGATTTTATATAGTTTGAGTGAGGTTCAAATTAATGAAATGGGAACAGTATCTGTCATGAAGCAATAACAGAAATAAGAAAACCCTTCCTCAACAGAACCCACACAGCCTGTCTGCTTGTTTTTCACAATACAATTTAATAATTTAGACCTGCCATGTACCGTTTAGCCATGGCTATGCTCTTCCTGGTAATATCGGACATCATCTCACTTTCTGAGGGTAGTGTTGCAAGCCCTAGAAAACAAAACAGTGAAGAGGCAATGCTTTGAACAACAGAATGAAGGCAGATCGAAAAAACTCGTCAATGAAGTCAAGAGGCACACTTTGGGAAAGTCTTGGTTGGTTCTATCATGAGGCCTCACTCGGTAACAGCAGAAAGTTTTCATTCCAACTGGTTGCAATCCTCTTTTTATCCAAGAAATCTGGGAACTACATTCTCTGTGTGCATGACACAGAATCATAGAATATCAGAATTGGAAGGGACCTTGGCTGTCATGTAGGCCACCCCCCACCCCCTGCTCATCAGTGCAGGCAATTAGTGCCTCCCTGACAGGTAGCCATCCAGCCTCTGCTGGAAAAGGATACCATTTTATCCACAAGGATAACACAGGGATTTTGTTAAATGCTTTGCTGAAATCTAGGTACACTATGTCCATGGCAATCCCACGTGTACCAGACTAGTCACTCTGTCAGAGGAGGAGAGGAGAGTCATCTGGCATGATCTATTCTCAGCAAACCCATGTTGGCTCCGAGAAATCTCATTATTTTCCAAGGGCTCACAGATGTTCCGCTTAATAATCGGTTTCAGGATCTTTCCAGGTATTGATGTCAAACTGACCAGTCTGTAGTTTCCTGGATCATCCTTTTCCCCCTTTTAAAAGGTAGGGATGGCATTTGCTTGTCTCCAGTCTTTGGGCATCTCACCCATTCTCCAGGAGTTCTCAAAGATTACAGACAGCAGCTCCAAAATCACACCTACAAGCTCCTTCAGTACCCCCGGGGGGGGATTTCATCTGGGCCTGGGGTCTTACATTCAATTCAAAGTAACTAGGTGTTCCCTTACCAGCGCTTTACCTATCTTGAGTTGTGATGACCCCAGTTCTTCATTAGTGCAACTATTGGGTTGGTGCAAAATGAGAATTGAGCAGCTCTGCCTTCTCTCTGTCATAGTACCACTTTCCTATCTTCTCCGTGCAATTGACCTATCGCTTCCTTGACCTTCCTCTTCTTTCAGACATAACAAAAAAGAACTATTTTTGTTGTTTGACATCCCTCACCAGCCCCAGCTCATTCTGTGCTTTAGCCTTCCTGCCATCACCCCTGCAGGTGCTGGCTGTACTTGTATGCCTTTCCTTTGTTAACTCTGCCTTCTTCCACTTCTTGTACATGTTTCTCTTCCTCCTCAGCATTTCAGAAAGCTCTTTGTCCAGCCACTTTGGTTTCCTTAGACGTCTTTCAACTTTTCTTCTCATGGAAACAGTTTGCGACTCAGTATTGCATTTGAAACAGGTGTAATTAATACCCTCTTCAAGTAGGTAAACAAACCCTACAGATCACCACTACGCTTCTCTCATTCTCTTGTGTTGTCCTTGTTTTGTGCTACAGACACATCAGCAGCAATCTCTGGACTCCCCAGTACACTTTCCTCAAGGCAAGCCAACGGAAAACAAGGGAGTTTGACATGGGCATTTGTTAGCTTGCCCAGTTTGTGACCTCTGCTCGTGAGCTCACAGCCTTGGGCGTGACTCCTAAGACAGCTGGCCCAGAGTGAGCTACTGTGAGATTCTCCCACCTAGGGAATGTGGCTTCTCCCCCAAGCTGATCAACAAAGACTCACATCAACAGCAAGCTCCATCTTTGCTTACCCCATGGGACTCATACTTCTAAGCTTTCAGGTAAAAACAGGAAATTCAAATCGATAAAGAGGCTGCTCCACTGGCAGCTCTGGGCTATTAAATGATACTCTGTCTCCATCAAGCAGGACAAGTCAGCTGAGTAGATGTACATACACCTAGTGCTGGCAGAATACCTGTTATATCCAGCAATACCCATTTGCAATCATAGCTCATGGAGTTTTCTCATAAATGATGATGATAAATAAATGATATGATTTGTAGATCACCAGCAATATCCAGAAACATGAAGGAGCTTACCCTTAAACACACGAGTAGCCCAGCGAGCCTGCAGTTCTGCAATAGGCATTATGGCACCCACTGGTTGGACAAGACCAATGATAGCTAGAGTGGGCTTCTCCAAATGAGGAGGGAAAACATATTTATAGAGAGGGATCTGATTATCAATGACATTAACACAGTTCCCAAGGAAGGGAAAAGAGAACGTGTATCCTGTGGCAAAGACAACGAAATCTATGTCTTCTTCTTTAGAACCATCTTCAAAGATGGCAGCAGTTTCAGTAAATTCACTGACATCTGGTTTCACTAACACTTTGCCACAAATTATTCGGTTTGGGAGTTCATCGTTGACAGTTGGATGCTGGCTGAAAAACCTGAAAGGTGCAAAAAGATAACATAAATGACAACTTGTGTAATCACATCCCAATCATTATCTCATTAGCATTATCTCGCATTAGCATAAGTATTATTAATAATAGAATTATTAGCATAATTATCTCGCATTAGCAGGTGAGAGGAAAAGTCACATCTGTCCAGTACCAAAATATTGATGTGATGGGAAAATGCAGTATCCCTTCAGCAGTACTGTCAGCTAAAGGAAAGGTATCAAGATCCTATACAACATATGAGTAAACAACTGCACGATGATGGTGTTTAAAAGGCTCTTTGAGTGCTGGGACTGGTAACCTGTGAGCAGAAGAAGTTACTTTCCTTACATATATACAAAAATGATAAGGAAATATTCGAATAATGTTCAGCTTTGTTAGCACCCCTAAGGTATTAAAACATCAGGTCTGAGCATTGTTGTTGTTGTTGTTCAGTCGTTAAGTCGTGTCCGACCCTTCGTGAGCATTAATAAAGCCCTAATAAATTCCACGTTCCTCCCTTTCACTTTCCACATTCACCTTTGTCTTTTTTTTTTACAGTGAGACTCTTTTGCCCAGGCCAACACAATAAACTCTCTTAAATATGCAAGTTGAGAGCATTGCTACTTCTGCTAATTATTTTTGTTGTTATAAGCAATGGTGGAAGGGATACTGAGTACAAAGCAGTCACAATTTCTATTGAAAAGAAATGGTTCTCTTCTCTTTTGGTAAGGGGGAGCACAACTCGGACAAGGAAAGCAGTAGGCACGGAAATGATGAAAGCACCTTCTTCCTCCCACAACCACTGCCCCATAATGCCCTCTCCCAAAGCAACTATTCCTAAGGGGAAATTTGGACCACTGGGGTTCAGTTACCCGATTTGGGTAGTTAAGCCTTGAAAACTGGTGCCATATATGAGTAGAAGAGCCCTGAGAACTGGTGCCGTATATTCTTATGAGTAGAAGAGCCCATGTCGGAGCTTGCCATCTAGGAATTCACCACTCTGCCCCAGACAGTAGTGCACTGTTGTGTGATACCTGTGTTCAGGCTTCAAACCATAATGAGAATGGTTAAATCTGGAATTTAATTTGTTCTCTGCCATATTATTTATAATGGATAAGGTGAGCAACCACTTCTTTAATATTTGAAACCGGGTGGATAATACGGTATCTGTTGGATAGCCATTGTCATAGACACGATTGATTATCCATGCCCCTCGACGAGTGCTGAGGAAGACCTGGGCAAAGCACAGAAAGAAAGGACGTTATTTGAGCAAATAAACCTACTGGGAATTTGTGCTTCCCGACTGATATCCCTTCTCCTACCTACCTGCAACTTTATTTTCTCAAAACCTGCAATATTTATGAGCCTGGCACCACCGGTCAGACAGATGCTATGTCTGCAAAGCTAAGCGGCATTGGACTGGGTCTTTTTTAGGAAGGTGGGTGCAAATTGTCCCTAATGAGTTGGAACTCTTGTAGATCAGTTGCAAGCTGGCATTTGTGCTGAGCTTAAGTTTTTACTCTAATCCCAAGGTGTGGTAGCCAATTCGTGTGTGTACGAATGAATGAATGAGGTTGGGATTTTTTGCCCCAGGTGCTTCAGTCTGTACTTCACACTTTCCCATTCACCCATATATTCTTTTGTTTCCAGTCCATTCAGGATGGAGAGATCCTTCTAGAATTTTTCACGGACAGCTTTGATTTCACTATCCTGAATAATATAGTGTCATCTACAAACTTGGAATGAGGACAGGTGTGTGATTTAATAAAGAATAGTCACAGATTCTTCACCTATGGAGTGAGCCTGGCTTTGCAACTTGCATTTCAGATGTACATCCCAACAAACAGACACTGGATGGCCTCCTCGGATGCACGCCAGCTCTGAAGCTGGTGTGTATCCGGGGAGGTCATGTAAGACCCACCCGGGCTGGGAAGAGGCATAGGATATTGGTGCATCTCAGCCGATATCCAGGCCCTCTCCCAGCCTGGGTCAGCCAATGGCCCCCTCCCTTGCCGGTCTGGCCCACCCGTCCCCACCCCTGCACCAAGCAGCCTAGGTCTTACCTGGATTCAGTCTGGGCCACTGGAGGAGTGAGCAATGCCAGCCTCCGCGCCGGCGTCGCTTACTCCTGAGGTATCGGAAAAGTGCCTTACAGCACTTTTGCAACACCTAACGTTACACAGGATTGCGCTGTCAGTCTTGCCTCTTCTCTTATACATCAGGATACCTGTCCACTGTTTGTGATTATTTTAAAGCAGGGGCGGGGAACCTTTTCCCTAGTGAGGGCCGTTTTAAATATTAGAAATTTGCTTGAGGGCCGGCCGTAAGGCCGGTCGCCATTTTTATTTATCTATTAAATTTTTGCCCCCATCGGCCTCCGGAGGCTCCGTGCTCACCGTCCGAAGCCGCTGCCGGGTCCGCGCGTCACCTCCGGCGTACCATGCCGATGAGGGCAAGAAGGCAAGAGCTTGCCCTCATCGGCGTGGTACACATGTGCGAAATGGCCAACGGCCTGGTGAGAAGGGGTCGAGGCGGTGGCCGGGGAGGACATGCAAAGGCCCTTTCCCGGCCTCCGGAGGTGACGCGCGGACCCGGCGGAGCCTCCAGGGGCAGGTTGGGCGGCCTCCCGGCAATCTCTCTGGGGGCCGGATCGGATGGCCTCGGGGGCCTGATCTGGCCCTGGGGCCGGAGGTTCCCCACCGCTGTTTTAAAGCAACATATATGTGATTGCTTATACAGGAGTCCCCCGGTTAATGACAGGGATTCGTTCTGAAATCCCTGTTATGAAGTGAAACCATCGTTAAGCAAGTCTTCATTACCATCTAGTGGTGCTGATGGTGGCTTGTGGTGCTTTGATGTTTAGCGGTGTGCTTAAAGCCCCAAAGCTAAACATCCAAGCTCTCAGTCACGTCACTGTAGCGTGGTGCGTGGGGCGGGCCGCCCAGGGGTGACGCGCGCGCACCTGCGCACATCGCCCCCATCCGCGTGGAAGCTCCAAGGCCAGAAGAAGGCCTCTGAGTGGCCGCCCCGTCCGGCGGTCCGGGGCCTTCTGAGAAGGCCCGATGCATCGAAGTGTCATTTATCAGCTTTTTTGCGCATGCGCGGACCGTTTCTGGGGCAAAAGGGCAGCCCTTGCCCTCAGAAACGGTCTGCGCATGCGCGAAAAAGCTAATAAATGATGCGTCGACGCATCAGGCCTTCTCAGAAGGCCCCGGACCGCCGGACAGGGTGGTCACTCTTAGAGCCGGGGGTAAGAGTCACCCTAGGCCATGGGTGACGCGCGCGCCCCCGCTCCAGGGTGACGCGCCCCCTAGTGACGATACTGCTCTTATCTTGCCCATTGGCTGTTTCGTGTTAGATAAGGGTTTGGATGTTTAGCGCTGAGGCTTTAAGCACAGCGTTACACTTCAAAACCCTTATCTAGCCCCAAAGAGCTGATGAGATGGGGATTTAAAAAGATGTGTCTTTTTAAATCCTTTGCTCTTTTTTACTGGGGACCTCCATCGTATATGCGGGTCATCGTTAAACAGTGGACACCTGTACTTTATACAACCCTTCACCATATAAAAGCATCACAGATTTTTACAAAACAAACAAAAACAGTTGCAAAAAAATCCTCTGGGAATTGTGGGGAGGAGGGTTGTGTTCTCTAGACTTTTCTCAATCTGGAATCTGTTCTCTTGCATTAGCCCCCCCTTGGGCTTGAAATTTGCAGAGTTTCTCAGCTTTCAGAATATTTCCATACTTAAAACCACTGAATAATCGTCTTCTTCTTCTTCTACACCTTTGACATACTCTGAGATTGTCACACCAAGCAAAGTTGTTACCCTGTATAACCAAACCTGCTGTGCTGTGTGGCTGATCTCCACGGCAAGGTCTCCGCCCGAGTTCCCAATGCCAATCACAATGACTCTTTTCCCTGTAAACGCATCAGGATTCTTGTACTCGCGGCTGTGCAAGTAGCGGCCTTTGAATTTTTCTATCCCTGCAAGCAAATAGCCAAATTGTTCAATCGCTAATTGTGTGAACGTGCGTTGTACACCAGGTTTAAAGCTACAGTGGCTGATTGGGCTTTTCAATAGTGCAATAAACACTGCATTGTGGACAACCAGTCAGCACAAAGCATGTCTTTCCCACCTAGTTTCTTTTGCAATCCCCACCCCTGCAAAAGCAAACAAACATGCTTGAAATCAAGTTCAGGTCAGACTGTGCTATTCATGACCAAACTCTGCAATATGTGGCTCTGGGGGGGGGGGGGAGAGGGAGAGGGAGAAGAGTCGCTTTGTTGGTGGCTACCTACAGACCATACCTGGGAAGGAGCTCAGGGGCAAATGTGCATTAGTGTGGTGGCCAGTGCAAACCAGGACCGCATCAAAGATGGACGATTCTTGCTTTCCATCAGTCTCTGTGACAACATCCCACTGGCCAGTGCTAGAGAAGTCTGGACGCCTTGTTACACTGCACACTTTAGTCTGAAAGCAAAGATTCAGCGAGAGAATGAGTGAGAGACACTGAAGCGACATTCAGAAGAACAAGAATTTATTTCTGTGGTCTTAGTACAGTATCTACCTCAAGAAATGGTACAAATGTAGACAGTGCTTCTAGACCCCAAAGGGCTGCAATCCTAAACCTACTTGGACTGAGAGTGAGACTTTACTTGGAAGTAAACCTGGTTACAGACAGGTCTCGGATCGTTCCTTCTTCGACCAAGGGCTCTGGACCCCACAACCAGAGAGGCAACCCGTGATATAATCCCAAGGCAAATCCTGATTAACTTTGTCAAGGTGGAGATAAGTAGTAGTGTTTTAGGACATGGTGGGTGGCATCCCGTCCGACTAGCACTTCTGCTGCTGGGAGCTCTTTTCCCAAACAGATTCATCCTCTGGGAGTAGAATGCTCCTTCGGTACATGATGAAGGAAGCGTCCATTTGCGGATGGAGCTGCCAACAGTGGAAGTGCTAGTTGAGATCCACCTGTAAGGTGGATAAACGTGAAGTAGGAAAACATGTGGGAAGTATCTGCACTACTAAGTGTTTTAACAGCAGTTCCTTCTACACAAGGTGCCCTGGCAGCTGTAGTTCTGCGAGAGGAGCTAGTGATCTGTGGCAGACGTTTCAACACCCTCAGACTAAAACTCCCAAGGTTTTGGAGGAGATGCCATGAGAGTTACTGGTATACAGATATAAAGCACAATCCTATGCATGTCTACTTAGAAGTAAGTCACACTGTGTTCAATGGGGCTTACTCCCAGGAAAGTGTGGATAGGATTGCAGTCATAGTGTAGGTGGGCCCACATGTAGAAAAGCAACATACCCCTATTTCTTAAAAAAGCATGCTGCAATCATCAAAACTCTGTATACTGAAACCAGAGTGTATTATATTTGCATATATTTCAATGCATGGATTTGGGCATAAAGGTCTTAAAAATAATAATACTGGGCATTATTTATTTAGTGTGCTTATATCTAGGCTTACCAGACATCCCAGTCTGCCCTGGACAGTCCCGGTACTTCGGGGTTTGTCACAGGCAGGGTCACAGGAGACCCCAGGCAGCCATGACACCCAAGTGAGCACTCCCCCCTGACACACACCCTCTCTTAATCCGCGATGGGGGGAGCGCCCGACGGGTCCCCGCTCCGGGCGCCCCCTCAATCGGGAGAGCCGGCTTGGGGACGTCTTCCCCGGCTGGCTTCCCGGGCCTTCTGAGCTGCGCGAACGTTATTTATAACATTCGTTTGCGCATGGGCAGACTGTTACTGTCTGCCCATGAGCAAACGGGCTGCCCTTTTCCCTCAGTAACAGTCTGCCCATGCGCAAACGAACGTTATAAATAACGTTCGCGCAGCTCAGAAGGCCCGGGAAGCCGGCCGGGGAAGACGTCCCCGAGCCGGCTCTCCTGATTGAGGGGATGCCCAGCCCGGCCTGGCGAGGCGGGAGGCCCCCAGGCGACGCGCACGTGTGCGCGCGCAGAGAAGGCGACGCGCGCATGTATGCGCGTCACCTTTCTGCGCGGCGTTGCGCGTGTCACCTGGGGCCCCCCGCACGCCCCACCACGCCACAGCGACGCCTCTGCCGCCGCCATTTATCTCCCAGATTGCCGCGCACAAGCGGCCCAGGAGCCCTTCAGAACGAAGGGCTTCTAGGCTGCTTGTGCGTATGCGCGCTACTCGGCCTGGAAGCTCTTCGTTCTGAGGGGCTCCCAGGCCGCTTATGCATGGCAATCCTTGAGTAAAATGGCGGCGGCAGCAGCAACAGCAGCAGCGACGGCTGCAGGAAAAGCAGCAGCGGCCACAGTAAGGGGGTAAATAATTAAACAAAACAAAACATTGAAAGAAAGCAACCCCCCCCCCCAAAAAAATGTGTTTTTTTTTCCCGGATTAGGTCACCAAAAATATGGTAAGACTACCTATATCCCATGTTTTCTTCTATACTTAAAAAAAAAAAATCAGAGCAGTTACTAATACATGGTGGCTATAAGTAATCCAACTGAGGCAGGAAAGGACTGTAATGAAGTCTAATTTACAATCTCTGTAGAATAAAGGAGAACTAGTGGGCCCCAAAGGCCAAACTAACTCCTATGGAGGTGGCCCACCTGGCCCACCAACAGCCAACCCCAGTAACTCTTTGTCTGTGAACCCTTGCTAGAAACTGTCAGCTGTTAAGGCATTATAGAAAAATTTTAAACGCTAACAAAAAAAGTATGAGAGTACTGTATATGAAGCCTAAAAAGCTAAATGAAAACACGTGGGACATTTTTAATGTATATGTATTTTAATGTTGTAAGCCGCCTTGAGTGCCCTCGCAGAGGCGTCGCTCCGGTAGGGGCAGGGCTGTAAGTATTGCTCGGTCCGAGTCCCTTTACCGAACGAACAGGAGGCGGCCCCGCCCCCTCACTGTCGGAGCCTTTCCCCTGCGGAAAAAGCATCAGGCAAGAGCCCCTGCCTACCGGAGCGACGCCTCTGTACCCTCGCTGGGAGAAAGGCGGGATATAAATTCTTTAAATAAATAAATAAATAAATGCTTAGCACATTGTTTCTCAAATTGTGGGTCAGGACCCACTTGTGACCTGATTTCTGGTGGGTTCCACAGAGCCTCCAATGAAAATGCTGGTGAAGGAAAGATCAGATAACTACCTTGCCTCAAGCCTTGAGGCTATTCAAAAATCAGATAGCTGCTAATTGCCCTGCAAACAGCTGAGCTCCTGCAAGTTTGCAAGTTTGTGTAAATATAGGAAGATAAAAGTTTGAGCATCTCTTTTCTGGTGTGTTTTTTCCCAAGTCCGTCAATGACAGGTAGTGGGGCTGGGGCAGGTGAAGGCTGGGTCACATAACTAAGCCCATTAAGCCTTAGGGCTGCCTCATTACGAGAAATGGATTGAGGTTTTTTTTTCAAATAAAACAAAATATTACTAGTAAATAAACAAACATATTATTTCTTTCTAGATCACCGTCTAGTAAAGCTAGGTGGGTCCCAATAGATTGACATTTTAAAAAGTGGGTCCCGGTGCTAAAACGTTTGGGAATCACTGGCTTAGCAAATGCTTTTATTTTTTTAAATATCAAATACATTATGTACTGTCCATAATATAAACACACACACAGATTCACTTTTTGTGCCCTTGTGAATGTCCTGCACTGTTTAGGATCAGGATCAGGAAACTATCAGAAATGAAATGATACTTGTTTTTAAAGCATCAAAGGCCAAACTAACTGGGTTGCTTCTAAACTAGATCACTTCAGTACTACTGAGGCATTGCTTTTCTGTAATTAGCTGGAAGTAGAATATAATATGGTGGTTCCAGACAAAACCTAATATAGCACTATATTATCATATAACACCCTTCATTCTTACCAAGATCAGGGCCTCCAAACTTATACTCGCCAGGGCCACACCACTCACTATTGCTGATATGATGGGATGGAGCAGGTCAATTATAGAAAATATACAGTATACAATGTAGAATGGATGCTGTCATGGCTTGGTACAATTTTCAATGAAATAGGATATATGGGTTCTGAAGCCATGTAAAAAGATAAAGGTTTAAAAAACTGCGAAGACGTTTTAAAATCTGTTTAAAACACATAAAAATCCTGGTTCAAACACATTTAAAACATGAAACACAATTTAAAAGACTAAAAATCCCAACGTTTCGTCCCCCTCTGTGGACTTTTTCAAAGAGAAACACAGCGACAGGTTGTGCAGACAGCTAGCGTTTAAAAGGAACACTGAGCGCTGAAAGTGCGTGAAGAAGTTGACAGGTAATTAACTTGTAATTAACGCCAGAAGAGTTGTTAATGGAGATGACCAGTAATAACTTCCTGGCTGGAAACGTGGCAAGGGAGCCTATGTACCGTTTGTCTTCCCTTAAAATCGGACCCCATATCTTATCTACAAATGAAAGTTCTTGCTGTCTATTCAGCAGTGCTTGATGTTTCCTCTGAGTTATAGCGACGGCTTCCAGATTAATTCTCTGTCTATGGTTCGTTTCATTGAATAAACTCCTGGTCCTATCAAGTAAAATCTTGTGTACCGTCTCCATTACATTTTGGGCAAGTGCTGATTTATCTCCATGTGCTAATCTGGTCGCTCTTTCATGTTCAGTCACTCTTGTCCTGACCACTAAATGGGCGATCAGGATGAGAGTGACTGAACATGAAAGAGCGACCAGATTAGCACACGGAGTTAAATCAGCACTTGCCCAACATGTAATGGAGATGGGACACAAGATTTCTCGCTCAACTGGGCTCTCGGCAAAAGTGAGTGACACAACTCAGCAGTTGCTTCATTCAGCAGGGGGTGGGGAGAATAGAAATAGGGGAGGACATAGTTATAACGTCTCCGGGCTCAGTGAGCTGGTCAAAATGCATTAGTGGATCAGATGTGGCCTACAGTCCGTGGTTTCAGGACCCCTGGCCAAGACCTTTCTGAAATGTTTACTTATAAGCAAGTCTCATTCAGCCAAGGCCTCTTCCCATGCCAATTATGAGTTTTCAGTTTGCAAGGCCTGCCTTTTCCATTGCCTTCTGTTGATCACAAACAGACCAGCTGTGATCAACAGCCTCTTAAATGCTCCTAGACCAGCCTCTCTTATGGCCCATGACAATTCTGTTTCCCACAGAAGAGGAAAACCTTAATTACAGAACAGTACTGCTTTCCTTGCATTTTGATTATTTTATAGCAAAAACGTGTAATTTCATTAACAAAATGAAAAAGAAAAATGAGAGAAAACCGGTCATTAAAGCCTTCCTCCCCACCGTGCAGGAGGAGAAACAGAAGTTGACATTCTGGCGACTAAGTGGCTATTCGTAAGTAATCCGCCAATAGGAAACAATATAAGAGACTGGGTCTATAAACTGGAAACTTTTAATTAAAGGCACAGAATTCTACACTGCAATTTAGTTTTATTATACAAAAATGTAGGAAAAAAAGAAATCACCACAAATCTGGACTGAAAAGACACAACGACAACACAAGCAAATACTCGATTGCAAAAATTTGACAACATAATTTATATTATGCTTTAAAAGCACATGAACAAAAAAAATGTTAATGTAGAAGCAGTACGTGGCTTAGAGAAATTGTATGAACTGAATACAATCATATATAATTTAGAAATATAGCAGAGAGTAGCTCCTCTTTGGCCCTTTCCTGTAATACTAGAAATTGGATGGCACTCGTTGGGAAAAAAAAAAGCAGTTCAGCGTTTCTCAAACTGCATTCTTAGGAGGCTCCCTGAAACCCCTTCAGGGGCTCCACGAGCCCACCATAAGTGGCCATCGTCTGAGCCAATCCACACATGTGCCAGCGCTCTGGGAACTCTATTTAAGAGTGTAACGGGATCCAGATCCCGAAATGTTTGCGAACTGAAGCAGTTGTTCCAAACAAGATGCAATTGTGATTATGGGCAGTTCAATGGATTTAGAAAAAAAATGAAAAAAACATATATATGCTTGTATTTTGTTCATATTCATCCTTAAATGCTATTTCTCCAAGTCAAATATTGTTTCCATGCTAGCCCTTTTCTCTAGAACCAAGCTCCTGTGTTCATTCACTCTTAACAGATAATCTAGAATAGATTACGCTGTTTTAAAATTGTTGCAATGCAGCGTTTGCAGTGTCGTCCTTCTGTGTTTTTTCAGTGGCTCCTATCTAAGATCCAAGCATGTGGTACAGAACCAGAATCTACTGGAGGCAGGACACTAGACTAGGCCCTTTGATTTTAAAGCAAAAGATTACGATGATGTTATGTTGTCTGAATCTTCTGCTCAGAATTAACTCTTTCAAGTCAAGAAGTATGCCTACACACACACACACACACACACACACACACACACACACACACACACACACACACACACACACACACACGGTCATTTCTACTCGCAGTGCCAGTCATCTTACCCTGAAGCGAATGTACTTCAGAAGGTCAAAATGCTTGGCATACATCCGGAAATAGTCCATGATCTTGAAATTGTCCATGTAGTTGGGGAAGTCAGCTGGGATGGGGAAGTCACTGAAGCACATCATCTCCTTGGAGGTGTTGATAATCACAGATTTGTAAATGCTGGCTCTGTTTTCTTCAGGAACCTCCTGCAAGGAGGATAAATTTTAGTTTTTCTCATATATTGTACACTCTTCCCTCATTATCTGTACCTATTTGTTCCTGAAAATGGCCCGTATGGCAAAAATCCAGATAACTACAATTACTGTATGACCGGGCCCCACCTTACCTACACCGGTGGGGACTCCCTCCCACGATACTTCCAGGATTGGGGGAGCCCCTCCCAGCAGGGGGACACTCACATCGCTGTAGCATGGGAGACCTCCCCCTCAGGAACAGGGGGAGCGCCGATGACAGACACCCCAGCAGCAGATGCCTGGGATCGGAGCTGGGAGTGGGGGTTAACCAGGCCAGTGGGTAATGGCCATACTTAACGGAGTTGCACAAGGGGAGACCCATTCATGTAAGCCAGGCCAGTGGGCCCTGGCAACACTTTTCCACAACCAGGACAAACTCATCCTACATGATGAGCTCCAGACTAAACAAAAAGTTCACCTTCTCTTTCCACCTTCTAGAACTGCTGTAGTAGCAGCAACAAATCTCATCAATACAACCCTATGTAACATTTATGGAACAATCAGACTTACTTACTTTGAACCTCCAGAGTCCCCCAATATCTTCACTTGTCTCAAAACACACGGGCTCGAGACCCTCCTCCAAACAGCATTTGATGTTGCAAAGTCCACTGGCGCCAGAACCTATAATTGCCACTCTCTTCTGAGCCATGGCATGATTCCCAAGATCAGTCATGTCAGAGCTAGCCTAGGAGGATAAAGAGGTTATTTTGTACCAGATAGTTGAGACTTTTGGACTCTGAAGAATCAGTCAGTCAAACCCAAAACATCTCTTAGGCTTTGAAACTTTTCAAGCACCGCCAAGTTCAGCTCCTGTCTGGTTCTGTTTCTTATTACTATTGTAGATCACATTACTACAGATATAGCTCTAACATGTTTATCTGTCTACAGATTCGGGATCTGGATCAACAAGTAGTGTCTCTTCTTCCAATGTAGTAGTTATGTTATAGAAGAGTACTGTATAGACAGATTCACTCATGCTTGTTCATCACTTCAGGTTAATGCGATGAGATAGGGTGGGGACAGTGTCTCTACATCCAAAATGTCATAGTCCTGAACTGATTCAAATTGGTGGGATGCCGTGTCTGAGAATTCCTCTGTAGATGCCTTTCTCATTGGCACCAATAGAACCTTTCTTTCTTAGCGAATAGGAGCCTCTAGTGGGGCCTTATCTAAAAGATCCAGAAATGTGGCAGGAATTGAGCTAAAGCCTCCCTACCACCCTGCCATAGCCCCGATACAATCCACTAACCTCATCACATGATTAAAGTATCATCTAGTTTGGCCCCAAATGTATACATGGAAAGGCCGAGTGAAACTTCAAATAAATAATTTCCGCTTGCTAACCCTCATCCAGTCCCCAATTGCCTCCAGGGAGCATTCCAGGGTTTCGACAGCCTCCTTGGGATTAGGTGACACAGAGAGATAGAACTGGGTTTCATCTGCATGCTGTTGACACCCGACTCCAAAACTCTGGATGATCTCCCCCAGCGGCTTCATGTAGATGTTAATTTGTTACAGGATTTGTTAATTTGTTAGCAGGATTTGTCAAGAGCTTTACTTGACTATTGAGAGAACTGCAGCCATTGCTACACACAGCCATAACAGCATCAGAGCCAAAATAGAACCCTGTTTCATCTTACATGCCAAAGGTCAGGGTGCTGAACAGGTGTCCCAATAGCATCTTCTGCTTTGGACGGCTCTCCACAGATGCAGCGGTAGCACAGAAAACAGTCTCCACTGCCATCACCTTTGCTGTAGGCTCTAATTTGAGCTATCGCCCAAGTTCGTTTGGACTTGTCATGAGTTTTCCATCACTGTCGATCAAGGTGTCCTGCTGTTTCATTGTATGGAGCTCCCAAGAAAACCAGGGAGCCACCTTAGCTGTACAGTGAGGAAGCCGTTTGGGAGTGATCTGATTCATCAGGAAAAAACCCCACAACCATTGGGAATCCTTTGACTCCAGGGGCAGGGGGGTAAGCCATACAATTTGATCCCCCGCCTCTGTGAAGATAACAGGCCACGATTAACTTAAACCCTACCAGGAAGTGATCTGTCCATGACAAAGGAGTGAACTTAATCTTTTCCTCATCCACTTTTCCAGTAGTAAACACCAGATCCAATGTGTGTCCTGCGGCCACACGTATAAGAGCAGAAATTACTCAAGACAGGATCATGGTTGTCATGGCAGCCATTAAATCCTGAGCAGTTCCCACACTAAAGGCGTCAGGATGATGATGCCTGCCCACCAAGGATGATGATGTCCCCCACAATCAGTAACTGAGGATTAAAGTTACTGTTAATTTGTTAGCAGGATTTGTCAAGAGCTTTACTTGACCATTGAGAGAACTGCAGCCATTGCTACACACAGCCATAACCAATAAGACAGGAAAATAAGTCAAATGCCATCTAATTAATAAATGAGTTTACTCTGGCCCGTAAGGCCTGTCTTAAAAAAGGTTCTAAAAAAGGCTATGTATTTCAATATGAAACGAACAATAAAAAAGAATGTGAGACACGCTCTCAACCGACTTGAGACTACAAGGACAGAGACGGTGTGAGAAGGGGGTCCCTCGATATCTCAGTTACCTCAGACCGAACAACATTGAACCTGGCCTGGGAAATAGCACATCATTCCTTTGGGTTGGTCAAAAGATGTAAATAAGGGGCCATCTGATTACACCGAAGAGGGATAGAAAAATTTAGGGGTGAACACACCCTAGAAGCCAATTGATGTAGAGACTGATATTCAATATCAAGAAATCTTTGCTTAAAGTTGCCTGAAGGAAACAAATCAAAAGAGAGGCCCGGTATTTTTATTTTGTTCCAAATCACACAGAATAGTAGTAGTAGTAGTAGTAATAATAATAATAATAATAATAATAATATACAGTATTTATATACCACCTTTCTTGGTCATTGGATTTCTCCTCCGACTTTAATCCAAGGCGGTGTACATGGGCAGGCTGTCCTAATCCCCCTGGGTTTGTTTGTTTTTTTACAATATATATAAATGTCCAATTTTTCATGAACGGCTACTTTCCAGGTGGTATCCTTTTCAGTCTGACAATTCTGCTGGCTGGCGCCTCCCACACTCAACCGACGCAGCTGGAAGCTCTTATCTCTCCTCCTGGAGACTTTCACAGCTTTTTGCTGGCGGCGTGTCTCGAACTTATCAAGTTCACCGGTCTTCGGGCTTTGAAGGCAGCAGCTCTCCCAACTGAGCCAGACTCTTCTGCCTCCTGTTCCTTAAGTATAAGGGCATGATCCAATCCTACTTACGCCACCGTTGTAACCAGCGGTGCAGCGAAAATAGGAGGCCCCAGAACAGAAAGGGGATTCAAATCCCCTCAAAAAGGGGAATTCAAAGGGGAATTCAAAGGGGAATTCCCTTTCCATTCTAGGGCCTCCCGTTTTCGTTGTGCCACTGGTTACAACAGTGGCGTAAGTAGGATTGGATTGCGTCCTAAGTTGTAATAAGCTATCTGGGCTTGCAAGGAAGGACCTGCAATCAGTATTTAAAGCTCAATACTGAGCTTTAGCTCCTAGCTCAAGGCACATAATCAACTAGGTGATACACCTAGGGCAGTGCTACCCGAACTGGGGTGTCACGATGCCCCAGCCGGGAACAAAGGGTTGCTACACCCTTAAGGGGCGTGGCAACCCACGGTGACGATGACGGTGCATCCGGGATCGCACCGCCACTGCCACCGCCACGGACGAAAGGTCCGTTTTACCTGCATTGGTGGGCAGTGGATGTCCGGCGGGGGGTGTGGGGAGCCTGCGGACCCCTCCGCAGGCCTCCCCAAGCGTCAGAGCAGTGCTCCGACACGATCGCAACCCACTGCCGGTTTCGCGTAAAACCGGAAGTGGGTTGCGATCGCGTCGGAGTGCTGCTCCGGTGCTTGAGGAGGGGTCCGCAGGATCCCCACACACCCCGCCGGACATCCACTGCCCACCAATGCAGGTAAAACAGACCTTTTCATCCGCGGCGGTGGTGGCAGCAGTGGCAGCGCAATCCTTGACGCGTCATCGTGATCCCTGGGAAGGCCCCGCTGCCACTTAGAGCAGCGACGGGCCTTCCCAGGATTTCGAGAACCACTGACCTAGGGTAACCCAAAATCTTTCTGAAGAATCTAGCTTGGAGACGTTCCAGGGAATAATTTATGGAATCTATCCAAACTGGGACTCCATATAGAAGCTGTGAGACTACTTTAGCCTGGAAGACTAAAGCCAAGTTAGTAGGTCATAAGAACATAAGACGAGCCCTGCTGGATCAGGCCAAAGGCCCATCTATTCCAGCTTCCTGTATCACACAGTGGCCCCACCAGATGCCTCAGGGAGCAAACAAGACAACAAGATAACCTGTTTCCTGTTGTCACTCCCTTGCACCTGGCACAGAGAAAACCCACTTCTAAAACCAGGAGGTTGCTTATGGCGTGTAAGCTGTGATGGTCTTTTCCTCCATGAACCTGTCCAAACCCCTTTTAAAGGCATCTAGGCCAGGTGCCATCACCACATCCTGTGGCAAGGAGTTCCACAGATGAATTACACGCTGGCTGAATAAATATTTTCTTTTCTCCGTTCTAACTCTCCCTCCACTCAATTTTAGTGCATGTCCCCTGGTTCTGGTGTTGTGCGAGAGGGAGAAGAATTTCCCTCTATCCACTCTCTCCATCCCATGCATAATTTTATACGTCTCAATCACGTCCCCCCTCAGGCACCTTTTTTCTAGGCTGAAAAGCCCCAAAAGCTGTAGCCTTTCCTCATAAGGGAGTTGCTCCAGCCACGAATCATTCTGGTCGCTCTTTTCTGCACCTTTTCCAATTCAACTATATCCTTTTTGAGGTGCGGTGACCAGAACTGGACAGAATACTCCAGATGTGGCCTTACCATCGATTTGTACAAGGGCATAATGATATTGGCTGTTTTATTCTCAATCCCTTTTTAAATGATCCCGAGCATGGAATTGGCCTTCTTCACAGCCGCTGCACACTGGGTCGACACGTTCATCGACCTGTCCACCAGCACCCCAAGATCTCTCTCTTGATCCGTCACAGACAACTCAGAACCCATTAGCGTATATGTGAAATTCTGGTTTCTTGCCCCAATGTGCATCACTTTGCACTTACTTACATTGAAGCACATCTGCCATTTTGCTGCCCATTCTCCCAGTTTGGAGACGTCCTTCTGGAGCTCTTCACAATCCCTGCTGGTCTTCACCACCCGGAAAAGTTTAGTGTCATCCGCAAACTTGGCCACCTCGCTGCTTATCCCCAACTCCAGGTCATTTATGAATAAGTTGAAAAGCACCAGTCCCAAGACCGATCCTTGGGGCACACCACTTTTCACCTCTCGCCATTGTGAAAATTGCCCATTGACTCCCACTCGCTGTTTTCTGGTCTTCAACCAGTTCCTAATCCACAAGAGGACCTGCCCTCTTATTCCCTGACTGTGGAGTTTTCTCAGGAGCCTTTCATGAGGTCTACTTCTGAGGCAATTCCAGGTTGCACCTGCATACTTGATATCATAGAAGAGCTTTCTAAGGCATCTTTCTCACAAATCTGAGGCACCTGGAATAAGGGCAGGTTGATTATTTATTAGATGGCAGCCAATTGGAAGTGTCGGCAGGAGATGCCACCTTCCTTATGCTAGTTGAAGGGAAATACAGGTGGGCCCCCATATCCGCTGGGGATATGTTCCAGGCCCCTCCGTGGATACTTGAAACTGTGGATAAGAGCGAACACCTCCTCCATGGTTTCCTGAGGGGCCCCCCACCCTGCTTCCCCTGCAGGCAGGCATGCTTGCCCCCCACCCAGCTCTTATTTATTTCAGCAAGCTTTGTTTCTTCCTTAAAACAAACAGAGAAGCAGCCTCCATTGCAGGCAAGTAGAACGAGACTAAAGGCGGTGACACACCAAGCACGTCTTCCGTCCGGAGGTGCGTCCGGGCTGCGCATGCATTTTTTTAGTGTGACATGCCTTCGTAGCAGCTGCCGGCAGCCGTCGTCAGCCACGGGCGCGTCGACACCTCAGCTGCCCAAAGCCCAGCTCTGGGAACGTTTTCAGCGTTCCGTCCGTGTCCCAGCCCCCTGTGGGCAGGACACAGAGCAGCCAGAGCCAATCAAAGGGAAGGAAGCCAAAGTCAATCAAAGGGAAAGAGGAACAGAATGTTGTGGTAAAGCAGCCATTTTTCTCCTCGCTTGGGGTAACTACGAGCGAGCTGTTTTGTTTTTTCAAACCTTCGTCACTTGGAAGGTGTTTTAACTCTTTGATAATACTGTGCAGTGTTGAAACATGTGCTTGGGGCAGCGGCAGCCAGCAAGCTCCATCCTTTTCTCCAATGTGTCTAGCTGTATTTGTTGTCATTTGCTGATTCCCCCCTGCAGGTCCCCTCACCTCTTCTCTCCCCCCCTCGCTAGCTGCCGTGAGGTTCCTTGCTTGCAGGAGGCGGCAGACGAACGAGCGAGCTAGCGAGGGGGAGGAGAGGGGAGAGAAGAGGTGAGGGGACGTGCACAGAAGAGAAACGCATCTGTACTCGTGTGTGTGTGTGTG
Source organism: Plestiodon gilberti rubricaudatus (assembly GCA_026170595.1). NCBI lineage: Eukaryota > Metazoa > Chordata > Lepidosauria > Squamata > Scincidae > Plestiodon > Plestiodon gilberti. The sequence continues at coordinate 102,871,804 of JANXHW010000004.1, read as the reverse complement.
TTTACTAAAGCTACAATATAAATGGCAGTAACTATCGCAAGTTGCGATAGTTACTGCCATTTATATTGTGGCTTTAGTAAACACACACACACACACACACACACACACACACACACACACACACACACACACACACACACACAAATGCATTTCTCTTCTGTGCAGTCCCCACTAGTCCTGACCTCTTCTCTTCCCTCTTCTCTCCCCCCCTCTCCCTCGCTCGCTCGCTGCTCGATCCTCCGCTGCATGCAGCCACGGCTGCGATGTGGTGGGACATGGTAACGTCCCATCCAGCCCCCTGGCGTGCGTCCGGTGCGGCAATGCAGCCGGAGCGAGGAAGACGTGCTTGGTGTGCCTCAGCCTTAAGTCCTAGAGAGGCTCTGCAAGGTTTCTGTTAACCTTGCAGAGCCTCTCTAAAACTTAGTCTTGTTCTACTTGCCGGTAATAAGCAGCCAGAGGCTGCTTCTCCTGTTTCTTTAAGGAAGAAACGAAGCTTACTGGGGAAAAAGTAAACGCCTGGGGGGGGGGGGGGTCCCCACGATCCGTGGATAACAAACCATGAATAGCGAATCAGTGGATATGGGGGCCCACCTGTACTTTTATAGGTGTCTGTGATACGTCTAACTTAGCTCTGTGATCTGTTTTAAGATGTGTGGTTCTTTGATGGTGTTGGATCTTTGTATGCCAATAAAGTATTTCTGATTCTGATTCTTCTGAAGTCAAATGATAAGTCTAGTAACAGTAGGAGAGAGCAGACATCCCTGCTGCATCCTCTTTGGGGTGCAAAACAATACAGGGCACCACTCTCAAACCAGGGATGGGCCACCAAGACACAAAGAAATGGTCCTGGATAAGCTCACCTTGCAACAGCCTCTAGGTTATCCCATGAGAATTTTGTCTATGAAAATATGGGTCACACAGCCCTCATGTTCCTTCTGCTGCTAAGCACCCTCATTCCCTCTCCAAGAACAGTTGTGCCAGCTGACATCCATCCAGGATACAATAGGTATCAGACTATTGAAAACTATATACAAAGGACTATATATAAAGGACTATGTCCTACCAGCATTTTTCTCCCTTCTGCACCCTTCCTCAAAGCGCTACCACTGCAACCCACAGCTCAAGCACCCACTCAACTGCCCTTCAAAAAACCCTTCCCTGGGGAAGCTATCACAGCTTTCTTGCCTTGCTTTCCTCCATGAAACTAGCAAAGCTGAGCCCTCCTGCATTTGCTTCTCAGACTGTTTTTCCTCACTTTTGGAACCAGGAGATTGCTGTGTCTTCTTGCTGAACTAGTCCCATGATCCCTGCAACAAATGCAAGCCTCATCCCAACACATGCAGATAGGTAACCTTGGCCTTTGGTTCCCCTGACCATAGGTCCCCAACCCCCCAACCCCCCGTCTTGTATACAGACAAACTGACAACACACTTAGGCCTCAATCCTACGTAAATTCCAGGCGGCGGATGCAGTTTTTCAACCATTACAGAAAGGTGTTCCCAATTTTGCTTATGTTGCATAAACAAATAATTACCAAGCAATTGCCAACCCCTTAGTGCCTTTCCATGACAGTGGCCAGGCAACACTGTCCCTCTGCTCACCGCCTGCAACTACAACTCGCACATACGCAAAGGGGATCAGACAACATTATACCTGCAAACTGAAGCTGTGCTACAAACCTGAGAAGGCTGTGGTGCAAATGCTCAAGCAAGGAAATGGGCTTGGTTATCCTCGCTGGAATGGATGTGCTGCCTTCTCTGCCGCTTCCACACTGATACTTCCCTTCAGGGTGGAAGAGAGATCTTTCAAAAGACTTTAATTCAGTAATAGTCCCGCCCAGCTGTTTGCTCCATGTACACTGACTCACAGCCCAATTCTAACCAACTTTCCAGCGCTGATGCAGCCGTGCCAACAGGGTATGCACTGCATTCGGGGGTGGGGCAGTCATGGAGGCCTCCTCAAGGTAATGGAGTGTTTGCTCCCTTACCTCGGCTGCATTGCAGTTGTATTGGTGCTGGAAAGTTGGTTAGAATTGGGCAGTTATGCAATCTGTAAAGGGAGAAGGGTAAAGGAGGAATGAACTGGAAAATATTTAACAGACTTCTTCTGCACAGAAGCTCAACCACATGAAAAATGCTCTCTTTGATTATTAGTATTTAAGTTCCAGTTGGGAAAAGTCCAGAGACAAAGAGCCTCTGAGATGCAGCAGAGTTGCGTTGGTTGCAGGGACAATGCTAAAGTAGGCAAACAACTTCAACCTTTTCAGCTCAACACAACAGCCACGTCTGTGAATGACCTTAGTTCAGTGGTGGCCAACCTTTCAACAAGGATGCTGGCCCTTTAAATGGTTGCATAGGTGAGGGCATTTCAGCAGGAGAAGCTACTTTAGCAGCACCATCAGCAGTTGCAGCTGCCAAGATTCTGTCTTCCGCACAACTCTTAAGAACACAGTAGCCCTAATGGTGGAAGGTTGGCCACCCCTGCCTTAGTTAGCCACAGTACTGATGCAACCCTGGGCACTCTTACACCCTGGGCTAGGATTGTGATGGAATGGATCTTTTATCAGTACCATACAAGATGTCAGGTTGTTTTCGTGTTTGCTTCCTCTTACATCACAGCCTATCTATCAGATAGAATGTTGTTAGGGTTTGATGAAATCTATGAAAATTTCCCTGATTTTTTTCCAGGGGCTTTGGATAAATTAGGTCTTGTACAATATCTGCAGACTAAGAAAATGAGCTCTCTTTTAAACCAGAGTCCAATACAATTGACCTTCTGTCAATTCAATGCTGCCCCATTCCCATGTGAAAAGTGGAAATTAGTGTCCCACTCTTGAGTTGAGGGGAAAACAAAAATCTTCATTGGAGGATGCCAGAGTTTCAGAGGCGGAAAAACAACAAACTACTACCAGTCAAACACAGATGAGGCTCCTCAGTTCGAAACCTCACATTCTCCCCACCAGATACAATGGAGGACGAAATGCCTATACCTTTAACCATTCTATAGAAGAGGGGATTTTGGCAGGTGCAGCTCATCATGGGTGCAAAAGGTTGCACCTGCCAAAATTCTCTCTTTTATACAATGATTAAAGGTATAGGCACTTTGTCCTCCATTGTATCTGGTCACCCTGCCCACAGCGTGCAAAAAGTGGGGTTACTTCCAGATCAAGTGTGCATGGGTGTTAGTCTGGGATTGTTACACTTCATTCACTGGGGGGGGGACACACACAGACAACATCATCATCAATTTGGTGTCCTGAATTTTCCTCATGATTAAATATTCATTTTATTTATTTAAAATATTTCTATACCACTTTTCTAATATTCAAGGCAGTGTACAACAAAATTAAACATACAAAGATAAAACAATTCAATAAAGCCATTAAAGGAGAAGGCCAGTGAGAGGCCAGACTGCGAAGGAAACCATCTTCTAGAATGAAGTTGTACATGCAAGATTGAGCATTTATCGTATATATAATGTCGCTTTGGGCCTATTTGGCTATTTGCTCAAATAATTGCACTGCTTTGGGTCCCCCCCCCCACAAGGAAAAAAGCAGGATATAAATTCAATAAATATAAATTGGAAACATTGGCATGGTGCAGATTTTTTAAATTTTGGCTGTCAGTGTGCCTGATGGTGATATATATTTAAAAGAAATGTTGAGGGATTCCATCCAACCTCCGGGCCTAAAGCTATGCCGCAAGAAAATTGCCCAACTAGGACTATTAGAGGAGAGCGTTGGAGCTTTACCTCAATCGGCAGCATATGCCTTAGTAAAGCGAAGATTGTTTGACACTGCTAGACAAGATCTAATACAGTATCTCAGGCCGGACGAACTTGTTCACCTTTGTATTTTCAAATTCCATGGACTAGGGATGGCGATAATGAATGTCTACATTGCCTTCAGATCCAGCTGAGAGAAGGGACTTCACAATGGCTAGGTTTATATTTATTTATTTATATCTGTATTTATACACTGCCTTTCTTATCCTCAGATTGCTCTTCAGATGTTATTCAAGACGGTTTACATAGCAGGCTTATCTAGATCCGATAAGGATCTTTACAATATTGTTCTGTATAGAACCCTACAATTCCAGCTGGTTTCCTCCAAGGTGTAGTCATCTTCACTAGCTACTGAACACAAGCCTCAGGCTCTCTGCAGGACGCCACAGATCATGCTGAACAGGGAAACCTTTTTCCAGTTGTCATCGCTCTGTCACTGACATTCTCAGCATTCCAGTCTGTTCTCTCACCACACCATGCAACAGCGACTCCTCTCTGCCACCGAGGGTCATGACAGCTTATCAGTGATTTCCTGGTCTCCCTTCCAGCATAAGGACTGACAGTTCCTGCTTAGCTTCCAGCAGTCTTCAGGCAGTTCAACCTCGGGACCACACCTCCTTCCCTTCTAATCTACTTTGGGGGAGGTTTGAGGGGAAAGACCTGGCCACGAAAGTATGTCCCTGCAATAAGGTGGACACTGAAATGTTGGAACACATGATTTACAAGTGTGCTCTATATAATGACCTGCGCAGTAGGTACTGGGAAACAATTGTACCGTCATTGCAACAGGCTGAGAGTCAGAAGTTGAGGAATTTATTACAAGCTAAACAATCAGAGTACTGTACAGTGGTTTGCCCAATTTTTGCATTGGTTGTTTTCCAGATGTATGCTAATAAAATCATGAATCATAAATGGGGATTAGAGATTAAAAATATGTAGCTGCCAGGTTAAGAGATCATCAGAAGCATTGTATTGATAGGTTATATTGTGTTTATTGTGTGTTATGTATTTTATTTTGTATATTTATTTATTGATGCCAATAAAGGTTGACTGACTGAATTCAATAAATAAATGAATGACTAAATAAATGAATAAATAAATAAATAAATAAATAATTGTAAAAATCCCAGTTAGGGGGTTTGGGAAAGCCTGCCCATGTAGACTGCCTTGGATTAAAGTCAGAGGATAAATCCAATGACCAAGAAAGGAGGTATATACTGTATATACAGTATTAGTATATGTATATATTAAAACCAATCAAAACACTTTTTAAAGATAACTTGCATTAACAGGGAAAGTCTGACTTTTTTTGAAAATGGTGCTATAGCAACACAATGACTGCAAGGATAGGCCATTGTTAGCGCTACTGTTGTCTTTTTTGAGAGCTGCATGACCAGATTCAACAGACCACAACAGAAATAGGAGGGGAGGAAGAGGGAAGATCAGTCCTACTGTCTGTATCCTCAACACATGCCGTATCTATTGCATTGTGAAACCATTTTTGCAATTCCTCATGTGACTGCAAGTGGAAAAGCAATGGCTGGCTGATGCCACAAGGAGTAGGTCTGGATATTCCCCGAGATGATAGGAAAATATAGAAATCATCACTAAAGACCAAGCTACATGTAACAATGGATGCTTACTGTGGTCCTCTATGCGCATGTGCGTACATGTGTGTGTGTTGGGGGGATATTGCAGAGAAGTGCACAAAGCAAGGCAACACCCTAGCAAGGAGTAGGAAGGCTTTAGGACTTTGCCCCACCATGGTTCTGATCCTTATAGACACTCCCTGTATGCTCTTTTTAATGGGAAAAGAGCTTCCTTTGAAAGTCCCATTAAAAAGAACATGTGGCGGGGGAGTGCAATTGCTATTGGAACTGTGTGGCAGGGGCAAAATCAAATTATAAAACAGTCAGTCCGTACACATCTTGATATCAATGCACTGATTAGTAGAAGCCAACATGGATTTGTCAAAAATAAATCTTGCCAGACAAACTTGTCAAACTTTGAACTTGTGTCTTTTTGATCAGGTTGCAGCTTATAGATGGTGGGAATGCCGTGGTTGTCATTTATCTTGATTGTACTAAAGCAGGGGCGGGGAACCTTTTCCCTGGTGAGGGCCGTTTTAAATATTAGAAATTTGCTTGAGGGCCGGCCGTAAGGCCAGGCGGCATATTTATTTAATTAATTAATTTTTGCCCCCGCCCCCCATCGGCCTCCGGAGGCTCCGTGCTCACCATCCGAAGCCACAGCCGGGTCCGCGCGTCACCTCCGGCGTACCATGCCGATGAGGGCAAGAGCTTGCCCTCATCGGCATGGTACGCATATGCGAAATGGCCAACGGCCTGGTGAGAAGGGGTTGAGGCGGCGGCCAGGGAGGACATGCAAAGGCCCTCTCCCGGCCTCCGGAGGTGACGCACGGACCCGGCGGAGCCTCCAGGGGCCGGTTGGGCGGCCTCCCGGCAATCTCTCCGGGGGCCGGACCGGATGGCCTCGGGGGCCTAATCCGGCCCTGGGGCCGGAGGTTCCCCACCGCTGTACTAAAGCATCTGACAAAGTTCCCCAACACATCTTGATTAGCAATCTAGCAAGATATGGGCTAGATCCTCCAGTAACTATTGGTTGGACAACCGTACAAGAAGCAACACCCATCAACCCCAAAGGCAATTTTGAGTGAAGTATCGCAGGGCTCTGTCTTGGGCCCTGTTCTCTTCAACATCGATATCAGTGACTTAGATTAAGGGATAAAAGGAATCCTTATCAAATGTGCAGATGGCATTAAACTGGGAGGAATAGCTAACACCTTAGAAAATAGTAGTAACATTCAGGAAGACTCTAATAGAATGGAATACTGGGCTGAAACTAACACAATGAAATTAATCAGAGACAAATGCAAGGTTCTGCACTGGGGGGGGGGGAATCAAAGGCACAGGTAGGGAGATACCTGACTTGACAGTACAATATGTGAAAGATCTTGGTGTTGCAGAAAATCACAAACTGAATACGAGCCAGCAGTGTGATGTGGTTGCAAAGAAGGCTAATGCAATTTTAGGGTGCATTAATAGAATTATATTTTCAAAATTTCAAGACGTAGTGGTTCCACTTTACTTCTCACTGGTCAGACCTCATCTAGAGTACAGTACTACTGTATCCACTTCTGGGCACCACATTTTAAGGTGGATGCATGCAGTCAAACTGCAGCAGGTTCAGAGAAAAACAAGAAAGCTGGGGGGAAAGTCCTAGGAGAAAAAATTGAGGGAACACAGTATGTTTAGCCTGGAGAAGGCTGAGAGACAACATGATAGCTCTTTTCATATACCTGAAGGGCAGTCACATGGAAGAAGGCAAAGATTTGTTATCTGCAGACAGAGAGAGCAGAACTAGATCTAATGGGCTTAAGGCTAGCTACAGGAAGGGAGATTCATTTGGAGATCAGGAAGACATTCTAGTGGTAAGAGCAGTTTGACAATGGAATGGACTACCATGGGATGTTCTCCCTTGCGGGCCAGAGGTCTTCAAGCAGAGGCTTGACAGGCACCTTTTGGAATACAGTACTGTAGTAGAGAATTTTACTGCTTCAAGTGGTTGGTTGAACTTGAAGGTCCCTACAATTCTATGATCCTATGAAAGTCCCAAGTCACCCTATCCCTGCCACAATTCTACCGTTTCATACCCCCCCATGCAATATGTTATATGTACACCCCCAAAAGCAAAAGACACTGAGCTATGCTACACATTTGTCATATGACTCACAGAGTGTTGTTTGCCCCAAAGATTCCCCCCCCCCAATTATTATTTGTGGGCGTATCAAACCTCTGCAAAAGGCATAGGAGCAGGCCAGGCTGGGGTTTGTCTGGCTACTAGGCAACCCTACCTTCACGCTTCTCGAGTCCTCCCCCCCCCCTTTTCCCTCCAGGCTGCCGATGTAGCGCCCAAACACACGCTGCAGCGACCAACAAGCTTTTCCTAGCGTGGGGTTGAAGCCCAGCGAGTTACACAGACTTTTTCATCGAGCTGCTCTGAGCTGCGCTCACAAGAGCTTTTTAAAAAAAAACTTGCGAATTTCAATGTATTTTTTCTTTCCCACATCCCACTTTAGCGCTAAAGTTATTGCAAAGTTTCTGGGCAAATCCCATTCCCAAGCTGGATCCTCCCCCAGCTGTTGTCTCCTCCCTCTGTTTGTTCTCCAGCAGTATCAACTTTTCACAGCCTAGTAGCTAGCCAGCCAGCCAGAGCCAGCCAGCCCTCGGTTGCGGGAGGAGGAGGCTGCCTTTCTAGCAGAGGAACCAAGAATCCCGTCAATTTAATTCCGCCCTGTCATTGCAACCTCCTGATAAGCCTCGCGGCTCTCCTGGGCGACTTTCACTATCAACCACCCCCCGGCTGGGTTGTTGGAACACAGCCTGCTGGACCAGTCGAACGAAATCGCGTAACAGGCGATCTCAAACCGGTTTATCTTTAACTTGAAAGGAAGTTGCGAGCTCTCCCGCTAAGGCCTTTCTGAGTGAGAAGGCGGGCTACTATTAGTATTGAACAACTCCCTAGAGAGCTCTCAAGCCACAGTTGTCCCGTGGGTGTGCTCACTTTGATCTCAGCGCGTGGAACACGCATGCAGTCCACGCAGCTATCACGGCACACAGTATTTGGAGAACTAAACCACAGCAGAAGACACACACAGCATGTATCAATATGTGTGGCAAAGACTACAGCACATTGCTCTAAAACCCGCAGCACTGCAAGTACAGTATTCAAGAGGGAATGAAAAGTAGGGATGGTGAATGAAGATGAGTGGGCACAAACTCACCAATGTTCTGATGCAACAAGGTTCCACACAACATAATGGATGACTAGGTAACATTTGTGTTCCCAAATGCCCACTTTGGACATGAACATCCAGCAGCAGCTGCAACTGTGTAGCCACAATAGGAGAACACGAGGATATAGTACTGTACTCTACAGAAGAGAGCCGGCTCCCAATCGTGATGAAGAGGAGATATGGAGATGCAACGAACGTTGGGGTCTATATGTCTATGGTAATATGCGAGGCAGCTAGGACTGAAATGAATTTGCTCCCCAAACTCTGATGCGAATTTTAATGTTCTGGATAATCTCTGAATATTTGCTGTCTAGTATGTGATACTTTTGGCATGATTTGACAATTGACATGCAAGAGAATTTAGCATTGGACAGCTTATTTCATATCTCACATGTGCCGACACCTGTCAGCCATGAAGAACTATTCACAGGCATCCTGAATTCTTTACTTGACACAAAAACAGCTGGCCAGCTAGTAAGAACATAAGAGCCCTGCTGGATCAGGCCAAAGGCCCATCTAGTCCAGCTTTTTGTATCTCACAGTGGCCCATCAGATGCCTCAGGGAGGAGCATACAAGACAAGATACCTGATCCTGTTGCCACTCCCTTGCATCTGGCATTCACCCTATTATTAAAACCTCTCTTGCTAACCTAGCAGTTCGGATGCAAGAAACTGCAAGTACAGCCCCCCCCCCATATCCACGGGGGATACATTCCAGCCCCCCCCCTGCAGATACTTGAAACTATAATAGGGGTGAACCCCTCCACAGTTTTCTGAGCCCCCCACCTCCCCCATGCGCACATGCTCATGTGCCACCCCCCCTTTTACTGAAGCAACTTCATGTCTTCCTTCAACACGACGATTCCCTCCAGCTGCTCATTGTAGCAAGCAGACCAAGACGAAGTCCTCCTGGATGGGCTCTGAGAGCTTGCCCACTCTGAAGGCCCATTCACACTAGCCCTTTCCGTGCGCGTTTTGGCTTCTTTTCGTCTGTACGTGCGTCTAGCAGTTCTCTGAACGTTTGCCCGCCTTCTTGAAGAAAGCGCAGCTGTGATTGGGTGAAGAGAAATGCGCTTCTCTGATTGGTGAGCTGCCTAGTACCGGGAGCATAAACGCTAGCTTAAACGCGAGCGCTTCAAAAAGATAAACCGAAACCATCTCTCCTGGACGCGTCGTGAGCTCATGCTGCGTCAGACGCAAGCATGAAAAACGCACGAAAAGAAGCCAAAACGCGCACGGAAAGGGCTAGTGTGAATGGGCCTTCAGAGCCCATCTAAGACTTCGTCTCGCTCTGCTTGTGACAAATAAGCAGTCAGAGATTGTCACGTTGAAGGAAGACATGGATTCACGAAAAGTAAGAGCGGGGAGGGGGTCGCATGTGGGGGGTGGGGGCCATCTGCTATCCATGGATAACTGAATCCGTGAATAGCGGATACGGGATCCCCCTGTAGATTAATAGGTAACAGCGTTTCATGCACCTCGCTGTTGAGTCATGCCGGCCACATGACCACAGAAGCATCTTCGGACAGTGCTGACTCTTCGGCTTTGAAACGGAGATGAGCACTGCCCCTAGAGTTGGTAACGAGTGGCTTTCAAGCAAGGGGAACCTTTACGTTTTTACTACTAAAACCAGGAGGTTACATATACACATCTTGACTTGTAACCTGTGATGGACTTTTCCTTCTTAAATCTGTCCAATCCTCTTTTAAAGGCATCTAGGCCTGGTGCCATCACCACATCCTGAGTTCCACAGATTAATTTCACGCTGGTTGAAGAAATATTTTCTTTTGTCTGTTCTAATTCAATTCAACCACTCAATTTTAGGTGGATGTCCCCTAGTTCTGGTGTTGTGCAAGAGGGAAAAAAACTTCTATCCACGCTCTCCATCCCATGCATAATTTTATACATCTCAATCATATCCCCCCCCACTCGCCTTTTTTCTAGACTGAAGAGCCACAAAAGTGGTATCCTTTCCTCATAAGGGAGGTGCCCCAGCCCACAAATCATTTTGGATGTGGTGACCAGAACTGGATGCAATATTCCAGATATGATTGATTTGTACAATGACATATTATTTGAGCATATAAGAGCACTTGATTGGCCGACTCTGTATTTAAAAAATAAGATTATCACCTAAGATTTTTAAATCAAAATAGATGACAGGTGCAAACCTGTCAGAAGCTTTAAGTTCTGAGGTAAAAATTTATATCCACAGCTTGAATCACAGAACTGGATTCTGATTATTCTTATGACATTAGGTAAAGGGCTTGTTGCTGAAAATCTAAAAGTCTGCCACACGTTTAGTAAATTAGGGGTGCTGATGTTTTTTCGTCACAATCGTATTAGAGCATACATTCCAATTGTTGCTATTTACCAAGGATAATCTCTATTTTCTGATTCTTCTCTCTGGAAAATTACTGTATTTCTTCAATTCTAAGACACGTTTTTTCCCAATTAAGCATTTCAAAAAATGGGGTGCATCTTAGAATCAAAGGTCTCCAAAAAGCACCCCAAAATGCTATCTTCTTACTTACTGGGGCTTGCGGGAGCTTCAGGGAGGCCTGCGCAACCCTCTGCAGGCCTCCCTGATCTTCAGTTCGGCCAAAAACGTTGATTTTCAGCCATTTCCGGTTTTTGTGAAAACCAGAAATGCCCAAAAATCGCTGTTTTTCGCCAAACTGAAGATCAGGGTGGCCTGCAGAGGGTTGCACAGGCCTCCCTGAAGCTCCCCCAAGCCCAGGTAACGAAGGAAATGGCACCTTCTGACAGGGCCAGAAATGCTATACAAAGGCAGTGCACTCAGTCATCCTCAGCTGCAGGAGACATGCTGGGGAGAGTTGGTGCTGAGCAGGTAGACTTAATGAAGAGAGGCGAGTCTTACAATTGATGGATTTTTTTCCCCCTGCTGGTGGTACTGAAAGTAAAGGTGCGCCTTAGAATCGATGGCGCCTTAGACTCGAAGAAATACGGGGTATACAAGGCAGAAAATCATACAAGGGAGCTGAGACTTGGGCTGCAATCCTATACTTTTGCACTTTCCTGGGAGCTCCACTAGAACAGGGGTTCCCAACCTGTGGTACGCGTACCCCTAGGGGTACACGGACCAATGGCTGGGGGTACACCAGAGCCTCTCCCTTATCAGCTGCGATCAGCAGCTGATTGCCTGGAATTTTTAAAATTACTTGTTTCCACGCCGAAGCTCCGCTCCAGCATGCGTCCGCAGCAGTCCCAGCAGCAAAAGAGCCTTAAGACTTAAGAGCCTTATCTCCCTGGATCAGCTGAGTGTCAGGTAGCAAAGTATTTTCAAATTCAAACTGCTCTGCAGTTTTCAGTTCAGAGCAGCAGAACGAGATCCGAAGGTACTTTGCAACATGATGATGTTTGCCTGTATTATTTTTGTACTTTGGAAAATATACCTTGGTGGGAGTGGGGGGGGGGGGGAGAGATCCTGGCATGTGTCTTTTTGCACTAACATGAGATCAAGCTCTCTGTTTGTTCGTTTTTTTCTTTCTCTCACATCTGTGCAATGTATTTTTGAGAAAATGCAAACCCCCTTCTTTCTCTCTGATTTGTGTTGGTCTTATTTTTGTACTTGGAAAATGTACTTCGGTGGGGTTGGAAAAGAGATCCTAGCATGTGCCTTTTTTTGCACTAACATGAGATGAAGCTCTCTGTTTGGGTTTTTTCCTTCTCTCCCATCTGTGTAGTGTATTTTTTGTAGTTGAGAAAATGAACCCCCCCCCTTCTGTCTCCGATTTTTGTGTTGGGGGAGAGAGAGAGTTCACTTGGACGTTTTCCAAGTGCTTCTAGCCTCGCGCAGGTGTTTTGCAAGTATTTTGCAAAAGATTCCTTTCATGCCATTAGCAAAACAACAACGACAGATATTATGAGATTATCACTCTGATCACCATTTAAAACACTGTGATAAGAACAGCATGAAGGCGCTTCAGCATAACAGGGAGTCAGAACCTCTGTTGCCAGTCTTGTGACAAGATCCTACCTCACCGATACTGTGTCCAAAGAGCCACACACTCATAGCAATGGAGCAACTAAAAGTATACCAAGTTAAAAACATAGATAATTGCTACAATATACTCTCTGTTAAATAAAGAAAGGTCATGGGAAGGCGAGGAGAAAAACAAGGAAAAACCTGTGAGAGGAACCTGGCTCCATCCCTAGGCCCATGATTGCAAAAACTAGAAGTTTGGGGATAAACTAAAGAGGGACTTAACTGGGCTAAGAGGCACTTTTTAAGTGGCGGTTCTCTTATAATTAGCAGGGGGAGAGCAACTGCCCCCAGAGGCGTCGCTATATGGGGGCTGGGAGATGCAATGCCCCTGGGTGACAACCGCGGTCTCCTCGTGAGGAGGAGCCGCAGCAGGATTTTAGTGCTCCGCGGCTGCTTTTTTGCAGCCGCGGAGCTGAAATGCGCCCAAACCATTGCGTTTTCTGGGCTCTCCCACCCACCCTGGGTCCTTGCGGGAGACAAAGGCACTTGCAGCTGCCAAGATTCTGTCTTCTGCACAACTCTTGAGAATGTAGAGACCCTAATGGTAGAAGGTTGGCCACCCCCAAATTAGAATTATCAATGACACTGAGTTAATTACATTTAGACCGGGGGTTTTTGTAACCAACCTCTAGGAAAAAATTTCTGCATGGAAATGTTGAAATACGCATGCTTTAAAAATCAAACAGACAAATTTTCCATTTTGCTTACTGTTTGATGGATTTTCAAATTTATTTTATTCTTGTATATCCATCGACAAAAAGGTAGGTTTTCCTCTTGCAGATCCATCTCTAACACTGGGTATATATGCAATTCTTGTTTGACTGCAGTCCACATACCTTTTCTTTCACAAAATAGTATTGCTGGGGACTTACACATTTTATGTTCTTAAAATGTAGAGACAGTTCGTAGTCAATAAGTACTAGTACTTTTAATATAATACTTAAATCACTACTTTTCCCAGAAGTTCCAGCAAATTCTGTGGCTTCAAAATTCTACATTTCTATTTAAAGCACTGTCATGCTGCTGCCAGATTGATGGCGCTGGGCCTCTGCCTGACTGGCTGCGGGAGGGCTCGCAAGACCAGGGATGGCGGTGGCCAGGGTGGGCTGGAAGCGAGGGCCGGACGCCAGCTTCAACCGACAGCGTTCGGGGCAGGTCTTCACCCTCCTGGCCGAGCCGGAGCCGCCTGCCCTTTCTGCTTCACGGGACGCCAACCCGGAGGACTCCCACCTCTGGAGCCACAGTCTCGTCCTGTTGGCCGTAGCCGCTGTCATCGCACTGGGCCCCCGCTGGACCTCGGACCAAGCCGCAGGCTGCTGGACCGGATCTGGAGCCTGCCCAACCTCCACCCTACCTCTCTTCAGGGAGGAGATCCCCCCACTTGGCTCATCCCCGGCCTGACCTGACCCTGAACCTCTGCCGGCATTGGAACCCAGGCGCCCATACCCCGCCCGACGAAGAAGACTCTTTGGAATAAAGTCCAGCCCCCTAAAGACACCTGACACCAGCGACCTGCCAGGATACGCAAGAACCAGATCCCTGGCATCAATGCCCTGCTAGGAGACCTGGGGGGAAGCCGGCAAGGCTGCACCTGCCTGTGATTTGTAACAAGGCAAAAGACGAATGAAAACAACCCCCTTGCAAGATCCCCGCGTAAGTCTTATCTGTTCCATTTTGGGGGGGGGGGGGAAGGAGGAACGCTACAGCCAATAAGTCAACAGACCCCTCCAAAGCTGCGGCAGTTAGCATGAGCCACCCGCACCTGTTGGATGCTCTCTTGCCCCATGGGGGCCACGCCCCAGTTCAGCTGACAACACAAGCTCAAACCTCCTTTTATAGCATGGCTTAGCTTGCACTTTTAGAGCTTCCTCTTTTTAGAGCACCACCCTCCTTTTACACCTTTTGCACAGAACAGCTGAGGTCGCTCTTAGATATGGACATTAGCTGCTGAAGTTACTTTCATGCACCTTCTTGTATGTGTGACATAGAAGGAGTTTTTGCAATACACCCTCAATCACACTTAAATAATGCAGAAAAACTGTGGCTTCCAAATAAAGGGACTGGCATGTTGTGGCTGATTGAAGAAAAAAATATATATTCTGAAACAGCTTCAAGTGAGTTGGCCATTTCCTCAAATTTCATTAGAACTGCACAACTAAATTATACCTGCAAGCGTCCAAACTTTATAACTAGGAAAGCTTTTAATTCTGAAAGTGAATTATCACTTTCTAGGACAGCGTTTGCAAGTTTCCAGGATTTGTCCAACATCTCTGCGGCAGTAAGGACACACCACACTGACAGAGATAACAAGCAAATATGGAATTAAAAAACCCAGCTGGTTCACAGAACGCTTTCTAGAGTACTGGAACACCCAGCTATCTATTTTCATGCCACAACAATGAACGCTGGTAGCCCCAGAAGTTGTGGGTTAACTGCTAAGTTATCCCTTCCCTAACTTGCCATGATAGTTTAAAAAAAAAAAAAGTAAGTCCTAATTTTTTCCAGCCTTCATACTTCTGCAAGGAGGCAGCCAACTGACAGAAACCACTGAAAAACACAGGCAAGAGGAACTTCTCGTCTGCAAATTAAAGCTTTAAAGCTCTGCAGAAGAGGGAGCACACCAAAAGCATCCAGAAAATGAAAGCCTGCCATTCTACCCAAGTCAGAAGTTAAACAGCCACAACACACACCATTATTATAATTTCAAAAGCAGACCGTCAAAAATACGCACAGCAAACAGAAATAGTTTTACACACTACCTATTAGATGGCAATCTTTGTATAAACATTGGATCTACCACTGATGTAAGATAGTACCAATATAACAGTTGTGCTATAGAGACACCAATGTTGCCAGTTCACAGTATTGCTGATAATCAAACATCATATGAAACATAAAGGTGCTATGACAGGCTAGCTGGCTTCAGAGCTGCATCACAGTTCCAGGGTTTTGTCATCTCAAAAAGTCAAAGAGCTTTGCTAGTGGATGGTTGTTGCAGTTTTATTGGGATGGTTCATACTCTAGCCCAGCAACACATTCAGAGAGCAAGATGGCACCCACTAACCCCTCCAAGTGATGCCAAGGTAAACCATGTAAACCAGAACAAATCTTGTTGGTCCTCCCCATCTGGCAGATGAAGCTTAATGAATGTTTACTGTTTGTGCAACAAGCAACCTCATGACACTTGGAACGGTACCTATTAAGGATCATCAACTCCATGCTGTAAAAAGAGCAGGAGCACTGAAAGGTGACAGCCAGAGATACTCCACTATGCTGTACTGCATGTAGCCCATGATTAGCCCAAAGACCACATCTGTTACATTGTGCCTTCCCAGCATGACTCGGGAGATTCCTACAACAAAAGCCCATAGTACCACCAGTACACGCAGGGGCACAGCCAGTACGAGGTGATGCAGAATGAATCTGCAAACCATGGCAGCTCTGGTGGCATGGCCGGACGGAAAGGAATATTTGTCCACGGAGACGGTGGCAAACATGTCCATCTTGTTGTGGGCTGGGCGCCTTCGTCTTACCAGTCCTTTCACTGCCGCCACCAAAACTACATCGAGCACCAGAGCTAGGAGACAAGTGAAGAAAGAATGTTCAGACATTTTAAAGAGCAACAGTATAAACAACACATCTTAGGAACACATTGATTGTAGACACTCTCTTCACCAGTGGGCCAAACGGCATGCATTGTAATCAGCACCTAAACAGCACCACATCACATCAGGCAAATTTCAAGCAGTACAAATAAAAACAAAAGCCACCAGGAGTAGAGACAGAGGTTGGAATGTGAACACAGTACGGAGTCTATAGAATAAAAACTGGCCATGGTCCCTTAAAAGCATTGTTCCCCAGCATTTCACTAGCATCTGTGGCTGGCATTGTCAAAGGTAAAAAGAGAGATCGTGCCAAAGTACTCTGGTATAGTTCTGGTCTTGGAGCTTCTAGGCTCAGATAGTCACAAGGTGACTTGTGTTCCCAACTCCACCTGATCTGAATAGACTGGGAGCTGTCTGTGCCTTTAAGTGAAACTGACATTAAAGCATTAAGGTTCATGGACAATGCGACCAGTCACCAGAATTTCAAAAGACAGAGGGAATGTTTACCGGTAAAGGACATGGAAGGGAATGAGAGCGCTTACCAAAGAGAAGGTTGATCAGCACCTCGCGACCTGCTGAGCTACCACTTCTGCAAAGCCCATACAATGTGCCTGCTAGCCAAGGAATGCCATGTCCCGAGATCTCTATGACCTTCATGAGAGGGCGGGCACTGCCCCAAGCAGAATTTTCTCCAGCACACACCCCCAGCTGTTTGGAGGCCCAAAGATCTATGGCCAACAAGGAGCGCAGGGCAATACCCACAACAGATGGATTGAGCTTCATGCAGTCCTCTTCAGGTAGAGCCTGTGGAGGACCAGCACTGGCTGAAGAGTCTTTGCGACGCGAGGGGCTCTCTGGAGGCAGGGGACTTCTCGGACTCATCAAGGATAAGAACTCCAACTTATTGCTAGGAGCCCGTCTCTCACGACTGCTCTTTGGGCTGTTCCGAGGGCTGGGCATGATAGTGCTCGTGGGGCCAATCTGTCAGGAGAGAAAGTTTTCACAAAGCAGTTTAATTGATCGGCCTGTGCAATTCATACACTATAGCAGTGTTTCTCAAATTGTGGGATGGGATCCACTTGGTTGGTCTCAACCTGATTTCTGGTGGGTCCCGGAGAACCTCCAATGAAAACACAGGTGATGGAAAGATCAGATAAGTAATTGCCTCAAGCCCCGAGGCTATAAAAAATCAGATAGCTGCTAATTGCACTGCAAACAGCTGAGCTCCTGCAGTTTACAAGCTTGTGTAAATATAGGGAGATAACTGACGGGCAGCACAATCCTGACTAAGGATCTGGCTGGCGGCCCAGGGCCACCCGCCGGATCCTGCGCCCAGGCTGCCTGTCCGATGGCAGGCCGGAGGTCCAAACTGGGTTTAAACCAGGGCTGACCCGATGGGCCTCCTGGGATTTCTGCCACCTAAATAGCTGGTGGAAGTAGAGGAGGCTGTGTAACAGCCTAGCAGGCCCAACAGGGATGGGGATATGGTGGGGGCCATCCCCCTCCCAGGTCAGCTAGGCCAATGGCCCCCCTCCCTCACCCACTGAACTGCCCCCAGCGGATCCAGACTCACTTCCTCCTGCAGCCACCCAGGCATTCCAGCAATGGAGCGAGGGAGGCCGGCCTCTGCGCTGGCCTCCCTTGCTCCTGAGTAGTCGCAAACGTGCTTTCCGGCATGTTTGCGACGGCTTCTGGCGCCGGAGAGCTCGCTCCAGCACCGGAAGCTTTGTCTGGATTGCGCCCCGAGTGTCTTATTTCTGGTGGGGGTTTTTTTCCAAGTATGTCAATGGCAGGTGGGGGCAGGTGAAGGCTGGGTCACATAACTAAGTCTCTAGTCTAAAGCCTTGAGGCTATTCATTTTTTGCAAACAAGTAGTTATTACTTGTAAATAAATATACTGCATTATTTTTTCAACATCACCTTTATTTAAGTCTCATAAAGCTAGGTGGGTCCCGATGGAGTGTCATTTTAAGTAGTGGGTATCGGTGCTAAAATGTTTGGGAACCATCACATGTTTTGTAAGCTTTTCAGTTAATCTGTTAAGTCACAATGCCTACAGAACTCCCTCTTTTTTGTGCTCCAGAAACTATTTTCACTTGAACAAATGAATCTAGAGCTCAGGCAAAGACAAATGTGTGCTTCCCAACATCACTGATCTGTATCATGACAAAGGGTTAACAGTACTACCAATATTGTAAGTCATGCACTTTCCTCACTGTACTAGTAACAACAAACTGGTATGTTTAAAATAATGGCCAGAGGAGCACAGTCTAATTGGGAGCACTGAGCTATAGCAGTGTCAGCTTCAGTTGCCCCATGAATCATCAACTATTACTTTTTTAAAACATGCAGGAACTGATTTGATGTAGGCCACAGTTCAGCAATTGCAGCACACAGCATATAATAATTTGGGAGTGCAGAATTCAACATGTCCCCCCACAAATGGCAACATCATAGTCGAATTAAAAATTTGCATGTTTGCCAGGAAAACTCTAAGTTCTAGTAATTAATTAATACACCTTACCAAAGTGCTAAGAAGCCACAACTTTACCAGTGTTTTGTTTTCATCAGCCTGTTGTTGATTGCTCTACAGATAATGGAGATGTCTTTACATCCTTCCCGGCTTTGATCTCTATGGTCTTTTAAATTGCCTCTAGCGGGTTATGGGGGATTTCTGAAGATGCCACAAATGTACGTGTGCGAAACGTCAAAATTCTAACATCTGAGATATATTTATTTACTGAAATAAATTGTTTTCTAATACGACGGAGCTTTCCTGGCAAACATGCAAATTTTTAATTCAACTATCTGGTCACGTCGCGACAGCCTACGTCAACATCATGTTTTGAAAAAAAGAAGTTGCTAGTTCTTATGGCAGCAATCTCAGAAACTGCTGAGAAGCAGCTAATTATTTCCAAGGAGCCAGGCTTTGATGTCCTCTTTCCACTAACAGAAGCGCAATCATAGAAAACCATTCAGTAAGTATAACGGAACACAATCCCGAGATCAGCCCTTTCATGCAGTTTTCAACTAATTTTCAGTGCAGTGGCAGTTCTAACACAGGGGGGAGGCAACAATTTGCATGTGGTTGGGCACTTTCCAAACAAGCAACCATCACCACTTCCCACGGAATGGGAGATGCTACAGCCCTTTGCAAGAGGCTCTCTACACACAGTGAGATACCAGCGTCTCCTCAGGCCGGCGACTTGTTATTATCACGACAACCCCAGCAAGAATAACCCCCCCCTCCAAGAACTAATATGTTCTACCTGCGCGGGGCGGGGGGGGGGCTTAACAGGTAGCCAGCCATAGCCAGCCGCCCCTCCCCCGCCACAGGACGTGCGGCTGTACTGGCGGAAGGGCTCATTCATCGGCAGAAGAAAGCGCACTTCCCCCCCCTCCCCAAAGCCCTGAGAAGCTAGGCGGAAATTCAACGTGTTGTCTACACGGAAAAAAGGGGGGGCGCCTTTTCTGCCTGCCTCCCCCTCTCTTCTCGCCCCCCCTCAATGTTGGGTGGTAATAAGGGGAGAGGTCCAACCCGCAATGGCGCTGTTTCCCACCCGACAGCTTGCCTGCCTATGCAGCCACTTCAAACAGGTACCACTTATATCTATACTATATTATCCGTATAAACGCTCAGGCTCCCTCTCGCCTCCTTACCGGCTCCACAGAGCGTGCGCGATGCCCTCCCCATGTCTTTGGCTGCTACCCTTCCAGTCACCCCCCCCCCCCCGGGCACCGCACAAGCATAATAATAGTAGCATCATGATCAACCGGTGAATCTCCCTCCGCTTCAGCCCGGCCGACCGTTACCTAGCAACCGCGGCGGCTCCCCACCAGTCCCTGCAGCAGCCACGCTTCCGCGTCCTCCGCCCACGTGACAATGCTGCAGGCAGCCGTAGCCGCGAAGGCGGGGGGTGGAGACGCGGGAGAAACGTGGGCTTGTTACGAGCGAATCGCGGGCAGATCCGAGCAGCTTCCGGGTAGATTTTCGAATCCGTCCTTTGTTTGGTCGTCTGTCCCGAGAGAAAGTGGGAGCTGCTGAAAACAACGGAGAAATGCAGGGTTTTAGCTGAGCTCAGATTACGCAGCAGCAGATCTCGCCCCAACAAGTAACCACAACTAAGGCCCGCGCTCATGTGCTTAAATTCTAACACAGTACTTAAAAGCGTGATAAAGCACGACGTGTCTGCAGCAAGGCAAGGCTCCTGCATGCAATTGGTCAATGAATGTGGGCTGGGAGAGGCTCAGGAGCAATTTAAGTAGAGCGACCTTTGCTGCAAATCGAGGGGTGTTTTAAACACCCCTCGATTTGCAGCAAAGGTACCGGGGAGTTTTGGCAGGAAATACAAACACACCTCAGTCCCACCTCTGACGTTCAGTATTAACAACTGTTCCTTGGAAGGACAAAATTATCTACATTTTCAGTGTTATCTTATAAAGTCAATAATACAAAGACTGCAAAATGTGTGACAATATTTTACTCAGTCCTTTTTAGTGGGGCCGATCGCTCAAATTCAAGATATAATTTCTGTTGTTGTTCAGTCGTTAAGTCGTGTCCGACCCTTCGTGATCCCAAGAACCATATCCCGCCAGGCCTTCCTATCCTCCACAATCTTCCTGAGTTCGCTCATTTTCATGTTCGTTGCATCGGTGATGCTGTCTAACCATCTCATCCTTGGCCTTCCCCTTCTCCTTTTGCCTTCAATCTTTCCCAGCATCAGAGTCTTCTCCAGAGAGTCCTCTCTTCGCATTAGGTGGCCAAAATATTTGAGTTTCAGCCTTAGTACCTGTCCTTCCAGGGAACAGTCAGGGTTGATTTCATTTAGGATTGACTGATTTGATCTCCTAGCAGTCCAAGGGACTCTCAGGAGTCTTCTCCAGCACCACAGTTCAAAAGCATCTATTCTTCGGCGCTCAGCCTTCCTTATGGTCCAACTCTCGCAACCATACATTGCTACTGGGAACACCATCGCCCTGACTATAGGAACTTTTGTTGGCATGGTGATATCTCTGCTTTTTATTATCCTATCTAAATTTGCCATAGCTTTCCTTCCAAGGAGTAAGCGTCTTTTAATTTCATGGCTGCAGTCTCCGTCTGCAGTGATCTTGGAACCCAAAAAAGTAAAATCTGTGACTGCTTCCATTTCTGCCCCTTCTATTTGCCAGGAATTGATGGGACCCGATGCCATGATCTTAGTTTTATTAATGTTGAGTTTCAAGCCAACTTTTGCACTCTCCTCTTTCACTCTCATCAAGAGGCTCTTTAGTTCTTCTTCACTTTCTGCCATTAGGGTGGTATCGTCTGCATATCTGAGGTTGTTGATATTTCTCCCGATGAAGGCGTTTGGCTGCACCCGTTGATGATGGAAGACTCGGAGGCAATAGTCTGATGTATGGGAAGGCACCCCGAATGCAGCGGAACGCTCCCTTTTATTAGAATCCAACATTCCTTAAAGGCAGGATGATTCGATACAATTCAGTGTAGGCATAAAGCTGTTTCAGCAGGTTTTAGTTCACACAGGCATATGCAGAATGTGTTACAATCTTATCATGTACTGCTGCTGTAAACGTGCTGTGCTTTTCTACATGTTCCAGATAGCATGAAGAAATGTGATGACAGTCAGGAAAGGGTCAACGTGGTATGCCAGCTATTGATCAGATCCTGTCGTCAGCGTGGTTTGCCAACTGCTGACTTAATTGTTCCCACATCCCGGCAATCTTGATTCCGGCTTGCGATTCATTCAGCCCTGCATTTCTCATAATGTACTCTGCATATAAGTTAAATAAGCAGGGTGACAATATACAGCCTTGCCGTACTCCCTTCCCAATTTTGAACCAGTCGGTTGTTCCATGGCCGGTTCGAACTGTTGCTTCTTGACCCGCATACAGGTTTCTCAGGAGACAGGTAAGATGGTCTGGTACCCCCATCTCTTTAAGAATTTGCCACAGTTTCTTGTGATCCACACAATCAAAGGCTTTTGCATAGTCAATGAAGCAGAAGTAGGTGTTTTTTTGGAACTCTCGTGCTTTCTCCATGATCCAGCGCATATTGGCAATTTGATCTCTAGTTCCTCTGCCTCTTCGAAACCCAGCTTGTACGTCCGGTAGTTCTCGGTCCACGTACTGCTGAAGCCTAGCTTGTAGGATTTTGAGCATAACCTTGCTAGCATGTGAAATGAGTGCAATTGTGCGATAGTTTGAACACTCTTTGGCACTGCCCTTCTTTGGAATTGGAACGTAAACTGACCTTTTCCAATCCTTTGGCCACTGCTGAGTTTTCCAAATTTGTTGGCATATTGAGTGCAGCACTTTCACAGCATCATCATTTAGGATTTTAAGTAGCTCAGCTGGGATATTATCATCTCCACTAGCTTTGTTGTTAGTAATGCTACCTAAGGCCCACTTGACTTCACTCTCTAGGATGTCCGGCCCCATGGGGGAATGTCCTAAAATTAACAGAGATGCTAAAAGGCAAGAAGAAAATAACACGAGGTGAGCAAACAAGGCTCAAGAGAGCATCAGACACTTCTTTCTCTCGGGGGGGGGGGGGGAGAAGAGTGAGCCACCATCTTGGGTGTGGCCATCCAGCTGACATCCTGCGACCACTAGAAACTGCTTCGCGACCCCCTTGGGGGTCCTGACCCCCAGGTTGGGAATCACTGACCTGGAAGAAAGCTCCATTGAGTTCCCTGGGATTTGCACCCAATGGGCCAGGCCCAAGACCTCCTGATGCCTGACATGGCCTGCCAAATGGTGCCCCTCCCCCTTAACTGGTGATGTGCTGTTCTCTGCTTCTCCCACTCTCCAATGTTCTAGCTGAGCAACCTTCTCCCCTCCACATTTCCTCTTCCTCTCTGTCCCGCTTCTTCCTTTTTCAATCAAGGGAGTGGAAGGAGAAGGAGAATCAGTGGAGGCAAGTATGTGGACAGAGATGGCTGCCCCACCACCACCAAAATGCTGTCTGAGACAACCGCTTCATTTGGCCTTATGGATGGGCCGGCCCCAGTGGCGTCACTGGCTGGTGCGTCACCCTGGCGGGAGGTCGGCCGCATCAGTGTGTCACCCCCCACTGCCGCATCACCCCTCACCCCTTGCTGCCGCGTCCCTCCCCCCCGGTACGAACCGCTCGCCATCTTCTATGGTGGCTCAGCTGCTTCTAATTAGGCCAAAAGCAGCGTTCTTCGCGTATGCACACAACGCCGCTTGAAGTTTTGCCCTCAGAAGGGCTGAATGAAGATGCGATTGTGTCTTCGTCCGGCCCTTCTGAGGGCATGGCTTCAAGCGGCATTGTGCGCATGCGAAGAACGCCGCTTGAAGCCTTGCCTGGCCTAGTTAGAAGCAGCCGAACCGCCGAAGAAGACGCGAGCGGCGCGTCACCCCTGACAAGTGGTCATTGGGCGCCTCACTCCATCCTGATACATCACCCCAATCTTGTGCATCCAATCCTACTTACGCCACCATTGTAACCAGCGGTACAGCGAAAATGGGAGGCCCCAGAGGGATTCAAATCCCCTCCAAAAGGGGAATTCAAAGGGGATTTGAATTCCCTTTCCGTTCTGGGGCCTCCCGTTTTTGTTGCGCCACTGGTCACAACGGTGGCGTAAGTAGGATTGGATTGCGTCCTAAGTTGTAATAAGCTATCTGGGCTTGCAAGGAAGGACCCGCAACCAGTATTTAAAGGTTGATAACCATGCTCTAGATTCCAGGAGTGATTGCCCTAGCTCAAGGCACATAATCAACTAGGTGATACACCTAGGGCAGTGCTACCCGAACTGGGGTGTCACGATGCCCCAGCCGGGAACAAAGGGTTGCTACACCCTTAAGGGGCGTGGCAACCCACGGTGACGATGACGGTGCATCCGGGATCGCACCGCCACTGCCACCGCCGCAGACGAAAGGTCCGTTTTACCTGCATTGGTGGGCAGTGGATGTCCGGCGGGGTGTGTGGGGAGCCTGCGGACCCCTCCGCAGGCCTCCCCAAGCGTCGGAGCAGTGCTCCGACATGATCGCAACCCACTGCCGGTTTCGTGTAAAACTGGAAGTGGGTTGCGATCGCGTTGGAGCGCTGCTCCGGTGCTTGGGGAGGGGTCCGCAGGCTCCCCACACACCCCGCTGGACATCCACTGCCCACCAATGCAGGTAAAACAGACCTTTTCGTCTGCGGCGGTGGCAGCGGCAGCGCAATCCCTGGGAAGGCCCCACTGCCACTTAGAGCAGCGACGGGCCTTCCCAGGATTTCGAGAACCACTGACCTAGGGTAACCCAAAATCTTCCTGAAGAATCTAGCTTGGAGACGTTCCAGGGAATAATTTATGGAATCTATCCAAACTGGGACTCCATATAGCAGCTGTGAGACTACTTTAGCCTGGAAGACTAAAGCCAAGTTAGTAGGTCATAAGAACATAAGAAGAGCCCTGCTGGATCAGGCCAAAGGCCCATCTAGTCCAGCTTCCTGTATCACAAAGTGGCCCCACCAGATGCCTTAGGGAGCACACAGCCAACAAGATAACCTGTTTCCTGCTGCCACTCCCCTGCACCTGACACAGAGAAAACCTACTTCTAAAACCAGGACGTTGCTTATGGCGTGTAACCTGTGATGGTCTTTTCCTCCATGAATCTGTCCAAACCCCTTTTAAAGGCATCTAGGCCCGGTGCCATCACCACATCCTGTGGCAAGGAGTTCCACAGATGAATTACACGCTGGCTGAATAAATATTTTCTTTTATCCGTTCTAACTCTCCCTCCACTCAATTTTAGTGCATGCCCCCTGGTTCTGGTGTTGTGCGAGAGGGAGAAGAATTTCCCTCTATCCACTCTCTCCATCCCATGCATAATTTTATACGTCTCAATCATGTCCCCCCTCAGGCGCCTTTTTTCTAGACTGAAAAGCCCCAAATGCTGTAGCCTTTCCTCATAAGGGAGGTGCTCCAGCCCACGAGACTCACCTGGGCTGGAGTGCGGAGGGGGCAAAGCGGACAGCATGAGGCAGCCCCACCCGTTTAAAGGAGATGAAGCTGCTGGGAGAAGGCTTGACTAGAGGCCCTGCGGTGAGCCGCCCACTGACAGCAAACAGGAAAACAGGAATGGGCTGGAGAAGTGGCCTCTTTCCCAGTCAGGTGGCTCAAATTCCAGGGTGGGGAGGGTGGCACTGGCAGCGCCTGTATGAGCGTTTGAACTCAGCCACCGATGCTCCAGCCAGGCCGCTCTTGCACAATCAATTAGGAAGGTCGGGGCAGGCGCAGAGTGTAGTATGCACATAACCCCCCCGGAAATATTTTTATCTCATCAGCCACGCTCCCCTGAACCCCCACCTTTTTACCCCATCCGGATCCATCAAGGAATCGCTGAGATACAGCCATTTTAAACAACCGCCTTTAAATTCGGCTTCTTTTTCCAGTTTGCGCATACTTTGACAGCTGGCGCGTGTCAGTCAGAGTCGAGAGTTCACGGGCACGCACCCGGCACGCGCCTCCGGAACCCCCAAGAGAAGCGGCAGCAGCAAAAGTTCACTCTGTACCTTTTTAATCCTATCAAACCTCTTGACCTACTAAACCTATAATCCTCTTTCTGGGCGTTCAGCCAACTTCGGCAGGCGGCGCGTGCCGCTTGTTGCTCGGCTCATACACCCGGCTTTTTGACCGCTTGAACTCTCTCTCCTTCTCCGCTGGTTGACAGAATTAAAGGGATAGCAACCTAATTCAAGGGAATTGTAGTAGTGGGGGATTGCTGGGTTTTCTGAGGTTCCCCTTAAGGTTGTGTTGCCGGACCTTCACCAAGGATCATCGGAGTCAACCCAGGGATGGGTCCCTGCACAGAAGGGACCCGATCCTCCTCATTCCACTGAAGCTATTCGTGGGTAAAACGGAGAGGCTCCTGGTAGCAGGGCAATAGGTTTGCGGCCATAAAAAGCTGGGTTAGAGTCCCAGCACCCTCCCTGGGAAAGTCTGGGAAGTGTGTGGGTGCGCAAGGGTCCCAGTCCCGTCTCCTCCTCTTCGCCAGTAACCAGGGGGGTAAACGAAGGTGACACTAAGGGTGTACCTCCCGCCAGAATCTGCCCCTGCAGGGAGTAGGGGATGACCATTTTTCAAAATACAACTTTGCCTGTCAGCTACGGCTCCCACTCTGTGATGTCTCCACGTGGCTGCCTTCTACCCAGGCACCGTTTGGGGGCAAGGGAAAAAGGGGGAATTCCAGGGAACCCAGCGAGAACTCCGATTGCCAATCTTTCCTGAACCTCAAATCTTTCTCTTGATGCGTGCCTTCCCTCTGTCAATCACCGCCTCCCCCCACATCCTGGAATCATTGTCTCTGCCTTCCTTTGTTACTGTTATTCAAATACCTTTCTCCTTGCTGCCATATCCCTGATTACAACTTGTCCCTCTGTGCCTGTCCTCACTATCTCACTTCCCCATTGTTCCTGTTTCTCCTGGCTACAATTGTTTCACGTGCTAATCCAGTTACCTGCCTGGCTCTTGCATGATTGACAGGAACAATTCAAAAGTCTTAAACTGTATGTTTGGTGCCATGGGGCAGGGACCTATTGTGTGGCACTTTTGGCTATCTAATTGGAAATACTGCCTTTTGTGTTAAGCAGGCTTCTCAAAAGGATCCATTCATAAAACCCCGGAAAACCTCGCTTCACCTGAAGTGGGGGTCTAATCCTATTACCCCCTGCCACCCAGTACCCCCACCCATCATACCATTGGTTCCCAGTTGCACAAAGCACCACACTTTTCATTGGTCCTTTTAATAAAGTTTGTCTTTTATTGGTTCGAAGTTTCTCACACGCTGCTGCTGTTCTCATTGGTGTAAAGTTTCAATCCAACTTCCCGTTGGCTGTATCAAAGTGTAACTTCTTGGATCCTCCCTCTCATTGGCCCTTCTTTATTATGTACTCTTTCAACAATGTACTCCATGATTTCACCTGTAAAAATGAAATGTATATAAACCTTTGTATTGACTGTATCTGGTACACTTTCTGCCTTGCTGATCGTGTCCTTTGCTAGCAAAGTAAAGATCTCCTTTTTCCAGTACTGGTCTATTTTGAGCTCCTTTTTGGCGCCCCGCGCTTCGCGGATCTTTGTTCTTTTCTCTCTCTCTCTCTCTCTCCCTGGTGCTGCCGCCCGCAGCGGAGTTTTTGGTGTCCGCTCACCGAATCCCACGAGCTGAAATCACTAGCACCCTTGGGTGCTCACAACAAGAGGAGAGTGCTGGTGACCTGCCCACTTTGTGGCCAGTGACAGCCCTGAGGAGCCAACTCTGTTGGGGCGAGAAAGAACCAATCAAGGAGGAAGGGAGGACCGAGGGAGGAAGGGCGCTGGAACCCAAAGGGGAGGGACAAGCAGGATTAGACCAGGTACATAAAGGAAAAGCCAAGGATGAGAAAGGGGGAGGGGAGAGAGCTGAGGGCAGGAGCAGCTAACTTGACAGGCCTACCCTGACCCAAGGATGTCCGCTGGACCCTGTGGTGGGGGAGGGCATGGATGATTTAAGCCCCCTTCCCCCAGACTCTGAGGCAAAATGAGGAGAATGAACTCCTTTGAAGGGACCCACTGCCAAGAAAAAAGGGTGCCATTATTGCCAGACCATGACCATGCCAAATTTTGCGGCAAGGGGGCGGAGCCCTTGCAGGTGCAGGAAGTGAAGGCAGCTACCAAACTGGGTCCATCGCTACCACTGCTGTTGTCTCAGCAACAGCCGCAGGCTTGGCAAGTGGCTTAGTGGGCCAGTGTGTGGATTTGGGGATGCATCTGTATGGAATCGCCAGGCAACCACCATACATGTGCAGCTCGGTCACTGGTCCATTGTGACACTGACACTGCAGCCAGTGATGGTGTGTGAGCGGCATCCTGGTTGGTGAGGATGCCAGCATTATTGCTGGGCTTGCTGTGCCGGTGGGCTGTGGCTCAGGCTTTGCTGTCTCCCATCCTCCCCTGCCTTTGCTTACAATGTGAGCTGCTGGGCTTAAGACGTGAGAGAAGTCACAGTGGCATCTGCGCGATTTCGGCTCAACGTCCAAATAGGATTGGGCCTTAAGCCTCTGAGGGCAGACCATTCTAATAAGCCCTTCATCCCTGAAGATTTTAGCAGATGTGACAAGCCTAAGCCGAACCAGACAGTGATCTGTTCGTGACAAAGGAGTGATGTTATTCTCCTCCAATACCAGATCACTGTTCTCCTGCACAGCAGAAAATACAAGGCCCAGCATGTGCCCTGCAAAATGCATGTGTACAACAGTGGCGTAGCTAGCCACTGTGGTACCCGGGGGCATAATTCAAAATGTCACCCCTGGAAGTGCCGTGGTGTGATGTCACTTCCGGGGGTGACATCACACCCCCACGGTTAAAGGCTGTTTTAAATTTTATTAAAAAGAATCCTGCTGCCTCACAGCCTAGTCTCTCGCCCCCTTGAACCTTGTTTCCTTGATGGAGGTTCAGGCAGTGGGGGTGAAAAAAAGGTAGGTTTCTCACTGCCGCCACCACCACCACCCCCTTACCCTCCTGCCTGCAGCTTCCCCCCCCCCAGCCCAGTCTTTTCGCCCCACTCACCTATTTTCGCCACCGCCGCCTGGATCTCCAGCAAAGAAATGTGAGAAAAGCTTGCCCCCTGCCCAGTCTCCAGTGTGTGTCACCTCCCTGAGGCCTGTTTGAGGTGGCACCTGGGGGCACAGCCCCCTCCCCCCTTAGCTATGCCAGTGGGGTGTGATTACGGAGACAGGCTCATGGTTGCTGTCAAGGATGCCCCCCCCCCCCCGTTACTGATGGTCCTCTAGTAGGAGAGGGGTATCCTGTGGGTTCTTCCCAAATTCACTCTCTGGGAATCCCTTTCGCTTTCTCAAAAATCACTGGACATCTGCTTACCTTTAAACTGTTTATTGAGGAACAAAATAATTAAACCGGAATCATTTAAATTAGGTAGCCTGAATGTAATGGGGCAAACAGTAAAAAGGGCATGTAATAAGAGTCTTTTCCTTCTCTCTCCACTTGAGAGCTCTCCTCAGCCTTTCCCCTCCCCCCCCTCAGCTTGATTGTTCCTCTCAGCCTTCCTGCTTGAGAGTTACCTCAGCTTCTTTCTTCTCTCCAGCCTAAGGGAGCCCTTAAGGGACAAACTAGATTGCTCTTAAAACGACGGGGTCTTCTTTCCCTTGACAGTTGCCTTGGCAGCCATGAAATCTCGAGCTGCTCCTGGGGCAGGGCCTCCATATGGACAGTGAAGTCACTCAGCACTAAACGCCTGAGCACACAAAAGGAGACAGCTGAGCAGCAGGGCACCCGAATCCCAATCTTGTCTGGAGGGAGCACCCAGCTTCAAGAGCAAACCCTTTGTAAGCCTGAACCCCAGGTTTTCTGAGCATGTGGAAAGTGTCTTCTCTTACTTTTCATGTAAAGCTGTCAGATTCGTTAGAATAATAACTTGCATCTCAGCTCCTAGCTTTTACAGAAGAAGATATTTGGCTTGTTGACAAACGATAGAACAAAGGAGAGCAGTCTTTGCTAGAAAGTCTATCTAAGACAAAGATAGCTAGACGGTAGACCTACTGTAGAATGTGATGGAAAATAGCCAAATACGCTTCCCTTCCTCTCTGTAATATGTAATCTTTATAAAGAACAGTGAGACTGTACCTCAAGAAAGAAACTGTCTCTTATTGCATGAATATGTTTGCAAACACTAGCAGACACTAGCTCTCAGTTTTCTGCAAAAGAGAAATACTTGGCTGTTAAAATATATCATCTCAGAAATAGACAGCAAAACTTAAGAGTTGGGATATAAACTGCATCCCAGGTCTTGTTGGTGTTTGTAAGAGAGAATGCCTGACTGTTGTAAGCACCCCAAAAGGCACAAGTGATTTCAGCTCGTTTGATTCGGTGAGCAGACACCTGACTCCGCGGGCAGAGTGGGTACCCAAAAAATAGAGGTAGAAAGGATAGAAAGAGAGAGATCCGCTTTTGCGAGGGGTGCCAAAATAGAGCTCCAAAAGTCCAGTACTGGAAGGAAAAGATCTTTACTTTCCTAGCAAAGGACACGATCAGCAAGGCAGAAAGTGTAACAGATACAATCAATACAAAAGTTTATATACATTTCATTATTACAGGTGAAATCATGGAGTACATTGTTGAAAGAGTACATAATAAAGAAGGGCCAATGAGGGGAAGGATCCAAGAAGTTACACTTTGATACAGCCAATAGGAAGTTGGATTGAAATTTACACCAGTGAGAACAGCAGCAGCGTGTGAGAAACTTTGAACCAATAAAAGATAAACTTTATTAAAAGAACCAATGAAAAGTGTGGTGCTTTGTGCAACTGGGAACCAATGGTATGATGGGTGGGGGGTACTGGGTGGCAGGAGGTAATAGGATTAGACCCCCACTTCAGGTGAAGCGAGGTTTTCCGGAGTTTTATGAATGGATCCTTTTGAGAAGCCTGCTTAACACAAAAGGCAGTGTTTCCAATTAGATAGCCAAAAGTGCCACACAATAGGTCCCTGCCCCATGGCACCAAACATACAGTTTAAGAACACAGTTTTGGGAAGTATGGGTTCTGCAGCCATGTAGACACAAATGAAGAAATAAAAATCTTTAAACTGTAATTGTGTGATGGATTTCTTTAATGCCAGTTGCCACTGACACACAGATGTAAACTGTCACAACCACAGACAAGATCTTCGTTTCTCAGCCGACGTTTCGCTCCTCACACGGAGCTTCTTCAAGGCAGACGCAGTGTAACCACTGCTGGATGGAAAAGACCTCTTGCTGGATGGTCTTTTCCATCCAGCAGTGGTTACACTGCGTCTGCCTTGAAGAAGCTCCGTGTGAGGAGCGAAACGTCGGCTGAGAAACGAAGATCTTGTCTGTGGTTGCGACAGTTTACATCTGTGTGTCAGTGGCAACCGGCATTAAAGAAATCCATCACACAACTACAGTTTAAAGATTTTTATTTCTTCATTTGTGTCTACATGGCTGCAGAACCCATACTTCCCAAAACTGTGGTAATTATATCCGGTCATGAAAATCTCCATGAAACAGTTTAAGAACAGTTGAATTGTTCCTGTCAATCAGACAGGAGCAAGGCAGGTAACTGGATTAGCATTTGAAATAATTGTAGCCAGGAGAAACAGGAACAATGGGGAAGTGAGATAGTGGGGACAGGCACAGAGGGACAAGTTGCAATCAGGGATATGGCAGCACAGAGAGAGGCATTTGAATAACAGTAACCAAGGAAGGCAGAGACAATGATTCCAGGATGTGGGGGTGGCTGTGATTGACAGAGGAGAGACACACAAAGAATTAGGCTGGAAGTTTAGGAAATGGTGGCAGTCTGAGTTTTCACAGTGCATTAGGAGTTCCCTGAATCCCCTGCCCCCATCTTGGCCTCCTAGGTAGATGGAAGCCATTTGAGAGCAGCACAGAAGGGGAGCCGTTGTTGACTGGCTTGGGTTATGTGTTCTAAAATGGTCTCCCCTACTCCCTGCGGTACAGATTATGGCAGGAGGTACACCCTTGGTGTCACATACGTTCAACCTCTTGTGTCCGGGCCGAAGGGGGGGGTGAAGGGACTCTCACCGCACTCACCGCACACTCCTCCCGAACCCCAAGTAGGATGCCTGGACTCTAACCAGGCTTTTCAATGGCTGCAAACCTATTGCACCGCTGCCAGGAGCTTCTTTGCTCTGCGTGAGGCAAGCCCCAGTTGAGCTAGAGGATCGGGACCATTCCGTGTGGATCCCATCCCTAGAGAGAACCCCGATGACCTCCGAGAAGATCCGGGCACATAACCCCCAAGGGAACCGCCAAATAACTGATAAGAACTTCAGAATCCATATTCCATCGAAATAGAGCACTGTTCCTTTAAAGCTGTCAAATGGAGCCGAGTTAGCGAAAGCCGGCTGTCGGTGCGAAAGAAGGCGAGAAGTCAAAGCTGGGTCAGTTAATAAGCGGCACACGCCGTCTAAGAAAGTTGGCTGAACGCCCAGAAACGGGATTAGAGGGGCGGTGAAGCGAGAAGGCTAAGAGGATTAAAGAGGTACAGGGTGAACTTTGCTGCTGACTGCTTCACTGGGGGTTGGGAAGGCTTGTGGCGTGCGCGTGCCTGAGAACTTTTGACCCCGTTGGCGCGTGCCAGCTGTCAAAGTGCGCGCAACAGGAAAAGAAGCCGAATTTTTAATGTGCTTGGAGGAAAATGGCTGTATCTGAGCGATTTCTTGATGGATTTGGATGGGGTAAAAAGGTGGGGATTCAGGGGAGGGTGGCCGATGAAATAAAAGTATTTGGGGAGGGGTCCCATGCTCACAACATGACCACAAAAAGGGCCTATTGTTGTTCTCTCAGCCAAATGCAGATAAAACAGACCAAAAACCTTGGCAAGTCTCCCTGCTTCAGTGATAGGCTTACCATCTGTCCTGGAATTTCTGGGACCGTACCGGAATCCGGGCTCGGGTCCCAGAATGCTCCCGGAACGTTTTCCGGGCCGGTTGGCAATTTTGGCACTCCTCCTGTGCCATTTTTAAAATGTAAAAACTTACCCGGGAGCTGGCATCTTGGATCGCGAAATCTTGCGAGTTCCAACATGTCGGTGCCCAAATCCCGTGAGGGCATGAGGCTGCCTCATGCCCTCACAAGATTTGGGCACCGATATGTTGGATCTCGCGAGATTTCGCGATCCAAGATGCTGGTGCCCGGGTAAGTTTTTACATTTTAAAAATGGCACAGGAGGAGTGCCAAAATGGCTCCCGTTTTCGTTGCGCCACTGGTCACAACGGTGGCGTAAGTAGGATTGGATTGCATCCTAAGTTGTAATAAGCTATCTGGGCTTGCAAGGAAGGACCCGCAACCAGTATTTAAAGGTTGATAACCATGCTCTAGATTCCAGGAGTGATTGCCCTAGCTCAAGGCACATAATCAACTAGGTGATACACCTAGGGCAGTGCTACCCGAACTGGGGTGTCACGATGCCCCAGCCGGGAACAAAGGGTTGCTACACCCTTAAGGGGCGTGGCAACCCACGGTGACGTTGACGGTGCGTCCGGGATCGCGCCGCCGCCGCCGCCGCGGACGAAAGGTCCGTTTTACCTGCATTGGTGGGCAGTGGATGTCCGGCGGGGTGTGTGGGGAGCCTGCGGACCCCTCCGCAGGCCTCCCCAAGTGTCGGAGCAGTGCTCCGACATGATCGCAACCCACTGCCGGTTTCGCGTAAAACTGGAAGTGGGTTGCGATCGCGTTGGAGCGCTGCTCCGGTGCTTGGGGAGGGGTCCGCAGGCTCCCCACACACCCCGCTGGACATCCACTGCCCACCAATGCAGGTAAAACAGACCTTTTCGTCTGCGGCGGTGGCGGCGGCAGCGCGATCCCTGGGAAGGCCCCACTGCCACTTAGAGCAGCGACGGGCCTTCCCAGGATTTCGAGAACC
Source organism: Plestiodon gilberti rubricaudatus (assembly GCA_026170595.1). Classification (NCBI taxonomy): domain Eukaryota; kingdom Metazoa; phylum Chordata; class Lepidosauria; order Squamata; family Scincidae; genus Plestiodon; species Plestiodon gilberti. Next base: position 102,838,184 of record JANXHW010000004.1, on the reverse strand, counting down.
ACTGACCTAGGGTAACCCAAAATCTTCCTGAAGAATCTAGCTTGGAGACGTTCCAGGGAATAATTTATGGAATCTATCCAAACTGGGACTCCATATAGAAGCTGTGAGACTACTTTAGCCTGGAAGACTAAAGCCAAGTTAGTAGGTCATAAGAACATAAGAAGAGCCCTGCTGGATCAGGCCAAAGGCCCATCTAGTCCAGCTTCCTGTATCACAAAGTGGCCCCACCAGATGCCTTAGGGAGCACACAGCCAACAAGATAACCTGTTTCCTGCTGCCACTCCCCTGCACCTGACACAGAGAAAACCTACTTCTAAAACCAGGACGTTGCTTATGGCGTGTAACCTGTGATGGTCTTTTCCTCCATGAATCTGTCCAAACCCCTTTTAAAGGCATCTAGGCCCGGTGCCATCACCACATCCTGTGGCAAGGAGTTCCACAGATGAATTACACGCTGGCTGAATAAATATTTTCTTTTATCCGTTCTAACTCTCCCTCCACTCAATTTTAGTGCATGTCCCCTGGTTCTGGTGTTGTGCAAGAGGGAGAAGAATTTCCCTCTATCCACTCTCTCCATCCCATGCATAATTTTATACGTCTCAATCATGTCCCCCCTCAGGCGCCTTTTTTCTAGACTGAAAAGCCCCAAATGCTGTAGCCTTTCCTCATAAGGGAGGTGCTCCAGCCCACGAGACTCACCTGGGCTGGAGTGCGGAGGGGGCAAAGCGGACAGCATGAGGCAGCCCCACCCGTTTAAAGGAGATGAAGCTGCTGGGAGAAGGCTTGACTAGAGGCCCTGCGGTGAGCCGCCCACTGACAGCAAACAGGAAAACAGGAATGGGCTGGAGAAGTAGCCTCTTTCCCAGTCAGGTGGCTCAAATTCCAGGGTGGGGAGGGTGGCACTGGTAGCGCCTGTATGAGCGTTTGAACTCAGCAACCGATGCTCCAGCCAGGCCGCTCTTGCACAATCAATCAGGAAGGTCGGGGCAGGCCTAGAGTGTAGTATGCAAATAACCCCCCCCCCGGAAATATTTTTATCTCATCAGACACCCTCCCCTGAACCCCCACCTTTTTACCCCATCTGGATCCATCAAGGAATCGCTGAGATACAGCCATTTTAAACAACCGCCTTTAAATTCGGCTTCTTTTTCCAGTTTGCGCATACTTTGACAGCTGGCGCGTGTCAGTCAGAGTCGAGAGTTCACGGGCACACACCCGGCACGCGCCTCCGGAACCCCCAAGAAAAGCGGCAGCAGCAAAAGTTCACTCTGTACCTTTTTAATCCTATCAAACCTCTTGACCTACTAAGCCTATAATCCTCTTTCTGGGCATTCAGACAACTTCGGCAGGCGGCGCGTGCCGCTTGTTGCTCGGCTCGTACACCCGGCTTTTTGACCGCTTGAACTCTCTCTCCTTCTCCGCTGGTTGACAGAATTAAAGGGATAGCAACCTAATTCAAGGGAATTGTAGTAGTGGGGGATTGCTGGGTTTTCTGAGGTTCCCCTTAAGGTTGTGTTGCCGTACCTTCACCAAGGATCATCGGGGTCAACCCAGGGATGGGTCCCTGCACAGAAGGGACCCGATCCTCTTCGTTCCACTGAAGCTATTCGTGGGTAAAACGGAGAGGCTCCTGGTAGCAGGGCAATAGGTTTGCGGCCATAAACAGCTGGGTTAGAGTCCCAGCACCCTCCCTGGGAAAGTCTGGGAAGTGTGTGGGTGCACAAGGGTCCCAGTCCCGTCTCCTCCTCTTCGCCAGTAACCAGGGGGGTAAACGAAGGTGACACTAAGGGTGTACCTCCCGCCAGAATCTGCCCCTGCAGGGAGTAGGGGATGACCATTTTTCAAAATACAACTTTGCCTGTCAGCTACGGCTCCCACTCTGTGATGTCTCCACGTGGCTGCCTTCTACCCAGGCACCGTTTGGGGGCAAGGGAAAAAGGGGGAATTCCAGGGAACCCAGCGAGAACTCCGATTGCCAATCTTTCCTGAAACTCAAATCTTTCTCTTGATGCGTGCCTTCCCTCTGTCAATCACCGCCTCCCCCCACATCCTGGAATCATTGTCTCTGCCTTCCTTTGTTACTGTTATTCAAATGCCTTTCTCCTTGCTGCCATATCCCTGATTACAACTTGTCCCTCTGTGCCTGTCCTCACTATCTCACTTCCCCATTGTTCCTGTTTCTCCTGGCTACAATTGTTTCACGTGCTAATCCAGTTACCTGCCTGGCTCTTGCCTGATTGACAGGAACAATTCAAAAGTCTTAAACTGTATGTTTGGTGCCATGGGGCAGGGACCTATTGTGTGGCACTTTTGGCTATCTAATTGGAAATACTGCCTTTTGTGTTAAGCAGGCTTCTCAAAAGGATCCATTCATAAAACCCCGGAAAACCTCGCTTCACCTGAAGTGGGGGTCTAATCCTATTACCCCCTGCCACCCAGTACCCCCACCCATCATACCATTGGTTCCCAGTTGCACAAAGCACCACACTTTTCATTGGTCCTTTTAATAAAGTTTGTCTTTTATTGGTTCGAAGTTTCTCACACGCTGCTGCTGTTCTCATTGGTGTAAAGTTTCAATCCAACTTCCCGTTGGCTGTATCAAAGTGTAACTTCTTGGATCCTCCCTCTCATTGGCCCTTCTTTATTATGTACTCTTTCAACAATGTACTCCATGATTTCACCTGTAAAAATGAAATGTATATAAACCTTTGTATTGACTGTATCTGGTACACTTTCTGCCTTGCTGATCGTGTCCTTTGCTAGCAAAGTAAAGATCTCCTTTTTCCAGTACTGGTCTATTTTGAGCTCCTTTTTGGCGCCCCGCGCTTCGCGGATCTTTGTTCTTTTCTCTCTCTCTCTCTCTCTCCCTGGTGCTGCCGCCCGCAGCGGAGTTTTTGGTGTCCGCTCACCGAATCCCACGAGCTGAAATCACTAGCACCCTTGGGTGCTCACAACAAGAGGAGAGTGCTGGTGACCTGCCCACTTTGTGGCCAGTGACAGCCCTGAGGAGCCAACTCTGTTGGGGTGAGAAAGAACCAATCAAGGAGGAAGGGAGGACCGAGGGAGGAAGGGCGCTGGAACCCAAAGGGGAGGGACAAGCAGGATTAGACCAGGTACATAAAGGAAAAGCCAAGGATGAGAAAGGGGGAGGGGAGAGAGCTGAGGGCAGGAGCAGCTAACTTGACAGGCCTACCCTGACCCAAGGACGTCCGCTGGACCCTGTGGTGGGGGAGGGCATGGATGATTTAAGCCCCCTTCCCCCAGACTCTGAGGCAAAATGAGGAGAATGAACTCCTTTGAAGGGACCCACTGCCAAGAAAAAAGGGTGCCATTATTGCCAGACCATGACCATGCCAAATTTTGCGGCAAGGGGGCGGAGCCCTTGCAGGTGCAGGAAGTGAAGGCAGCTACCAAACTGGGTCCATCGCTACCACTGCTGTTGTCTCAGCAACAGCCGCAGGCTTGGCAAGTGGCTTAGTGGGCCAGTGTGTGGATTTGGGGATGCATCTGTATGGAATCGCCAGGCAACCACCATACATGTGCAGCTCGGTCACTGGTCCATTGTGGCACTGACACTGCAGCCAGTGATGGTGTGTGAGCAGCATCCTGGTTGGTGAGGATGCCAGCATTATTGCTGGGCTTGCTGTCTCATGCCCTCACAAGATTTGGGCACCGATATGTTGGATCTCGCGAGATTTCGCGATCCAAGATGCTGGTGCCCGGGTAAGTTTTTATATTTTAAAAATGGCACAGGAGGAGGCTGCAGGGACATGGCGGCGGCAAGGCATGGGCAAGGCACAGCGAGACTGGGCAAGGCTCAGTGAGGCGGGCAAGGTGGCGGCAAGGCAAGGCATGGGCAAGGCACGGTGAGCGGGCACGGCGAGTGGGTAAGGCACGTGAGACGGGCAAGGTGGCAAGGCACGGCGAGGCTGGGCAAGGCACGGCGAGGCGGACAAGGCGGTGGCGGCAAACGGCGAGCGGGCACAGCGAGCGGGAAAGGCATGGCGAGGCGGGCAAGGCAGCAAGGCAAGGCATGGCAAGCGGGCACGGCGGCAAGGCAAGGCGGGCAAGACATAGCGGCGGCAAGGCACAGCAGGCAAGTAAACCTATTTAATTAATTAATTTTGGGCAGTAAATAAATAAATAAATAAAAATTTGGGGTGCACAAAGGGCACTTTGCCCCCCATTCTTTTAATTTTATTATTTATTTATTTATTTATTTTGATTGATTTTTTTATTTAATTGTTCGGGGTGGGGGGTGTCCCGGTTAAGCAACTTGAAAATCTGGTAAGCCTATTCAGTGATAAACGTTTGGTTTACACAATGGGATATTGTCAGATGCCTGTGAAAATAACATCTCACTTTTTGTCTTTCTGTAAGGCTACAGTTTAGTGAAGTTACCAAGAAATAATTGTAAGCCTATCTGTAAGCCAATAAGAACGTGGTTTGTTTTCGTAACCTGCCTTCCTTCTGAAAGTTTTGTGCTGACTATAAGAAGCTTTGTAACACAGGACTCAGGGCTGCTCTTTGTGTCTTTCGGACAGGAGTCCCATGGGAGCAGGCAGCACATGTGCTTAGCAATAAAAGATGTCCAGTTTCTCTCACACTTGGTTGCTGATTCATTATTCAACACCTTGAAGCCAGGAGACTGCTAGATAGGGCACCTGGGCAGGGAGGTGCTTTCACAATAGACATTTGCAATATCACCTCCCCATCCCTGTTGGCGAGTTGCTGCAGTATTGCAAAACCCATCAGACAGCCTCCCAGCCTATCTAGGTCCTAGTGATACAAGCCAGATTTGCCTGCTCATCCAGTTACAAAGCCTGGATGGCCAGTGTTTTATTATGGATTTACCTGGCATTAAGCAGCAACATCTTCAACTCACATGAGCTGTTGACAGATCTACCAAGGACTGTTTGGCTCTGGAAAGAACCAGAAGGGATGGCCGTGATTTGGTGAACTAATAATGGCTAATACCTTTCACCTCCCTGTCCCCCAGCCATTATTACCTCAGTTGCAGTGGCCCTATCGCCTCCTGCCTTCCTCAATCTAGACTTGCAGGGGTGGGGAACGTCCGGCTCGCAGGCCGTTTAAGGCCCGTGAGGCCATCTGGTCCGGCCTGCCAAGAGCTTGCCGGGAGGCTGTCGCATCAGCCTCCAGAGGCTCTGTGCTCACCCTCCGAGTCCGCCACCGGCTCCGCGTGTCACCCCTGGAGGCCGGGAGAGGGCCTTGGCGCCTCCTCCTCGGCCGGTGGCTCGGCCCCTTTTGACAAGGCCCTCAGCGGCGTTTTCGCACATGTGCACAACGCCGCTGAGGGCAAGAGGCTGCCCCCTTGCCCTCAGCGGCATTGTGCGCATGTGCGAAAACGCCGCCGACGCCCTCGTCAGAAGGGGCTGAGCCGCCGGCTGAGGAGGAGGCGCCGAGGCCCTCTCCCGGCGTCCAGGGGTACCGTGCGGAGCCGGCGGCGGCCTTGAAGGGTGAGCGCAGAGCCTCCGGAGGCCGATGCAGAGGCAGCCCCAGTTTCTTTGCGGGCCACCGCGAAGTGCATTCAACGGCCTGGGGGTGCAAACGAAGCAGCTGACGCCCTGGAGGCGCTGCTGGAAACAGGAGCAGGGAAAAAGGGCGAAAAAGCCCCAAAAATAAATAAAGCCCCAAAAATAAATGAATAAATAAAATTCGGGCAGCCTAACGGCCGGCCTGCAAACAATATTGTAATAATTAAAATGACCCTTGACAGAAAAAAGGTTCCCCACCCCCGATCTAGAGACATACATACCTGAACCTTCCACCAATACAAACAGCCCGGTTTCTTAAAAAAAGTTAGGTACTGTGCCTTTACGAGACAGGCCAGAAGATGAGTGCAAGGCCCTGCTGTTCAGCCCTGCTGCAGAGGTCTTGGTGAGTGGGTGCTCTGCTGTGGACCTGAGAGGAGAGATTAAAGCCAGAAAGGTACTGGAATTTAGCAGGACCATTCAGAGGAATTTTATCAGGGGGTACAAAGTTTCTTTGGGACCCCTTCCCTACATATGAATTTGGCTCCTGGGCCCCCTTTTCTGCTCCAGGGCCCCCTTTTTGACCCATTTTTCGCCGTGGGCCCGGGTACAAATTACCTCCTTAACCCCCCTCTCAGAGGCCCTGGAATTTAGATACCTCAGTTATATAAGGATTTAATGTGATTATTTTGGTTATTTGTACAATAAACAGTCATTTTTGAAAGTTTGAAGTGCAGCACCTTTTTCATGAGCAAACTTATTAGAGGAAAGGGGTAATAAATACTAACAACTCCCAGATGTGTAAAGACAGCCCAGGAGATTGATAGACAGGACAACCACTCCCCCCAGTGGTGCCAGGAAAAGGGCACCCTTTACTCTCCTCATACGTTGTGCTGTCATTACAACCCAGAAGGCCAGGCAGAGTTGTCTCCAGACCCTTATGTAGGCTTGCCATATTTTCCTGAACTTCAACCGGGAAACCCCCCCCCACACACACACACACACCAATTAAATAATTAAATAAAAGAAAAATTAAATAAATAAATAAAAATACATAGAAAAATACAAGCATGTCCACAATTTCTATTTATTTATTTTAAAACGCGTGAAGCGCGCCTGCAATTTTCAATTAATTATTTATTTATTCAGCCTACAAACTAAATAAGTAAATAATTAAAGAAAGGAATTTCATGTTCAAAAAACAAATGGGTGCAAAGCGCCCCCTATTGCCGCGTGAAGCGCGCCCGCAATTTTAATTATTTATTTATTTAATTTATTTACTTATCCCATCATCGTCGGCAGTGCTGATCCGGCAGTCGTACTGCTGAGATCCGTGCTACTGCTGCTGCATCCTCGTCGCGCTGCTGATCCGGAGAGAGACTGCCCGGCGCCGGCTCGCGCGGGCCCGGGCAGTCTCCGGATCACTCACTGTCTCACTGGCTCGGAGCTGGTGAGACAGTGAGCGATCTCCAGAGAGAGAGTGCCCGGGGCCGGCTTGTGCGGGCCCGCGCAGTCTCCGGATCGCTCGCTGTCTCTGAGCCAGTGAGACAGCGAGCGATCCGGAGACTGCTCGGTCCCGGTCTTTGTTTGGCCCTTCTGAGGGCAAGGCTTCATGCGGCGTTGTGCGCATGCGCCATTCGAAGCCTTGCCGGCCTATTCAGAAGCAGCCGAGCCACCAAGGCAGACGCGGCTCGGTTTGCCGGCTCCGGGAGTGATGCGCTGGGATGGGGGTGAGTACGGGGGTGTGTGACGCGGCTCGTGGTGGGTGGTTGACACATCTGGGGGAGTGACGCGCCTGGGTGGGTGGTGAGGTGACGTGTCAGTGGGGTGTCGCGCCGAGCAGGCCAACCCCGCACGGGGTGATGCGCCGGCTCAAGACGCCAATGGTCTGACTTACATTTCAAAGCATCTCTGACTTGCTGATCTGCCTTTAGAACACTGATCCCCCCAAGGTCTCTTATCTGGACAGGCAGTAATTAACAGCTAGGAACTGCAATCCGTTGCTAGGTTAGGAGGTCTCTTATCTGCTCATCTCAGATCTGTACAGTTTCCTATTGCTTCCTATATGTACACCACTGAACCACTAGGTGGCGCAAGCAAGAAGGAGCAAGCAAGAACAAAGCAGGTGTTTTATTTCCTGTTTCTTTTATTTCTACTTTTTTTTTGCTGTATGTGAGCTAGTTGCTCAAATTGCTGTATTTGAGCTGTCTCTGAGCTGCTGCTCATATTTGTAGAGATTCAAATCAATTGGCATGAATAGGGGATTCAATGGGGGGGGGGGAAGGGAAGGAATGAAACATAGGCCAAAAACCGGAGAGACTGAAAACTGGGGATGCATGATATTCTACTCCTGAACCGCAGCCTATATATCTGCTCTTTTGGATAAGCTTCCAAAGCAGGAAATGGATCTGTGAGTACTACTGTTTGAAAACAAACAAACCCCGCAGTGGCTTAATTGCTGCATTTGACACTATCACCTATCAGTGCACGTATTTAGTTAAATTAAATATTATAAATAAATTTATATTTATATATAAATATTTATTATATAAAAATAAATTTATTTATTTATTGGCGCAGGTAGTACTTTAGAAAATTTGGCTGTGGCAGATGGTACACATGGCGACAAAGGTTGGGAACCTCTGCTGTAGAGGATTCAGAGAGTCATATGACTATGGCTGGAAGCATCTGTACTAAAACAATGAACAAAAAAGAATGGAGCAGATTTCTAAATATTACAGTACTTGTTGACCAAGGCTTGCTTGCTTTACTCAAGTATTTTTATCCTGCCTTTCTGTTCATTAAGGTCACTGAATTGAACTCACAATATGCATACTACAAAATAAACAAAACATCATGGGTGGTTTGGGGCAGGGAGGGGGCAGGCTGGAGAGGGTGATATTAGTGGCAAAGGTGCACACCAGATCCTATACCTGATTTTTCAACTTGCCCTTGGACTTACAGCAGCAAAATAGCTGACCTGGGTCTGAGGGGACCCTTAGGGCGCAATCCAAACCTACTTAGGCCGCTGTTGTAACCAGCGGCCCAGCGAAAATGGGAGGCCCCAGAACGGAAAGGGAATTCAAATCCCCTTTGAATTCCCCTTTTGGAGGGGATTTGAATCCCCTTTCCGTTCTGGGGCCTCCTGTTTTCGCTGGGCCGCTGGTTACAACGGCGGCCTAAGTAGGTTTGGATTGCGCCCTTAGGCAGTTAGGCAGCCTATGGGGAAGTAGTAGTAGTAGTAGTAGTAGTAGTAATAGTAGTAGTAGTAGTAGTAATAATATACAGTATTTATATACCGCCTTTCTTGGTCACTGGATTTCTCCTCTGACTTTAATTCAAGGCGGTGTACATGGGCAGGCTTTCCTAACCCCCCTAATTGTTTTTTGTTTTTTTTTACAATATAGAAATGTCCAATCTTTCATGAATGTAGGGGGGACTGAGTGGAGAAATGATTGAGATGTATAAAATTACGCATGGAATGGAGAGAGTGGATAGAGGGAAGTTCTTCTCCCTCTCGCACAAAAGGTGCAGAAAAGAGTGACCAGAATGATTCATGGGCTGGAGCTCCTCCCTTATGAGGAAAGGCTACAGCGTTTGGGGCTTTTCAGTCTAGAAAAAAGGCGCCTGAGGGGGGAAATGATTGAGACGTATAAAATTATGCATGGGATGGAGAGAGTGGATAGAGGGAAATTCTTCTCCCTCTCGCACAACACCAGAACCAGGGGACATGCACTAAAATTGAGTGGAGGGAGAGTTAGAACGGATAAAAGAAAATATTTATTCAGCCAGCGTGTAATTCATCTGTGGAACTCCTTGAAGAAAACTCCACAATCAGGGAATAAGAGGGCAGGTCCTCTTGTGGATTAGGAACTGGTTGAAGACCAGGAAACAGCGAGTGGGAGTCAATGGGCAATTTTCACAATGGCGAGAGGTGAAAAGCGGTTTGCCCTAAGGATCGGTCTTGGGACCGGTGCTTTTCAACTTGTTCATAAATGATCTGGAGTTGGGGATAAGCAGCGAGGTGGCCAAGTTTGCGGATGACACTAAACTTTTCCGGGTGGTGAAGACCAGCAGAAATTGTGAAGAGTTCCAGAAGGACCAGAAGAGTTCCAGAAGGACCAGAAGAGTTCCAGAAGGCAGCAAAATGGCAGATGTGCTTCAATGTAAGTAAGTGTAAAGTTATGCACATTGGGGCAAGAAATCAAATCTTCACATATGCGCTGATGGGTTCTTAGCTGTCTATGACGGATCAGGAAAGAGATCTTGGGGTACTGGTGGACAGGTCGATGAAAGTGTTTACCCAGTGAAGAAGGCCAATTCCATGCTTGGGATCATTAAAAAAGGGATTGAGAATAAAATGGCCAATATTATTATGCCTTTGTACAAATTGATGCCACATCTGGAGTATTGTGTACAGTTCTGGTCACCACACCTCAAAAAGGATATAGTCGAATTGGAAAAGGTGCAGAAAAGAGCGACCAGAATGAATCGTGGGCTGGAGCACCTCCCTTATGAGGAAAGGCTACAGTGTTTGGGGCTTTTCAGTCTGGAAAAAAGGCGCCTGAGGGCGGAAAAAGATGGGATGGAGAGAGTGGGATGGAGAGAGTGGATAGAGGGAAATTCTTCTCCCTCTCGCACAACACCAGAACCAGGGGACATGCACAAAAATGGAGTGAAGGGAGAGTTACAACGGACAAAAGAAAATATTTCTTCACCCAGTGTGTAATTTATCTGTGGAACTCCTTGCCACAAGATGTGGTGATGGCACCTGGCCTTGATGCCTTTAAAAGGGGGTTGGATAGATTCCTGGAGGAAAAGACCATCACAGGTTACAAGCCATAAGCAACCTCCTGGTTTTTAGAAGTAGGTTTTCTCTGTGCCAGGTGCAAGGGAGTGACAACAGGAAACAGGTTATCTTTTTGACTGTGTGCTCTCGGAGGCATCTGGTGGGGCCACTGTGAGATACAGGAAACTGGACTAGATGGGCCCTTGGCCTGATCCAGCAAGGCTGTTCTTATGTTCTTATATGTTCACCACCATAGCATACAGTGTGTGCTCCGTTAGCGTGACTGCATGGCAGAAGATGGTGAGGGACAGGATTAGGCTGTTAGTCTGCTAATTTCACTCCAAGCTAGCCTGCCAACTTCCCCGGGTTTAATGTAGCCATGGAGGGGGGGGGAGGTCTCTAAGAACCCAATCCTATACAACTTTCCAGTGCCAATGCAACCGCAATGCATCTCTGAGGTAAGGGAACACATGTTCTCTTACCTTGAGGAGGCCTCTGTGACTGTTGCCCCACCGCAGGATGCAGCGCATGCCTCATTGGCACACCTGCATCAGTGCTGGAAAGTTGGATAGGATTGAGCCCTAAACTGTGTACAGTAGTATTTGAGCAGCATCCCAACTCCACCTGCTGGGCTTTAACAGTTATTTCATCAATTTCATCAAACCTTTGTGCTTATCTAGTCTTCAGGGATTATCCATCAGCTTACTTGTATTCTTTCTATGGACACTTCTTCTCCCCCCCTCCCTGTTTTGTTTAATTCTTCTGATTTTGGATTTTTAATAAACTAGTTTCATGTTTACCTGATTGCACTTCTGATTGATCTCACAAGCCTCCAAGAAAGGGACTCAGGGGAAGAGGTGATTTTCTTTGAGGTTTGGAATTCTTGCTGCATTGATCAAGTGACTGAATCAGAGGGAGCTTGGGGGCAGTGGGGGGGGGGGGGTTGTATGACCAGGCTTGGCAGCAGCATGTGTGAAAAAAATTCTAGGTGTCTTCAGTACAATCCTGTGCATGTTTTCTCAGAAGTAAGTCCTACTTTATTCAGTGGGGCTTACTCTCTTGTAATGTGTTTAGGATTGCAGCCTTGGTAAACCACAACTTGAACATGAGCCAAGCAGTATGCTGAAGCTGCAGGGGGCAAAAAAGTTAATTCAAGGGTGGGCTGCAATCCCATTTCTAACACTTGATTCTTAAAAGTGTCTTGTTTGCCTGACCTTTATTTCCACCCCCTTTTTGATGTGCTGTATTCCTTCAATAAACTTTTTTTTTAAATGAAGGTTCCACCTGAGTTCACTCAGGAGGGAGCTGGTTGCTCCGTCTTCCCAGACCATCTGCCTCCATTGCCATCAGACTTATAAGGTAACCCCCTGGGATCTGCAAGCTCGCTACCCTGCTGGGAGGGAGGTTTGCCCAAGACAGTTTCCTTCCATCTGGATCTCCTCTAGTCTTGGGGGGAGGGGGGCAGCATCAACTACCATCCCAGTTTATCCCCAGTTCAAGGATGAAATGAGGGGCAGGAAAATGGGTTCCAGTTGCTAGGTGCTGAGCCCTGTGCCTAGTCATCCACTGCAGGGTATAATCTACCTCGGCACTGGTGTGCTGTTTGGCCTTGAGCAAGTCATGAAAAAATTGCATTCATCTAAAGACAGGTCTACATTTTCCCACTTAGAAGATTAAAAATAACCGTGTTATAATTAGAACCATTGGTTTTGGGATTTACTGCTACCAGACATGTTCACATATGGTGGATAATTGAACCATGTCCAGCAGTGACTAACTGCTACATAAAAGCAGGCCAAACAAAGTAAATAGCGGTGAACAGTGGAGGAACTAGGATTCCAAGTCTGAAGATGATGTCTACGGAGTCAGCTGCCTCAGGGAATGCTTTCTTCATATGCACCCACCAAGACTTTGAGATCTGCCAGATATCCTGCTCAGAATGTCATCTTTCAGTGCTGGCACCAGGCTGCTGGGAGCCTTGGACCGAAGCTCCACACTGGAACCACTTAGTGCCCCCACCTGCTCCCCGATGATGCTTTGGGTCCTACCACTACTGCTGGTACTAAGGATTCAGAAGTTGGCTTGGCCAGGTGGGTCCTCTGATGAGAGTGGGCCCTTGGACAGTGCCTGACATGGCCAACCTGCATCTGCCATCTTTTGTTGACATCATATTTGGCCTCAGCTAGGAGGAGGAATTTCTTGGTAGCCGCACCAACCATGTGGAATGCCCTTCCCTGGAAGGTGTGCTCAGCTCTCTAATTCAGGGGTTCTCAACCAGTGGCATTAGTACCACCAGTGGTACTTCAGATGACTGTTGGTGGTACTCAAACCACCGGAACCCCGCTCGGATGTGGTGCTTTTGGTGGCACGTTTTCGCTCCCAAGAGGCTCCTGCCTTTGGCCGAGCCCCTCGGGAATGCTGAGAAGGGCCCTCTCACCCGCCCAGAGCCTCCTACCTGTGTTTTCTGGCCTCCGAAAACCTGAAAACTCAGAAGTAACTGGCGATGATGGCATCACCAGTCACTTCAGGTGGTACACAGCAGGAGAGTGGCGCTGGAGGTGGTACTTGGCTGGGAAGAGGTTGAGAACCCCTGCTCTAATTGGTTGTTTTCCAAAAATAGGCTTTTCGTTTGCTTTATGGCGCAATCTTGTCTGTGGATGTTGGCTGTTCCGCCACTCCTGGGTGGTGCAAACATGCCGTAAGGCACGTTTCCAACACCCGGAGAGTAAGTGAGGCCAGTGCCACTCCCCGCCAGACAGAGGACTCCGCTGGCGGATGCAGTTAAGTCTTGCACCAGGCAGAATGGGAGGGGTGATTGTTCCACTGGGCCCAGGAGGGGGCAGGGATCCTCGGCGGCACGCTCCACTGAATCCAATTCCCCGCCCCAGGCCTGGCGAGCCCTACACAGGCTCCTTGGATTTGCACTGGCCATTTTGCTGGCACACATCCAAGGAAACCCATAGGGGCAGTTGGGGCATTACCCAGGGGAAAGAGATTAATGTCGTCCCCCCCCCCCCCGAGGAGGCCTCCAGCTGCACCGGTGCTGGCCTGATCCTGGATAGGATTTGGCGCAGCATGCCTTTGCACGCTGCAGCGGTCCTAGACAGGATTGAGCTGTTAGTAATTGTACCATTTGTCTTTATTATAAATTGCTATGTAGGGTATTAGAAAAAAATATATAAATCCTGTAATTAGGTAAGCAAACAATTCTGCATTAAGAAACAGATTCTGTTCTTGAAAAGAAATGGCAACACTATCAGAAATCAATGTGATTTGTGTTATAGTACAACAAATAAAAGGATGTCCTCAAATCGTATTCTATTTAAGGAGAACTTGTGAATTTCATAACAGCATTTTCTTCAAAACTATAAATAAATGTAAATGTTATTCTATTTAGGAAACAGGATGAGAAACCCCTGAGAGTGCCCCCATTTCTCAATATTCTCACTTCTGTCTACACTGAGTCCAACTGAGACTGTAATCCTATACACACTTTCCGGAGAGTAAATTCTGTTGAACCCAATGAGACTAACTTCCGACTAAGCCTGTATAGGATTGTGCTGTAATAGTAATGGTGAAATGATCCTCTGAAGTGGTTAGAAAATCAGAAGTGTCTCTGTACAAGCTTTCCTGTTGCTTGACCATGAGATGCTAATGGACTGCAGTCTTACTGGTCCACTCGGAAAATATGTCTCTTCTCCCTATGAACTGGTAAGGAACTTGCCAAAGTCAGGCCAACTGTGTGGTAAATGCGTAAATGGTGGTAGGAGGCCTCTCTTCACAACAGCTAGTGAGTAATGTGCTACAAGTGTTTTGACATTTTTGCAATGACTGTATGCTCTGTTTGGGTGCCAGCATGCTGGTGTTTGTGTTGAATTTCCTCAGTATCTTCCATCCTCCAAAGACACTGTTCTCCCTCTATTATCTGCAATAATCAATTCCCATTTATTTTTAATTGACTTTCATTTTAATTTGCACTGCAGAACATAACTACCTCAGTCACCTTAACCCAGTGGTTCCCAACATAATGTAATGGGGAGCCACGGCCAATGGTTGCCAATGGTCAAGGGAGCCACAAGTTGAAAAAGTTTGGGAACCACTGCCTTAACCAATGACCTTAAGGCACAGGAGTCTGCTTTGGAGTTGCACAGAATAATTATTTTTCTTCACCTGATACTCAATTCTGACCTTCTGTGTGAGACATCTGAATCCTCTTTTCCCACCAGCAACTCCAAACCCCTTTGCTCCACAGAAATTGCTCAGAAGAAAATTCCAGCGCAGGACTTTCAGATGTTTTTAGCTTACAGTTAAATGGTGATGCTTGAGACAATCATGGTCTTACTCAAGCCTGCTTCAGGGTCAAGGGCTCAGTTAAGCTTGGAATTTAGTCAGAGCAGGTACATGACCCTGTGAAAAGCCACAGGATTTGAGCAACTGACTCATTGCTTGCTCCGGAGTCCATCTCTGCAAGTCTCGGTGGAATGGGTTCAGGACCAGAGGTGTCGCTACGGTGGGGGCGGTACTGTAAGTTCCGCGCCGTCCTAGTCCCCATTTACTCCCCGGTATGAGGAGGCCCCGCCCCCTCGCCGTCGGAGCCATTCCGTGTGGTGAAGGCAACGGGCAGGGATTCAGGACAGTGATACTATGTTAGAACCAAGTTGAAATGCACCTGCATAGGTCACATATAAACCTGACATTGGTTAATGCTAGAGCTTTAAAAAGTGCATCAAATTGAATTAAGTCTCTGCAATTTCACTACAAAACATGTTTAGATTGAACTTCCATGTGATGACCATCTCTCTTGCTCACTTGCATTTGCCCTAGAGATCAGGTCTGAGGTTTTCCTTTTCCTTTATAGCTCAGCTGTGCAAATTTGACCTCAGCAATTGCTTAATTAAGAAAAATAAAACTTACAAACATGCAGACTGGAAGTACAGCCATTACGCAGCCATTCTGCTTCTCCTCTCAATTACACTTGCTTCAATTATGGCTGAACTTCAACAATACAGGCCACAAAAAGCAGGGGGAAACTGCCATTGTGCAATTCTAGAGGTGTTTTTTTTTTAAAGGGAGAAAATTGAGAGGCATGGCTAGAACTAGTTATAACAGCCATACTTTGGTAGGGGGCAGTTTGGGGATTAGAATGTCCTAATTCTTTGGATAAGATACAAGTCCAATACTGCATCACTGCCCAGAACAGATGGTGAGGAGCATGTTGCCTCTGCACAAAATGTAAAGAGTGACCCAACACAGCACCAAAGGCACAGAGCTCACTTGTTGGACGGGTCTGCTCTACAACCCTATCACTGAGTCAGGTTTGAATTTGCATCTTTAGCAGTGCAATCCTGCGCAACTTTATACGGCCAGGCCTTTAGGCCAGCAGCGGTATCCTGAACCTGTTCCCGGGCCGCATCAGCATGGCCCGGAAACACCTTGGGAGAATGGGATGTTCATCCCCTTCCCCAAGCGTAGGGCTGCCCAGGGCCTATGGGCCTCTTCGGAGGTACACCAGCTCTGAAGCTGACATACATCCAAGGCGGTGGGGTAAGGCCGAACCGGGCTGGGAAAGGGCCTACAATATCGGCGGAGCATGCCGCAGATATCCACACCCTCTCCCAGCCTGGTTCGGCCAATGGCCCCCATCGCTCACCTCCTGGCCCGCCCTCCCACCGCCCCTCCACCGGTGGGTGCCAGGTCCGGAGGATTAAGGGCTGCCGGCCTCCGCACCAGCAGCCCTTACTCCAGAGGAGTCACAAACGTGCTTTACAGCATGTTTGCGATGGCCTAGAGCGGCGGAGCATGCACTCCGCTGCTCTAGGAGTTACGCAGGATCAGGCTGTAACTCCTACATCTACCCGAACAGGGCCCCAACTCTCTCCTGCTTCCCATCAAAGTTTTGTGAATGCATGCACAGCCTCTAACCCGAAAACTGAGACGAAATGTTAAGTATGTACTGTGAAAGCCATACATAAAGGAAAAGAGTATATATCTCATGTACCTTTTGTTTGCAATGAAAGTAGTTTACATACACATATTTTTGCAAATTAAATCTGCAGTTGTTGCTCATTTGTTGCACAGCTTCCAGTTTATCCTCAATGGTAGCACTGCTGTAAAGGAGAAGCTGTATTTTCCAAGCCTCTGAAACACGTATTTCAAACCTAGCATTAAACAATCCTTTCCTTAGACCAGCCTTTGCTATTGAGACTAGCACAGGGAAGGTGGCTGTGTGAAACATTATTATTATTATTATTATTATTATTATTATTATTATTATTTTAAAAGTTGGATGTTCTCCCTACCCAGCATGTGTGTGCATCTACCTTTCAAAAAAACAAAATTGCTCTTCTTTCTTCCCTGGTTATGTGCACACTAGTTATGATGTTAGTGTCTTTGAATCAGAACTTGGGGGGGGGGGGGGAGACTATTACAAAGGATTAAAGGAGATGTTCTGGAGTGCTACAACTGAGCTAATCAAAGGTTTTCCAGTCTTAATTTTGAAGGAAATTGCATTTCCAATAATTTCTTGGCTGCACCAAGAATCCCAATGGAAACCTTTTCTTTCCCAAATGTTTCTTACCAGTGGCTCTGCAAATCACAACTTGAAATCTATCCCATCCCCCATAAACAAAGGAAACTGTCTTCTGTTTTGCAATACATAGTGTATTTTAACAATTTCTCAAAATCCCAGAGAAGTGGAATGCAACATTGACTGACCTTTGTAATATCCAGAGATAGAGCAATGCCCCTCCCCCACCCTAGATGTGTTGTTTTAAGGCACTCTGCAAAACCAGCTTTCCTCTTTCATATTATCTAAGTGGCAGAATGCCTGACTTCTCTCTCTTAAAATGACTTCCATATACTCCTGTTCTTATCAATATCTCTGGAAACTGACAACACCAAATACAGTAGGAGTTAAAGGGAAAACATAACAAAGGGAGGAGGCAAATGAGGATGTGAGGGAGACAAGTGCAGACACGGAGAATCGCACACAGAAGAGAACAGCTGTGCGATGCCCCCTTCCTTAGCTTAGCAGGGCTTCATAGTGCTTAGGCATGTGGCAAAGGGAGAATGAGAAACAAGGAGGAAGCTTAAGACAATAAGTAGCATATATGAGAAAGCCATCTCTCACTGTGTAGCTGTTTGCTTCAATACAAACACCACACATTCATTGTAAAGAGCTTTTGTACTAAAGAGATTGTCCTGGAGCTTTGCAAATGGGGAAAATGCCATTAAAATAAATAGATTAAATAAACAGAATAAATAATGAGGCCTGCAGTTAAAAATGGTTCCTGTTACAATCCAGAGGACGATGAGTGCTTGTTTCACAAGTACAGAATTTGGTGTGGAGCTACACAGGATGCAGTTTGTGAGGGCTGTTCCTTTAGATAGGGCAACAGAGAGGCTGGCGACAGCACAACGTTCCTGCATGAGGTGCAAAAAGCTCTTCAGCCGAGTTGCCATCACAGTTCCGGGAGCCACAGCAAGAGCCAAAGGAGATGCTGCTTCTACTCCTGAGGATCCACATGACACTGGATACCGTGCACCTGGTCTAAAATCCAAAGTCTGTGGGATCTGTTGTCTGGCTGGCTCCAGTCGGGAAGTGAGAGGAGCTCATTCCTGTTCTTTCTGCCACCAGCCAGCCTGGACTGATGCAAGAGGAGACTTTGAGAAGCGAATCCCATGCAGCCAGCTCCGTTGGAGGCGGAAACTCAGTGGTGCAGAGGCACAGGTGTGAAAGTAGACAAGACAAAAAGGAGTCAGACATGGAGGATTTTTAAGGCCAGTTCCAGATGCAAACAAAGCCTGTAGATTCCCATTTCTGTGACCTGGTCCTCTGTTATTCCCTGAGAGTGAAGATGCTGGACCCTTTAGGGGATGGAGGAACCATTTCAAACAGGATATGGTCAATTGATAAGATCACACACATCTGGCAGAGGCAACAATTATAAAGTGGGGGAGCTGGAAGGGCCTGGTAAGTACAATTCCCTGTCCCAAGGTAAGATCAGCAACACAGCAGCCTCCTGCAGATCAACCCACTGAATCCAAACTACAGCAGGCCACAAGTTGAAAGCAGGTGCCAGCACTGGCGTCACTGCAGGGGGGGGGCGGAGCTCCAAGTTCCATCGGGCTCTGACCCTCCGTTACACGACGGGAGAAAGTGGCCCTGCCCCCTCGCCTTTGGAGCCATTCTGGCCGACGAAAGCACTTGCTTTTGTCGGCCGGAATGGCTCCAAAGGCAAGGGGCCGGGGCCGCTTTCTCCCGTCGTGTAACGGAGGGTCAGAGCCCGACGGAACTCGGAGCTCCGCCCCCCCCCCTGCAGTGACGCTAGTGGGTGCCAACAAGATGTACCAAGACTAAAGCAGTATGAAGAACAGAGGAAGGTAGAAACTGCCCTGGGCTGGCCATGAGCCTCTCTAGCTTCAATTGCATCAATCCCACAGAAGAAGAGATGTGGAACAGCTAGGGCATCTTTTATTGGGCCAATTTTTGTTGCTAAGTAAGTGGAACCAAACATGAGGCATAATGGAAAGAAAGTTCATACATATTTTTAGGCTTTTCAGGTAGAGATGGTGAATTAGTGGTCTAATCATAAAAATAAACCCAAAAAATCACTGCACCAAGTGTAAGCATGTACTACTGAGTCTATATAGATGTCTAGCCCCCACAAGCTAACAGGAAGCATTAAAAATCAGACCATTGTGAATTGTGCTAACCTCCCTCGTTCCTTTTCAATCTAGCGGTAGCCACCAAAATCCATACTTTAGAAAGGTCTCAATGGTGCTTTCAAATTAAATGGTATTCAGGGTCATGTTTGGGGGTCGCCATCAAGATGGCTAAACATGCAAGAATGATTTCATCAAGAGAAACCTCACCAACTCTGAGGTGATATACAGTATTTTTCTTCCCATGTAGCCTTGCTCTTTTTACAGCTGAGAACCTGGATGAGGGTGATTAAATTCAAAGGCCTGCATACTCTCTACACTACCAGCCATTTATCCTAAAAAATACAGTACAGGTTTGCAGTTAATGATTTGGTTGGTTATTTCAAATCAATGTGTGGATTTCAGCCCTCCTCACCTCTTCCAGTTTTCCATCCCCTTTCAGACTCCTGCCTCTTGCCTTCTCCTCATTCTCTTGAAGTACTTTCAAGCATTTCTTTCCTAGCCCCCTGCTTATTTTGGCTTTTTCCTAGGATCTTTTGCTTGCCCTGGCCAAGATCAGAACAGTTCAGCCAATGACACTCAGAGGTCCTTCTGACAGTCCAAGGCTTGTGATAGGCAGGCAACTGAGAAGGTCACTGCAATAGGCTTCATCGGTATAATCAATTCCCTTCGCACATTACAATGTAAGTTGCTTTTCATGACATTATTGACATTGATGATAAAACATTCTAGTTCAGTGAGCCTAATGTTAAAACATAGGCCTCATGAGACGGGGAGGACCAGTTTTGTCTGGGGGGGGGGAGCAATGACATGGGCCAGTTAGCTAGAGGACTGCTCTCAAGAACGTCTGTGCAAGCACATTCAGACTGACTTCTAACATGTCTGTTGTACTTTTTTCCACACCTGTAAGTCTCTACAGTGTCATAGAACACCTTGGGCTCATTCTTCTTGGGCTTGCTCTAAGAAATGAGCCCTTCCCTGTACCTTGTTTTGGGCCTGTTCCATGTTGCTCTTTCACACCCAAGCAGTTGTGAGATTATGCAGAGTATGCAGGCAGAACATTCTGAATGAACACCCGATTTAACTCCATGTGAGCAACATGGTGTATTTTTAAATACAACCAAAACACTTTTAAAAATTAAGCAAAACAGTAAAATAGCCTGAATTGAAGGCAAAGCAGCAAGATGAACTGAATCAGTGCCTGATGTAAACGTGAATGTTTGTCAGTATGTTTAGATTTGTTCAGATAAGTGCAGTGGCGTCGTTAGGGGGGCGGGGGCTCCCCCGGGCAGCGGGGGTGACATGAGCTGGGGGGGTGCACGAGTTGCTGCTTCAACGGCAATTCAATGGCAAAGCCGGCGAATTCCCGTGGAAGCGGTGACTTGTGCACCCCCCTCCGTGTGTGTCGCCATGCATTCCGGGGCATCCACGAGATTTGTGCACCCCCAGCTCGTGGACGCCCCGGAACGCATGGCAACATGCGCCAGGGGTGCACAAGCCGGCAGCTAGAGAGCTGGCTTGTGCACCCCCTTCGCGCGTGTCGTCATGCATTCCGGGGCATCTGTTAGCCCCCCGACCGCCCTAATGACGCCCTGGAATGCATGGTGACACACGCAGAGGGGGTGCACGAGCTGGCAGGGCAGCGGCAGAAATGGCACCACTTACCTGGCCTTCGTCTTGCTGCCAAGGCCGGAGGCAGCCTTCTTGTTGCTGGCCACTGATGTCCCTAGAGAGGCTGCGCCTGCGCAATTACTGCAGAGCCTCTCTAGCTCCTAGTCTCACTGGCTGGAGGAATGGAGGTCTCCACCAGCGAGACTAGGAGCTAGAGAGTCTCTGCAGTAATTGCGCTGGCGCAGCCTCTCTAGGGACATCAATAGCCAGCAACAAGAAGGCTGCCTCCGGCCTTGGCAGCACGACGAAGGCTGGGTAAGTGGTGCTGGCTTATGCACCTCCCGGCGCTCATGGACACTGCAAAAAAATGGCATAAAAGAGGCTTTTTTAGTCCTCTTTTAGGCCGTTTTTTGCAGTGCCGCCTTTGGCAGGGTGGGGGGGTGTCATTCCGTCAGCCCATGGCCTCAACGGGGGCTGGCTACGCCTCTGGATAAGTGTTTTATATAAGTGTTCCTAGTTTTCCAACACTTAAGAAAGTTGACATTTCAGCACCAATCCTCAATCAGATTTGTACATCAAGACATGTTTTCTAGTTTGCAATGGTGGCCTGGAGAGTCTGCAATTGGGACTTTGGCTTTTCTACATATACCTTTTAGTACTGCTCTCAGTGGATCCATCTTTAAAGTGGACCAAACACCAGGGAATTGCATTCTAGGCAGGCTCCTCATCCCAGGGTGTCAAAATCACACAACAGAACAAACTTCAATATCAAGAAAGTCAGTAGGCACAGCATTACACCTAGAAAGCTGAGCCTAGATGCCAGTATGCCTCCGTCCAACACACAGCACAATCAAGTCCCATTGAGTTTACCAGGCACTTAGTCCCAGGTAAGCAGAATTGCAGCCTCAGTTTCTCTAAAATGCATCAAAAATACCTGTCAATTTTGGTTTGAGATATTCAAGCACTGACATTATAAGGGCCCAATCCTATCCAAATTTCCAGGGCCGATACAGCCACAATTCAGCCCCGAGGTAAGGGAACAAATGTACCCTTACCTTGAGGAGTCCTCCATGACTGTCCCCCCACCACAGGATGCAGTGCACACTCTGTTGGCACAGCTGCATCACTGCTGGAAAGTTGGATAGGATTGAGCCGTAAGAGATGGGGGGGGGGGGTCTTCCATCGTACTTTTCAAAACAGACCAGGTTTCTTCTCTTCACAAAATTTTATCCAGTTATTTTCATCCACATTTATCAGTCATTTCAAATGAGTTGCTGCCAAAATAATTTGGTCAGAAAAATATCATGTAATCATGCTAACTTGCAATAAAAACTGTCCCATTTTCTTTTTCTTAAAAAGAAATTGCGGAAAAGAGACACACTTTCCCTTCATCTTTAAAGAAGACCAACCATCAGGGAATTGCATTCTAGGCTGGCTCCTCATCCCAAGGTGTCAATATCACACAACAGAAAAAAAAAACTTCAAAATCAAACTTCAAAATTTATATGATTTTGAATCAATACTTCATGTAAAATGTTTTGTTGTGTAGAACATTCCCAGGAACAGTTTGTGCTAGCCTTCCAGAGTATTAGGGTTCCTAAATTAGCCACTGGTTTGCCAAGGTAATGGAGAACAACAATTAATTCTAGCCACAGCCAAGCAAAGGCACAAGTCTTTGGAATCTGGGCAAACTAGGCATGAAGACTTTGGTCTAGGTTTTAGTGTTCAACATTCTTGACATGTAAACATTTAAGAAATCCACCAATAATATCAGTAAGAGGATATCTAAAAGCTGTGCTGAGGGTAATCTAAATTATATTTAGAAGGCACAGGACTGTGATGTCCCCCATCCCCCAAGACAATCCCCCCCTTTTCTTTACAAATCTTAAAGATGGAGTGTATATTGTCAAAATATCACTGCAGTGAAATCCACCACATTGCACATTGGGATAGCATTGCCCTGACAAACCATTCTTTTGCCAGAAGCAGTGGTTGATTCCAAAATTTTCTATGAAAGTCTACCAGTGCTGTGTGAATATCTAAAGGAGCCCTGCAACAAAGTTAAGGCTAGTATCACCTGCTATGTTGTAGGAATATAGACTTGATGTAGTTCTTTGAGCCGTGCTATACCAAGGATGCCACAAACAGCTCTATACTGGTTCAGTACAGTATAATAGTCCATTAATGCTTGCATGATAGACTCTAAAGGATTATCATGGAGATCAGAATCATTATGTGTTTTCAAGAGTGTTTGCACTGAGTATGTGCCTGCAGACCCCTGACTTAATAATACTTAGCATGTATATAGCATTTGTGTGTTCAAAGCACTTCACATGAAAGACTACAGTAATCTTCCAAGGGAAGTGGCTGCAAGAAATGCCCATGCCTGCTCAGTTGCTCAGCAATTCTTGGGCAATGCTAGTGCATTCCAGATATATGGAGAAAAGGACCAAGCTCCACAAGGAAGCATGACAGAACATGTGTGTGTGTGTGTGTGTGTGTGTGTGTGTGTGTGTGTTCTGACAAATTGTGTGTGTGTGTGCGCGCGCGCGCGCGTGCGTGCACGTGCAAGAATGTAGTGAGGCTGGCTTTAATGCATTGGAGTTCCATATCAAGATGAAGCCCTGAAATGAATATGAATGCTGTAAAGAGAAGATGGAGCTTAAGCTTCCTACATAACAACCAAGATGCAATGGGGCAGTTTTGGGAAGACTGCAATATATTTCTTCCCTCAGAACACCAAATTCTTGCAACAGTACCTCCATTGCCAAGAACAGTTGGAGAACAGTAGGCTGGTACTAGAACATCTGTGGGGAAAGATGACAAACTCCTCACTGGATAATGCATCACTCTCTTTGGGTGCACTATACTCTGCTCACCCATGAATGACAATAATTCTGTTAGCTAGCTACTTATGGAATTCATATGGGAATCTTACTACGATGCCACACATTCTGTACTACTATCAGCTGCTGAAAATGGCAAGTCACATCATGAGCCTCCATCTACTGTGCATCTCTAAATTATGCATTCATACAGCAGCTTCTATCCACAGCAATATATTCCACGTATTATTTTGCAACTGAAGTCAAGGGGAGTCCTTTTTACCCTATACAGAGATTTCTGCAGCACCATCTGTTCTCATAAGGCTTTTGAAACTCAATTCACACTGTTGGAGGATCAAAGAAACAAAGCTTGGAACTACAGTCATCTGCATTACTTTCCTCCTCCAAGATTCCTGTCAGGGGTGATTGTTTGGGGTCAATAACAGAGCAGAAAGAGAAGAAAACAAACAAAGCTCTGAAGATCACATGAGCTAACACCCATAGGTTCTCTCCCTTTCCCAGATATGGCATTATTGCCACAACAAAGAGGCACACTATCAAAATGTGGTTCTGACAACAGGTGCTCAAGAAGATTCAGGAGAAGGCAAGTTCCTATTATACCCCCATATTCATTACCAAATTTCATTTCATTTCATTACCCAATTAATATGTATTCCTCCTCAAATAAAGGGAGAACTAAAAATACTCTTCTTTTGGCTATGTGCAAAATGAGGAAAAA
Organism: Plestiodon gilberti rubricaudatus; assembly: GCA_026170595.1. Lineage (NCBI taxonomy): Eukaryota > Metazoa > Chordata > Lepidosauria > Squamata > Scincidae > Plestiodon > Plestiodon gilberti. Next base: position 102,814,064 of record JANXHW010000004.1, on the reverse strand, counting down.
TAATTTTCAGGAAAATATCCCACTAAATCAGGGGCATAGGTAGCACCTGAACTTGTGAAATCGTTGTGTCTAGCTGTGATAGTTCATGTACCAGTTTTCTTGCTTCACGAGTGCTGCAGAGCCAAGTCACTTCTCTCCTGGCTCCTCTTTCCCTAACCACGCACAATGACATCACTGCTTGTACACATCTGGTTGTACACATGCTGAGACTCTAATACAGTATTCCCCATTTACACATTTCATAATAATCTGGATCCTCCAACGCCTATGGAAGGAATAACACTACCAAGGTGGTTAGGAAATGTTTCTCCAGCTTAAAACAATGAGCAACATTGTGCCCAGACTACTTCTGAACACCTTCCAGCAGTCTCTCCTCCATGCAAAATATAACCACTAACCTTACCCCCCCCCCTTAGCTGGAGAAACATACTTGTGCAGACCTTCTTTTGGCCTACAGATTAATTTTGTTTGTATAAAAAGCAGAGTTGGGAATGGTGTGTGTTGAAACAGTGTCTTTTAAATACTCAGGTGTAGCCAGTTCTTTTACCTTGAATTTCACCCAGAGCATGGAAAACTATGGCAGAGCTCCTACATTTACAATTACTTGAAACACACCGAGAAACATGCAAAAAGTCTTAATTCTGTTCGTTGAAATAAATTATCCCCTGGAAGGGGGAGGGTGGTTGACATTACTGGTAGTTCAAGTTGTGCTTTAGTTCAGCACCATGGACAGTTCCCTGTGGACAGAGCTGCTCTTTCTACAAGAGCTAATCTGAACAGATGGCATGAGTAGTTTTTCCCCTTTGTAAACATTCTCTTCATTCCAATGAGAAGGGTGAGAATTTTGATTATCAATCAAAAATGCATAGGTATAATGTTGTGGTAATATGCCATCCCATCCTATCTCACCAGGTCAGAAAGTAGGCAACATACTGGAAGCTCATGAATGTCTGTTAGAACAGCCTCCATAACTACATTTAATTGGCTGGGAAGCAGCATTAGCCACAGGCACTGGAAATCGTATTCTTCATCCTTGTGTTTCACTGTTACGATAAGAAAGCCTCTTTCCCCATGAGAATCCCTTGAAGGGTGAACCCACACAGAATCTTCTTCCAAAGTCCAGAGGTTCAATTATTCTGCGACACAGCACTGGCCGCTGCCATGTTAACACTTTCCTGAAGAAGCCCTCTTCCCACTTGCAGTTGCAAAAGGCAGGTGAACTTGAGAGGTCTTCTTTGGCTCAGGTATCCACACCAGTGGTGGCAAAAGCCCTCAGTGGTACAGTCAAAGATGTTCTCTATTTGGGTGGTATCACTACCAAAGGCGGGCCTCGCTTAGGCCTCCACATGAGGACTTGGGCATCATTGGCATTCGGTTTCACTAGTGCATTTGGTGGGATGGATTCCATTCTGCTCAGGATTTTGGGTTGCTCCTGTTGAGTTCTCCCCACCAGCCGGGCTCGCTTGCCCAAGAGCTGCATTGGATCAACTTCAATGTCTACTCGCATCCTCCATTTTATAGTCTGCAAGATAATTTTTTCCTTGGTGGTCATATTCATGGCTACTAGCCATGTAGTAAAGCTTTGGTCCCGTTTGATCCTGGTTAGCAGTGGCACATTACTGTCACTTACAGGGACAGCCCACGTCACACTGGGGTAGAAATTATCATTCATACTGACTGAGAATCTGGAGACCTTGTTGGTGGGGCCAATCAAGGTAACTGTTTCTGTGGTGTTCCCATACCAGGGGTAGCTCACTCCATCAGAGTCACTGATGGCTTTTACACGCCCTTCTCTCAAGTCTGGAAGTTCCCAGCTTGACCTAGGGGGGCAAAACAGAAAATAAGGTTAAGAAAGCAGTACTGAAGATTATTCTTCACACAACAGTAGCATCACTGCTATTTGTTTAAAGTCCAATTTTTAAAAGGAGAAAACCACGAAGAGAAAGTACATGTACGGCAATAATAATAATAATAAATGGGTCCTGCTTCAGGTTGGGGTTGCTGATGGAGACCATGACCGAAATGTTGTAACTACTATTGGAGATGGAAGAGGAATTAAAGCAAAATGCTGTACAACAATCTAGAACAGTGTTTCTCAAACTGTGGGTCGGGAACTGATTTCTAGTGGGTCCTCCAGAGCCTGGTGATAGAAAGATCAGGTACATAATTGCCTCAAGCCCTGAGGCTATTCAGATAGCTGCTAATTACCCTTCAAAGAGCTGAGCTCCTGCAGTTTGCAAGATGGCTGCTAATTGCCCTGCAAACAGCTGAGCTCCTGCAGTTTGCAAGGACCTGAGCTCCTGCAGTTTGTAAGCTTGTGTAAAATATAGGGAGATAAATGTTTGAGCGTCTTTTTTCTGGTGTGTTTTTTTTCCAAGTCTGTCAACGGTAGTGGGGGCAGGTGAAGGTTGGGTCACATAACTAAGCCCCTCAAGCCTGGAGGCTATTCATTAGGGCTGCCTCATTAACAGAAATGGATTGAGGGTTTTTTGCAAATAAATAAAATATTACTTGTAAATAGATAAATATATTATTTCTTTCTAGATCACCTTTTTAAAACATCTCATAAAGCTAGGTGGGTCCCAATAGAGTGTCATTTCAAAAAGTAGGTCCCGGTGTTAAAACATTTGGGAACCACTGACCACAAGAAGCAGCTTGTGATAGCTTGTGCTAATTATTACACAACTTTCTCACTACCTCCTGTTGACAGGTTTTGCAATACTGTCACCCAGTGAGCAATGACCCAATACCAGTGGTTCCCAAACATTTCTGGTTCATGTCGCCCCGCAGCCTCTTCTTCCTGGCTCACGACGCCCCCGGTAGCTCCTCCTACTTGTTTTCCTGGGCTCTGCCATCTTGGATCTCGCAAAATCTCACGAGATCCAAGATGGCGGCGCCCAATTCTCACGAGATTTGGGTACTGCCATATTGAATCTCGCGAGATCCAAGATGGCAGCACCCAGGGGAACAGATAGGAGGAGCTACAAGGGACATCTCACGACACACCTGTGACTATGCCACGGCGTCCTAAGGTGTTGCGATGCACAGTTTGGGAATCACTGCCCTACACTTTCAAGTGTAACATATTACACTTACTTCCTGATGAACAACAGAAGGTATATCCAGGTAAGGCCCAATTTTTATCTATTCTCTTATGCTCCAGTGTGTCCAAGAAACCCAATCCAGTTGAGAATGGACACATTTGCCCTCACAGAGACAAATGGGTCACTGGGTGGGGTGGGAGGAAAGTAGGTTTAGCACCCACCCCAGTACTGTCCCCCCCCCCATGCACCTTTAACCTCTGCCAATGTAAATGAATTGCTGCAAATCGCTCCTCTGAGGAAAAAAATTAAGTGATGTACATTGAGACACCTGTTCCATCTTCTAAAACATGTGTTCTGCCTGATACTTGGTGGTGCCACCCTAACCAACAGTGATCCCACAGGGCTCTGAAATGCATCTCTGTCTGTCCAAGAGAGAGAGAGAGAGAGAGAGAGAGAGAGAGAGAGAGAGAGAGAGAGAGATCACAGCAGCAACATGTCCCTGCAGCTTCTAACCTCCCTCACCAATTTCATGTAAGGACCTTGGAAACAAGTCTACCTGTCGGCCATCCAGAGCTCTGACCTTTGGTACCTGAAATGCCAAAGAAACAAGTCCCAGAGCAATCCTCATGCTCCCAAATGATTTGTGCACATGCAATAATACACACCAATTACCTCCAATAAATCCAGCCTGGCTTCATGCAGCCATTCTAGAATCAGCGTCAGAGAAACAGGCTGGTATGATTCTTTACTTAAATGGAATAGCATTCCATTGACTGGGGGTAGGGTGGCGATGAGGAGGAAGGGTGGGATAGTTGATGATCAAAATATTTATGTTATGCTCACTGACAACTGTTAGTTGAAATGGCATTTGTGATGGTTTATCCTAATGTGGTTTGCAGCTGCTCCTAGGCAGGTCCATCTGGGTTAAATCTTCTTCCACTGAGGTGACAAAATCTATTTGCTCAGACATTCTTCAGCACTCGGAAATCATTTCAAAAATAATCCAGTCTGCTCTCTGAAGGGAAGGAACTCAGTCAAGCATACACTCCCCAAGACACCCCTGGTAGCAGCCAGTAACTGGCAACAGGCAACCGCGCTTATGGCCCAATCCTATGATTTGGCAAGCTCTCAACCAGCTGTTGTAAAGGCTGCAGCAGCAGCAGCAGCACCAGAAATTGTGCATTGCTGCCAAGAGCATTGGAGTCCCCAGTACAAATGGCCAGCAGCTCCACACACCTGCCCCTGACAGACCCGGCTTGCACCAGGGCAGATAAGGTGGGGAGGTTCGAAGCTGGAGGTGGATCTCTTGCAGATACCGTCGCCCAGGGAGGTGCAAGGGGCGGTGGCCAGAAATAGGGCCTTCTCAGTAGTGGCACCAACTTTATGGAATTCCCTCCCTTTTGACCTACGAACTGCTCCCTCCTTGGACACTTTCCGGCGAGGCCTAAAAACCTTCTTGTTTAAAGAACCCTTCTGAGCCCTTGCCTTTTAACATCCTCCTGGTACAGGTGGGGTGCTGCTGTTTTTATGTACTTGTTTTAATGTAATCTTTTAAAACTATTTTTAGATACTGTTTTTATTAATTGTCGTTAATTTGTTTTTAATGTTTTAAAATGTAACTATTTTTTTATTTTTATTTTTGTATTGTACTGCACTATATTTTCTTTTTGTTGTAAGCCGCCTTGGGTCCCTTTGGGGAGAAAGGCGGGGTAAAAATACCGTAAATAAATAAATAAATAAATCTCAGCAGCAAAATTGTGCCCCATTTTTCTAACCCGACCTGCCTCCTTCTTCTCATTATAATCATGAGGAGGTGTGTGAGGGTGGATAGGATATGGCTGATTCCACCCTCCTCCTAGGCCCAATCCACCCCGTCCGCCTCCCCTCTGCCTTCCCCAGCGCCACTCAGAGCAAGACTTGCCCACACGGCTCTGGCCTCTTTGGCGGGCAGGTGGTGCAGGGCCTTGGCGCTGACGCCACCTACTCTCTGGGTTCCACAAACATGCTTTACGGCACGTTTGTGACACCCTAAGCTGATGCTGAGGTTGCAGCACTAGCCACCCATAGGATTGCACCATTAGAAACACTATAGCATTTTATTCTAATCTGGAATACAACTGCTGTGCAGCGAACAAACATCCTCTTGGATTTCAAATTGGAGTGGGACAAGATATTTTAAAATAAAAAAAACATCAGCAGGTGGAGTAGAGCACTGAGACATGCTGGGATAGTGATGAAAGAGCTTCTTACTAGGAACATTTTCATTTTTTAAAATCTTTCTTAAATCCTTTGCCTCAGGAATAATTCTGTGCCATGTAAAAGCTTGCATATATTGGGGGGGGGGGGGAAATGTTCCCATACAAGCATTCATTTACTTATCTTGTTACTGTTATAGTTACTGAGCCAGTTCTATTTTTATCATCTAACGCAGCATTTCTCAAACTGGTGGGTCGCGACCCACCACGAAATCCGGAAGCAGTCGCTACCCCCCTTAAGGAGCGTGGTGACGTGTGGCGATAGCACTTTCGGGGTCCCACCGACGCCGTGGAAAAAAGTAGTATTTTCACTTACTGGGGTCACGCCAGTCCTCCTCTACGTCTCTGTCTCAGTCTCTCTCACTCACTCACACACACCTACACACACCTGAGAAAAGCTTTCAATCACGTTTGCTATTTTGCTGGTGCACATTTGGGCTGGCTGTGTAATGGTGGCCAGGCCCGGGAATGGTGCAGGATTTGGTGAAGGAGGCTACCAGCACATTTGCGACACCCAGGACCGGCAGAGTACTTGCTCCACCAGTCGAAGAGCAGATAGGATTGTGCTGTAAGCCATTAATCTTCTATGTGTGAACTAGTTGATGTGTTCTAAAACTCAACAGAATTTTTGGATTATTGTCACCCTATCGAAAGGGCAGTGTTACTATGTACTGGTTAGAATGTTGGATTTAAACCAAAGACGACCTGTGGTCATATCCCTGCGTGGCCATAAAGTTTACTGAATGACTTTGGCCTAACCGCCAGTTCTCAGTGTGAACTGAGGATAAAGAGGGAAGCCATATACACCACTCTGAGCCCCTTGGAGGAAGGGGGGAAGGATAAAGATAAATAGGCTTGAGCCCCAGCTGTTTTTAGAAGTCAACACTGCTCATCCTTTTAAACTTGCTTCTGCGGGAGCATGCTCAGGAATACACCTCAAGGGCAAAACCTGGTGCCAATGGCAGCTTTGTCCCAAGGCAAGCAGAGCATGGGAGGGAAGACAATTTTCCTTTTCCTCCCTTCTCAATAATAAATTGATTAGCTTCCCAGCAGCGACTCTCTGTCTGGTGTCACCCTAGTGCAGTGACTCTGGCGTCACCCGACTCAGTGCGCAAGCACAGAAGTAATTGGTGGTGATGTGATGATGTCAGAAATCAGAAGCTCTCTCAGAAAAGAGAGACAGGGAAAGAACTGAGAGGAAAAGGGGGCAAAAAAAAATGAGTCTGGGATTGTTGCTTACCTGTGGACACTGGCACAGTTAAAAGAAAGAAGCCAAGACAGCAGGATTACTTCCCTTCCCCCACAAGAGCCAGTATCAGCATTATCTTTCAGAGAGAGAGAGAGAGAAAGAGAGAGAGAGAGAGAGAGAGAGAGAGAGAGACAGACAGACAGACAGACAGACAGACAGAGGAGGGGAGGGGGTAGGGAGCAGGTAGTCTGGCAATTTGCCTGGCAGGCATTTTAACTCTAATAAACTGAAACGGGCAGCGCAATCCTGCACAACTATCCCCATTCCACAATCCTATCCCCGTTCCAGGATGTTCTGGAGCGGCCCGGAGGTCTACTCGGGGAAAGGGGATATTCTTCCCCTTCCCCCGGTGTAAACCGGGGAAGGCCTCCTCAGATTTCCGCCAACTAAATAGCTGGCAGAAGAGGAGGCCATGTAACGGCCGAGCCGGCCCAGCGGGAGACGGGGATATGGCAGACGCCATCCCCGCCCCCTCCTGAGCTGGCTCGGCCAATGGCCCCTTCCCTCGCCACCCAGACCGCCCCGCCGGGGAAATCTCTTACCTGCCTCCGGTGGCAGTGGGGACATCCCAGCGGCGGAGTAAGGGCTGCCGGTCTAGCGCCGACGGCCCTTACTCTAGAGTTGTTGCAAACGTGCCTTACGGCACATTTGTGATGGCTTAGGGTGGTGGAGCACTCGCTCCGCCGCCCTATCCTTCAAGGATTGCGCCATTATTCTGGGAACAAAGCCAACGTTTATGCAACAATTATAGTGATCTATAGTGAGCACTGCAGCTAACTCCAAGAGGCAAATGACCTGATGCTGTGAAGTTGGAAAGAGTCCAATACATTATTAGCAGGAACAGTTAATGAGAGGGAAAGAAACAAAGGGAGAATCCCACTGGCTGCTGCAAGAGTTGTAGCAGCCACAAAGTTCACCTGGAAGTTGCACATAGCATTAAGAAAATGTAGAGTCAAGATACAACTCTAGATTTTCCTAAGTGAACTCTGAAGCTAGTCAGGGTCCTATGGGAGCCTTGGGCCCCTAGTAAATGCCCAGGCAGATCCACCCGCTAGAGCTGGCCCTGCACCGATGGCAAATTAAAAAACAACAACATGTCATTGCTCATAGCTATGACTTTGATCTAATTGTGCCATATCACTTTTCACCAAACTTCACAATCTGGAACTTCCAAATGGACCAACTGCCATTTAGAAAAAAGAGTGGATTTTCCTGCTACAAGTAGGGGCTTGAATGAGACCTGCAAAAAACATAAATGGAATGTATGGATGCTTCAAGTACAACCTTGTCATTCATGATGCAGGTGCAGGCTGCTGAACACTGAGAATGGCACCAATGAATGAAATGAATCTAAGGAACAATGGAACACAGACGACTCTTGGAATGGAGGAATACAACTGGGAGGTAGGCACTGCAGCTTGGAGACCTCCTGGGTGTGTAGAAATGCCCCTTGGAGACTGCCGGGCAGTATAAAAATCTGTTTTTCATCTTGCAAAGATGCTACCTAAAGGAGCTTTCTCTCTCGTGCAACTGGGGTGGGGCATGACCAATGAAAAGAAATGACCTCCCTCCCATGCTTTGATGTTTCTCTTGCCATGAATAGGATTTGGTAAACTGCAGCTGACTTCCTTTCAGGTAAAATAATCTGAAAGAATAGGTTACATGCAGTGGTTCCCAAACTTTTTGGACTCACGGCTCCCTTGACCTCCCTCGCCGTTAGCCGTGACTCCTCATTACAGGCACTCTTTACATGCTCAGAGGCACCCTTTCTTATATGTATGTGTATATTCCCAAAACGAGCCCTAAAGTGGATTTTCCATGCTTACGCTGAGCAGCAGCTAAGCCAGGAGTGCACAGGGTGGGGTTGGGATGCTGCCCTCCCTCCAATGGCAGGCCTGGGGTGCCTACCTGGTAGAGGGCACTGATGTCATCTGCGTTAGTCCTATTCATGGCAAGAGAAACATCAAAGCATGAGAGGGAGGTCATTTCTTTTCACTGGTCATGCCCCACCCCAGTTGCATGAGAGAGAAAGCTCCTTTAGGTAGCATCTTTGCAAGATGAAAAACAGATTCTTATACTGCCTGGCAGTCTCCAATGGGGGGGGGGTAGTTCCCCAGCAAATAGAGTGGGGAACTAACTTAGAGGTGGGTCAAAAAGGAAGAAGGAGAGAGATCCTAATAATTAATCAACCGAACATACATAGCGGCTGCCTCCTCTTCCTCTGGCTTAAACAAGGGAGACATCTCTACAGCAAGCAACTTGCCTCTTCCACCTCTCTTAATCACAGAGTGAGAAATCAAAGACTGTAAAGCAGAACCTGCTCTGCACAATTTTCAACTGCAGGTCTTGCATGAGGATTATTTCTCTGCCTTTAAAATATCCTTTTTTGTTTTGTGTTTGCTTTCTTAAAAACATTCAACAGAAAGAAAATACTTTATTTGCAAACCTGCAATGTCTCAGGATTTGGGGAGAAATGGGATGCTGTCTCCAGCAGCTTGGGCTTGAGGCTCCTGCAAAGTACTTAGCTTATCCATTGAGTTGTTAATTGTTCTTTGACATAAGATAAGCACCCGGCTTCAGTTAAAAACAAGATGTGGAAAAGCTGCCTACAAACGAAGTCTTTTGAAGTGAAGTTTGAGTGACCCGATGTGAAGAGGCAGCTTTTCCGGGTCTTTGTTTTTGCTTTCTCTCTCTTGCAAGCAAGAAACCCCTGGCTGCAACTCACAGAGTTTGGAAACCTCTGGGTTATATGGAAGGTGGCACCACCACTAGAGAGAACAGTACATCTGTAGTGAGAACAGGTGCATCCACATGCTACCTGCTACACATAACATGGCGCAAAGAGGAGAGATGTGTAATAGAGGAAAGAACAGATCAGGAAGGTATTATAATGCATACTTGAGATTGTGGATTACAGGCTTTTGTTTTGCAACTACCTCGGAACTGTCTTTATTCTCCAGCATGAAACATGCCTTTTGCCTTTAATTTTTTTTCTAGGTCATGATCTGCCCCATCTATCCCAATAGTACACTTGCATTAGGATGTTATTTCCTTCACTTACTGCACATCAGCTTGATGAAAGCATCACCTTACTGGCAGGATATGTACACAACACTGAGTAGGCAAGGCACATCTAGCATCCAACTACCTTTCATTTGCACTTAAAATGTGAATTTTACTCCCACTAGCTGTTTAGCACTCCAAAAAGCTACTGGAAGTCTCAGTGATTCAGTGACTCTTTCCATGTTGCTCCTCACATAGAGGAGACAATGCAAATCCCAAATTACCTCAGCATTGCCAAGCAACACAGCTTTCACGGAATATGCCGTTAACTGCACAGAATCTACAACACACTCATTCCCATAAATAGCTGACAAGTTTCCCCCGCCCAATGTCCTTAAGCAAGTTTGCACTCACAATGTATGTTCACAACAGGCCATCTGGTGACCCATCAAGCTAAATGCAGCCCACCAAACATGCCATGTGACTTGCCTCCTGGTTTTACAGTCTTAGAGCCCAATCCTATCTTTCCCCCCACCGACAAAGCCGCACCAAAAATGAGCACGCTGTATCCGGGGGGGGGGGTGAGATCAGGAGGCTCCAGAGGGTAAAGGAGAGTCAGAGGCGTAGGAACGCTGCCCCCAGCTGGGGGCGGCAGGCCATGATGATGCATCCCCAGCAGAAGCCACGCCCCCACCACATGACATCACCCGGAATCCACACCCCCGGAATGATGTGTCACAGCCTGTAACTGGCCAAAAACAGCCCCTAGGGGTGGGCGGGGAACACCTCCCCGGCCTCCGGAAGCCTCAGCAGCGGCGCTGTGAGACTTGCCGCCGCTGCCAAGGGCAGTGAAAAAAAACGGCATAAAAGGAGCAACTGCCGCTGCATCGCCACCGCAGGATGAGTGCTGCCCCCCGGACATGCTGCCCCCCCATTACTACACCACTGAGAATTATTTCCCCTTACCCCTCCATAAGCCTTCCACTCCACAATGGGTCTCCTCAGACCTGCACCAGTTCTGTAGCTGGCGCATGTCCGAAGAGAAGGGGGGGCTGCTAAAAGAGGAGATAGGATCCATGTGCCATTGCCACCGGATCCACCTCCTCCTGCAGCCTCCTCACCTTTCCCCTCCCTGCCCAGTTTCGCCCCAACTCATCTGCTCTGGCAGGCACGGCAGCACTCCCAAAATGACTGCTGACGGAGCACTCTGTTGGAAGCTGTTTTCTGACAGTGGAAGTGCCTTCTGCTGTCACAATATGTTCTTGCTGGGAGCTCAATCATGGATGGGATTGGACTGTTAGGCAGGCATGGCAGCAAAAACTGCAGGGTATGTCTTCAGGGTATAGTGATGATAAGAATGGCTCTACAGGCCAGGACTAAATGGCAAAGGTTCTCAAATGCCAAAACAGAATATAGGTGAGATGGAGGAGAAACAGGATGGCGATGGAGTATCAATACTGTGGTAATGGTAGCCTACAGCGGAGGCTAACAGTCCAGTTCTATTGTGGAGTTACAACAATGGAACTCTTTTGTAAGACTCGTGTTCGCTGCCACGAATTCACTAGATGGCTTTAGGCAAGCCACCCCTTCTCAGCTTCAGTTCTCCAGCTGCAATATGGGAACAATGCTACTGACCTTATAGGATTATTGCAAGGACTACATCATGTGAAGTTCTTTGTACACCGTGACTGGTCCCCTTCGCTCTGCCTCATTCCAAGGGGTCAGTTCGATGTTGTATGGGGAGGGGTAGGCTACGGTGGGGCTTCACCGTGTGACAACAACAAAAAAGTAACTTATGGAGATAGGGTGATGCTCAAGTTTGGTTTATTCAGAAGTTGGACTTACAGTTTCGCTTTTGAGTTCTGAATACTTTTCTGGTCCATGGTTGAAGCAATTCTCTCAGCTTCCTCACCATGGCTCCTAAAGAGAATTTCTTCATTCTGACTGGTGGCTGGCTGTCTTGGGGGTCTTCTGCACCCAATTATACTGTGCTAAGGGTGGTTTAGGGTTTAATCTTGTAGGTACAAATGGGCCATGGGTGTGCAAAGGTCTAATAGCCCCTGCCCACAGAACAGCTGTAATCAGGGAGGAGCTGCTTGTTTTGTCCCCCACCTATCTCAACCCCTAACTTGTTCCTCAGTCCTTGTCTTTCATCCTCTTCTTCTATTTCTCCTTTGTCTCTTCCTGCATCTGCTTCTCCTTTCCTCCTGCCCACTGTCCTTCTTCCAATCCCCGTCTCCCCAGTCACTGTAGCTCACCCCTACTTTTATTCTCCCAACCTTCTCCGCCCTTTCCTCCTCTGCTTTCACATTCACTTCCCTTTGTCTTTGCAGTATCCCACCTCCTTGTTCTGTCCAAGCGTCCTCTTTCTGCTCTGTCTCCCTTTCTCTGTTCTTCCCTTTGCTCCTCCTCACTCGCCTCCCCATCTGTCTCCACCCTTACATTTCCTGCCCTCCCAAACTCCACTCCCTCCTTCTTGGGAGGCCAGCTGCGGTCCCTTGCCTGACTGAGTGTTCTTCGGTGACCAGCGATGACGTCCTCGCCAAGAGGCTGGGGATGAAAGGCTTGCTGCTTTTCAGCATCTTGTGCTGCAGTGCTGTGGGGCTTCACACACACTATATTAATGTTATGTATTATTTCTGTAGAGTTAGATTTCTGTAGAGTTTCTGTAGATGTTGCAAGAATGTAGAAGTTGCAAAAAACTAAGGATGACAGAAAAAACAAAAATAACCCAAAGGTCATCTAGCCCTCCATTCAGGTCAGTAGTTAGCCTTCCTTGCTAGGTGGGGCAGCCATATTTACAGGCAGGGCTTCATACATGAATGGCAAACCAGTGATATAATCAGATCAGGTCTGGCCTGAATGAGGTGAACTGAGGCAGCTGCTCACCACAGCTTCCTCATCTCCCCTACCCCATCTCACTTGCTTTCTTGTCCGCTACCATGTGACTTAGTGGCAGCACATGCAGAGCTGCTCTGCTCTTCTCTTAGGCATGCTGTATTTGAAAAGGAGGAAGGGGAAGGTGCAGAAGGTAAAGTGTGGAAGAGAGGAGAGGGGTGGACTAAAGAGTCTCCAAGACAAAGCGGGAGGTGGTGAGCAGGGGCGGCATTTGGTGCCCTGCCTCAGGTGCTCAAAGATCTGGAACATACTCCACTTCAGAACCAACATAAACATACATAATGGGCTATGTAAAAAGTCCATAGGAGAAATGGTGCAATTCTGGGGTGCCATTAATACAGTCTGAGTGCTCAGCATTTCTGTTCCTCTCCTAGGGTTCTGCTCCCACCTATTTTTCCTTAATTAAGAAGGTAGAAAGGGAGCCGCACAGTTTTCAAACCCCAGACAGAAAGGGGAAGAGCTGCTGCTGCCGCCTCCTTTATTGACAACAAGGTTGTTGTGGGGGAAGAGGGCTACCTGGCACCACATATGCATGCCTGTGTGGAGAGAAGATGCCTACATTTTTGTGGGGCAGGTTGTATGCTTGGCAGCTGTCCCCAAGTGTGAGAGTGTGTTTTCATCTGTTACCATCTTTCAGTGCTCCTGAAAAGAAAAGAAAAATTCCCCTTTTAGCCGCTATGATTGTGAACATAGCAGATAACTTAGGGTAGATAGTTATTTTTTTAAGATCACTTTTTTGTTCTCTCTTACCCCATTTAAACACCCTAATCTACTCATCACGATGGCTAACACAGGGTGTTGTTTTTTTAACAGCGCAATCCGACTTAACTTTTGTGCCGGTTTAACCAGCGGCACAGTGAGAACGGGAGGCCTCAGAACGGAAAAGGGATTCAAATCACCTCCCAAAGAGGAATTCAAAGGGGATTTGAATCCCTTTTCTGTTCTGGGGCCTCCCCGTTCTCGCTGCGCCACTGGTTAAACCAGCACAAAAGTTAAGTCAGATTGCGCTGTTAATCACATAAGTAAACATAAGGGTGGCTGTGATAATGAAAAATTCACCCCAAACCAGGAGATAGCTTGAGTGAACAGAGTTGCACAGGGCACGTAGGTAGAGTGTGAGGCATGACAGCATTTCGGGGAGGGGAGAGCACCAGTTGCTGTAGGTTTCCTCCCCCCCCCCAGTTCCTATTCTAGAACTTCTTGCACAACTCAAGGGATTTGCTCAGTAAAACAAAGCAGTCAGTCAAGCCATGACACAACCTACATGCCCAACAGTGGAGAGGAAAAAAGCAAAACTCAAACCAACAGTGGTTAAAATATATATCTAGCACCTTGTCAATGCCCATGACCTTTCTTTTGGTACTTGGGAGAAATGCATAAGCATTTCTTAGATAACTGATAGGGGGACCAGTTATCTTGCAGATGACTGAGGCAGCCATTGTAATGACAAAATATTCATGTGCTATGCTGCTGTAGGCGCCCAAAAAGGACATGGACTCTCATGCCCAATGAGAGCAACTTAGGCCATCACCCAACAGTGGTGTGCACTTAAGCTCATTAATTTTAACTCTGGCCTTAGGAGGATAAATTGAGTTCCTGTTGCTATGGTTACTGGAAACACCAGCACATCTTGGTTATATGGGAGAGAATAAAAGCCTGCGAGAAAGCAGGAGATGTGGACCAAATTGTGGATTCCAAAAACCCTGTTTCTCCAGATGGCTCAGCCAAGCACAGCAGGGTCTGAGAAGGGGGAATGAGGCCATGGGGAGCCACAATCTGGTAGGCAAGAACTGCTGCACTCTCCTTGCCTCCATAATTCATGGCAGAGAAAAGAGAGTCCCACGGGGGGGGCTTGGAAATGGAGAAGAAATATTTTGGGAACACTTGGCTTGCTTCTCTTGACATCACCCTGAATTTAGGCCTTATGCAGAAGGTGTTTCTGGCCTCTACTTGTTGCATTTGTTTTCAGTTGATTTTGAGAATATGAAAGACTCCTTGAAAATGTGAGACACTTGGCTTTGCCCATCCTGGCTGCTTCTTGCCAACTGGGAGAGGTTGGTTGGTCTGGGAGCTGGTCTGCCAGCTGGGAGAGATTGGCTGGCTAGGTTGGTCCAAGGTGTGAACCAGGACCAAATGCCCTTTGGAGGGGCAGCTCCAGCCTTGCTGAAGGAGGGAACTGCAAGACTGTTTTTGTTTTGTTTTTTTAATCCAGACCTCCTTAGACTCCCCCAAATAAATACTAGCCAGTCTCTCATATTCAATTATTTGACAAGGTAGGTGATGGCAACAGAAAATCAGGTACTTCTCAATAACGTGAATTACCTTGATCCACATTAGTGTGGCTTGATGGCTGGCTTTGGGACTGAAACCACCTAGTGGATGATCTACTCCAAGAGACAGATAAGTGTGACCTAGTTGATTCAGCTGCTTCTGATAACACAGTTTCTTTTGGGGTTACTTGACAAGGTTGGACATTGGCGGTACCACACTGTGGTGGGTCTACTTCTAATAATCAAGTAGATATCAGTGCTGACTGATCCATCGCATGGGACTTATTATACAAGATACCATCAAGTTTTAATATATACCCAGGTATCTAAAGGAGTATCTTCTCTTACATAAATCTCTCCACCAATTCAGATGCTCATCAGGAACCCTTCTCTGGTTGCCTCGGATGGTGAGAGGGCCTGCAGCGGTGCTCAAAAGACAGTACCTAGACACATTTAGCTGGTACCTTCTTTGCTATCTTTTAGACACCATGTGACAAGCATCCACAAATTAACTTACTAGCTTGCCAAAGACTAGTACCCCCAACTTTTTGGTGAGATGGACACTGTTCTGTCACTGGAACAATCTGCCTTGTGCAGTTGTGGGCTCTCCCACATCGGAAGTTTTCAAGCAGAAGCTGGATGGCCACCATCAGGGATGCTGCAGTTGCCTGCATTGAGCAGGGGATTGGACTAGATGACCTCCGAGATCCCTTCCAATTCTTACATTCTATGAGTCTGAGAACCCTTCCCCAGAAGTCCCATATGCACTGTTTTTGAGAAGGTAAGAAACAGCAGCAGTCTCTTTTCAACAGTGCAAGAGGTTTCCACTATTTCTTATCCCCAAATCCAAGTGCGAATAAGAGAAGACCCCCATCTCTAGTGGGTGGCAATCACAAGCAGTGGTTGGCTAGTAAGTGAACAACAACTGTAGATTCTTGTCAGGTGACGATTACCCTGTCCAACTATGCCTTGAGTAGCTGTCCGTGAAAATTTGAGATCCTTTAAATAGCTTAATCTGCTGCTTTTATCTGGGTTGTTGTTCCACTGTTTTATCTGCTTTTTAAATATTTCCTGCTTTATATTACTATTTTGTTTTTTTATTGTACTTTATTGCATATATTGTACTTTACTGCATATTTTGATATAGTATTTTATATACAAGCCACCTTGAGGCAGTGTGGTGAAACGTAAGATACAAATGCCACAAAATAACACTCAATTGCTGAGGTATGTTGTCCAGCAATTCAGGATGGTGTGTTATAATAAGTGCGAGTGATGTGTGAGTACAGCTCTTTTTCTCCTTTTCAGCAGATCCAGACAAGACACTGGATGCTAACACCTAAGCGCCTAATATATGCGTTGGGTCAATAATAGTGAATAAACAAAAGAGGATAATGTGGGAGGTCCGAGTGACCTGAAAGTTGGCGAGTCCCCATTAAGAAGGAGGTATTGCAGTTCTCTTGAACTATTAGGTGTGCAGTTTGGGAGTACTTCTAGAACCACAAGTAACAGCCATGACCCAAAGTGCATTTTACTAGCTGGTTTGTCAACTGTGAGGCTCCTATGAAATGGTGACCTAGTAACTATAATACAAGTCTTGGTATTTGCAAGTTGGACTACTGTAATAAGCACTACATGGGGCTGCCTGTGAAGGCTGAACTTCCAATTATTTCAAAATGTGGCAGCCCATTGGTTAGTGAAAGTGAACCATCAGAAACACGTAACACTGGAGAGTACAATTCAAAGTGCTGGTCCTAACTTTTAAAGCCATAAACAGTTTTGGTCCAGTTTATGGACCCATAAGGAGGCCTTCCTTGCTCAGAGGTGGGGGTGGCATAATGTGGAACACCACTTGATGCTGCCTCAGGTCCACTGCTGCCACCTCTGTACACACACCCCCCCCAAAAAAAAGCCCCTTACTGTGCTCCTCGTGCAATTTCTTCAAACACAGAAGTGCAGGACTTCCGGTTTTATTTAAAATGAAGGCGCTCCTTTGTTCATTTGGCACCTGTAAATAAAACTGGACACCTGCACTTCTACATTTGAAGAAACTGCATGTAGAGCATGAAGGAGGCAGATAATACACTTTCCACACTTTTAGCAGTGGAAACTGGGTCAATGTGGCTCACCACCGCAATGGCCTGGAGGGAGATGGCAGCAGTAGACTTTGGGTGGAGGGCACCCTGAATTCACCACCCTCTCACTCTCTACAATCTGCCACTGATGCAACCCACATCACCTCTCCTCATGGACTGGGCACCCTTGGCTTTCTTGTACATATCCCATTGTTCATACACTGAAGCAAACACAGCAACTATGGATGACATACACACATGTCTTGGGACTCCAGCCCAACCAGGATTTCCAGACAGGTGGCTCATGTTTACTGCAGGAAACACTAGCGTACCACTGTTATATACGCAGGTTTGTTTACCAGATGAAGTGTGGATCTGCCCTAAATGGTCCTGAGTTCTCAGACTTATGCACATGTAGGTTTAAAGACATGTGAATAATGTTCACAATTGATAATGTGTTTGCTATTAGAAAGACTGGTGTAATGCCACTTTTTCCAACACTAATTGCAATGTGTGCAGTTGAGATGAGCTGTGAATCAGGATGTCCCTGATTTAAGTCTCACCTCTGTCATGAACTCACTAGAAAGCCTAAGAGGCTGGCCACTACCCTTCAGTCTTCCATCTGCAAGTTCATTATCACCATCCCTTCTAATAAGGGATCCCTTCTAAATTCAGGTGGTCAAGGGGCTACCTGTTTAGAAGCAAAAACAGGGTCATATAACACTGCCAAAATAAGGTAGTGGTTTCTACATACTTGGAGACTCCCTAGGTATGCCAAAAGTATGTAAATTTGTAAAATTAAAAGAAAGAAAAAACACTAAACCAGTTAGCCTTGCCTCCAGGACCTGTCGAGCTTCTAGGACCTTAAGAAATGTTGAAAGCAGATGAAACAAATTCTTATAATCATTAATATAGCCTGGAAAGGGGGAATTTGGTCTTTACTGCTGCCTTTTGTGGTGAAGTGGAGACATATCATTGCCATCCAATTGCAGCTATGCTAAATACATGAATGTCTCCATTGGTTTCTATGGGCAGCTCTCCCTTCCACCCTGGGGGAGAACAAAAAGAGTCTGTGCAATCCTATGCATGTCTACTTAGAAGTCGGTTCCATTGAGTTCAATGGGGCTTTCTTCTAGGACAGCGTGTACAGGATTGCAGCCTCTAAGGAACTAGAACTTGGCTAGTCTGTGCAGATCTTTCAATAGTCTCTGGATGAGAACAATTGTTAGGGTTCCAGTTGAAAGAAACACAGGGAAATGGAGGGGTGGGGAAAGAGAATTGGTCCGCTCCAGTTCTTAAACATTTATAGTAATTATCTTGGAGGTGGGACTAGGGTTATGGGGGTGCATACTATGAGATTAAAAACTCTTCTCCTTTTACTATACACAGGGATGTTTCAGAAGGAAAAAAACTTTTCTGCTTTCGAAAACTATTACCAGCTCCTATATATGGCAACAAAATGCTCAGGCAGCCTCAAATCCGACCTTCTAGCACTATATAGCTTATTACAGAAAACCCTTAAGTGAGTGGGAAAGGGAAAAGGTGTCTTTTTTCCCTTTCCCTGCTCCTGAAACTGCCCTTTCCAAAACTTAAGACAGCACTACAAAGCTCTGCTCTAGGAGAATTCCTTTTATGGGACTGGCCCGGACACACTGCAACATTTTGCTGCAGGTTGTGGAAATAATACTGACTGCTGTAAAGATTACTGAAATAAAGTGACATGTAAATGCCTATCATTGCAAAGGATAGGGATGAAGGAAGCTAGGAATTCAGGAGTATCATAAGGTCATCCCAAATGCGAAACAGGCCCAAGGAAGATACATACATTCAGATAGTTTAAGTCTTCTAGTGCACTTGCTGCAACCGAGGATACATTCATACTCCAAGGCCACTACAGGAGCAAGGGGAACATTGCAAGCTTGTAGTTGTTGCTATGGCACTGTCCAAGGTGCTTTCTTTGGAGGAGGAAGGAAAAGGGTCCACTACCAGAAGCACATCTGCCCAGGTTGGTCTCCATTAACACTACTATGGATCCACTCCCCTCACAAGTCCATATTTCTGCATATGCTGGAAAATCAAAGAGGGGCACATTCATATACACAGTCATTGAGGGTGAAACAGCACAAGACATGAGAGATCTGTGATGGGATCTGTGGACATTTCTATGTTAAAAGCAGCAGAGGGCTCTTAGTTGGAGGAGCAGCGCTGGGGGAGGTGGGTGAACCTGTGCTGTTTTCCCTGTCTAAATTGGCTCTTGCAGGGACTATTGCAGCAAGAAATAGAAATGCATTCTGAAAACTGATTAACACACTTGAAGATATAAGGAGAAAATTATTAAATAAAAGAATATTTGAAGGTAACACAATCCCCTCTTGCCAATGAACTGCCTCCAACACCATGGAGCTTCCACAGGGGACCTGTTGCCATAGTCATGAGGGCAGCGCACGCGCACACACACACACACATCTTTTCTGGAAGGGTACAGGTACTCAGGGTTGTCTATTTGAGGGCCCTCCAGTTGCCACGGAGGCCTAGGTGCTCTTTGTCACAGAAGCCATCTCTGCCTAGCTGAGTGGCAGCTGTAGTCACATCGCCCAGGTCCTACGCCACAGGGATACCCTATATGCATGAACAATCCTGCCTATTGAATACGGAGACCGGATTGCCTCTGCTTGCCTTGGGGCCAGTCGGTGACCCGCATTCCTGGTTGCCGGGGTAGGAGTGGTACCCGTTGCCAGGGCCACCACGCCCTTGGCTCCCTTTCGTCGCCGGTGGGGGGGGGGGGAAGACCCCGTACTTACATGCCCAGGTCGCTGTAGGTGTTGTAGAACTCCATGTGGTTGCAGGCCTGGATCCAGCCCACCACCCAGGTATGGCGGCGCGGGATGGGAGGCATGAGGACCCGGGCTGCGGCGCGGAAGTAGGGCGTGCGGTAGCGCAGCACGATGGGCGATGTCTCTTCGATGGCGGTGGCGCCCGGCTCGATGGAGGCCGACACGTCGTACACAACGATGTTCTCCCTGCGCACCCGCGCCTTGCACGCCACGCTCTGCAGGCAGCCCATGGCCGGGCGGGGCCTGCCCCCCCTAGCCGCCCCTACCGGGGCCCCTCATCCGGCCGGCTCCGGGAGCAGCCAGCGCCCGAGCACCGCCCCAAGGAGTCCTGCTCATGGCAGCATTCGGAGGCGCTGCGGATGCCGGAGGCGCGAGCGCAGTGCACGGCTGGCTGCCGGAGGACTCTACCTGCTTCCCAGGCCGCCGCCGCCGCGCCTCTCCCTCCCCTTTCCGCCGTCAGTCAGCGCGACCAGCCTCCCCAGATAGTGTCCGTACGAGCAAAGCAGGCGGCGGCGGCGGCGGCTGGAGGGGGATCGCGGGGCACGCGCGTGCCTCTCTCAGTCAAGGGAAGGGGCTGGCTGGCTGAGATCCTAGCAGGGTGGGTCAAGAGACACGTGCGAGAAAGCGAGTCACGTGAAGGGTAGACGAGGTAAGGTTATAAACGGAGCGTCTCCCCAGCAAAGCATACCAAGAAGGAGCCCACCACGCGAGCTAGGCTTGGGTTTGGCAGGATTTTCCGGAGCAAAGGAAGGAACCGTATTGAAAATATGGCTGTTATATCGGACTGGGCTGGGGACGGTGAGCAGGAACTGACCACATTTTATCGCATGCTAGTAGTGTTGGTGTACTGTCCATCAAGACAGACAGCTACTACAACGAACATTTCAGTATTGGTGACAATTTTGTCGTTTACCACCACCACTCCTCCCCGCCCAGATCTTTTAAAGACGTACACAACACTGTCCTTCTGCAAACATGCGCAAATGTAAATTGTATAGTAACTTTGGCATTCGCGGTTTCAAACTGTTTTCAGAGGACCCTGGAATTCCTCTGAAGCTTGCCAGTGGCTTCTCAAGGAGATGGTCATGGAAGTTTCTGTGAAAGTCAGCTTGTGTGGACCTCTGCACCCTTCCCTATGCAAAATGTAGCCACAGAGGAATGCTTTGCATATTCTAGAGGACAACTCTCAGGCTGCAATCCTACACATACTTGCCCAAGAATAAAGCCTGAGACACACCACATGCATTTTTGTGCGTTGCATAAGGCAGCGCCACTTGTGGCTGGTGTGTCTTGTCTTTTACCAGCATGCACCAGGACAGCAGTGTCCCGGTGCGAGCTAACCTGTGCCAAGTCAAGCTTTTGCCACGCTTTGCCACATTCAACCAAATAGGAGGCTGCTGACAGCGCAATCCTGTGTAACCTTGCACCAGTGAAACAGTAGATGCACCGGTGCAAGTGCACTTACACTAGCAGCAGATTTAGGTCATATCTGACTGGTCTAGTGGTGTTCCCTACATCTTAATCTCAATTAAGTCTTAAATCTCAATTTAAGATTAATCTTAATCTTCTAGATTAAGCTGAATATATTACCAAAAATGATGTTCTTATTTCAAACAATACCAGCGATTATATCTGATGCACCATTTAAAGAATGGCAGTAAGACCTTTCTAAATTTATTTGGCAAGGGAAGAAACCAAGAGTGAAATATAAGATTCTTCAAGATGCAAAGGAGAGAGAAGGATTAGGATTACCGGATTTGAAAGTATATTATGCAGCATGTTGTTTTGCATGGTTGAAAGAGTGGATATATTTACGAAATAGAAGATTATTGGAGTTAGAGGGCTCTGACTTGAGATTTGGTTGGCATGGGTATCTGTGGTATGATAAAGTGAAAGCAAATTTGGAATTTAAAAATCATTATGTTAGACACGCACTTTGGAAGATATAGATCTGATATAAACCTAGGTTTTATAATAAAATACCAGTACCTTTATGGGTTGTGCCGTATGAAGCTCATTTTGCAGAAAGTACCTTGACACGAGAGAAAGGATTATTGTACAGAAATATATTAACTTTTTCGCAAGGAGAATGTACAATGAAGTCAAGAGAAGAATTAATGGAAGAACTGAATTGCCAATGGTTTGTACTGTATATGTTCAGATATTGGAGAGATTTATAGTGCAATCCTGTGTAACAGTAGATGCACCAGTGTAACTGCACTTATGCCAGTGTAAGTGCACTTACACCGGTGCATCTGCTGTTACACCAGTGCAAGGTTACACAGGATTGCGCTGTTAAAATGGATAAGAAGGATTTGTAGAAGAAGAATCAATACTGGAGATACAATTAAAATCTGAGGACCAGCTAATTTCAAAAATGTATAAATTGCTTTTGAAATTCAAGACAGAAGAACTGGTTAAAGAATGTATGATTCAGTGAGCAAAAAAACGTAGGTCATGAAATTTTAATGGAACAGTGGGAGCAATTATGGTTAAAACAGCTGAATTTTATGTTAAATGTTAATATTAAAGAAAACATGTATGAAATGATGTATAGATGGTATATAACCCCAAGCAAATTGGTGAAAATGTTTGGGAAGGTATCGAATAGCTGTTGGGAATGTAAAAAGCAAGAGGGAACTTTTTATCATATGTGGTGGACATGTACTCAAAGAAGTATTGGATTCAGATTCATAAACAGATACACAGCACACTCCTGTAACAGTAGATGCACTGGTGTAAGTGCAATTACACTGGCATAAGTGCACTTACACCGGTACATCTACTGTTATACCGGTGCAAGGTTATACAAGATTGCACTGACAGTTGATTTTAACGATTAAGGTGCAAATGAAACCGGAAGGTTTTTTTGTTGGGTATGAGGAATCATCATGTAGGGGGAAAATTTGAAACTTTGTTTTTATATATAAGTGCGGCAAGAATTTTATATGCACAATATTGGAAGAATTCAGAAATACCTTCGCTGGAAGACTGATGCATAAAAGTTTTGGATAATACTGAAATGGATACACTTTTAATTAAGGACCTTTTGTGAATAATTGGAAACCATTTATTGATTTTTTAAGGGCGAGAGAGAAGAATGAGGCGGATTTAATGATTAGAATGTTGGTGATATTTTGCCTTAGTTGGATATTATATGTAGAAAATAGTTAATAGTATGCTAGTAGGATATATTGCTTCGTGCTTGCTTTAACTTTATGAAATATGTATTGTTTTTTGTTTTAATATTACATTAATAAAATATACTGCATATACTCGTGTATAAGTCAAGAAATTTATGCCTCAAAAATAGCCCCTGAAAACCTGGGTCAACTTTTCCATGGGTCAGTGATAAAAAAACAAGCTAATCCACAACAATCAGATGTTTGGAGCAATTCAAAAATCAGATAGGTGTTAATTGCCCTACAAAGAGCTGAGCTCAGTTGCTGCGTTTTTTAACATCTTAAAACATTTGCAAACATTTGAGCTCAGTTTTCAATATAGCTTCTATATACTTTGCAATATACTTTGCAATATAGCTGCTGCAGTTTGCAATACAGCTTCTAATTGCTTTGCAAAGGGCTGCTGCAGTCTGGAAAAAGACGCAGCGCATTAGCGCTGTGTCAGGGGAAAGTCCCAGCTGGCCAGGACAATGAGGAGACCGGCTGGGAGCCCGGAATTTGGGCTCCCTAACCTGATTGTCCCGGCCAGAACCAGGACTATGGTAAGGCTACGTAAGCTCCTTCACCTTTCTTCCTGTCTGGAGAAGAGCTCAATTTTGTGCTGTTTCAGAACAAGGTAAAATGGCTCTTTTTTTTACCCACCCAAAACTTTTGTTGCTGCCTCAGAACAATTACTGGTAAGTCATTTTCAAAGAATTTCATACACTCTTAAGTTTTACACTCGACTTATCTATGGGTCATAGGAAATTTTATGGTGTGTTTTTTTTGCTTAAAATTGCCATCAACTTATACTCAAGTATATACAGGGTAGTTAAAGAAAAAAGAAAACGGATAGTTTTTTCAGTCAGTGCTGCAAAGTTGGACAGTAATGGGCCCTGAGTAAAGTAGCTTTGGTAGTTGAAAGTGTTGGTACCGCTGCTCTAGAATGTCATCTCCTGAGACTCCTATTTAACTCAGTTCTTCAGACTTCTGCCCAGAGAAGTTCAGCTGTGGGTACATGGCTTGAACTCGGTATGGTATTTCCATCCGCAGTGATTCTGTTGCGGAGTCTAGTCCCCCTAAGTTTTTTAGTTTATAGAGTCATAGAATGGTAGAGATGGAAGAGAACCTTGAAGGTCTTTTAGCCCAACTCCATGCTCAGAGCAGGCAACAGCTACAGAATCCCTGACTGGTGGCTGTTTTGTCTCTGCTTGAAAACCTCCAATGAGGGAAAGCACACTACTGCACAAGGCAGCCTGTTCCAGTGCTGGACAGCTCTTACAGTGAGGAAATTCTTCATGTTTAGCCTAAAGGCTGATTTACACTGCACTGCGTCCTGCGCTTTGCAGAGATTTTTACAGTCTTGCGGAGCATTTGCGTGCTCCCGATGCTACGGCGTGTACAATGCGTCAAAGATGGTTCCGACCATGTTTTGAGGGGTTGCTTCGCCGGACGCAATGCAGCCACCAATCGGATGAGAGGGGGGAGGAGAGTGCCAATCACAGCTGCGCTTCACACAGGAAGGCGGGACAACAGGCAGGAAGACACTCCTCCGACCCGCTCGGCGGAGGCAGGGGCAAGACGACTTCACGCTGGACGCAGTGCTGAGTAGATCCGGCCTTAGAGCGCAATCCAGCGCAACTTTAGAGCAGCGGAGCAAGCACTCCACTGCTCTAAGCCATTGCAAACATGCTGTAAAGCACGTTTGCGACGACTTGTAAGGGCCACCGGCATGGAAGCCAGCAGCCCTCACTCCGGCGCCGGATCGTCCCTGCAGCCACAGGAGAAGGTAAGGGATCCCCCGGCAGGGGCAGTCCAGGCAGCGAGGGGGTCATTGGCTGATCCGGCCTGGGGGGGCGGGGATGGTGGCCGCCATATCCCCGTCCCGTTCTTGGGCTGGCACGGCCTTTACACGGCCTCCTCGGACGTATGCCAGCTAAATAGCTGGCGAAAATCCAAGGAGGCCCATTCCCCCAAGTAGATCACAATTCGGCCCAAATCACAATTGGCCCAGAACGGATATAGGATCCAGCGAGCGGCCATAGGGCCGCCTCCGGATACTTACAGTGGATTGCACTGTAAATCTACTTCCCTGTAGTTTCAACTCATTGGTTCTAGTCCTGTCCTCTAGTCCTGCTCAGGTGCCACAGAGGGTAAGTCCTCCCCTTCCTGTTGTTGGTTCTATACATTCTTTGACATACAGAACTTGTATATCATTCTCAATATGCCCATCCCTGTCCTTTCTATAAAGTTTGGATCCCAGAATAATTTCATCCCACTGTTTTTCTCCATTCCATAAGGGTTCTATATCTGTGTTCTTCTTTGCAATCAATCACTCAAGCTCAGCTCAGAGCCTTCTGGTATTTGCATATAAACCCTATACATTGTGTCTTCTTTCAAAGGTTGGTGGCATGTCCCTTTTCTTACTGCAGCCTTTTACCCTCGTTGACTCACTAACAGCGCAATCCGACTTAACTTTTGTGCCAGTGTAACCATCGGCGCAGCGAGAACGGGAGGCCCCAGAACGGAAAAGGGATTCAAATCCCCTTTGAATTCCTCTTTTGGAGGGGATTTGAATCCCTTTTCCATTCTGGGGCCTCCCGTTCTCGCTGCGCCGATGGTTACACCGGCACAAAAGTTAAGTCGGATTGCGCTGTAAGTCAACTCCTACCCGTATGCTCATTTCCAAACCGTGCCCTTTCTCCTGAATGATCTCTAAAACACTGATACCCTTATCTGTTAGGGTTACTTAGGCCCAAACCTGATGCAGTGGTGGAGGCCGGACCGCCCCCCCCCCCGCACCAGAAGTGACGTCGCCGCTGTAGCCATTTTGGACCATACCGGGACACAGGGTGGATGGGAGGGCCAAACCTGCTGCCACCGCTCCTCGCTCGCGCTGACGAATGGCATGATTCGCACCAGTGCCGGCCACTGTGACATCCCCCCTGCTCACCTGCCACCTGGGGCCTGATCCCGCCGCCTCGGGGCCCACCACCCCTCTGCCCCCCTGATGACGCCTCTGACCTGATGCTGCCCAGCTACTGTTGGCTTTCTGCCAGGGTCAGTTTAAAAGTTGCTCTGCAATCCTTTTCATCTTAAATGCTAGCAGTCTGGCTCTGTTTTGGTTCAAGTGGATCCCGTCCCATTTGTACAGCTTGTCTAAAAATCTTTCCCAGTGCCTAACAATCCAAATCTCCCCTCCCAACACCACCATCTCATCTACACATTCAGAGTTTTCAGCTCCTTTTTTCTACCCTTTAGGTAGAATAGATAGCATTTCTAAAAATTATCCATCCACTATGCACGCATAATCAATCGGATTCAACTTAATTTGGGAGCTACCAATTTAATATTTGGCTCAGTAGTTTCGGGTGGACAGACTTCGTCCTCTGTTCCCTTATCTGTCGGAGTTCCTCAGGGCTCTGTCTTGGGTCCCCTTCTGTTTTCTCTATACACACTATCCCTTGGTAAACTCATTAGTTCTTTTGGTTTTTCCTATCATCTGTACGCCGATGATACCCAGCTATATCTTTCCACCCCTAATCTTTCGTCAGAGTTAGAGCTGCAAGTGTCATCCTGTTTAACAGCTGTCTCTCATTGGATGTACCATCGACGTTTGAAGCTCAATATGTCTAAAACTGAGCTTCTCATTTTCCCTCCTAAGTCCACTCTTCATTATTCCTTTTCTATCTCTGTTAATAATGTTTCTATTCAGCCGGCTCAGGAAGCCCGCAGTCTTGGTTTTATCTTTGATTCCTCTCTATCATTCAGTTCTCAGATTCAGACTACAGTTAAAGTCTGTAGATTTTTTCTCTATAATATTGCTAAAATCCGTCCATATCTCTCCGTTTCTACTGCAAAAACATTGGTTCATGCTCTAGTAGTCTCACGACTAGATTACTGTAATCTTCTCTTGGCAGGGCTTCCTCTTTCTCATCTCTATCCATTAATTTCTGTTCAGCATTTAGCTGCACGCATTATTTCACTTGCTCGCCGTTATGATCATGTTTCCCCTCTGTTGTCCTCCCTTCACTGGCTTCCTTTTCCTTTCCGTATCAGGTATAAACTTTTGTTACTCACTTTTAAAGCCCTGCACGGGCTAGCCCCTCCTTATTTAACTGATCTCCTTTCTCCATATACTCCTACTCGTACTCTTCGCTCTGCTAGTCAAAGCCTTCTTTTTCAACCCAGGATCTCCTCTGCTCTGTCTCGCATCCGTCCTTTCTCTCTTGCTGTCCCTCATGCCTGGAATCTTCTTCCTCTCCATGTACGGCTCCTTACTTCCCTAACCAGCTTCAAAGCTGAGCTGAAAACCATACTGTTTAGGGAAGCGTTCCCAGGGAATTTGTGATTGTTCTCCCGCTGCTTGACAGTGTTGGTTATGATGTAAGTTAACTGACTGATGCGATGTGATTTGTTTTATATTCGATGTTTTAATTTCTATTTTCCTTTTATATGGTAATTTTATTCTTTCCTCTTTTATTTGTAACTATTTTAGAGTGTACGCCTTGGGCAGGCTTTTATATTCTTTCTGAGTTTCTTTTGTAATTCTGTACAGCGCTGTGTATACTTACAGCGCTTTAGAAATAAAGTTTAATAATAATAATAATAATAATAATAGAATCATGATCATTAATAACATTAAACTACTCAAAAACCCTAACTGAAGTCCTCAGAAAAAACAAGATTTGTTCAGGAAAATTCTGAATTAAAATGAATGTATTTAATCTTTGACCATTAGACATAAACATGATGAAAGCCACTTCACCTAATGTTCTTCTACAACAGACTTTTAAAAATCTTTCAACCCTCAGGGCCGATTCACACTAGAGTTTTCCCGGCGCGGATGCCCCAGCCCTTGCCCCTGTCCCTGCGTCTGCGCTTGTCTATGCGGTTGGATACGATCTATGCGCTTGTCTATGCGGTTGGACCTTGTTCCTCCTTCTGTCCCGCCTTCTTAAGAAAGCGCAGCTGTGATTTGGTGAACAGAAGTGCGCTCCGATTGGCCAAAAAGCGACCCTTCTTTGACCCTGCGCCTTTTCCGCTCTCGGAAGTTCACAGACAGACAAAGACAGAAAAGTTCAGTGCCCGCCTCGCTCGCTCTTTCTTTTGTGCTCCTTGTGCGCTACCCTCGCTATCCTAGCATACAGGGAACTGAAGATTTGGCAGTGACTCCCAGCTCTTGGCGGAAAGTTGCACACGGGAAACCTTGAACTATACTTCCACGCTGATTGGAGGTGGCTATGATTGGCATGCCGCTAGTCTCCTCCCCCTCCCATCCGATTGGTGGGCTGCCGTAGCTCCGCAAGCATCCCCCAGCTCCGCAAGCGCAACCGCCTCAAAAGTTGCGGGGAAACCATCTTTCCTGCTGCTCCGCAAGATGCTACGCAAGCTGCTCCGCAAGCATAAAAACAGCTCCGCACAACCCTCCGCAGATCCGCAACGAGCCTGGTAAACTCTAGTGTGAATCGGCCCTCAGGGTATTTGAAAGATTCAATTTGTAGAGATTCAAATCAATAGGCATGAAGGGGGGGGGGGGAATGAAACATAACTGTCCAGGGGAAAAGATAGGCCAAAAAACAGAGAGACTGAAAACTGAGGATGCCAAAAATATGCACAATATTATCCTGATGTGAAGCCTATACCCGTGATGGCGAACCTATGACATGCGTGTTTCCCCCAGGGCCTCAATACACCTTACATTTTCGCAAAAGTTTTACAGGCTTGTCTTAAACATTTAGTGCAGGGATTTTGGCAGACCTCTTTCAAATTATTCTCTAGTAAAACTAAGCAACAAAAAAGTCACTAATTGATGTTAAATAAAATGCAATGTGTTCTATAGTTGTTTTCAGTTCAGTTCAAAAGTACTATTAAAAGTAGCAATAGACAAAGTACTATTAAAAGTTCGGGGGGGGGGGAACAACACACACCAGCAGAGTCAAGTTCGGCATTTTCAAAATCTTTGGCACACCAAGCCCAAATGGTTCGCCATCACTGGCCTATACTGTACTACGGTAGTGTACAGTATATCTGTTCTTTTGAATAAGCTTCCAAAGCAGAAAGTGGATCTGTGAATACTACTGTTTGAAAAACAAACAGTGGCTTAAGTGCTGCATTTGCTGACACTATCACCTATCTAGTGCATATATAGGTAAAGGTGACCCCTGACAATTAAGTCCAGTCATGTCCGACTCTAGGGTGTGGTGCTCATCTCCATTTCAAAGCCGAAGAGCCAGCGTTGTCTGAAGACGCCTCCGTGGTCATGTGGCCGGCATGACTCCCCTTGCCACAGCGCGTAGCATGCAGCTGGAACACAGAGCGCTGTTTACCTTCCTGCAAGCGGTACCTATTTATCTACTCGGATTAACATGCTTTGGAACTGCTAGGTTGGCAGGAGCTGGCCAAGCAACGAGAGCTCACCCAGTCGCGGATTCGAACTGCCGACCTTTCGATCACAGCTCATGGTTCAGCGTTTTAACCCACTGCGCCACCTGCTGGCCATAGTGCATATATAGTCCACTTTAAAACCAAATAAAATTATTTAAAAATTAATAAAAATGAAAAATTGGAATAAAAACACATAACATGACTATTTGTGTTGAATAAAAACACATAACACCGCTTTTTGCATTTTTAATGAAGAAATTTTGGAAAAAAAAACACCCCCAAACCTCACCTCTACCCATATGGCTTAAGCCTGAGACACACCGCACACGTCGGGGTGCGGTGTGTCCTGGTGCGTTGCGTGAGCATTGCGTGAGCGGGAATGCTATGCAATGAACCCAAGGCACAGCTGTGCCTTGTGGTCCCCAATGATTGGTCAATTGCTGGTCTCCAGTGATTGGTCGCTTGCAGTGGAGGAGGAGTGGTGAGAGAATGCGGGGGAGGACACGGAGGACAGGGAGGAGGCAGAATATATGGAATGGGGATGTGGGGGTGGCGGCTTGTAAATCTAAGGAAAAAGTGGGATGCTTCTTCTCTTTCTTGCCTGACTAAAGTTATCTCTGGGATGTCTAGATGGGTCAAGGAGGTGGAGCCGAGCGATCCTCTTTTGATTACTCGTAGAAATAAAGTGATTGGAATAGAAATAAAGTGATTGGAATGGGATCATTGCACTGCAAAGCCCTAGACGCTTTACCGAATACAGAATACAGGCACATGGGCAGATGGGAAGGGGGTTTATAGAGTCTGTGGGCGACTGAGCCTGATCATCAGCAGGACGGGGGACTGAATGAGCGATTCAATGGTAAACAGAAGTGAAAATGAGTTATTATGCCTGGGGACAGACCCACAAGAGTCGGTCTCTTTTTTATTTTATTTCAAGTATCCCAGCAACGTTTATCTCTGTGACAATTGGATTAAAAAAAACTTCATTGGATAAACAGCTTTCATTGGATAAACGTGTCGCTCCCAGTACTGCCTCCACAGAACTTAACTCACAGCGCAATCCTGTGTAAACTTGCACCAGTGTAACAGTAGATGCACCGGTGTAAGTGCAATTACACTGGCATAAGTTCACTTACACCGGTGCATCTACTGTTACACCAGTGCAAGTTTACACAGGATTGCGCTATCAATCTTTTAACAGATTTTCCAGCATTAATGCCAAATATCCTCTACAGCTCTCAGGGCACAATCCGAACCTACTTAGGCCACCGTTGTAACTAGCGGCCCAGCGAAAACGGGAGGCCCCAGAATGGAAAGGGGATTCAAATCCCCTTTGAATTCCCCTTTTGGAGGGGATTTGAATCCCCTTTCCGTTCTGGGGCCTCCTGTTTTTGCTGGGCCACTGGTTACAACGGCAGCCTAAGTAGGTTTGGATTGCGCCCTTAATGTAAAGATTTCCTTCTTAAATTTTGTTCGGAAGCTTTCATGGCCAGCT
The DNA here is from genome assembly GCA_026170595.1 of Plestiodon gilberti rubricaudatus. Lineage (NCBI taxonomy): Eukaryota > Metazoa > Chordata > Lepidosauria > Squamata > Scincidae > Plestiodon > Plestiodon gilberti. The sequence goes on along the minus strand of JANXHW010000004.1, from coordinate 102,783,393 downwards.
AACAGCACACAATGTTTGACACTTACGGGTATAGATGCCATGTAACAAACAGGAAACTTGAAATTTAAACAGACTCCTATGCCGTTGGCGGGTCTCCGATTCAGGCAGCCGCAAACGGTGTAAAAATACTTTTAAAATCCAAGGTATATTTGCCCAACGTTTCGTTCCGGCAACTCGGAACTTCCTCTGGGGTAATCTGAAAAGATTTAGGTGATACTGCCTTTCCTTCATCTGCAGGCTTTATAAACCAAAAGTGCGGGAAAATGGCGATTCAAAACATCAACAGTGTCCTGGGATGATCCCACACACCGGTTGTCGATTACGTTAGACTAGAGCTGCTAGATAGTTGAGGCAGGTCAGCTGTGGGGGATTCCTTAAGCTGAGTCCCTTTGTTAAAGGAGCCTACCCTGTTACGATCTCCGCTGTCAAACTTACAGCGCGGGAAGGAGCGGTTCAAACAACGGCAATGTCCTGGGATGACCCTGCTCGTCGGTATCGCTATATATTGAATTGAGGGTATTAAAGCAAAACAACTAGATGAGCTATCCTCAGGCTGAATCCTGGTATTAATAGAGCCCACCCATTGAAATCTCTACTGAGAACTCGCAACGCAGGGGAATAGCAGTTACAAGCATCGGAGGTGTCCTGGGATGACCCCTTCTGCCGAAATTGGCAATATTGGGTAAAAATTCATGATGTTAAGTCCAATCGGCGAGTAGTAATTATTGATGTTGAGTCCAGTTAGCAGTGGAAGAAACCTGGAACTCATTCCTTCATCAACGGAGTCACCCTGTTGAAGTTCCCGCAGTCACACTTACAGATGTTCTCCTGTTTGCGTATTTCGTTCTCGATCTTTCAATTGAACTACATTCATGTATAATCGGCATCCAAATTTTATTGGTGAATATTAGGTCCTGCTGACGATTAATCAGTTCATTAGTTAAAGGAACAACAGATAAGATTGCACGCATTCTTCAACAAGGAGGAGTAAAAACTATTTTTAGACCCACCTCCAAAGTGCAACAAATATTAAGCAATCCAAAAGATAGACGACCATTACTATCCAATGCAGGAATTTATTCCATCCCATGTGAATGTAATAAAATTTACATAGGGATGACGAGCAGAAGCATAAATACTAGAATGTCAGAACATGAAAGATCATTGAGGTTAAAACACCCGGAACAGTCTTCAATTGCTGAACACGCGTTGAAAGAAAAACATAAGATCCAGTTCGACAAAACGAAATGCCTGCAAAAAGAAACCAACTTCAAGATCCTACGTCATCTGGAGGCATTGGAAATAAGTAAAAGGACCACTAATGAACTGATTAATCGTCAGCAGGACCTAATATTCACCAATAAAATTTGGATGCCGATTATACATGAATGTAGTTCAATTGAAAGATCGAGAACGAAATACGCAAGCAGGAGAACATCTGTAAGTGTGACTGCGGGAACTTCAACAGGGTGACTCCGTTGATGAAGGAATGAGTTCCAGGTTTCTTCCACTGCTAACTGGACTCAACATCAATAATTACTACTCGCCGATTGGACTTAACATCATGAATTTTTACCCAATATTGCCAATTTCGGCAGAAGGGGTCATCCCAGGACACCTCCGATGCTTGTAACTGCTATTCCCCTGCGTTGCGAGTTCTCAGTAGAGATTTCAATGGGTGGGCTCTATTAATACCAGGATTCAGCCTGAGGATAGCTCATCTAGTTGTTTTGCTTTAATACCCTCAATTCAATATATAGCGATACCGACGAGCGGGGTCATCCCAGGACATTGCCGTTGTTTGAACCGCTCCTTCCCGCGCTGTAAGTTTGACAGCGGAGATCGTAACAGGGTAGGCTCCTTTAACAAAGGGACTCAGCTTAAGGAATCCCCCACAGCTGACCTGCCTCAACTATCTAGCAGCTCTAGTCTAACGTGATCGACAACCAGTGTGTGGGATCATCCCAGGACACTGTTGATGTTTTGAATCGCCATTTTCCCGCACTTTTGGTTTATAAAGCCTGCAGATGAAGGAAAGGCAGTATCACCTAAATCTTTTCAGATTACCCCAGAGGAAGTTCCGAGTTGCCGGAACGAAACGTTGGGCAAATATACCTTGGATTTTAAAAGTATTTTTACACCGTTTGCGGCTGCCTGAATCGGAGACCCGCCAACGGCATAGGAGTCTGTTTAAATTTCAAGTTTCCTGTTTGTTACATGGCATCTATACCCGTAAGTGTCAAACATTTCCTTCTTAATCTTCACACCATGTATTCTTTCACCTTGTCTAATGTCTCTACTCAAAACGCCAATATAAACCACAATGGTGATAATAATGGGCATCCTTGCCGTGTTCTTTTTTGAATTTCAAATGTCTTGGTGAGTTCACCATTCACTAATAGTCATTCAGTTTGTGACATCTAAATTGAGTTTATCCAACTATTACAATTTTCTCCAAAGTCCATCTCTCCTAGGACGTCTAGTAAAAAAGACCAGTTCAAATTATCAAAAGCTTTTTCTGCATCTATGAAAATTAATGCTAATTGTTTATCTATGCGTTTATCAAAATGTTCCAACATATCCACAATTCTTACATTATCACTGATGTCTATTTAGTAAACACACACGCGCGCGCACACACACACACACACACACACACATTTATCTTCATGTATAAAGTTTTGCAACATCCTCTTCATTCTCTCCGCCAAAATTGATGCAAATATTTTATAGTCATTATTAAGCAATGATATAGGTCTATAATTCCTTATATTATTTAAATCTTGTCCTTTTGGTATCAAAGTTATATTTGCCTCTTTCCAAGAATCTGGCATTTTTCTATTTTGTAAAATATCATTCCCTGTAAGCCTCCTGATCACCAATGGATCTGTGCCAGCCCTTTGGCTGGTGCAAGTCAGAGAGAAAAGGGGCATGTCGGGAAGCAAGAGGATAGTATTCTGGGGCAGGCCTCCTGCCCCCACGTGCCCCGTTCCACCCACCCCCACCTTGTTCTGCCCACCCCGCCAGCTTACCTGCACTCCCCTGCAGAGCCAGGTGCAGTAGTGAGCTATGCTGCTGCCACCATTTCGGATGGCAAATCCAAAATGACCACTGGCCGCCCGCTCTGTGCATCATGGGGCCTTGGTGATGCTGACTAGCATTACGACAGCGCAACCAGTCCTATAGGATTGGGTCGTAAGAAAATAATATGTTTTTGAGCTAAAGCCCATGTTAATCATGCTCATCATTCTAGGGGGGGCAACCTCCGCCTGTAAACTTCCTCACCATCTCTGGGGATTACACAGGGTGCTTGAACTTGAACCATCTCAAGTCCTATTAGCATTTCTCAGCCATTTATAGAAAGTTATAATTAACATGTCGGTCTTTTCTCATTCTTTCAACATAAATACTCTTAATTGCCAGCCTGCAGCATTTTTCTTAGGTCATACTTCACAGTGTGATGTTGGGGTTGGGAGGTCAATCCAAATAGGCTCAGCTGCCAGCAAGATGTTATAAGGCAGATATCATGTGAGTGGGGCTATTTTTTCTCAAGAGTTAACATGTCATCATTGGCTGAGAATAAGATATCATAGGTACCTATTGTGTGATTATTCTTGGCAGAAACATGAATTAGCTGCATCCCAGCTCCCCAGCCAACACTATTACTTCCAATCTGCCTATTTATTTATAGCCATGCTACAAAACGATGCTATGGACAGAACACAATAATTCATTCTGGTGCAGCACCAGCAGCATCATTTAAATATTAGTGCTGCACAAACTGAGCCACTGAAAAGGTCTTATCCTCCTCTTCCCCCCCCAAAAAAAAAAACCTCTAGTATTTTGTACCATATATGCAAGATTATCATTTGTAACTCAGATTTTTAAAAAGTGCTGCCACTCTTTGGTATCGATCCATCAAAGTGTAGAAGAGACCCACAGAAAAGGAACTTGCATTGTAAGGGATTCAGTATTGATTAAAAAAAAAGGGTTTGATTGAACTATGGCCAGTGTTCCCTGTAAGGGGTTTGCGCCAATACGTGAACCCCTTCCATAGCTGAATGGCATTGTGATGCTGCCTCCAGATGTTTGGCAATGACATCATCACGTCACTGCTGAACTTCTGCATAGCCGAGCTCTGTGCTGCGTGGAGCGTGGCTTGAAGGTACGCAGCCAAGTGGCCGCAATTTCACTAATGCATTCCGAGGAGAGAGGGGGGGCAGGGAGGCTACTGTCAGAGGGGATAGGATCCAGCACACACCATTGCTGCCGGATCCACCTCCTCCCTGCCCAGTTCCCCCTCCCCCACCATCTTACTTGCCTTGGCAAGTTGTTGCAGGTTTAGCGACATGTGCAGGAAAACTCAGGCCTTCCTGGCAACATACTACTTGGTAGGCTTGCCATCCGTCCCAGAAAACCTGGGACTGTCCCGGGTTCCGGGCTCCGGTCCCAGATCAGTCCTGGGCTTTCCGGGCCTGGTGAAGCCTCCGCCGCTTCCAAAAGTGCAAAAAGGCACCTTTTTTCCAGTGCCACCATCTTGGATCTTGTGAAATCTCACGAGATCCAAGATGGCGGTGCCCAAATCTCATGATGGCACATGAGGCAGTGCCCACATGAGTACTACTGCCTCATGTGCCCTCACGAGATTTGGGCGCCGCCATCTTGGATCTTGCAATATTTCGCAAGATCCAAGATGGCGCCACCGGAAAAAAGGTGCCTTTTTGCATCTTTTGGAAGTGGCGGAAGCTCTGGAGGGGGCAGGAGTCCTGGCCGGCTTGGATGCAGCAGGCTAGGCTCCAGGCGGTGGCGGCGGCGGCAACGAGAAGGATGGCGGCAAGGAAGTGCGGCAGCGGCAGCAATGGCGGCGGAACAGGTAAGTGGCAGCAGCGGCAAAATGGCCATTTTCATGCCCAAAAATAAATAAATAAATAAAATTTCGGGCGCCCCTCAGGGGCAGTGTCACAGTTGGAGAGGGGGTGTCCTGGTTGGAAACCGGGAAAATATGGTATGCCTACTACTCGGCACACCCAGCGCTAGCGGAACGCATGTTCTGCCAGCGCTTTCAGCCCAAAGGATTGGGCTGTGAGACATCTTGTTCCTCTTTATCCTGGCTCTGAGGAGAAACTTGTAGGAGCACCTCACCTTCCCCTGACTCTGGATCTCTTCCAACAGCTGTGGTCTGATTGAAACAGTGCTCTTTAAAGGACAAAATTACATCTTACCCTAAATGTGTAATGTGGCCTGATGTGTTTGTACCTTTTTAAAACAAAAAAAAAATAGTGACCTGGAGGGACTGTGAAAGGGAACAGTACTGTGGCGGCGGATGGGGGGGATTTAGGACTCCCACATAAACCATTTTAATGAGAAGGAAAAAAAGCTTGGAAGTATTCTTTTTCCTCTTTAAAATAGCACGGGGGGGGCGTGTTTAAAGGCAGAACTCTGGCATGGTCATCACCTCCTTTTGTGGTGTCCCCCCCCCAGGCCACTATTTTTAGAAAAGGAAAAAAAAATACTGGCCACTTTAAGGTTACCATGTAACTTGGCCCAGTGCTCCTTCACTATTTTATTTATTTATTTTTCACATTTTTATACCGCCCTTCCTCCAAGGAGCTCAGAGTGGTGTACATATTTCCTCCCCTCCTTTTTTTTTTGTCCTCACAACAACCCTGTGAGGTAGGTGGGGCTGAGAGATAGTGAGTGGCCCAAGGTCACCCAGGAAGCTTCGTGGCTGAGCAGGGATTTGAACCTGGATCTTCCAGGTCTAAGTCCGACTCCCAAACCACTACACCATCCTGGCTCTTGCACTATGTAGTTTAATGAAACTCCTTGACATTTTTTCTGTTATGATTCTCATTTTATTTTTTTATCTATGTATGTTGTTTTTTTATATCTTAAGGAAGTAAAATAGTTATTTGGAACCTTTGTCTGTTGAGCTCTTGATCTACATGAATTGTCAATGCAATATGTCAGCCTGAACTGCGCAGGAAAGTGCTCATGAGTCTTTGCAAACTTCACACCTTTTGTTTGCCTGAGCAGTTTATGGCTAATCTAAATACAGGGGGTGTGAAAATCTTATCCATAGAAAAGCATGGAGACGGCAGATTTTAAGACACTAATAGGAGGATGGAAAGAAAGGGTTTTAAGGAACCTCTACTAGCCACCCCTATAAAGGGAGAAAGGAATGCTCACAGTGTTTCTATCCAAAAAGTGAAACAGCCATCATGACTTTGAACATCTGCATCAAATACAGCAGATTTCTTGCATGCAGCAAAACTGACTAACCATCACATGTATGCAACAATTGTATGCTTGTATGCTTTTTCTATACAGAGGTGCTATCTGTGCAAGAAATTCTTTATCTTGCACATAGCCCAAAGCCAAAGAACCACCCAGACATCTGGAGTCTGGCACCATCTAGTGCCTAAACTAAGCAAAGCAAATAATTGCAGGGTATAGACACAAATGGCTCATGGACAGAGAATCCTCTGCTAACCTTGGAATGGATTAAACTCAGGGGCGTAACTATGCAGGAGTCTTTGGATGGTTTCTCATGCAGGGGCCACAGCCTAAGTTCAGCTGCCCTAAGCAGCAATTGTAGCGATCCCTGTCTCAGCAGCTTACACAAGTTTGTTCCTTAGATATATATCTCCATATAAAAACTATACTATCAGAAATCTTTGCAGAGCTTCATTTGATTGTGAAAGCCCTGATCTGGGACATGTGAATTAATAATAAAAAGCCTCTCTGAACATGTGCCGTGTACACACCCCTCATCGTTGAATCACCACAGCCAATGCTCGTGCATCTGAGGGTGTCTTCTATGAAGGTTTTGTATTTGGTACTTTGTTTTTCAAATTACAGTCCAATCCTCACAAATTTTCCAGCACCGATGCAGCTGCAATGCAGCCCCGAGGTAAGGGAACAAACATTCTTTTACCTTGAGGAGGCCTCCGTGACTGCTTCCCCACACCCCAGAATGTAGTGCATGCCTATTGTCACAACTGCATCAGGACTGGAAAGTTGGTTAGGATTGGGCTGTTAGTCACTGGAGTTGCTTGCAAACATTTCTGTTCTTTCTCAATTGGGTTGCAATTTGGATTCAAACCATGCTGAGAGAAGATTTGCCAAGGATTGATTACACTGGCCTACCAAAAAAAAAAAAAAAAAAATTCTGGCCTGGACTTTTGCAGCTGTTTTAGACTAATTGCAGGGTGCTGATTCCAAATCTGGCATCAGTTTTTGTCTATCACATCTAGTTTTTATGCTATTGGCATACCCCATTTTCATGATGCCAAACCTGATGCCAGATTTGGAATCAGCGCCCCAAAATTACCTTAAAACCATTGGAATACCTTATGCCAGAAAAAGTGTGTTGACCGGGTACCCCCTTATCATGGTCCAATTGTCTGAAGTACCCTCTGATAATTAACTGCTAATTAATTGGATTAATCAATTAATTAATTAGGTAATTAATCGTTAAGTTAAAAAGTACTAACACAATTTTAAATGTGAAAAAAAATATTTATTTACACTTATTTACACTATTTTTACCCCGCCTTTCTCCCTGAAGGGACCCAAAAAATGTCTTATTTAACTCGTGTGTGTGTGTGTGTGTGTGTGTGTGTGAGAGAGAGAGAGAGAGAGAGCAAATGCAATATTTGATATCTAATGCAATATTTGATATCTCAAAAACCTGATGTGATAGACAAAACCTGGTGCCAGATTTGGAATCAGCACCCCAAAATTACCTTAAAACCATTGGAATACCTTATGCCAGAAAAAGTGTGTTGGCCAGTGTTATTATTCTGATGCTGGGAAAGATTGAAGGCAAAAGGAGAAGGGGAAGGCAAAGGATGAGATGGTTAGACAGCATCACCGATGCAACGAAAATGAGCAAACTCAGGAAGATAGTGGAGGACAGGAAGGCCTGGCGGGATGTGGTTCATGGGATCACGAAGGGTCGGACACGACTGAACAACAAAAAGCCAGATAGTCCATTTTGCCTCTGAATGTTTCCCTTTGCATGGGATGCCATGGAAGATGGACTAAAGCAGAGCCAAAACTCAGCCAAAAAAGATAACTGATGGGAAAGAGAATAGACTTTTCCCACTCCCTTGATTGTTTTGCTCAATATTGAATGAGTGCTTTTTGCCCCATGGACTACTGCCAAGAAATATCATGCATTCACAGAATGTTAGGCTTGGAAGTGTCTACACAACTACTACAGCATTCCTGTCAGGTGGCTATTTGGCCTCTGCTTGAAAATCTCCAGTGGGGGGGGCACTACTGCACAAGGCCAGGGCTAACCTGCGGTAACCGCATCATCAACACAGGTAATCATTAACTTGTAATTTTCTGCCAATCTAAACAATTACAAAAGGATTTCATAGAGGGGAAAACACATTTTGTTTGAGGATTGGAATGTTGCTTTTATTTGCTCAGTCCACATGCACAGTTAAGATGATGACTAAAGCAGTTGAAGAAATTGGAGTGAATGAGTTTCTATGTCAATCTTGACTTTGGACTCCGATTCAGGGTTAAATCAGGGCCTATCCAATTTTCCAGCACCAATACAGCTGCAGTGCAGCCTCAGGTAAGGGAACAGATGTTCCCTGTCCTTAAGGAGGCCTCTGTGACTGTTCCCCCACCGCAGGATGCAGAGCATGCTCTGTTTAGAGACGCGCTGCGCCCCCACGTGGGAGGGGCCACCGACACTACACCCCCACATGACCGCGGGCGGCCCAAACCACCACCATCCCGACTTCCAGGCCATTTCAGAGCCGTTCAGCACCAGGGAGGGCAGGAGGGCCCAACCTCCGCACGGCGAAACCGGCGGAGACGACGACGACAGGCGAACAGCAGGCAAGTCCTGCGCACTGGGGCCCACTGCACCAACCCCCACGACGCTTCTGGCTCTGTTGGCACGGCTGCATTAGTGCCGGGTGGTGGGAGGGCATCTTAGCTGTCTCTTCAGCAGGCGGCAGCTCAACCACTAGACCACAGCATTCTGTGCCAATGCTCTCCTCTGGGCCTGCCCCGACCTTCCTGATTGATTGTGCAAGAACGGCCTGGCTAGAGCATCGGTTGCTGAGTCTAAACGCTCATACAGGTGCTGCCAGTGCCACCCTCCCCACCCTGGGATTGGCTTGAGCCACCTGGCTGGCAGAGGCCACTTCTCCAGCCCATTCCTGTTCTCCTGTTTGCTGCCAGTGGGTGGCTCACCACAGGGCCCCTAGTCAAGCCTTCTCCCAGCAGCTTCATCTCCTCCTTTAAACGGGTGGGGCTGCCTCATGCTGTCCACTTTGCCCCCTCCGCACTCCAGCCCAGGTGAGTCTGACCCTGGACATGGGGCTTGGGCTGGACTCTTTCCCCTCCAGCCCGTAAGTAGGGGCTGCATCCCCACAGTCGAGAACAGCCGGACTTCTAACCTCCTGCTACAGTGGCACACTTAAGGGCTGGTGACTATGTTGGGGTTGCAGGGAGGAAGACCAGCAGGGGCTTGCCCCTTCATTTTGGGCCTGTGCTGTGTCTCCCTCCCCCACAGTTCCCCACCAGCCATGGATCCTGGGGCGGTTCGTAGTGCTCCGTCCCCTGCCTTGCTGGAGGTGGTTGCAAGGGCTGGCATTGGCTGGCTGCCCCAACTCCTGCAGCCCAGTCAGTACCACCACCAGCTCCACAGGTAGCTGCAGCACCACTACCACCTGGCTGGCTAGGCACCAGAGGATGTGCCTCCCCTGCTGCCATGTGCCTGTGGCCCACAGCCAGCCCAGCTGCTGCCCACCTCCGTGGCTGCTGGGTTGCCAACACTGTGCATGGCTCATCCTGGGCAGATGCACAGGGTGCCTTGCAGATGGGAGTGTGAGGTCACTTCCTGCAACTGGGCCAGACTCGGGGCTCCTTGCCCTGCTCCTGGTATCCCTGTCACTCCTCTTTTCCCTCTTCACAGTGCTCCATGCCCTCCTCCTGTTCCTGGAGGCCCAACTGTTTCCATGCCTGGCCCAGGGTTGGCGGGGCGGCTGTGTGCAGCAGTTTCAGATGGCCAGCAACAGGCATGGGCGTAGTGCTGCCCATCTGTCTGTGGGCACGGCTGCCACGGTCATTGCCTGGTACTAGCATCTCGGTGTCCACTTGACCATACGTGCCCCTGTCTCTTACTCCTAGGTCAGCATGGCTTAGCTTGCAGTGGTGGACTGCAATCCTGCGCAGGCTTACTTGAGAGTCAGGGTTGGCCACTGGCGTCGCTAGGGCGTGGCGGGGGTGGGCCAACGGGGGATGACGCACTGGAGGGGGTGAGGTACCGGGATGGAGTGATGCACCCAATGACCACTTGTCAGGGGTGATGCGCCGCTCGCATCTTCTTCGGCGGTTCGGCTGCTTCTAACTTGGCCAGGCAAGGCTTCAAGCGGCGTTCTTCGCATGCGCACAATGCCGCTTGAAGCCGTGCCCTCAGAAGGGCCGGACGAAGACCCAATCGCATCTTCATTCGGCCCTTCTGAGGGCAAAACTTCAAGCAGCGTTGTGTGCATACGCAAAGAACGCTACTTTTGGCCTAATTAGAAGCAGCCAAGCCACCAAAGAAGATGGCGAGCGGTTCGTACTGGGGGGAGGGACGCGGCAGCGGGGGGGGAGGGGTGATGTGGCAGTCGGGGGTGACACGCTGATGCGGCCAACCTCCAGCCAGGGTGACACGCCAGCCAGTGACGCCACTGGGGCCGGCCCATCCATAAGGCCAAATGAAGCGGTTGTCTCAGACAGCATATTGGTGGTGGTGGGGCAGCCATCTCTGTCCACATACTTGCCTCCACTGATTCTCCTTCTCCTTCCACTCCCTTGATTGAAAAAGGAAGAAGCGGGACAGAGAGGAAGAGGAAATGTGGAGGGGAGAAGGTTGCTCAGCTAGAACATTGGAGAGTGGGAGAAGCAGAGAACAGCACATCACCAGTTAAGGGGGAGGGGCACCATTTGGCAGGCCATGTCAGGCATCAGGAGGTCTTGGGCCTGGCCCATTGGGTGCAAATCCCAGGGAACTCAACTGAGTTCTTCCAGGTCAGTGGTTCCCAACCAGAGGCGTCTCTCCGGTAGGGGCGGGGCTGTAAGTATCGCTGCGGTCATAGTCTCTTTACCGAGCGAGGAGGAGGCAGCCCCGCCCCCTCACTGTCCGAGCCAGTCCCCTACGGAGAAACCGGCAGGGAAGAGACCCTGCCTGCTGCTTTCTCCGTAGGGGACTGGCTTGGACAGTGAGGGGGCGGGGCTGCCTCCTCCTCGCTCGGTAAAGAGACTATGACCGCAGCGATACTTACAGCCCCGCCCCTACCGGAGCGACGCTAGTGTTCCCAACCTGGGGGTCAGGACAGTTTCTGGTGGTTGCAGAATGTCAGCTGGATGGCCACACCCAAGATGGTGGCTCACTCTTCTCCCCCCCCCCCCCAGAGAGAAAGAAGTGTCTGATGCTCTCTTGGGGCTTGTTTGCTCACCTTGTGTTATTTTCTGCTTGCCTTTTAGCATCTCTGTTAATTTTAGGACACTCCCCCCCATGGGGCTGCTTATGAGTACAACTTTAAAAATGTGATTTATTTTAAAAATTTCCAGAAAGATGGGGTATATGGGTTCAAAAGCCATGTAAAAAACAGATAAAATCTTTAAAAATGTGTAAAATATCCGAAGATTTTAAATTTTTTAAAAATATTTTATCTGTTTTTTACATGGCTTTTGAACCCATATACCCCATCTCTCTGGAAATTGTACCAAGCCATGAGAATTTCCATGCTACATTATTTTAAAAAGTGTAATTTATTAAACAATGTAATTTATTTTTTAAAAAACAATGACATTACTTCTTACTTAATAACATAACTTCCGGCTCTAGGTTGTAGGGGGTCCCGACAGATTGTCATTCTACAGAAGGGGGTCCCGGTGCTAAAAAGGCTGGGAACCACTGTTCTAGGTACATATGCCTTGTTGTTGTTCAGTCGTTGTCATGTCCGACCCTTCGTGATCCCATGAACCATATACCGCCAGGCCTTCCTGTCCTCCACTATCTTCCTGAGTTCGCTCATTTCACTGCTCTGTGTGTGTGTGTGTGTGTGTGTTTGTGTGTGTGTGTGTGTTGATCCAAGAACAGCCTGCTCCGTACACCACCCCTGATTGGGTCACCAAACTAGGGGTGTTTGGCTTGTTGCACATTTTGCTGATGTGGGACTGTTGCTGGGCAGCTGCCACCCAGTGACTAGAGCGGTGTGTCAGGGTCCCTGCGAACTGGGAGGGCTGCACCAACATGGAGTCTCCAGTGGTCCTATTTCCCCCTCCCACTTTGTGCTGGCTGGACACAATGGACACAGGGTGTTTCATATTATAGGTTTAAAATAAAAATATTAAATTTTTGTTGATTTTGCTCATTCCTATTGATATAAAAAGAATATCAGACAAATTTAAGGAAGATTGGGTAATATTTAGAGGTTGCACACTTTTCACACTAATATTAAAAAGGTAAAGGTGACCCCTGACAATTAAGTCCAGTCCTGTCTGACTCTAGGGTGTGGTGCTCATCCCCATTTCAAAGCCGAAGAGCCAGCGTTGTCCGAAGACGCCTCCGTGGTCATGTGGCCGGCATGACTTTCCTTGCCGCAGCACGGAGCACTGTTTACCTTCCCGCAAGCGGTACCTATTTATCTACTCGCATTAACATGCTTTGGAACTGCTATGTTGGCAGGAGCTGGCCAAGCAACGAGAGCTCACCCCGTCGCCGACCTTCTACAGCTCATGGTTCAGCGTTTTAACCCACTGCGCCACCCGCTGGCCTGCTATAGCTATATAAAAGGTAAAGATATCCCCTGACAATTAAGTCCAGTCGTGTCCTACTCTAGGGTGTGGTGCTCATCTCCATTTCAAAGCCGAAGAGCCAGCGTTGTCCGAAGACGCCTCCGTGGTCATGTGGCCGGTATGACTCTCCTTGCCGCAGTGCGTAGCATGCAGCTGGAACACGGAGCGCTGTTTACCTTCCCGCAAGCGGTACCTATTTATCTACTCGCATTGACATGCTTTGGAACTGCTAGGTTGGCAGGAGCTGGCCAAGCAACGAGCGCTTAACCCATAGCCTACTGTTAATACTGAACGTCAGAGGTGGGACTGAGGTGTGTTTGTATTTCCTGCCAAAACTCCCCGGTACGAAACACCCCTCGATTTGCAGCAAAGGTCGCTCTACTTAAATTGCTCCTGAGCCTCTCCCAGCCCACATTCATTGACAAAATTGCATGCAGGAGCCTTGCCTTGCTGCAGACACGTCGTGCTTTATCACGCTTTTAAGTACTGTTTAAGCACATGAGCGCGGGCCTTAGTTGTGGTTACTTGTTGGGGCGAGAGCTGCTGCTGCGTAATCTGAGCTCAGCTAAAACCCTGCATTTCTCCGTTGTTTTCTACTATGGGCACTGCAGCAGCTTCCACTTTCTCCCGGGACAGACGACCAAACAAAGGACGGATTCGAAAATCTACCCGGAAGCTGCTCGGATCTGTCCGCGATTCGCTCGTAACAAGCCCACGTTTCTCCCGCGTCTCCACCCCCCGCCTTCGCGGCTACGGCTGCCTGCAGCATTGTCACGTGGGCGGAGGACGCGGAAGCGTGGCTGCTGCAGGGACTGGTGGGGAGCCGCCGCGGTTGCTAGGTAACGGTCGGCCGGGCTGAAGCGGAGGGAGATTCACCGGTTGATCATGATGCTACTATTATTATGCTTGTGCGGTGCCCGGGGGGGGGGGTGACTGGAAGGGTAGCAGCCAAAGACATGGGGAGGGCATCGCGCACGCTCTGTGGAGCCGGTAAGGAGGCGAGAGGGAGCCTGAGCGTTTATACGGATAATATAGTATAGATATAAGTGGTACCTGTTTGAAGTGGCTGCATAGGCAGGCAAGCTGTCGGGTGGGAAACAGCGCCATTGCGGGTTGGACCTCTCCCCTTATTACCACCCAACATTGAGGGGGGGCGAGAAGAGAGAGGGAGGCAGGTAGAAAAGGCGCCCCCCTTTTTTCCGTGTAGACAACACGTTGAATTTCCGCCTAGCTTCTCAGGGCTTTGGGGAGGGGGGGGAAGTGCGCTTTCTTCTGCCGATGAATGAGCCCTTCCGCCAGTACAGCCGCACGTCCTGTGGCGGGGGAGGGGCGGCTGGCTACCTGTTAAGCCCCCCCCCCCCCGCGCAGGTAGAACATATTAGTTCTTGGAGGGGGGCGTTATTCTTGCTGGGGTTGTCGTGATAATAACAAGTCGCCGGCCTGAGGAGACGCTGGTATCTCACTGTGTGTAGAGAGCCTCTTGCAAAGGACTGTAGCATCTCCCATTCCGTGGGAAGTGGTGATGGTTGCTTGTTTTGAAAGTGCCCAACCACATGCAAATTGTTGCCTCCCCCCTGTGTTAGAACTGCCACTGCACTGAAAATTAGTTGAAAACTGCATGAAAGGGCTGATCTCGGGATTGTGTTCCGTTATACTTACTGAATGGTTTTCTATGATTGCGCTTCTGTTAGTGGAAAGAGGACATCAAAGCCTGGCTCCTTGGAAATAATTAGCTGCTTCTCAGCAGTTTCTGAGATTGCTGCCATAAGAACTAGCAACTTCTTTTTTTCAAAACATGATGTTGACGTAGGCTGTCGCGATGTGACCAGATAGTCGAATTAAAAATTTGCATGTTTGCCAGGAAAACTCAGTCGTATCAGAAAACAATTTATTTCAATAAATATATATCTCAGATGTTAGAATTTTGACGTTTCGCACATGTACATTCGTGGCATCTTCAGAAATCCCCCATAACCCACTAGAGACAATTTAAAAGACCATAGAGATCAAAGCCGGGATGTAAAGACACCTCCATTATCTGTAGAGCAATCAACAACTGGCTGATGAAAACAAAACACTGGTAAAGTCGTGGCTTGTTAGCACTTTGATAAGGTGTATTAATTAATTACTAGAACTTAATAAGAACTTCATTAGTTCTAGCAAGTTACATGTGTATTATGTGGGTTGGTTTAGCTGCTGCTGCGTCCCTGTAGGATCTTATCAATTAGTGCTAACAAGCCACGACTTTACCAGTCGTTGATTGCTCTACAGACAATGGAGGTGTCTTTACATCCAGGCTTTGATCTCTATGGTCTTTTAAATTGTCTCTAGTGGGTTATGGGGGATTTCTGAAGATGCCACGAATGTACGTGTGCGAAACGTCAAAATTCTAACATCTGTGATATATTTATTTATTGAAATAAATTGTTTTCTGATACGACGGAGCTTTCCTGGCAAACATGCGAATTTTTTTAATTCGACTATGATGTTGACATTTGGGGGGGGACACATTGAATTCTGCACTCCCAAATTATTATATGCTGTGTGCTGCAATCGCTGAACTGTGGCCTACATCAAATCAGTTCCTGCATGTTTTAAAAAAGTAATAGTTGATGATTCATGGGGCAACTGAAGCTGACACTGCTATAGCTCAGTGCTCCCAATTAGATTGTGCTCCTCTGGCCATTATTTTAAACATACCAGTTTGTTGTTACTAGTACAGTGAGGAAAGTGCATGACTTACAATATTGGTAGTACTGTTAACCCTTTGTCATGATACAGATCAGTGATGTTGAGAAGCACACATTTGTCTTTGCCTGAGCTCTAGATTCATTTGTTCAAGTGAAAATAGCTTCTGGAGCACAAAAAAGAGGGAGTTCTGTAGGCATTGTGACTTAACAGATTAACTGAAAAGCTTACAAAACATGTGATGGTTCCCAAACATTTTAGCACCGATACCCACTACTTAAAATGACACTCCATCGGGACCCACCTAGCTTTATGAGACTTAAATAAAGGTGATGTTGAAAAAATAATGCAGTATATTTATTTACAAGTAATAACTACTTGTTTGCAAAAAATGAATAGCCTCAAGGCTTTAGACTAGAGACTTAGTTATGTGACCCAGCTTTCACCTGCCCCCACCTGCCATTGACATACTTGGAGAAAAAAACCCACCAGAAATAAGATACTCGGGGCGCAATCCAGACAAAGCTTCCGGTGCTGGAGCGAGCTCTCCGGCGCCGGAAGCCGTCGCAAACATGCCGGAAAGCACGTTTGCGACTACTCAGGAGCAAGGGAGGCCAGCGCAGAGGCCGGCCTCCCTCGCTCCATTGCTGGAATGCCTGGGTAGCCGCAGGAGGAAGTGAGTCTGGATCCGCTGCGGGCAGTTCAGTGGGTGAGGGAGGGGGGCCATTGGCCTAGCTGACCTGGGAGGGCCCCATCCCTGCCAGGCCTGCTAGGCTGTTACACAGCCTCCTCTACTTCCACCAGCTATTTAGGTGGCAGAAATCCCAGGAGGCCCATCGGGCCAGCCCTGGTTTAAACCCGGTTTGGACCTCCGGCCTGCCATCGGACAGGCAGCCTGGGCGCAGGATCCGGCGGGTGGCCCTGGGCCGCCAGCCAGATCCTTAGTCAGGATTGTGCTGCCCATCAGTTATCTCCCTATATTTACACAAGCTTGTAAACTGCAGGAGCTCAACTGTTTGCAGTGCAATTAGCAGCTATCTGATTTTTTATAGCCTCGGGGCTTGAGGCAATTACTTATCTGATCTTTCCATCATCTGTGTTTTCATTGGAGGTTCTCCGGGACCCACCAGAAATCAGGTTGAGACCATCCAAATGGATCCCGTCCCACAATTTGAGAAACGCTGCTATAGTGTATGAATTGCACAGGCCGATCAATTAAACTGCTTTGTGAAAACTTTCTCTCCTGACAGATTGGCCCCACGAGCACTATCATGCCCAGCCCTCGGAACAGCCCAAAGAGCAGTCGTGAGAGACGGGCTCCTAGCAATAAGTTGGAGTTCTTATCCTTGATGAGTCCGAGAAGTCCCCTGCCCCCAGAGAGCCCCTCGCGTCGCAAAGACTCTTCAGCCAGTGCTGGTCCTCCACAGGCTCTACCTGAAGAGGACTGCATGAAGCTCAATCCATCTGTTGTGGGTATTGCCCTGCGCTCCTTGTTGGCCATAGATCTTTGGGCCTCCAAACAGCTGGGGGTGTGTGCTGGAGAAAATTCTGCTTGGGGCAGTGCCCGCCCTCTCATGAAGGTCATAGAGATCTCGGGACATGGCATTCCTTGGCTAGCAGGCACATTGTATGGGCTTTGCAGAAGTGGTAGCTCAGCAGGTCGCGAGGTGCTGATCAACCTTCTCTTTGGTAAGCGCTCTCATTCCCTTCCATGTCCTTTACCGGTAAACATTCCCTCTGTCTTTTGAAATTCTGGTGACTGGTCGCATTGTCCATGAACCTTAATGCTTTAATGTCAGTTTCACTTAAAGGCACAGACAGCTCCCAGTCTATTCAGATCAGGTGGAGTTGGGAACGCTGTCAGTTAATACCTTGTTATCTGAGCCTGGAAGCTCCAAGACCAGAACTATACCAGAGTACTTTGGCACGATCTCTCTTTTTACCTTTGACAATGCCAGCCACAGATGCTGGTGAAATGCTGGGGAACAATGCTTTTAAGGGACCATGGCCAGTTTTTATTCTATAGACTCCGTACTGTGTTCACATTCCAACCTCTGTCTCTACTCCTGGTGACTTTTGTTTCTATTTGTACTGCTTGAAATTTGCCTGATGTGATGTGGTGCTGTTTAGGTGCTGAATACAATGCATGCCTTTTGGCCCATTGGTGAAGAGAGTGTGTCTACAATCAATGTGTTTGTCCCCAAGATGTGTTGTTTATACTGTTGCTCTTTAAAATGTCTGAACATTCTTTCTTCACTTGTCTCCTAGCTCTGGTGCTCGATGTAGTTTTGGTGGCGGCAGTGAAAGGACTGGTAAGACGAAGGCGCCCAGCCCACAACAAGATGGACATGTTTGCCACCGTCTCCGTGGACAAATATTCCTTTCCGTCCGGCCATGCCACCAGAGCTGCCATGGTTTGCAGATTCATTCTGCATCACCTCGTACTGGCTGTGCCCCTGCGTGTACTGGTGGTACTATGGGCTTTTGTTGTAGGAGTCTCCCGAGTCATGCTGGGAAGGCACAATGTAACAGATGTGGTCTTTGGGCTAATCATGGGCTACATGCAGTACAGCATAGTGGAGTATCTCTGGCTGTCACCTTTCAGTGCTCCTGCTCTTTTTACAGCATGGAGTTGATGATCCTTAATAGGTACCGTTCCAAGTGTCATGAGGTTGCTTGTTGCACAAACAGTAAACATTCATTAAGCTTCATCTGCCAGATGGGGAGGACCAACAAGATTTGTTCTGGTTTACATGGTTTACCTTGGCATCACTTGGAGGGGTTAATGGGTGCCATCTTGCTCTCTGAATGTGTTGCTGGGCTAGAGTATGAACCATCCCAATAAAACTGCAACAACCATCCACTAGCAAAGCTCTTTGACTTTTTGAGATGACAAAACCCTGGAACTGTGATGCAGCTCTGAAGCCAGCTAGCCTGTCATAGCACCTTTATGTTTCATATGATGTTTGATTATCAGCAATACTGTGAACTGGCAACATTGGTGTCTCTATAGCACAACTGTTATATTGGTACTATCTTACATCAGTGGTAGATCCAATGTTTATACAAAGATTGCCATCTAATAGGTAGTGTGTAAAACTATTTCTGTTTGCTGTGCGTATTTTTGACGGTCTGCTTTTGAAATTATAATAATGGTGTGTGTTGTGGCTGTTTAACTTCTGACTTGGGTAGAATGGCAGGCTTTCATTTTCTGGATGCTTTTGGTGTGCTCCCTCTTCTGCAGAGCTTTAAAGCTTTAATTTGCTGACGAGAAGTTCCTCTTGCCTGTGTTTTTCAGTGGTTTCTGTCAGTTGGCTGCCTCCTTGCAGAAGTATGAAGGCTGGAAAAAATTAGGACTTACATTTTTTTAAAAAAACTATCATGGCAAGTTAGGGAAGGGATAACTTAGCAGTTAACCCACAACTTCTGGGGCTACCAGCGTTCATTGTTGTGGCATGAAAATAGATAGCTGGGTGTTCCAGTACTCTAGAAAGCGTTCTGTGAACCAGCTGGGTTTTTTAATTCCATATTTGCTTGTTATCTCTGTCAGTGTGGTGTGTCCTTACTGCCGCAGAGATGTTGGACAAATCCTGGAAACTTGCAAACGCTGTCCTAGAAAGTGATAATTCACTTTCAGAATTAAAAGCTTTCCTAGTTATAAAGTTTGGACGCTTGCAGGTATAATTTAGTTGTGCAGTTCTAATGAAATTTGAGGAAATGGCCAACTCACTTGAAGCTGTTTCAGAATATATATATTTTTCTTCAATCAGCAACAACATGCCAGTCCCTTTATTTGGAAGCCACAGTTTTTCTGCATTATTTAAGTGTGATTGAGGGTGTATTGCAAAAACTCCTTCTATGTCACACATACAAGAAGGTGCATGAAAGTAACTTCAGCAGCTAATGTCCATATCTAAGAGCGACCTCAGCTGTTCTGTGCAAAAGGTGTAAAAGGAGGGTGGTGCTCTAAAAAGAGGAAGCTCTAAAAGTGCAAGCTAAGCCATGCTGTAAAAGGAGGTTTGAGCTTGTGTTGTCAGCTGAACTGGGGCGTGGCCCCCATGGGGCAAGGGAGCATCCAACGGGAGCATCATGCTAACTGCCGCAGCTTTGGAGGGATCTGTTGACTTATTGGTTGTAGCGTTCCTCCTCCCCCCCCCCCGAAATGGAACAGATAAGACTTACGCGGGGATCTTGCAAGAGGGTTGTTTTCATTCGTCTTTTGCCTTGTTACAAATCACAGGCAGGTGCAGGCTTGCCGGCTTCCCCCCAGGTCTCCTAGCAGGGCATTGATGCCAGGGACCTGGTTCTTGCGTATCCTGGCAGGTCGCTGATGTCAGGTGTCTTTAGGTGGCTGGACTTTATTCCAAAGAGTCTTCTTCGTCGGGCGGGGTATGGGCGCCTGGGTTCCAATGCCGGCAGAGGTCCTGGGTCAGGTCAGGCAGGGGATGGGCCAAGGGGGGGGGATCTCCTCCCTGAAGAGAGGTAGGGTGGAGGTTGGGCAGGCTCCAGATCCGGTCCAGCAGCCTGCGGCTTGGTCCGAGGTCCAGCGGGGGCCCAGTGCGATGACAGCGACCACGGCCAACAGGACGAGACTGTGGCTCCAGAGGTGGGAGTCCTCCGGGTTTGCGTCCCATGAAGCAGAAAGGGCAGGCGGCTCCGGCTCGGCCAGGAGGGTGAAGACCTGCCCCGAACGCTGTTGGTTGAAGCTGGCGTCCGGCCCTCGCTTCCAGCCCACCCTGGCCACCGCCATCCATGGTCTTGCGAGCCCTCCCGCAGCCAGTCAGGCAGAGGCCCAGCGCCATCAATCTGGCAGCAGCATGACAGTGCTTTAAATAGAAATGTAGAATTTTGAAGCCACAGAATTTGCTGGAACTTCTGGGAAAAGTAGTGATTTAAGTATTATATTAAAAGTACTAGTACTTAATGACTACGAACTGTCTCTACATTTTAAGAACATAAAATGTGTAAGTCCCCATCAATACTATTTTGTGAAAGAAAAGGTATGTGGACTGCAGTCAAACAAGAATTGCATATATACCCAGTGTTAGAGATGGATCTGCAAGAAGAAAACCTACCTTTTTGTCGATGGATATACAGGAATAAAATAAATTTGAAAATCCATCAAACAGTAAGCAAAATGGAAAATTTGTCTGTTTGATTTTTAAAGCATGCGTATTTCAACATTTCCATGCAGAAATTTTTTCCTAGAGGTTGGTTACAAAAAAAAAAAAAAACCCGGTCTAAATGTAATTAACTCAGTGTCATTGATAATTCTAATTTGGGGGTGGCCAACCTTCTACCATTAGGGTCTCTACATTCTCAAGAGTTGTGCAGAAGACAGAATCTTGGCAGCTGCAAGTGCCTTTGTCTCCCGCAAGGACCCAGGGTGGGTGGGAGAGCCCAGAAAACGCAATGGTTTGGGCGCATTTCAGCTCCGCGGCTGCAAAAAAGCAGCCGCGGAGCACTAAAATCCTGCTGCGGCTCCTCCTCACGAGGAGACCGCGGTTGTCACCCAGGGGCATTGCATCTCCCAGCCCCCATATTGCTCTCCCCCTGCTAATTATAAGAGAACCGCCACTTAAAAAGTGCCTCTTAGCCCAGTTAAGTCCCTCTTTAGTTTATCCCCAAACTTCTAGTTTTTGCAATCATGGGCCTAGGGATGGAGCCAGGTTCCTCTCACAGGTTTTTCTTTGTTTTTCTCCTCGCCTTCCCATGATCTTGCTTTATTTAACAGAGAGTATATTGTAGCAATTATCTATGTGTTTAACTTGGTATACTTTTAGTTGCTCCATTGCTATGAGTGTGTGGCTCTTTGGACACAGTATCAGTGAGGTAGGATCTTGTCACAAGACTGGCAACAGGGAGTTCTGACTCCCTGTTATGCTGAAGCGCCTTCATGCTGTTCTGATCACAGTGTTCTAATGGCATGAAAGGAAGCTGCTTGCAAAAGCAGCACTTATTGACAGTCTGGAACTTCCTGGACAATTCTTCGAAGGGAATGTCTTCTTTTTCCAGAAAGAGACATTCTGGCTGAAAAACGTACTTTGCACATTTTGCTTTCCAGAAGCAGTGACCTGTGAGCTCCAGTGCAATTCTAATATAAGACATGTCCTTGGTTTTAGAATATAGATTGGAGGAGGATAGATTAAAGATACTTTGTTGCAATGCTCTCCTGGTGTGAAGCATGCCATAATCTTAGCATACTCAAAGCAGGAGTCCTCAGTGCAGTCCAGTAACTACTGAGGTGTTCAAAAGGCTAAAATAGTGAGATGATCATATCATCAACACCCACCCCTAAAATTGAAGCTCATCTGTGAATCAAATATTTGTATTGGTGAACAAAGTTCAGTTAAGTAGCTTTGGAAAAGCATATCTTTCTGTTCAGTCCTGCTTATGATAAATTTTGCTTATTCATGCTTTAATCATGTAATTTAGCTTCTTACAGGAGGCTCTTCAAAAACAAACCTGACAAACAGGTACCTACACTCTGTTAGAGAAAGGTGCTATGGACAGCATTTTTTCCCCTTCAAACTACAGCAAGTCCTCAAAGTTGTCGATAGGTTCTTCTTGGAAACTGCAACTTAATGCGAAATGACTTATAAACAATTTTACTATAGGCTAATTGATAAACGTAAACGTTCCTATGGCATTTTCCCATCAACTTTAAAACGAAACGACTTTAAACTAAACTACTTTTAAGTGACGACTTGCTGTACATCTTAATTACTCTAGAAAGCTTGTCAGGCAAGAGATTAACTTCAGTTTAAATATAAAGAGTCTTGCCCAAGCTTGACTTTCCAGATACGTAAATATAGTTTTGATTACCTGGTAAAGTTGCTTGAAATAAGGCCTGTATTTCTTTATGTTGTTCTCAGGAACTTTTTTGCTCTAAATTGGAAGTGGGCTCTGATCCATGAAAGGTTACTTTTGCTGCACAGAGTGATTGACTACCCCGCTGGGGATTTTTAAAACTGTATTACGTGAAATCATATAGGGCTGTGTGCAAGTCTTCAGTTCTGCCTTAATTATGTCTGAGCCATGTGTTTTTCCTGTCCGTATTGCATATTCTACTATAATTTTCTCCGTTCACTTGTAAATATTTGCACTGGTTGGGCATCCAACCTGAAACAACTGAGGATGCTGCTTGATGCCAGTTTTCCTGGAGCTTACTGTATACCCACAAAATCTGATGCCAGGTTGGCTGTCTTCCATCTCTGTTACGTTTTGCAGCGCTCCTGTGCCTAGCTGTGCCTCTTCACTATACTGATTTCATGGAGAGGAAATGCCTTTATTAATGTATGTCTCATTGGAATGCAGGGCCCTTGCTTCTTGAGGGCCACTAATTGCTTCTTCTCTAAATGACATTGTATTAATGGAAAAGCATACTGCCTCTTTTCTGGTAAATATTCAGCTTAGCAGGCCCTATACTGCTAATGCTAACTTGCTGTTTTCAGTGCAATTCTAAGTACTCTGTGTATCAGTTTGCTTAGTTTATGAGCTGTTTTACATCTGATGTGTGTTGAAATCCAGTTTCTACATGGGTTTTATGAGTTTTATAAAAATTCAGTGTAGATCTCGTGTTGTGAGTTTTATGCAGTATATCTGTTGCTGAGCTGGGTTTCCTGTCCTACCAGCAATGTATGTGGTCATAGTTCAGAACAGGCAGCTACGACTATGACATTGATGCTCTGATTGCTCTGTGTGTGTGTGTGTGTGTGTGTAGAGCTTGTGCTAGCAATGTCTTTTGAGAATCGGGTGATATCTGTCGAAATATGTCATTCTTTCTGGCATTAGGTTTCATTGTGATTTCATTCTACAGTCCAAGAAAACAGCATGCTATGTATCAAGTGTTGTGGGATTTCATTTCTTCCTTTAATATTAAAGGGTCAAACATTTACTTATACATTTGTCTAGTTGTTTTTAATACATATGCTCTACAAGGAAATATTTTAAAAAACGAGCTGGGAGTTGCTGGGTGTGGATATGACATTGCAGGCAATCTTTGTCTCTGCCGCTGGCTTACTTGAAAGTGGGGATAATGCTTCCTCTTTTCCAGCTGCTGCTAAATTAGTATTCCATTTTTCTTTCAGCCTGAACCCTTTTCATATCTTTGCCAGAGAGACAGTAAGATGTGAAACACTAAGTCTTTACGTATGAATTGAGGTAGATTGTATTGGCCCTGCTCTTCCATCCACTCCAACTGTGTCTAAATTGCTCAGAAATACAGGATACCTGGACACAGATAGAGAAATGGGAGGTTTTATGTATATTGACTAATAAGAGACCTGTGAGTACTGTTGCTAACAGCATATTTCTCTCCTGCACAATTCTGCAATCAATTTGGGAAATTTCCCTGTTTTTCTAGAAAGTGATCAGCTACCATCCTCATTCATACCTCATACGGAAGGAGCTGAGGGTCAGGCTATGGCATGAGAACTCTTATAAGCGTCCTCTTGTGGCAATACAAATCATTGTTAGTCTCCCAGTATTGACATCCGTACTTGTGGTTCATAACGGAACACAACATGGCTCTGTGCCCTCTGTTTCATGAAGAAGACTGAAAGACAAATGCCCCTTCAGTTGTACATAGATATATTGTCCTGCTCTCATCTATTCATGGTTACACTGCTATTGAAAGACTGTGGGGCAATGTATAGTAAAGAATATCTTTATAAAGAAGATTATCTGGACCCCTTTCAATCTGGTTTCAGGCCAGGCTTCAAGACAGAGACGGCTTTGGTCGCCCTGATTGATGACTTGCGTCGAGAACTAGATTGTGTGTGGGGGGTGGGGTGGGGGGTGTTGTTCCCTGTGGTCCTGCTGGATCTCTCAACAGCTTTTGACACCATCAACTATGCGGCAGTGATGGCAGCTAAGAAGGCTTTCTTCTCTGCCGTCATTGCTGAAGCAGAATCCAGCAGAGCTGTCCCACATTGTGCTGGGCCTGTTATATGTAATACAGCAGGAGACTCAAGGAGATTCTCCTCAGGCCCGCAGTGACGCCTTCGCTGTCCTCAGTTTTTTTTCTTTTTTCCCAGCGTTTTAAAGTGGACCTTGCGGATCCGGGATCTGTGGTAAGTCAAATCCGTGGATCCCAGATTTGCGGAAAAGAAGGGTCCACTGTATACCAATATCAATAAATATAGATATGGGAGACGATGTTCAGGGGATGTTCTCTCGAATTCAGGACTCAACCCAGGGATTCTGGAGAATTCCCTTTTCCAAGAATCCTCAGAAGCATGCTCTCATATTGTCAGCAATTCAACACCTGCTAGATATCAGATCGATTAGAGGCAATATCACCGAGGCACAGGTGTCTATTCAATCTTCTTTCTCGTGTCAAACAAGAATGGGGAAATGAGAGTTGTGCTCGATCTCAAGTGGCTGAACCAGTTTCTGATAAAGAGAAGGTTCAAGATGGAGACTTGAAAGTCTATCACCTCAGCCCTGGAGAGGGACAACTTCCTGACCTCCATAGACCTGATGGAAACCTATCTGCACATCCCCATTCTTCCACACCACAGGCACTTCCTGTGTTTCTTTTATGGATCCCGGCATTTTCAATACCAGGTGTTACTGGAAGGTTGGTAGGTCAGCAGTTCGAGACTCAATTGCCGCGTGACAGAGTGAGCTCCAGTCTCCAGTCCCAGCTCCTGCCAACCTAGCAGTTCGAAAGCAAGAAATTGCAAGTAGATAAATAGGTATCGCTGTGGCGGGAAGGTAACAGCATTCCGATAGTCACGCCGGCCACATGACCATGGAAGCATCTTCGGACAGTGCTGGCTCTCTAGCCTTAGGAACGGAGATGCGCACCGCACCCTAGACGTGGACAAAGGTTTATAAATATATAGTAGAGAACAACTTTCTTGAGCCAGATCTAAAAAGAAAAAAGACAAAAATTAATATGTGCAAATACCTTAGAGAACCAGAATTTCCTATAGAACACTTTAAAGATACCAGAGTGCCATACTATTTGTGGGACTTACGTTGGAGAATATATCATCAAGTCTATGGCATTCAGGCAGCAAGGCCATGGTTAGCGACCAGCGACCAATTTTGTCCAAACATAGCCTGCCAACGCAAAGCGGAGAGAACTGGTCAAACACATAGAGAGACTTTACAACACTTTGTGAGCGAGTGCATCACGGCTAAAACAACATGGAACAAATTAGCGATAAAAATGAATTGGACTTACCTGGCGAACCAAAACCTGGGAAAACATTGTGTCGGGAGCAGCCAAAGCAGAATTTGTCAGAGGTCTGAAGAAAAAGAAACCTACAAAAAGAAAGCATACTGAAACGAAAATAAGTAATTGTTGGATGGTTCCATGGTCCACTTTACGTTTGATCAATTTATTAGTTTTATCAGTTTTAACATTTCAAAGAAGTAGAGAAATCAAAACAGGCAAGGAAATAAATATTAACAATTCGGTAGAAATGATTTTATTTAAAATAAAAGCAATAAGTAATTATGAAAAAGACAAAATGTCAAAAGTTAAATGGGCCAGATTTTGGCCATGGGACCAAGAGACCACACCAGCAATTACATAGAAACGTATAGAATTTCAAACTTTGTGGTAGAGACATTATAGTGGTGAGATTGCAATTGTATTGGACAATATTACAAGTTTAAAGCGAGAAGTTACATGTTTTTTGCGCACGGGTGTATAAAGTAATTGGTAGTGGGTAATTTTAAAATAAAAAAAAATATATTCCTTAAAAAAAAAAATCTATATTCCTAGACTTGGACACGACTGGCTTTCAAGCAGGGGATACCTTTACCTTTTTACTGCCACAAAAGATTCCAGTAGTAAGAGGGGGAGAAGAAAGTACAACTCACGCAAATGCCAGATCTGCGATCTCTTCGTTATTGTAGTTTGCTGTATTTTTTTTTCAGAATGACACAAAATTACTGGCCCCCTACCATATCCAAAGGGGGACAGAGTGCCTATGCCTTTAAAGGCTTTAACCATTGTAGAGAAGAGGGAATTTGAGCAGGTGCAGCTCATCATGGAAGGGTGCAATAAGCTGCACCTGCCCAAATTCCCTCTTCAGATCTGAAAAGGAATGAGTGTGTGGTGAAGGTTGTGTGCTTGCTCAATTTACAAACTGTTTGAAGCTTTAGAAAGAAAAATGAAGGGGGTGGACACTTAGAAAAAGTGGTTGGGACTTTAGAACGGCTCGGATGAAGAAAGAAAATCATACATGTGTTTCTGTGTGCTCAACTTGGCGCTTGTACAATAAGGGTGTCTGCAAATTTGTGCCAGGACCAGCATGCACTGCTCTCACTGTGAAGCTTGTTTTAGCAGACGTGTTGATTCCTTTTCTGGGTGGAGTCGCCTCTCACGCTGTTTCCCCACAGTGAGCCTGCTGAGCTGTAAGAGCATCATCATCAGCATCATCCAGGAGCAGGTACCTGACAGACTAGTGTGCAGCCAGCCAGCCACGGCAAGCACTGTTCAGCTTGAAGAGCACCGTCAAAGATACTGGTAAGAAGCAAACCTTGGCTCGAGTTACTTGGCATTACAACAAAACAGCTGCCCACAATGTACTCTTAGATTGTCAGTGGCAGCCCATTTGTCTTTAGGGATTCCAAAAACGAAAGAAAAACTTTGGCAGATAACATGGCTACAAAAATTAGAGACCTTTCTCGTTTTTCCTTTCTCCTTCGCAAACCTCTGACTTGCTTCCTTCTTTTTACTGTACTTTCTTTCTAGCAATGCATTTGGCAACTCAGAAGTAAGTTCTAATGTGTTCAATGGAGCTTACTCCCAGGAAAGTGCATATAGTAAAGGATTGCAACCCAAGTCTCAGCTCCCTTGTATGATTTTCTACCTTCCTAGAAGTCCCAACCGTTCTTTCGAAATGTCTATCCGCACACCACTGTTTTTCTTTCTCCTTTCCTGAAGCAAATCACAAGGAACCTTGTGGTACCCTAACAAATGTATCTTGTTGGTGGTTGTTTTTGCTACAACTTACGTAACTACCCATGTAAAAGGTAAAAGCTATGCAAGATCGTAAAGAATTATGATGCCACAATGAAGCTTGTATGTAATGCATAACTTCATAGGGTGTGTTTACATATCTTTTCTATGGCAATTTTTTGAATATAAAAAACCGTTTCAGTTTTGAGGCTTTGCAGTCTAAGTGTGACATCATTTTCACCACCTGAGAGCGAAATCCCGCCTACGTTAAAAATGGCAGAGTGAGCGCTCCACTGTTCCAAGCAGTCGCAAACGTGCCGTAAAGCACGTTTTAGAGCAGCGGTGGGGAACCGCCGGCCCGCGGGCCGGATTGCCGCCGCACATCAGCTCCTCTTTAAATCGGCCTTCCTGCAGCTGCACCATTGAGGCCGAGAGATTGCCCTCTTGGCTCAGCGGCACTCTGCGCAGCTGCAGGAAGGCCGCTTTCAGAAGGAGGAGGCGCCGAGGTGACGCACTGAGCCGAGAGGGCAATCTCTCGGCCTCAGTGGTGATCTGCGCAGCTGCAGGAAGGCCGATTTAAACAGGAGCTGACGCGGGAAGAAGGCGGCGGCGGCGGCGGCGGCCCAGAGCCTGAGGAGCGGAGGTAAGGAGAATGGGTGGATGGGTGGGTGAGGGGAGAGCGGGCGAGAGAGAGAGAGAGAGAGAGAGGGAGCGGTGGGTGGGTAGGAGGGAGGGAGGGAGCGAGAGTGAGCGGAGGGTGGGTGGGCGGGCGGGCGGGCGAGCGGTGGGTGGGAGGGGGCGAGAGCGAGCGGTGGGTGGGTGGGAGCGGTAAATTAACCGGGGGTCAAATTTGCAGTGGGGGGCCCAAAAATTTTGGACGGCCTGACAGCCGGCCCGCGGCCAATTTTCCCTGTGGGGAAAATGGCCCCCACCCCAAATAGGTTCCCCACCCCTGTTTTAGAGTAAGGCTGGCTGGCACGGAGGCCGGCCGCCCTCACTCTGCCGCCGGATTGTCCCTGCAGCCGCCAGAGAAGGTAAGTGAAGCACCGGCGGGGGCGGTTCAGGCGGCGAGTGAGGGGGGCCATTGGTCAAGCCGGCCCGAGAGGGGGCGGGGATGGTGGCCGCCATATCTCCATCCCGTTCCCAGGCCAGTGTGGCCATTAGATGGCCTCCTTGGACTTGTGCCAGCTAAATAGCGGGCTGAAATCTGAGGAGGCCCATTGGGACCTCCACGCGTTACATTGGTAGACCTCCGGGCCAATCCTGGAACACGGATAGGATCTGACCACCTGCCAGATATTTAGGCAGGATTGCGCTCCCCAACAGGGATCTTTCCCAGCTGTACTGGGAGATGCTGTCAGGGATTAAATCTGGGTCTGTGTGGTGCTCATGCCTTTTATTAACTGGGAAGGGAAAAAACGAGATGGTTTCTACCTCCGTAAAAGAAGAAATGTGTCTGTACCATTTTAAGTGAAAGAAAAAAAAATCTCCTAAACCTAAAAAGACAGAAATAATAGACGGTTTGCATTAGCAATGTCCATCTTTTCACCATAAGAAAAGGCTACTTGAGCTGGGGCAGAGCAGCAGCGTGACAGTCAGGGAAGCTTTTCCTCGGTTGCATCATTTCAGGCCAGGGTGAGTTGCACGTTTGAATATCCCCATCCTTACCTCAATACGAACAAAATAAAAGTTTCCCTTTGCGGGTAGAAATATGGTGTGCTAGGAACAATGCTGGGCTAAACTTTTCTCCTTGACATGCTCCTTTTCTGTGTGAAGAAACAATGGTTTTCTAGAGAGAACAACCAGAAAATAGAGATTGTCCTTGGTAAATAGCAACAATTGGAATGTATGCTCTCATACTATTGTGAAGACCAGCTTTGCTAAACGTTTAGATTTTAGATGAAGAGCAGGCTTTTATACAGCCACAAGCCCTTTACCTAATGTCCTAAGAATAATCAGAGTGCCCAGTTCTGTGAGTCAAGCTGTGGGTGTAAAATTTTACCTCCGAACTTGATGCTTCTGACAGGTTAGCACCTGCCACTTATTTTGATATAAAAATCTTAGCTGATGAACTTATTTCTTAAATACAGAGTGGGCCAATCAAGTGGTTTTACATGCTCAAGTACTAGCTGGCCATCTCGTTTTTGTGTCAAGTGAAGAATTCGGGAGGCCCATTAATAGTTCTTCATGGCTGTTGGGTGTCGGCACATGTCAGATATGAAATAAGCCATAAAATGTTAAATTCCATTACATGTCAAATCATGCCAAAAGTACAATACCCAGTATCGCATACAAGGTAGCAAATATTCAGAGATTATCCACAGAACATCACAGCTGCTGCATTAATTAATCCAGGAAAAGCATGTTGGAAGGAGGGAGGGAGAGGTGCCTGCCTCTGGAAAAAGAAGACTTGTCAAAATGGTAGTCACTGGCCTGCAGCTGCTCTAGTTGCGTTTGGTAACTGAGAGATCAAGTTCTCAGTTCTTCACCGGGGGGGGAGGGGCCTAGAAAGAACAGAGGGTCTTTACCAATGGATCTGGCAGGGGTGACATCAGGGGCTGATGGACATCAGCAGGTCAGGCACCAGTTGAGGGAGGCCCTAACCAATCTAACCCCTCGTTCCTGGTATGTGCTTGTACCCAAAGTCCTGAGCTGCAGGCCATCTCTTCAAGGGGTGGCAATAGACCCACAAACATTGGTGAGTTTGTGCCCACTCATCTTCATTCACCATCCCTACTTTTCATTCTACATTCAGTGTGCTGTAGTCCTTGCCACACATATTGATACATGCTCTGTGTGTCTTCTGCTGTGGTTTAGTTCTCCAAATACTGTGCCGTGATAGCTGCTGGACTGCATGCATGTTCCATGCTCTGGCTCAAACCTGCTTGCTCTAGCCCAAGGGTTCTCAACCCTGTGGTATGCGTACCCCCAGGGGTATGTGGACTACAGGTTGGGGGTATGCAAGCTGCTCCCTGTTATCAGCTGCTGCGATCAGCAGTTGATAACGGGCAGTGGAACAATGGGGGGAAATTGCCATTTTACCCGTTTTTCCGGCCTGTGGCGCGGCCGAGCGGGTCCTCTGGCTTGCACCGCAAGCCGAAGGGAAAGGCTACAGCCCTGCCGATTTGGAATTTGTTTGGAATTTGTTTTGTTTTGTTTGGAATTTAATGTTCAAATTTTTTCTGATGCAATGTTAAGGTTAGCCCTCTGATGGAACCTTAGCTGCATCTTGCACTGTTGCCCCACTTCTGTTGTACCTACTAGTTGTACCTACACTGCAGTGATGTGCCATCATAGTGTGACTCTGCTCCCTTGGTGCAATGCAGCCTATGGCTCCACTGCATCTGCACAAGAGGCTTGGGTGCCATCTTATCTCATTGTCAGCCTCTTCAGATGTAAGCAAGGTTATAATCACAGGAAGGCCCTGTGGGCTTAATCTCTGGAGGGATTTTCCAGGCCCCACCCAAATTTTCATCTTTTATTTTAAAAAGAAAGTCTCCTCACTTGTTACTTGTAGAGAGAGAAGGCAAAGCACACAGGCAATATTTTACCCGGCTGCTCACTTAAAAATAAACCTGACCTCCAATGTTCTGGCAAATGAGTGCAAATACTGTGGGATAGCTGACAAACACAAAACCCTTATTTTTAAGCTAATGTATTTTTCATTAGTAGTATAATATTGTACAAGTAAATAACTTTTCAGCATATTAGATTCCTTGTATTTATGACCTCACTATTCTGCAATGCTTCCCAGCCCCTATAGATCCCTTTCCCCCCTGTGGTTTCAACTGTAGGCCAGAGTGATAGTGATAGATGTGATTATCTAAATGAAACCTTAGATTATCTGGATATTACCAAATTATCATTAAATTTCCAAAAAAAAAAACAAAATTATGGTCTTTTCAAAAACTTGTAAACCCAGATTGTGGAGAGTGAGAGGTATGATGATTGTGCAAGTTAAATACTTTAAATACTTGGGAGTCACCTTTTGTTACAATCTATGGTATCTTGGGCTACTCACCAAAGGTTTGCTTCAAATTTGGCCAGCCAATCCTTGCAGGCGATTCTTCGTTTCTTTCATAAACAAGGAAATGCATATGTCCCTGCAGCTCTCAGAATTTTTAATGCAAAAGTGATCCCTCAATTTCTGTATGGGATCCTGGTCTGACTGGATCGGGCAAATCATTTGTGTGAGTCGCTAGAGGCGAGTTTCCTGAGGAAATTACCAGGACTACCAAAGTGTGTTCCAAATGCACCTTTATATCTGGAACTGGGACCGTCCTTTCTGGAAACAAGGGCATAGAAAATTATTTTCAAATATTGGCTTCGAATATCTTTCCACGCCGATACGGATAGCCTGTTATACCAGATGCTATATGACTCAGTGTCCCTCAGTGATGTAGACTTGAGGGCAGAGGCTTGGGACTTGACTTGAGACTTGGAGTTAGAGACTTGATCCACATCCCTGGTGTCCCCTAAATGGCTGCTTAAAGTATGGGAGAAGGTGACATCACTGGGTTATTCCTAAGAGGCCTTGTGCTCTCTCTCGGAAATGGAGATCCTGAACAAACTTAATCTTAGACTTCAGGATGTGGAGTATCAGAATCTTTATGCCTTAGCTGAAGCATCAGGCTCACCACGCTTTCTCCATGTTCCTACGCCGTGTACCCAGTTAGCCCCATATTTGGTTATTCTAACTGACCCCAGGGAACGTAGAGCACTGACATGTGCTAGGTTCAATGTCACCCCCTCACAGGTGTGTCTAGGCAGATACTCTAAAATACCTTATGACGATCGTATTTACCCTTGTGATGGAAACTCAGTTGAGTCCCTAAATCATACTCTTCTTTATTGCCCCTTGCAAAACCTTCCATGGAGGAGGTTTCATGCATCTATTTTGACTAACATATCTGGATGGGGGGATGAGGAGAAAGTGGTTTATTTAATAAATGAGGGGTCCTCTGACGTTATTGGTAAGGTTGCAAAAAAAAATTGTCAGGTAGGGGAACATTTTTATGCCAGACTAAGTTGATTTAGGAATGTGGTTTTAGCTCAATAACAAAGTGATTGTATGTATAGGCTTTGTGTGATTATGTCTGTGTATATACTTTTTATGCCAATAAAGATTGTTGTTGATGATGTGATTAGGTAATTAGATGGTAATCAAGTAATAAATACACATCTGTGTTCTCTGTGTTAATGAGCCTGGATGAAATATCCAACTTGATATCAGAGTTATTTTGGAAGGGTGGGTACCGCAGGATGCATGTCATGTTGTGCAGGGTGCAACCCTATTGGAAGGTGTGGACACATGAAAGCATGTGACACAGAAGAATAGGAGAATCGGGAGACATTCTGTGCCACTCAGCTGAGCAACAGGTACCAGGCTCTCACTATGGAGGGTGATACATGGCTACGTGGACAGGTACTGCCACTTAGAGCTTCATGAACCAGGGACGAAGACTTTGTTACCTATAGATGAGAGCAACCCAACCACCATCCCAGAAAGGATAGTGGCAAATGTCTTACTGAGGGGGGCAGAGACAGTGTTGTGCAAACTGGACATATTATCTTGGCAAGTATATTGTCTTCCTGTTGTACATCATCCAGGATATGATGGGGAGATGGTTGAGACTCATCGCATCCCATGACCATTGACCCTTCCTGCTGTTCCATATAGGGACAAATGATATTTCCAGAAGTAGCCTCCGAAGGTCTCAAGAGACTATGAAGCTCTGGAAAGAGAAATGAAGAAGTTGGGGCATAAGTGGCATTTTCATCTCTCCTGTTGAAAGTCGAGGCACAGCAGGAGGAAGCAGGATTCTGGCAGTGAAAAACTGGCTTGTTAAGTCATGTCCGACCCTTCGTGATCCCATGAACCACATCCCGCCAGGCCTTCCTGTCCTCCACTATCTTCCTGAGTTGCCTCATTTTCATGTTTGTTGCATCGGTGATGCTGTCTAACCATCTCATCCTTTGCCTTCCCCTTCTCCTTTTGCCTTCAGTCTTTCCCAGCATCAGAGTCTTCTCCAGAGAGTCCTCTCTTCGCATTAGGTGGCCAAAATATTTGAGCGTCAGCCTCAGTACCTGTCCTTCCAGGGAACAGTCAGGGTTGATTTCATTTAGGATTGACTGATTTGATCTCCTAGCAGTCCAAGGGACTCTCAGGAGTCTTCTCCAGTACCACAGATCGAAAGCATCTATTCTTCGGCACTCAGCCTTCCTTATGGTCCAACTCTCACAACCATACATTGCTACTGGGAACACCATGGCCCTGACTATATGAACTTTTGTTGGCATAGTGATATCTCTGCTTTTTATTATGCTGTCTAAGTTTGCCATAGCTTTCCTTCCAAGGAGTAAAGTGTCTTTTAATTTCATGGCTGCTGTCTCTGTCTGCAGTGATCTTGGAGCCCAAAAAAGTAAAATCTGTTACTGCTTCCATTTGTGCCCCTTCTATTTGCCAGGAATTGATGGGACCAGATGCCATGATCTTAGTTTTATTAATGTTGAGTTTCAAGCCAACTTTTGTACTCTCCTCTTTCACCCTCATCAAGGTGTTATTGCCAGGGACACGTTGGTTTCTTGGACCATGGCCTCTGCTATGAAGAACTGCTGGCAAGAGATGGGCTGTACTTCACGAGGACTGGGAGGAATGTACTTGGCAGGAGCCTTGCAAACCTTATTAGGAGGGCTTTAAATACAAAGAGGGAGAGACAAAAACACAAAACCAAGTATAAAGGCAGGCACTGGAGACAAGAATGCAAGAGAGAGGAAGAAGGAGGTTTGCAGAGGGAGTGATCGGAGACTTGCATGAAATTACACCAGGGAACTAGTAGGAGGTGATACCTACGGTCTCTGATGTTGTCTATATACTAATGCAGCATTTCTCAAACTGTGGGTTTGGAAGATCAGATAAGTAATTACCTCAAGCCCTGAGGCTATTCAAAAATCAGATAGCTGCTAATTGCCCTGCAAACAGCTAAGCTCCTTCAGTTTGCAAGGAGCTGAGCTCCTGCAGTTTGGAAGCTTGTGTAAATATAGGGAGATAAATGTTTGAGCATCTTTTTAATGGTATTTTTTTCCCAAGTCCGACAGGTAGTGGGAGCAGGTGAAGGCTGGGTTGCATAACTAAGCCCATCAAGCCGTGAGGCTATTCATGTGGGCTGCCTCATTTTGAGAAATGGATTGAGTTTTTTTGCAAATAAATAAATATTACTGGTCAATAAATAAAATATTTCTTTCTAGATCACCTTTTTTAAGTCTTGTAAAGCTAGGTGCGTCCTGATAGAGTGTCATTTTAAAAAGTGGGTCCCGGTGCTAAAATTTTGGGAAGCCCTGAACTAATGCACAGAGTATGTATAGGAAACAAACAGGTTGAAATTAAAATCCTAGTATGGGCAGGCAAATATGATCTGCTGGGTATCACAGAAACTTGGGACCCATGCATGGCATATCACTCTTGAAGGGTATAACAGGAAACTGGGCATTGAAGCTCAGTTGAAAGTGTCTGGGTAAGAATAAAAGGAGAGAGGAATGTGATACCATCATAGGAGTCTACTGTGTTAGAGATGAGGCTGGGGAGGGATGCCAAACACAAGAAAAAGGGATTTTGTGGTTATGTTCATAAATAAGAGGAAAGTCAAGGAAGTGGTAGGACTTATGTGGAGAAGATGGGGAAGTGGTAACTGATGACACGGAGGAGGTACTGTAGTTCTGATTTTGTACCTGTCTTCCCCCACAAAGGGAAGTGTGGTCCAACCTAACAGCAGCTGCACAAATGAGGAAGGAGGAGGCATCATAACTCAGGAGAGGTAAAAAGAGATAAGGGAACTTCTAGTTAATGAATTTAAGTTCCCAGGACCAAATGAATGACACCCCAGGGTTCTGAAGGAGCTTGCAAATGTGATCCCAGAGTCACTATCTATAATTGCTGAGAACTCCTGGAGAGTGGGTGAGGTGCCCCAGAACTGGAGGCAAGCAAATGTTGTCCCTATCTTTAAAAAAGGGGGGGAAAGGAGGAACCCGGAAACGACAGA
This sequence comes from Plestiodon gilberti rubricaudatus, assembly GCA_026170595.1. NCBI lineage: Eukaryota > Metazoa > Chordata > Lepidosauria > Squamata > Scincidae > Plestiodon > Plestiodon gilberti. Next base: position 102,747,924 of record JANXHW010000004.1, on the reverse strand, counting down.
CCAGTCAGTTTGACGCCAGTATTGGAAAAGATCTTGAAACAGATTATTAAGTGAAATGTCTGTGAGTACTTCCAAAATAATAGAGCCAGCATAGGTTTGTCAAGAACAAGTTATGCCATATGAATCTCATCTCTTTCTTTGACAAAGTGACTAGTCTGATAGACCATGCTGTTCAACATTTTATGACCAGGACACAATGAAGTGATGCTTATCAAACTTGAAGGTGATATGATGCTGGAGGGAGGACAGATAACACGCTGGAAGACCAAATCAGAATTCAAAACTATCTTCATGTGCCTCTGATGTGCAGGCCTTCACATTTGTCTTCATTGAAAATCATCTTGTTAGTATGGCATCAAATACAGTATGGGGAAACCTGGCTTGGCAGCAGCACATGTGAGAGAATCTTGGTGTTTGGCATCCCAATCCTACCTAAATACCCCCCCCCCGATGCAGCCGTTATCTGGGCAAGGCAGTCCCAGAGTTCTCCTCTGGTTACCCAGAGGAGTAGCCTGGTTACCTTCCTTGGTTACCCGGAGGAGAGCTATTATAGCCATCTTCAAGTAGGTGAAGGTCTGTCACACACAAGAAGGGAAGAATTACTTTCTGTGGTTCCTGAGGACCAGAATCCAGAATCTATGAGTGGAGATTACAGAGAAGCAAATTTAGGGTAGACACGAGGAAGAATTTCTTCACTGTAAGAGCCATCCAGCACTGGGATAGTCTGCCTTGTGTAATATTAGGCCCTCCCTACTCTCTTCCAGGTGAACAGCCCTTTAATCTTTTGAAAAGTACTGTCAAAATGTTCCATGGCTCTTATGTGAGCCCTAAAGAGACTGTACTATACAGCTAGTTTACAATCTTGCAAAAATAAAACCAGGAGGACTGGTTTTCAAATTCCAGCAAAGCCATGCCTGCCAAGTCATGTGGCTTCCTTGCAATGATTTAAGGCACAGAAGCCCTCCAAGGGAGGGCAGGAGGTGTGAACAATCCTGTGCCAGGCAACAGCAGCAGTACACCTCTCGCTGAGCCTATGTGTCTAGGGCTGCCAATTCTCAAGACTGGCCTGAGGTCTCCAGCCATCAGTGGCTACCGAAAGCAACCCTGGAGTTTGTATTAGGGCCTCCAGGAATTTCAAATATTGCATCACGGGGGGGGGGGATATCCAAAAAAAGCTTCAGTCAGAGTTGACGTCTATTTGTGTCTCTGTGTTTACGTGGTAGTAGCTTAGATAGACCTGACTGGAACTATGTTGTCTCCATTCACAAACAAGAAAAGAGTCAATACACAGGCTATCAAAAAGGCAACTTGGTTATCTGGAAGGAATTTCTCTAGGTAATCTGGCCAACTGAAACAGCTCTGCAAGAATGCTTGCTTTGTCACAAAATCCATCTTGAATAGGCAGTTTACCAGTTTGTACACTATTGCAAAAAATAAAAATGGTCCCTTCTATTTGGAAACCAGCTTCTGCCTTAGAAGAAAAACTGATGGAGAAAAAATGGATCAAGTACAGGCCTTTAAACATTTTGGGGAGTTCCCTTTTTCTTGACTCCTTGAGCTGTTCATCTTCAGGCAAAATCAATCAACTTTTCCAGAAGTAAGGGGAAGGGGGAGGAGAGGCAATCTTTTTCTATAGCAGGAAAAATACAACAGTTGGAACTAAGGATCAATTAATGATTTCCAACACAGTTTGACTATATTAGAATCATAGATCATTAGAGGTTGGAAGAGAACTGTGCGGCCATCTACTCCAACCTCCTGCCCAGGACAGGTGACTGTTACAGCATTCCTGACAAGTGGCCATCCTCTGCTTGAAAACCTCCAATGAGGGAGGGGGCCTAATACTAGCCCATAATTTGCTAGATTGCTAATCAAGATGTCTTGGGGAAATTTGTCAGATGCTTTACTACTGCCTTAGAAGAAAAATGACAACCACGACATTCCCACCATCCATAAGCTGGCAACCTGTTCAAAAAGACACAAGTTCAAAGTTTGACAAGTTTGTCTGGCAAGATTTATTTTTGACAAATCCATGTTGGCTTCTACTAATCAGTGCATTGATATCAAGATGTGTACGGACTGACTGTTTTATAATTTGATTTTGCCCCTGCCACACAGTTCCAATAGCAATTGCACTCCCCCGCCACATGTTCTTTTTAATGGGACTTTCAAAGGAAGCTCTTTTCCCATTAAAAAGAGCATACAGGGAGTGTCTATAAGGATCAGAACCATGGTGGGGCAAAGTCCTAAAGCCTTCCTACTCCTTGCTAGGGTGTTGCTTTGTGCACTTCTCTGCAGTATCCCCCCAACACACACACATGCACGCACATGCGCATAGAGGACCACAGTAAGCATCCATTGTTACATGTAGCTTGGTCTTTAGTGATGATTTCTGTATTTTGCTATCATCTCGGGGAATATCCAGACCTACTCCTTGTGGCATCAGCCAGCCATTGCTTTTCCACTTGCAGTCACATGAGGAATTGCAAAAATGGTTTCACAATGCAATAGATACGGCATGTGTTGAGGATACAGTAGGACTGATCTTCCCTCTTCCTCCCCTCCTGTTTCTGTTGTGGTCTGTTGAATCTGGTCATGCAGCTCTCAAAAAAGACAACAGTAGCGCTAACAATGGCCTATCCTTGCAGTCATTGTGTTGCGACAGCACCATTTTTTTTTTTAAAAAGTCAGACTCTCCCTGTTAATGCAAGTGATCTTTAAAAAGTGTTTTGATTGGTTTTAATGGCTTTATTGAATTGTTTTATCTTTGTATGTTTAATTTTGTTGCACACCATCTTGAATATTAGAAAAGTGGTATAGAAATATTTTAAACAAATAAAATAAATCTTTATTCATTAGGAAAATGCAGGACACCAAATTAATGATGATGTTCTCTCTCTCTCTCTCTCTCTCTCTCTCTCTCTCTCACATACACACACACACACACACACACACACACACACACACACACACACACACACACACTGAATAAGGTTTCAGATTGAGGAGCCTCAACTGTGTTTAACTGTAGTACAGGGTGCCCCCATATCCGCTGATCCGCTATCTGTTGATTCAGTTATCCACAGATAGTGGATGCCTCCCCGCCCCCTAGAGGACCCCCCCCCAGGCACTTACTTTTGCGAAGAAACCTTTGTTTTTTCTTCAAAAGGATCACGATGAGCAGCTTCCTTTGCAGACCCATTCAGCGAGACAAGGTGCTGCTATAGGCTTACCATTCGTCCCAGAAAAACCGAGACTGCCCCAATTTCCAGAGCCTGGTCCCGGCCAGCCGGTCCCAGAACCGGATGTCCTGGTTTTCCAGGTCTGCCCCCTCCCGCCACTGCCACTTCCATGATTTTAAAACTTTTTCCTGGGTAAAATCCCGCGAGATCCAAGATGGTGGCGCCCAGGAAAAAGTTTTAAAATCATGGAAGCAGCAGCGGCAGGAAGCAGTCGACCCCACAGGGGGAGTCCTGGCTGGCCCAAAGCAGCTGGCCAGCCAGGAATTGGGCACAGGCGGCGGCAGCAGAAGTAGAAGCAGCAGAAGCAGCAGCAGCTTGAAGGACTGGAGGCAAGCAAAAAAGGGGGCAAAATGGTGGGGGCAAAAAGCAGCGAAAGGGGGCAAAAATAATTAATTTATTTGGTAAAAAAAAGAAGCAAATCTTTACAAAAAAGATTTAAAAAAAATCTGGAGGGGAAAAAAGTAAGGGGTGCCCTGATTTGGGCATCTCAATATATGGTAAACCTATGCTGCTAGAGCATCTGCAACCTTGCAAAACCTTGCAAAGCCTCTCTAGCACCTAGTCTTGTTGGACAGGCCTGCAAGGAGGCTGCTCATCACGTTCCCTTTGAAGAAAAAAAACGAAGGTTTCTTCGCAAAAGTAAGTAAGTGTGGGAGAATCATTTCCACTCTCCACATGGGAATGGGGCAGCATTGAATTGACAGTTAAGGGCAATTGTATTGTTGAGACTCTTTGGTTTAAAAAATAGCTCATTTTCTTACATCCCAGTCCTGTCTAGCAGAACACAGCTGTGCAAATAAGGTGCCTGCCACATCCTAAGCAGAATTTGGCCTGCTCCAGAGCAGCCGGAGACCTCCTTGGGGTAAAGGGACATTCATTCCCTTATCCCAGTGTTTCTCAAACTGTGGGTCGTGACCTGATTTCTGGTGGGTCCCAGGTGATGGAAACATCAGATAAGTAATTGCCACAAGCCCTGAGACTATTAAAACATCAGATAGCTGCTAATTACTTTGCAAACAGCTGGGCTTCTGCAGTTTGCAAGCTTGTGTAAATATAGGGAGATAAATGCTGGAGAGTCTTTTGGGGGGGAGGGTTCCAAGTCTGTCAATGACACATAGTAGGTCACATAACTAAGCCCTTCAAGCCTTGAGGCTATTCATTAGGGCTGCCTCATTACAAGAAATGGATTGAATTTCTTTGCAAATAAATAAATAAAATATTACTTTTAAATAAATAAATAATGAAATATTTTTCTAGATCACCCTTTTTTAAGCCTCATAAAGTTAGGTGGGTCCTGACAGAGTGTAATTTTAAAAAGTGGGTCCCGGTGCTAAAATGTTTGAGAACCAGCTACTTTGCTGGTGCACATTCAAGCCGGCAAGGCCCGGGAAGGGGGATAGGATTCGGCCGAGCGCACCATCGCAGATCCCTCCCCCAGCATGGGCCCGGCCAACCAATCCCACCCCCTGGAACTGCCTGCCAGGGAACTCACTTTCCCTGGTGGGCACAGCGTTGTCCTCAAGAGGAGTAGAGCAGCACCGGCCTTGCTGCTGGCAGCAATCATTCTCCGGGTCAGTGGCGTCATAACGTAGGGGGCCCTGGTGTCCAGGGCCCCGGTCGGGGCGCCACTACCAGCTTCTGGGGGGCGCCAAAGGGGGCGACTCGGACTCGGGGTCCGAGTCGCCCGAGTCCAACTCGGACTCGGGCCCCGAGTCCAAGTCGCCCGAGTCTGACTCGGCCGACACGGACTTGGGCCCCGAGTCTGAGTCATCGAGTCCAAGTTGCCGAGTCCGAGTCAGCCGACTCGGACTCGGGGCCTGCGTCCGAGTCGCCCGTGTCCGAGTGGAAGAGGAAGTCAGTGCCTCTCTAGGAGGCGCTTCAGTCTTGCTGGTGAGTCACCAGCAAGACTGAAGCGCCTCCTAGAGAGGCACTGACTTTCTCTTCTGAGTCGGTGACTCGGAGTCGCCCGACTCGGACTCGACGCCCGGAGGTGCCTGCTGAGTGCTGGGCAGAAGGAAACGGGCGCGCGGGAAGGAAGACGTGGGGACGCGCACCAAAAACAAGGTAAGAGCGGCGCCGGGGGGGGGATTATTGCGCCCAGGGGGAAAATAAATAAATCGTGGAATTGGCGCCACCTTCGCCGGCACCAGGGAGTAGACAAGGGGAGAAAGGGAGGGGGCGCCAATTCCAGGATGGGCCCCCCTATAGATTTAGGGGTAGCGATGTCACTGCTCCGGGTGCCGCAAACGTGCTTTATGGCATGTTTATGACACCCCAGACCATCGGAGCAATCCCTCTGCCACTCTATGTCTAGACAGGATTGTGCTGTTAGTCTGCAGATTAGTTTGTACGTGACCTAATTTATCCAAGGCCCCTGTTATTGACAGGAAACAAAATCAGGGAAATTTGCATAGATTTCATCAAACCCTAACAGCATTCTATCTTTTAGATAGGCTGTGATGTAAGAGGAAGCCAACAAGAAGACAACCTGTCATCTTGTATGGTACTGATAAAAGATCCATTCCATCACAATCCTATCCCAGGGTGTAAGAGTGCCCAGGGTTGCATCAGTACTGTGGCTAAAGGTCATTCACAGACGTGGCTGTTGTGTTGAGCTGAAAAGGTTGAAGTTGTTTGCCTACTTTAGCATTGTCCCTGCAACCAACGCAACTCTGTTGCATCTGAGAGGACTCTGGACTTTTCCCAGCTGGAACTTAAAGAATAAGAGAGCATTTTCACGTGGTTCAGCTTGTGTGCATCAAGGCCATCAAAGAAGACTCTGTTAAATATTTTCCAGTTCATCCCTCCTTTGCCCTGCTCCTTTTACAGATTGCTTAAGTCAGTGTACATGGAGCAAACAGCTGGGCGGGACTATTACTGAATTAAAATCTTTTGAAAGATCTCTCTTCCACCCTGAAGGGAAGTATCAGTGTGGAAGCGGCAGAGAAGGCAGCACATCCATTCCAGCGAGGATAACCAAGCCCATTTCCTTGCTTGAGCATTTGCACCGCAGCCTTCTCAGGTTTGTAGCACAGCTTCAGTTTGCAGGTATAATGTTGTCTGATCCCCTTTGCGTATGTGCGAGTTGTAGTTGCAGGCGGTGAGCAGAGGGACAGTGTTGCCTGGCCACTGTCATGGAAAGGCACTAAGGGGTTGGCAATTGCTTGGTAATTATTTGTTTATGCAACATAAGCAAAATTGGGAACACCTTTCTGTAATGGTTGAAAAACAGTATAAAAGTGTTTATCAAATAGATACTAAGTCACTCCCTAGTAAATGTACACTCTGTGGTAATGCTGCTTTTTTGTTATGTAATGTACAAAATGGGGGGGACAGCTGCATTTGTATTAGGTGTATTGTACAACTTGCATTTTACAAGGTTACATTTTGCATTTGTATTAGTTGGGGAGAGGAACACAAGTACAACCAATGGTATTGCACTTGGGGAACTGCGGCTGAAGAATCAGGGGTTATACAATAGTATGGGAGGCAGAAGCGTCACCTGATAGGGGGTGGTGGGCGGTGGGCCCCAGGGCGTAGGGCGCAGGGCTCAGGGGGTGGGGCGGGACTCCTTAGGTTTCGGGTTTTTCGCATTTTTCGGGTTTTTTTACTGTTTTCGGGGTTTTTTTAAGTGTTAACGGGGCATGTGTTTGTATATGTATGCTTTTCCCCCACTTATCTTGCATATTGGATGCTTCCAGCGACGATCATCTTCTTGCGCCAGGCACATTCTTCTCCCTGCGCCCGGGCGCGAACTCCATAAAGCCCCCTGCAGCGCTTTCCAGAGTTTGCGCAGGCGCAGAACGTCGACTGGAAACTTCGTCGTTCTGCGCATGCGCAAACTCTGGAAAGCGCTACTGGGCGCTTTTCGGAGTTCGCGCCGGGCGCAGGGAGAAGAATGTGCCTGGCGCAAGAAGATCGTCGCTGGAAGCGTCCAATATGCAAGATAAGTGGGGGAAAAGCATACATATACAAACACATGCCCCGTTAACACCGAAAACAGTAAAAAAACCCCAAAAAACTTACGGGGGGTGCCGGGGGGCAGGGCGCCGGGGGGCCCCGCACCAACCTGCACCAGGCGCAGCGCCGCCGCCAATGGGAGGAGGGGGAAAGGTGGAAGGCTAGGGAAAGAGGGTAGAGAAAGTGGGAAAACACCTGAGTTTCTAGGTGCAGCACAAGACCGTGGCCTGAACCTGCATTTTGTGCAGCCTGAACCAGGGTTGCGGCTGGAAGTGAGTCCCTCAGTGCAGTAGCTTAGCTACTGTAGGGCAGCTGGTGTGGGCCACCCTAGGCAACAGCTACAGGGGGGCACCCGCTGGGGGGCCGCTACACACCTCTCGTTTTTTCAGCATCTTCACTCTGATCGGATCGAAGCCTCAGAAAACATTAAGAGGCACACCCAGCAGCGGCTGCCCCCTTACAGTGCAATCCTGTGTAACTCTTGCACCAGTGTAACAGTAGATCCACCGGTGTAAGTGCACGTATGCCAGTGTAACTTGCCGTACGCTGATGTACACAGGACAGACACCAGCATAACCCCCCTCGGACACTGCGCATGCACAGTTCGGATGCAGGACAGATGTGGAATGTGTGTAAACATTGGGGGATGGGTGTTAGGGTAGGGGTTCATTGGTGGCACCCCAGCAAAGGGGGGGGATACAGACCAGATTTTATTTTCTCTCTTTTTCTCTTTCCATTACAGTTTCCCTTTTCTTTTCCCTGCTTGGTGACCAGAGGTTGTAGGTGGTTGTTGTGGGTTGCTGGGTAGTCTCATAGGGTTGGGCCTTTATTTTTTTGTGGGGTGGCTTTGCTTGAGTGGGATGGTCCAGGTCCCTACCGGAGGGAAGATATGTGTTTTGTACAGGAAGGGTTTGGGAGCGACAGATGGTGCCATCATTGGGAGAGTGACAGGCTAGGATATACCATATTTTTCGCTCCATAAGACGCATTGGACCATAGGACGCATGCGTATTTTGGAGCTAAAATACTGTAAAAAATGTCTTCCTTTTAACAGTTTTACTTACCTGGTTGTTGATCTTCAGCTCCAATCTTCGGGTGCCCCAGCCAGCTCCCAGTCGTGTTAGGTGCCTGGGCTAAGTTCCCAGGCGCTGGACGCGACCAGGAAGCCCTGCACAAACATCGTAGCAACTGTGATGTTTGCGCAGGGCTCCTGGTCGCGTCCAACACCTGCGCTAACTTCCCTGACGCTGAACGCGACTGCAAGTCCTCCGGAAACATGAGAATTCCTCCGATGTTTCTGGAGGGCTTTGAAGTTAGCGTTCAGCATCAAGGAAGTTAGCGCAGGCACTGGACGCAACCAGGAGCCCTGCGCAAACATCGCAGTTGCTGCGATGTTTCCACAGGCCTCCCTGGTCGCGTCCAGCACCTGGGAAGTTAGCGCAGGCGCTGGACGCAGCCAGGAGCCCTGCGCAAACATCGCAGTTGCTGCGATGTTTGCGCAGGGCTCCCTGGTTGCGTTCAGCGCCTGGGAACTTAGCCCAGGCACCGAATGCGACTGGGAGCTGCTGGGGCACCTGAAGATTGGAGCTGAAGATCAACAACCAGGTAAGTAAACTGTTAAAAGGAAGACATTTTTTCACTATTCGCTCTATAAGATGCACAGACATTCCCCCCTAATTTTTTTGTGGGGGGAAGTGCGTCTTATAGAGCGAAAAATACGGTATATGGGGTGTGTGGGGTGGGCTGCCCCTTCCAGGGGAAGGAGGGTTAGTCACAGATGGACTAGTCCTCTTTCTGATCCTCCTGCCAGCCTGCATCAGTGGTCCTGGCAGTGGCCCTGTAGCCTGAAATTGCTCCTACTCTGTCCGCTTCCGGACTAGCCCCACCATCCTGGGGACTCTAGCTGGCCCCTCACAACCTTGGTAGGGGGAGCAGCCACTGGTATCGTATGGCCAACGCATGGCTGTAGGTCCAGACCTCCCACTGTCCCTGGGGCCAGCAAGGCACAGGGTTGGCTGCTCCTTGCAGGAGGGGGGGCTCCCTACTCCAGGGCAATGTAAGTGAAGAGCAAGATCAGCCTGATCCAGGACTTGGACTTAAGGCACTGACCTGGCCTGCATTACTGAGATCTGGCTGGATGAAGCAGGGAGGAGTTGATCTCTCCTCAGTGTGTCTGTCAGATTTCCAGGTGCTGCAGCAGCCATGACTGCAGGGGTGGGGAGGGCAAAGTCACAATAGTCACAATAGGAAATGATACCATTCCCCGTAGTAGGTGCCCTGGCTGTCCAGCAATCCTCTGGGTTTGTGTGACTCTGTATGAGGCTTGATGGGCAAGACAGGATTGGGATTCTGTTGGTGTACTGCCTGCCATGCTGCCCCAAGGTCTTCCTGCCTGAGCTGACCAGGGTGACTTCAGGTGTGGTGTTGAAGCTGTTGAAAGAGCAATAGCATGCAAGCTAGACTTGTATAGTAACAGTGGCTGTGGGTGTAAATGTTGGCCTCCACAAGTAGGGAAAATTTGTTGCTTAGTTTAAAGGCTTGTGGGTTGCTCTCTGCTACTGTTGCTAATCGTTTGAATTAATTTTCCTTTCTTATTGTTTATGCCTGTGTTTACCAATGGCTGCAGTTCTCTAAATGGTCAAGGAAAGTACTTAACAAAGGCAGTCTTGCTGCGTGTGGGATTAGTTTAATCCCACAGCTCTGCTAATAGCTCTGCTAACTTCAATCCTCAATTACCGGTTGTGGGGGGACATCAGTGTCCATGCTGAAGCCTTTAAGACTGATCTACACCCACTCCTATTGTGTTACGCTTGCGTTGGGGGGGGGCACGAGTGTAGGGAACAGGACGTCCTGCCTGAAACTCTGCCGTGGGCTCCACTAGTTTGTTCTACGCGCTTGTTCCTCCTGATTGTCTTGCCTTGTAATAAAGCTCAATGCTGATTTGACTGAAACACGTGCGCTCCGATTGGCTGAACCCCCCCTCATCCCATTGGTCAAACAATCTGCTCCGTGTCCCGCCCTCTCTAAATCATGAGCATGGTCGATTGCAACGGAACTCGGGAGAGCACAGCTCTCCTGCGTTCCATGGCAATCGGATAAAAAAGAAGCCACACCATTCCGCACGCGCCTGGGACACGCCAGGAGAAGTGCGAGCCTTTAGTGTGGGAATTGCTCAGGATTTCATGGCTGCCATGACAACCATGCCATGACCAGTGCTTGAAAAGTTTCAGAGCCTAAGAGATGTTTTGGGTTTGACTGACTGATTGTTCAGAGTCCAAAAGTCTCAACTATCTGATTGATATGAAATAATTTCTTTATCCTCCTAGGCTAGCTCTGACATGACTGATCTTGGGAATCATGCCATGGCCCAGAAGAGAGTGGCAATTATAGGTGCTGGCTCCAGTGGACTTTGCAACATCAAATGCTGTTTGGAGGAAGGTCTCGAGCCCGTGTGTTTTGAGACCAGTGACGATATTGGGGGACTCTGGAGGTTCAAAGTAAGTCTGTCTGACGTGATGTAACAAAACATTTTCACTCTTCCCCCACTATCTATATGTTCACTATATGGATTTTCACTTATACATACCACGACCATGACGAAATGTCATTAAGCAGGTTATTTCCTTTTTTGTACCAAAACTTTGGATTATATGATCTGGGAAGCAGCTTTGTGAGACGCACTGCCTGATGGGTAGTACGGTACATCACCATGCTAAGTTTCATACTGGCTTTCAAGTGTCCATTACACACTCCCTTTATCTGTTTTTGTGCTGTGTTTGTGCACGTTTTGTGGATATAGGTCCTAAAGAACAGAAAAAGATGAACTTATGGGAAAAGTGGAAAAACAAGTGCGTCGTAAGAGTTACTTGTCATTTAGAACTAAAGCTTGAGGTATTAAAGAACACTGAACATGGTGAAAGACAAAAAGACATTTCTCAAGTTTATCAAAATCTACAATGAACACAATCTGTGTATCGAGTACAAATTAGAGCAAGAGCTCAAAATGTGGTTGGTGGTAAGCTTACAAACATGTTGGAAATATGAAATTTACAAAAAGCTTCCTCCTCTGCCTAACACCATTGCTTTATTGTTATCATGCTTAGCACTTTATTGGTATAACGTTAATTGTTCTATTTTATTGTACGACACAACCTTTTCCTTATGGAATTAGGCATTTAGGGTGATTTTTTGGGTGAACGTGGAATGGCTTTAGAATGAATGAGAATTTTTCCCATTTAAAATAATGTAGTACATTAATTGTACTTATCTAGATTTTCGCTATACAGGCTGTTTTCAGGAACGAATAGGTACAGATAACGAGGGAAGAGTGTATATGAGAAAAACTAAAATTTATCCTCCTTGCAGGAGGTTCCTGAAGAAAACAGAGCCAGCATTTACAAATCTGTGATTATCAACACCTCCAAGGAGATGATGTGCTTCAGTGACTTCCCCATCCCAGCTGACTTCCCCAACTTCATGCAGAACTTCAAGATCATGGACTATTTCCGGATGTATGCCAAGCATTTTGACCTTCTGAAGTACATCCGCTTCAGGGTAAGATGACTGGCACTGCGAGTAGAAATGACCGTGTGTGTGTAGGCATACTTCTTGACTTGAAAGAGTTAATTCTGAGCAGAAGATTCAGACAACATAACATCATCGTAACCTTTTGCTTTAAAATCAAAGGGCCTAGTCTAGTGTCCTGCCTCCAGTAGATTCTGGTTCTGTACCACATGCTTGGATCTTAGATAGGAGCCACTGAAAAAACACAGAAGGACAACACAGCTGTATTGCAACAACTTGAAAAACAACTTGAAAACAGCATAATCTAGATCAGTGGCTTGCTGTACCTTATCAGCTGTGACTTTAGTTTTTTAAACTCCTGACACCAACTCACATGATAAGGCACAGCCCCAGCGAACTCAACAGCACGGCTAACTGATCGCAGGTCTACCATACAAAAAAAACTTCTGCCAAATCTCTATATAAACTTCTCTCTAGCATTTGCGTCCAAGTTAGGGTGACACTATGTAAATTCTCTCTGACTAAATAGTCCCTAATTTCTTACTGAAAAGAGAAACATCATTGATGGTGAACAAAAGAGATTCTTGTGCAACAAAACCACCCCTTCTCTCCCCCCAGACTGTGTTCCCAAAAGGCTTTGAGTGGGATGCAAACTAAGTGCTTTCCTAGTTTAATTTTTATGCTGGGTTTTATATGCTGGGGCTGCAGTTGGCTGCTCTTCTGACTTTTGCTTTTACTTTCCCCCTATCAGCTGTTGAGCTGCAATCCTGGACTATCTTTAGTTCTATTTTCTTTTGGATTTGCTCATGGGCTTCTGTGCACGTTTGCCTCCTTCTCTGACCGACCTGGAGATTGAATTTGGGGCCATGTGTTCTGTCACTGAGCTGAGGTACCTGACTTGTTTTGTCAGGCATTTACCCTGCCTTGAGTTGTCTGCCTAGGTCTCTCTTATGTTGCTTTGGTTAAGATTTTAAGGGTGCTCTGCTGTGCAGCTTTAGTTATTTTTTTAGGTTGCTTTGGGTAACGTTGGAACTTAAAACATTTGGAGCTTTCTGTGAATTTAAGAATAGAATTTAAGAATTGTTTCTTCCACTTAAAGAAGGCAGCTCTTGTGGCAGATGGAGCTGGTTCTCTGTCTTCTTAAGAAAGCTAAGGCAGGAATTGCCTTGGTTCATTTTTCAGTGGGAGAGCTGTGGTGATATTTACTTTAAAAAATAAAAGGGGTGGCAAAAATTGAGCAACCAGGAAGTAATTGAAAGCAGTGTGATTTCCAGAGCTAACAGTGTAAGCTGAGTAATTTTAATAATTAAATTTTACATTTTAACAATTAATTAAATTAATTAATGCTAATTAATTAATTGCCGCAGGGGATACTTCAAAAAAATTGACCGTGCCAGGGGCTACACTTGATGAAAAAGGTTGGGAACCCCTGGTCTAGATTATCTGTTAAGAGTGAATGAACAAAGGAAAGGGTTAGTGTGGAAACAATATTTGACTTGGAGAAATAGTATTTAAGGATGAATATCCTTAATGAATGATGAATATGAAAAAAAAAATCAGGCCAGCGGGTGGTGCAGCGGGTTAAACCGCTGAACCATAAGCTGTCGATCGAAAGGTCGGCAGTTCGATTCCCGCGACAGGGTGAGCTCTCGTTGCTTGGCCAGCTCCTGCCAACCTAGCAGTTCCAAAGCATGTCAATGCGAGTAGATAAATAGGTACCGCTTGCGGGAAGGTAAACAGCGCTCCGTGTTCCAGCTGTATGCTACACGCTGTGGCAAGGAGAGTCATGCCGACCACATGACCACGGAGGCATCTTCGGACAACGCTGGCTCTTCGGCTTTGAAATGGGGGTGAGCACCACACCCTAGAGTCGGACACGACTGGACTTAATTGTCAACTTAATTATGAACAAAATACAATCATATATATGTTCTTTTTTTTTTTAATAAATCCATTGAACTGCCCATAATCATAATTACATCTTGTTTGGAACAACTGCTTCAGCAGTTCGCAAACATTTCCGGATTTGGATCCCATGACACTCCTAAATAGAGTCTTGAGGAGTCCCAGAGCGCTGGCGCATGTGTGGAGTGGCTCAGCGCCAAGCAGATGATGGCCATTTATGGTGGGCTCGTGGAGCCCCTGAAGGGGTTTTAGGGAGCCTCCCAAGAGCGCAGTTTGAGAAACACTGAACTGCTTTTTTTTTTCCAGTGAGTGCCATCGAATTTCTAGTATTACAGGAAAGGACCAAAGAGGAGCTACTCTCTGCTATATTTTTTCTAAATTATATATGATTTTATTCAGTTCATACAATTTCTCTAAGCTACGTACTGCTTCTACACTAACTTTTTTTGTTCATGTGCTTTTAAAGTTAAACTATAAAGTGCTTTTATAGTTGAATTGGAAAAGGTGCAGAAAAGAGCGACCAGAATGATTCGTGGGCTGGAGCACCTCCCTTATGAGGAAAGGCTACAGCGTCTGGGGCTTTTCAGCCTAGAAAAAAGGCGCCTGAGGGGGGACATGATTGAGACTTATAAAATTATGCATGGGATGGAGAGAGTGGATAGAGGGAAATTCTTCTCCCTCTCGCACAACACCAGAACCAGGGGACATGCACTAAAATTGAGTGGAGGGAGAGTTAGAACAGACAAAAGAAAATATTTCTTTACCTAGCGTGTAATTCATCTGTGGAACTCCTTGCCACAGGATGTGGTGATGGCATCTGGCCTAGATGCCTTTAAAAGGGGTTTGGACAGATTCATGGAGGAAAAGACCATTACAGGTTACAAGCCATAAGCAACCTCCTGGTTTTAGAAGTGGGTTTTCTCTGTGCCAGGTGCAAGGGAGTGGCGACTGGACACAGGTATCTTGTTGTCTTGTGTGCTCCCTGAGGCATCTGGTGGGGCCACTGTGTGACACAGGAAGCTGGACTAGATGGGCTTTTGGCCTGATCCAGCAGGGCTCTTCTTATGTTCTTATGTTCTTATGTTCTTAAAGGATAATCTAGATCAGAGGTTCTCAACCTGTGGTACGGGTACCCCTAGGGGTACACGGACCTCTTGCTGGGGGTACGCCAACTCTGCCCCTTATCTGCCCCATCAGCAGCTGATTAAGTGTTAAAATGCATTTTAAATTGCAATTATTTTCGGAGCCCTTCCGTCTCTCTGATTTTGGTTTTGGGCTTATTCTTGTACTTTGGAAAAATGTATTTTGGTGGGGTGGGGAGGGAGGAGCTGATTTTGGGAAGTGTGATTTGGAGAAAAAAAAGAGATCCCTGTCTGTCTGTCTGTCTGTCTGTCTGTCTGTCTGTCACACACACACACACACACACACACACACACACACACACACACAGGGAGTTAAATAAGGCATTTTTTCACATTTAAAATTGTTTTAGTACTTTTTTATTTAACGATTAATTACCTAATTAATTGATTAATCAGCAGTTAATTAGCAGGGGGTACTGCAGAAAATTGGACCATGATAGGGGGTACCCAGGTCTCCAAAGTTTGAGAACCCCTGATCGACTCTTCTTACAAGTTACAAGTTAATTACCTGTCAACTTCTTCCCGGGCTTTCAGCGTTCAGTGTTCCTTTTAAACAGTGGCGTCACCCAAGTGACCCCCCTCCCAGACACACCCCTTCCAAAAGTAAATTTGGGGGGCGATTTGGGGGGGCGACCCGACGGGCCGCTGCCCCGAGCACCCGACGGACCGCTGCCCCGGGCGCCCCCTCGCACCTGCCCCTTTAATCGTTGGAGCTGGCTCGGGGATGTCTTCCCCGGCCAGCTGCCCGGGGCCTTCTGAGGAAGGCCCACTGCACGAACGTTATTTATAACGTCTTTTGCGCATGCACACACTGTTCCTGAGGGGAAAGGGCTGCCCTTTTCCCTCAAGAACGGTCTGCGCATGCGCAAAAGACGTTATAAATAACGTTCGCGCAGTGGGCCTTCCTCAGAATGCCCCGGGCAGCTGGCCGGGGAAGACATCCCCGGAGTCGTCTCCCGGCCTGGCGAGGCACGCGGGGGAGGCGACTCGTGTGTGTGCGCGCAGGGGAGACGACTCGCGCTGTGCGCGCGTCACCTTTCTGTGCGCGTGTCACCTGGGGGGCCCCCGCCCGCCTGGCCACGCAACAGCGACACCTCTGCTTTTAAACACTAGCTGTCTACACAGCCTGTCGCTGTGTTTCTCTTTGAAAAAGTCCACAGAGGGGGACGAAACGTTGGGATTTTTAGTCTTTTAAATTGTGTTTCATGTTTTAAACGTGTTTGGACCAGGATTTTTATGTGTTTTTAAACGGATTTAAAACGTCTTTGCAGTTTTTTAAACCTTTATCTTTTTACATGGCTTCAGAACCCATATATCCTATTTCATTGAAAATTGTACCAAGCCATGACAGCATCCATTCTACATTGTATACTGTATATTTTCTATAATTGACCTGCTCCAGCCCATCATATCAGCAACAGTGAGTTCAGAGGCGTAACCACGGCGGAGAGCGTGGAGCAGGAGCTCCAGGCGCTCGGTCACGGGCGGGCGGCAAGAATGGGGGCGGGGGAACTCACCCTCTCCGAAGCAGCGTCGTCGTGTCTGGGCCCTCCCTCCCTCCGGCCGGTTTGGCTCTGAAATGGGAGCAAAACAGGCGGGGGGGCGCGTCAACGCGATGCGACACTGGCCCCGCCCCCAAGCGCCCGGGTGCCCTCCCGGCGCCTGACGCCTCTGGGTGTGGCCCTGGCGAGCATAGGTTTGGAGGCCCTGATCTTGGCAAGAATGAAGGGTGTTACATGATAATATAGTGCTATATTAGGTTTTGTCTGGAACCACCATATTATATTCTACTTCCAGCTAATTACAGAAAAGCAATGCCTCAGTAGTACTGAAGTGATCTAGTTTAGAAGCAACCCAGTTAGTTTGGCCTTTGTTGCTTTAAAAACAAGTATCATTTCAATGTTGTGTGGAGGTTCTCATGTCTCGTCGTAATTTGCAGCGAGATCGGAAGTATGGGTAAGGTAGCCATGTAATATTTTGTTGAAGAGACAAATAAAGTTTACTTATTCACCAAATCGGGGTCGGGGGAGTCCTGAGATATCACTCTGGCTAGGAAATGTTGTGGTTGTGGGGAGATATTGAGGGGTGGAGGGGGGTGAGGCTACCCACTGCTGCTTGCCTTTCCCTTCCCTTTCCACTCCACTGGCATGGTGTGCAACAAACTAGAAGGGGAAAGCAGCGCTTCGTGGTCTGAAGAAACGCTCATACAGTGCGGAACTGTTTTCTAATTCTCTTGGGACACTCGCTCATCCACGTGGAGCCAGAACTTGTCTCTCTCTTTTGCCATGCAGCGCCAGCTATTATTCCCCTCCTACCCTCCCTTTCCACCCAATCTTTCTTTGTTTCTCTCCCTGCCTCTCCCCCTTTCCCCTGGACCTCAGCTAGCCTTGGCATGGAAAGCAAAGTCCTAACCTTGGGTCCCACCCCGAAAGTTTTCCCTTCACTTTCTGCCTGCTAGCAAAAGAACGGAGCATGGGGAGGGCTGGTGGGCATGGAATGATTTGGGGTGTGTCGGTGTACATGCTTGCAAGTGTATAGCCAAGGTCTTTAGTCTGGATTGGAAAAGGAATTTTCGTGGAATTATTATGTGCCCTGGATCCTAATCACCAATTAACATAAACATGTAAGTAAATATTTTTATTTATTAATATGTTGCTTTTCTGGAGATTTTCCAGCTCATGGACACGCCCCCTGTGATGTCACTTCTGGTGGAAGTGACATCACAGTTCCTTGACACACCCCCATGACACCTATCTGCGGCCCCGAAGAAGTTTAGTCTATTCATTTCGGCCCCTACCCACTGCCAAGTTGTGCACCCCTGATCTATCGGGACCCACCTAGCTTTACCAGATGGTGATCTAGAAAGAAATAATATGTTTGTTTATTTACAAGTAATATTTTAATTGCAAAAAAACCCTCAATCCATTTCTCGTAATGAGGCAGCCCTAATGCTTAATGGGCTTAGTTATGTGACCCAGCCTTCACCTGCCCCTGCTACCTGTCAATGATGGACTAGGGGAAAAACACTCCAGAAAAAAGATGCTCAAATTTTTATCTTCCTATATTTACACAAACTTGCAAACTTGCAGGAGCTCAGCTGTTTGCAGGGCAATTAGCATCTATCTTGCAAACTGCAGGAGCTCAGCGCTTTGCAGCGCAATGAGCAGCTATCTGATTTTTGAATAGCCTCAGGGCTTGAGGCAAGGTAGTTATCTGATCTTTCCTTCACCAGTGTTTTCATTGGAGGCTCTGTGGGACCCACCAGAAATCTGGTCACGAGTGGGTCCTGACCCACTGTTTGAGAAACAATGTGCCAGATAAGCATTTAGCTTTTTAGGCTTCATATTCAGTACTCTCATACTTTTTTGTCAGCATTTAAATTTTTTCTGTAATGCCTTAACAGCTGACTGTTTCTGGCAAGGGGTCACAGACGAAGAGTTACTGGGGTTGGTGGGCCAGGTGGGCCACCTCCATAGGGGTTCTTTTGGCCTTTGGGGCCCACTAGTTCTCCTTTATTCTACAGAGATTGTAAATTAGACTTCATTACAGTCCTTTCCTGCCTCAGTTGGATTATTTATAGCAACCACGTATTAGTAACTGCTCTGATTTTTTTTTTAGTATAGGAGAAAACATGGGATATAATAAGCACACTAAATAAATAATGCCCTTTATGCCCAAATCCATGCATTGAAATGTATGCAGATATAATACCTGTACATTCTGGTTTCAGTATACAGAGTTTTGATGATTGCAGCATGCTTTTTTAAGAAATAGGGGTATGTTGCTTTTCTACATGTGGGCCCACCTACACTATGACTGCAATCCTATCCACACTTTCCTGGGAGTAAGCCCCATTGAACACAGTGTGACTTACTTCTAAGTAGACATGCATAGGATTGTGCTTTATATCTGTATACCAGTAACTCTCATGGCATCTCCTCCAAAACCTTGGGAGTTTTAGTCTGAGGGTGTTGAAACGTCTGCCACAGATCACTAGCTCCTCTCGCAGAACTACAGCTGCCAGGGCACCTTGTGTAGAAGGAACTGCTGTTAAAACACTTAGTAGTGCAGATACTTCCCACGTGTTTTCCTACTTCACGTTTATCCACCTTACAGGTGGATCTCAACTAGCACTTCCACTGTTGGCAGCTCCATCCGCAAATGGACGCTTCCTTCATCATGTACTGAAGGAGCATTCTACTCCCAGAGGATGAATCTTCTTTAGGAAAAGAGCTCCCAGCAGCAGAAGTGCTAGTCGGACGGGATGCCACCCACCATGACCTAAAACACTACTACTTATCTCCACCTTGACAAAGTTAATCAGGATTTGCCTTGGGATTATATCACGGGTTGCCTCTCTGGTTGTGGGGTCCAGAGCCCTTGGTCGAAGAAGGAACGATCCGAGACCTGTCTGTAACCAGGTTTACTTCCAAGTAAAGTCTCACTCTCAGTCCAAGTAGGTTTAGGATTGCAGCCCTTTGGGGTCTAGAAGCACTGTCTACATTTGTGCCATTTCTTGAGGTAGATACTGTACTAAGACCACAGAAATAAATTCTTGTTCTTCTGAATGTCGCTTCAGTGTCTCTCACTCATTCTCTCGCTGAATCTTTGCTTTCAGACTAAAGTGTGCAGTGTAACAAGGCGTCCAGACTTCTCTAGCACTGGCCAGTGGGATGTTGTCACAGAGACTGATGGAAAGCAAGAATCGTCCATCTTTGATGCGGTCCTGGTTTGCACTGGCCACCACACTAATGCACATTTGCCCCTGAGCTCCTTCCCAGGTATGGTCTGTAGGTAGCCACCAACAAAGCAACTCTTCTCCCTCTCCCCCTCCCCCCCCCCCCCCGAGCCACATAGAGCAGAGTTTGGTCATGAATAGCACAGTCTGACCTGAACTTGATTTCAAGCATGTTTGTTTGCTTTTGCAGGGGTGGGGATTGCAAAAGAAACTAGGTGGGAAAGACATGCTTTGTGCTGACTGGTTGTCCACAATGCAGTGTTTATTGCACTATTGAAAAGCCCAATCAGCCACTGGAACTTTAAACCTGGTGTACAACGCACATTCACACAATTAGCGATTGAACAATTTGGCTATTTGCTTGCAGGGATAGAAAAATTCAAAGGCCGCTACTTGCACAGCCGTGAGTACAAGAATCCTGATGAGTTTACAGGAAAAAGAGTCATTGTGATTGGCATTGGGAACTCGGGCGGAGACCTTGCCGTGGAGATCAGCCACACAGCACAGCAGGTTTGGTTATACAGGGTAACAACTTTGCTTGGTGTGACAATCTCAGAGTGTGTCAAAGGTGTAGAAGAAGAAGAAGACGAAGATTATTCAGTGGTTTTAAGTGTGGAAATATTCTGAAAGCTGAGAAACTCTGCAAATTTCAAGCCCCAGGGGGGGCTAATGCAAGAGAACAGATTCCAGACTGAGAAAAGTCTAGGGAACACAACCCTCCTCCCCACAATTCCCAGAGGATTTTTTGCAACTGTTTTTGTTTGTGATTATTTTAAAGCAACATGTTATGTGATTGTTTATACTTTATACAACCCTTCACCAGAGACGTCACTAGGGCGCGCACTGCCCCAGGGCGGGGCACGCGTGTCACCTTAGTGACCCCTCCCCCCGGACACACCCCCTTTAATAACCTTTGGCGCAATTTGGGGGGCGCCCGACGGGCTGCCGCTCCGGGAGCCCCCTCAATCATTGCAGCCGGCTCGGGGAACTTTTCCCTCAGGAACGGTCTGCCCATGCGCAAAAGAACGTTATAAATAACGTTCGCGCAGTGGGCCTTCCTCAGAAGGCCCCGGGCAGCTGGCCGGGGAAGACGTCCCTGAGCCGGCTCTCCTGACCTGGCGAGGCGGGCGGGAGGCCCTGAGGCGACGCGCGCATGTGCACGCGTCACCTTTCTGCGCGGGCGGGCGCACGTCACCTGGGGGCCCCCGCCCTCCTCACCAGGCTACAGCGATGTCTCTGCCCTTCACCATATAAAAGCATCACAAACCTTTACAAAACAAACGGTGGACAGATATCCTGATGTATAAGAGAAGAGGCAAGACTGAAACTAATCTAGTCTCTGTTGGGATGGGATGTACATCTGAAATGCAAGTTGCAAAGCCAGGCTCGCTCCATAGGTGAAGAATCTGTGACTACTCTTTAAATCAGTGGTTCCCAAACTTTAGCACCGGGACCCACTCTTTAAAATGACACTCTATCAGGACCCACCTAGCTTTACGAGACTTTAAAAAAAGGTGATCTAGAAAGAAATAATATTTTAATGTATTTGTGTTCAATAATGTATTTTATTTATTTGCAAACAAACCTTAATCCATTTCTCATAATGAGGCAGCCCTAATGAATGGCCTCAAAGCTTGAGGGGCTTAGTTATGTGACCCAGCCTTCATCTGCCCCCACTTCCTGTTATTGACAGACTTGGAAAAAATAACCACCAGAAAAAAGTCGCTCAAACATTTATCTCCCTATATTTACACAAGCTTGCAAACTGCAGGAGCTCAGCTGTTTGCAGGGCAATTAGCAGCTATCTGATTTTTTAATAGCCTCCGGACCTGAGACAATTATCTGATCTTTCCATCACCCATTTTTTCATTGGAGGCTTTGCGGGACCCACCAGAAATTGGGTCACGACCCACCAAGTGGGTTCCAACCCACAGTTTGAGAAATGCTGCTTTAAATCATTCACCTGTCCTCATTCCAAGTTTGTAGATGACACTATATTATTCAGAATAGTGAAATCAAACCTCTCTCTGAAAAATTCTAGAAGGATCTCTCCATCCTGAATGGACTGGAAACAAAAGAATAGATGGGTGAATGGGAAAGTTTGAAGTACAGACTGAAGCACCTGGGGCAAAAAATCCCAACCTCATATATATGCTGATTATGTGGTCTGAATTGGTTGGGGTTAGAGTAAAAACTAAAGCTCAGCACAAACGCCAGCTAGGTGGTGTGAAAATGGAAAATTATAAATTCAGTATTAGCCAATATTAGGAAAGGGAGGGAAAAAAACACAGCTAGTATTATAATATATGAGACCACGTTTAATAATCCATAGTGAGACCACATTTTGAGCAGGCCTGGTTTCCCCACCTCCGAAAGAATACTATATTACAAAGTTGGACGAAGGTATAGAAAAGGAGTTTGAAGTGTGAAGTACAGACTGAAGCTCCTGGGGCAAAAAATCCCAACCTCATTCATTCATTCGTACACACAAGAATTGGCTACCACACCGTGGGATTAGAGTAAAAACTAAAGCTCAGCACAAATGCCAGCTTGCAACTGATCTACAAGAGTTCCAACTCATTAGGGACAATTTGCACCCACCTTCCTAAAAAAGACCCAGGGGTCATTCCATGTGAAATCAACCAATGCATGAAACCTTGATGTCACGGATTTTGCTCATTTTTGGTACATTTGTACCAAATGTACCTTACCATGAGATGTTTAAAAATTATTTTTTTTTCAGATTTTTTTGTCCATCCATTTTTGAGATATTGAATTTTCAAAATTGCCTAAAATGCCAAAATTCACTTGTCACCATACCTTCAAACGCCATTTACAAGATAACGATGAAAGCTACAGACATGGGACAGGTGTCATTTTAAATCTTATGAATAGGGCATTCATTTGAAATACAACATGACACAGTTGTAAATTTTCAAGAAATTCAAAAATAATTGCCCCAAGTATAGGACGCTCCTGATTATAAGCCGCACCCTTAAAGTTTGGTGCTATTTTTTAAAAAATACATTAACTTTTTTTAACTTAAAGAAAATATACACATTAGAAAACAGTACAGCTTTAGTACAGTTAAAGGCATAGGCACCCTGTCCCTTATTGAATCTGGGCATCCTAGTATAAATAACTTTCCCGGATCCAAAGGGGGACAGAGTGCCTATCTTTAACCTTTGGAATTTGGGCAGGTGCAGCTTGTTGCACCCTTCCATGATGATGAGCTGCACCTGCACAAATTTCAATGGTTAACAGCACAATCCTATGCATGTCTACTCAGAAGTAAATCTCATTGCATTCAATGGGGCTTACTCCCAGGAAAGTGTGCATAGGATTGCAGCCTAAAGGTTGGCACTCTGTCCCCCTTTGGATATGGTAAGCCAAATGATTTGGATATGGGAGCTCTTGCTCTCAACTTTCAAACTGCAGGATCAATAAATATCTTAGTTTCCACAGAGTCCTGGGACTGGAACTTAAGGGTTATTTTTTTCAAATGCTTCCATCCTGAGGCTAAAGCCTGCTGGAGAGATCTGACCATTTAGCAAGTGATTAAGAGCTAAAAACACAGCTTTGCAGTTTAAAAAAAGAAAAAGCGTTTTACCTCTGAAAGAGACTTGGAGAGGCCTGAAAACAGGATGCTTTGCAGAAAACTCTAGGCAGAAAAGCTAGACTTTGATTATAGGCCGCACCCCTACTTTAAATACTTGCCTTAGGGGACAAAAGTGAGTCTTATACTCAGGTCAATACGGTATTAATTTTGAATTTTTGGAAAATCGAATTTTTAAAAATTTTTCAAAAAAATCACACTTAAAGGTATATGTCCTGTAGTCAATCAGTCAACATTTCAAGATGGTATCTCAGTGGTATCATACAAAAATTAAATTTTCTTGTTGGCAGTGACAAGGAATTAAACCCCTCGAGTCCATTTTTCTACAGTTTACATTGATACAATTATGTGGTAAACTGAAATGAATCCAAAAATTTATAACAGGACTTATAGAGATAGATTTATAGAGAATGAATTCACTTTCTATTCTTTTACAGGACCAGCTTTTTGGTAAAACTATCAAAATCATGAGCTTTTTACTTCTGTTCGTAGTTTTAATTTTTTCCTTTAGTTGCTGAATAATTTCTGAATCAGCACAGTGATATTTTTCCTCATCTAAATCATCTTCAGAAGTAAAAAATAATAATTCTTTGTAGGTCCTTTTAATCTTCCCCATCTTTTCTTTGCACTTTAGATACTTAGCTACTTTTCTTTGCACTATTTAATACTTTAATACTTGCACACCAGAGACTCACCAAGGGAGGTCAAAGAGGCATTTAAGTGACTTAAAGCTGTATCAGGGTCCAAATGGACTCCTTAATATGACTAAGACCAGGAATCTCATAATTCTCAGGAGGAATTTCCTTTTCAAGTATATTGTTTTCCATCTGACAAGGCTTCTCTTTTCCTAACTGCAATCTGCATGAAGTGCATACTTTCATGTGTGGTTTGATTTCACTATTTAGTGAAACCATCCAATCAGTTACTTTCCTCAAGTCTTTACTAACCCAGTGCCCCCTTTTTTAAAAAGGGTTGCAACAGTTTTTGACCACTTATTCTCCTCAGTATTTCAAATCATGTAATTATCAAACAGTTAATGAATTAATAAAGACTAATAAGCAGCTTCACAACAAAAATGTCCTAGAAAGCTTCACTAAAAACACACTGTCCACATGAACTGAATTGCACACACAGAGAGCCAGATCACAACTAAGCTGACTGGAAGGTGGGGGAAGGGGACACGAACAAATAAATTTGTGCTAGGTGCAAGGTAGTGGCGACAGGATACATTTGGTAGTGGCGACAGGATATCTTGTTGTCTTGTGCTCCCTGAGGCATCTGGTGGGGCCACTGTGTGATACAGGAAGCTGGACTAGATGGGCCTTTGGCCTGATCCAGCAGGGCTCTTCTTATGTTCTTAAATAGGCACAAAATAGGCACAAAATAGGCACATGTTTTGAACAGTTCCTTTGCCAAGATAACCTGCCCCTGCCCTATCTCCTCCCCCACACACACACACTCTGTAAAAATCCTGTTATAAATTTTTGGATTCATTTCAGTTTACCACATAATTTTATCAATGTAAACTATAGAAAAATAGACTTGAGGGGTTTAATTCCTTGTCACTGCCAACAAGAAAAATTATTTTTTGTATGATACCATTGAGATACCATATTGAAATTTTGACTGATTGACTACAAGACATATACCTTTAAGTGTGATTTTTTGAAAAAAAAATTAAAAAATCAATTCTCTAAAAATTCAAAATTAAATTATTTGAATTTCTTGAAAATTTACAATTGTGTCATGTTGTATATTCATAAGCCCTATTCATAATCTTTAAAATGACACCTGTCCCATGTCTGACACCTGTCCCATTTCATTATCTTGTAAATGTTATCTTGTAAATGGTGTTTGAAGGTATGATGACAAGTGAATTTTGGCATTTTTAGGCAATTTTGAAAATTCAATATCTCAAAAATGAATGAACAAAAAAATCTGATTTTTTTAAACATCTCATGGTAAGGTACAAATGTACCAAAAATGAACAAAATCTGTGACATCAAGTTCCAAAATGGATTTTTCATTGGTTGGTTTGACATGGAATGACCCCCAGCCCAATGCTGCTTAGCTTTGCAGACATAGCATCTGTCTGACCAGTGGTGCCAGGCTTATAAATATTGCAGGTTCTGGGAAAAGAAAGTTGCAGGTAGGTAGGAGAAGGAAAATCAGTCGGGAAGCACAAATTCCCAGTAGGCTCAAATAACATCCTTTCTTTCTGTGCTTTGCCCAGGTCTTCCTCAGCACTCGTCGAGGGGCATGGGTAATCAATCGTGTCAGTGACAATGGCTATCCAGGAGATATCGTATTAACCACCCGGAGTACAATGTTACAGAAGACTTTGTTCCCCTCATCCATTGCAAATGATTGGATGGAGAACAAATTAAATTCCAGATTTAACCATTCTCATTATGGTTTGAAGCCTGAACACAGGTATCACACAGCAGTGCATTACTGTCTGGGGCAGAGTGGTGAATTCCTAGATGGCAAGCTCCGACATGGGCTCTTCTACTCATAAGAATATATGGCACCAGTTCTCAGGGCTCTTCTACTCATATATGGTACCAGTTCTCAAGGCTTAACTACCCAAATTGGGTAACTGAACCCCAGTGGTCCAAATTTCCCCTTAGGAATAGTTGCTTTGAGAAAGGGCATTATGGGGCAGTGGTTGTGGGAGGAAGAAGGTGCTTTCATCATTTCCGTGCCTACTGCTTTCCTTGTCCGAGTTGTGTTCCCCCTCACCAAAAGAGTATGGGTAGATGATCGTAATAATCTTGAGAGAGAAATGAAGTTCTAACACTATATTTTTGGAGAGAAGCAGAAAACTTCCCACCTCCTCCAAAAAAGGCTACATATCTGTCCTGATGGAAGCAACTAAATACTGCAAACTCCACAAGAAGCTAGATATAGAGAGATAACAAACAAGGCCTTGAGAACCCTGGGAAAGCAGAGGAAGAATTTTTTTTCCCAATTGGCAAGTTTTGGGAGTCAAAAACTCCCAATTTTCAGAGTCGGTGAGGAAGAGAGATTAAGGCACCAATTCTACACAGTTGTCATTTATGTTATCTTTTTGTTTCAGGTTTCTCAGCCAGCATCCAACTGTCAACGATGAACTCCCAAACCGAATAATTTCTGGCAAAGTGTTAGTGAAACCAAATGTCAGTGAATTTACTGAAACTGCTGCCATCTTTGAAGATGGTTCTAAAGAAGAAGACATAGATTTCGTTGTCTTTGCCACAGGATACACGTTCTCTTTTCCCTTCCTTGGGAACTGTGTTACTGTCATTGATAATCAGATCACTCTCTATAAATATGTTTTCCCTCCTCATTTGGAGAAGCCCACTCTAGCTATCATTGGTCTTGTCCAACCACTGGGTGCCATAATGCCTATTGCAGAACTGCAGGCTCGCTGGGCTACTCGTGTGTTTAAGGGTAAGCTCCTTCATGTTTCTGGATATTGCTGGTGATCTACGAATCATATCATTTATTTATCATCATCATTTATGAGAAAACTCCATGAGCTATGATTGCAAATGGGTATTGCTGGATATAACAGGTATTCTGCCAGCACTAGGTGTATGTACATCTACTCAGCTGACTTGTCCTGCTTGATGGAGACAGAGTATCATTTAATAGCCCAGAGCTGCCAGTGGAGCAGCCTCTTTATCGATTTGAATTTCCTGTTTTTACCTGAAAGCTTAGAAGTATGAGTCCCATGGGGTAAGCAAAGATGGAGCTTGCTGTTGATGTGAGTCTTTGTTGATCAGCTTGGGGGAGAAGCCACATTCCCTAGGTGGGAGAATCTCACAGTAGCTCACTCTGGGCCAGCTGTCTTAGGAGTCACGCCCAAGGCTGTGAGCTCACGAGCAGAGGTCACAAACTGGGCAAGCTAACAAATGCCCATGTCAAACTCCCTTGTTTTCCGTTAGCTTGCCTTGAGGAAAGTGTACTGGGGAGTCCAGAGATTGCTGCTGATGTGTCTGTAGCACAAAACAAGGACAACACAAGAGAATGAGAGAAGTGTAGTGGTGATCTGTAGGGTTTGTTTACCTACTTGAAGAGGGTATTAATTACACCTGTTTCAAATGCAATACTGAGTCGCAAACTGTTTCCATGAGAAGAAAAGTTGAAAGACGTCTAAGGAAACCAAAGTGGCTGGACAAAGAGCTTTCTGAAATGCTGAGGAGGAAGAGAAACATGTACAAGAAGTGGAAGAAGGCAGAGTTAACAAAGGAAAGGCATACAAGTCTAGCCTGCACCTGCTTCAGGGGTGATGGCAGGAAGGCTAAAGCACAGAATGAGCTGGGGCTGGTGAGGGATGTCAAACAACAAAAATAGTTCTTTTTTGTTATGTCTGAAAGAAGAGGAAGGTCAAGGAAGCGGTAGGTCAATTGCACGGAGAAGATAGGAAAGTGGTACCATGACAGAGAGAAGGCAGAGCTGCTCAATTCTCATTTTGCACCAACCCAATAGTTGCACTAATGAAGAACTGGGGTCATCACAACTCAAGATAGGTAAAGCGCTGGTAAGGGAACACCTAGTTACTTTGAATTGAATGTAAGACCCCAGGCCCAGATGAACTACACCCCAGGGTACTGAAGGAGCTTGTAGGTGTGATTTTGGAGCTGCTGTCTGTAATCTTTGAGAACTCCTGGAGAATGGGTGAGATGCCCAAAGACTGGAGACAAGCAAATGCCATCCCTACCTTTTAAAAGGGGGAAAAGGATGATCCAGGAAACTACAGACTGGTCAGTTTGACATCAATACCTGGAAAGATCCTGAAACCGATTATTAAGCGGAACATCTGTGAGCCCTTGGAAAATAATGAGGAGATTTCTCGGAGCCAACATGGGTTTGCTGAGAATAGGTCATGCCAGATGACTCTCCTCTCCTCCTCTGACAGAGTGACTAGTCTGGTACACGTGGGATTGCCATGGACATAGTGTACCTAGATTCCAGCAAAGCATTTAACAAAATCCCTGTGTTATCCTTGTGGATAAAATGGTATCCTTTTCCAGCAGAGGCTGGATGGCTACCTGTCAGGGAGGCTCTAATTGCCTGCACTGATGAGCAGGGGTGGTGGTGGCCTACATGACAGCCAAGGTTCCTTCCAATTCTGACATTCTATGATTCTGTGTCATGCACACAGAGAATGTAGTTCCCAGATTTCTTGGATAAAAAGAGGATTGCAACCAGTTGGAATGAAAACTTTCTGCTGTTACCGAGTGAGGCCTCATAATAGAACCGACTTTCCCAAAGTGTGCCTCTTGACTTCATTGATGAGTTTTTTCGATCTGCCTTCATTCTGTTGCTCAAAGCATTGCCTCTTCATTGTTTTGTTTTCTAGGGATTGCAACACTACCCTCAATAAGTGAGATGATGTCCGATATTACCAGGAAACGGCTTACCATGGCTAAACGGTACATGGCAGTTCTAACTCGAATTATTAAATTGTAGAGGGGCCTCTGTATCCGCGGACCCGCTATCCGCAGATTCACTCATCTTCAGTTTGCTGAGGAGCCCTCCCCCCCCCACATCCATTACCTTAGGTAATTATCTTTCCAGCGCTGGCAGCAAGCAAGTGCGACTTTCTTTACAAAAACGCTATAAACCAGCATGCTAGCTTGTAGCACAGAGCAGACAAGCAGTCTGCATACTAGAAAGGCTCCCGAACATTGAACAGGAAGCATGCTGGCTTATAGCGTTTTTGTAATGAAAGTGATTTGCTTGGTTGGCGCCAGCGCTGGAAACCTAACTAAGGTAATGGGGGTGCGGGGGGGCCTGTGGGATAGCGTTCCCCCATCTGCAGTTTCCCAGTATCTGCGGGTGGCAGGAACCTATCCCCCGCAGATACATAATACGTCGTGTGTGTGTGTGTGTGTGTGTGTGTGTGTGTGTGTGTGTGTGTGTTCATTCTAGAACTGTTTTTTCTTCCCAAACTGGTTCTTGTTACTACAGTAGGGCCCTGGTATCCACGGGGGATTGGTTTCTCTCCCCCCCCCCCGCAGATATGGCAACCTGCAGATGGGGGTGAACACTATCTTCCACACACCCCCGTGGCCATTACTGTACCTTATTGATGCGCCAACGACTCAAAATGGGCCAGGGGGTCTTGAGTCGAGTCTCAAACTTTATGGCCCTCCCGCAAGCTCCCCTGCCCTGGTGATTCTTTTACCCTAAAATGGTTTCATGTCTCGCTTTCAACAAATGCTATAAGTAGCACACTACTACTTATAGCACAGCCGCAGGCTCAGCCAAAGACCAGGAAAGAGAAACTGAAACTGCTTCCTGGTCTTCGGCTGAGCCTACGTCTGTGCTATAAGTAGTAGTGTGCTACTTATAGCATTTGTTGAAAGCGAGACATAAAACCATTTTAAGGTAAAAGAATCTCCAGGGCCCAGGAGAGTACAGAGGGGGCTCCTGCCATCCACAGATAAGTAAATCTGCGGATAGCGGATGGGGGGGGCTGTAACTGATGTTGTGGGTAGAATGCCAGAATGAAAATAGCTTGATAAAAGCCATGCTATTGTATGATGAAAATTCAGATAGCTATTCATTATCTAATGAATACAGCAACTTGATTAGCTAATTAATACAGCAACTTGATGGGGTGGGGAACCAAAACAATTTATTTTTTCCCCTTGGCAACTATACACTCTTCTTAAATCAGTGAAAAAAATTATTGCTGAAATATTGCCTATGGCTGAAAACAGGCATGTATGTTCATAGTTGTTGTTGTTTCTGTTCTCACAAGACTGCTGCTTTCTGACAACAAAAGGGGTTTGATGGAAAGATTTTGAACTGCTTTTTTTCCCTGCAGCAAAATGCAAAGTGTTTTGCAGCTAGCAGAACTAATAAGACAAATGTACATAATCCTGAAAATAGTATTATTACAAGCCTCCAATTTGCTTGCTTCACTGTCTTGCTAGAACTTTTGCTCTCCTCACACCAGGCTTACTAGAATTTGATTTATCCCTTTCAATTGATCATATAGGATGGAAAAAGTTATCTGAGTGGTTTTAACTCTACTACTTACTACTCTGTGCAACTGGGAATGGTAAGAACTTGAATCAGCCTCCAGTCAGGACAACTTTGCAAGAAGTTGCAAGGAAGAAAAACAAGCAGACAGGCTGTGTGGGTTCTGCTAAGGAAGGATTTTCTTATTTTCCTGATTGCTTCATGATATATACTGTTCCCATTTCATTAATTTGAACCTCAAATTACACAAAGACAAGACAGGTACCTCTGCTGCTACTCACTTTGCATGATGTCTATATGCTGTGTGTGGCACTAGCAAACTTGCTGGGAATAGCCCAGATCCTCCTTCCACAGTAGATTTAGCTGATTAGTTCAACCCAATTTGTGAAATTCAGTTCCCCACACATGACTCGTAAAGCTGACATTGGCAGTGGCAACAGTGGCAATGCTTGTTTTACTTTTTACCATTTCTTTACCAATGATTACCAAGGAAATTGGAGTGCAAAGGAAAAACCACTATCTTGAGAGATGGGAAACAAGCTCAAACTATTGTTTGGGGCACTTGCGGGTTGGCAGCCAGTGCAAAACCTCTGGCTAACAGCGCAATCCTGCGCAACTTTCCATGACCAGACTAAAGAGTCGGCCTAAAGTATCCTGAGCTCATTCCCAGGCCGCACCGTGAAGCGGCCTGGGAACACCTCGGGAGAAGGGGACTTTTGTCCCCTTCCCTGAGTGCAGACCTGCCAAGGGCTTATGGGCCTCCTCGGATGTACACCAGCTCCAGAGTTGCTGGTGTACATCCGAGAAGGCGGAAAGGGCCAAGGATATTGGCGGAGCACGCTGCCAATATCCCCACCCTTTCCCAGCCCAGTTCGGCCAATGGCCCCCCTCCACGCCCCTGCCCACTCTCTCCCCAACCCACCCCTGCACCGACCGATGCAGGACTTACCTCCACCGATGGGTGCCAGGTCTGGAGGACGGCAGAGTAAGGGCTGCCAGTTTTCACCCCGGTGGCCCTTATTCCAGAGTCATTGCCAACGTGCATTACGACATGTTTGCGACAGCCTAGAGCGGCAGTGCACATCCTCCTCCACCCTAGCACGTATGGAGGATCGTGCTACCCGTTTCATGGAGAAGAATGTGACAGAAACTGGAGCAAGCAGAAATGTGAAATGGAAGGTCCTATCTTAAATGTTGGGATTAAATCAAAGTCTGGGGTGAGGAAATGTTGAAGCTCTCTGCACTAGGTCCAAGCTTTTATGTTTACCCATGGAAGCGTTAATCCAGTTTTTCCTCTGAAACGGAGCTATGGTAAAATTAACAACATTGGAGAAAACCCCTCAAGGAGACTTTTCACCCCACATTTCCTTCACAATGTGTAGCATTCTCTCAAGCAGCAAGCAAAACTTATGCTCCTACTTTCTTTCAGGTATGTGAAAAGCCAACGTCACACCATCCAAGTGGATTACATTGAGTACATGGACGAAGTGGCCTCTTTGATAGGCGTAAAGCCCAACGTATGGTCTCTGTTCTTCACAGATCCAGGACTGGCCTGGGAGGTTTTGTTTGGGCCCTGCACGCCATACCAGTACCGCCTGCAAGGACCAAGGAAATGGGATGGAGCCAGGAATGCTATTCTGACCCAGCATGATAGAATCCTGAAACCAATGAGAACTAGACCCATTGGGAATGTAGCCAGCTACACTGTGGTGTCCCTTGGGTTTAAGTTGGTTGTCCTTATTGCTCTTGCTGCTGCAGTTTATGCTTATTTGTCCTAAAGATCCACATTGTTCAATACTCCGATGAATTAAGAATCTTCTTCTTCTACATTCATTGGTTGCATCTTTTAAATTTTGTGTCTTTTGCTATTCATTCTGTTTGAGTCCACACACACAGACTGCTATGGAAGGTGTTTCCACACATATGCCCTCAATGGTTTGTGATTAGCATTGACCTGCTTTCATTTAGAACGTTTTTTCCTTTGAAATTGTTGTCTCAGGTCATTAGTATCTGTTGCAGCCTAGAGCAAATGTGTAACTCAGAACTTCTCTGGAAACCACATTTTGTACTACAGTGTAAACAGACAGATGAAATAGCCGGTCATGCACCATTTATGTAATAAGAGTGACTCAAAATAAGAGCCAGCATGTTCTATGTGTGATTGTGTGGAGGGAAACGGGGCTGGAGAAACCCAAGTTAGGAACACAAACATGGAACAGTGACCACTTTATAAGAGATGCACAAAGAGTGTGCCAGACTCTTGTTTGTATAACTGCTGCTGCAAACTTAATCACACAATGCGGTTTAGGACCATGGTTGTCAGCGGCAACGGTAGGCCTCTTCAAGGAGGAGGCTCAGGCAGTTGCTAGGAACGCCTCAGTTCTCCTGTCCAGCTTGTTACATGAATTTAAGGGGTGAGCTTGAGGTGAAAGAACAGGTGTGGGTCAAACTGTGATGAGCTGCATGTATTTTTCAACTCTATCTCCACAGTTTGTGTGTTCA
Organism: Plestiodon gilberti rubricaudatus; assembly: GCA_026170595.1. Lineage (NCBI taxonomy): Eukaryota > Metazoa > Chordata > Lepidosauria > Squamata > Scincidae > Plestiodon > Plestiodon gilberti. The sequence goes on along the minus strand of JANXHW010000004.1, from coordinate 102,715,317 downwards.
AAGCAGCTAGATGTTAAACCTGCCTTAAAAATAATAATTTATGATTAATAAATTAATAAATAATATGCCAGGAGGACATGGCAGGCTGACAACTCCGCTGATCACTCCGTATCGATTGAGTACATCTTATGGACTTAATTACTCTACCCCTGAATTGAAAGGGAGTATGAAGAGATAAACCACATTTCTTTCCATCACCCCCATTCTGACACTTCAAGGCAAAGGCTCTGAAGTTTTGGGTTGGTCGGCGAGGAAGAAGGATAACACCGAGCTCGAGTCACAGATGAAACCGTAAGCCAAGCCACCTCCCACGTTTTGCTTTACTTAGGCAAGAGGCGTAGAAATGATTTATGAGTTGAAGAAATTAGCCGAGACAAGAGTTAACGTTAAAAATAATTAATACTTTGCGATAAGACAAAGTGAACATTCGAAAGTGAAAGTTGTTAAGTGAAAAGCTTTATTAAATTTTTTTCCTGTACTTACGGAAGATTAAAGCAATAAGTGAAGGAAATATATGAAGAAGTTTTTTTAAAGTGGACTGTTCCGGCGAGAGAAAATTGTTTGTGGTTTTTGTGTGTGTTTTCCTTCTACATATTTGTTGACATTCGTGCTGTATCTAAAATAATGTCTTCCGTGTCAGAGTTCATGGATTTTGGCAATTAATCTTTCTGTTTCACGTCGGCGACCGCAGAAGTTTTTTTTTACCTCTTTTTTTTTTCTTCAAGAGAAGGAGAGATTGGCACCTGGTGAAAACTTTGCAAGATGACTACACAATTGGAGTATTGTTTTAAAAAATGGGAAAAGAGATTTGATGCAAAAATGGGAATTCTGCAGGAAGAACTTCAGAATATGAAAGTAGAACTGAAACAGGAATTGTTCCAGTTAGGCAAAGTGGAAGTACAGAAAGTACAGAAAATACAGGAAGATAAAGAGAATGACTTAGAGAAAGAGATTGCAGCAGAGAAAATTCCAATAAGAGATACAGTTCTACAACTGCATGTTGTTAAACCAAGATTTGCGATAGAGAAGCACAGTACTTTACTAAAAGACATTTCATTAAGAATTATACAGAAAAAGAAGAGTTATACACTCTTCGTGGAGGTGCTGAAGAAAAAGAAGATTGCCTTTCGGAGGAGGAGGAACTTAGAAGACGTGAATTCCAAGGAAAAAATTGTAAAGTGGATACAATTCAAAAAGCAAGGGACTTTCGGGGAAGATTTAAGAAAGAAGAAGAGGAGGAGGAGGGATGGAAGGTGTAATGGCAAACTGTCAAAATTAAAAAGGGATTATAATTTTTCTGGGGGGAATATTACTGGGTTAATGTTACATAAAAAGAAAAGTTTTATTTAAAAAAAACAAAGATGAGATTTGTTTTTAAGAAACTCACATAAAGAGTGATGAAAAATTGATTTAGAAAAACTTGGGTTTTTTTTTCTTAACAAATTTGAAGAAGAAAAATGTTGGCTTAATATATTAAAAATATTTGAAGCAGGAATTAAGACTTTCAGATGATAAAGGAAAAGTTAGTTAACCCTTTTGTGAATAAAAGAAAAAGAATGTTTTATTATTTGAAAAGATTTAAATAAGATGTGATTTGTTTTCAAGAATTTGACATAAAAGGGATATAGCTTTTTTAGACAGGAAAATTTGGAAGGATTTTTAAAAATAAATTTGAAGAAAAATGGGGTGGCCTTATATATTAAAATATTTGAAGTGGGAATTAACATGTTTAGATGATAAAAGAAAGTTTAGTTAATCTTTTTGTGAATAATTGGATACCACTTATAGAATGAGAGAGAATGAGAGAAGTGATAAAATGTGGATTTAATGACTAGTATATTGGAGTATATTGTAGAATAGTACAGTATATTGGAATATATATTGGAGTATATATACTGCATCACTGTGGGTGGCGCAGTGGGTTAAACCACTGAACCATGAACTGTCGATCGAAAGGTCGGCAGTTCAAATCCGTGCGACGGCTCCTGCCAACCTAGCAGTTCGAAAGCAAGAAATTGCAAGTAGATTAATAGGTCAGCGGGACGGTAACAGTGTTCCATGCGCCTCGGTGTTGAGTCATGCCGACCACATGACCATGGAAACGTCTTCGGACAGCGCTGTCTCTTCGGCTTTGAAACGGAGATGAGCACCGCTCCCTAGAGTCGGACATGACTGGACTTAATTGTCAAGGGATACCTTTACCTATATTGGAGATATAGGCTTAGTTAGATATTATAAGTAGAAAATATATAATAGTATATAAGTAGGATTTACTGCTTTTTTAATCGTAATATGTTGTATTGTTTTGTTTTGTTTAGTAGTATATTAATAAAATTAAATATATATAAAAATAATAATAATTTGTTGGAAACATTTTTGAATTTGACTGACTTGCACTGGAGCGGTCTCACTGAAATAAATAGGTAGTTAAATAGGTTTCCTACAGAAATCCAGTAGGATTCTGGAGAAGGTGTATTTTGGACTGTGGCCACAATTCACACAGAGTTAAGCCACTGACAGTCTCTCAAGAGTGCTGAATGGCACATTCTTTTGCTGGGAATTGAGCTCTCTCTCTCGGAAGGTTCAAGAACATTTTTTTTTGCACAAATTCATGCTTTGGAAATTATGAAAACTGTGATGCAGATACTTTTAGACAAATGTTGCTTTTGCTACTGTATATGGCATACTGTATATGCAGTGGCCAAAGGATTGGAAAAGGTCAGTTTACATTCCAAATCCAAAGAAGGGCAATGCCAAAGAGTGTTCAAACTACCACACAATTGCACTCATTTCACATGCTAGCAAGGTTGTGCTCAAAATCCTACAAGCTAGGCTTCAGCAGTACGTGGACCAAGAACTACCGGAAGTACAAGCTGGGTTTCGAAGAGGCAGAGGAACTAGAGATCAAATTGCCAACATGCGCTGGATCATGGAGAAAGCACGAGAGTTCAAAAAAAAACCCCTACTTCTGCTTCATTGACTACGCAAAAGCCTTTGATTGTGTGGATCACAACAAACTGTGGCAAATTCTTAAAGAGATGGGGGTACCAGACCACCTTACCTGTCTCCTGAGAAACCTGTATGTGGGTCAAGAAGCAACAGTTCGAACCGGCCATGGAACTCTCAGTTCATACTCTCAGTTTATACCTGGTAAATTATAAAGCTTGAAACTTTCTTATTTACCTTTTATATTAATTGTGATGCAAAAAGGAGCTCAGCCAACATATTTCCGAGAGCCGCACATTATATGTCAAAGAGGCCGGTGGCTCAGGAGCTGCAGTTTTGCCACTCCTGGTATATAGCAAAAGGTTACCTGCCCTTACCACGAGCAGGAACCCAGGGGGAACGAGGAGGAGTGGGAAGGAGGGTGCAGCAAGGTTGGGTCAGAGGACCACCTCAGAGAGCTTTGAGTTGGCAGCTTGTGCCAACAAGGTCTGGCATTCAACTGAGGCTTTTTAGCCTTGAGCCAGAGTGCTCCATTGGGCTCTGCTCCCTTCTTGAAGAGTAGATAACCTTAAAGAGTCCCCTGACCTGAAGTGTGACATTCCTCTCTGAAGTGCTGCCTGTACTGGCAAGTGGATCCTGGGAGTGTCAGGCCCATTATGAAGGGTGCTGATCCCTCAGGAATATAGCTCAGGATGTGCTGTCCGTGAAGGTTCCAAACAAGAGATCTCTAGCTGACTAGGCTCAAGCTTTTGCTCAGCAGGCGCGTTGCGACGACGCGTGTCACCCCAGAGCGGGGGCGCGCGTCGCCCTTAAGGGGAGGCTCCGCCCCTGCGCGTGACGTCACGCGCAGGAGCAGAGCGCCCTCCCCGCTCCGTTTTCGGCTCATTTTGGAGCCAAACGGACACAGGGGAGGGCGGGCAGGCCCACCCTCCGCTCCAAACTGTAAGTGGGGGGGTGATCGCGCGTCACCCCTAGACGCGCGACACCGCCCGGCGGCCCGCCCCCCCCCGCCGCCCCCTGTCGACGCCAGTGTTGCTCAGTATCTATGCTGGGGCCTGGGCCACCACAGCTTGTGCTGCTGGCCCTCCTGATCTGACTGGCTCCCCCCCCCCCATGTTAGAGGTCATGTCACTGCTTGAGGGTGGGTTTATGACACTGGCCAGCTGAAATACCCATGGAAGATTTTTGTGAATTTTCTGAATTCAAGAGCCCTGGTTTGCCTAGAATGCTCCAGCTGTAGCATCAAAAGGGCATTCTTGCCTTCTAGAAAATTTCTTTTTCAAAATTCCATACTTTCTTGTACAGTACCAGGGGTTCTCAACCCCTTCCCGGCTGAGTTCCACCTCCGGCACCACTTTTTTGCTGTGTACCACTAGAAGTGGTACTAGTACTTCCAGGTTTTCAGAGGCCAGAAAACGCAGCTACAGAGGTGTCGCTCTGGTAGGAGCGGGGCCGTAAGTATCCGTCCTAGTCCCGTTTACCAAGCGAGCAGGAGACGGCCCCACCCCATCACTGTCGGAGCCTTTCCCCTGCGGAGAAAGCAGCAGGCAAGAGACCCTGCCTGCTGCTTTCTCCGCAGGGGAAAGGCTCCGACAGTGAGGGGGCAGGGCCGCCTCCTGCTCGCTCGGTAAAGGGTCTAGGACGGAGTGATACTTACGGCCCCGCCCCTACCGGAGCGACGCCTTTGTGCAAGTAGGAGGCTCTGGGTGGGTGGGTGGGAGGACCCTTCTCACCGTTCCCGAGAGGCTCAGCCAAAGGCAGGAGCCTCTTAGGAGTGAAAACACGCCGCCAAAAGCTCCACTTCAGAGTGGGGTTCAGGTGGTCCGGCAGTCCAAGTACCACCAGCAGTGGGCAAAGTACCACTGGTGGTATTAGTACCACTCGTTGAGAACCCTTATTGTACATGAATATTGCTGAGGTGAAAACTGTGGCTGTTTGAAATGAACTAATCACCGGTGAAACAAATTGTAGTTTATTCTCTATTTTTAAATTTATTTTTAGTTCTAGTTATTTTTAAATACTTTTTAAACTAGCTTAAAACCTAGAAATTTTGAGAGGGGGTTGCATTTTAAGATAATTGTTGATAAAATAATTCCTATTCCCATATTTTAAGTAGTTTTTCCAAGACATTAGTAAAAACGTGATTTTTAGAAACATCAGATTTTCATTATATTTAATGTTTCACACAGTGATTTAACTTTTGCTTCTTTACCTAATGTGCACATTTAAATATTGCTTTATTTACATAGACTAACATTTATGCAAAGTTCCATGAATTAGACTTTTGCAGACTGTTGACTGAGCCAACTGTAGTCAATCCACAGCTATCACACTCATAGTTATACAGATTTACACAGATGTACCAACTGATGTGTTGCTGACTTTTCAGCACCTGGGACAGTGCTCTACAACCCTTAGGGCCCGATCCTATCCAGTTTTCCAGTGCTGATGATGCAGCCATGCCAATGGGGCGTGTGCTGCATTCTGTGGCGGAGGGACAGTCACAGAGGCCTCCTAAAGGTAAGGGGCCTCCTAAAGGTAATGCAGTCCCTTACCTCGGGGCTGCATTACGGCTGCATCGGCGCTGGAAAGTTGGATAGGATTGGGCCCACAGTCTCCTGCCTTAATACAGCACCTAAGACAGTTTCCTTGGGATCCAGTGTTCAGCTCCTCCATTCTGGCTCCGACTCCACTTCTTCAGCAAGTCTTCCTCGATGCACTGTTCCCTCAGCATGCTTCCACCACCATGTGGCTCTTCTCATTCCCAATTAACCCTCATTTGTGTTCACCTTTCCTTCCACCATGGATACCAGAATAATTTTCCCCTACATACATAGTCTTCCATCCCACTCAGGAGCAGAGACTTGTTCTGATTTGTATATCTTGACAGCCCTCCCTCAGACTTTGACTCACAGGAGGAAGGGGTGGTGTCAACGGTTCAGTTCTCTCACATGCTCCATTTCTGTGCACCATACCAAATGTGAGTGAATCTTCTTCTCTTTATTTTAAGTTAAATTTATATAGAACCTGGTCAGATTTGCTGTGTTGCCATAGTGTGTTTGCGGAATAACTATTTCTACTCCATGGTATCTTTTGCATTAACCATTTCATTTCTGTGTTATATACACACACATCAAAAGCAGCTTGGTTACTCCCCAATTTTCTTTACATAATGAAATGTAAAATTGTGACTTTTTCATATACTGTATTTCTGCACTATTTTCATTTGAAATAATACTCTTTTCTGTATGTTCCCAGTTACTCATATGTGAGCTTTCACCATTCCAACATCTAATGACCATATGCATTCCCAGTACTAACTGAGAATGTAACTACCCAGGCTTGGCTGAAGAAGCATGAAACCCTTAATTTTTGTCCAGGAATGAGATATACTTGCTCTTTGTCTCAGGTATTTCATTCTAATATGATCATTCTCACCCACCATTCACTTCCATGTCAGGTACATGTCAGGTACATGATGCTGGGAAAGATTGAAGGCAAAAGGAGAAGGGGAAGGCAAAGGATGAGATGGTTAGACAGCATCACCGATGCAACGAACATGAAAATGAGCGAACTCAGGAAGATAGTGGAGGACAGGAAGGCCTGGCGGGATATGGTTCATGGGATCCCGAAGGGTCGGACACGACTTAACGACTGAACAACAACAACAACAACACATGCAAACACAAACCACGTTAGCTTTTAAAATGAACCTAGCCTGAAAACAAAGCTGTGGAATTCACTTTGCAGGCTGCAATCAAAATAGATACTACTAATAAAAAGAGGAATACATGAAGTCATGAAGATTTTGAGGAAGACATTGCTAATAAGACAGAAACCCTTTAGCAGCTAGCTGTAGAAAGTTCCAAGGGACTGCCTAGACACAGAACTCATACTTCTCTTTGATACTGTATGTTTCCTCCATGGCACGATGGTGGCCAGTGGTGAGTATAGGATACAGTGGCAGAAGGGTGTGATGGGTCGTCTTGTTCCGCATACAGCCTCCTTCCTGTTCAGAACACCACCACCTGCTTAGGATTGTAGGTATGGTAGCTGCTGGCTTGGCCATTAGTGTCTGAACCTGGGAGTTCTGAGCTCCAGCAGTGAAACCTTCTTGCTGATGAGCAGGTCAACAAGAGACATGCGGGGGGGGGGGGGAGATGGTAGGAGAGGAAGGGCACAGGGAAACATCATGAAAACATCTGGAATAGCATACATGGACATACTCCAGAAATGCCGTGTTCTTCTCTAGATCAGATGCATCTTCATGCCACACTCTGGAGTTCTCCAAGAAAGAGGGTAGCCACCGGAACATCTGTTCACATCACATTTTTAGCTGAAAACATGCCTAATTTTTATTTTTAACTAGGAACCCTCCTCTCTTTTAATAACACCAGTGGCATGAAATTCATTTTACTGAGCTTTTGCTCCACCCCCAACGTATTTGAAGAAAGGAATACATAACATACGGATGGAGGTTCCATGTAACCATTGTGGTTACAGACTCCTCTGAATGTGTTCAGTCCCCTTTTAAAGCCATATAAGCAAGTGAGTGTCGGGAGAACACCACTCTTCTCCCAGCAAGTTTGCCAACTATCCAGGAGGGGCCTGGAGTCTCCAAGGATCAGCATCCATTGATAGGTGACTGAAAGCAATGGAGCTTTTAACACTTCAACTTAATAACATTGCCAGGTGCAAGGGAGTGGCGACAGGATACAGGCAACTTGTTGTCTTGTGTTCTCCCTGAGGCATCTGGTGGGGCCACTGTGAGATGCAGGAAGCTGGAGTAGATGGGCCTTTGGCCTGATCTAGCAAGGCTCTTCTTATGTTCTTATGATGCCACCTCCTGGCTATTACAGGAGATGCAGTACATTCTGGATAGGGACAAAGATTCTCCCCTCCTCTATGATGGACTCAGTTTTACCTATGTTATGAGCACATACTGTAATCAGTCTTTTCCGTATTTGCATGGGACCCACATCTATTGCATTTGCTCAAGGATTTAGGGAAGGGCATCCCAGAAGCAAGCAAAGACAGCAATCAATCTCTGGAACTCAGCAAGGTCCCTCTCCTACCTCCACCAACAATCAAGCTGACCAAGAGCTTCTTTCGTACATGTGACGTCCATCTCCCTTGGGTGGGCTAACGGGGGTCTTCAACTAGTGAAGCGGTCGCTGCAGGTAAGTGCCGGTAAGTTCCCGGGGCCCCAAGTAAATAAAGAAGAGGACTTACGTGTTGCCTTTTGAATGCTGTTTACTCGAGATAACGTCTTAACATTCATAGGGACCGTGTTACGCCACAGGCCCCCGAGCATTGTTCCCTTTAAATCACAATGACTTTCTCCTTTTCCCAGGTGCAGTGGGCCCGATCCATGACCCCGGGGTAGCAGTCACGCCTTTCAGTAAGTATGGGGTCACTCGGGACCCAGCGATTTCCCTTAGGAGTTGAGAGGAAGGTGGTCCCCAAACCAGGGGGTTATCTCGCGGTTGCCACACCTTAGACTTCCCCCATTCCCACAGCCTCCCCAGGCGTGAAGGGTTAGGATCCTCACGAGGTCCGGTATTGTTCACCTTCCCTGGCTCAGGCAGGCTTCCCCTGGTCAGGCTGCCCCGGCTCTGGTTGTCTTCCCTTCTCTCTCTTTCCCGGGTTTCCATACAAGGAGGCAGTCGGTCCAGACTCAGGAGCTCCCTGGACCTGCTGCCTCCCTCAGCAGCCCTTGAGCTCCTTATGAGCTCCTGGCTAGCTTGCCCTGGTCCCACCCCTTCCGGGGGTGTGGTTTCCCTGAAGTCTCGTTCCCGCGAGACTTGGTCTGCTCTGGCCTCTGCAGCTCTAAAAGGGACAGCACCGCTTTCAGCCCTGGCCTCGGCAGCCGTGGCGAGGCTGTACGTGCAGCTGCCTTCCTCCGCTGCCCAGGCACCCCTCGGCCTTCGCCCCTCGTCCCAAGACAGGGCCTGGCGAGGATCCCTCCCTGGTGCAGATTCTCTTCCTCTCACAGTTAAACTGGTGGGTGTCTCCACACGTCCAGGCGGCCCTTTCCACCCTTGTGCCCTGTTGGCATGCCCGCCCAGCGGGTCTCCGTCCTCTCCCGAGGGATGACAGTACATTACAAATTGGCCACAACCACAGCACATATAAGAACGCTGGTATTATCACAAGTTCATTCTGTTCAACCGTTGGAAGGCTCCCTCATGTGGGTTATACCTCCTGCTTACTACAGCAGGCAAAGCTACGCTAACTAGTTTTGCTTAGTCCTTTCAAGTGGAAGGAGCTTCTCCCAGTTCTAGGGACATCTCATAGCAGAGAATAAACTTGGATAACATTAAAACAAAAAACTTCCACGTTCAATCAACTGTTAACTGTGGCTGGCAATGCTGCCCTATCAAAATCACAGATAAAAAGAAGTTAGGAAACATCATCCTCAAGACTCAAAATTATTCTGACTGAACACCCTGACAGTATGAGGACCCTCCCCGGTCTAACTCTGTTCAACAAGATACCAGTAGTGGGGTGGGCAGGATACCTCCATCCACGGAAAATAAATGTATTAACTTGACGTCCAATATTATTTTGTCCTTTTCTGGAGGAGGGTATCCTTGTGTGGGATGCAGAAGTGGTCCTCATTCAGGGGTGGGGATCTCCCTGTGACTAGATTAAGGAGATACAAGCCCTTGAAACACTTTCTTCCTGAATGATATTTCTGTGGAAGCAAAAGGTTTCCAACTTGTAATGGTGGATTAAAGTTATTTATTTTTTAGGCATTTTCATCACTTGACACCCAAAGCATAAAATAATTAAAAAACAAAATCACAATAGAAATAGCAAGAAATACAAAAGATACAAATACACAGTAGCATAACAGGAAAAAAAGAATTCAGAGAGCAATCCTGCATAAGCTTAGAGCAGTGGAGCGTGTGCTCTGCCATTCTAAACTGTTGCAAATGTGCTGTAACTACTTTTGCAACTACTTTTGAGTAAGGGCCGCCAGTGCAGAGGCCGGCAGCCCTCACCTCACTCTGCTGCCGAAGCAACCCAGCTGCCGGCGGGTGCAAGGGCAGGCCAGATGGCGAGGGAGGGTGGCGGTTGGCCAAGCCAGCCCGGGAAGGGGTGGGGATGTTGGCCATCGCATCCCCATCCCGTTCCTGGGCTCACTCGCCATTACATGGCCACCTCAGAGTTATGCCAGCTCTTGAGCTGGAGGAAATCCAAGGAGGCCCATTGGGGCCTCCCAGCTCTACACTGGGTGAAGGGGATGAATGCTCCGGAGAAGCCCAGAACGAGCATAGGATCCTGCGGGCGGCCCTAGGGATCTTTAGGCAGGATTGCGCTGTCAGTCACAGATTTAAATTCTGGAGAAATAAAAAGGCCTTGAAAGTACATCAGAGTAGGTGGCAAGCAAGCCTTCCTGGGGAGAAGATTCCAGACACGGTGCCACAAGCAAGAAGTCCTCTTCTCAGTTGCCATCCACTTCACACCTGAAAGTTGGGGCACTTGGAAAAGGTCCTCTAATGATGACCTTAGCATGCAAACGTAGATGCAGAGAACCATGTGGCTGCATTAATAGATAAGGCAAAACTCCATCCCCACAGAAAAAGCTCCCATCTCTAAAACTCTCCCTATGGAAGTGATGATTTCTGGAAACAATAGTTTTAGTGAAACTGAATGCAGTGGTATTGCAGGAATGTGAATACAGTACCTGCAATACCTTATAGACGCCCCAAGTGGGGAATCTACATAGTACAGTACTCCCCCCATATCTGCTGGGGATATGTTCCAGGCCCCTCCATGGATACTTGAAACCGTGGATAAGAGCGAACACCCCCTCCATGGTTTCCTGAGGGCCTCCCGCCCTGCCTCCCCTGCGGGCAGGCGTGCACACAACCCCAGCTCTTATTTTTCTTTCAGCAAGCTTTGTTTCTTCCTTAAAACAAACAGAGAAGCAGCCTCCATTGCAGGCAAGTAGAACGAGACTAAGTCCTAGAGAGGCTCTGCAAGGTTTCTGTTAATCTTGCAGAGCCTCTCTAGGACTTAGTCTTGTTCTAGAACCTCTCTAGGACTTAGCTTGTTTAAGGAAGAAACGGAGCTTACTGGCAAAAAAGTAACAGCCTGGGGGGGTCCCCGCGATACGTGGATAACTGAAACCATGGATAGTGAATCCGTGGATACGGGGGCCCACCTGTATAGGATAGATGCTCCTCCCAAGAAATGCATTTGGTGGAACTGGGATGAAGTAGAACCATACTCTGATTTCTTTGGGACCAAAGAGGATGCAGCTGCTGCACTCTTAAGGATATTCAGTCAGCGACTGTCAGACAAACACCAAGATAGATCCGGATTATCTTAATGTCTGCTGTGCAGACTGTGATGATGACTCTCCACCCATTGAATGTTTCCAATATAGTCTCATGTATGCGAAATCCTATCTGGAAACCAGAAGCTTATTCATCACCTCATCTCATAGACTAGTCACTGGAGAACCTGATACTTAGCCTCCAAGCAGAGAGGTGTAGCCATGTTAGGCCTGGATAAAATAAAGGTCTCTAGCTCAGCAGATCTGGTATATGGGAAGGAGCCAAGGTGAATCCTGGGACAAACCAGGCCTGTTGGATGCCACTAGGATTACTTCTGCCCATGGCAGAATATATCACTTCTATTTTGGCCATGGGACAAACGTTCTCCCAGAAAACACAGCAGCAACATGTCAGTAGGGTGTGCTAGAGATTCAGAAATCTATAATACAGTATTTGCATTGCATTTCCCATTCCTTTTACCCCATGTTACATTGTTTATGCATGTGAACCACTCATACAAACTGTTGCTTGTGCAAATTGGAGCAATTTATAATCTGTAGACTTTGAAGAACACACAGTTATTAAAGACTTGCTGTTTGATGTTAATGTCTCCTTTCACTCACCAAGAAACAGCACACGGATTCCTACACAACACCACTTAAAGATAAAGAAAGCCACTTAAAATCCTTGGAGAGTGATCCAGTCTTTGACACAGAAGCAGGGGTCTCAGTATTCCTGAGAATTCCAAACATTTTTTTACAATAAATTCATAAAGACAACGTGAAACTGGTTTTTTTTCCCCACATCCCCAAATCCTTTATTCACAGACATAGAGCATTCTCAATTCTGCAAGATATATAATAACTCCACCCCTACCAAAAGAATCGTCAGTCCCCCTAGGACTGCAGAACAGAAAGGAAGCAACCTTTGACCTCTGCCATCAACTTGATCTTGATCTGCATCTTGCGTGTGCATTTATTGCAATCTATTGTAAGATGTCTCGGGGATCGTTTGATCAAAAGGCAGAGTTACAAGTATAAATTACAGTCGGCCCACATCTTATGCAACAGTTACATTCCGAGATCAGCGTGTAAAGCCAAAATCGCATATAGACAAAACTCCCTTAAATCCAACAAATGCACACTGTCTCTTTAAGAACTAAAATCACAATACAAGAGACATGCGTGAACTGAGTCCACTTCCCCCGGTGTAAGCTGCACAGGGTGCACGCCAGCTCTGGAGCTGGCTTACGTCCGGGGAGGCCATGTACAAGCTATAACAGACTGCACGCGTCTTACTGCGTCGCATCCTAGAGTCGATTCTGGATTGGCCCAACGCGTTGCTCCACGTCCCGCCCCCACAACACTGAATGCGGCCTCTCATTGGCTAAGGTAGTTCTGGTGCGTTCCAAGTTGAATAAATCATGCTTTGGCCAATGAGAAGCTACGTTCGGTGTTGTGGGGGTGGGACATGGAGCAACGTGTTGGGCCAATCAGAATCAACACGTCGGCTACTCTGAGATGCGACGTGATGTGATGCGTGCAGTGTAAGGCCGGCTTAAGGCCAGCCCGAGCTGGGACAGTGCGCTGGATATCGGCGCTGATATCCTCACCCCCTCCCAGCCCAGGATTGCCAATGGCCCCCCCTCCCTCGCCACCCTGGCCCGCCCTCCCCCCACCCCCACGTGAACCGGTGAAGTACTTACCTGTCGCGGCTGGCATGGAGTCGGTCCCGTGGTGCAGTAAGCAGTGCCAGCCTTCACGCCAGTGCTGCTTGCAAATGTGCTTTTCGACTCTTTAGGTAGGCGCGGAGCCGGCCGAAGTTATGCAGAATTACACTGTAAGTCGTCTGCACTATTTGAACTGTTTCTGTTCTCTTTTTGAGGGGGGGGGCAAGCGCAAGTCAATCGTGCATATGATACGGGCCAACCGTATATATGCATTAAATGTGCAGATGCAGTACGATTATACCAATGAGCTCAACCTGTATTTTTTATTCCAGGGAAGAATTCTGAATACAGAATTCTAGTATTATGCCTGCTAAGAAGAATGCCATGGTAGCATGGGTTAAGTTTTAAATAAAAGCCAAACACATCTTTCATGCCATCTTTATTGAGGGTGAAGGGAAGTACATCACATCTTGAAAGCAACCACCAAGCCTGAAAGAGGACCAACCCTCAGGCTACCTCCTATTCCAGATATCACCCTGCAGGAGCTCTGACAAACCTCCCTGAAGAATAGGTCTTGTAGGCAAGGAAGATGCCTTGCAATCCTCTTTCCTCTCCCTCAAAGAAAGAGGGAAGTGCTGCTAACTGCTGCAGTGTGACAGAGAAGAGTGTGTGGCTGAACCCAGTTCCAGAAGAGGAGCACTGGGCTTTTACCATTTGGCATTGGCTTGCCAGCAACCCCCAAAGGGGGGGAAGCTTTCTCTCATCAAGCTCACTTCAGCTGGATTACAGCTTCTAGAATAAAGGATGGAAGCCTTACAAGGACACTGCCACAGAGAGAGAGAGAGAGAGAGAGAGAGAGAGAGAGAGAGAGAGAGAGAGAGAGAGAGAGAGAGAGAGAGAGATATTGTCTGTATACTGCTAAAGCCTCAGTAGTATGCACTGGCACGAACCCTGCAGTGATGACCATGGTGGGCTCCTTTGCACCTTGGTACACAGCACTGGTCCTGCTACGCTCATTCCTGGGGCCTAGAAATGCTCAGTATCAGCCCCATTCACATCCCTCCCAGGTCAGTGACATGCACCCGACTACCCTGGTCCACTGGCTCCACCTGAATGAAAATGCAGCAGACTTGCTCTGAGACCATCACCCAGAAATGTGTGGCCACACTAGCCACCAACATAGGCTGCAGGCTTAAGGCCAAGCAGCACTCTGGAATCTCTCAGTCTTGTTCCCATCACATCAGGGTTAGCTGACAAACTGCAAAACCGCTGCTTAGATTCTGACATCAAAGCCAATGATACTATTGTAGGGAGATAGAGAGGAAAGGAGCCTTCCCAGTCCACCAAGATTCCAGATCAACAGATGTGCCTCCTGTCTTGCTCCCCCCCCATCTCTTCTCTTCCCCAGAATTCATCAAGTCATGGTAAAGAACAAACCCACATTTCTAATGAGAGGGGAAAAGATACTTTGCTAACCCTGCCCTCATTGCTGTGTGCTCCAAGCATTAATACAAAGCTGAGGTTCAGATGCCATCTGAAGCTAATGGCACCCATTTGGCTACCCAGCATAGGTTCAATTCTCTCCCTCCCATATCCTTGCATACATTCATGTATTCCCCAACAATAGCATGGTCTCATCACAAAGAATGTAATGCCATCTTCCCACTGCGCAAAACTTAGAAATCACCTGTAATAAAGAAATTTATTCCACCATGATAGAGTCTGGAGCAAAGCCAGGGTCATCTTGCAGACCCACCAATCTCTCTAGCAGACAGAAGAAAAGCTATCAGGACCTGCTAGGGAGGTCTTAAATACAGGGCAGGATGCAGTGCAAGAGGGACAGCAGTGCAGGACCTCTCTGCTGCCTTCAGGTCAGTGTGGCCGGCTGCTTGATTCTGAACGCTGTCTCTGGCGGAGAGGAGTGTAGCCATTCAGGTACCCGTTGGGCTGGCGCTTGCCAAGGCCTCCATTCAGGATGTCCTGGATGTGCTGCACAATCAAGTTGATGGCCACTGCGTAGAAAAAAAAAGAAGGGCTTAAGATAGTCCACACAGAATCCAAAATATGGCACTTGTTATTCCATACACAAGACAGAGTGTGCCCTTAAGTGTCACAATAAGAAAGAACATTTCCCTCCAAAGTTCATCTCCCTCCACACAGATCCAAGATGTCAATGCCTTTGCACCACACTACAGTTCTCCCTGTCATAGTTTCCCCGGTCCTCCCTTATTAATTCTGGTAAATCCTCTTTTCCAGCTACTGTACTGAGATTTCTACATCTTCACAGACGGGAGACTTCTAGAATGAGGAGTGCTGGAACCCAGGCTTGCCTGAAGCCACATCCACCAACTTGAAAATTTTTCTCCCCAATTACAGATATGCAGAGCTGGTTACGCTTCCTCAGCAGTGAGGGAAAAGACATTTAGCACACTCCCAAGACAGATATTCTCCAGAACAGAGCCTTTCAACATCCCCACTGCAGTGTTTTCACGTTTCTAGAAAGTCCAATCCCTTCTATCACACCCTGGCGCTTTTTGGCTCCTTTTTGGAGCCAAACAACGCCTGGGAGGGTGGGAGGGCAAAACGTGCAGCCAACAACGGCTGCATGAAGATGGACCAGTGGCGGAAGGAGCACTGGAAGGTACACCCCCTGCGACCCGCCACTTGGGGCCCACCGCCCCAACCGCCCCCACCGTAATGCCGCCTCTGGTCTCCCAAACTAGTCAACTGCACTTTAATAAACTTGGTAGAAAGGTTGCATTTGCTCCCACAGAGAATGGGACGAGGGAGGCAAAGGAGGTGAGATAGTAAGGTTGCTGAGTAGAGTGCTTGATTTGAATAGTCAGCCAAAAATGCCAAAGAAGAGGTGGCATTAATCATCTTAACTATTCTGCACTCGGCATCAAGATGCCACACTGCCCTTGTTAGATCCTTTCTATAAAGGGTCTAGGAACATCACTCACTCAGAATGTGAGGTGCTGCCTTGCTAAGTACTCTCCTTGCACAATGCACTTTCATTCTCTGAACAGTCAAGAGCCTAAATACAGGAATCTCTGGATTATCCAACTCTCCACCCACCTCATCCCCTACTCACCAAGATTATCCACTCCTCTTGGGATAATCACGTCAGCATACTTCTTGGTCTGCCCAAAAGAAGAAGAAAAAACATGTCACAGAGAGCTGCAGTGGGACCATGAATGGTTAATTTCCTTTCACTGTTGAGAGCTGACTGTGGATTTTTCCTCCTAGTACTGCTGGTCAAGCAACAAGTGGAAAATGGAAATCTTTTTTCTTGCTCTCCTCTCCTCTCGTCAGGATTGATATCCCTCAGCAAAGAGTCTGAAGAACTGTCCCTCCCTTCATCACCAACAGCCACAAAACCTTGACAGCTGTTACAGGACCACTCGATGAAGCTCTGCAGAAATAGCCCCAGGGATTGGCAACAGTGGGTGTATTTCTGCAAGTTTCCTGCCTGCCACCACCCCCCCCAAGGAGTACATATAAAAGTGTGAACAAATGCAACAACTGCCAAAGATTTGAAAGACATTTTCAAAGTGGCTGTTAGTTGCTGAGGTCCAGCTGAAACAGGTAGCCAAATTTATTTTGAGCACCAATTTGCAGGTTGCCCAGCACAGATTTTGGAGTGTTATTTTTTTCCGGTACTGACGGGCAACATCTAAAATTGTATAACCTGGGCTCCCCCCCCCCCGCCATTGTATGTCAGTGCGTCAACATCGTTCAGCTCAGTGGGTGGCCAAAACATCCTCTCCCTCCCCCCAACTGTTCAGAGTTGACCTCTCACAGGAAAAGCTGCATACCTCTCAAACTGGGAACAGGGAGCACCAGCCAAAATTTCCCTCCCTTTCTAAACCTCACAGCCACCCACAAACTTGCAAACCCCTAGAGCTGATACAGGGGCATTTCCTTTACTCACAGGCAAACAGAATTCTTCAAAGGCCGGCTTGACAAAGGTAATATACTGAGATAAGATCTGCTCAAGATCTCTGCCTCTCTCACTGATGTCTCTGAGGACTGTAGGAGGAAATAAACAAACAGGTGAATGTGGGCCAGTGCACAGCTGTACTCACAGGCCACCCAGCCAAGCAGATTATGGAATCCTGGGCAGGCTTTTTGTCTTTGAAAATCAGTAGAACAGGGATGTGTGTTGTGCAGAAAGTACCACACCATGAAACTCAGCACCAAACTAGAAGAGGCTGGAAAGGGACTTCTAGAAGTTGGGACTTCTGCATGCAGCAGAGATCACCTGGTTTTCTGTCTGACCTGTCTGATTTGTTTCCCATCACATCTACCCACTTCACACACCCCTTGTTTTGCAAGCACCAAGTTCTCTTTGGCAGGCCTTCTCCAGGTCCCTAACAAGTGCACAAGGAATGTTGAGAGTTGAGAGGAGAAAAAATAAGGGGACAACAGTGTCGCTGCCTGTGGTGTCACTTGGTGCGAGCGCAGATGCAGAAGTACTGTAACTAGCAGTGATGTGATGATGTAGCCACCTCTGCAGAATTCGGAGTGGCCGAAGAAAGGTTCCGGCCTTTCCTTGGCCACTCTGAGCTACTTCTTCATGAAGGCTCAGAGCAGGCCTCTGAGCCTTCACAAAGGAGTGGCCGAAGACGGCCGAGCAAGGGTGACACCCTTCCTGAGGGGTGCCGTGTCACCCTTACTCAGCCGTCTGCCACCGCTCCAAGTCACTTCTTTGTACTCTCACAAGCTACGCTCTAGGAGGCTAGGCACAGCCCTCCTTCAGAGCCCAGTTCATGCTAGCAATGTCCTGAGCATAAGATGCTGCCAGCTGATCAGTTAAAATTCTTTACTTGGCAGAGTTAGCCCTGCTGCTTTACTCCAAAGATAAGCAGAAAGTGCATAATTCAGAGGTTCCCGACCTGTGGTACGTGTACCACCGGTGGCACTTTGAGCAACTGCTGGTGATACGTGACAGGCTGGCCCTTATCTGGTTTTCTGATCTCAGGTCTCACTTGTAATTCAAAGCATCTCTGACTTACTGGTCTGCCTTTAGAATGCTGATCCCCCAAGGCATCTGGACAGGCAGTAATCAGCCGCTAGGAGGTCTCTTATCTGCTGTTCTGATCTCTCTCTCTCTCTCTCTCTCTCAGCTAATTCTGCTCCTTATCTCCGATCTGTACTGTTTCCTATTGCTTCCTGTATATACACCACTGAACCACTAGGTGGCACAGGCAAGAAGGAGCAGGCAAGAACAAAGCAGGCAAGCGGTCTATTTTCTGTTTCTTTTCTTTTATTTCTACTTTTTTTCCTGTATTTGAGCAAGCTGTATTGAGCAATAATTTTGCTGTAATTATTTGAGCTGTCTCTGAGCAAGCTGCTACTCATATTTGTAGAGATTCAAATCAATAGGCATGAATAGGGGATTCAATGGGGGTGGGGTGGGAGGCAGAAATGACAGGCGCCCTCCCGGCGCCCGGCGCGTGGGGACGGGGCTGCGTTGCATCACGTCGATGCGCCCCTCGCGTCACGTCGACGCCCCCCCCCCCGTTTCGAGCTCATTTTGGAGCCAAACGGGCTCCTGGGAGGGAGGGAGGGAGAGCCAATCCGCCGCATCGCTTCCCTACAGTGAGTGCCCCGAGCGCGCCCCCCGCCTGCCCGAGCACCTGGAGCTCCTGCTCCAAGCGCTCCACCATAGTTCCGCCGCTGGTGGGAGGAATGAAACATAATTGTGCTGGGGAAAGATAGGCCAAAAACCAGAGAGACTGAAAACTGAGGATGCAGGATATTCTACTCCTGAACAACTGAAGCCTATATATCTGCTCTTTGGGATAAGCTTCCAAAGCAGGATTAAATTAAATATTATAAATAAATTTATATTTATATATAAATATTTATTATATGAATAATAAATTTATTTATCTATTGGTGCAGGTGGTACTTTAGAAAAATTGACTGTGACAGGTGGTACACCTGGCGACAAAGGTTGGGAACCTCTGGCATAATTTATTAGTGTTGCCTATATAGCAGAAGCCAACATGCTCCACACCGCCCCTACACCATTGGTTCCCAAACTGTGCGCTGCAGCATGTCCTCGGCAGCCTCTTCTTCCTGGCTCCCCCAGGTGCTGCCATCTTGGATCACACGAGATCTTGCACAATTCTCAAGCGATCTCACAAGAACGTGTGCAATTCTTGCGAGATCTTGTGTGATCCAAGATGGCAGCACCTGGGAGAGCCGGGAAGAAGAGGCTGTGGAGACGTCCCAACAGGGTGCTACGGAAGAAGGGCGCCATAACCATGGTACATTTGGGAACTGCTGCCCTACACCAAGACTGTATTAATTCTGTGGACACAATCACAACAACCCCATGCATCTTAAGAGAATGATCTGCCCACATACATAGAACATGTTTTAGTTACCTGTGCAGATGTAGCAAGAAGAAGACACCTCACAACTTACCTCTGCGGGAGAGCCGGGTGTCCGCATCTGTGTCTACAAAAAGCTTCATCTGGAACAGGTCCCGGACCTCCTGGCTGTAGAAGGCCAAGATGCCCTCAAATAGCACCACATCTGCAGGGTACACAGTTACAGTCTCTTCTTTCCTGTTAACAAATGCAAGAAAGATTCTTAGATTCAAGAGAATTGTTCAAATTCTTATTCAAGCATTAAACATGACAGGGACTTTCTCCGTGTGGTAAAATTCTTGAAAATAATACTAGCCACTTGAACATTCAAATAGGTTAAGATACAGACACCTTTATTGCCATGCCTAATTCTCCAGTCACTGCAACCATATCTTAATTACTGTAGTGCTTTTATTTATTTATAGACTTGTCATACTTACAGTAATTAAAATACAGTCTCTTATATATAGTAATTAAGATAAATTATATATACTGCAAAGTCAATCCTCACTACCCACAGATTTGCTACCTGTGTATTCGCTTATCAATCGGGAACATCGGGAACAAGAGTGCAACTTACCTTGTGCCATTTGCGGTCTCTTCTTGGCTATCCGCGGCCATTCCAAAGCTATTCTCAGCCATTCTGAAGCGATCTTCAGTGGCCATTCACTATCCACAGCAGTCATTTTGTAGCTTTTTGAAACTATTCCCAGCCATTCAAAAGGTAGTCACTTACCAGTCAATTATGGGTAGCACCCCAGAATGCCTTGCACAGCCATTCTGAAGCGATCCCAGCATCCGCAGTGGCCATTTTTGTTACCAGTGGTGCAAAAATGCACAAGTGGTAGAAGAGCTATCCGCGGCTATTCTGAAGCCATCCGAGGCCATTCTGGGGGTACTGTGCCAATTTGATTTTCCCCCTAACCCAGTGTTTCCCAAAGTTTTTCAATCTGCGGCTCCCCTTGACCACTGGCCACGGCTCCCCGTTACATTATGTTGATGCCTGCCAATTGGCATTGCACTGTTTTCAGAGAGGATTCCAGGGCACTCTGCGACTCCCCTGGCTGGTTTCCACGGCTCCCCTGGCTGTTTTCCCAGGAGCCACACCTCCCAGTTTGGGAGCCACTGCCCTAATCCCATTTATCCCATAAGATCAATGATTCTGCGCGCGCGCACACACACACACACACACGCACACACACACACACAGGTGTGTGTGTGTGTGTGTGTGCGCGCGCATGCGTACGCGCATACAGGGATTTAAGACAGCAGCCTCAGTTCTGTCAGTTTCAAGTGCCACCCAAACATAAACACAACAAATCACAGCATGCAGTTTCTACAAACTGGTAAACTCAGCACACCACAATTCTTGTAATAAGATCTGATGATGATGTTTATCACCTGTGATACCTGGTGTCGAGAAATGTAAATATGAAAATCCACAACTTCACTTCAGGTGCCTGCTATTTGTCTTGGGGGAAAATGCACACAGAGGTGGCTAGCGAGTTGTACAAGGGAACTTTGATTAAGCAGACTAATGAAGTTATTCCAGATATTGAAGGAACAACTGATGTGACTGAGAATTCAACTGCCAGCCCTGAGCAGCTGTCTAGTGAACAAATAGGAGACTAATACAGAAGCCAGAGATTTAAGAAATACCATCAGTCACTATGAGAAGAGTAGGTAGGTAAAGGTAAAGGTGACCCCTGACAATTAAGTCCAGTCGTGTCTGACTCTAGGGTGTGGTGCTCATCCCCATTTCAAAGCCGAAGAGCCAGCGTTGTCCGAAGATGCCTCCGTGGTCATGTGGCCGGCATGACTCTCCTTGCCGCAGCGCGTAGCATGCAGCTGGAACACGGAGCGCTGTTTACCTCCCCGCAAGCGGTACCTATTTATCTACTTGCATTAACATGCTTTGGAACTGCTAGGTTGGCAGGAGCTGGCCAAGCAACGAGAGCTCACCCCGTTGAGGATTTGAACTGCCGACCTTTTGATCGACAGCTCATGGTTCAGTGGTTTAACCCACTGCGCCACCCGCTGGCCTACATGAGAAGAGTAAGGAGGCCCAATGAGCATTCCTTGACAATGTGTGCAAGGTCACCACCATAATACTAGATATGGGCTATCCTTTCCTAGAAGAATCAAACCTCTTTATGCAGGACACCATCGACATTGCTGATCATGTCTGTGCTAACATGATTCTTGCGCAGTCATCTATGCTGGCAATGAACAAGGAAGACAGATCCTCCTATCAGACAATCAAAAGAGCAAGATGTATCTTCAAACACCAGCCTGTTGCACAGTAGATAGTAATGAAGGCAGTGGTGTCGCTAGCCCCCCCTCCCGGCGCCGGGGGGACGTAACGCCGCATAGTGCCCCCCACTGTCACACAGGGGCCCCCTCCTTGCTTCCAGAAAAGCTCCATTTGGAGCCTAACAGAAGTGAAGGCAGGCGGGGGGGGGAAGTTCACACTGGGAGACAACGCAGCCGCTCCTCGTGAGGAGACTGTGCGTGCGGCTCAGGACACTCCCCCCCCGGCCCTATAGAATCTTACACTACTGAATGTAGAAACTCATTTTCTCCCTCTCCTGCCAAAACAGAAAGCTAGATTTGCAAGAATTCTTCAGGCACAAAAAGCTACCAGCCCCTGCATTTCTCAGCAAGAATGGGAAACTTCACAGTTGTGAATAGTCACAGCTTGTCAAAATCTACCAGCAGATATTATCATAGATAGGCCAGTGCTGGTAAATACCTGAGCATTGTGGACTGCAGCAAAAACATTTATAGAATTTGCAAAAGATGTTGTCCTTCCTGCATAACAACAACAACAACAACAACGAAGTATTTATATACTGCCTTTTCTTTGGTCATCGGATTTCTCCTCTGACTTTAATTCAAAGGCGGTTTACATGGGCAGGCTTTCAAAACCCCAAGGGGTTTTTACAATATAATAACGTTCTAAACTTTCATAGAACCCTTCCTTCTGACAGGGCAACCTTGACTCTCACTGCAGTTCCACTCCCCCACAGAGGCTCTGAAACTTATCAGCTTGGCGTGCCGGCAGCTCTCCGACAGACACAGACACTTCCGGCCGTCTTGAATTGCCGTCCTTCAGATCTTCAGGCATATATGAGACGGTCTCTCTAACAACTGAGCCAGACGTCCTGCATGACAGCATTCTAACCAGGATGTTACTAACAGTGCAAGGTAAACGTCCCTTGACGTTTAAGTCCAGTCGTGTCCGACTCTAGGGTGGGGTGCTCATCCCCATTTCAAAGCCGAAGAGCCAGCGTTGTCCGAAGTGCCTCCGTGGTCATGTGGCCGGCATGACTCTCCTTGCCGCAGCGCGTAGCATGCGGCTGGAACACGGAGTGCTGTTTACCTTCCCGCAAGCGGTACCTATTTATCTACTCACATTAACATGCTTTGGAACTGCTAGGTTGGCAGGAGCTGGCCAAGCAACGAGAGCTCACCCCGTCGCGGATTCGAACTGCCGACCTTTCGATCGACAGCTCATGGTTCAGCGGTTTAACCCACTGCGCCACCCGCTGGCTGCTAACAGTGTACTCCTATGTATGTCTGCTCAAAAGCAAGTCCCATTGTGTCAAATGGGGTTTACTCCCAGGAAAGTGTGCATAAGATTGCAGCCTAAGGCATGAATGACTGCAGTCAGGTCTGTCCTCCAGGATAAGATGCAGCTGGTGCACCACCCTAAGCAAGTAAATACCATTCCTAATTACCACCACTACCTGGCACCATAGAAGCAGCACCAAATCAAGCAGTAGTCTCAAACCATGAACCTGATTCTTCAGAAGGAGTGCAATTCCATCCAAAACAGACTGTATACCTAGACTGACTATTCCCCCAAGCAAATAGTACCTCCATTGCATCTGTATTCAGTCCATTCACCCCCACCCAGTCCTCACTGCCCCCAGACAGTGGAATCCCCACTTCCCCCCTGGGATTAGATAAAATGAGAAGTAGAGCGAAGTGTTATCAGTATCACCGATGACATTTCATCGGCTCAGGTACATTATTCTAGATATAAAGAGAAACAGTGGTATATAAAGAGAAACAGAGAAAGCTGTTGCTCTGATCTCTGATACACCACAGAACATCCCTCACCACCCTCTATGGTCAGAGTCAATACCCCTCCTCTTCTGCACAGGTAATATGAGGAAACAGGTGATACAGGCACAGGTTCCTCAGTCTGAGCAGTTTATCAGAGTAGCAATACAGATTATCTCATCCTACCTCTACGTTTCTTTAGGACTCAGCTCTGTCCCTTCTGATCATCCTCTACCAAAGCCTGTACTGGTTGAACTCAGCCTGCCTTGATCCTGTCTGCTGCCTCCATAGCCACTTTGACCTCCATAAATTTACCTGCATTCAACCTCCTTTAGGTGTAGCTTGGCTTGAAGCCAGGCTAAGGTCTGACACACAGAGGCCCTGCTCCAAGGGCTCACTGACAGTCTCCACTAAGAAGCAGGCAGACAGACAGCACCACATCCCAAGCACAGAGCAAATATGGGGATAAGCACACTTACCGAGAATGGGAAACAAAGTCATAAACAGGTATCTGAACTGGTTTTCCCTCTGTGATCTCCCTGAGTGTTTTAACAATCAGCTCATTGTCAAAGGCATCTGCAGGGAGAATAAGAGAAAAAATGTTGAATGGCCTTGGCTCTCAGGCCAGCCTAATGAGGTAGAAGCAGTTTCTAGGGGAAGAACCACCCTTCCTAGTATGTCTTAAGAAATTGCACAGTCTCCTAGGTCAGGCTATTGCTTGCTGCTATGCTCTTGCACAGCTCTTTCAATTCAATGAGGTCTGCACAGGAGACCGTCCTACTGGATTGAGTACAGGTGTCCCCCACTTAATGACGGATCGCTTAACGATGATCCGGATATATGACGGAGGTCCCCAGTAAAAAAGAGCAAAGGATTTTTTAAAAGACGCATATTTTAAAATCCCCAGCTCTTCAGCTGTTTCACGCTAGATAAGGGCTTTGAAGTTCAGCGGCTGTGTTTAAAGCCCCAGTGCTGAACTCCAAAGCCCTTATCTAAAGCCAAACAGCTAATGGGCAAGATAAGAGCTTGGATGTTTAACGCTGGGGCTTTAAGCACAGTGCTAAACTTCAAGGCACAACAAGACCCGCTTAATGACGGCTTCACTTTACGGCGGGGATTTCAGAACGTATCCCCATCATTAAGTGGGGGACACCTGTAATGTGGAGGTTGAATTGAAGAGATGAAGCCTTTTTGGTTGTGGCACCTCTGCTATGGAATGTCCTCCATAGGAAGGCCTACCTGGCTTCTTCAGTGTTTAGTTTTCACCGCATAGTGAAGAAATGGCTCCGCAGGGAGCTGGTAATTTGATTGCTGCTGGGCTTTTCTTTTCTTTTTTTCCTTTTCCCTGCTGCCAGGGTCAGCCTACTAATAAGCCCCAATGAGATCATGGGTCCCTGGAGGCAAGTTAGAGGGACAGCCTAGTTGCCTTGGCAGTGAGGGTGGCATGGTGGTTAAGGAACTGCCATCATTGTTTCACCACTGCCACCTTCCTCCTCCTGGCTCCCTACCATTTGAAAAGACAGAGAAGGGGAGGGAGGGAGTGGTGAGAGAAGCCACTTGAGGTTGTCAGACTCCTTCCTTCACTTCCTCCTTCCCTTCATCACCCTTTCTGGCTTTAGATGTGAGAGAGGAAGCAGTAGTGGAGACAGGAGGAATAGGTGGTAGTAAGTGGGGTGAATTGGGGGGTGGGGAGGTGCAGGAAAAGAGTGCGGCAGAGGAAAACATTTCCTCAGTACACTTCACACACCACAGAGTGAGGTGGAGAGAATGACGCCAAACCTTTGCCTTAGGCACCAGATGGCTTGGGCCTGCTATTTTAGGTTTTTGTGGGAAATGTTTTTCCCCTCAGTAGTGTATATACGTAGTTTTGTTTTAATTCGTTTTGTGTTAGCCACAAATCAGACCTCATTTTGACACCTTTAACAGCACCCATAATCTGCCAGTTAAGGTAGCTGCTTCATCTCACAGTTCCCAATGTTTCCATCTTGAGTAGGAAACATTACACCACTATTGACAAACATTACACACAACATTACACCACTAGGAGACTGGCATCCCAGTCTCCCACGATTGCCTCTCTCTGGGAAGCGAGCAGCAGAGGTGAAAGTCGAGGTCTATGCAGAGATCATTCTGCTTCTCCATTCCTTTCCCAGTCTCCACGGCAAGTCACCTGGGTGGTCAAAGTTGAACTGGCCCTTGAGGGCTTTGGCTTTTTGCTCTGCGGTGAGTACTCGGTAGAAGCTGTCCTGGCTCAGAATCACAACCTGTTTCTGGCGATGGTCTACTTCATTCTGTCCCAGCAGTTGGACAATTTTGGCACAAACAGAGGACTGCAGAAGATTCAAAGAAGAGAAATTGAGCAGAAATCCTAGTACTCGAAAAGAAACTTAGAATTGGCCTAACGGACTTTCAGTGCAGGTGTCCCTCCAGTTGCCCAGAGCCCACCTCACCTGCCACTGTTTTAAGAGGCAGGGGACTATAGTCAATGAAGTAACATCTGACTGAAATACAAGATGTATTCCAAAGGGGTGCCACCACCAACATAAAGACCCTGTACCAGCTGGTCTAGCGAGGCAACTTCCGTGGGAGAGAGGTCAAACATTTCTTTTTTTGTTGTTGTTATCGCCCATGATGAAATCTTCAGTCCAAGATCTTCCCCTATTAAACTGCAGTTACTTCACTCCTGTTTATAGTAGGGGGTTAACTTCTCCCCTTTTTAACTTATCCTGCTCCTTTTAAGGGCTGTTTCTGGCTCCCATTTTGGATGGGAAGGATGCTGGTCTGGGTTCTAGGCACAGCATCGCTCCCTTCAGCTTCTCCCTGGGGCCAGAGGTAGCTGTATCACTCCAACTCCCCCTCCCCCGACTGGCTGCCTCTCTCCCAGCCTGGGAGTCTCCCTGGGAGACTTTCTTGCAGCCCTTTCAGGTGTCAGCACCTGTCCCTTCCTTTCCCTCTCTACCCCAAGGCCAGCCTTCATCTGTGGCCTTCTGGCACCTATTGATACAGAGTGCTGGAGGCCACAACATAGTCAGGAAGGCTCCAATGCCATATGGGTTCAGCTGAACCCAGGTCAGATTCACGGTAACAGCCCTATTCCTGTATACAAGAGGCTACTGGAAGGAAGATTTCCATGACACCAGCTGGTACAGACAGCCAGAAAAAAAACACACTGAAAAGACTCTGGTAAGTTTGAAATGAAATGCTCAGAAAGACGAGGGGTTTCAGGTGTGGCTTCCAGCACAAGTCCAAGCCCCTTCTCACAACCAATGGCGAGATACTACAAACCCTCTCTCCTACAGAATAGTCCTAGGCTGGTAGATCACTGCATATGTTTCTACTGTATAATACTGTATATACATATTGTGCCATTATGCTGAGGCCACCTTCTGGAAGGACTGGCTGTCAGGAGTACTTTAGGGTTTGGGGATAAGCAGCGAGGTGGCCAAGTTTGTGGATGACACTAAACTTTTCTGGGTGGTGAAGACCAGCTCCAGAAGGATCTCTCCAAACTGGGAGAATGGGCAACAAAATGGCAGATGGCGCTTCAATGTAAGTAAGTGTAAAGTGATGCATATTGGGGCAAGAAATCAAAACTTCACATACACGCTCATGGGTTCTGAGCTGTCTGTGATGGATCAGGAGAGAGATCTTGGGGTACTGGTTGACAAGTCGATGAAAATGTCGACCCAGTGTGCGGCGGCTGTGAAGAAGGCCAATTCCATGCTTGGGATCATTAAAAAAGGAATTGAGAATAAAACAACCAATATTATTATGCCGTTGTACAAATCAATGGTAAGACTGCATCTGGAGTATTGCGTCCAGTTCTGGTCACCCCATCTCAAAAAGGATATAGTTGAACTGGAAAAGGTGCAGAGGAGAGCGACCAAAATGGTTAGTGGGCTGGGGCATCTACCTTATGAGGAAAGGCTAAAGCGTTTGGGGCTCTTCAGTCTAGAAAAAAGGCGGCTGAGGGGGGACATGATTGAGACGTATAAAATTATGCATGGGATGGAGAGAGTGGATAGAGAGAAGTTCTTTTCCCTGTCACACAACACTAGAACTAGGGGACATCCACTAAAATTGAGTGGAGGGAGTATTAAAACAGACAAAATAAAATATTTCTTTACCCAGCGTGTAATTCATCTGTGTAACTCCTTGTCACAGGATGTGGTGATAGCACCTGGCCTGGATGCCTTTAAAAGGGGATTGGACAGATTTATGGAGGAAAAGTCCATCACAGCTTACAAGCCATGATGGGGATAAGCAACCTCCTGGTTGTAGGAGTAGGTTTTCTCTGTGCCAGGTGCAAGGGAGTGGCGACTGGACACAGGTATCTTGTTGTCTTGTGTGCTCCCTGAGGCATCTGGTGGGGCCACTGTGTGATACAGGAAGCTGGACTAGATGGGCCTTTGGCCTGATCCAGCAGGGCTCTTCTTATGTAATGTTTTGTGCTGTGTTTCTACAAATTACTGTGAATATGGGTCCTAAAGAATAGAAGAAGATGAAAAAAACTCATGAAAACGTGAAAAACTCATGAAAACTTTAACATAATGTGCAGTTTGGCCTTCAGTTGTGGAGTCCAAGTGCCATGTCTGAGGTCTACATATCAATGGAGATATTTATAGCTTACATACAAAATCCAAAAGACAGACCCAAATGTTCAAGAGAGATTTCATCTGGCTGCACCTGAGGGAGATGCCCACTCTGTCAGCTTGGCAAGGACCAACTAATGTTTGATGATTCCTCTCCTGAACTATCTCCCCCATTTCACTTGATCGCTGTAATGCATACGTTAGAACTGGTACCTAAATGCAGCAATTCCATCTCCTCTCACGTATTTCTTTTACCTTTTTTTTTTTTACTCATGACTACTAGATTGCAAGCCACGTTGAGTACACTGGAAGAAAGGCAGTATATAAATGTCATAAACAAACATTACAGTGAGGAATTTCTATTTCACTTTTCCTTCCAAACTCTCCATTCTTCACACACACTTGTCAGTAGAACTGCCACAGGCCACATACAGGTACCCTGAGGACTAAACTGGCCCGCAGGCTGCCAAATAAGCATCCCTTATCTATACTAACTGCCTGGGCGCAATTTCTTCCCAGCCTCTTCTCATTCCCATATGATGTTATGGCCATGGTGGCTTTCAGCAGGGCGGATCTCTAGTGATTCTAGAACAGAATAAAAGCTATAACAGATCACATGTGTCTCGCTGCGTCGCGTACCAAAGTAGATTCTGATTGGTCCAACGCGTTGCTCCGCGTCCCGCCCCCACAACACCGAACGCGGCCTCTCATTGGCCAAAGGTTGTTCTGATGCGTTCCAACTTGAATAAATCGAGCTTCAGCCAATGAGAGGCCGCGCTCGGTGTTGTGGGGGTGGCACGCGGAGCAACGCGTTGGGCGAATTAGAATAGACACATCGGCTACGATGGGACGCAATGGGACGCGTGCAGTGTGAGGGCGGCTTTAGACTGAAGCCCCCTTCACCACTTGCCAACTTCCCCACTCCGGCCTGTACATACTAAAAGTGTGTACACTAATGCCCAGCTGACAATACAGTTGTGCTTCAAGGGTTATCCTCACCTTTTGTACAATAATAGCCCATCACAGACTATATAAACTGGCAAGTATCTCACACATACTGATTCAAAAGATTTTCAGGCTTCTGGAAGCCACTTGCTGCCCACTATTGCTCCCCCCCCCCCATGTTTTCCATGTCTGTGATTGGTATATTTTCCATCTCTCTTCCCTCATTATCTCTCTGTCTTTATCAGCCTGGGAGAGGTTGCTACCCATCAGTATTGACATTCCTGCTGTGAGAAGCTGCTCCTCCTAGCACATAAACAGGCTGTCATGTGTCCCTTCCTAATTCTTCTTGCACACTTCCCAGACCCTTTGCTCTTCTTGACTTGCAACCTTTTGTTCTTACCAATCAACACACCCCATAGGAACCCCAACCATTCCACACCCACAAGGCCTTGAGCACAGAATAATCACCTTGCTTGGTTTGTACTTCAAAGCACTGCTTTTGCTTCAGTTTTAGATCTGGCAAGAAATCACCAAAAGAGTCGGAAGGGACTTCAGAGGTCATCTACTCAAATCTCCTGCTCAGCACAACTGACTACCAAGCTTGGGAATCTCTAGCAGAAACAAGAGAGGATTCCATTCCCCCTTGCTCTGAACAAGCTAAGGACAACTGTTTATTAGAAATTACCTACGCATTATTACTTTATTTGCACTGCAAAAAACTAACAACTTTGCATGGAATCTGCAGTCTTTTCCTGATGAACCCATGTACTGTACTGTCCTTTATGATGGGCAGCACTGCATGCCATGACCCCAAAGTGTGTGTGTGGGAGGGGTAAGATCTCCTTAGAGCCTCAGTCCAGCGCCAACATATTATTGTATGATTTTAATTAGGCCAGCGTTTCTCAAAGTCTTAGAGGGGAGTTTACTCCCCTGTAAGTATTTTCAGGGGCAGAGCGATGGTGGCGATGGCGCTCCAGGATCGCGCTGCTGGCAGGGACAAAGGGGGCATTTAGACTTACCGGGGTATATTATGTCCAGTGCCACATTCATATCTTTACATCTCATTTTTCCTAATAACTCTAAACCAACCAGCATCTGTAATTGAGTGGGGGACCCAAAATAGGACCATCTACTTGCAAATTAGGAGAATCCCCCCCATTTCTTCCTGCTGTTTTCTCAGGTCACAAACATCCTGCAGATGGGCTACCCACCAACGTTCAGCAACAACTTCAACCAACAACTTCAACCGCTTTTTGCCACAGCTGTTACTATCCAATTTGCTATTCCTCCTCCTTGCTCCAAGCAAGCCACAGATCTGCTACATTCCCTTTACTTCTTACACTCAGCAATCCAGACCTTAATCTATATTCAAATCCAAGATCAATTCAATCCAACAAGTAAAAATATAAAAAGGATGTGCCTTTGACCCATGTACAGGTGTTGTTTGTGAGAACAACACCTGTACATGGGTCAAAGGCACACCCTCTTTATATTTTTACTGGAAGAAAGGCAGTATATAAATGTCATAAACAAACATTACAGTGAGAAATTTCTATTTCACTTTTCCTTCCAAACTCTCCATTCTTCACACACACTTGTCAGTAGAACTGCCACAGGCCACATACAGGTACCCTGAGGACTAAACTGGCCCACAGGCTGCCAAATAAGCATCCCTTATCTATACTAACTGCCTGGGCGCAATTTCTTCCCAGCCTCTTCTCATTCCCATATGATGTTATGGCCATGGTGGCTTTCAGCAGGGCGGATCTCTAGTGATTCTAGAACAGAATAAAAGCTGTAACAGATCGCACGTGTCTCGCTGGCACGCTGCGTTACCAGGTCACACAACCTTTGGTTACCAGGTCACACAACCTGGTAACCAAAAACAAGTCCCATAATTCCCAGTTTGCTGGTTAAATCTTCCAAGTAAGTACTGGTGCCCCTGAATTTTTAAAATTAATCACTGCAGCATGAGGTGGGGAAGACTTATCTTGGAATTAATTGTAAGTAAAAGGACCCTTGTTTTTCTGCTAATGGGGATTATTCCCTGTCCCTTATGTAGCTGCTGTTATTGAAGTGCCAGCTGCCTCAGATTAAGAGAAATTTGTGGCTTTGAAATGCCATTGCCTCCAAAGCTAAAGAGCCCCTTCCTCAGACACAACATTTCGGTAGGTAGACACAATGTTGCTGAGAAAGCTAAAGTGAGTCACATCCACACAACAAGGGTTCTTGACAAAACTAGACAGGTTCACATAAACCCAGAATACTCATATATTTACAAAGACTATAGATAGAATAATCCCAAAACCCACTATGGCCTTGACAGCCATGAAGACACATACCAGAATCAAGGAGGAAACATACTCTGTGATAGGCTTACCATATCCAAAGGGGGACAGACAGGGTGCCTACACCTTTAACCATTGTAAAAAGAGGGAATTTGGGCAGGTGCAGCTCATCATCATGGAAGGGTGCAACAAGCTGCACCTGCCCAAATTCCCTCTTTTTACAATGGTTAAAGGTGTAGGCACCCTGTCCCCCTTTGGATATGGTAAGCCTACTCTGTGACCAAAATAAGCTGTACAGTGATGCCTCTGTACTAAATTCTAATCTTTGCACAAGCTTGCTCAGTCTGCATATTTGTGGAATTTTCAGACTTTGCAAGAAATGGCAGGAGGAGAAACAGAGCTACGTAAAGAGTGTATATATTGATTAGCTGTGGCCAAAATAAAATAAATAAAAGGGATGATGAGGTAGACAGATTAGATTCTGTCACAGCATCAAATCATAGCACACCACACACCCAATAGTGTTGCAAGCAGCTAACACTGAGTTCCATGACAAAAAGCCATGAGGGTTAGGCAGGTAGTCATGCAGGCCGTATACTGATCAGTAAGCAAGGCTGGAAACAAAATAAATTGTCAGTTCTATCAACTTCAATTTTCAAGATAGGAGTGGAATACAGCATCAAAACTAAAGATGCTAGTGCTGCAGAATGTTGTTTTAAAAGTTCATATTCCTAAACAACAGATTTCAAGGATCACAGGTGATCAAACATCTGAAGTCTTTTTCAGACATTGCCTGGAAACATCCTGGAGTCAAGTAAACAGTGTCTGAAAAAGGCTTCATGAAGGCTGGAGCTTATGAATTTTAGTATCTAGCTTTCATTATTATACAGTAGTAGTAAAAAGGTGAGATTTTTGAAATGAAAAAAAATTATCTTACAAAGACACAACACACTCCTATCTGATATAGATTCCCCCACTCTACCCTAACAGTCAATCATTTGCTCCTTGATACTGTACTTACTGTACTTGATACAATACAGTAAGGCAGTGACTCACAGCACAATCCTGCCCAGATCTGCACTAGTAGAGCGGGCACTCCGCCGGCGCAGGGTGTCACAAACGTGCCGTTCTTTTCGCTGCCACTTTGCAAGGTTATGAATATATTTCTTGTAACCATTGTATGTCTCAGTGACTGGTCCTAACCCCTCAAATGGCCTAAACATTTAAAACTAATGTATTCTGTATGTGTGGCTGTCAGACTTCCCACTCACAGGGAACTCTCTCCATGAGCACTCTTAATAAACGGATCAATTTTATTTCTTCAAGCCTGTTTAATTTTTCTCCTACACACGTTAACATCTTGCTTGGAGGCAAGAGACAACTGTGTAGATGGGGGAGAAAGCCGAAGCTGTCACAACCACCTCCATCACCCCGATATTCCCCATCTGAGCAGGGGGAGAGAGAAAGCAACAAAACTAAGATCCCAACAGATTATATACCCAGCCCAGCTTTCAGTTTCCACCAACAGTAAGACAACAGTGATAAAGATATAGCTGTGTGCCAAGCAGAATACACTTCCTTGATCTTAAAGATGTTAAATTTTGTTAGATCAGCAATTTCACACTTTAATGGGTTAAGAACATGCAAGTGCATGCCATTTAGATGAAGCAATTTGTTAATTTTAAATTTCTCAATTTAATCCCTAGAACTGCTGTACATCTCTTGTGATATCTGACACAGTTCTTCAGAATCCCTCCCTGAAAAAGTCAGTTCAGGCACGGGAAAGGGATTCATTCAGAGTCTCTGTAACCTCCTCAGCCCTCCTTTCGTATTCCCCTCCTTTGTTGTACAGTCACTCCATCAATAGTTAAAACATATATTGTCTCCCCCCCTTTTTTTTTGTACCTTGCCTTATCATTAACTTACACTTGTTTTGCCCGAATTTGTCCTTTTTTCGGTTCTTATTTGTGCAAATTTTTCATTTTCTAAGAAAGCCTTCTCGCTTTTTACAGCTTCTTTGGCTCTGCTCATCCTTTTGAACTTGGTGGTATCTTTCATAATCATTCTATCTTTCCTATACATTCTATCTGAACTTCTATTATTGTGGTATTAAAGTACCTGGGAGAGTTTTGACCCTCTTAACTTTCCCTTTCAACTCTAACTAGTTTCCTCGTTTCTGAGGTTTCATCTTTCACATTCAAACGTGATTAGGTTGAAACTTTCTTCACATTTTTCCACCATGTTGAATTTGCTAGTCCATTCAACAACACTCATATATCACCAGGTCTTGGGTCCCACTTAATACTACATCAGAGTCATCTCCCCTCTGGTTGGTTCCATGACTAATTGTTGTGAGAACTACCGGTAGCTGTTGCAGGCACAGTGGCGGAGCACGGACACACACCTCACGCGCCAGAAGTGACATAACAGCTGTAGCCGTTAAGGACACAACCAAGGCGCAGGGCGGGCGGGCCAAACCCGCCGCCATTGCTCCTCACTTGTGCTGACGAACAGCGCGGGTCGCGCAGCTGCCGGCCACCCTGACGCCACCCGCCCACCTGCCACCCGGGCCCTGATCCCGCCACCCGCCCAATCGCCCTCCCCCCCCCCCGTACGACACCTCTGTGCCGGCACAGTCATTAAGGCTGCAACCCTATGCACACTTACCTTGGAGTAAATCCCATTGAATGTAATGGAGTTTACTTCTGAGTAGACAGGCCTAGGCTTGTGCTGTTTAGAGATCTAGAAATGTTGCCTCTTTGTTGTGAGCCAAACGTGCATTTACCCAGTGAATGTGAAAATAATGTGCACACCTCCCATCACTTATTCTCTCTCCATTCCATCGGACTTCTGTTATACCCACTGTATCTATGTTGCTGTTTAGCACTGTGAGCTGCAGCTCCCCCATCTTGGCACAGAAGCTTCTAGCACAGAGGTGGCCTTCCACCATTAGGGCCTCTGTGTTCTTAAGAGTTGTGTAGAAGACAGAATCTTGGTAGCTGCAAGTCCTGATGGTGCCCTAAAGCAGCCGCACCTGCTGAAATGCCCTCACCTAGACAACTATTAAAGGGCCAGGAGCATTCATGTTGAAAGGTTGGCCAACCCTGTATTAGCATATGAACACCTATACACTGTCACTGCACCTAAAGCAAGCCTTGCCTTGCAGAGAACATAAAACTATCACTAAGGAGGTAAGTGCAAAATGAAGCTAGTAGCCCAGAATTCAAACCAATTTCCTGGTCTACTACAAGAGTTGAGCAAATCTTGGAAAAAGCAAACAAGTTGTAGAAAAGCTTGGGAGCAGTCAGATATGTGCTTGTAGGTTAACCACAAGTCTTCTTTCAAGCTTTTCACTAGGACATACATACACAGGGACAAAGTGCTTGCTTCAGGCAGCAGGCAGGCTGGGAAAGGTGGCAAACTGGAACCCACCTGCACTCTCCACACTTGCCCACCACCTGCCCCAGCCAGTCACCTGTCCAACAGCAGCCCCACCCTCTTCCTGCTTACTCTGTTGGATAGCAAGTGAGAAGAGAATGAGGCGGCCACTTCTTCAGTCTAGATGGCTGGGAGAGGAGAGGTTCCATCCTAAGACCCTCCCCACGGCCAGCTTAGAAAAAGTGGCACTGATGGAAGAAGAGAATGGTGGGTGCTAGCTGGTGCGGGAGGGGGGATGTTGGCTGGCTGATGCTCCTGCTAGGGTGCTTGGTATTGGCATGGGTGCTGGTGCTTGCACTGTTGCTGGTGCAGCGAACACACTGGCAGTTTCGGGGGCAGCAGAATTTGATGGCACTCTTGCGTGTCAGATCATTGGGCTGCCCCTGGATATAAACCTAGCTTTGTAAGCACAGTCTCAGGCACATAGGTTCCAAGCAGGTATTGGCGGTCTTAGAAAAGCAACAGAACTGAACCAGGCATTTCATCTGCCCAGTTGTTGCCAGTTTTATCCCCAAGGGAAGAGGCTAATGACTCTTTTCCCACCTCCACCTTCAAACGATAAGACAGCATAGCAAGGCAGTGTGCAGTGTTCTTTGCCTCCACTTCCATCCTGGATGTTTTCCAGTGCTGTCTGGCCTTTTGTCTCCTTCTGCTACAGGGTATTCAGGATCAAGCTTTTGTCTGACAGGAAGGCAGAGAACCCAGCTGCATAATGAGCCTGGCTAGGGTTGCTGGCAGGTTGCGGCATATTGTGCTTACCTTGCCCGCTTGTTACCAGTAACCAGACCAGTGGTTATTTGCTAAGAAGAGAGGTGCTGAAACCTACCTGAAAGCCACACCCATTACCCTAGAAGCCCGCCACTTCAATCCCAAAAGGGTGGTGATGGGTTGTGTTTAGCCAGTTGAAAAAGAATGAGAGGAATTTATGTATATGCTCAGAGACACTCTCTCCGTGCATAAGTTCCAAGCAACACACATTCCAATTCTGAGATAAAATATTTAATTTTGAAAATGAGAGATACAAAGCTCAAAAATATTTAATTTTGAAAATGAGAGATACAAAGCTCAATTTTGCCTGCAAGAATGGCTTAATTACAAATATTTGGGATACAGGCGGTGGTTACTCAGCCTGCACAAGACAGAGGCAGAATTTTTGTATATGTCCAGACGTCATTTTTCCAATTATTTTCCATACCCCAATGCTGAATCCAGAATGAATGGGAGAAAAAAAAAGATTCGAAAACTTAGCAAAATAACACTAAAAAAAGTCAAGTTCCGCGGCTGAGCCGGCCTGCAACCAGTCCAGGAAATCCCCAGCAGAGAGGGCGAGCACATGGACCCAAAAAGGAAGGAAGGACGAAGGGACACAGTTACCTTCTTTTCGACCCTTCTTGCCGCCGGCCCACCGACAACAACGGCACCGGGCCCAGAAACCTCCTGCCAGGCTGCCAGCCCGTAGTCCCGTCCCCCCCCTTTTGTCGGGCAGCAACAAAGGCCGGCCAGGCGGCGAAGCACACCAGGCTGCTGCTGCCATGTGGCTGCCAGCCTGGCGCGCGCGCGGTCGCCCTAAGCCCCATCCCCCTCAATGGCCCGCTGCAGACACATCACTCCCCGTCCCCGGCGGGGTGCCTGCCAGCCAGGGCTCCAGTCTCCTGTTTCGCAGTCACCCATCCATCCGCTCAGGGCGAAAAGCCGCTGGGGGCTAGCCCTGTTCTGAGCTCTCGTCACGTGTGTGGAACTGGTTGTCGAAATGGAAGGAAAACCCAGGCCACGCGCAAGCAATATTGCAATAGGCACACTGTTCACAAATCCAGCTCCTGAAAAGCAGGTTCCAAGATTCAACCGTGATTCGGGGGGGGGGGGGGAGGGGGCTCAGTCCTGACCCTGTTTTTTCACTGCCCACAAAACTAACAGGGTCGGTGAAAAATTACAAGCTCAACTCTGACCATATGCGAAATGCCGGCTGCTCGCCAGCGGGGCTTCCTAGCCAGGCAAGCTACAGGCGCGTGCGGCACCTTCTTGGAAACCCAATAAATGTCATCATGCTTTGCTCCGCCGCCGCCGCCGCCGCCGCGTGGTAATGCAGGGGCTCACCTTGCCGCTAGCCGTTCCCCCGCTAACCCCGATGAGGAAAGGCTCCTCACCGCCTCCAGACTGCCCGTGTCCCTGAAGTCTTTGCTCGCTGTCACCAGCCATGCTGCTGCTGCCGCTGCCCTCCGCAGCTACCTGGCCCGAGATTTGTCTGCTGATGACTAACTGATTGATTCAGGTGCCTTCCTGCCTGTCTGCTGCTCTCCCCAGCCCCGGCATGGCGTGCACGGCGCGGTCCTTTGCCAGGTGCCGCCCCCATCTCCGCCTCCCGCTCCGGCCGCCTTGCGAAGGGGTTAGGAGCCGCGTCATCATCCCAACCATGCTGCAGCCGGCGTTGCCCACGCACGGCGTGCCGAAGACAAAAAAGGGGAAGAGGATGGCTGGAGCTTCCTGTGGAGCCGCTATTCATCCCATAGACCGCCTTGTGAAGAGAAGGAACGGGAGACGTCTGTTATTTTAAATTGGCTGTTTTCTAAGTTGGCCTTAATTCCGATTTCTAAAATATGAAACGTTAAAAGCAAAAGAGCTGTATCACCATGGCTGCTGTGCTGTCCTGCTTCGTTAAAATTCGTGGGAGTTTTGCAATTCAATTGATTTCCGCAAAGATTGCAGAGAGATTGTACTTTACTCCGCAAGGAGGATTGTACTTATACTGCTAATAATTATAATAATTGGTACATATTTATTCTCCAATAGTGATATTTATCATGTGCTCACATTTCTAGGGTGAAAAACCTCGTTTTTACTTATTTCTGAGATTTTATACCAATTTTCAATATACATTTCCAAAGTGGTGTATTTCCAAAGTGGTTCCAAAGGCAACGTTCCTCTGCTAATGTGGAAAGGATCTCTCCTACTAGTAATAATGTTTTGTCTAACTAGAAAGCCCAAAAAAAAGTCTGTTTCCCCAACAGAGAAGCTCCTTCGTTTTTTTCAGTGACACTGACTGTTGCTTCCTTACATTGGAAAACAAGAATGGGAGTGAGTGGGTTCGGTGTGCTCCTTGACATGGTGCTGAAACAGGAAGCAAGCAAGCAATCATCACTTCCTGGATTCAGCTATTAATGGCAGCAGGTGTAATTTCAAACCACATAAAAACAACTGTTTTAAAATTGACTTTTCCTATATGTTGACATTACAGTTTCAGCCAGAAGTTACTCTGACAGTTGCTCAGTAAATGTAGTAAAAAGGTAAAGGTGACCCCTGACAATTAAGTCCAGTCGTGTCCAACTCTAGGGTGTGGTGCTCATCCCCATTTCAAAGCCAAAGAGCCAGCGTTGTCCGAAGACGCCTCCGTGGTCATGTGGCCGGCATGACTCTCCTTGCCGCAGCGCGTAGCATGCGGCTGGAACACAGAGCGCTGTTTACCTTCCTGCAAGCGGTACCTATTTATCTACTCACATTAACATGCTTTGGAACTGCTAGGTTGGCAGGAGCTGGCCAAGCAACGAGAGCTCACCCTGTCGCGGATTCGAACTGCCGACCTTTCGATCGACAGCTCATGGTTCAGCGGAAAAAAATGTTGGGGAGAAAATTACATACTGGCAGATTTTCTATAAGCTCAGAAAATGGTGACTTATATGCACTTAACAAAACAGATCTTTGTTGCATCATCCACATCTGCAAACTGAGCCCTTTTGGATCAGACCAAAGGTAGCATTCTGTTTCCCTCAGTGGTCATTCAGATGCTTCCAGGAAGCCCCAAGCAAGACATGAAGGCCTCAACATGCCGAAATTCCCCTGCAGGATACAGTGGCGTTGGTGCCACTGCATCATCGTGCAGGGAGTTAGATAGGATTGAGCTGTTAATCCTTACCAGCAAGGAACAATTGGTGAAGGAAGTGAACATGGCAAAGGCTTTGGCAACCAAGTTACCTTATTGATAGAGAGGAAAAGGAAAGCTAAGGGTAGTCAGATATGTACCCTGGATTTTGGGAAAGCTAGTGTGAATGCGTTGTGGTTGCGAGAGTTGGACCATAAGGAAGGCTGAGCGCCGAAGAATAGATGCTTTCGAACTGTGGTGCTGGAGAAGACTCCTGAGAGTCCCTTGGACTGCTAGGAGATCAAATCAGTCAATCCTAAATGAAATCAACCCTGACTGTTCCCTGGAAGGACAGGTACTGAGGCTGAAGCTCAAATATTTTGGCCACCTAATGCGAAGAGAGGACTCTCTGGAGAAGACTCTGATGCTGGGAAAAATTGAAGGCAAAAGGAGAAGGGGAAGGCCAAGGATGAGATGGTTAGACAGCATCACCGATGCAACGAACATGAAAATGAGGCAACTCGGGAAGATAGTGGAGGACAGGAAGGCCTGGCGGGATATGGTTCATGGGATCATGAAGGGTCGGACACAACTTAACGACTGAACAACAACAAGTGTGAATGGGCTCAGAGAACAGTTAAATTGTATCCTATGGCTACAACTGTTAAAGGAGAAAATGGTTTCACATCCTGCACCTGCCTGCCACCAGCTCGCTACCCATCTTTTTGTGATTCTTGGAGAGGGATGGGGTTGGGAGATCCTACCTCCTGCTCTGCCTTCTCTTGCTACTTCTTGATTGGAGGAGAGAATGCTCCTGGTACTGGGAGCAAAGAGGTTCTGCTCCCAGGATTGTCCCAGCCCAAGCACTTTACAAAATGTG
Organism: Plestiodon gilberti rubricaudatus; assembly: GCA_026170595.1. Lineage (NCBI taxonomy): Eukaryota > Metazoa > Chordata > Lepidosauria > Squamata > Scincidae > Plestiodon > Plestiodon gilberti. The sequence goes on along the minus strand of JANXHW010000004.1, from coordinate 102,675,967 downwards.
GCAGCGAAGCAAGAGCAGTATGGACCATCCAAGGATATCTCCATATAGACTGCATTACAATAAGGATTCAGAGTACAGTATTTATTTATTTATAGGGCATTATTAATGTGCATGGTTGCTTTATTATTATTCTTTGTGTTTTATGTTTTGTTTTTGTTATGTTATGCCAATAAAGATTGATTGATTGATTGATTGATTGATTGATTGATTGATGTGCATGGTACCTTACACAGAATAAAAAGATAGGTCCTTGATAGTGGTTCTATTATCTAGTGACAGGAGTAGCTTGTGTATCAATCAAAGCTGATAAATGGCACTCGGGGCCCTATATGCACATTATGAATTCATGGATGCTGTTCCCAGGTAGTGTTTACGGATGTACCTGCTGCAGACTCACCTCAACAGTATTTGTCTGAAGCCCAGTGAACCTAATCATGGAGACCATGTCTCTCTACATACAGAGCTTGTTGCTTCACAGATTCATAATGTCTGTACAGGGATACAATCACAGCTACTACCTGGCATTCTGTTAGTGCCAGATCCAGACGTTTCCCTGAGCTAAGAACATGATCCAGTACTGAGAGTGTGATCCTGTCCAGAACAGGCATTTTTCCAGTTAACCAGTCCATTGAGGCTTGGCCAATACAAGCAAGATAATGAGGTGGTCAAGTAGATGGAATACCATTTTAATACCACCACCACCCACCGCCGAGTAAAAAAAAAAATCTCCCTGTAATTGAAAAATAAAACCCTACCACACCAGGAGGAAAGGGTCTGGCTTATTCCAATTCAGTTTCTCAGCTTCATCCACTCCATCACCAGCCTTAGGCTTCCAAGACCAAATTAAACTCTGAGCTGCTCTCACAGGAAAGAATAGTCTCACAGAACTACCCTTCATAACTTATCCTCCAGAAAAGAGAAGAATGATTCAGAAGGATACGAAATGGTTTCCAAAGATGCACTTTCAAAAGTGGTCCAGGGATAATCAATACTGCCTCACCATTAGCCAGAAGTGAAATATTTTGGCCTTATCAAGTGCTAAGCTTGAAGCTGCATCTATTGTGAAAATGCTTGCTCCTGGATAAGATCCATCCTGTTACTTCCTGCTTGCTGTTTTACCTTCCTCGGTGACTCAAACAAAGTAAAACAATTAATACATGATGATAGAACATCATAGCCACAGTTTTCCAAAAGTATGGTGGTACTTTTTCTGTTTGGACAGCTAATCTTTTAGCACAAAGCGTGTAAGCGTGTAGGTATTGCATATATTGTAAGTTTGGGAGAACAGCCCGTGGCTAAGAGAGTTCTTTCAACAATCCTCCAGCGTAGACCAGTGTAATTTTGTCTCCTGGCGATTTTCTTTGGGGGCGGGCTGTGGGAGATTTTGACCGAAAAAAAGCGGCCATGGGGAAAGGGTTAATCGCCCCTTCTGCCTGCTATTGCAATCAACTTCGCACCCCCCACGACATTTCCCAAAAAAAAAAAAAAAAAGTAGTTTGAGCCTCAACGGGTGCAGTGCAGTGCAGTGCTTTAAATGCTGCCGTTAACTTCCCCCAGACTCAGTATTGTAACTTTCTGTCCATGGTTAGTTTAAATTTCTATTTCAAAAAATCACTTATATTATATATAAAATATCCCTCAGGTTGCAGTACAGGTCATTCTGGTTCAGCTGCCCTCTTCGAGCGGCACCCAGCCCAAAACCTGAGCAAAATTGCTTTCAGAAGTCTTCAGCTGTATTGACTGACACGCAGTCTTGACACAAAGCGTCTTGACTACAACCCGGAAGCTGAGCGCTGCGAGTCGGTGTGGTGATTGGTGGACGTCACTTCCGGTTGGGCTTGCGTTCCGGGTCCCTGTGTCGGCTGGGCCTTCAAGATGAGCACCATGTTCGCTGACACCGTCCTCATTGTTTTCATCTCGGTGTGCACTGCGCTGTTAGCCGAGGGTGAGTGCGGGGGGAGGGGAACGGGCAGAGGGCCTCCTGGAGGGCAGGCACATGCCGCGTGTCCTCCGGTTCGGAATTTAAGCTGGTTGTAGGTGTCTTCCTCCCCACCCCCGTTTTTGACCTTGGTCTCTGTCTGAGAGGCAAAGTGCTTGTTTTTGAAGCTTGCATGTGAACACGCAGAACTCGCACGTTCGGAGAGCACAAGAAAGGAGTCGCTGGTCTCCCGGTGGGCAGTAATCATGCCAGAGCGGAAGTACCTGGTTGAGTTTTCTCTGGGATGGGACTAAGTGGATGGACCTGATCTTGATTGTGCATCTAGAAAAGTGGGGTGGCGGCTAGATACAAAAGAAGAGAGAAGAAATCCTTAATGGGTTGTGTATCTTTTTGTTCTGCTGGAGTACGGAAAGCAGCATCTGCTAGAATTCCTTTTTCTATGCAATCATGAAAAATACAGGAGGCCTGAGGCTTTATTTTATTTAAGCTATTAGTGTGACCCTAAACTAATGATAAACCATTCGGTAAATCCGGAACTTCATGAAGTGGAAGCATATCTCTAAAAGGCAGTTTCAAGGAAGAGGAGCAAACATTGGAGAAGGGTGGTTGTCCATGCCCCGCTTGTGGGTTTTCTAGAGTAACAGTATCTTAATCTGCAAGGAAAGTGTAGTGACCCACTTTGGTGATTAAGGGTGATGCTGACACACATAGCATCCCACCAAAGGACAGCCTTTTATCTTAATCTGCTGTTTCTCACACACTTCATTCTAAAGCACTGCAAAGGAGCTTAAAATTCCTGTACACGTGAGTCCAACTGCACTGAGCAAAGAACACAAATGCAACTTTAGATACAGAATGGAGCATCTCTAGGGTGGGGCTACCTCTGCCTCTTTAATTTTATCTTGGATAAAATTTTATCTGGGCAGAAGAGTCTGGTGTAGTGGGGAAAGCTGCTGCCTTCAAAGCCCGAAGACCGGTGAACTTGATAAGTTTGAAACACGCTGCGGCAAAAAGCTGTGAAAGCCTCCAGGAGGAGTGATAAGAGCTTCCAGCTGCGTCGGTCAAGTGTGGGAGGTGCCAGCCAGCAGATCAGACTGTAAAAAGGATACCACCTGGAAAGTAGCCGTTCATGAAAGACTGGACATTTATATATTGTAAAACCCCCAAGGGGGTTAGGTCAGCCTGCCCATGTACACCGCCTTGGATTAAAGTCGGAGGAGAAATCCAATGACCAAGAAAGGCGGTATATAAATACTGTATATTATTATTATTATAATGATTTCCAGAGGGATGTTAGTCCATTGCGGCAAAATCAACTCCTTAAAGTTTTGTAACACCTTAAAAGATGAATACATTTATTTAATGGTAAAAGATGGAGTCAAAGGGCAATGGGAAGTACAGGCAGCATTCATATACCCGCTTTCCTGAGAGTAGGTCCCATTGAATTCAATGAGACTTACTTCTGAGTAGACACATAGGATTGCACTGACAATCAGTTAACATTGCATGTAAAGTACAGTGATGACCATATACCCATCATGGCTTGGAACCTGTGATGAACGTTTCCTCCATAAATCTGTGTTTATGTAAAAAAAATCCCTTTTTAAAGATATGTAGGCCAGCTGCCACCATCACATCCTGTGGCAAGGAGTTCCCCACAGTTTAAATTACATGCAGGCTAAAAAAATATAATCTTTTGTCTGTTCTAAGTCTCTCACCACTTCATGTCCCCTGGTTCTGGTATTGTGTGAGAAGGAAAAGAACATCTCTCTCCATCCCCTGCATAATTTTATACATCTCAATCATGTCCCCCCTTCAGGTGCCTTTTTTCTACACTGAAAAGCCCCAAATGCTGTAAACTTTCCTCATAAGTAGGCTTACTAGATCCATACCAGGACAAAGTGCTAGACCTTTAGGAGAAGGAATGTGGGCAGATGTAGCTTGTTCAACAGAGTACAATCCTAGGCATGTCTACTCAGAAGCAAGCCTCAATGGGCTTGGGTTGTGCTCTAAGGGTTTAACAAGCTACACCTGCCCACATTCCTTCTCCTAAAGGTCTAGCACTTTGTCCCAATATGAATCTGGTAAGCCTATTCATAAGGGAGGTGCCCCAGCTCACTAATCATTTTGGTCGCTCTTTTCTGCACTTTTTCCAGTTCCACTATATCCTTTTTGAGATGTGGTGACCAGAACTATATGCAATACTCCAGATGTGGCCTTACCATTGATTTGTACAATAGCATAATATTTGCCATTTTATTCTCAATCCTTTTTTTTAGTTATCCTGAGCATGCCTTCTTCACAGCCGCCGCACACTGGGTCGACACTTTCATCGACCTGTCCACCAGCACCCCAAGATCTCTCTCCTGATCTGTCACAGACAGCTCAGAACCCATTAACATATATATGAAGTTTTGATTTCTTGATATATAACTTTACACTTACAGTACTTGCATTGAAGCGCATCTGCCATTTTGCTACCCATTCTCCCAGTTTAGATAGATCCTTCTGGAGTTCTTCACAATCCCTTCTGGTCTTCACCACCCGGAAAAGTTTAGTGTCATCCGCAAACGTGGCCACCTCGCTGCTATCCCCAACTCCAGGTCATTTTTGAACAAGTTGAAAAGCACCGGTCCCAAGACCGATCCTTGGGGCACTCTGCTTTTCACCTCTCTCCATTGTGAAAATTGCCCATTGACACTCTCTGTTTCCTGATCTTCAGCCAGTACCTGCCCTCCTATTCCCTGACTGTGGAGTTTTCTCGGGAGCCTTTGGAGCGAGACTGTGTCAAACGCCTTCTGAAAATCCAAATATATAATATCAACAGGTACACCAGCATCCACATGCCTGTTGATCTTTTCCAAGAATTTTAAAAGGTTCATGAGGCAAGACTTATCCTTGCAGAAGCCCACACTGATTCTCCCTCAGCAAAGTTTGTTCTTATGTTTTAAGATTTTATCTTTGATGAGGCTTTCCACCATCTTACAGTCAATAGTCACTGACTCTTCCTATTCCATCCAATAGTCCTTGGACTCTACCTTTGACCACTTTTTTTCCTCTTTCTCTCTCTTTGTGTATATCAACTGAGGATAACACTTTGTGCATCTGATGAAGTCCAGGGGTGGCCAACCTTTCAACATGAATGCTCCTGGCTCTTGAATGGTTGTATAGGTGAGGGCATTTCAGCAGGCATTTCACATGGTTGTATAGGTGAGGGCATTTCAGCAGGTGCGGCTATTTTAGCAGCACCATCAGCACTTGCAGTTGCCAAGATTCTGTCTTCTACCCGAACCTCCAAAGGTTGAAAACCCCTATTCTACACAACTCTTAAGAACGCAGAGCCTTAATGGTGGAAGGATTGGCCACCCCTGGGCTCTAGTCCATGAAAGCTTGTGCTCAGGGTCAGCCAGGTTGGACATTGACCGAGGACTCACCTGACTGGTGGTGGCACCTGATGCACCATCAAGAGACAGGTGGGCCCGAAGCAGGACTTTGTCTCAGGGCCCCCAGCAAACAATCCTTTTACTGAAAGAAATTTGTTTTTAAGATGTCATAATCAAGGCAAGCTGGATGTGGTCAAAAATGAGATGATAAGACTGAACATTGACATCTTGGGAATCAGCGAACTAAAATGGACGGGCATGGGCGAATTTAAGTCAGGTGACCATCATATCTACTACTGTGGGCATGAATCCCTTAGAAGAAATGGAGTAGCCCTCATAGTCAATAAAAGAGTGGGAAAGGCAGTACTGGGGTGCAACCTCAAAAACGACAGAATGATTTCAGTTCGAATCCAAGGCAAACCATTCAACATTACAGTAATCCAAGTGTATGCCCCAACCACTGATGCCGAAGAAGATGAAGTTGAGCGGTTCTATGAAGACCTACAACACCTTCTAGAACTAGCACCCAAAAAAGATGTCCTTTACATCATAGGAGACTGGAATGCTAAAGTAGGAAATCAAGAAATAAATGGAACAACAGGCAAGTTTGGCCTTGGAGCGCAAAATGAAGCAGGGCAAAGGCTAACGGAGTTCTGTCAAGAGAACACGCTGGTCATAGCAAACACTCTTTTCCAACAACACAAGAGGCGACTCTACACATGGACATCACCAGATGGTCAATACCGAAACCAGATAGATTATGTGCTTTGCAGCCAAAGATGGAGAAGCTCTATACAATCAGTAAAAACAAGACCTGGAGCTGACTGTGGCTCAGATCATGAGCTTCTTATTGCAAAATTCAGGCTTAAACTGAAGAATGTAGGGAACACCACTAGACCAGTCAGATATGACCTAAACCATATCCCTTATGAGTATACAGTGGAGGTGAAGAATAGATTTAGGGCATTAGACCTGGTAGACAGAGTGCCTGAAGAACTATGGACGGAAGTTCGTAACATTGTACAGGAGGCAGCAACGAAAACCATCCCAAAGAAAAAGAAATGCAAGAAAGCAAAGTGGCTGTCAGATGAGGCTTTACAAATAGCTGTGGAAAGAAGGAATGCAAAAAGCAAGGGTGAAAGGGAAAGATATAAACAACTGAATGCAGAGTTCCAGAGAATAGCAAGGAGAGATAAGAAGGCCTTCTTAAATGAACAATGCAAGGAAATTGAGGAAAACAACAGAATGGGGAGGACTAGAGATCTCTTCAAGAAAATTGGAGATATCAAGGGAACGTTTTGTGCAAAGATGGGCATGATAAAGGACAAAAAAGGCAGAGACCTAACAGAAGCAGAAGAGATTAAGAAGAGATGGCAAGAATACACAGAAGAACTATACAAGAAAGATCTTAATGTTCCTGATGACCACGCTGGTGTGGTCACTGACCCAGAGCCGGACATCCTAGAGAGTGAAGTCAAGTGGGCCTTAGGTAGCATTACTAACAACAAAGCTAGTGGAGATGATAATATCCCAGCTGAGCTACTTAAAATCCTAAATGATGATGCTGTGAAAGTGCTGCACTCAATATGCCAACAAATTTGGAAAACTCAGCAGTGGCCAAAGGATTGGAAAAGGTCAGTTTACGTTCCAATTCCAAAGAAGGGCAGTGCCAAAGAGTGTTCAAACTACCGTACAATTGCACTCATTTCACATGCTAGCAAGGTTATGCTCAAAATCCTACAAGCTAGGCTTCAGCAGTACGTGGACCGAGAACTACCGGACGTACAAGCTGGGTTTCGAAGAGGCAGAGGAACTAGAGATCAAATTGCCAACATGCGCTGGATCATGGAGAAAGCACGAGAGTTCCAAAAAAACACCTACTTCTGCTTCATTGACTACGCAAAAGCCTTTGATTGTGTGGATCACAACAAACTGTGGCAAATTCTTAAAGAGATGGGGGTACCAGACCACCTTACCTGTCTCCTGAGAAACCTGTATGTGGGTCAAGAAGCAACAGTTCGGACCGGCCATGGAACAACTGACTGGTTCAAAATTGGGAAGGGAGTGCGGCAAGGCTGTATATTGTCACCCTGCCTATTTAACTTATATGCAGAGTACATTATGAGAAATGCAGGGCTGAATGAATCACAAGCCGGAATCAAGATTGCCGGGAGAAATATCAACAACCTCAGATATGCAGACGATACCACCCTAATGGCAGAAAGTGAAGAAGAACTAAAGAGCCTCTTGATGAGGGTGAAAGAGGAGAGTGCAAAAGTTGGCTTGAAACTCAACATTAATAAAACTAAGATCATGGCATCTGGTCCCATCAATTCCTGGCAAATAGAAGGGGCAGAAATGGAAGCAGTAACAGATTTTACTTTTCTGGGCTCCAAGATCACTGCAGACGGAGACAGCAGCCATGAAATTAAAAGACGCTTACTCCTTGGAAGGAAAGCTATGGCAAACTTAGACAGCATAATAAAAAGCAGAGATATCACCATGCCAACAAAAGTTCGTATAGTCAGGGCGATGGTGTTCCCAGTAGCAATGTATGGTTGCGAGAGTTGGACCATAAGGAAGGCTGAGCGCCGAAGAATAGATGCTTTTGAACTGTGGTGCTGGAGAAGACTCCTGAGAGTCCCTTGGACTGCTAGGAGATCAAATCAGTCAATTCTAAATGAAATCAAGCCTGACTGTTCCCTGGAAGGACAGGTACTGAGGCTGAAACTCAAATATTTTGGCCACCTAATGCGAAGAGAGGACTCTCTGGAGAAGACTCTGATGCTGGGAAAGATTGAAGGCAAAAGGAGAAGGGGAAGGCCAAGGATGAGATGGTTAGACAGCATCACCGATGCAACGAACATGGAAATGAGCGAACTCAGGAAGATAGTGGAGGACAGGAAGGCCTGGCGGGATATGGTTCATGGGATCACGAAGGGTCGGACACGACTTAACGACTGAACAACAACAAAAGACTCGTGATCCACCAGGAGAACCGGATAATTCCCCTGCCTCCTTAAAGGGCGGGGACAATATGGTGGTGGCGATCCTGGGGATCATCACTGCCTCTGTCCCCACCCCCACAAGTACTCCAAGTTCTCCCTGCCTGGAATAGGAACTCAGTAGCATAGGGATATTCAGTTGAGGTGGAAGGATCAGTGAGAAGCTTGCACCTCCTTTGGAAAGCCCGCTCACTAGTGCTCCTTTTTCCTACTATAGTGGGATGGGTCATACTGATTATAGTGGGATGGGTCATACTGACACTTGAGTGTGTGAAATCGGGATGGGAGATGTAATACACCTTATTCCAAATATCTGCATGGGCGGGTTCCATGAACTTCCCTGGAGCCAGTGAGTGGCTTAAGCACTAGAACAGGGGTTCCCTACCTATGGTACTAGTACCACCAGTGGTGCTTCTGCCGACTGCTAGTGATACTCAGACTGTCGGACCACCGGAACCCCATTCTGACGTGGCATTTTTGGCGGTGCGTTTCTGCTCCCAAGAAGCTTCTGCCTTTGGCCAAGCCTCTCAGGAATACTGAGAAGGGCACTCCCACCTGCCCAGAGCCTCTTCCCTGCATTTTCTGGCCTCTGAAAACCCGGACGTAACTGGTGATTATGTCATCACCAGTAACATCTGGTGGTACTTGGAAGGAGAGTGGCGCTGGAGGTGATACTCACCCGGGAAGGGGTTGGGAACCCTTGTTTTAGAACAGGGGTTCTCAACCTGTGGTACGTGTACCCCTAGGGGCACGCGGACCAACGGTTGGGGGTGCACCAGAGCTTCTCCCTTATCAGCTGCGATCAGCAGCTGATTGTCCGGAATTTTTAAAGTTACTTGTTTCTGTGCCGAAGCTCCGCCCAAACATGCGTCCGCAACAGTCCCAGCAGCGAAAGAGCCTTAAGACTTAAGAGCCTTATCTCCCTGGATCAGCTGAGTGTCAGGGAGCCAAGTATTTTCAAATTCAAACTTCACTTTCATTTTCAGTTCAGAGCAGCAGAACGAGAGCCGAGGGTTCTTTGCAACATGATGATGTTTGCCTGCTTATTGTTTTTGTGCTTTGGAAAATGTACTTGGGTGATGTGGGGGGAAAAAAGAGATCCTGGCATGTGTCTTTTTGCACTAACATGAGATCAAGCTCTCTGTTTGTTTGGTGTTTTTTTTCCTTCTCTCCCATATGTGCAGTGTATTTTTTGTAGTTTAGAAAATGCAATCCCCCCCTTCTGTTTCTCTGATTTTTGTGTTGGGCCTTTCTCTCTCTCTCTCTCAGTTAAATAAGACATTTTTTTCACATTTAAAATTGTGTTAATACTTTTTATTTAATGATTAATTAACTAATTGATTAATTCAATTAGCAATTAATTAGCAGGGGATACTTCAGAAAATTGGACCGTGATAGGGGGTACCTGGGCCTCCAAAGGTTGGGAACCTCTGCTCTAGAAGACCTCAGTCAAGTCATGTTACCCAGTTTCTTGCTCCATTTGGAGCAGGGGCGTAGCTAGGCGCCCCCCCACTGGGGGCCGCTGGCCAAAATGATGCCCCCCCAGAGGCCAAGCCCCTGCCATGTGACATATCCTGGAAGCCACGCCCCCGGGATGATGTCCATCAGAAGCCCAGAAACGGCCCAGTTGTGGGCGGGAGGGCCGAAAACGCCTCCCCCGGCCTCGTGGAGCCTCTGCAGTGGCGTTACAAGGCTCACTGTCACTGCCGAGGCCTGCTGCCTGGGGGCGGTCCACCCCCTGCCCCCCCATTCCTACACCACTGGTTTGGAGGTACATCCTGTTGTTCTGTCTCCTAATTGTGTATGCTATTTGTTTCAGGCATAACATGGGTACTGGTTTATAGAACGGACAAATACAAGCGACTGAAAGCAGAGGTGGAGAAGCAGAGTAAAAAATGTAAGTGATACCACAAATGCATATTGACGACATTTATTTATTTCAGACATTTGTATTTTGATTTCCCATCGTAACAATGATGCCCAAGGCGGTTTACAACAAAAAAATTTAATAAGGCCAAAACACATGCGTACCAGTTAAAACAATAGAGAACAATTCAGCAAAATAAAAACCTAACAGCACTAAAAATTAAAAACTTTCCAGAACAAAATTGTCTTTACCAACAGGGGTTCACTCGCCATCTGGCTCTCAGGTTGTCTGCCAGGATGACTAAAGCAGTCTCAGTCCCCAAACTAGGCCTGAAGCCAGATTTGAATTGATTCTAAATAATGCTAGTCAGACCCTGCAAGCTTACATTATTGTGCTATGAAGGTACAATGTGTTTTTAGTATCTTCAGACCATAAAGTATGAATAAATCAGTTTTAGTTCTAGATCAGATTGTGTCAGCCTACAATTAAAGGATTCTGTAAATAACTACTATGACCAGGTACTTTACCAACTGAATATTCACTGGTACTCAAGACGGGCACACTCTTGCATCTTCTGTATGACACCAGGGAAGAAACACGGTATGTAAGCTTGATGAAAGGTATTTCATTGTGAAAACCAGCTGGCCAGAATACTTCATGAGTAGAGTGAAAATGATGATGATTTCTGTTTCTGAACATTTAAAGTTTTTTCTCTTATATGAACATCTGTTGTTGCTAATACTTAAATATGGTATGCGTTTTGCAATTTATTTTCAAAAACGTGTGTTCATGTTTGAAGATACACTTTGAAAAACTAATTAAGGGGGAGATTTGGACTTGGGTCTAAAATTGTCAAACATGCTCCTTTAAAGTACTATCCAGTATGATAGAAACTCACTGATTCTGATGGACAGTATCTTGTATAGTTTTGAAACATTGATTATGCAGCTTTGCAAAAGCTTGTGGAAGTGAAGGTCCCACGCTCCTTTCCCCTTGAGCTTGTTGAGGTGAGGTCCTCAGTGGATTATGTGTCAAGGCGACATCTTATGCTGTCTGCTTCTTATTTCGGAGTATGCCGGTCCCACGCACTAACGCTGGGGGCGGAGTTTGCCAGGCTCACTCATACACGCGAGACGACTCCTCTGTGGAGGGAGGATTGGACGCTGCTGAATGTGTGGGCAGAGCCAGGGAGCATTTAAGCCGCTCCCACTCTGTGTTGCGTCCTCTTGCACGTTTCTGCTCCTCCCCCCCCCACTCTCTGGCTGTTCCTGTTTTACTGTTGTTTTTTGTTTGTTTGTTTGACCCTCCTCCCTGTTTCTACGTGTTAGATGCCTGCCTGCTCAGTTTGTTGTCCTTGCGGTCTTCGTTTCCGGCACTGAATAATTGCTCATTGGATTCCTTCAGTAAGACGGGGGTGGGGGTGGGGGTGGGGGGTGGAATGCTGCAATGAGGCTCCATCATCAGGGCTTCGACCTGCCAGGTTTGACTTGGGGGGGGGGCTACTCTTCTGAAGAAGCCTACTGCTTCTGCCCCTACTCCCAGCTCGGCTCTGGGTTTTGGGCCGTTTATTCAGCCCCATTTACTAGCTGTGCCTGTGGGGAGCATCCTGGGTTTGGCGGGAAGCTGCCGGCCGTGCAGGGGCTATAGGGACGTGGAGGTTATTATCCTAACACGTTATGGCGGTTTGTCTATGCCTTTAAGTTTTGCTTGCCTTTGTTGTTTGTGTTTGCTTGCAGCTGCATTGTGCTCAGCTGGTTGTGCTCAGCTGCTTCCCCTAACGTGGTGGTGCTGCTGATCCTAACGAACTGATCCTGCTGATCCTAATGAACTTTGCAGCATAGTGGTGCTGACGTAAGCGGATTCTTTCGCAAATACTGTATGGTGCTTTTAGCAAAGCGCTGAGTGGTGCTCTCAAGTTTAAGTCTAGATCTACCCACAATATCAATTCTAGTGCTTCTCATTCTTTTCTTCTCTACGTCTCATGCAGTTCAGCATTTTTAGCTTTCCCACTCCAGGCAAGGAATGGCGGGCCCACTGCATTCTGGGACATGTACTGTTTCGCCCCGTAGTCAGAGCGGCCGTGAATGAGACTGTGCAGCGAGTGCCTTCTTGTGCGTTAAAGTGGGAGGTTGCCGGCTTTGTAGTTATTGTTGAATAACTCTATGGATGAGCAGCTTGCCTGCTAAGGCAGGACTAAAAACGCGACAGACAGGGCTAGTAAGTTCTCAAGTTTTTACGACGTGTCCAAATCTCAGAATTCAAAACGAGCATCTTGCCGGGAAATTCCATCATATAAAGCAAATTTATTTCAAAATGTAACAGATGTTAAAAAACTTTACGTTTTGCCTCAAACAAGTGAGGCATCCTCAGACGTGCATGAGGGATGAGGAAGTATAATATATAAAATTAAATCATCTGGGATTGAGTCAGGAGTATCATTTAATGAATTATGCTTAATAAATTCTATAACATATACAATTAAATCATCTGTGAATTAATAATAAAAAATTATGCTTCATGAATTATGCTAATTAAATTTGGGGATTGAGTCCCACTTCATGAAGTATGCTTGTGACCCAGCAACCATTTCCGGAGAGTAGCCAATTGTTTTCTTAAAGGATGCTTAGGATGCAGTGCCCCTGTGTTCACGGCTGCTGTGCTCTCAGCTGGCAGCCGCCCCAGCACTAAAAGAGCCTTCTCTTTCGGTTCTCAATGCCTTAGATTGCAAGCCCTGGAGAGGCGGAGGGCCTCACAGAATGGGAGGGAGCTGTTGAAGGGTGCAAGGCTCCAGCTAATAAGTGGGCACACTTTCCCCATTAATCCTCCTCATTAAAGCATGCTGGGATTTAGCAGCATGGGGGCCTCAGGTTCTAGCCCCCACATCTCTAGATTTCTGTCAGCAAGCGGAGTTAGAGGGGCCAGTAGTCTAACTCAGTGTAAGGCAGCTTCTTATTTTCTAGGATGGAAGCAAGGAGCGGGATTCAACAGGGCTGTGGATTACTGTACTGGGGGTGATTCACTGCCTTGGATGCTGTAGTGTGCTTTCTGATTTCAGTCCATTACAGGTCCCACTTGAGTTAACTGCTGTACGTAATGTTTGCTGTGGCCTCTTTTGCAGAACGCATTGTTCCAGTCTCACCTCCTTTGCTATTTAGCTGCAGTCATGCTGAAGAGACGACAGAAATCCGGCGGTGGGGCCCCAGACTTTTCCCGCCCCACACCCCCGCCTGCGGCATAATTCATTTTCTTGGCCCATTCATTCATGAGTCAAGTGGTGCATTAATTAATTACTGGGCATACTATTTCATTGATGGCTAGTAGCCGGGCAATGAATTTCCTCATGTGCGTGGGTATGTGGCTTTCCTCTTTTAGACTTTCCTGGATGAGTGGTTTGGTTGCTTATTTCTGACTGTTTCCTGCTGGATTAATTGTGGGTCCTCTGTCTCTGCAATGATCTTGTCCATATTGTCTTTCATCGACTTTGTGTTCATTCCCTCACTGAATTTTTTCCAAGGAGTGGTCATGATCTAACTCCTTGCAGTTATTTCCTGTAGCAGGATTAATTGCCCGTTGGGTCAATGAGGAGCCTGTCTCTTTGCCTACATAATGAATTATCGCAAATAGAGGTGTGGTTTACTTATTCCTGCCCTCTCAATGCTGGACAGGGTAGTTTCCCAGGCTTTGAGCATTCACCATTTGCCTCCCTAAGGAAACCCGCTGTGGTGAGCCCACCATGCTTGGTGAATATATTTGCTGGGGTCAGCTAAGTAAGTAACTCAGTAAATGAGTTTCTGCAGAACAACCCCCCCCCCTTCCTCTGATTCTATTAAGTCACCTGGAGGAGAAGGATTTGTGTAAAGGATCGGCTCTACTGCAGAGGCATCCTCAGGCATCCCCACCGCTTGCAAAGATTTGGGCATTCTTCGGATTGGTGCCTGGAGACTGTCATAATTTGGTCAGTCTTCCTGCAGAGGGGAGTCTGGAAGGGGGCTCATAACTGTGCTAAAATAGATTGAGCGTGCAAGTTATGAAGGAAGTGGGAACATTTGTTTTGGAAGTTTGGCGACTGGGTTATCCTGAGATTCTTTTTCTCAGCCTTCTTTGTACAGGGGGAATGGTGTCCACTTGTCTGACAAAGGGGCAGATCTGCTTTTGAGAGACCTGCAGCTTGGCCTTCAGGGCCTTCTTCTCCCTGGTGGGCGGAAGGATGCCAAGCTCTAGACTGGCTCCACCTTGTGTCAGGTAGTGTGGGCTCAAAGGTGTGAAAGAGGCTATTTGGTGTGCATCCAGAGGTTAGCAAAGGCAGGGCAAAAAACCCACTCTCCACTCCTCAGTGGCTTGGCGGCTCGAGGTGCTGGCCGGGTTGTCCCTGGCCTGGACTGTAAGGCTGCCTCAAAGGCTCAGGTGTTTGTTCTAAAATGTCGAAATGGGCCAGAGCACATGTAATTTCTTACACAAGAGTGTTATCTGTGAAGTGGCCCTAAGCTGTCTTCCAGGTTTTAAGTAGCATAAGCTGCTGGGTATAATACTGAACCAAAAATGTTCAAAACAAAGACCATGAAAATGGACCTCAAGAGAAGTTTCATGTTGCTTTGCCGTGTGGGTTTTGAGATAATTGCTATTTGCAAGCATGCACCCATTACAGCCATACTACTTGATGGCCATCTTGATGACACTGCAATGGCTACACCTGTATACTATCATGTACAGAAAGATAATCTCTGTAGCTGTCCTTCTGGACTTTGTCGTCTCTGCAGGATGTTTCCTTTCCCTTCAGCTATTAAGGACTTCTGAGAGCACTGGCTTTATTTTTAAAAATAAAGTTCTAATCAAGCTGCAAACCCCGTTTATCAAAATAAACACATAAATATAAATTTTTCACATGTACACTCCTTACTTATGTTGAAATAAAGCCATTTTGAGGAAATCCGTAGTAAAGTGAGCTTCTTGGGAAACAGATTCGTTCTATTTTATAAGTAATGTTATTATTGCAGTGTTAGCCATTTTCTAAATGTTGGGAAAAATAAAGTGTTATAATATGGCCAAACACTTTCCAAGTAGCTTTTATTTTGCCTCAGTGTTGCTAGTTTTCCTCCTACAGTAGAATGCAAGCTGGAGTGTAAAGGGGATAACTGGGAAAGACAGTTGATGAAAGATGTTGATGCAGTGATTCTTCGATGGGCTGCCTTGTTCAATTCTTGTAAGCTGGTAATGGGAAAAGTTGAATAAGTTTGAAGTAAGTGCTGTTGTGTCAAAAATAACATCATGTTGATCTGTGTCTACGCTCTGACCTTTTGAGAAAAGTTCACATCAGCCTTGCATAATTGCTGCTTACTCAACTGGGAACGCGCAACTCTTTTTATAGAAAAAAATTGCCATGAATTTTGGCATTGTCATGGCGCACTGAATGAAGAGGAGGTCAGTTTGATTCCTGATAAGTTACAGGCTCAACTGTGCTGACATAAACAATTCTGTTAGAGAGCAAAAGTGCTGTTTTTACACTCTGACCTGCAGTATGGATTCTGCAATCAAAACTGATAACTGATGTGTCGCATTGCAGACTGCAAAGTGGTACTTAATTGCTCTGCAAGTTGTGGACTAGCAATCTGAATGTGCTGCAGCAGCCACATTTGTACTTGTTGCAGCATTTTCTGTAGCATCAACTCATCTTGGCTAGTCTACTTCCACCTTGAAAGCTTAGGAGACTGTTCGAGTTTATCTGTATATACTATGAGTACACAGGCTGTACTGCTTGTCAGACTGTCCTCTAGCAGAGCAGGGCTTTTTTAGAAGCAAGTTTCTAGACATCGTGGTTTTCAGCACATGTTTGAAAATGAGTACCTTGTGTCCGGTTTTGTCATGGAGAGATATGGTGCCTACCATTACTATTTTTGTTCTGCATGAACAAAAAAATGCATATTCTGTAGGTCAAATACTAGATTCCTAATAATGCAGCTGGTGTAGTATATTAAAGATATGTTGATGTACAAAATTTGAGGATTTCTGGCATATAATTACTATTATTTGGAGTAGAGTGGAACTAGTACTGGTCATAATGCCAACTCAAGCAAAGCCCTTTTCCATCCAGAATGTATTGTGCTTCATGACACTGGTATTATAATGTATATTTCTACTTCTTTATGATGTTCTCACCTTGACAAAAACAAGTCTCTAAACGTGTCAGCTGCTGCCCTATCCATTTGTCTTAGTTTTCCTGCAGGTGTTTGGCAAGGTCTGGGAGAAAATTGGGGGGGGGGGCTTTTTCTATATGAAAAGAGCTCACTGTGTTGTCTGATATTTGCAGTGGAAAAGAAGAAGGAAACGATAACGGAATCAGCTGGCCGACAGCAGAAAAAGAAAATAGGTAATACTGGGCTGGTGAGTGTGGGTGTGCGAGATGCACATATGTATGCAGCTTTGTAAAAGGAGTATTTCAGATTACAGTTTCATAAGGGGGTTAGGGGGAATTATGAAACCAACCCTGGGGCTAGATACAAACCTTGTCTTTTACAATTGCTATCTCATGCACTGAGCCAGCGGGTGGCGCAGTGGGTTAAACCACTGAACCATGAGCTGTCGATCGAAAGGTCGGCAGTTCGAATCCGTGTGATGGCTCCTGCCAACCTAGCAGTTTGAAAGCAAGAAATTGCAAGTAGATTAATAGGTACCGCGTCAGCGGGATGGTAACAGCGTTCCATGCGCCTCGGTGTTGAGTCATGCCGGCCACATGACCACGGAAACGTCTTCCGACAGCGCTGGCTCTTCGGCTTTGAAACGGATATGAGCACCGCTCCCTAGAGTCGGACACGACTGGACTTAATTGTCAAGGGATACCTTTACCTTTTTTTTACTATCTCATGCACTGAGAAAGATGTTGGACTAGGTGATCTCCAAGATCCCTTCCAACTTGAATGTTCTGAGATTCTATGCTTTGCACAAGGGTGGATTTCCCCCTTTGTTTTCCAGTCACCTGTGCCGCATATCTTATTCCTGAAGGCCCCCCTCAGTTCTCAGGAGCAGATTTTCAAAGGCTGGTGAGAGAAGGGGGACTCCTAAAAAATTGTGACCTTCCCCCACCCCTACAAATGGAGACAGTGCTCGTGCAAGACAGGATTTGAATCCAACCATTAAGGCAAACTGTCTGAAAATTTAATCTTTTCAGTTTTACAAAAATAAGCTTCTAATCTAGCACTTGTGGTTACAGTGCAAGAATATTGCAGTTGTAATTAAGGTAGTTCATACATATTGCATTGCTTGCGTGATTTACTCCAAGAGCCATTTTCAAGCATCCTTGAGGCAGAAAGCACTCATCACTGTCTATTTTGTTTTTGAAGTGGAGGAAAGATGGTCTTGTTTTCCCTGTTAACAGTATCTGTAAGTCGTTGGTGACCTTTGCCTGTTTGTATTTGACTAAATTCCTCAGACCTCCATTGTGCTTTTCTGTTACACCAAAGCAGTGCTTCAAGGGCTGCTTTTTTCTGTTGCAGTGTCTTTTAAAGAAGATCTAGTTCCTCACAGCCTTATTGGAAGTGAATTTCTGATTGTTACCTTTAGTAACGTGGTTTTTTTTCCCCCCACTGTTTTTCAGAGAGGCAAGAGGAGAAACTGAAAAACAACAACAGGGATCTGTCAATGGTGAGGATGCGTGGCAAACTGGGGCAATTCCTAAATAAGGATCGTTGTGATAGCTTGCAGGAGTTGAACTTGTATGCATCCCTACAAATAGGAAGTGTTCGTATTCCATGGCTAAGGGAGAGGTGGATTCAAGGGGCTGACCCTGGGTTTTCTACCTTTAAATTAGCCAGTAACATGTAGACATGGGGGAAATGTATTGCATGTGCAGGAACTGAGTGCAGTGCTAATGGCACCAATGGTTTGGCATGTGAGGAAGAGGGAGGCAAAGGTGATGACAACAAGAACCATTGGGGACATGGGAAGATCAGGTACACAGGCCGTGTGCATTTCTTCTCCCCCCCCCCCCCCAACACCACACAGTGGGCCATGGTGGTCTCGCCAGATCACCAAACCCCCTTATTGCAGCTGACGAATTGTGAGTTGCTTAAGGCCACATGCAGTGTAATTCTGTGCATGTGTATTCAGAAGTAAGCCCCACTTAGTTCAGTGGCACTTAACTCCTACATAAGTATGTGTAGGATTGCAGCTTTAGTGAGTGAATGGCGGAAGTAAAATTTAAATCTGGGAGTTCCTGTTTGGTAGCTTAATCACTGTGCTACACTTGCTCTATAGAAATGGCAAAGGGAATGCACTGAAGATAGTCTTTGTCTCTACCTTCCCTTTCCCCACGATGAATCATCATGGGCCCTCCACGCCCAAAATACTAATAAACACTCTCACTTATCCTTTTGATTGCAGGTTCGCATGAAGTCCATGTTTGCAATTGGTTTTTGTTTCACTGCTCTGATGGGAATGTTCAATTCCATGTAAGTGGCCATCATTCCACTTTTTTTAAAAGAACCATTAGTAAAACTGCATATTGACTTGTTTCATGATATTTGCTTTTGACGACTTACAGTGTGTGCCTGAGAACCATGTGGAATCTGCATCAAAGAAAATATTTACTGTTTTTATACCCCACTTTTTCTCCTCCTAGTATAATGTGCAGCACAGGGACAAGATCAGAAAACAATCTTGCTTGTGTCACAGGCAGTCCTAAAGAAGAATTATGTATAATTTCATCACCATTTTTTTTAAACTAGCACAGTGGTAGATCTTCATCTTGTCAATCCAATACATTCCACTGTAGAAAGCAAGACTTAAAACAAAAAAAAAATTGGGCAAGACTGAACTGGAAATACGATCTCTAGCTGCAATTACAGGCTGCACACTGTGCTTTTCTCACATGTCTAGAAAATAATCAAATTCATCATCTTCCCTGTGTGGTGCTTCACTTTCCTTCAAATTGTTTTTGTTATCAGTCTTGGGTGTCAGTCCCTCTTGGTAGTGGAACCTGTCTCAAAGTACATTTTTTGCTTTTACTAAGCACAGGGAGATACTTCTGTGCTCTTTCAATCTGTTCAGGTTTCAGTAATCCCTTGTATTTGAAGAAATCATCATTTTCTCTCCGATATTTCTACCAGAATAACATTTGCTAAAGTTTCTTTAACCTCACCTAAGCTCCAACTTTAAACATTGCCACTCAGATAAATGGTGGCCTGCACGAAAGCATTCAGCTTGCATTCTCAATGGGGTCATAGCTGGCTCTAAACAGTTCACAATAGCATTCATTCCACATTTTCTGACAAAGGCGAGGCTCACTTGATGCAGCTTCCTTCACACTTGGCAGACAAACTTTTTAAAACAATTGCAGCTCTTAACTTGTAAACACAGTTCTTATTAAGCGTTCATGGTATCCTGAACAGGAAGCTGAAAAGTACATACTACACATCTTGTTAAGATCGTAGAGACCAGCTGTCAGTGGAGTGAAATTCCTGATCATCCTCATTCATACCTTCATGTTCAGCAGACTCTGACCATTCTTGTCCTTTGAGTCTTGTTAGATGCATGCATTTCACCATGTTAGATCCATCGTTTGTTGTGGATGTCCAGCCACTCTACTTAATATCTAAATCAATGGTAATACTAACCAACGTGTTTCCTTTAAGCTAAAGTTTTAACTGTAATTTTCCTTTGACATCTACAAACTGAATATTGTGTCAAGAAATAAATGGATATTGCTACTTGATAGATCTATTCTAAGAAACAACCATTTATTTGCAGTTGTATTTGATGTTTAGCCACTTTATAGTAGATTGTAACATTCTCTTTTATGGTTCTATCCTGTGTAACTCTAGAGCAGTGCTCCACCACTCTAGAGTGCGCGCTCCACCGCTCTAGAGTGCCAAACACGCTGTAAAGCACGTTTCTGACTCCCGGCAAGTAAGGGCCGCTGGGGCAAAGGCCGGCAGCCCTCACTCCGCCAGGGGACTGTCCCTGCACCCGCCAAACTAAATAAGCCCTGCACTGGCCGGTGCAGGGGAGGGTGGACCAGGCGGTGAGGCAGAGTGGCTGTTGGGTGGGTGAGGGATATCTGAGACAAGCTCCGCCAATATCCCAAGCCCTCTCCCAACCTGGTTCGGTCTACCTTCCTCGACTCAAATGTATGCCAGCTTCAGAGCTGGCGTACATTCAGGTAGGCCCATAGGGCCTCTGCCGCCTTGCACGGCAGGGAAGGGGACGAGCGTCCCCTTCTCCCACGGTCCTCCTGGGCTGCCCCGGGGCAGCCCGGAACGGCCAGAGGATACTGCGGCCGGCCCTTTAGATCAGCCAGGTATCCTTACACAGGATTGGGCTGCCTGTGACATAGAGGTGAAACTTCACACCAGTAAACAAGAATGCCCCACTTGTTCTTTTGGCTCAGCATTCCAGCATCAAGCTTGTGTCCCTAACAATGTCAAAGACATGAGACCTATACCCTCTTAAAACTTCCTGCTAGTTTTTTTCCCCTTTTAGCTGTGTCCAGAAGAGGAGGCAGGAACCACGTAGAATACCACAGCAGCAGGGGGGCCATCAAAGGGAGGCAAACATCCGTTCCTAGTCATTCTGCCAAAATGCCTTTGCTGTCAGCAGTATTGGCACTTGTTGGAAGTTCAACCCATTGTATTTGTGTGTCTCCAAGAAGTGCTCATTTAAAAGTTTACACTATCAGAAACACCTGCTAAAAATGAGTGAGATAAGTGAGTATGCTTCAAACAGCCACACAGTATAGGAGATGCGTGTAGGAACTCTGGTTATTGCAGACCTGGAATGAGCAATCCACATTCATTCCTAAAGAAACTTAGTGGAAGGGCATTGCATACTTCTGTATCTGTTAGGAGCTTGAAATACACAAGTTGCACTGTTATCCAAATAGAGCCTAACTTGGAATTGCTTCCCGTTTGTCAACTGGCAAACAAGAGAGACCTGTTACAAAATGTTGCAGCTTCCCAGCCTTAATGCCCATCTCGAGATGACAGAGGGACAAGCAAGCCAATTCTTTCTGTTCTCACCCCTCCACCTCTGGTGTTTTGCTGCTAGAGTTTTTGCAACTGCAATTGGCATTCAGTGCTTCCTTGGGAACACTGAACTAGGGTTTTTGGGAAGGAGGTTACCTTCACTTTTAATTTACAAATGTGTGTACACATTTGTATGCCTAGGACATACCTAGGCAGTCTCCTATGTATGTAGAAACCAGTACCTTATGGTGGTGGATTGCTTGTAATCCAATGGGTACTCAATGAGTTAAGTGTTAGTATGTGTGATGTTTTCCATTCCATTTCCTTTTATTGGCATAAAATTAGGTAGCAGACAAAACAAGATTCTTTACAATACTATTAATATTCTATACTATATACTATAAGGTAAAGGTGACCCCTGACAATTAAGTCCAGTCGTGTCCGACTCTAGGGTGTGGTGCTCATCCCCATTTCAAAGCCGAAGAGCCAGCGTTGTCTGAAGACGCCTCCGTGGTCATGTGGCCGGCATGACTCTCCTTGCCGCAGCGCGTAGCATGCAGCTGGAACACGGAGCGCTGTTTACCTTCCCGCAAGCGGTACCTATTTATCTACTCGCATTAACATGCTTTGGAACTGCTAGGCCAGCGGGTGGCGCAGTGGGTTAAACCGCTGAACCATGAACTGTCGATCGAAAGGTCGGCAGTTCGAATCCGCAACGGGGTGAGCTCTCGTTGCTTGGCCAGCTCCTGCCAACTATATACTATACTACCTATTATAACATTCACACGCGATATTTTCACATAAGTCTTGTTTACAGATTTTTCTGTGCTGAGATCTTGTCTATTAATTTATGTGCTGGATAATTTGCTGCTTTACTGTTGTTTGTTGAACTGAACTTGGAGAGCACAAATTGGATCGGAGAGATCTGGACTCCCAGCCATTACCTTTCATTCTTAAAGTCGTAAAACAGGTGTAACGGTAACATACTGTGGAAAAGACCAGGAGTCAGTGAAGTTGTTTTAAGACTGGTGTGTTCTATACCTGGGAATGAAGCTAATTTATAAGTAAAACATAAGCTTCTTACTTGGGGGTAGCAATGGCGATGAACCTTTTCCTGTCGTCACAATGTTATTAGTGACTTGAGCAGGTTTCTGCTCGTGCAAACATTTTCAGAATCTTATTATTACTTGTAACATTTCTTACCAGTACTAACTTTCTAGCATTCTTCCCTCAGGGCATCGCTGACTTTTTGTTCAGCAGCACTAGCTTTCAGGTCAACCAGCTCAGCTCAGCAGCAAAAAGGGTGACTGTTTTCGGCCTAGAATGTGCCCTAGGGGATAAGTTGGGTTCTCTCTGCATCATGCTTTGCCTTTAATCTGATCCCCTGGGAAATGTGAGCCTCTAAGCCACTGTCCTCCTGGTGGGGGTTGAACTTGAGCTGTACAAACAACTGCTTCCATTTGTCTTTCCCAGATTTGATGGCCGAGTGGTTGCAAAACTCCCCTTTGTTCCACTTTCCTACATCCAAGGTTTGTCCCATCGTAATCTTCTAGGTGAGGATTATACTGACTGTTCCTTCATCTTCCTCTACATTCTCTGCACTATGTCTATTCGGCAGGTAAGTGCTGTAGCATGCAGGGTTGTAATATCAGTAATGTCTCCATACATATGCCCTAAAACAGTAAAAGATAACATGCAGATAAAATTTGAAATGTCTGTATGAAGAAATGCTGTGAAAAAGCTAGGGTAGTTCAGATTCAAAAGGTGGCTGTTCCAAGTGTGAACTCTGATAAATAACTGGAACAGTTTGCTACATTTACAGCCCAATCCTAACATAAAGATCCACCAGATCCTGATCTCAGCCACGGACAGCCTGCAGCAGGCTCCCCGCGGCGGAGAGTCTACTCGGGGAAGGGGACGCTCGTCCCCTTCCCTGAGTGTAACAGTGGCTGGGGCCGATCGGCCTCCTCGGAATTCCGCCAGTTGTTCTGCTGGCGGAAGTTGGAGGAGGCTGTGTAACGGCTCAGCCCATCGGCGGGGGTCAGGATATGGCCGAGGCCGATCCCCTCCCCGATCAACTGGGCCTATTAGCCCCCACCGTTCCCGGCCGCACTCCCCCCCCCCCCCCGTCCGTTGGATCCTTACCTGGGTCCAGCGGCAGGCTGGCGAGTCCTTGGCTGGCAAAGTGGGTAAGGCCGGCCTTGCGCCAGCCTTCCCTACTCTCAAGTCATTGCAAATGTGTCTTACGGCACGTTTGCGACGTCTTCGGCTGGTGGAACATTCGTTCCGCCAGCCGAGGTTAGAGGTAGTACATAGAGGGCAAAAGATGTCAGATGCAGACATCCATAACATTCTCTCACTCTTTCCTCCCCAACATACATCTGTGCTATTCAGGGTTTTTTGCCACTTTTTTTCTTCATATAACCCATTTTGATATTTACAGTCATAATACTCCCAACTACTACAGCTTGGTAATTTCCATCAGGCCTGTAAATAGCTGATGGGGGAAATGCCCTATTTCAATAACGAATGAGAAGAACTTCCAGATGACTGTAAATGAGTGAATTCTCTCTTCCCCCTTCCCTTTTTTTAAATTCAAGTCACAAGAAAGGTAAGAGTTAGCTTCCCTGAAGATGGAACACAATTCAACTGAGAGGCTAAATATAGGAAAATAGAAGCCCCAGGTAATATATACTTTGAACAGACTCTGAGAACCAATGGGAATATATAGGAGGGTTAGTGCAGTGTAACAGAACTGTGATTATTTTATATCACTTGGGAGAAGGAAGTAGCATTGGACTACTTCACACTTTGGGAGAAAATTTTGAGGTCAAGACCTTGATGACCTCTCTGAGAATGAAGCAGTTTTGCTGCTGGTTGATTTGGCCTTGGGTATTTTGATGTTGAGGAAGTGCTTCGAGCCTTGGCTGGGACACTACTGACCCAAGGACAATGTTGCTTGAAATATCTCTCTACAATGAGCAACTTCCTCTGCGCTGTTTCCATCTCCCCTTGGCACGTCAATCCTCTCTTGGAGTTTTTCCTGCCTTCCTGTTGAGGGTGTGAAGTGCTGCACAAGCTAGTCTTCAAGGGCCCTTAAGTGGTTGGGAAAGTTGTCCAACATCTGGATTGGGTGCGAAGATGTATATCCGGTCTCCTCTTTCCCCACCTCCACGCATGTTACATCCTGCATGACTAAAACCATTCTTCACACAAATTGTTCCTATTCTCTCTCCTGTAACTGAGCTGATTGATTGATTGATTGATTGTAGACTTCCCTTGCAAATAAACATGAAGGGGCATGGCTTGTTTATCCCTTTCCCACCTCTGTAAATATCAACACTAGCTCATTTTTCTTGGGCTATGCTCACCGAAAACGGATAGACTGAGATGCAGTGTTTTCCTCTGCTGGATTGTGCTGCTTATGACAAGAATTACGGGTGGATACTTTCTACAGGATGTAATGGAGGAGAAGTAATGCCTCAGGATTTGGTTCAGAGCTAAATGAAAAGGCTATCACTGCTAGTGTAATATTCCACGTCTCTTTACGGCTGTGCAATTTGCCACAATTTACTCATCTCTGGGTAGTAGTTAACCTGGCTGAGCAAATCCAGTAAGACATTGTATCTGTGTGTGAGTAATGGGGAGTGAAGAGCTTGTTGGGTACAGCTGCTATCATCTTGCACTGTAGCTAGAAACAAAAGTGCAAGGCTCTCCTAGCTGGCCCAGTTCTAGTTTTAATGAGATAAAAGAGGCACATGAGGCAATGCAACCAGTGTGTGTGTGTGTGTGGGGGGGGAGAGTAGAGAGCAAGCAGTGAGGAAGCAAAGAGGAGCCTGTGCAGTTGGAATCTTGTGTGCGCGCACATGTGTATGAGAGCGCTCTGTGTGAAAACTGTTTGTATGTCTGCACTAGGACATTGTTTGAATGTGTGAAGTAGTCTCGGTAAGCAAGTATAATTACGTATAGTATAGTTACGATGCTGCATTCTGTAAATGTGTGGGACCTTGGGAGGAGGATGGAACACAGCCTATTCACCTTCTTCAAACTCTATCCCAGGGCAGAAAATAAGGTATAGCTTAGTCTCCCCTCCCAGTGCCTTTGGGAAATCTGTTGTGCTCCTGCGAGTTTGCTCAGGTTGGCTCCTGGGATGAGGAGGCTACAGCGCAAGCCTGCCTTTATTCCATGCCAACTCTTACTGCTTCTGATCAGGAGTTAACCCATTTGAGCAACTTTTCAGCAAAATTTCAAATAGGCATTATAATATCCTGTGTCTTTTTTTTTCTTGTTCTCATGGCTTTGGTATGTGGGACCTACTGAAAAAGGACACTTGCACTTATTGTCCTGTAAATGTGGTTTCCATTGATAACTGAAGCTTTCTCCTTCCTCTTACTCCTAAACCTTTCAGACCTTAAACCTTGGTTTCTAACTTTGCATGCCTGAAAGTCTTGTCTACTTCTGAACTCAGTGCAAACCTTCCCCCTTTGTGAGAAAAGCAAACCTACTCATATTTTCAAAATATTCATTCATTCAGTGGATGTTAAGATTTGTTAATTTTCTGCACTCAAAACAGTTTTAACCTGCCCATTTAGGTTCAACAGGGGGCATAGGAAGCTGCCTTATACTGGGGTCAGACCATTATTCCATCTAGCTTAGTATCACCTAAACTGACTGGCAGTGACTCTGCAAGATTTGAGATTTTCCCTAGCTCTGTCTGGAGATGCTAGAGATTGAATCTGGGATTTTCTGCATGCAAACCACGTGCTCTTCTCCTGAGCTACAGCCCCACCCCAGCCTTAAGATCAATTTGGTATGTTTAAGTCTGTCCTTTAAGGATACATAGTTCATCTTTCCTTACAAATTGATAATAATTGTGCCAACCTATTTTGTAGGTTAAATTATTTTCAATTCCACTCTTCCTCTAAAGAGCTCAGGGCAATATGTGGTGGGTTATCCCATTTATCTTCACAACAACCTTGTGAGAGATTAGGCTGAGAGATAATGACTTGAACTAGGTTTTCTTGGGAAGAGTTCAGTGTTTTAGCCAGTTTCTGATTGTAATATCTGATTCCAGAATTGTATCATTGTCTAAAGTATTGTCTTGGACTTGGCAGTTACTTCAGTCACCACATGTGAAGCAAAATGTAAAATCCTCCTTGTCTGATGTGACAGGATGTGCAAGACATTTGCCACCATTTAGGATTGTGCGATGTTCCTGAAAGTGTTTGTTGTGCTCTGACAACAGAAAGCCAATGAAGTGGACATGATGCTGCATATAGCCATGGCAACTAGAAGTGTGTTTAAAAATAGAACTTTCCCAGAAACTCAGTGGAAGGACATCCATATGAAATAACTACATGCATGAAATTGCGGAAAGGAAGCTGTCTGAGCAATACAGCATTGCTGGTGACTGCGTTTTCCCACTTTGCCTGTTTATAGTTACTGATTACATTTCTATCCCAGCCTTCCTCCAGGGAGCTCAGGTTGGCAAACAAGGTTCTTATCCTTCCCTTTTTTATTCTTACAGCAACCCTGTGAGGTAGATTAGACTGAGAGATGGTGACTGGCTCAGGGTCGCCCAATGAGCTTCATTAATGAGTGAGAATTTGAACCTGGATCTCCCTGCTCCTGTTTAGGAGACTGCAAATGAGTTAGGCTTCCAAGTATGTTTAACATTCTTACGGTGCAATCCAGTGTGAAGAAACGCCAGGGGTGCGCATGCTCCCCCGGCGCAGGTTGTCGTAAACGCACCGCAAAGTGCGATTATGGCACCCGGCGAGTAAGGACAGCCGGCGCGGCGGCCCTTACTCGGACTCCTGCTCGGCCCTGCGCCCACCGGAGCTGGTAAGTCCTACCCCGGCCAGGGCGGGGGAAGGGCAGACGGACCGGGTGGGCAGGGAGGGCGGCCATTGGCCGTCCCGGGGCCTGGAGAGGGCAGGGATATCAGCAGTGAGATACGCTGTATCCTAGGCTCTCTCCAGGCTCGGCGTGGCCTTACATGGCCAGCGTGAAAGTACATGAGCTCTGGAGCTCGTATACATTCGAGGAGGCCCATTGGGCCTCTTGCTGCTTACACCCGGGGAAGGGGACAATCATCCCCTTCCCTCAAGCTGTACCAGGGCTGCCCTGAACCTGCATAGGATATGGCAGCCGGCCCTTTAAACCGGCCGCTGTATCTTACACAGGATCTCACTGCTAGGCTGCAATCCTATTACAGGGAGTAAGCCCCATTGAAGATAATGGGACTTACTCTTCAGTAGACCAGCATAGGATTGTGCTCCTAATCTGGTACTTCAGCAGTCACCTGTAGAGGTGATATACTTTTTTTCTTAAAATGTATTTTGTGTTTCTTTTTGAAGCATCGATGAGATTTCTGAGGCTGAGTAATGACAGGGAGTTGCTTCAGACTAACCTGGTGTGTTCTTGACTATTTGCCCTAAGTTTACTGGTTTTACTTCTTGTCTCCTTTCCTCCTCAGAATATTCAGAAGCTATTGGGTTTGGCTCCTTCCCGAGCAGCCACCAAACAGGCAGGAGGATTTCTTGGTCCACCACCTCAAGCTGGAAAGTTCTCCTGAAATCAGAGAAGTAATTTGTTGCATCTCACTGATGACAAAGTGGAAAAATGTCCTGACTGTTTTGCAAGAAACTGTGATTTGGCAGAAGACTTTTCATAACGTACTTGAATAGCTAAGGGCAACTGCGACAACTGTTTTACAAAGGGATCATCATTGAAGCATATATATTTGGCCAAATCTCAGCTCTTCCCTCTGGGTTGTGTTTGAGAAATACTAGTGGTACATAAAATAGGGTGCTGCATTTCTTCATTGAAAACTGCAGGAAAGCTGTCCAGTTTGTGAAGAGAAATTGTTCGTTTAGCCAATGACTGAACCATACAACTAAGCAGCAGTAAAGGATGGAATCCGTCTTTCAGGATGAAATTAAAGTAATTATGCTTTGTCTCTGTCTGTATTTACTGCTAATATAGCTTGCTCTCCATTAGAGACTGTTCTTTGATCCCACTTAGGCCTGACTGCTGTAGATTTACAGCATTGGTTCTTTCCAATTGCCCCTTCTGTGGAGTTCTTTAATAACATTTATATATTTTAAAAAATTATACCCCGCCTTATCCTGTGCCAAGGCAAATGCCCAAGGCGGCTTACAAGGATTAAAATACATAATTTAAAAAACAATACATAAAATAAATTAAAAACAATAAAATCCACTGGGGGGACGGAACAATCTGGAGCAGAAAAGCAGCAAGGCAGAACATCTTGAGACACAGGAGACACAACAACCCATCACCCAAACGCTAGACAAAACAGAAACATTTTGAGCCCTCGCCAAAAAGTCATGAGGGGTAGTTCTCAAGTCCCCTGGCAAGGAGTTCCACAATTGTGGCGCCACAGCAGAGAAGGCTTGCCCACGTGCTGCCAGTCCCCTAACTTGAGATAGAGGTGGCACTCGCAGGAGAGCCCCATCAGATGACCTAAGTGAGCGGGCCGGAATGTACGGGAGAAGGCGGTCCCTCAGATATCATGGACCCAAACCGTGAAGGGCTTTAAAGGTCATTACCAGCACCTTGAATTGGGCTCGGAAACGAATGGGCAGCCAGTGCAGCCGCTGAAGTAGCGGTTCAACAGAGTCAAACCACCTAGCTCCAGTGACCACCCAGGCCGCCGCATTCTGCACTAGTTGCAGCTTCCAAACCGTCTTCAAGGGCAGCCCCATGTATAGCGCGTTACAGTAATCCAGCCTTGAAGTCACAAAGGCATGGACCACTGTGGTCAGGTCTGATCGATTCAAGTACAGCTGAAGCTGGGCAAATGCGCCCCTGGCCACAGCTGCCACCTGGCTTTCCAGGGAGAGCTACGAATCCAGAAGTACTCCCAAACTGCAGACCCGTAACTGCAGTGGGAGTACAACCCCATTCAGAGTGGGCAGATGACTCAGTGCTTGCATTGAAGCTTTCCTGACCAGTAGGACCTCTGTCTTTTCTGGAGCTTCCTGTTAAGGCTATGGGGGGGGGGGGATTAGGTGTTTGTTGTAAAGTGTTTGGCAGTGCTAAGTGCTGTATACAGTAATTAATAGCTTTCATGACAATTGTGTCATTAAGGCCAGATATTCACAAACTCCCCGTTAGGTGGCAGCAGGTATTGCATATTTCAGCAGACAGAAGTCTGTAGTTACAAATATTTTATGTCCCTTTACAAAATCATACGATGTTAGCAAAATTAGTAAAAAGGAGATTTGTTAGGGAAGGAGCAATTTCTGTTACACATTCTTAAGGAAAACCAGTTCACTCTTTAAGAAAACAAATCGAAGACATCTAATTCAGTGGTTCTCAAAGTGGTGGGTCGCGACCCACCATTGAGAACAAAAACTGTCCCCTGAAGGGGTGGGGATAGCATCGCAACGGCGGCAGCGACCCCGGGGATCACCACCGCCGCAAAAGTGCCCGAAAACACCAGGTTTTGCCTTACCAAGGCTTGGTGGGGGAGCTTCGGGGAGGCCAGCACAACCCTCCGCAAGCCTCCCCAAACTTTGGATCGCCGAAAAACAGCGATTTTTCATGCACTTCCAGTTTCCACAAAAACTGGAAGTGCCTGAAAATTGCCGTTTTTGGGCAATCTGAGGATTGGGGAGGCCTGTGGAGGGTCGCGCAGACCTCCCCAAAGCCCCCCCCCCAAGCCTTGGTAGGGCAAAAAAAATGGCGTTTTCGGGCACTTTCTTCCTTGTGCCGTTGGCGATCCACAGGATCGCCGCAGCCGCTGGCCCGACCCCCACAAACACTTGGAGTTCTCCCCACCTCGCTAGGAGAACTTTGTAAGCCAGCACGTATGAATGAGATCAGTGACTCTCAAAGAGGTACAGTCTCCTGAAGACTGGAGCATCACTAGTATAGTAAGACCAAATCCATTCAAAAAGCAAGTTGGCCCCAAATTGTTGGGACCCCTATGCAAGAAGCTCATTCTTCCCCATATAAGAACATGCTCCTCCCATGATTAGAACCATAAACGCATTTTAAAAGTTCTGGCACACTTTTAAAAGTGTGAGCCATTTTTGTGTACTGTGCTTTATTTCTGCAAAACAGAGTGCCCACAGACCACAGTTCATCAGAAGCAGAGGGTATAAAGTATCTGCAGAGCAAATAATTACAGATAATTTAGACAAGTAATATTAGAATTAAAAGAATCCTTCAATTTAAGAAATACATTCAGGCACATTCACTCATGCACCAAAAAGCATGTGAGTATGATAAAACTCCTACCTTTGCTTTTGCACCATGTAAGCAGTAAAGACATTGTGCACCTGTTCCTCATATTGTGTTTTTATAACTTAGTGTTTAAATTGAGTTTTTTTTACTTGATCTGAGCTGTGCTTTCATATAGTGGGTGGCAGCAGGC
Source organism: Plestiodon gilberti rubricaudatus (assembly GCA_026170595.1). NCBI lineage: Eukaryota > Metazoa > Chordata > Lepidosauria > Squamata > Scincidae > Plestiodon > Plestiodon gilberti. The sequence continues at coordinate 102,645,415 of JANXHW010000004.1, read as the reverse complement.
AAGGAATGAGCCCTCAGGCAGGCCCTCCTTATATAATATAGATTTCCTCCTAACAAAACTCCTGTCCCCACATGGAATCACATTTCTTTCCAGACTTCAGTTAAAGTTACCACTGCAAGCTTTATCATGTCATGTTACAATGAGCTACTACGCCCATCTGCTTCCTCTTCTCTGAGAAGTGCTTCTTTGGGGTATGTGTGAAAGGAACCTGAGTGTGAAATAATACTGGAGAAAAGAGTGAGTTTCCTTCCCTCAGAGCCATAGCAAATGACTCCAAAATATAAAAGAATAATAATATTAACAACCAGTATTTATATACCGCCTTTTCTTGGTCATCTGATTTCTCCTCTGACTTTAATGGTTTACATTAGGCAGGCTTTTTTCTAACCCCCCAAAGGGGTTTTTACAATACAAAATGTTCACGGGTGGGTCAGAAACAGACAGACAACAAGTCCGTCTGCATGAGAGGCGCCCGTTCCTGCATTGCCTTCATCTGCGAAGTGACCCCTGTGTCCCTATTGGTCTCTGCAGACCCCTCTCCCTGTATCCCTCTCCCACCAGCCTTGTTGTCTCTCTGTTTCTGACCCACCCGTGCCCCTCCCCAGCACCCCCTGTCAGTGTGCCTGCCTCCCCTCCCACTCCCTGATGATGGATGCTGGCACCCCCCACCCCACCAGAGCGCCTGCCGCGAGGCGCCGGCGTTGCCCCATCTGGGGGCGTGATGAGCTGCGTGAGCCCTTCCCGCTCGCAGCAGACAAGCCCAAGGCATCTCTCGGTCTTGGCCGGGGCACGGAGCAGAAGGCATGCCGGGATGCCTTCTTTGTGGGCATTGCCACGGCCCTGGAGGACCAGGGCTTCAGGCAGCGCACGGGCATGTCCTGGCAGAGGCAGTTCCAGACTTCATGAGACCCCCCTTGTGCGTGCCGTTCCCACCCCCTCCTTCCCTTCTCACCCCGCCCCCCCATGACTCCCACGTGCAGCCTCAACGTGGCTTGGGGGTGGCTACCCCTTCTGCAGGAGGGAGGGCAGTGGCTCCCCCCTGCAGCAGGTGGCTAATGCACAGGTTGCCCTGGTGCGGCTGGCACTGGCACAACCTCTGCCCTTCTGCTGACTGTCACACGCCCAGTGTCTGCAGGCCCACCTGTGGCTGCCCATCTGCTGCAAACGCTGCAGCAGCTGTGGTAGGTGCACACAGACGAGCTCAGGAGGGGGCTCTTCACTTCCACAAGACTGACACCTCACCACAGGAGCCTGCCTGCCTCTGCGGTAAGTTTTGCCTCGATCCTGGGCTGGTGCTGGCCCACTGCTCTTGCCTCCTGCCTAACTCAGGCATAGCTGCAGCCTAACTCAGCCCTATCTTAGGCCACAGTTACACCACACTTGGGCCTCAATTGTGCCTGACTTGTGCTGAGTTGGGCTGGACTGAGCCCTCAGTGTCCTACCAGGCTTTAACAGGTGCTGCTATCTGGTGAAGTTTATTTCATTTGTGTAGAAATAACTGGGCAGTACATCTCACTGCATTCATTAGAAAATGGATTGTGATTTTTTAAAAAAGATTTGGCATATGACTTCAGTTAAAAATGCACAGCTGGAATAAACTAATCAAGCAGACTAGCAAAAGCAACTCAAAACAAGAATGAAGAACACAGAGCTGGAACAGCGAGAAGCAAATATAACCCTCTCCACTATGTAAAATGTGCATGTGTGCACATACAGAAAAAGTAATTTGCTTATTTGGATTTTCTGATGGATTGTGCCTTCAGGTTGTGAATATAATAAATAATTTGATATGATGCCCTGTCTCAAATTGTTATTAACAAGCTCAACAATCCCGGTTGCCAGCTGCAGCCTGGAGGGTAGGGGCCCAGCATGCATAGAGGCAGGCCTCACCTCTTCAGGAATCCTGTCATGTCTTCAGGTTGAACAAACTGAAAGTGGTGAGGACTGAGCAGTGGAAGCTGCCAAGCAAGATGTTTCCATTTTCAAACTAGGAAAAAATGACTTTGCCACAAGAGGGCAATGAAGAGGAGGGAGTTTATAGACATGATTTATATACTGTAGCAGTTTTCAACCAAAAAAAAACCACAAAGCAGTTTATATACAGCAAAATAAATAAGTGTCCCCCTATTCCAAAAGGGCTCACAATCTAAAAAGATGCAGACAACAATCTAACAAAAAGCCACTAGAAAAGATGTAACGTTTGGGCCCTGCTAAGGGAGCACCACTTTAAACAATGCTTCTTGCCCAGTTAGCAGGGGTTTGCCCCCCCACCGGCCTCTCAGAGCCTTAAAGGGGCTTGTGCCTGCCCCGCCCTAGGCTGTAGCTTGTCAGACTGCAAATGGGGGGGGGGGCTCACATGAACAAATGCACCTCCACTGAAAAAGCACACATGGAATTGTAAGCTGACATATGAATGTAAGGAAGGAGAGTTCTAGCCTCGATTTTGCCCTGACATGCTGCTAGTTGTTTATAAGCAGGGATTTTTTTTTTCTGCACGCATTAGCAGCAGCAGCAGCAATCTCAAACGATACAGCTCAGATCCAGGATGAGCGTCTCCGTGACCACGAGGCCTGCTATACCTAGAAGTAGCTGACCAAGGGCCCCTGCCAACTGAGAGGGAGACGGATTCAGCTCAACACCCTTCCAGCCGGCGGGGGCGTCACGCTCTGTGGCGGCGGGGCGTGAGTTCACCCGAGCTAGAGGCTCTGGAAGGGGGCGGGACCGCCAGAAGGAAGCAAGTCCGTTACCGAGCGGACTCTTTGGAGCGCGGCCGCCGCCTGGAGAAGCAAGCGAGTGAGGTGGACGGACAGGTAGGGGCTCCTGCCCGCGAAGGGGGCCTGGCTGGCAGGGTCCCTGTGAAGGGCTTGGGTCGGGCTTTTGGAAGACAGGCTCTTCCAGTTAGGGTCGGAGCTCGCTCGGGCCGGTCTCCCACGGCCCAACCAGCCGAACTAATCGGGGGAGCCGAGCACTCTCTCTTCGGGAACGTGTCGGGGTGAGGCGTCTCTCCCCCCCCCCCCGGCCTGCAGCTGCCCTGCAGGCCGGGGGGGGGCGGGGCGGCCTGCCTGTCTGTCTGTCTGTCTGTCCCCTTCCTTGGAGACGATGCATGTCTCTTTTTTACAGAAAAGCGATTCTTCCCCCCCCCCCCCAATGCAGGTGGGTCGGTGTTTGCCTTGCTTGCTGTGTTTTGACCCCCTGTTGGATATATCTACCCCTTTGGGCTTCTGGGGGGGGGGTCTTCTTCCTTCTCACTTAACTTTCTTGTTTGCCCTAGAAGGGGGGGCTGTGTGGGGAGGGGGAAGGCGCTGTTGAGCTGGTTTTCCTTCTGTGCGGGCATAGGGAGGGATTCCTCGCTCCCCCTGCTGCAGTCGGATATACTGCACGCTGGAAATGTCCACAAAGTGCGTCCGGGTCAGGGCGCGAATGTTGTTGCCCTCGAAGTACAAAGAAGTATTGGCTGAGCTTGGAGCTCGACTTCGAAGGAGGTTGGTTGAGTGCTGCTGGCTGGCTCACTCATTCATTCATCACACGTGTACCCCGCTCTGTCTCAGAGGCGAGCTTGCTGCCACTTCCAGAGTGAGAGAATCGGTAGTTTCAGGCAGACAAGCTGTGACTTGTGCCTTCAGGCTGTGCCCCGGTTCTCTCTGTGTGTAAACGGGAGTGGGCCCTGCCTTAGCAAGGGAAGCAGTGATATAGTGTCGAATTTTGAAGTGCAGGAGCTCACCATGACACCTCCTCCCCAGTGCAGTGTTTTCTTCTCCTGTGACTTATTTCTACTTTGAAACTTATTATACAACAGGGGTGGCCAACCCTCCACCATTGTGGCTACTGTGTTCTTAAGAGTTGTGTAGAAGACAGAATCTTGGCAGCTGCAAGTGCTGATGGTGCTGCTAAAGCAGCTGCACCTGCTGAAATGCCCTCACCTATACAACCATTTAAAGGGCCAGCATTCACATTGAAAGGTTGGCCACCACTGTTATACAATAATACCTCCAAAAACACAGCTTTCTTTAGTGATGTTTTGTCTTGGCTGTGATTGACAGCTATTGTAGCCAGTTTCCAACCTAATTGTTCATCTATGTCTCCTAGACGGTATTATTGTTTCATGTGGTGCTCAATTTCCAGGGAACCCCCTGCGCTGACTGTACTGTACTTATTTTTCATTTTAAATAGGGTCTATAAACCCAGCGTACCAAGTCGCCATGACGACTAGAGTTGAATGTGGTGCCTAGTATTTATCCTGCCTGACACTTACAGACTTGAGCAGCAGGCTTAGAATTGCTGCCCTGCCTCTATCTACTGCTGCTGAGTTCAGTGGCCACCTGGACGTGTGCACTGCTGGCAACAGATTGCATGTTTGTCACATGAGGGCAAGTCTATGATGGCAACCACAGCTACAGCCTCCCAATAAGGGAGTGTACTGCTGCTCCATGTTTCTGCTTCAGTCTCTTTCTCTCCCCACTCACAACTCCTGTCTCTTCAACTTTCTGGAGTGGGGGGGAGGGAGAGAGAGAGATTCATATAAGGATGTCCTCTTGTGATTTTGATTGTAGTGTTCAAACGTTGCTTAAAAGAACCCTGGAGGGCTCAAAAGTGACTGAAACATTGTGTTGTGCCTTTTATAGATAGCTTTTTCATGTGTTTCAGTACACACAATCTGTTCCAGTGTAAATCTGAGTAAGGTGTGTACATAAATATCTTATGACACTTCAGTACTCATAGGACTGTGTAAATGCGGGTGGTCATACCAAAGTCTCTCCCTCACATGCATAAAGCTGATAGGCTTCCTTCTTTCTTCTGCAGCCTTGTGCCTGTGCACCAGCCATTGAATGCTTCTCAGTTCCAAGTTGTTGTTACTGCTACCTGGCTTTCCTCGCCTACTTGGTTGTGCTGCAATGAGCACCATCACTGGCACATATCAGCTACAGCAACCTCTCAACTACCGAGATGGTACCCGTGTCCAGCCTGTGGATGGGGACCACAGCGATGACATATATGAACCAGCAACTGGTAATTATCTCCTGGGATGACACTCCGGGGGTCTAGAGTTCAGGGAGTGAAGTCAAGGTGTGCAGATGTGTGGCAGCTGATCTTTCGTAAAGGTACAGTAGCAGCTAGCTCAGAATTCTACTACATTCCTCTGTTTCGAATCAGTTTGGCATTAACTGGCATGCCACTTAAGCAACATTTACATTGGTTAAGTGTTTCACAGTCCATAACATAGCACAATTCCATTTATTCGGGCTAAATACTGTGTCAATAAAATAAGTAAAGCTAAAAGTCTTTTTTTATGTACGTTTCACCCTCAATCCGTAGGGCATCATCAGACGTTCCAGCTGTCCAGGATTTATTTTATTTTACTTATTTTTATTGACGCAGTATTTAGCCAGAATAAACGGAATTGTTTTAACATTTACATTGTCTGCCTTTAGATTTATTCAAACTGGAAGGAATGGGAACAAAAATAAACCTTTGTTGGCCTTTGGAGTAGTTTATTGGCAGTAATGCTGTGGTGCATTCTGCATGATTTCCATCTTTGACCATGAACTTGCAGTGCTGATAAGTGAAACACATGGTTCTTTCAGTAGGTTGAACCTGAGGCACACCAAGGGGCATTAGGGTCACAGTAAAATTTCTGTGGCTGGTGATCCAATTCTAGCCCATCCCATCCCAGGGATCTTTTCTGAGAGGGGCTTGATCACAGATTGAGCCACAAGTACTAATTATAAAAGCTTTATATTGATCACAGAAAGGCATAGAATTAATTACGTTGGATTGCCCTCTACTATCAGATCTCAACCCTATTGAGATCCTCACACAAGCTTGCAACTTAAAGCAACCAGCCTAGTGCAGCTCAGTATCTGAAGCCTGGAGTTCATACATACACAGCTTTGCCTTTTGGGTCAGTGGTCGTTTGCTTTCTTTGCGTGTGCTCTTTGATTTTTTTTCTTCTTGGCACTACTGGTACTTTTAATCCCCTTTTGCCTGACTTGCTGCTTGGCAACTTGTTTCACTCCCTCCTCCTCTTGGCCATCCACCTGCCCATCCAAAGTCCCTTCCTTGGCACCATTCAGTGACCTTCAGTTTAAAGATCTTGAACTTTATCTCGTTCTTCCCTCATCCCTGGACAAATGTTATGGCACCAATAATGGTTTATGGTCCATTGATGTTTTCAGATATCTTTGGAGTCTTTTCTTGGGAGCCAAAAGTAATTTCTGTATTTAAAGGGGAGCTGCATTCCAGGTCACAGTCTTGCTTGTAGCTGAAGGATCTCAAACTGCCAGACCCATCAGACATGTTCTTTGATACACATACATGCACACACAACTATATTCATCTAATATGTATTCAAAAATCTTAGGACCTAGTGGGTAGAGCTTAGCACAGCTCTTCCTGCTCTTTGTGTCACCAATTTACTGGATCAGATTGGCTGAAATGGAAGGGGTTTAGTAGATATAGCCTAGTAGATATAGCCACTGACCCCAACCCGGGCTAACGATGCAATCCTCACTAAGTTTAGAGCGGCAGAGTGCTCTCTCTGTCGTTCTAAAGCGTTGCAGAAGTGCTATAAAGCACGTGTCTGACGACTCGAGTGTAAGCTGTGCCGGCAGTGAGGCTTGGCAACGCTTACACCCCCCGGTGGACCAAACCTGTGTTGGACAACCTAGGCCGCTTGGCGCAGACCCGGGCTGGGAGGGAGCGGGGATATTGGTGATGCGTTCCGCCAATATCCTGTGCCCGTTCCCAACCCGGGTCGGCCTTACATGGCCTCTCCAAATGTACACGAGGTCTGGACCTGCCATACATTCGAGGAGGCCCATAGGGCCCCGGCTGGCTTACACCCGAGGAAGGGGATGAGCGTCCCCTTCTCCCAAGGTGTTCCCGGGGCAGCCTGGAACGGCCATAGGATACAACGGCTAGCCCTTTAGACTGGCAGCATACAGTTAGGCAGGATTGGGCTGCCTGGGAATCGGGCGGAGGGGTCTGTCTGGGCATAAACCTCCCCTCCCAGAAGAGCACAAAACACCGTGGTTCTTGTTTAAAATCAAATTGCAGTGACATCTGTAAGTGATAGGATGTGAACACTTGGATGGATGGATGCAAAGAGATAGCTTATATTGTCCCAGGAATGCTGACCTCCTATATTTACTGGAAAGTGAGTGTGCCTTCTGTGAACCAGCAGCTGGTTCCAGCAGCAGACACAGCCAAGCAGCCTTGGACTTGATCTTAAGAAACGTAGATTTGATGATGTTATATAGGGTCATCTGATTAGATGAGGAGAAACTCGCTTTCCATTCTATCCCACCTTTTCTGGACAAGTGGGCTTATTGCCCAGTTGGTGGGTACATGTCAGTCTCAGCAGGTATGTTGGCTAGGAGCTGTTGTCTCTGAGAGAAGGCTAGACATAGAGAGCAATACATTTCAGTCAGATGTGGCTGTTTGGAAATGGCATTTCAAACAAAGGACAAATGCTACTGCAGGAGGATATCCCAGCAGCTTTTAGGATGCTGAGCCATCACAGAAGCCCCTGGGGGGTTCGAAGTGTCCAAAAATAAAATGTGAGGGGAAAGCAGCATTTATGTAAGACACGCAAATAGCAGAGATAGTGTAGCACTGACATTTGTCTAGGCATGACTTGAGTGGGGTTAAGTGGTTTGGGAAGATTCCCTCATTTACCGGTATATCTTGGTGCTGCCGCAACTATTCTGTAGTTGCAGAATAAATTGCTGTTCCACATGCCTTCAGCACTCATGTGGGCTCTGCTTCAGTAAATGGCTATTATAATAAAGGTGTCCCATCTTTAGAAATCTAAATGTAACTTTTCTTCCTCAGGCCGTGTTATTGGGAATTTTCTCTACTCTGGAGAGAAGGAGGTGGATTTAGCTGTGAAAAGTGCACAGGCTGCCTTTAAAATATGGAGTCAGAAATCGGGCATGGAACGGAGTAGTATCCTGCTGGAGGCTGCCAGGATTATCCAGGTATGTGATAAGAGCACAAACCTGCTCATTCCTCCTTGGAGGCTAGCTACCCAAGGGGCTGCTCTTGCAACCAGAAACCCAAAAACATGTTGAATGGCTTACTAGTTAACCGTTATTTGTAGTTGCTGTCTTCTGCTCTCTTACCCTGAGTTGCCTGCAATTCTCAGAAGAAGGGATTCTTGTGTAGGCTGTATGTGGAAAGGGTGATCATCACAAAGCAAGTGCAGTGACCATCCTGGCAAACAGATTGTGGACTCCTGCTTGTGGTGCTGTCAAAATGGATAAGATCTCCAAATAATCGAAAGTCACTTTTAGTCCGCGCATACGCACACGCACACACTAACTTCGGTAGATATGCTTAACCTGGGGCATTCCACAGCTACCATTTTTTAAGGTAGCAGACATGTAGATATGTGATAAACTAATGAACGGTTGCGTGTAGAAAGTTCACATTGGTGACAAAATGGTTTTTTTTTGGGGGGGGGCAGAAAAACAATAACCACCAATGTGATGGACTAGAAGCAGGAGGACCTGGGTTCAACTCTCTACTCAGTCGTGAAGCTCAGTGAATAGCCTTGGACCAAGCAATCATGTCAGTCATGTACAGAGGCGTTCTAATATGGGGGGAGCATGTGTGCTCCACCCCAGGCGCTGAGTGGGTGCGGGGGCGCGGCAGCCGGGTTCGGGGCTTCGCAGAGCGGCGCGGCACCGGAGCCCGGCTGGCGCGCCCCTCTGAAGCAGCGCGTCCACTCGGCGCTTCCCGGCCTCCGGAGGCTCCGCTCCAGAGACCGGGGAGAAGCCCTCCTCAGAGACCGGGGAGAAGCCCTCCTCAAAGCGACCGCCTAGTTCGGCGGTCGAGGGCTTTCTGAGAGGGCTGAACGCGTCGTGTTTGCGCATGCGCAAACCCTATAATGGCTGAACATGACGCGTTCGGCCCTCTCAGAAAGCCCTCGACCGCCGAACTAGGCGGTCGCTTTGAGGAGGGCTTCTCCCTGGTCTCTGGAGCGGAGCTCCCGGAGGCCAGGGAAGCGCCGAGTGGGCGCTCAGCCCCAAGTCCGGCTGCTTGGGGCTGAGCGCCGGGAGGGCTGGGAACGCCACTGGTCATGTACTGCCCCCATGTCAGGATGCCTCAGTATATGTACTGTATAAATGAATAGCAAATGGGATGTGTGCACCCTGAAGTAAGCTTTGGTCTACTGCAAATACATATCCACGCTGCCAGGAGATGGTCCCCTACAAGACAGCCTACCATCATGTCTAGCCCAATGCTTCATTTTTGCACAAGATATTATCAAGTGTGCTATACCCCCTGCCATGCATAAATTAATAAGAAACTGAATGTGTGCATACCATAGGAAGCTTTGAACCATCTCACATCATGCCTGCGCTACTCTGCATATTTACATTTTATTTCACATAACAGCCTTGGTGTGCTGAAGCAATGGTGCTTTGTTCAAGACTACCCAGTAAGCTTCATGACTCAGCAGGGATTTGAATCCTTGTCTTCTGAGTCCAGTATTATGTCCACTACACTGCACTGGTAGTCACCAAAATGAACCTTCTACATTTGATTGCGAGTCAGTGCCGTTCCTACACCCCCCCCATGGGGGGGCCGACGCAACACCCCCCGCATGACGCCACAAGCCAAGCCCCCTGGGGATGTGACTTCATTTTCGCACGTCACCACCAAATTTCAACGGCGGCGTGACTTGAATCACACACCCCCGCGCCGGTTTCCGAGGCTTTTCAAAGTCCAGAAATGCATACCTTTTTTTAAAAAACACACACATCCGGGCAAACACTGTCAACCTTAGGTTATCATACCACCAAGTCTTATCAAACCATTTTGTGCAACACTAACTTAACATGACTTTTGAAGCCCTTTTGTGCTTCGTAAGATCGTATCTACAGTCCTTCTGCGTTGTTGTCTGCCTCTCATTTTATTTAAGCAAGTTTATATGTTGCTTTTCAAACTCATAGCAGTTTGCAACGAAAATTAAAAAGAGCCACTGTGGTATAGTGGTTAGAATGTTGGATTAAGACCAGGATGAGCCTGGTTCAAATCTCCACTCAGACATGAAGCTCGCTGGGTGACTTTGGGCTGGTCGCACACTCTGTCTCGCCTACCTCTCAGGGTTATTGTGAAGCTAAAAGAGAGGGGGACCATGTGTGCCACCCTGAGCTCGTTGAAGAATGGGCAGAATAGAAATGAAGGAAATTTAATATTAAAATTCTCCATAGTCTGTTAAGAAATTTTAATTTCTTATTTAGTTTTATTACTAAATATTGCTATTTAGTGTTACTAAATATTATTTGGTTTCTAAATTATTTTGCTGCCTTGCTTGAAATTATGGAAGAACTGTAGTTATGGAAGAACCCCCAGGCGGCCCGCCCCCCCACCACGCTCCAGTGACGCCAGTGCCTATGGCCGCCCTCCTGGCTCTGCTGTCCCACCCCCCTGTCCACTGACCCACCTGGCCGCTAGACCCACACTTACCTGGCTCCGGCGGTAGAGCAGGGAAGGCCGGCCTTATGCCAGCCTTTTCTGCTCTAAAGTAGTCCGCAAACATGCTTTATAGCACGTTTGCGACTACGGCGGGCGGCGGAACGCTAGGTCCGCCACCTGCAAGTTACGTAGGATTGCGCTGTAAGCCTCTCAAGCCTTGAGGCTATTCATTAGGACTGTCTCAGTACAAGAAATGGGTTGAGTGTTTTGCAAATAAATAAAATATTACTCGTACATAAATAAATCATTTCTTTCTAGATCACCTTTTTTTACGTCTCGTAAAGCTAGGTGGCTCCCGATAGACTAAAGTGTCACTTTAAAAAGTGGGTCCCGGTGCTAAAACGTTTGGGAACCACTGCCCTAGTCAATTGCCGTAGTCATTTGTGCTTGATGGGTGCTATTGGATAGAACTGTCAGCTCCAGTAGCGTAGCTACAATAGGGCGACTGTGTGGGCCACACTAGGCAGCAGCTACTGGGGGGGGGGGGGGCTCGCCAGTGGGCTGCCATGTGCCTCTTGGTGTTTTTGGCAGCATTGCTCCGATCAGAGCGAAGCCTCCAGAAACACTAAGAGGCATGCACAGCAGCAGCTGCCCCCTTAGTCTTTTGGCCAGCCAATCAGCTGGCTGAAATATGGGGCAGCAGCTGCTGCGTGCTCGCAAACCAGAAGTAATCGGCGGTGATGGCGCCCGGGGGACTCCATCAGGAGTTACTCTCCTCCCCCCCCCCCCCCCCCCCCCGCAACTGAAGAGGCAGCAACAGCCCTGGTCAGCTCCTTTTACAAAGCTCAGATTCCCAGGCTTCCTGTACGTTGCAAAAAAACATAAGGCAAGCTGGTTTTCAGCCAGGGTAATTTTTCAACTTGACCTAAAAGTTACTTAGATGCGGTAGCTATAATCTTATGAACATTTACGTGAGAATAAGCTCTGTTTAAAATAATGAATTTACTACTGAGTAAACATGTATAGGATTGCATTGTAAGTCATCTTAACATCAGTATTATAGTCAAAGCTCCCTGAAGTGGTGCTCACATTCCACTCCTATTTTTGTTGTGTGAGCATTAATGTGCACACAGCACCACTCCTGTAGCCACCTTCTCCATCTTCTTCTCCAGGCTTCTTCAAAACTGACTGGACAGATACAGAAATCTGACTGGACAAAACTGACTGGACAGATACAGTGAAATCCAGTGATTTCACTGAAGCAAATATGCTCTGTTTGCATATTCATTGAAATTATATTTTGCTTCTAAATACAGCAAAAGTTGTAAATACATATGTTGTCTTGATATTTAAAATTGGGAATTCACAGCACTAAATCACACTGTTGTACAGTTTGTCTGGGAGAATGGGAAGCTGCTGTTGGAACACATCCTAAAACAGGGGTGGCCAACCTTCCACCATTAGGGCTACTGTGTTCTTAAGAGTTGTGTATAAGACAGAATCTTGGCAGCTGCAAGTGCTGATGGTGCTGCTAAAGCAGCTGCACCTGCTGAAATGCCTTCCCCTATGCAACCATTTAAAGGGCCAGCATTCATGTTGAAAGGTTGGCCACCACTGTCCTAAAAGGACAGAAAATATGAGATGGGAAGGGTAGGAATATGCAAGAGTGAAGAGAGGATGCTGAGAGAGAGGAAAAGATAGTGGGAGAGTGAGAGGTGAGGGGTGATTACTTCAGGGTTATGTTTCATTTAAAGTGCACTTTGCACTGCCTAGAGGAAAAATTCTAAGGAAGTCAGGGTTTTATTGACTAACTAGTGCTGTTAATCAATAAAAGTTTTAATCATAGACTAAAGTTTGCTTTCTGCCTAATCAGTGGGAGTGATAACAAGCAGAGATCCCCAAGTTCAGAACTTATCTTCAAGGGTCCTCTGCTGTACTGGCTGCATGTGTCCCTGATGCAATAGCCTTGATAGAAATGAAATAATAAAGGTGGCCTTTCCAGAAGCGTAACTCCTGTTGCCTAACTGTGGAAAGTACAGTATTTTGCATTCCAGAAAAACAAAGGGACAAAAAAAAAACATTTCAGAAAAACAAAAAACAGTTCGATTTGCAGTATCCCTGAGGGTTGCATAGTTAGCTTCAATATATTGGATTTAATTGGAGAAGGCTTCCAAAATCAAATATTTTTAGCTCATATAGGGCATCTTAATTTTGTTAGTGCTGCTGTTAGACCTTCCTCTGGATTCTTACTCTTTGTAATTTCACTGACATTCTTTTTACTCCCACTTCTACAGCCTGTTGCTGAGCTCTAGACTCAAACAAAGATGTTTATCAGAACAGGCCTTTGGCTGACCTCACCACAACTCTCTGTTCAGAACCCTCATAGGCCTTGTTTTTGCACAGTGCACCATTCTCAGTTTAAAAAGTCACAACAAGCTCTGTCAGGAGGTCTGCAGCAGTGTGGTTTGTTGATCCATACTCTATGGTTTTGCTCTGCAAATGCCAAATCTTGTGCCTGGTGCACATTTGGAATTCTGATAATTTCAGGTTACATTTAAAAAATACGTTTTGTCCTTCTCTCTAATAGGGAGTAGTGACTTGAGTGTTGGGCTTTCCTTGATACAGGAAACACAGGTTCCAATACCTGCTGCTCAGTTGTAAAATATCCTACTCCACTATACCTTGGTGGTTGTGAGACTAAAATGCCTCTTTAAAACTCCTTGGAATAAGCCTAGAATGCAACCAGTTAACCATGTGGGAGATGTACAGGGAGGTTGACCTAGAGAGTGGCTGGACGTAGCATCTAGAAAGGAAAATTGAGAGCTTCAGTGCCATAAACATATTCTGATCTTTTCCCATTTTCAGTCCCTACATTCAGTACCTGACTTGTTGAAAGAGAGGTGCCAGGGTCCCAGCCTCCTAGGAAGCCACGCTATCTTCCCTGGACACCAGATTCCTTGATTGTTGTGTTGTGACTGGTACCCACACCAGTATCTCATGAAATGTGGATGCTCCAGCCGTCAAAATCTCAATCTCCCTACAGATTCAGAAGCATGCATTTCTGTCATTCTGTCCCTGATGAGGGAAAGGCACTCTGCACATACTTAGGGAACTTTTATTATTTGTACTCTTGAAGAGTCTGCTCTGGGGATGGAAAGAGATTCTGTCTCATACTGGCCCAGCCCAGCACAAACTTCAGAATGTTGATAAACATGAATCTCTGGGAAGAATTAATTATGAAGCACAAGAAAATATATGCAAATATGTATGATTAACAGCCCAATCCTATCAAAAGCCCCACCCCCCATCGATGCAGCTGAGCCACCGGAGCATGTGTTGCATCCTGCAGGGGGGCAGTTCCAGAGGTTTCCTCCAGGCAAGGGAACATTTGTTCCCTTGCCCAGGGGTAAGCCTTCACTGCCCCACTGAGTCTACTTGGACTTGCGACAGCTATATAGCTGGCACAAGACCAAGTGGACAGGAATGGCAGATGGAGGCTGGGAAGGAGGATAGGAAATCAGCAGTGCTGCCACCGCTGATACTACCGCCTTCCCTGCCTCGATCTCCCTCCCCAGCCCAGTCTCCTCCCTGTCCCTCTCACTTCCCATCCTGTTCCACCCACCCCGCCTCCCTCCCACCCCCCACGCTGACTTACCAGCACTGGGGCCCTTTCTCTAGCTGCTGGCATGTGGCTGTGACCACTTGTGGTGGTGACCCGGTTGCGTTTTGCAACAGCTGTAAAAGGACAAGGCCCCGTTAGGATTGGGCTGTTATTCTGATGGCAGTTTGGGTTTTTGGGAACAGTTTTTCTTTTGGTGTGCACAACAGGCTTAGGCTGCTTATAGCTTGTGTGGCTGCTATCGTATTCTGAGTTATACCAATAAATATGACTTCTAGTGTTGTCTGGGATTCTAGGAGCAGAGGCAAGAAATCGCTACCATGGAATCAGTCAATAATGGGAAATCCATCTTTGAAGCCCTGGTGGACATTGACATATCTTGGCAGAGTCTGCAGTATTATGCTGGTTTAGCTGGCTCCCTAGCAGGTGAGAGGCTAAACTCTACTAGTTCTGCTGTGCTGGACTTTCATTCTCCCCATCTGCTCTGAGTCTCTGAGTGTGGAAGTCAAACAGTGAGTAAGTACAGGCAGCCCTCAATTTATGCAGGGGTTGCGTTCCAGGAAAACTGTGCATATGTTGAAAACTTGTTAGTTAAAAGCATTTTTCTAATAGGAAACAATGGGATTGCCTTGGATTAGGGGAAAAATCATTTAACATTCAAGATGATGATTGGTGACTTCTGCTTGCCCAAGATGGTATCAGGGCAGGATTAAGGAGGGAGGCTTCTGGGAGTGGATACTGATGGCTGAGAAAGCAATGAAGAAAGCAAAGATGCATTTCCCACCCACAACTCTTCCTCTGAGACAAATGATCCTGTCTGCTTGGCTTTCCTGCCTCTCCTTTAACTGTGTGTGTGTGTGTGTGTGTGTGTGTGTGTGTGTGTGTGTGTGTGTCGCCGACAATCAGCTGATCTTAGCTGATAAGGGGAAGCCTCTCGGGTACCCCCGCCTGATGGTCTGCGTACCCCTAGGGGTACTCGTACCACAGGTTGAGAACCCCTGGCCTAGAGTAAAGATTTTTTTCCCAACAGCGCAATCCACTAGATTTGAAGAAGCCAAGAGACTACAGAACACGTCAACTTGACCTTCCAATGAATAGCAATTTCGAGACACACAGCCACAAAAAATCCCCAAACAAGTCCATATGAAGTAAATTACTCTCAGATCATGAGAGCTGATTTTTAATCATGCAATACAGGACCTTAACCTTTGATATTTCATCAAGTAATATTACATATACATTGTAGAAGAGTCTTGGCCACAGAGGGAGAGCATTGCTGGATATATGTTAAGTGTTGTGTGGAACCTCTTCTTGAATTTCACTTCCATCTAACTGTGGAAAAGCAATACCTCAGCAGCACTATAAAAGACTAGTTTGGGCGCAGCTCTTGTACAGCTCATTATGTACTAATGTACAGCTCATTATCTTTTCACTTTGTCTTTCCTGCCCAGGTCAGCATGTCCAGCTCCCTGGGGGGTCCTTTGGTTACACCAGAAGAGAACCTCTTGGCGTGTGCGTTGGGATTGGGGCATGGAACTACCCTTTCCAGATTGCCTGCTGGAAGTCGGCTCCTGCTTTAGCTTGTGGTAAGGGAAATGCTCTGGAGTGAAAGGCTGGGTATCGTTCCCAAGAGCCAGTCACCTAGCATGATCTTTGTGAGTTCTAGTGCAGTCTTTGTCACCGGGGTAGGATGGGATAGGTAAAGGTGACCCCCCCTGACAATTAAGTCCAGTCGTGTCCGACTCTAGGTTGTGGTGCTCATCCCCATTTCCAAGCCGAAGAGCCAGCATTGTCCAAAGACGCCTCCGTGGTCATGTGGCCGGCATGACTCTCCTTGCCGCAGCGTGTAGCATGCGGCTGGAACATGGAGAGCTGTTTACCTTCCTGCAAGCGGTACCTATTTATCTACTCGCATTAACATGCTTTGGAACTGCTAGGTTGGCAGGAGCTGGCCAAGCAACGAGAGCTCACCCCTTCGTGGATTCGAACTGCCGACCTTTCGACCGACAGCTCATGGTTCAGCAGTTTAACCCACTGCGCCACAAACTCTGAAATACTAGTACCATTTTGTCTAGAGCCAAAGAAAGTAAAATTTAAATGGCTAGTTGTGTTCTCTCTCTCTCTTCTTCCCCCCCCCCCCCAAACTTGTGGTCCTTGGCAGTGATTTGGCTACAAAGCTTTCTTGAGGCTCTGTAGGATTGGCATTGTGCTGGTGTCATTTCCTACCTCCTGTCATGTTGATAGGTTAGAAGAACGTCCTATATTGGCTATAATCAGCTGGACATTTGTTTTGTCATGCCAGTTCGTGGGGGGCAAGTGGGAAGGACTATTACCTTCATGCCCTGTTTATGGGTTTCCCGGAACATTGGTGTGGCCAGTGTTGGAAAGAGGCTGCTGGACTTTATGTACTCTTAGTCTGATCGAGCAGAGCTCTTTCTATGGGATTCATACTCTTTTTTTTTTTCTTTTCCCCAGCCTTCTTTCATTTGCTTTGCCAACTTAGAGTCCTCTAGATATAGATAATGCACACCCCTCCCTCTTCTTCTTATTCATATAAATTGGGTCACCTAGGTAATGCCATGGTCTTCAAGCCTTCTCCCTTCACCCCTATCTCCGTTGTGATGCTGGCAGAGATCTACACTGAGGCTGGTGTACCCAAGGGGCTTTTCAACGTGGTGCAAGGTGGAGCTGCCACGGGCCAGTTCCTGTGCCAGCACCCAAATGTGGCCAAGGTCTCTTTCACTGGGAGTGTGCCTACAGGTGTCAAGGTACAAGACTTTAATGTCAATACAAACAAGTTGAGCCTTTTTAGGGTTTCCTAGGGGATCTGGTTGCAACTGGGCATCCTGTACATATTTTAACCAGTCTTTTGCAAAAGTACATATTTTTAGCCAGTCTTCTGCAAGAGTGCATGCACCCTATGCTAAGGCTAGTTCAGGAGTGCCATAGAATATCCCCAGAAGACTTTGTCCTCTTGAGGGGAGGTGCCAGTTTGAGAGGCCCCAGGGACTAGACCTTGACAAGTTTTTATCTTTTGCCAGTTGTAACAACTAAAATATCTCATTAAAACCTCCAGACTTGTGGAATGGGGAAAATGAATCTGAGCGAGGGAGAGTAAATGCCTGTATAGCATGCCCTTGCTGTACTTATGTCTAGTTTTCCCTGGAGAAGAAGAAATCTCTTTGTGGTAGTTCTTTGTCCTGTCTTTGGACTCTTTGTTGTCTAAGGATTGAATTTTCAATCCAAAATGGTACAGTCTCCATACAAGTAGGTTCCCCCCCCGACTCGCCCACTGCCACCCCCCATTGTTGGACCCCTATGATAACATGAAGGAAAGGTACTTTTCACACATTCTGAGTACTTTTGTTTTATCATCAATCTATATAGCCTCTCTTGTAATCAAAGAATTGATGCAGACACTCAGTCAATAGGCTCCGCTTAGGGTGGCCCTTTTCATTGTTCAAATGGCCCATTCAGCTTCAAAGAGTTGTGATAGAGTTGTTCATGTTTCTTATACACCTTGTCTTTTGCTTCAATAGATTATGGAGATGGCAGCCAAAGGGGTCAAACCAGTTACTCTGGAGTTAGGGGGCAAGTCTCCCTTGATCATCTTCTCTGACTGTGTCCTGGAGAATGCTGTAAAAGGAGCCCTCATGGCCAACTTCCTAACCCAAGGCGAAGTATGCAGCTCCTGGAAGTTTGAGAGTTGCTGATGTCTTTTTAGGAAATTCCACTTTAGGGACTAGTAGCAATGTCCTTCTAGGGCTGGAGAAGAAAACTGCTATGCTAGTGTAGTGTAAGAAGGTTCTTTTTTTTTCTTGAATGAGTGTGTGTGAGATCCTCATGAGGATAGAGCATCTATCCTGTGGACATCTCCCTATCGGTATATGTAGACCAAGGTGCCATGGCCTGTTCTCTTTTGGCTCTCTAGTTGATTAAACGCATGCCAATGGACCCCTTGACTCACTAGTGCCACTTCTTGGTCTGACATCCCTTTAGAACACAGTACCCAACCAGCACTTGTATCTGGAGTTTATTGAAGCAGGACATCCTCTGGTGGTGAGGCTGCTATTGGGGGGGGAATTGTCTCATTTGCTTACTGAACTCAAAGCTTGTATTGGAGTACCATTTAAAAGAAAATAAATTGGCCATTATTTTGCTTCTGATTATATTTTTTACCATTGTGGGGATAAGGTGCTATTTGGATTTTTGGTCTCGGTCATCAGAATGTCTCAGGCCACCTCTGCCTTTGTCTCATATGAGGAAGCGCTCTTGGTATTTGCAGTTTCTCCACATGGTGGCACCAAGAGCTTTAAGAAAACATTTGCGTCTTATTGTGCAACAAACCGTGGTTATCTTGTCTTCTTTGTAAAACACAGATCAAGCTCCTGTTCTTGTATGCTGGGATCCAGGTTTTTCAGGATGTGTATGGGAATACTTCAGGACTGCTCTTAACTCCTAGCATTTGAGTAGCATACAAAGGGCAGCAGTACTCCATTTGAGTTGAAACCCTCGTGCACATGCGTCTAGGTGTGTTTGTGCGTGTTGCTAGTTTTCATTTCCAGGCAATGCTAAATTAGCACAACAGATCCATAAGTAGGTGGCACACTAGTGCTTCCAGAGCTTCTGAGGTGTGATTGAGAACTCTTTCTTAGGTCTCTCTCCCTACCTTTAGGTTTGCTCCAATGGCACTCGGGTATTTGTGCAACGTGAAATTCTGCAGGCCTTCACCAAGGAAGTTGTGAAACAGACCCAGAAAATCCAAATTGGGGACCCCCTGCTGGAAGACACAAGGATGGGACCACTTATCAACCGTCCCCACCTAGAGAAGGTGTTGAGTTTTGTTAAACAAGCAAAAGAGCAGGTGAGAGCACTGGGCTAAATCAGACAGGAGAAACTTGGTTGGGAATGCTGTTTGTTTGTGGGTCTCTCCTCCCTCAACCCAAGCCTCTAAAACATCATACAGGCACCATCCCCCCAGGGTTTGTGTACTGTAGATTGTGAAGAAGCCTGTGGAGGTTGGATTGGATTGAACAGGAGCCTAAAATGAATTTTCCTTTTAACTGACTGTTAAAGAACATTCAAGATATGCTGGGATAGAAACCCAAATAAAGCTTGTGTGCTGAGACAAATGTCCTCTGCCCAAATCAGGGAGGTGCTTGCTGCCAGGATTCAGCTGGACCAGTTTGCTGGTTAGGAAGGAAGCTCTTGCTCCATAACTTTTTCTTCTAGCTTTTCAGAGGATGTGATGGGGGCAAGCTGTCATCCCCCTTCCTCCTGTTGGCCACCTTGCACAAACACCTGCTCCTATTTCTTCCTTTCCAATGTGGTGTCCCTTTTAAAAGTCTGCACCAAAGAACAAACTCAAGCTATGGGCTGGGGACCAAATTGTAATCTTTGCCCAAAGAGTGAAGCTTTAAAAGCAGAGAAGAGAACCTGCTGTTCATTTTGATTATAAGGATCCACCACAGCTACAGGGTATATGGAATGGCTTGTGTTACCACAGTTCAGCAAAGGGAATATGACCCTCCAATGTTGCTCTTCTTGGAGATGCATTTTTCCCAAACCCTGTGCTTAGTTCAGAATAGAGCAAGGTTCCACGAACCTTCATGGCTCCACATGCCATGTAAAGGGTAAACTTCCAGCCTGTCCCTATCACTGTTGGTTGTGTGATTATGCCAACAGAGAGATCCTTGTATGTAGTCCGATATCTGCCGTAGCCTTTCCAGCTTTAGTTCCCTTGTGGCACCTGCTGAGACCTGTCCATTGGCAGCTTTGCCTGATGCTCATGTTGCTAAGATTGCTGTGGCAGGCTGCCTCCACCTTTTTGTTCTACTGCATTTTCAGGGTGCAGAGGTGCTGTGTGGAGGGAACGCACATGTACCAGATGATCCCAAGCTGAACAATGGCTTTTACATGTCTCCCTGCGTGCTAGGTATGTATACAGTTGTTGAACCTAACTCTTGTAACTCTCAGATGTAATCAAGGACTAAGGTATGCTTGGTGATGCAGTAAGACAAGCTGGCACACAATGCTCGATGTTGGTGAGGAGGCAATGCCATTTTTTTAACTGAAGGAATTGACTGCCTTATCTTCCTTTCTGAAGTTGAGAAGAGATGAAAGCCTGTTTTTCATAGAGAGAAATATTGTCTGGCATGCCCTGACTCTAGGAGTTGAGCTACATGATCAGCAGAATCACTTCAGATTACTAGTGGAGGACTGTATGTTTGAACATCATGGAAAGAAGGTTCGGCATAGAGAGAAGTAATAAGACCTAGATTTCTTCTGCTGACCTGTTTGTTTTTTCTGTGTGCAGGATGCATTTAAGCAAGCATACGATTCTCGTGTAGCTTGACTCTTAAATGATCTCATCACAACTACCAAGTAAATGTGCATAGGATTGCAACCTCCGTTCATCAAGGAAGTGAAGTCCCATTCTTGCTTCAAAATAAATAATGGAGAGGTTTGAGCTGCTAGGTCAATGACTTGCCCCTGACCTAAAGCAGCAATCAGGGCTTTTAAGAGGCTGTTTGAAATATTGTTTTCCTGATTGCATGGTAACCATGACTAGAGAGGTCTATTTCTCATTTCATACACACTCAGAGTAGTTGACTGTCTATTAAATATTGGTCATTCTTATGTTGCTCCCAGCAAACTGTAAGGACAACATGACATGTGTGAAGGAGGAAATTTTTGGGCCTGTCATGTCCATCCTGTCCTTTGACACAGAAGAGGAAGTTCTAGAAAGAGCCAACAACACCCGTTTTGGCTTGGCAGGAGGCGTCTTCACCAGGTACCATCAAGAAAAGGGAGTAGCTTTCAGGAGGAGGAGGTGGGAGGCAAGTATGGAGCCAGTCTGAACAGCAGGTGGTGTTTGGTACTCTGTAGTATAGCATTTGTGCAAGCTGCAAATTGCTTAGCAGTAAGGAGCATGATGGAGAACTGCTGACTACACAATTTCTTCTGCTTGTTAGGAAGCATGTGCCAGCTTCATCTACTGGCACATTGCCGCAGTGATAGCTGTACCTATCAACATTTGGCCCACTCTACAATGCTCCACAGGAAATGAAGTCTAGGGAACAGCACACGTTTTCTGGACTGCAGAAGAGAGAGCTGTGCTTAACCCCATCTCTTTACTCTTCAGAGATATCCAGCGGGCCCACAGAGTAGTGGCTGCACTCAAGGCTGGGATGTGCTTCATCAACAACTACAATGTCAGTCCTGTGGAGCTGCCCTTTGGAGGATACAAGATGTCAGGTGACCTACTCAAACATTAGTGGTGGTCATAGTATTTGACTGTTGATTCTCAGCCCCTTATATGGGAGCTGACAAAGGGAGTGGAAATATTTGCCAAATACTAATGGCAAACTGCCAAACCTGAGTTATGGCCTAGGAGAGCTGCAGCGTAATGGAAGTCGCCTTGCCCAAAGATCTGATGCCATTTGGCTCTTCTCCTTAAAGCAGTTCTGGGCCTTGATATATTTACAAATTCCACTTTTTTTAACAGTGAAAATTGGAGTTGGAATTTTGAATAAGACAAATGTGCAAAAATGGATGTCAGTTGTTCATTTGTACAACTCACGTTGTGTTTTGCAGAATTAAAAACTTTGTCCTTGCTATGAAGAGTAAGGTCGATCCGTAAGGGGTGTGTGTATTTTAGGGTGTGTACAGATGTGCATAATTTGAGAGGTGGGATCTCTGGAAGTACACTTGCTACATTTTGTTCAGATATACAGTACTGACTTCAGGATCGAGCTTGGAGCAAGAAGCTTTGCTAGCTAGCAGCAGGAACTAGTTCTCTGCCCCTTCCTAGAGCAGTTATAGATTTTTTTTTTAAAAAAAGTAAAATCTAATTTATCGTAGATAAACATGCAAGCAGCATTTTAAACAATAAAAAAGCAGCCAGCTCACATGCAGGCAGTAAAAGTGATCACTGAATCATCATTAGGTTTGGAGGCAAATGCATTTCTCATTTGCAGTGGAAAGGCATGAGAAAGCTTTACCCAGCAGGAGCGAAAAATGCACTGACTCCTATTTTCTGTGAGTTGAATTGCCAATACATGTTTTTTTCTGTAACTAAGAAAGGGCTGGAACTTTGAAAAGTAAGAAGAAATTTATGAGAATGAGTCTGTTCTACTGGGTGCCCCATTCTGCATTTTATGGTGTGATTGCTATTGTGCAGGTTTCCAGAGCTCCTCCCAGAGAGGAGTATGTAACCAGTCTCATCAGCCATCTTTCTTTTGCAGGGTTTGGCCGAGAGAATGGCAAAGTGGCAATTGAGTATTACTCCCAACTGAAGACTGTCTGTGTGGAGATGGGCAATGTGGAATCGGTGTTTTAATCGCCAAATGCTTCCAGTTACCAGTCAGCTTAGTGCTCTGTGCTGTGAGGATGGCCATGTTATTATCTCCCTAATGCTTTGAATCCCTCTGCCCTTCTCTCTTCAAGGAGGAAAAGGAAGAACCAGCTTACCAGGCCACAGTCGTCACTCACAACTCCTCCTGTTATGCCTTCTACCTAGTTCTCTGTCCTTGGGAGCAATTGGAAAAAATCTCAGAACATGCTAAAGGTGCCTCTGCTGCCCTGTACGGGAGCTGAAGCTGGCCTGCTGTCAGCTGTTACGTTGATACCTTGCTGCCTGTGTGTGGTAACTGGACATCTGGCACAAGCATGCTGTTTATATCTCTGCTGCCTTTTCTGTGCAGATCTTTTCCAATACTATTTTCTGTTCAAATAAAGGGAACTGGCTTATATCTGTTACATAACATGTCATATGGTGGGCATGAACGTTCACTGAGGCTGTCCTAAAAACACTGAAGCGTGATCTTAAGGTAGTTGCTCCTTTAAGGAACGACAGGCCTCTGCCAAGCACCCAGATTCTGAGTGGAAATCCAATTTGCTCTCTCAGTACAGAAACCTTTTGCCGGATGAGTGCTCTGTAACCATGAGGGATGCAGAGCTGTTCAAATTGCATTTGTTGTTCAGACTGTGTCTGCTTCTCTGTCTCATCAAGAACCAGAAACTGCAAATAAGGAAAGCACACTAGCTACCGCTTTTATTCTGTATTCACTGGTTTTAGTCGAAATCTAGTAAATCTGTTCTGCAGAGGGTCACCTAGAGAAGTGTGATTATGACATAGCTAATCAAAGTCTGTTGCATATGCATGTGAAGAAAAGACTAGGAATAAGAAAAGTAAATCCTGAAACATTCAATGTTGTCTGTCCTTTCAGTCATGTACAGAAGCCTGACTTGTACACTCACCTAAAGTGGCATCTCTGCCACTTTTTTAGAGGTATACATATATTATACAGGGTTATTCAAAAAGGATGGTGCAAAAGTAAACCTAATTTAAACTCTAAAACGTTAATGGCTGGCATGATCAGTTCTATTATTAAAATTATCCAGGTATTGTGACCATGGGCTGTTGTTAAAAGATCTAGCTCCTAACGTTTCACCCATAACTTGGATTTAGATGCTTTAAAGCCCTGTTTCAGCCCTCCTATTCCTTTGAAAAAGCCTGTCCAAAGTTATGGGCGAAACATTAGAAGCTAGATCTTTTAACAACAGACCATGGTCATGATACCCAGATAATTTTTATAATAGAACTAAAGCTAATTCTTAAATGAACTGACATACCACAACTGTCATGACATGAAAAGACAGAAAACCTGTCCAAGTTTCACATGCAAATTACAAACGTTTGATGTGGGCACTTGCATAGCTACAATGGGGCAAGGGGGGGCAAATGCCCAGGGTGACAGCCAGTCTCCTTGTTCCCCCCCCCTTGCCCCATTGTAGCTACACAAGTGTCCACATCAAACATTTGTAATGTGCATGTGGACAGGTTTTCTATCTTTTCATGTCATGACAGTTGTGGTATGTCAGTTCATTTAAGAATAAATCAGCTTTACTTTTTCATCATCCTTTTTGAGTAACCTTGTATTTTAAGGGGGGGGCACTTTGGAGAAATGTTGGGCTTTTCTGTATGTGATACAGTCAACTTGACACCTTCTCTTGCCATGTCTGCTGGGTGGGTGTTTTGCAAAATTTGATACTTCTGTTATCTGATTACTACTTTCATGGTGTAATGTACTTAAGGTAGTTAACATAACAAAAGTCAGTAGAAGCTTGCTACTCAGATTACTCCTGAATCTCATCTGCTCTAGGCCCTTCCTACCTGGAAGGCAGGTTTATACCTATGCATGTGCCCAGGGCCGCTTTGCTTAATGCCAGGTAGTCGTCTGTCAACAGCAGTTTTCTTGCCAATACGTGTTTTGGAATTCTAAAGTTTGAAAGAGGCAGAAAACACCCACCCACCAGTTACGTGTTTGTGTCTGGTTTCAAGATGGTTCTGTTTCTTTGTTGTTGGCCCTTTTTCTGGAACAATATACAGTAGGCTCAGGTTTTCAGAGGATCATTGCAATACTCTGGATCTAAGTAGGCTGGTTTTCTCTAGAAGCTGAGGTGATAGTTTGCAACAGAAGCAAGCAAGCAAGCTCATACACATACTCCTAAACTGTTACCGTATTTTCTCGATTCTAAGACACACCTTAATTTCTGAACCACCCACAGAAAAAAATAAATACCATTGATTGTAAGATGCACCTTAATTTCAGTACTACCCACAGAAAATAAGGTAGTATGTAGTCTGAGGGAAAGACACGTAGGTGCCAAGCGCTTTTGATGGTCAGCTGGAGTGCGGGGCAGGCACTTCAGCAGACAACTCTCCCCAGTAGGCCCCGCACGCCTTCGCTGACAGGTGCAAAGGACTGGAGGCTGCAAAGGCTGGCGAGAGCTGGCAGCAGCTGGTGGAAGGAGGAGGGGGGACTGGGGGCACGCACACTCGTAGGGTGGCAAGCCAGGGCGCTTCCCAGGCTGGGCGCAAGTCAGTAGGAGTGGTGGCAGCAGCAAAAGTAGCATCCCTCCCCCTTTAGGAAGAGGTTCCTAGTCCTAGGGAGAGTTCGTCACTGAAGTGCCTGCCTCGCATTCCAGCTGACGATCGGAAAGGCATTGCAGGCTTTGATCATCTTTGCAGGAAAGGCATGCAAGCTTTGATCGTCAATAGGAGCGCAGAGCAGACACTTCAGCAGAGGAACTCTCCCCAGCACGCCCTCGCTGATGAGTGCAAAGGCACTCAGCTTGAGCGTGATCTTCACTGATTGTTAGCTGCATGCTGGGACAAGATCTCAAGTTCAGGAAGAGAGCGGATCAGGCTAGCTGCCATGGGAGAGCGCTGCTGAGCAGAGGGGTCGAAATGGCGAGGTAAAATGCGGAGAAAAAACCCACAAAAAAAGGAGGCCATCATTTCTAAGAAGCACACCATTTTTAGAGATGCTTATCTGGGAAAAAGGTGCTTAGAATCAAAGAAATGCGGTAATTAATGTCTAGACAGCTTTTCCCAGAGATCAAAGTGGTTTACAAAAAATGATACGAAAAATTATACAAAATGCAAAACTATAACTGCTAAAATAACATTAAAATCATAAAGAATTATAGGATAGTTGGATTGGACTTAGAAGCAAATAGGTAACCGGTGTAGATGGTACAAAATTGGTGCATTATGCACTTATCATCTGGCCTTATAAACTGGCAGCATTGTTCTGGACCGGTTGAAGATTCTGAGTTGTTTTCAAAGTTAGCCCCATGCAGTACAGTAGTCTAACAGATGTGATCAGTGAATGGATGACAGTGGCAAGCTCTGAATTTTCTAGGTAGGGCCACAGCTGGTGAATTAGTCAAAGTTATAAAAAAAAAAAAAAACATTCCTGGTGACAGCTGCCACCTTGGCCTCCAGGGAGCCTGCAAGATCTAGAAGTGTTCCCAAGTTGCACACTTGCTCTTTGAGAGAGAAGTGCAACCCCATCCTAAGCAGGTTGAATTCCTCCACCAGGTCATCAACATTTCCTACCACAGCACCTCCAGTTTCACCTCTGAATTCAGTTTCATTTGTCTGCTCTCATCCATACCACAACTTTCCCCCAAACTTCAGTTCACGGTTTTCACTGCCTCCCTAGAATTAGATGGCTGGAATGAGAGGTAGAGCAGGGTGGCATCAGCATGTTGATGAAGCGTCAGCCCAAATGTCTGAATGACCTCACCCAGCAGTTTTATATAAAGGTTTTATATAAAGGTTGAAGAGCATGGAGGATAAGATGGAGTCCTGTGGTACCTCAAATGTTAAAAGTCATGGGGCACCACTCTCCCTGTTCTACCCTTCAAATGGGTCTGGAGTCACTGCAGAATAGTGCCTAACAACAAGAGTCTACCCAGAAGGATACCATGAGCACAAAAGCTACTGAGAGGTCCAGGAGAAGTTGCACTCCCTGTCTCTCCTGGTGCAGGTCATCTACTATACCTTGATTTTGGTAAAGTATTTGATGAGGTTCCCTATTATATCTGGATTAGCAAGCTAGTAAATTGTGGGCTAGATGGTACAACTGTTTGAAAGGTTCACAATTGGTTGGACAACTGTACACAGAGTGCTCATTGATGGCTCCTTATTGACTTGGAGGACAGTTTCAAGTGAAGTGTCTTGGGCCTGGTTTTCTTCAACATCTAGGCTTAGATTAAGCCTAGGATCATTAAGGGATAAAAGGAACAATCAAATTTGCAGATGACACTAAGAGTGCAATCCATCGTAGACTTAGAGCGGCGGAGCGAGTGCAAGTGCTCCACCGCTCTAAACTGTTGCAAATGTGCCGTAAAGCACGTTTGCAACGACTTGCAAGTAAAGGCCACTGGCGCGGAGGCTCGCAGTCCTCACTCCGGTGCTGGATTGTCCCTGCAGCCGCCAGAGAAGGTAAGAGACATTCCAGGCAGGCGTGGAGACATTCCAGGTAGTGTGGGAGGGGGACCATTGGCCGAGCCGGCCCAGGGGGGGTAGGGATGGTGGCTGCCATATCCCCATCCCGTTCCTGGACTGGCGCAGCCTTTACACGGCCTCAGACATACGCCAGCTAAATAGCTGGCAGAAATCCTAGAAGGCCCATTGGGGCCTTCCCATGCAAACGTCCCCTTCCTCCAAGTAGACCTCCGGGCCGATTGTGATCAGCCTGGAACAAGGATAGGATCTGGCGGGCGGCCCTGGGGCCACCCCCGGATACTTACAGTAGATTGTGCTGCCCGCTGCAAGGAATAATTAGCACTGAAGAAGACTATAGAAACATTCAGGAGGACTTTGATAGAACAAAATAATGGGCTGAAACAAAATGAAATTAAACAATGTGAGGTTCTGCACTTAGGCCAAAACAAAAACAAGTCAAAGGTACAGGTATAGAATGGGAGATACTTGGCTTGGCAGTAAACGTGTGAAAGGGATCTCAGTGGCAGGTGATATGGTCTGGACAGGAGGTTTGAGATGTTGCCTTGCCTGAAAAAGCTAAACAGGACTGGCTGCTGGATGGGAGACGGGGAGGCTGCTGGCATATCTGTGTGGTGGAGTGTGGAAGAGTCAGCTGGCAAATGGATAAGGCAAATACCTAAATAGCTCCCTGTCCCAAAAGGGCTCACAATCTAAAAAGATGCAGAAGAACACCAGCAAACAGCCACTAGAAAAGACACTGTGCTGGGGTGAAAGGGACAGGTACTCTCCCCCTGCTAAATATAAGAGGCGTACCACTTGAAAAGAGCCTCTTTGCCCAGTTGGAGGGGATAATTACCAAGGGAAGTGGTGAGTTCTCTCACCAGAGGTCTTCAAGAGGGGGTTTGTCCAGCACCTTTTTGAGATGCAGTAAAGAACTTCAAACGGCCAGCCTGTTGGCGCAGTGGGTTAAACTGCTGAACCATGAGCTGTTGATCGAAAGGTCGGCAGTTCGAACGGGGAGAGCTCTCATTGCTTGGCCAGCTCCCGCCAACCTAGCAGTTCCAAAGCATGTTAATGTGAGTAGATAAATAGGTACCGCTTGCGGGAAGGTAAACAGTGCTCCGTGTTCCAACTGCATGCTATGCGCTGCGGCAAGGACAAGTCATGCCCTTGTCCACATGAACACGGAGGCGTCTTCGGACAACACTGGCTCTTCGGCTTTGAAATGTGGATGAGCACCACACCCTAGAGTCGGACACGATTGGACTTAATTGTCAGGGGGGTCACCTTTACCTTAAAGAACTTCAAGCAGGGGGTTGGACTAGATGACCCTGAAGTTCCCTTCCAATGCTATGGTTCTCCTAGGGCAGTGATGGCCAAGCATTTGGGCTTGGTGTGTCAACATTTTTGAAAATGCCTAACTTGACTCTGCTGGTGTGTCACCCCCTCCCCTGAACTTTTAATAGTACTTTGACTATTGCTACTTTTGATACTGTATTTCTTCAATTGTAAGACGCATGTTTTTTCCCAATTAAGCATTTCAAAAAATGGGGTGCGTCTTAGAATCGAAGGTCTCCAAAAAGCACCCCAAAATGCTATCTTCTTTCTTACTTACCTGCGCAACCCTCTGCAGGCCTCCCTGATCTTCAGTTCGGCCAAAAACGTTGATTTTCAGCCATTTCCGGTTTTCACGAAAACCAGAAATGCCCAAAAATTGCTGTTTTTCACCAAACTGAAGATCAGGGAGGTCTGCAGAGGGTTGCACAGGCCTCCCTGAAGCTCCCCCAAGCCCAGGTAACGAAGGAAATGGCACTTTCTGGCGGGGCCAGAAATGCTATGCAAAGGCAGTGCACTCAGTCATCCTCAGCTGCAGGAGACATGCTGGGGAGAGTTGGTGCTGAGCAGGTAGATTTAATGAAGGGAGGCGAGTCTTACAATTGATTGATTTTTTTCCCTGCTGGTGGTACTGAAAGTAAAGGTGCGCCTTAGAATCGATGGCGCCTTAGACTCGAAGAAATACGGTAGTAATTTTGAACTGAACTGAAAACAACTATAGAACACGTTGCATTTTATTTAACATCAATTAGTGACTTTTTTGTTGCTGAGTTTTTTACTAGATAATAATTTAAAAGAGGTCTGCCAAAATCCCTGCCCTAAATGTTCAAGACAAGCCTGTAAAACTTTTGCAAAAATGTAAGGTGTGTCAGGGCCCTGGGGGAAACATTGGCGTGTCACCCAAAATGACCTCGCGTGTCACCTGTGACACGCGTGTCATAGGTTCGCCATCACAGTACTAGGGGCAACCAAGGCAGTCTCTGCCCTACAGTTGTGCTAGAATGGCTCCAAATAATCATCCATAATCATTTGGGACTGAATTGCCACCACCCAGTCAATCACAGTAAATTGGAAACTGGGTGGTAGCTGTTCAAATCCCCCTGCTCCAAGGAAGGTTTTTTCAAGAGGGAGCAAACTACAGCTTCCTTCAATGAGGTGGGAACAGCATCCTCTTAAAAGGGGAGTTCTCTGCCTCAGACACCCACATGCCCAATCCATGCCTGGCAAATTTTATTTGTCAGGAGGGGCAAGGATCCACCTCCAGGTAGGTGGTGGGCTTTAGAGCTCCAAGTAACTTAACCATGTAATACATACAGAATGAATCCATAACAACACGACCAGCTAATACACTGGCTACTTCCATCTTTGACTCTGACATAACTAAGTCACTATGGATATTAGAAGTGATTTTTGTCTTCAAAATGTCTCTATTTGTCACCATGGGCAATTGAAGAAGCATCAGTTGTCCAACCTGGCAGTGTCACAGCCTCTTGCAGAAAGGAAGCAAACTGATGAACTTTTTTTGTGGTGAAATCTTGGCTGCCACATTGCTTTTGCTGGAAGTGTACAATTTCCAGTGGAGTGAAAAGAAGTGCATAACCGTTCCCTCCCTCACTGCTCCCCCCCCCCCACTCTCCCTGGTGTGTTTCCTCTGGCAGAAGGTCCAGACCCATTGTGCTATTGCAAATACACATTGGAGATCTGAATTAGGGAAAAGTAGTTGGGAACAATGGGTGGCGGGTGGAAGCTGCAGGTGAGGAAAGGTCCAACCCACTGCTTCTCCACTTTAAATCGCACACTCTGGGATCCTCTACAATGGGGAAGAGACAGCTGGGTTTTGAAGACTAGCAGTGGAGGTGGAATTTGTGTTTCTGCTAGTTTGTCTCCAACATACAGTAGGTGCTGTTGTACTCTAACTTTTCCCTAGAGCTTCAGCATTTTCATTATACAGAGGACCATCGTCAGTTCTCTGCTAGATAAATAACACAGGAACTGATGAACACCTGAGTCCATGTAACATTGACACAAGGGAAGCCCACTAACACCCTTTTCTTTATGTGTTTTATGCATTAAGGTCTCCAGCACATTAGAAACTGGGGGACCAGGGGAGGGAAACCGCATTCTTTCCTCTCCGTTTGTTTATTAAAACATAGCACTGCATACATCAGCCCTGTGAAGAGAGAAGGCTGCTTTCATCTATAGCCATCCCCAGAGGGACAGTTGCAGAACAGAGGCGAGCGCATGCTCCTATTCATGTTTACTTGCAGGCTGGAGGGACTGGGGGACAAGCATTACCCTCCACTCTCTGCAGGTACAGAACAGGATTAACTTACTCCTTGGTTTACAGGCAGGTGAGATGGGAACACTTGCACCTCTCTTGCAGCTAAATTGTAGAAAGGTGTGGCAGAGGCAATGAGGAAGGCTGCTTTTCTCCTTGCAATCCTTCTGTTTTCCACTACTGCTTCCTCCTCTGGTGTCTGTGGCTGTGCATGAAGACTGGAGCTGCAACAGGATGCAGGAACAGCCGGGCATCTATTTTGGCATTTGTTGGGCATTTGATAGGAAGACTTACTAGGGCCTGGGGGTGAGAGAATCATATGGAGTTGTTCTGACTGCATAGCACTTTGGGTCTAATTGGTCTGGATTTAGCC
Organism: Plestiodon gilberti rubricaudatus; assembly: GCA_026170595.1. Lineage (NCBI taxonomy): Eukaryota > Metazoa > Chordata > Lepidosauria > Squamata > Scincidae > Plestiodon > Plestiodon gilberti. Next base: position 102,614,586 of record JANXHW010000004.1, on the reverse strand, counting down.
CATTCATTTTCTCAAATCCCCAGATAGAATGAATGCATTCTTTGGGGAAACCGCCATTGCTAATTTGATCCATCTCTGAATGCTTCTGACTGTCCTATGTCAGCCCTCACAGCAGTTTTCCCAGCTTTTCCCAAGTCTGGTGATATATTTATGATGAAGTTCTGCATTTCCCAGGCCCCCTCGGTGTCAGCATAAAAATATCTGCACTTAATATGCCCTGTTTTGGTAAATAAGAAATCCAAGCTATTAATGGAATGTGCTCTGCCTGGGATAAGCCTTGGAAATAGTCAGCTTCTGACTTTCTATAGTGAACAGATGTTTACTATAGACAGTCACATAGTGAGTAGATGTTAACTTTGAACAGACTCAATTTATCCTTTGGCGCTCACCTGAATTCAACAGTGAAGGCAAGTCAGTGGTTTTAGGCACTGGTATGAGAAAGAAGAATCAGCCACACTTTTAAAAGGTGGCTATAAAACTCCTTGAGCCAGTGGGTGGCGCAGTGGGTTAAACCACTGAACCATGAGCTGTCGATCGAAAGGTCGGCAGTTCGAATCTGTGCGACGGCTCCGGCCAACCTAGCAGTTCGAAAGCAAGAGATTGCAAGTAGATTAATAGGTACCGCGTCAGCGGGACGGTAACAGCGTTCCATGCGCCTCGGTGTTGAGTCATGCCGGCCACATGACCATGGAAACGTCTTCGGACAGCGCTGTCTCTTTGGCTTTGAAACGGAGATGAGCACTGCTCCCTAGAGTCGGACACGACTGGACTTAATTGTCAAGGGATACCGTTACCTTTACCTATAAGACTCCTTAAGTGTGAAGGTACTGAGTGGCCTACCCCAAGATTGTCCAGGTCTACAACACCTCTGATAGGATCCTGCCCACCAACCTGCCCGTTTGTTCCATGAAACCGCAACCACTGGCATCAGTGTGAAGTAGTCTTGCCTTGCCGTGGCCCATCGATCTCTAGAGCATGTTTTCAGACAGTATTGCTTGCCTAGTCCTTTGCTTTGGGCATGAATGGGATCTTCTGAAAATCCTGTGACCGAAAACTCACGGACACCTTGGAGCCCCCTCTCTTTACCCTTCAGCAGTAGCTTCTTTCCTTGTACTTGCAGAAGCAGAGATCATTTCATTGCAAGTGCCCTTTGGATCAGGCTAAAGACTGCCTGGTGACCATAAAAGGGAAGCTTTGTGCACTGCAGATGGTGCAGGACTGGTGGCAGTAGCTTAAGCAATGGAGGAGTAGGTCCAACAGATGATGGTTGAACCCAAATCTGGAAACAGTCTTTGCCAAGCCATTCTCTTGCTTCTTCAGTTCTGAGAAGTGGCGTAGCTCAGCTCATTTTCATGCATGAGGCCTAAATAGGTCTCCTACTATGAAAATAAAATGTATATTGGCTAGGATGTACATTCCATTTTTCTTTCTGAACTGGTCCCTGTACTAACAGAATTCCTATGTGATGCAAGAAACATGAGAGGAGATCAAATGTGAGTCATGTATGAAAAGACCCCACAAGTGTGAACTGTGAGCAAATCTCATCTCAGCTGGCTATCAGACTGATGGTGCAATCTTACACACCCCCACGGTGTCCCACCCCATCACCACAATGTCTGCCAAACAAAAAATGTGTGATATGAATGCTGAGTATTATTCTGGAAGGTGGAAAATACCTACTTTCTACGGTTGCTATGAGGTTGAATGAAGATAGATGGTGAAATTTGTTGATTATGGTTGCTTACAAAAGCAACCAAACAACACATCTTTGGTTGCATATTAATTCCAGGCTGCATTACTCTTTGGTATTCTTCCAGCAGTTGTTTCCAAGAAGCTTTTCTACACTTAGAAGGTATGATCTTCAAAATCCCCAGGTACAGGCTATTATCGACAAGTGGCACCCTGAAATAGCACCCAGTCAAACTTTCAATCAATATGTTTTCATTCACTCAGTGAAAGTGAATGAATGACTTGGTAAACAGCTTCTTTGTACTCTATGATAGCAGTAGTTTGCAGCATCAGGCTTTGGTTAAAAAGGAAGAAAAAAAGGACTATCAGTGGAAAAAAGCTATTTCAACTGATCTGAGCAAAGGCAACCCAAAGTGGATAAGTGGCAAACAACCTCCCCCCTTCTCATGGTCTCCGCCTTTTCTAACTGTGCATCTGTTGCAGAAACTGCCAGCTTCCTGTTCGGTTTTTTCCACTCATTATCTTTCCGTTTCTACCCACACCCAGATTGTTTTGGGGCTTTGATTACTAAATGTTTATAGCAACCAGAATTTCCACAAAACTTCTGAAATAACACAGCAAAAGTTTCCGATTCATTTTTATGTTCTCTGTGTCAGTTTTCTTGCTTGGTAATAGCTTGCTATGTCAAGAACATGACTGGGTTCTCTGGCATGAAGTTGCTATTCCCTTTCATGTACTGTATCCAAGCTTTGCTCCACCATGGTGACCTTAAAAAAGGGTTGTTTTGTCAATGCTATCTAAGCTTTCTGCACAGATCCTTGCTGGAACTGCCAAACTAGTAAAGAATGCTTACCGTATATACTCCTATATAAGACGATCTCACTGATAAGACGAGGCCAAAATCCTGGAATTTGCTATGACTCTTTGATAAGATGAGGACATGTAGGGTCAGATCCTGGAAAAGCTCAAATGACTTTACCAGTAATCGTTACCTATGTAAGATGCAAGCTGTCCAGTCTCCCGCCAAATATCTTATTAACTGCTATGAGCAGGACATGCTCAGCTTTCACCATTTCAATTGCTGGTCTTGCAAAGTGCACAGTTTTTCTCTTTCCCTCAGGGCAGCACTTCCTACCAACAATATTTGTAATGCAAAAGGTTGTGTACTGGGTTATTGTGATATTTTAAAGCAGGGGTTCTCAACCTGTGGTATGTGTACCCCTAGGGGTACGTGGGCCATCAGGTGGGGGTATGCGAGAGGCTTCCCCTTATCAGCTAAGTTCAGCTGATTTGTCGGCGACCAGAGGGTTTTTTTGTTTTAACTGCCTCGCCTCCAAGCTCCCAGCTTGGCCTACCACTGGCGGGGGGGGGGGTATGCAAGAGGCTGCTCCTTATCACCCTGGATCAGCTGAGTGTCAGCAAGCCAAGTATTTTTAAATTCAAACTGCTCTGCAGTTTCACTTTCATTTTCACTTCAGAGCAGCAGAATGCGAGGCAGGGTTCCTTTGCAACGTGATGAGGATTGCCTGCTTCTAGAGCAGGGGTGGGGAACCTATTTGCAGTGGAGGGCCTTTTCCCATGGGGAAAATTTGTTGCGGGCCGGCTGTTAGGCTGTCCAAAATTCCCCCCCTCCGCAAATTTGACCCCCCGGTGAATTTACCGCTCTCCCTCCCACCCACCCACCCACCGCTCACTCGCTCTCCCTCCCACCCACGCACCCACTGCTCGCTCTCTTGCTCTCCCACCTCTCCTGTGCCCCTAGCATGCAGCACGTGCAGGGGGTGAGGGGAAATAGGATTGGGCTCCAAACTGATTACCCAAAATCTCATTAGAGGTGCCTTTTTAAGACCCTGAAGGTAATGAAAGATGACTTACAGTTTATTAAACTGAAGTTTACACTCAAGGAACTATCACCTCTAATACTGTATTTACTTTTTCATACCCTACTGCAGTAATGCACTACAACCAAAATACACTAACAGTCCAATTCTACACCGGCCTCTGCCGGCAGAACAAGCATGTGCACTGTCACAAACGTGCCATAAGGCACATTGCGGCAGCGTGGAGTCTTGCGGTGCCGATGGATAGGCCTGCACCGGTCTGCCAGTGCCAGATCCAAATGGAGCCCCTGCCAGAGCAGGTAGGCTCCCGCTGGGCTGCAGGGGTTCAGGAGGAGGGTGCAAGGGGGTGTTCCAGGATGAAGGGAAGGCGGGGAGGGCAGATCAGGCCTGGGAGGGGGCTGGCTAGGTAGAGAAGGCCTCTGCTGAATCCTATTCCCCTTCAGAGCTGCCTGGATTTGTACCAGCCATTTAGCCGGCGCAGATCCGAGTAGCCCCATAGAGGCTGCTGGGGGTTGACACAGAGTAAGGGGACAAAGTCCCCTTACCTCAAGGAGACCTCCAGCATTTTCCAGCCCTGTGCTGGATACAGTAGAGCCTGCTCCCATGCCGCTGCATCCCAGCGTGGGGCTTTGAGTAGGATTGTGCCATAAGACTGCAATCCTATACTATATACTTACAGGCAGTGCGATCCTAGATAACTCTAGAGTGGCGGAGCATACTCTCCACCGCTCTACAGTGTCACAAACGTGCTGTGAAGCGGGTTTGCAGCTCCCGGCGAGTAAGAGCCACCGGGGCAGAGGCTGGCAGCCCTCACTCCGCTGGTGGACCGTTCCTGCACTCGCCAGTGAAGGTAAGCCCTGCACCAATTGGTGCAGGGGCGGACCAGGCGGCGAGGGAGGGCAGCCATTGGCCGTACTGGAAAGAGGGCAGCCATTGGCCACATACTGGGCAGGGAGAGGGTGGGGATATCGGCAGCGCTCTGCCGATATCCCCGGGCCCTCTCCCAGTCTGGTTCGGTTTACCTCTCCCGGCTCGAATGTACGCCAGCTTCAGAGCTGGCATACATTCGAGGAGGCCCATAGGGCCTCAGCCGGCTTGCACATGGGGAAGGGGACGAGTGTCCCCTTATTCTGTGATCCTCCAGGGCTGCCCTGGGGCAGCCCGGAGCAGCCCAATAATACCGCGGCCACCCCTTTAGGCCAGCCGGGTATCTTTACACAGGAGTGGGCTGTTATCTAGGAGCAAGTCCCATTGAATTTAATGGGGCTTTCGCAGGAGTAAACATGCATAGAATTGTGCTGTAAGTCCTCTAGTTACAGAGAGGTTAGGTTCCAGTCTGTTCGTAACGTGAAACTGGTGTAGGTTGGAGCAACTGGTTCTTGTTGGCTCAGCACTATCACGCCTGAGTGGAAGCACCAGCAAAGGACTTATTGAACCTGCACGAAAGTGTCGACACAGCCGTGCATAACTCAGACATCCCCAAGTCAAGGAGTGTTTGTATATTTAAAATGTGTGCTTTTTAAAAATGGGTTCAAATTCCCTCATGGATAAAAATAGGCCCTCCTGATAAATTAACTAAAGCTTTTGTTGATTAATTTAATCAACCAATTAAACTTGCAGCCTTAACTTTTATATTACCTGCAGCGGTCCACAAATCAGGCAGGGTGATGCAGTTTGTTTCATCCAAACTGTTTTGTAGCTATATAAAGCTGCCTTGAACTGAGTCAGGTTCTTGGTCCATCTAGCTCTGTACTGTACTGTCCCCACTAAATGGCAGTGGCTCATTCCTATCACCTCCTACCTGATCCTTTGACTGGAGATACCAAGGCTTGAAGCTGGTCCATATGTCTCAGTTTCATTTCTGGTTTTGCTGCCTGGCGCAATGATTCCCAACCTGTGGTACACGTACCCCCAGTGGTACGCGGCAGGACCTTGAGGGGTATGCCGGAAAAAAATGGGTTATGGCGGGAAAAGGCAGGTAGCGCCCCAGAATGTCTTGCAGGGCTGGCAAGGCAGCTAGCTGCCTTCCTTCCTGCTTTGCTGGCTCAACCAGCTAACTGCTAGCTGGCTGCAAAAGTGTGCCTGCCTTGCTGGCTTCCTTCCTGGCTAACCTGCGCTTCGCACGCTTTCACAGCCCAGCCAGAAAGGAGCTCCAATGAGGGCCACCAAGTGCGCCGGTCTCCTTTGGACCTGCACTGTGGAGCCTGCTTGTGTCTTGAGGAGCCAGATGAAGCCACTGCAAAGGGATATGATGCGAGCGAGAGATGATGCTGGGTGCGGATCACCCCAACCCCATCAGGCCCGCAGGCAGCCAAGGGATAGCTAGGCAGCTGCCCCTGCCACCACGCCCCCTTACATGAGCTAGATATCCCCCCGCCCCCTTGGCTGCTATCCCGCTCCATCGTCCGTCGTCACTAATAGGAGGGGTACAGTTTATGGAAATGGGCTGTCGTCAAGGGGTACGCGAGTGAAAAAAGGATTGTTATCCACTGGTCTAGTGTATACATTTTTAATGCCAAATCCTTTAGGGTTCTTCTGCTTTCTGTACTGACCTTATGGGTATAACGATATTAGCTGCATCTATTTAAACACAGTTTCATGGTGGGAAAGAAAATTGCCGTGATTGAAAAGACAGTGGGGTGGGACAGGAGGGGGTGGAGAAGCAAATGATTTTACTGTGATTTGATAAGTAGCAAATCAGTAACTATCCTCATTTTGAGATGCAAATGGAAATCAGGAAGGCAACTACAGTATAACACACAATGTAATAATCAAGGATGGCTTCAACTATGCCCAAATTGCCTGGCTAACTGCAGCTTACAACAAAGAGCCACCATTTCTAAATACTATATATTGTACATTGCACCTTGAAACAGTTACTTACAGCCCAATACTATTGGGCAGCCCCACCAGCGGAACTCGCATTCCACCGGTGGAAGGAGAATGCCAGCGGAATGTCACTTCCGCTGGTGAGCGCTGCAAGGCACCCCAGCAAGCGCAAGCACCCCAGCATGTTGACCACTGGAATCAACTGCATCCACCAGTGACTGTGAGTTGGCAGTGGGGGCAGGTGGTGGACAGAATGGGGTGGGGAATGGGGGAGTTTCTGGGCAGGGAGGGAAGCAGCGGGTGGGTTTGGTGGCACTCGTGTGAGGCACTACTTCCTTTCTATTGCCCTTACACTTTTTGGTCCTGCGCCAGCAAAATAGCTGGCGTGGGACTGAGGAGACTCATAGGGAAAGCAGAGGCTTTCTCCACAGGATAAATGAACAAAAGTTCCCTTACCAGACTTCTCCAACGTCCCCTCCCCCCCACTCCATTGGCGTGCCTGCATTGGAGGGGGGGGGTTAGGTAGGATTGGGCTGCTAGTCATGGAACTGACATGTGGAACGGTGACCCTTGACTTAATCCTAAGCAGTTCCAGGAATCTAATGCTGATTTTTAAGTGTTGTCAAACCATTTGGAAACAATTAGGTCAATGCTATCAAATTCAGTATGTGGGTGGGAAAATTACTTCAAATGTCCGATACAGTAATATTTAATTGCAAAAGGTGAAATGTTACAAAAATGAAAAAAAAATGAGATTAGCTAAAAGGAAGTTGAAAAGGACAGCCAGGAAGCATCCAGAATATTAAAGCTGCTGTAATAGAGGTACAAATGCATACCACAGGTTAGAAAAGATGCAAACAGGTTCCAAAAGAATGTCAGTGTGGTTAAATAGTAAACTGAAGGAAAAACTATGTAAAAGGGAGGTGGGGTGGGGAGAGCGATTTATTTTAAAAAGTGAATACCTTGGCCAAGTGAACGAAATAAAGAAGAGTGCACATTCTGGCAACCCACATGCAGAGGTATAACAAAGAGTGCCAAGAAGTATCTGAATCTGAAGAGCAAATTGGCAAAGAATAAATATTTCTTTACATACATGAGAAGCAGAAAACAGAGTGGTCACTTCCAAAATAAAATAAATCTATTTGATGACAAAGGTGTAACAGGAGACACGAGTACTGAAGGAACAGCATTAGGAGATGCTGGAGATACTGCACACACATCTCCAATGCCAGCAGTAGTGAGCAAAGAGGAATTGGGGGAACGTTTGGCCTGACTGCCAGCGTCCTCTTGAACTAGCACTGACTTTAACATTGATAATAGGAACTGTCCAATGGTATGCTAGATACACTCATCATACTTTGTACTCAGTACAAGGGAATAGGACTGAAAGCAATAAAACACTGCATAGGTTATTAGAGTTGTTGTGATGATAAAAAAAGGAAAAGTTATATGTGTGCTCACCCAAACACCTTGAGAGGAAGGGCTGGATATTGTTGCTATTGATTGTTGTTGCTATTGATTGCGGTTGCTATTATTAACAGCAACAACATTCACATTCTGAAACAAACATTCAGTGCAAGAAAAAAAAACTGCCTGCTACCCTAAAGAAAACTTAAAGAACTCCATGGCACTCGATCCAAAACCAAAAATTTTCGTTTGTCCTTAGATTGTCCAAGTCATTGAAACACTTAAGAACTTCCTTCTGTGGGAGCTTTGGTTTGGTTCCTCTCTCCTAGCCTAAAAACATTTATTTTATCAGGCAGTTGACTGATGGATATTTACTGCAGCTGTGGGATTTGTTCTCCTTTGATCACTTTTATGTTAGCTGTTCTGAGACTGATTTAGGAGACAGGCAGGACATGAACTGAAATAACCCAATTGGCATTTTGAGTCCACATCTGAATGAGCCCTGATTGGCTCCTAGAACATTTGAGGTGAACACGGAGCAGTTTAAGTAATGGCTGTTGGCTGCAATTTCGTGTTCCGACAGTAAAGACAGTCAATAAAAATCAGCGATAGTTCAAAATTTAGTTACAAATGTATCACGCATTTTAACTAAAATGTTCGCACACCTGCACCCATGCTAAATGTGGCCAACACTCCTCAAGAATGATTTTCACAATTCTTAAGGCTGCAAATAGCTTTGGGGGCAACTTTTGGTGGGAAAAAATGGCACCAGGAAAAAGGCTCAACCCCTCTGTGAGCACCATGGTCCGGATCTGAATCCTCCTCTCTCCATCCCAGGGCTGCTTTTAATTAAAGGAGACACTTCTGGGATGAAGCAGGCCTCTTTAAAATGCAACTAGCTACACATCTAGTTTGACCCGAGACGTGTGCTCTCCTGTAGGTTACAGCCTATGACTCAATGTCAGCCTGTAAATGGAAGTCTCTGTGGGTGCAATGGCTAGCATGCATTCCACATGCAATCCCTACGGAGACTGACCGTCAGAGACAGGTTCCTCTGATGAAGAGCCAAACTAGGTGTGATTTTAATCATGCCAGGGGCCCTGGTGTGGTAGCTTCCTCCCCACCCCTGTAAATGACACATTGGTGAGCTGATCCAGATTAGGACTGTGGTGGGAGTGGAACCTAACTTTACTTATCTACATGCTTGAACCCTACCCCCACCCAGTCCAATTCGGGCCTCTGCACACAAGCTATTTGCCTTGGAAAGAAGTTTCCATTGGCTCCAGAGGAAGCTAGTTTGGCTGACAGTCAACCAATACAAACTTTATCATGTCCACCTTCCTACACAAAAACTACAGCAAACATATTTAATTCAAACTTTTATTAAAGTCAGAATCACTGTTACTACAGAGCAGGGTTTAAAAGCAGGCTCAAATTTTTTGGCCAGAACTCCTCATTTTCAGGAAGCTCTCTGTGTTATTAATAGCAAAAATTTCCTAGTCTCAAACTCTTATCCACCCCATAATATAACTCAATTGATACAGAGCAGGAAATCTCTCCGCCATTTAGCATGATATCTCCTTGAAAAGCATTTAAGATATACTCGCTTGCTACAAGGGGGAAATGCATTGAGGCTATACTGCTTGCGAAGCGGTCAGGATCCAAGCCCCATTCTTCCAGCCCTAATGAGGAGAAAAAGAGAGTACTGTAAGCAGAAAGGACCTTGGTCAGAAAGGCTTCCTCACGAAGGGCAATCAATGAGTCTAGAATGCCAGGTTATCAAGCAAAGGTTCAAATAGGGGGCAATTACCTCAGCTTCATTTGAAGGTGTGGCTTTCAGCACCTCCACGGCCAAACCCTGGAAGAAATCCGAAGTCAGACAAAAATAGATATCCATAGCACTCCCCTCCATCTCAAAGAACAAGAACACAGTCCTTCAAGAGGCAGTATGAGCCAAGGTGACAGCACCCCCCTCTGCAGTGTCCTCCAGAAAGTTCCTCTCTGTAAGCATGGGGACAGCCCTAAGGCTTACTAGATTTCGGGATGCCTGGGGGGGGGCAGACGGAAGTGACATCATGGGGGCATGTCAAAGAACTGTGATGTCACTTCCACTGGAAGTGACATCACAGGAGCATATCTGCCCGGCACGACTGGAAGTGACATCACAAAGGGCCGTGTACGGTCAGACATGCCCCTGTGACATCACAGGAGGTGGAAAATCTCCAGAAAAGCAACATATTTAAATAAATAAATATTTGTGCTTACATTTTTATTGATTTTTCTGTTCACTGAGTGCCTCTGAGCACGTGCAGAGTGCCTCCCTTTGCTCAGTCAAAACTACCTAGGATCCACCCCTATAGGCTTTAAATTGGAGCCTGCTGCCATAGCTTCTTGGCAACAGAATGGCCAAACAGACAAGCTGCGGCGAACCTCCAAGCATTAGACTGCAGGAACGCACAAGGGGGAGGGGGGTTGAGAGAGAGCCTGTGTGCATCCTTGCAGGAACCTGACCCAGTGATCACACCCGTTTTCTGCATGCTTACTCAGATGCAAGCTGCGCGATCACTGGGTCCGGCAAGGATGCACACAGGCTCTCTCTCAATCCGCCCCCCCCCATCGTGCGTTCCTGCAGCCGAATGCTTAGAGGATCGCCGCAGCTTCACCAAGTGAGTACACTTGCGTTCTGCAAGCAGGAGGAAAGGAATGCAAGTGCGATCACCCAGTAAAGCTGCGGCGATCCTCTCCAAGCAGTAGGCTGCAGGAACGTGCGATGGGGGGGGGAGGTGAGAGAGAGCCAATGTGAGTCCTTACCGAAGCCTGACCCAGTGATCGCACCGCTTGCATCCAAGTAAGCGGGTAGAAGACAGGTGTGATCACTGGGTCAGGCTCCGGCAAGGACTCTCTCCCTGCTAAATAGAAAAGAGTCACTACTGTAACACTCTTTGCTTCTTTGTCACCACCAGCCCAGCCATGAGGCAACTCAATGTGGCAGCAGAGTGAGGAGGTGGCAGTTTTGGGGTGAACTTTTTTCCCCCAGTGGGCCTTAGCAGAGGCAGTGGACAGCATCCCAAGTCATGCTGCCCCCGCTCTTTATCCAGTTAGCAGGCAGTCCTGTTATGCTACATAGTATTCTGATAAAACTGGCTTCTACATGAAACGTTATTCATTCAGTCCCTATTCATGACAGCACTTCCGCGTATTTGGCATGCCTTCAAAACGGTTCCGATGCACAGTAGATGTGAAGACACAGAAGAGTTCCAGGGGTGTTGCAAAGCCTATTTGGCAGGAACTGGTTTAATCTGGGAAGCCTCTAGGGCTGCAATCCTATACATGCATTGCACTGCAAGGCAATTTTCACACATGACAACAGTAAAAAGCTCCACTGGTCCTGCCACATATGAATGTTGTTAAAAGCAGCGGAGAGATCTACTTGTAAACGTAAAGGACATTCTAACCCATGTAGGGTTGGTTGACATCTGTATCCCAGACGGGCAGCCCAATCCAATCCAAATTCCCCCATAGTGATGCAGCGGGGCCAGCATGGGCTGTGCTGCATCCCGCAGGGGAATTTAGCAGCATGTGTCCCCTTGCCCTAGGGAAAGCTCCAGTCCACGCAACAGGTTTACTTGGGACTGCGCGAGTCATATGGCTAGCACAAGTCTGCACTAGCCCAGGAAGGGGGATAGGATGCAGTGTGCGCTGCTGAACTCCTTGTAGGAAGAGCACACAGTATTGAAAGTTACTCCTGGGCCTGATCCACCCTCCCCCGCCCCCGTTGCACCTGCCCCCTGCCCTGTTACACCCCTCCCTGCCCTTCCCCCACCCCTGTGCTGCTGATCAGCACGGAACTCACCACATCCAGCGTGCGTTGCTCCTTCTGCTGGCGTGGGACTTTCCGGCGGCGCTGGCAACTGCTATGCCGTCGCAAAGTGCTTTCCGGCATTTTTGCGATGGCTAGCATCAGTGCAGCGTGCGCTATGCTGGTGTGGAGGCCAGCTAGGATTGTGTCCAAAGTTAAGCAAATACCCAATTAAGTGAAGACTTTCCAGGTATGTCTTGCACGAACTAGCATGGACTAAAATCCCAGGAGAACCGAGTAAGAACCAAAACCCATCCTCTTCCCTGCAGGAATCCTACCTTTGGGTCCAAACAATGCAGCATAGCAAGGGTGGTTGCAGTAGGGTTTCCCATCGTGCTGCAGAGACAATACAAACAGATCAGAGAAAACACCAATGACAGGACAGCTAGCGGAGCCTCCTCGGAATTCTTGGGATCAGGGTCAGTACCCGATGAAGATGGAGGCTGACCCAAAACACAGGTCTACTAGTCTGCTCATGCGCAGGATTTACTCATTCAAGGCTAGTAAGACATGCATTCTGGCAGTGCAGAGATCTGAGTAATAGGGTTCCCCCCCCCATAGCTCCCTCTGATCTAATAAGGATTTCCTCTTCAGTTGTTCTCTCCCCTTCAGCTCTTCCGCAAAAAGCATTCTATCTTTATGCCCACAGGGGCCCCCAAGGTAGTTAACAACAACAATAAAAATACAATATGTTATATACCAGGATGTAAGCCAGGATGGAATGCTACAACAGGGAAATATTATACTGTTAGGAAAAAAAAACCTCCAGTTATAACTGAATAAGCAGGTGGGTGTGAGACCGGAAAGGGGCTCAGGAAGGAAAATTCCAAGTCACTTTTAATGACATCAAATACGATCCTCCTGAAGAGTAGCCAATAATGTGCATGTGGTTAGAGAACACTGAAAATCAGGAAGAGCGGGAAATCCTGGAAAAAAGACCTGTTTACTTCTCCCCTCTGTGCACGGCCAGGCCTCGAGAAAGCACCATGCTTGTGGTTCAGGGGTTGCCTTGCCCATACTGTCTGTCACAAGCTGCAGCTCTGCGTTCCTGCGCAGTAGAAAGACCTGGGCTTGTGGCAAATTATTCAGATGCGCCTGGGCCAAAGAAACATTCAGGTGTCTTTAGAGCCGTGATGGCGAACCCATGACACGCGTGTCACAGGTGACACGCAAGGTCATTTTGGGTGACACTCCAGCGTTTCCCCCAGGGCCCCAACACCTTACATTTTCGCAGGTTTTACAGGCTTGTCTTGAACATTTAGTGCAGGGATTTTGGCAGACCTCTTTCAAATTACTCTCTAGTAAAACTCAGCAACAAAAAAGGTCACTAATTGATGTTAAATAAAATGCAATGTGTTCTATAGTTGTTTTCAGTTCAGTTCAATTCAAAATTACTATTAAAAGTAGCAATAGTCAAAGTACTATTAAAAGTTATGGGGGTGGTGGTGACACACCAGCAGAGTCAAGTTAGGCATTTTCAAAAATGTTGACACACCAAGCCCAAATGGTTCGCCATCACTGCTTTAGAGTGTGGATGCAGCCGGCTGGCTCGGGCTGGACGTTTAAGAGCCACCAGAGGCCACCTCAAGCGCTCTCAACTTACCTCTGCGTGGCCACCTGAGCTCAGGGTCTTGCCACACTTCTCACACTTCAAGCATGGGCGGTGCCAGTCTTTCCCCAGGGAGGTGACTTTTTCAGCTGCGATGGAATAACACAAATAAGAAGCATGGTGAAAGAGGCACTTTTTAAAAGCGATTGTTAAAGCAGTCACGTCTTGAAGAGAGGCAAAGGTGTATGTCTCCCTGAGCTTACCTGTGTAGGCAATTGTCCTGTACTTGTCCCTGTTTGGAAATATGAATATGCCTTATACTGAGGCAGACCAATGGTCCATGGAGCCCAGTATTGGCTACTTCAGTGGTTCCCAAACTTACCGTAGTCATGGCGCCCTTCTTCTGTGTTGTCCTGTTGGGATGTCCCTGGTGGCCTCTTTCTGGCTCTCCCGGGTGCCACCATCTTGGAACTTGTGTGATCCAAGATGGTGGTGCCTGGGAGAGCTGGGAAGAAGCCACTGGGGATATCCTGCAGTGGCAGTGCCCCTGTGAGTTCACTGCTGCGTCCTCTGGCGCCATGGCGCACAGTTTAGGAACCACTGGTCTACTCTATTCAGACTGGCAGTGGCTTTCCAAGGTCTCAAGCAAGGATCTTTCCTGGCTTTACTACTGTACTCAGTATCCTTTGCCTGAAGAAGCTAGAGACTGAAGCAGATAACATGCTCTGCCACCAAACTGTGGTCTCCTGTTTGGTCTTGCCCATTGGTCCCACAGAAGCCACTGATCTTGAGACCACTGTTCTGCTGTGACAGCCCAAGAAAACTATCTGTCACTGTCTTCTTGGCTTCCCAGTTAAGAGCACAAGCACCAAACCAAGGGTGTGGGAATCTACAATGATGCTTGTCTATATACATCAATGACTGCTCAGCTCTTGGGGGGGGGGGTTTGCCTGCCACCAGACCCCTCTCCCTGCAAGTCTCACTTGAACATACCACACAATCAGTCAGACACTTAAGTTAAAGACAAGTAATGCTGCGATTTGAAACACTGCCAGGACTGCTTCCCCACCTAGTCCTGGACATATTTACACACAACTGAGACCTTAATCTGAGTACAAAGGGTGTGATTTTGATGTGTGCTTTCTTTCAGCAGCTGCAGTTCACAAATATTTACAATGCGATAATGGGTAGCTTTTTCTCAGCAACACCTTTAAACATATTCACTATGCTTGAATAAGGATGCACTAAGAATCCTTCCAAGCACAAGTCTAGGGGTTTCATGCACCATCACGTGCAAGTTCCTTTTCATCTGCAATCGCAGGACAGATAGCCTTGCTGCCGGGGAGGCTGTCATGCCAAGGCAAAAGGACAACGGGTTACCGACTGTCCCCGTTTTGTTTATAAATCTGAATAGCTGAGCTTCCAGAGCACATGCCTCCAAAGAACAACAACAATACTAAACAAAACACGTTTAGATTTTTTTAAAACGTTTGCAAAATGGCTGCAGGAGGAGGGGAAGCCTTGCTGTTCCCCTGTGCTTTAAAAGCTCGAAAAATGGCAACGTATCTGCTTTTTAAAATTACCTAATAATAATAATAATAATAATAATAATAATAATAATGACGACGACAAAAGTGTTGAAAGGACAACCAAGCAGTACAGGCATCGAGAGGGCAGTGGGGACAGCTGTGCGGCTTGTTACTCATTACTTCACCAACCATGTCCAAGAGGTGACAAAGACCCTTCCACAACCACCGTTCCTCCCAGCAATAACAACATATGCACTATCTAGAGGAAAAATCAAGTATTCACTCAAATTTTCTCAGGTACAAACCATTATACAATGTACATTGTACAAACTGTAGCATCTGCACATTAGAAAACACTGCTTTGATGGAAGACTGCATGCAGCACACAAGAAGCAAACAGGCAAATCAATAACATAATTGGTTGTGTGGAGAGGTCCTGAGACGTTGCTTCCTGAGATCTACATCCAAGCTGATTCCAGCAGTGAAGGCCAGCCTGCCTGCCTGCTCCCCCCCCCCCCCCGCATCTTCACCCCTTCATATACATATTCAAATATATTTCCACAGACCTTCCAGGAAGAGTCAAGTACACAGATGTGCTCTCTCCTTAGTTTAGGGCGACCTCTCTAAATCAACATTTCTGCAGCTCAATTTGATCTCAGTTCTGCAGGACAATTATGACATGTTTAGAACTTGAGGTAATCCCTGGGACAAGAGTGGGGACAGACAGCCCAATCCTGTGTAAGGATCTGCGGCCAGCCCATAGGGCCGGCCTCAGGATCCTCAACCGTTCCCTCCTTGGGGGAAGGGGACAAATGTCCCCTTCCTCTGGTGTCCCCTTCCCCTGGGGCCTATGGGCCTCCTCAAATGTACGCCAGCTCTCGAGACGACATACATTTGGGGTGGCGGGGAAAGGGCCGCCGAGTCCAGGAAAGGGAATGGGGATATCGCCGTCGACATCACCGCCCCCTCCCTCGCCGACTCGGCCACCAGCCGCCCTCCCTCGCCACCCGGCCCACCCTCCCCCTGTCCCTGCACCCACCGGTTTAAATTGTACCTTGTGCCAGTGGCTGCAGGTTGTGTCCATGGCGGAGTGAGGCCTACCGGCCTCTGGGCCAGCAGGCCTTACTCTGAGGGTGCCGAAAACGTGCTTTATGGCACCTTTACAGTGTGCTCTGCAGGCAGAACTCTATGCTGGATTGGGCTGTGAGTGTCATAACCACTTGATCATTCTATCCAAGCATTGACAACATGTAGCCTCTAATCTAGAGAACATTGGTTCTCAAAGTTCTCCCTGCAAGGAGCGGAGAACTCTGAGTGTTTGCAGGGGCAGGGCCGGTGGCGGTGATCCCAGGGATTTTTGGCGATCCGAGGATTGGGAAGGCCTGTGAAGGGTCGTGCAGGCCTCCCTGAAGTCCCCACCCCCAAGCCTCGGTAAGGCAAAAACTGGAGTTTAGGGGTATTTTTGCGGTGGCAGCAATCCCCAGGATCGCTGCCACCGCCATGCTGTCTCCTCCTAAGGGGGCAGGGGACAGTTTTTGTTCTCAATGGTGGGTCGCGACCCACCACTTTGAGAACCACTGATCTAGAACAAGGATGTGATTACATGCACAGTAACCTCCTCAACATCATCTGTTTGCAGTTTCATCCTTTGGGAAGTTTTGACTTGACAAGAGGGGTGGCGTTCCTATTTTGACACATGTGCAAAGGTTGGCATCAGCATTAGTGGTGTTCCTGGAGGGGGTGCAGCATCATAAGTGGTGCAAGGCGCTGCACCGCATCTTGCAAACCGGTGTAATGCAGCCCCTCTCACTCGCCCTGGAGCCATTCCAGCAGCGAAAGCAGCGCATTGCCTTCGTCACCGGAATGGCTCCGGGGGCAAGTGGGAGGGGCCATGTTACACCGTTTATGGTGCTGCACCCCCTCCAGGAATGCCACTCATCAGCGATATCCCTTGTTCACCCTTTTATGAAAAGCTGTTTCTTCAGAGACTGGTACTGCTTGTAAAAAGTGCAAGGCAAATTTCTATACTGTATTAGTTTTTGAAAATTAAAATTACATAAGAATATGCAAATCCCCTCACCCAGTGCTGAATTTCAGATTCTGACCCAAGGGTCTTATGAATATGTTCTCTACATTTTGCAAAATGTCACATACTTTTGATGATGAAACAACAACAACAACAACAACAACAACAACGTGAGTGACTATGAGTAAGGAAGCAGAAAGCGATAGCTATTACAGATTAATTAAAATAAAATACACGTGTATTCCTGAGTATGTGGCATAAAACAAGTCAGCGAACCACTGCTTTTCTGTTGGTGGTTTCAGCAGCTGGAAACAAACAATTCCAGGTACAGCTCTTCAAATACACTCAAAGCAGGAAGTGCAACTACTGTATATGACTATATTAAGGGATTTACAGCAGGACAAAAACTTAACTTCTAGTTAAAAAGTTCCCAGATCAGCACAATGTCAAACCAGGATATATTGTAGACTCAATCTCTTTAGTCCTCCCTCCAACATCTCGGACAGCCTGATCCTGCCTAAGATGCAGCAGCTGGGCAAAATGGCCAGCCACTACATCCTAGGCAGGATGCGGTCCATGCCGGCATGGCTGGGGCTCACCTTGGGGGAAGGGGACGTTCGGGGGAAGGGGATGTCACCTCGGGGGAAGGGAGGCTGTGTAAGGCCGGCCTGGGGACGGGGATATCGGCACAGCCGGTGCCGATATCCCCGACCCCTCCCAGGCCAGACCGGCCAATGGCCCCTCCCCTGCCACCCGTCCCTCCCTCCCCATGCGCAGGGCTTACCTCTGCCTGGCAGCATGGAGTCCGAAGGGGGCCTAGTAAGCGGTGCCGGTCTCCACGCCAGTGCTGCTTACTCACTGGGTGTCGTGAAAGTGCTTTACGGCACTTTTGCGGCACCCAACACCAGTGGAAAGGGAGCTCCACTGGCGCAACTTTAGGTAGGATTGGACCCTCAGTGAAATCTGGTCAGGTACAAAGGCAGCTTTAGACACAGCTGTCTTCATAGACATTTGTCTCTTCCGCAGTTACCATCAACCCCTATTTCAGTAAAAGCACAGCTGCAAGCATGTAACTCACATCATTGTAAACACGGGCCAAACTTGTACTTCCCACGTTGAATTAATTTGCTTTGCAAAGACTTCTTGAACAAGGGCTGCATTGCTCCATCTCGGTTGTGCCTGCCTGCCGGTCTGCCTTACACCTTAAGTAAACAGCTAAGAAGAAGCTGAAACCAGTAGCACTGTGAGGACAAAAGGTGACAGAAGGAGCCAGCCAAGGCCTGCGGGATCAAGCCAGTTTGTTCTGTAGAACAGCCTCCTAGTGATTTCCCCACAAACTGAGGATATCAATGCCAAGAGAGCAGTCTTAAAAACTTTGCTTGTTCAGCAGGCCCCATTGCCTGAGAAAGAAAACTAACACAGTAGAATTTCTAAATACAGCAGTGCCATGATACATTTCTGTTGGAAGTTACACTTTCTGAGAGGAAGTTGACTGGTGAAGAAATTGTGCCCCACACAATGCTCAGACCTACCCTTTCTATATTCCAAGATGAATCTCCTGCCCTGAGGAGAGATGTAATTTCTATAGTCCTTTCTCCTAGATGCATGCAGAAGCAAGACCTACATAGCTGTGAATTACACTGGGTTTTCCTTGTGTCAAACACAATCTGTGTACCCCAACATCCCCAAAGAGGAGTGACCAAGCAAGCATCATTTCTTTGGGGCCAGTACAAACTTGGAACACCCCCCCCCCCCAAAAAAAAGTTGTCTGTTGTGAACAAAAAATGGACTACTTGGAGTCCTTTAGCTTCTTTAGGTACCCGAGTTAACTCCTTACACTCTGGCAGCCCGGCTTGTGAGTACAGCCAGACAGGGCAGCATGACTTGAATGTACAGAATATTCATTCTATACAGTACCAGTAACAAGTGCCCTTTTTTAGACACTGTGGGTCTTGCATCAGTGCTTTTATGCACTCTGGAGACTGGATACCTAATTCATGTACTTGCATATGTTCTGGGACCTGTCAATACTTCAGCAGCATTTGTTCTCAGCGCTCCTGGGATCTCAATAGACATTTCAGACATTCAGGACTCTTTGTATTCAGTGAACATGTATAGCATCATCACATGACAAGCCTTGCCCTACACACATCCTATCGCACATCTCCAATATACCTATAAGTATATGTGTGTACATGCATTGGCATGTTGCCCATCATGTACAGGCAGAACCTGCCACCCCCTAACCAATATGCACTCTGAGTTCCCTCCAAACACTTGAAAAGGGCCAATGTTTCTGATTACTGTATTTCTTCAATTCTAAGACGCATGTTTTTTCCCAATTAAGCATTTCAAAAAATGGGGTGCGTCTTCGAATCGAAGGTCTCCAAAAAGCACCCCAAAATGCTATCTTCTTACTTACTGGGGCTTGCGGGAGCTTCAGGGAGGCCTGCGCAACCCTCTGCAGGCCTCCCTGATCTTCAGTTCGGCCAAAAACGGTGATTTTCAGCCATTTCCGGTTTTTGCGAAAACCAGAAATGGCAAAAAATCGCTGTTTTTCGCCAAACTGAAGATCAGGGAGGCCTGCAGAGGGTTGCGCAGGCCTCCCTGAAGCTCCCCCAAGCCCAGGTAACGAAGGAAATGGCACTTTCTGGCGGGGCCAGAAATGCTATGCAAAGGCAGTGCACTTAGTCATCCTCAGCTGCAGGAGACATGCTGGGGAGAGTTGGTGCTGAGCAGGTAGATTTAATGAAGGGAGGCGAGTCTTACAATTGATGGATTTTTTTTTTCCCTGCTGGTGGTACTGAAAGTAAAGGTGCGCCTTAGAATCGATGGCGCCTTAGACTCGAAGAAATACGGTATTATGGTGTTTGTTCCTCCCCTCCAACTGCTAGGTGGGTGTCACATGCTATCGATGCCTCTTGCCTGCACACAGCATGAACTAAAGAACCCTGAGATTTGGGGCTCATGAGAAAGCACATCACCTAGGGTGGCACATGTCTCCCTGTTTCTCAGGGTCAAAGTAGAACTGATGACACATATTCATCTAGTCTAGGGTTTTTCCTTTTAAAATAGCAGGGAAGAAGGGATATTTATATAATGCAGTGTGGGAGTAAGGAGTGTTTAACCCAAGGATCTCTTTGCCCACAAAGGTGCCATCTGCTGCAATGACACTTTAAGGTGCAAATGCTCACTTTGAGTGGGCAATTTTCAGTGGGAAAATAGCAAGAAATTAAACATTCTCCATTCCCAGACGAGACCAGATTTGGGGCCATTGCAGCTACTATGCTAAAAGGAAGGAAAACCCCAAGCTAGACAATGACATATTAAATATATAGTTTGGCCCTCCAAGTCCTAAAGTTTACTGTACAAGAACTCTCTCTCTCTCTCTCTCTCTCTCTCTCTCTCTCTCTCTCTCTCTCTCTCTCTCTCTCTCTCTCTCTCTCCCCCCCCAAGAGGAGGGCCTAGGCCAGCAGCTCACTATGCAAACGTTGCTTGCTCTATTATTCTAACACTGCCTCTGATTGGCTCCAGCAAATCGTACAACATCTATTCTAGACAATTCATACAGATACCAGGAAATAAGTTTGCACAAACATCCTCGTGTATATTCTATTACACATTACAGTTTAGCCTACAATTCAGAGAGAGAGAGAGAGAGAGAGAGAGAGAGAGAGAGAGAGAGAGAGAGAGAGAGAATGAATGCAGGCAGATAGGTGAAATCGCGAGCTGTTGAGATTTTAGCTTCCCCAGATTTGGTCTTGAAGGGGTGAACACTTGCTGTTAGCTGGCAGTCAAAACTGGTCAACAGACAAAAGGGCCTATCCTCCCATACTGCTGGATGAGGAGGCTGCTCTATCCAAATGCCAAGATCTCTTAAAGTCACAGAACCATAGAGTTGGAAGAGATCTTGGAGGTCATCTAGCCCACCCCCTACCCAGTGCAGTAGGCAACTGCCACAGCTTCCTATCCAGCCTCTACGTGAACAATTCCAGCGAGGGAGAGCCCACCACTGCGGGAGGCATTCTCTTCCAGTGTGGGACTGCTGCTCTTATGGCTCTTCTTCATGTTACTCTTTCACAACAGTGATTTGCAAATGGTGAAAGGATTTGTGCACCAGACTGTCAGCAGCAAATGTCCCTGTGCACATTGTACGTCACAAAAGTGTCCTATTTGGTGGTTCATTCAGCACACACAAGCTCTCCATCCCCATTGTTGAGCCTGCAGCGGTCCCTTGCTCCTCAGTGGGGAACAGCCTTTGCAGACAGCCGGAGGAAGAGCATTCTCCTGTGCCTACGTTAGGACTACCACTTCTGCCCTCTGACTAGGATATACCACCTTAAGAGCAGCAGCGTTGGAAGGGGCCACTAAGACCACCCTTTTCCCTCTCCCCAAGTGGTCCCTCCCTGCTTTCTACCCCAGTCCACAAGGTTCCAAGGGCCTGTTTGCCTTCCAGCAGTAGCAGGCAAGAAAGACTGCCTGACAACTGTCTGCAAGGCTCATTTTGGATGCCCTCCAGATGCCAGTGGAGTGTAGGGCTGCGAGGCGGATCCCTCCTGAGAACTGACAAATTTGGGCAGCGGCAGCTGGCTCTGGACTAAGAACGTGCCAAGGTGGATACATTCCCATTGAATTCAGGTACTTCAATGAGCACCTGGCCTTTGGTGGGAGACTGACCCATGAGCAGCTCTCCAGCATTTTTTGAGGCTGCAAACATCTGCACGCTTTCCTGGGAGTAAGCCCCACTGATTACACTAGAACTTATTTCAAGGTGCATCGCCTTGCGCTGTAAAAAAAAAAAAAAGTGACATCAGCCATCAGTGATGGGGAATGTGGATTGGGGCCACGGTGTTGGCGATGGGGGGGGGCTACACATTGTCAGTGTCCTGTCCTGGATCGAAACTGATCGCGCTCCTCCAGCTACCCTTCGCTCCATAGGGGACACACATGCATGCAGGTGCTACTACAGTTGATTTTGTTTCTTCGAGCAACGGGCACCCCAAGAAGCGGGATCCTGACAGGTGCCCAGACCTCGCCACCGACCCTCCACGTGGCCAGCCCGGGCGCCACGAAGTTTGCTTTGACCGTTGCGCCCCACCGTCGCAAGAAGGGGACAAACGCGCCCCTGCCGGAGCTCGTTCCCGCTCCGCCGCCCAGCACCTGGCTGTGGCTCATTTCGGCCCCCCAACCCAGCCAGCCAGAGACGGGACGGACTCCATGCAGGAGCAAGGAAGGCGCCAGTGGCTCAGCCTTACCGAAGTAGACTTCCTTCTGACAGCGCGGGCACTTCGGCATGGCGGCGAGGCGAGCGCTCAGCAGTCCGGAGCGAGTGGAGACGGAGAGCCGCTATACGAGCCTACGAGGCTGCTGGCCAACGATCTCTCGCCTCGCCCGGGGCCGCCCCATCCTGCCTCGTCTCTCCAGCCACGCCCGCCTCGACAGCGGGGGCGGGAGGGCTGGGTGGCCGTTCCCAGCCGGCGTACAGTACAGCTCTTGGGCCGGCCGCGTGGTGCAGTACAGTAGTTGATCGGTGAGCGTCGCCTGCCTTCTGGCAACAAGAGAAGGGGGGGCACCAGTCACTGTGGCCCGGGACGGAGGGTAGAGCCGGGCCTGAGACTCAAGGAGGAAGGAAGTCCCCTCCCAATCCCGCCACTCACCAAGCAATTAGGCAGGACCGGCCCAAGACCTCCCTGCGCCTGAGGCAGTGAGCAAATGGTGCTGCTGCATGCTAGAGATGTGACAGCCTCTCTTCCTCTCACTCCCTTGATCTGAAAAGCAACAGGGGCACGGAGCGGAAGGGGGGGGGATGCTGTAGTCCACCACTCTTCTTTTCAGCTGTTTCCTGTAGTGGAGGTAAGGTAAATAGGCAGACAAAGGTAGAAGAAGCCCTGCCCATTTGCTACCTGAGGCGACTGTTTCAATCAGCCTCATGGATGGGCCGCCCTGCAGTAGGGGTCATCGTTTTCCCGTGGAGTCGGTCCAAGGTTTGTTCTGAGATCAATAAAGGATCTTGTGAACAGGACTCAGAAATCTCTGTCTTCGCTTGGGACCCTGGAGAGCAGCCTCTTGTGGACGGAGACAGTACACTGAGTCCCCTACACATTAGATTCCTGGGCAGGGTCTGCACTTAAGTTGAAACATTTATGCTATGTAAACAAAATTGTGACCTGTAATAGTTGAAAAGCAGAATATAAATATTCTTATAAAATATGAAAAATATGCTCTCCAAGGCAATTCCACTCTAACTTTCTCGCCATTCTGCCTCTTTCCCACTTGCCTTGCTCCACACCTGCCGGATATGTGATGATGAGTCGCTTTCCTTCTGTGCAAAAGAACCACCAAAGAAATATTGCACCTGCACGAAAGCACCAACGCAGCTGTCTGTAGCTTGGACGTCTGTAACTCAGAAAGCCAGTGTATTGGGTTCAATGAGCAGTGTAAGGTATCCAGCTTCTTTGTGTGTGTGTGTGTGTGTGTGTGTGAGAGAGAGAGAGAGAAATATTCACAACTCTCCCCTCCTTACTTGGCTTCAGAGAAACTCTGCTGCAAACTTGCATTAAGAGCTCTTATAAACAAATGAGCAACACCTGTATGGTGAAAATCCTGGATTCCCCCCTATTTTTTGCCATTTTTATATTTTTGGACATGACTAACTCCCCAGAGGCTTCTGTGATGCTTCAGTATCCTATAAAAGATTGTTGAGGCATCCTGTTGCAGTAGCCATTGTTCTGGGATGCTTCCTTAAAACTCTTTGAATTCAGCACCGTTGCTACAGAGCTACATGGCAGAGTGGACAGATCATTTTGTGGATTACGTGTCTCATCATCTGGGTCCAGCTCAGACAACAGACCCCAACCCAGCCCATCTGCTAGGTTTGGGATGCAACAGCTGATTGGGCAGCTGATCAGGTCAAGGGGCAGGAAGAGTTGCCCAAGTGGTCATAAACCACCCAATTGGATAGGCCCTATCAATGGATATCATCAACACTAGTTTTTTTTAAGGTCACTCACTGCCCAATCCTGTACCCCATTCAGTTAATGATGCAGCGGCGCAGTCAGAGTGTACGCTGCATCCAGTAGTTGGGGGGGGGGCAATCAAGAAGCCAGCCAGAGGTAAATAAAAATATTTTCTACTTACCTATGCACTGTGCACAGACCTCCTAGTGCCTATGAGTCTCCTCGGATCTGTGCCAGCTATATAGCTGGTGTAAGTATGAGGAAAGGAAAGGGGTGGGGCAGGTTGGAAAAGTGGGAATAGGATCCTGGTGTATGCTGGTGCCCAGTGGCGTCGCTTTAGGTGGGGTGGAAAGCTAAGTTCTGCAGCGTTCCACCCCACCATTACTCTCCTGCACGAGGCACCCCACCCCCTCGTCATAGGAGCCTATCAGTGGATCGAAGGCAACGTGCAGGAGAGTCCTCACAGGATGCTTGGGTGTGTTGCCCCCATCTGTCATTGAAAGCAGCTGCTGCTTGACAAGGCATGACACTGACCTTGGTGGATACAGGCACCACCAGAAGCCTGGGACAGCATAAGTCATGAGAAGAAGAGACAGCATTCAGTTCATCATGTCAGGACATTTGTTTTATTTGCTGCTTCATTTTAATCTCCTTCCCAGCCTTTGCCAACAACTCTTCTTGGTCAGTAGTGTTTGCTTTTTTTTGATACGTGGCTTGCTTTGATTGTTTGCATCTTTGTTCTGTCAGGGCCCAATCCTATCCAACCTTCCAGTGCTGATGCAGCTGCAATGCAGCCCCAAGGTAAGGGAACAAATGTTCCCTTAACTTGAGGAAGCCATCCCCACCCCAGGATGCCATGCACACCCCGTT
The DNA here is from genome assembly GCA_026170595.1 of Plestiodon gilberti rubricaudatus. NCBI lineage: Eukaryota > Metazoa > Chordata > Lepidosauria > Squamata > Scincidae > Plestiodon > Plestiodon gilberti. The sequence goes on along the minus strand of JANXHW010000004.1, from coordinate 102,590,031 downwards.
GGCATGGCTGTATCTACACTGGAAAGTTGGATGGGATTGGGCCCCTACTCCTTTAATAAATGCCTTATTTTTTACTGGCTTGATCCAAGTTCACTCGAGAGGGAGGGAGTTTTTCACGCCCTCTCAGACTGTCACATTCTGCTACTGTTTGCTTTCTATGGGAATTCCAAGATTTTGAGGCTCTCTGTTAACCTGGGAGGGAGGCTCTCCAAGACAATCTCCTTCAGTCTGGGCTTCCTAGCCTTGGTGGTGTCAGTGGGAAGACCATCGATTTCCCAGTAAACCCCCAGAATACTGAAGCAAGGGAGAAAGGACTGCTAACTGCTAGGTACTATGCCTGTTTTGCCTTCCATCCTTTTTACTTCACAACCTGTATGGAGCCTGAATTCCATAGCCAAGGATTCAACGGACAATACAATATGAGCCGATGCCTTTGCTGAGGGCGGCCACAGTGGTGATTTTCAAATGGAGGACTATTCTGCATTTTGCTGAGCCCGCTTGATCTCATGCAGCCCAAGTCCTCCCCCCCCCCCCCTTGATTTTCAAGGAATCCTGGTGCCTTTCACATGCACACACTACAGGCCACAACAGCTCTGCCGCAAGATTTATCATGAATGTGGAAAGCTGAACCAGCAGATGACAGGGGAGATTGGGGCCTGGCTAGAGGACCTCATTCAGGAGGAATGTTTTCTTATTCTTTTGTTTTACTTTTTATTTGTTTTAACAGGATTTAAAACAGGGAAATGACTGAATTAAAAAACAACAACAAGGAAATAAACCAACCCAGAGGTACGATTACAGGTAATTATTAGACCATTGAGAGAAAGTGAACTTGGCCTATTCTTAAATTAGGAAATCACAAAACAATTACGAAGTGATACCATCAGACCAGAACAGCTAGACACTGTTCTCACTTGTCCTAAATTTTGTGTGTCTGTATATGACACTGACAAATGTAAATACCATGTGATAGGATCACAGTTTTGAAAATGGTCTCGTAGGAAGGCTCTAAATCAGGGGTTCTCAAATTCTTCAGCGCCGCGACCCACCTCGTCCCCTATGGTGGGTTGTAGCACGGCAATGACTTACCGGGAAGGGAGGGAGGCCTCTTCTGGGGTCGTGCCAGGTCGGCGACCCACTGCACAGGCCTCTGCAGGCCTTAGAATGGCCCGCAGAAGCCTCAGAAAGCCACTTTCGAGTTTTGGACGCAAAACCGGAAGTGGCTTTCCAAGGCTTCTGCAGGCCATCCTGAGGCCCACAGAGGACTGTGCAGTGGGTCGCAGGCCTGGAGCGACCCAGAAGAGGCCTCTCCGCCCTCCTGGTAAGTCATTCAGCTTCCGGAATGGCTCCGATTTAAAGTCAAATCAAAGCAAGGAAAGGTGGGAGGGCCCAACCCGTGCCCCATCCCGTGTGGCCTGTGCGACCCACCAAGTGGATCACAACCCACACTTTGAAAAACCCTGTTCTAAATAATGTCATGGGAGAACAAGGAATAACTAGGGTGTTGGATGAGTTCAGTTGTTTGAAAGATTTCAGATGAGTGCCAGGAAAGGGCGGGCACGCACGCACACACCTCACACACAGGCACCCTCTGAATAATATGCTAACAAATCTGTTTGGCGGGGTAGTAGATCAGTTGTTTGGAAACTAGATGTCAAATAAACTAACTGTTGAGCCTTGCTAAGGAACAGAAATTCTTCCAAGACACCCAACTCAAGGAGTGAAGGGGGATTGGAATGAATCACTGCTCACTCAGGACTCGTTTGTGTCTGCGGTGTTTTTAGCTTGTCGTGAAAGTCAAATGGAATGAATGCCCAATTTGTTGCAGTTTCTCATTTGTTCCAAACCCATGCACAATTTCCTTCATGACAGCAACATTCCTACTATATATCAAGTTTCAGTCTTTTTATTATTTCGAAAGTTGAATAGAAATCCAGGGCATTCAGAGTGTTAAGGTCTGCAATACTTTCTTGGCAGACAAGCAAAGGAATCAAAAGCATTCTTTCTGCTTTTCTCACCTTTTCTGTACCAGAGCAGAATGCCTTCTATGCTGCAAAAGCATCACTTCATCTGAACAAAGAGCAATGAGTACAAGGCTGCGTCTAGAGAGAGGGTTTTCTTTAAAGCCATGCTCATTGATAGCCTCCTAACACCTGCAAGTCAGAGAAGAATTCTGACAATCCTGATTAGGATCCATACTTACTTAAAGAACAGACTGGACAGCACAGGCCCAAAGAGGGCCTGTTGCAGAGAATGCCACACTCACTGTTATCTCTTTGCTTTGATGGTTTCCCTCCCCGCATGCACACTTATAGTTAGTGCCAACCAGCTGTGGTGGGGGGAGTTGTACATTGATAGGCTTACCAGTTCTCCAACCGGGACAGAGTGCTAGACCTTTAGGAGAAGGAATGTGGGCAGGTGTAGCTTGTTAAACCTTAGAGCTATCTTAGGCATGTCTACTCAGAAGTAAGCCTCATTGTGTTCAGTGGGGCTTGCTTCTGAGCAGACATGCCTAGGATTGTGCTCTAAGGTTTAACAAGCTACACCTGCCCATATTCCTTCTCTTAAAGGTCTTGCACTCTGTCCCGGTTGGAGATCTGGTAAGCCTATACATTGATGTTTCTCAGGCTGCTGCAGTTTATGAGTGTGTGTGTCCATCTGCCACTATGTATATGTACAGATCTTTTTAAAAATATGTGCATAAAATTATATATATTGAACATATTGTTATATATATTGAACTCAGAATGAATAAAATTTACAGGATTAGGGGCATGTTTTATGTTGGGCATGGCCAACATAAAACAATAAAAACAAATTTATACAGTTAAAAACTCACATACAATGTTTCATCTAGGTTATACTAGACTTTATCAAGCAGACAGCTTAGCAATCTGAGGCAAGCCAGATGGTGAAAGCACCTAGCAGAGCACCAAACTTAAAAGAGAGAGAGTTACCACTAAGCCAGCTGAAGGAAATAATAATTAATGCATGACAGCAGTGAAGTTTCACATTCCAGTTAATGAGCAACACAAGGGAGTGAACCAGGATGGTGTAGTGGTTTGGGAGTCGGACTTAGACCTGGAAGATCCAGGTTCAAATCCCCGCTCAGCCACGAAGCTTCCTGGGTGACCTTGGGCCAGTCACTATCTCTCAGCCCCACCTACCTCACAGGGTTGTTGTGAGGACAAAAAAGGAGGGGAGGAAATATGTACACCACTCTGAGCTCCTTGGAGGAAGGGCGGTATAAAAATGTGAAAAATAAATAAAATAAATAAATAAATAAAAACTAAAGAAACTAATGCGGAGAAGGATAACAAGGGAATGTCTCCAAAATAAAAGATGACTAATAGGCGAAAGCTACCTGTAGTTACTGGATTAGGAAACTGCACAAGGGGGGATATCTCACACCAAGTAATAGCTGATACATAGGATGTATAACCAGGGAATGTCTTCAAATCAAAGGATCACTGACAAGAGAATAATAGCAGCCCCCAGTGTTGCTGGATAAAGGTTACTTTGGTAGGTAGTTTGTAGAACTATTGCCCTATCTGTCATTCATTCTTCGTTAATAACGATTGTGTTTATTGTGTAAAACGGTGACCACAGCCCAGCCTATCCCCCATCAACACAGAGGCTTATCAGTTACACGCAGCTCAAATCTGTCCTCGAGATATGCCAGTGTATCTCCACATACACAGGTACAATGACAGCCCCACCCCTGTAGGTGACAGATGCGCCACAGACGCTGATGCAATGCAGGAAAAATGCCACACCAGCATAGCTCCGATGTAGGCACAACTCCAGTGGCAGAGCAGCCAAAACAGGGAGGAGATTGGGGAGTAATGTGGGAGGGATATGGGAGAGGGGAGAGGGCGATGTCATCTCCTAACTCCCCTTCAGATGATGGACACACCCCAATGTCCTGTTAGGAGGAGGGCAGGGAGCAGCCCCTCCCCCAGGTAGAGGTACATCCGGAAACACCTGGAGAAGAGTGAGGGGACTCCTGATCCACCAACGATAGATCCAGAGGAGGGGGAAGGGCCCCCCTTAGACACCAGGGACCATAAAACACCAGTGAAGAGGCTGGCTAGTGGAAAGGCTGAGGAAAGGTACTGTGGTCTCAACAGTCCTCACAGGGAAGCTATCCAGACAGCCAAGAAGGCTGAAGAGGAGGTGGGGGGGGGGTGTTAACTGCCTCCCTGCCTGGGACTCTGAGGCCTTGGTGGAGTCCCCTGAGCCAGACACAACCCTCCGCCACTGCAGCAGGCAGGGAAACTCCCTTCATCAGGCAGCCACAGGTGGTTCCTAGAGCAGTCTGCCTACCTCTCACCCTTAGTGGAGCAACCCTGCAATGGGGCAGGGTTCACAACCAGAAAATTGCATCTCCTGCCACCCCACCCCATCCATTTTCCTATGATGGAGCATAGGATGCAGACAACATGGCACAGCCAATCACAGCTAATCTCAGTATGTAAGCCGCTGCTAGGAAGACTACAGCTCAGGTGATAGGGCACACAGCATAGGGCTATACTTCTCTGGTCCCTCAAAGGGAACTACGGTGATGGGAACCATGGTGAAAGGGAGCACTTTGCACAAAGTCTTGTCCCTCACAACCTGTATGGCAAGATATTTTGTTAACACACTTCTCAGAATTCTTATTGCAGCAGGTATTCTGCCCCAGGAGGACTCCACACACAAATGTTCAACTGGAATCTCTACCTCACCACCCCAACAGGGGAAGGACAATGCATCTCCCCATGGGTGGCAGTGGTGTCTGTTGAGGTGTTATTCATTCCTAGTGGCTAGTCAGGGGACAACCCCAGTGGTGGCCATGGCAGGCCATGCCTGCCACCGCCCCTGCTCAGTTTACCCTGGCAGCACTGGTGGATGTTATGATTGGCTCCTGGGATGTTGCACTGATGATACACCGACATGAGGAAGCCACTTCATGGATAACGGGCTGTGTTGGCATTTATTTCCATGAATGCTGAGGCATTACTGGGAAGGGCTGTGCCAGTGTTACAGGGAGGACTGCGCTGACGTGGCGTTGCCTGGATGAGCTAAGGATATGACCATTGTTGCAGTGGCATCACGATGCAGCCCCCTGTGACATCATCACCACTGGAAGTGATGTTGCTGCTGCCTCCGTAAATCCCTTCGGAGGCACAGGGCAGGAGGGTGGGCCAAACCAATTGCCGCCTCTGCCCACTGTTCCCGCCGCCAAAACAGCATGGTTGTCGCCCCCCCATGTCGCTATGTCACCCCCCTGCTTGTCGCCCGGGAGCCCTCCACCCCCCTGGTGATGCTTCTGCATTGTTGCACTGATGTTGGTGCACCGTTGGCGGGCGTGGCGTCCAAATAGGATTGTAGCCTAAGCCTAATAATGGAGAATAGCAGTCCTCCCTGTTACACTGGCACAGCCCTTCCCAGTAAATGTCTCAGCATTCAGAAATGCCAACACAGCCTGTCAGCCATGAAGTGGCAAACACGAGCTCCACCTTCCAGCTGGAGTGACTGCTCCACATGTTAGCTGCCTACGGAGAAGCTCCTACCTGAAATCCTGTCTTGGCTGCTCTTGGACTACATTATTGCCTGGGATTTCCAGCTGACACATGCTGCTGACTTTAATCTACTGCTAGACTGGAATTTGCAGCATCTGTTTACCCTCATTTTCCCACCCATTCCCCTCCAGCTTAGCCAGATGTTCTGTGAAGCTATTTGGAGCTAGCCATGGTGAACATTCAGGAATTTCAGAGTTCTGTACCGTGCCAACACAATTGCACCAGCAACAAACAACCCCCTTTTTAATTGGTGTCCTGGGAATTGATTAATGAAGCCTGTCTATAACTAAGTGAAATTCAAAGTTTGGTTCTAACTTCATCTAGGCTGAAAAACGGCCAAGCTGGCTGGTTGGGCAGTTTCACGCAGCACAGGATGTTTACAACAGTTGACTCTTGGATCTAGATAAACTTGCTACCATTTGAGGAAGTCGAGTTTATAGCCTCTTAGAGCACATGGAAAAGCTTCTCCTATTGACCATAGAATGACACGTTCTGTGACTACTCCCTGGTTTATTTAAAATAATAACTGTAGTGGCGTCCCTAGAGTGGGGGGCAGTACTGTCAGTTGCACACAGGTCTACTCAGCGTTACACAGTGGCCCCGCCCACTCACCGTTGGAGCCGTTCCAAGCAGCGAAGGCATCGTGCAGGAGACTCCTTGCACGTTGCCTTCGCTGCTCGGAATGGCTCCGACAGTGAGTGGGCGGAGCCACCTTGTAACGCTGAGCACAGTAACCAGTGTGCAACTTACAGTACCGTCCCCCACCCTAGGGACACCACTGAACAACTGTGCTTCTGACCAGCGAATGGTGGGAGGGAGATTACAACCCATTTACCATTTACAAAAGGTGAAACTTTAGAACAAGGAAGTGTCTCACAAAAGGCATTATAAATTGTACACTGCCAGCATAGCTAACATATCCAATGTCATTCAAGCCCAATCCTAACTAAATCTCCACATGTCAATGCAGCGGCAGCAGCGCAGGCTACGGTGCATCCCACAGGGGATTTTCGACTGCTGGAAGTTTCCTCAGGGTAAGCCAGCAGCTGCTGTGGGTCAACTCGGACCTGCACCAGCGATATCACTGGTGCAGGTCTGAGTTGATCTGTGCAGGTGGATCAGGCCCAGGAAGCAGGCTAGGATTCGTGTGCACTACTGCCGCCCAACCCGCCACCCTCCCAGACCCAATCCGCCCACCTTGCCCCATCTCCTCCGTGAAACATTTTTTTTAAATCAGCGCTATGGCAAAAAGTCCACATGGTCAGACAAGTTGTCTTGTGGATTTTCCGTCTTCTTGCCTGGCTTCCTCAAGAACAATAGCTCTTAGCCAGCCCTCCTACTGGGATTGACATGTGCCCGCTGATTAGGCCTCCAAGCTACCTATCCAGGTCAAAGGATAGGTAGGGATACTCAGGTGGTTGTAAACCATCCAATCAGATGGACTTGTGAAGCTTCCCAAAGGCAACCTACTTCTGCCTGGGTTTCCTAGCCTCTAGCCTTAGAGGTTGCAATGCGCAAACTTCTGTTTTCCCAGTAAATCCCAGTCCCCCCAATTGAAGGGAGAACAGAGAGTGGGGTGCCAATTGGTAACCATGAGGCTCTGCGCCTGCTTTGCCTTCCATCCCATTTCTTCGCAAAACAACAAAAGACTGGAAGTGTGTTATGTACAGCCAGGGTGGCATCATGGGTCAGCCAGCTTGGACGTTGACGGAGGGTCCATGCTCATCAGGGGCCCCAGGGCTGAACGTTTGGAACTGGTGGCAGTAGTAGAGTGCAGTAGAGTGTGCACTTCTACCAGAGAGCAGAAGGGAGGTGCTATGGGGGCCCAGGGCAGGACTTTCCCCCAGGGCTGCTGGTGCCAACACTTTGTAGATTCTCACATCCATGCTGTTCTACAACTGTGGGACCACTGGGACCGGCAACGTCTTCTTTGGAGTGGCTCCTCTTCAACTCTTCCAAATTCCAAAACCATTATTGGCATCTTATATAAACAAACATACATAAACATCAACACGAAGCTTCCTGGGTGACCTTAGGCCAGTCACTATCTCTCAGCCCCACCTACCTCACAGGGTTGTTGTGAGGACAAAAAAGAGGGGAGGAAATGTGTTCACCACTCTGAGCTCCTTGGAGGAAGGGCGGTATAAAAAAAAATGTGAAAAAATAAAATAACATAGACATAAACATATGTCCATGGCCCTTAAACAATAGCCTAGGCCAGTGATGGCAAACCATTAGAGCTCGATGTGTCAACATTTTTGAAAATGCCTAACTTGACTCTGTTGGTGTGTCGCCCCCCCCCTTTGACTATTGCTACTTTTACTAGTAATTTTGAATTGAATTGAAAACAACTATAGAACACGTTGCATTTTATTTAACATCAATTAGTGACTTTTTTGTTGCTGAATTTTACTAGAGAATAATTTGAAAGAGGTCTGCCCAAACCCCTGCCCTAAAAGACAAGCCTGTAAAATATTTGCAAAAAAGTAAGGTGAGTCGGGGCCCTGGGGGAAACGCCGGCATATCACCCAAAATGACCTTGTGTGTCACCTGTGACACGCGCGTCATAGGTTTGACATCACGGGCCTAGGTCAATACACTAAAACTTTATACTTTAAAACATTATAATGCCATTTATAAGTTAACAAAAGCTATACAACAGAAATACGCTTTTCCCTCCTCTTAATTATAGCGTTCAAATAATAGGCACCTTTTCTGTTAACTCCACTTCAGTCCCCCCAACGATAAACCAAACCTTATCAGGGTCAGCGCAGCCCATTTTCTTAATCAAAAGATCCTCAAGGTAAGCCCTACTCAGGTCAGAATAGAAGGGGCAGTACAACATAATATGCTGCACCGACTCCACCACCCCAACAGAGCAGGAACAACATTCCTACTTTCAAGAAGAATACCCCTAAATCTACCGGAAGTCATGGCTGATGGAAAAACGTTTCTAGCCAGTGAAAATGCCCTACGCTCACTGGGACATTTCAAAATTAAGAGCTATTCTGCCATATGGCCGTAGCTGACCGCAAGGTGTAATGAAAGAGAGGAACAGGTCTTATCAGTATCACTCCACAACTCTTGCTGGTCTATATCTTGCAGTCTACTTTTACTTCAACTCTTCAGTTTAACCCAAATTTTGAAAATGGCTGTTTTGAATTTTGGATTATACAGAATCTTGGACTTGATAGAAATGGTGAGGTTAAAATGTATATGAAAATTAAAATGGAAATTCAAGTGGGCCAATCACCACCACCACCACCACCACCAGCAGCAGCAGCAGCAGCAGCAGCAGCAGCAGCAGCAGCAGCAGCAGCAGCAGCAGCAGCATTTACAGTATATACCGCCTTTTCTTTGGTCATTGGATTTCTCCTCCGACTTTAATTCATAGGCGGTTTACATAGGCAGGCTTTCTAAACCCCAAGGGGTTTTTACAATACAATATGTTCTAGTCTTGCATAGAACCCTTCATTCTAGGGGGGTTCCTTCACAGTCCAGCCTCTCCCTGGTGTTCGTCTCACCATGCTTCGACTGACAGGCAACCTTGACTCCACCTCACAGAGGGTCTACAGCTTGTCAGTGGCATGCTGACAGCTCTCCGACAGCACATGGATACTTCTGGGCGTCCTGATCTGCCGTCCTTCAGAACTTCAGGCATATGAGATGGCCGCTCTACCAACTGAGCCAGATTTCCTGCCCAGTATACCTTATTTCAATTTTTCCAGATCCATAGTTTTGCACAAAAAAAGGTCCAGGACTTTTACAACACACTTCTAGGGTGCTTACTCCCTTTGAATACCTATGGGCAGCATTTCTCAAAGTCTTACAGGGGAGTTTACTCCCCTGTAAGTATTTGCAGGGGTGGGGCAATGGCACGCCAGGATCATGCCGCCACCAGGGACAAAAGGGGCATTTTTAGATTTACCAGGGGGTGTGCCGCCCTCCAGAGGGTGTGGGGGCCACGCCCCCCAGTGGGTCTCCCCAATCCTTGGAATGGCTCCCCCAAGGCAATTGAAGCCCACTTCCAGTTTACTTCTGGGTTTCGCTGAAAACTGAGTGGACTTCAGTTGCTTTGGGGGAGCCATTCCAAGGCTTGGGGAGGCCAGCTGCGAGGCCATGCCTCCATAGGGCAGCGCGACCCACTGTAAGTCTCAAAATGCCCCTTTTGTCCTTGGTGATGGTGTGATCCCGGAGCACTGTTGTCACCATCAGTAATTACAACACCCCCTTAAGGGGGCAGCACCAGTTCTTGCCTGGCATAGTGGGTCGTGACCCATCACTTTGAGAACCCCTGCCTTATTTATGTTGCCAACTTGAAAGCTAAGCAACTGAGATCTAGCTTATATCAGATACTTTTGCAAATTAAGGTCAACATGAACACAAGCTTTATGATATGCTGGGAATCCGACACAGAACTTGCCAGTGAGTGATACTGAGGAGAAACAGGCAAAACTTGGGGCTTCAGTGATCAAAGTCTCACTTTGTTCAACATAGACAACATGCATTTAAGGTTCTCCTACGGGTTCATGACACCTCAAAGACTTAAACATATTACAGTATGTGGATTAGTTCTGACCTCTGCTGGCATAGTTGTCAGCAACCAGGAACTTATCCACAGCTGTAGTTGGTAGTGATACAACTATTTTTGCTAATGGTCATCTCTGAAATAGTCTGTGGTCTCAGGCTGTCTCCAAATTTTACAACATCTGTTACTAAATCTAATTCATATGAATGGTAATCCTTGCATTTATAAGCATTTGGTTGTTAGCAGAGCAGAGGGATTAAGCAACCCCACACACATCAAAACTGACTTTAGTTAAGGGCTTTATTAGAACAAAGAGAGAACTGCATCTATAGTTACAAAGGCAGAAACAACAAGACTGGAAAAAGACATTGAATGAGAGTTCAAGCAGATGTAGGGAGAGAAGCAACCAACAAGCTTTTAAACCAGCAACAATCTCCCCCTGCTGGTGAAGGCCAACATCTACACTTGCTGACCATATACAGTACTGTACTGAGTGTCTCAGCTCACATGCTGTGGCTCCTATATTTAAAAACAAACTTTTTTCTTAAAAGGGTTTTCTCTCATGAACTAAAATGTGGTGCTATACTTAATCACTTGTGTATGAAGTACAATAATCTTCATGAGTAAGAACCTGGCTTGAATCCATGAGGAAGAATATGGCTGGTCAGTGGACTGGCTTCTCATTGCTAACATACAGGATATTACTGTTACATGACTCAGGTTCTGGAATACTACCAGTGGACCAGTTCAGATAAGGGCTGTCCAGCCCCACTCCCCACACAATTAGGAACATGAGAGTGTACACATTTTGGTTGCACTGCTCCCCTTCACATAATTGAGGGTGGGGTGGTTTGGAAGAAGCACCCCTCCCGTGTGCAATTATGTGAAGGAAAATGGTGCACCACCAAGAGAGGACTGGGATGTGCGCACTTACCACTCCCTAATCACATGATGCTCAGGCCCTGTCAGGAGTATTCTGTGAACAAACCCAAATTCTTTTGTTTGAAATTACTTGATAATGTCTCCAGGATGCTCATGTGGAATGTTGCTGCTTGGAACATTTTCATTTGTCTTTTAAATGTATGATGTTTTGATGTCACCTTTGTGAAATGTAATTACATATATTTTGACGATCCATGTATTGCTGTTAGATTTGGGTTCGCAACTTCGCATCCTCAGTACCAAACAATCCAGTCAGGAAAATACAGTGGTGGGTGCACAAGGTTGGGAACCACCCATCAATTATCTTTTCATCAGACCTATAAGGCCATTTTACTGCTCAATAAATTGATCTGCCTAATCCAGGAAACAACAAATGGAGATTTGCTTCTTCCACTTCAGTTTGTTAAATTCATCTTCACTCTGAATTTCATTTTCATCAGTTTTTATTTTTTTAGTTTCCCGTTATAAAACTACTGAAGGAAATCAGTAAAAAAAAATCAATACCATCTGCAAACAATCATGTCGCTGAAATAAGAACACAGAGAAACTGATTTACAAGCTGCAGTTTTTGATTTCCTTAAGTGCTGTTTTTTCAGCGGAGTCCTAGGGCACTAGTGCCAGCAGCCACGAGAGCCTCTGCCCAGTCTGGCAATAAACAAAGTTTGTGTTTGCAGACTTCTTGGTCACTTGGCAACTGTCATAGAAGTACAGAGGTTGGGTGTGGCACTGCAGCTGGGAGCACAGGATGGGAGCACAGGATGCATGATGATGCAGGCAATGCTCCACCCCAGCATGCCTGCAGGAACAAAAGCAGCTCTGAATGTAACAGGACTTAAGCCAAGAGGGGATCTCAGAACTAATGCTGCACTATGTATGTCCTCCTCCTTGGTGTCCTGTGGCAATACCTTCAGTTTATTTTTAAAAGCATTTTAGACCACTTTCCTACTCAATATGATTTACAATTCAAAATTCCAACAAAAATTCCATCTAAAATCTAATGTTAAAATGCAAATAAATGCTGACAGTGCACCATAAACACATAAGGAGAGCCTTACTGGACCACACCAAAGTTCCATCTAGTCCAGAGGTTCTCAACCTGTGGTACGGGTACCCCTAGGGGTACGCGGACCTCTTGCTGGGGGTACGCCAAGCCCTGCCCCTTATCTGCCCCATCAGCAGCTAATTAAATGTTAACATGGATTTTAAATTGTAATTCTTTTCGGAGCTCTTCTGTCTCTCTGATTTTGGTTTTGGGCTTATTTTTGCACTTTGGAAAATGTACTTTGGTGGGGTGGGGAGGGAGGAGCTGATTTTGGGAAGTGTAACTTGGAGAAAAAAAAAGGATCCTTGTCTGTCTGTCTGTCTGTCTGTCTGTCACACACACACACACACACACACACACACACACACACACACGAGAGTTAAGACATTTTTTCACATTTAAAATTGTTTTAGTACTTTTTAATTTAACGATTAATTACCTAATTAATGGATTAATCAGCAGTTAATTAGCAGGGGGTACTTCATAAAATTGGACCATGATAGGGGGTACCCGGGCCTCCAAAGGTTGAGAACCCCTGATCTAGTCCATCATTCTGTCAACACCTTCTAGGGCTGCCTCATCAGGTAAGATCAGAACTACTGCATATCAGTTCCTTGATACAGCCCAGGAGGATATAGTGATTGTAATAATATGATTGTAAATAATTTCATGGTCATAAGAAAAATATAATATGATTGAATAATATGATCGTAAAAGATTAATTCATGAGGTGTGGTAAGAAAAGAAAATTGGAGAGCAGCAGCTGGCTCCAGTCTGCAGTGGGAACTCCTGCAGTGTGCAGTCTGTTTCAAAGACGCAAACTGTCACATTGGGCTGCTCATTCTTCATAATTTGCCAATGACACCCAACATTATCACTTCTTTCCATCATATACCAGTGAGACTGCTTGAGGTTCTAAATACCAATAATGGACTCCAATGAACTGAATGAGGGCAAACAAACTTTGCTCCTGGTTAATAGGTCTGTAGCCAGACTGGTGCCAGGTATAAAGGTAAAGGTAAAGGTATCCCCTGACAATTAAGTCCAGTCGTGTCCGACTCTAGGGTGTGGTGCTCATCTCCATTTCAAAGCCGAAGAGCCAGCGTTGTCCGAAGACGCCTCCGTGGTCATGTGGCCGGCATGACTCTCCTTGCCGCAGCGCATACCATGCGGCTGGAACACGGAGCGCTGTTTACCTTCCCGCAAGCGGTACCTATTTATCTACTCGCATTAACATGCTTTGGAACTGCTAGGTTGGCAGGAGCTGGCCAAGCAACGAGTGCTCACCCCGTCGCGGGAATCGAACTGCCGACCTTTCGATCGACAGCTTATGGGTCAGTGGTTTAACCCGCTGCGCCACCCGCTGGCCTGGTGCCAGGTATAGCAGGTCACAACATCCTTGTTAAAACAGCTACACTCACTGGCTTCTGAGCAATTTGTAGGTCCAATTTGAAATGTTGGTCATGATGACCATTTATGACCCTAAACAACTTGGAACCGGGATGCCTTAGTTATTAAGTACCACTTTTTCCCATATGAACTTGCCCATTCCTTAAAGAGGAACTTTAAAGGCTCATCTCATCACATCTCCTTATGAATTGCATTTGGTCAGGATCCGGGAGAGGGCCTTCTCAGTAGTTACACCCAGATTGTGTGGGGGGGGGTGTTCAAAGAAGGAGCCATCTTGCTCTTTCTTTTCAGTGTAGAAACATTGCTGTGGTATCACTGTCAGACCTTTAATCTGCAATGTTGAACATTTTTAACTTCTTGATTGATTTTTATGTCTTCTGCTGTGAGTATTGTATTGTGGTATTTTAATGTTTGCATTATTAACGTTAGCTGCCTTAGGTGTATCTATGGAAAGATAGATGGGACATGAATATTTTAAAATACATAAAACAACATTTTATTCCCTTGCAACAAAAACCACTACAGATCTGCATTTTTATTCAAACTGGGCCGGCCCTGTTCTACTATGTTCTTCAAAGGTCATTTGTTGAGCTGGGAAAAGGAATTATGTCACTTGCCTAGGACCTGAAGTAGAAATGCCGACAAAATATTTCTGTCCACACCACATCCAAATGTCATGGAATTCTAGTGTCCAAGGATACCCAGTTAAAACAAACTCTGGTGGGGGACCCAAGCAAACTGAGTTTAAGAATATCTAAGTGCCTGGGAAAGTGCTGCAGTGGAAGGAATCTCTCTAGTCCAGGGGTTCTCAACCTGTGGTACGGGTACCCCTAGGGGTACGCAGCCCTCTTGCTGGGGGTACGCCAAGCCCTGCCCCTTATCTGCCCCATCAGCAGCTAATTAAGTATTAACATGGATTTTAAATGTTAATTATTTTCAGAGCCCTTCTGTCTCTGATTTTGGTTTTGGGCTTATTTTTGTACTTTGAAAATGTACTTTGGTGGGGTGGGGGAGGGAGGAGCTGATTTGGGAAGTGTGACTTGGAGAAAAAAAGAGATCCTCTCTCTCTCTCTCTCTCTCTCTCTCTGAGTTAAAGAAGACATTTTTCACATTTAAAATTGTTTTAGTACTTTTTTATTTAATGATTACCTAATTAATTGATTAATCCAAATCATTAGCAGTTAATTAGCAGGGGGTACTTCAGAAAATTGGACCGTGATAGGGGGTGCCCGGGCCCCCAAAGGTTGAAAACCCCTGCTCTAGTCTTCTCCCAACAGCTGAGTGAGGAGTTGAAAAGGAGCTTTGGTACATGTTTTTGCCAGTGAATTTCTGGCACTTCACCCTTGTGCTCATGGTCTTCCTTACCACTCATTCCCTGCCAGAACCACAGACTAGGAACGTTAGCTGCAAGTGTCCAGCATCTGAGTTTGCATTTTTGCAATGAAAACTGTTCAGTTCCAGAAGCAGGAACTCTTTCCCTCTGAAGAAAGCTACCAGAACATTTCAATCTGAGTCACTATCTAATCCAGAGGGGAGGAAGAGGAGGTGGTAATGTGCACTGCACTATTACTAAGTACTATTAACAACCACCTTGAAACTCAAAACCCACACAAGGTTTTTAGGTTGTTTCTTTCAGGGGGGTGGGGTGGGATGACAACTGCAAAGTTGATTGGAGCAGCAGTGGGGGATGATCAATATCATCACTGATCAGGGAGGAGGTGGTAAACTCCCCTCTGGACCGGTTTTGCAATCACAATCCCAGGGGCCCTCCTATTCCCTCCTCCAGTAGGTGGGAAAGCAGCTGGGGGCAATTTTGATCACTCCTCCCCCGGTGGTGGTGGTGGTGGTGTTGTTTATGTGATCAGCTTCACAGCCCACTCCCACTAACTTCCTTAAAGAGAAAAAAAACATTTAATGGTGTTAGAAATTACTGTACTACTTCCCCACATCTGGTTACATCTTGTTGGTGACATATGTTGAGATTTCCAGCAAAAAGTTCCTCATTCATACAAAATGCACTTCTTGCAGCAAAGGTCACTCTAGTTTTAAAAAAGTGTTGTTTTTAAAGATGAACAAAAATTATGTTGTGCTATCCAAAAACACCCCTACAAATCACTTAGTACTATTACTTCTCATTTCATGCAAAGAGAAAAAAAAATAGCTCAAGGAATCACAAATTATATGAGATATAATTGAGATTGTAACAAGCCATGGAAACCTGCATACAACAATTTGCAGCGAGATCGGAGGTATGGGTAAAGAAGCCATGTCAAAGTTTTGTTGAAGAGACCAATAAAAATTTTTATTCTTACCAAAGGTCTGTTGAAATTCTTTAAGCTCAAGACTCCAGCAACTGGAGAAAGAGGGGCGCATAAGATTATCAAACAGGCAGGAAATATAAAAAAGTCCACAGTCTACTTGCTACGTTTCTCCCCGCTTCAGGGGTTTCCTCAGGCAAAACTGGCCGTAGCCAGCAAATGTTTCCGATACCCAAAGGAGAAGAGCTGAATTTAAACTGTAACTGCCAATTAGAAGCCAAAGCTGTCAGCTGATTGGCAAACCTTTGTGCTTTATTAGAGGAGACCAGAGCTGTCAAAACTTATGTGGCTGAGAGTAAGCTTGACCACGTTGGTAAATTGTTCGTTCTGCCAGGTGTGTGTGTGACGCGCCGGGGATCCCAGCGCGTCACCCCCCCGGTACACTCACCCCCCCCATCCCGGCACATCACCCCCGGAGCCGGCAGAACGAACTGCATCTTCCTTGGCGGCTCGGCCGCTTCTGAATAGGCCAGGCAAGGCTTCGAGCAGCATGCGCACAACACCGCTCAAAGCCTTGCCCTCAGAAAGGCCGAACAAAGACCCGATCTTCTGCCCTTCTGAGGGCAAGGCTTCGAGTGGCGTTGTGCGCATGCACCGCTCGAAGCCTTGCCCTGGTGTAGGCTTCCAGGCTCACCCTACCCCCGGTGTAGGGTTGCCAGGCCCCAATGGGCATCCTTAGATGTACGTCAGCTCTTGAGGGCATACATCCGAGGACGGCAGCGGGGAAAGGGCCACCAAGTCCGGGAATGGGAGTCCCCACCCCCTCCCGGGCTGGCTCGCCCAATGACTGCCCTCCCTTGTAGCCCAGCACACCCTCCCTCCGCCCCTGCACCGACTGGTGCAAATCTTACCTGCACTGGCAGTTGCAGGGTCATCCAGGAGGCGGAGTACGGACTGTACGGACAGCCCTTATTCCACAGGCGCCGAACACACTTTACAGCACGTTTACAGCACCCTCTGCCTGCAGAGCGCACACTTTGCAGGCGGCCACTTCTGAAGGATTGTGCTGTGAGCTGCGCATCAGAACTGCCCTGGTTGAATCTCATCTCTACCATGTACATGCTAGTTGGCCTTAGGTAACTCACCACCCCCACCCCCAGTCTTAGCTCCTCAGCTGCATGATGGGGATAATATTTAGGGTCAATGTAAAACGTGCGAAGCATCCTCGGGATTGTGGTTATAAAATACAGCAGTTGTAAAAAAAATGTTTAAAATCTGTATTTAAAAATGTATACGACTTTGCAACATTTTTAAATACAGATTTTAAACATTTTTACAAACTGCTGTATTTTATAAACCACAATCCCGAGGATGCTTCGCACTTTTTACACTGTAGCCGGTTATAACAGTTTTCGATCCTTTTTATTTAGGGTCAAGCCAAATGTGGCCCTAAATGCATAAGGCAGCCATCCTTCCAGGTTTGGCTGTTGTTCAGTAAAAGTACATGGGGTGGAAACAGGCTCAACCCATGGTGGGGGCATGCATGGGGGACTTCAGTTCTGATCCTGATCATTGTCCCTCCCCTGCCTGCTTTTTTAAGGGGAAAAAAAAGCTGTCACTGAAAGGTTAGGCCGGAGAGTTTGTTTTATTTATAGCAGTACAGTACTGTATTTCTAGGCTACTTTTCCACCCAGTAGGGCATTCCAAGCAGACTTGCTGTTAAAAGTAGTTGCTATTGCTGCCAAGACAAACTCCCTCAGTGGCTGCCTGGCTGAGCCAGCCCAGTCCTGCTTCTGCTGCCACCATCAGTTCTGCTGCAGAAAGTGCCTAAAATTTGGCCTGCAATGTGCACTCTATGACTCCCTGCTGGTGGGCTGACCATCATGGATGTAGGAAATACTGTACCAGATACTACATTTATTGATTTTACTGTGTAAACCCAATATCCAATATAGTTTATTAACAGTCAAAGACTAGCATAACATAACACAGCAAAACACGACATCAACAAAACTTCACTTATCAAGGGGAGGGGGAAAGGAAGTTTTTAGCCAAGCCTAAGTTATGACAGGTGGGAAACACTACACAAAGGGGGGGGCAGATAAACAGAGCATAGATCGGCATTAGAATTTTCCCTCGTTACTGACGAGTTACTCTTACGGGTTTTACAAGCAGCTGCCAAAAAGCTTGCACACCGGATTGTGAACCAGGAACTTTTTGGCCCAACTTGGCCAACTCCACATCAGTCAGACTGGAGTATTTCCTAATAAAGGAAAAAATAAACCTAACACGCAGCCCCTGATAAATGGACAGCGAAACAGGACATGCTCTATTATCTCCACTTCTCCCAAATCACATGACAGACCCTTTCAGGTATCAGGGTCCTTCGAAAACATCCCTCCAGAAATGCCAAGGGGAGGGCTCTCCACCTGGCCAAAAAGAAGGCCCTCCTGTGCATAGGGAACTCTAGTACTGAGAGAAGCAGCCGGCACTAGTTTATATCTAGTGTCCTCTGTAGCTAAACTGTGTATAAGTATTAATAATAATACTCAAAGGATAGGCAGTCAGTACCATCTGTGTTCCAGCCGCATGCTACGCGCTGCGGCAAGGAGAGTCACGCCGGCCACATGACCACGGAGGCGTCTTCGGACAATGCTGGCTCTTCGGCTTTGAAATGGGGATGAGCACCACACCCTAGAGTCGGACACGACTGGACTTAATTGTCAGGGGTCACCTTTACCTTTAAGGTCTTTACTTACCATCAAACCACAACTGAAGCTGCTTCTTTTGGAGGACCTCAGGGCAAGATAGGCTTTTGGGGCCTAAATACAGAGCGAGAACCCCAGATTCACCCAACACCTGTGACCGGCGATGGTTTGCTATGGAGGAGCAGGATTTCAGCCTTTGGCAAGTGTGAATGGTGAGCTGCTGTCCTCTGAACATCCTCCCATCTCCAATAAGCCTGCACTGAAAGTGCTGAGAAAAAGCTCCCAGTTGCCACAGCTGTTATTCAAAATGATTTTAAAGGCACAGTGACTCTATGCACTTGGAAGTGACCTTTCTTCTAAAGAGAACAGAGGTGGTTTTTTATACGAAGGTTTTAAATGCACAGTGCCTCTGAACACACATTGCTGAGGTCTAAACAGAAAATGGGCAAGATCATCTTGCACCGACTCCTTCCATAGCAGGTAAAGTGCTAAACTAACTGGAGAGACCCTGACTGAAGTCACTACCTCACAACCTATCTCAGGGCTATTGCAAAGATAAAATGGGAGAGAAAACCATGCACACCAACTTGAGCAACCTGGAAGAAAAGTAGGATAGACGTAATAAATAAATCTGAGTGCTTGTGTTCATCAGTCTGTAATTTATTGAGGTGTTGTAAATCAAGTGCACTGTGAAGGGATACATTGCAATGTAAGTTGAAAGAAAATATTGAAATATATATGTATTCACATAGGATGAAATGAAGCTGAAATTTAAAAAAGAAAAATAAATTTGCTACAGAAGCAAACCAGCATTTCAGCAGGACACTTCAGAATGAAACAGCATACAAGTAAAGAATGAACTTGTCCTCCCTAGTTCTGATCAGAATCTCTGCATAGGTGTTTTTAAGAGAAAGAGGCACTTCTGGTTAGAAGGGCACCTTTAGAACGTGCATTTCAGCACGCATGTAGTTTGGCTCTACAAGAGATGAGGGGATGTGGTGTAAAGAAGCAGTAGGTAGATTGATTCACAAAAAGGAATGGGATTTTTCAGGCATTAGAAATATGGAGTTGGGTCAAGTAAGTTGACCAAACTTAAAAAAAACTGAGCTACATTTCCTACACATGCTATATAAAGATAACACTCTCCTACTTTACCAGGTTCTTATAAGGATAACCAAGGATATATGCAAAGTCTTTTACATATTTAACATGGCTCTCACTTCTGCAAGTCTGAATATGTAACAATGTTAAGGGTCTTTGGCGAGAGACCTTGTCAAAACCTTTTTACAAACTTTGGTTTACCTTCACAACTTCTTCTCCTCCCACATTCTGTAGAGCTCCAACACTAGGTCATTTGTGGTCATTGTTCTAGGGCAGCTCTTCGGCTGTGCCTGATGCAATTTTTCATAGAGATACATAGACTCTATCTATCCACACCACAGTGTATCCACATACTGGACAGAATTGAAAGTTGTAGTAATATGGCCGCTAAACAGTTAAGTCTTAGAACTTCTATTATAGCATAGAGCAGGGGTGGACAAACTGTGGCTACTGAGTTTGGCTCCGTTATACTCTTCGATGTATAATATGCGGTTCTTGGAAATATGTTGGCTGAGCTCCTTTTTGCATCACAATTAATATAAAAGGTAAATAAGAATTTTTCAAGCTTTATAATGATTTACCAGATATAAACTGAGAGTCCACTGGATTAAAACATAAATTTAATGTTCATGGTGAGTAAATATATTTAACAATTTAAATGTTTTGCGGCTCTTAAACATCTCTCTTACGGCTCTCAAACGTCTGAAGATTATTTATGTGGCTCTTACATTAAACAAGTTTGGCCACCCCTGGCACAGAGCTAGATTCCACCTTTAGCCTTTCTTTCTTTCTTTCTTGTTCCTTTTAGCTGCTAACTTAATTGTGTTCTGCCTTACAATAAAGGAACAGGCTTGTTCAGTTGCCATAAACAGCAAGTACATTTCTTCTGGAACACAGGGCCCTATACAAAATGAATGCATTTCTTACGTGGCAGAAAAGCATAACCACCAAAAGCCACTTGAAGGAACCACTTTAGGGGCATTCCATCCCCTACTGCCTGCACCACTACCTGCTGCTCACTCATTAGTGTTGCTTGGTATGCCTGGGACGAATCTGTAGTGCTGGTGAGACACGTGTCTCTAAGCTACATAGACAGTAGAAGTTGAGGACTGAGTCGGCTTACCAGATCTCGAACCGGGACAGAGTGCTAGACCTTTAGGAGCAGGAATGTGGGCAGGTGTAGCTTGTTAAACCTTAGAGCACAATCCTAGGCATGTCTATTCAGAAGCAAGCCCCAGAGTGCTAGACCTTTAGGAGCAGGAATGTGGGCAGGTGTAGCTTGTTAAACCTTAGAGCACAATCCTAGGCATGTCTATTCAGAAGCAAGCCCCATTGTGTTCAGACATGCCTAGGATTGTGCTCTAAGGTTTAACAAGCTACACCTGCCCACATTCCTGCTCCTAAAGGTCTAGCACTCTGTCCCGGTTCGAGATCTGGTAAGCCTAGGACTGAGGCACCAGCAGTTCTGGAGAGAGAAGGCGGCTGAGAATGGGTGAGCAAGCAAAGCAAACGAATGCCAAGGAGAGTAAGAGGCTTGCGAGTAAGAGTTGGAAGAAACTTAAGGGAAGGTAAACACTTGAGATTCCAGGGCTGAACTTTACCTCTAATTACAGCGCAATCCCATCCCAATTTCCAGTGCTGATGCAGCCGTGCCAACGGGGCGCACGGTGCCTCCTGCAGTGGGGAGCGGGACAGTCACGGAGACCTCCTCAAGGTAAGATATTTGTTCCCTTATCTCGGGGCTGCATTGTCACTGGAGTTGGTTAGGATTGGGCCCTTAATTAACTTTTAGATTCCACTGGAGTTGTTGCCTTACAGTGGTTTCTTTTTGTTGTTGTTTCCCAGACCTGATTTGTGTGTGTGAGTGATAATAAAATTGCAACTCAGCCTGGCCAGTGTGGGGAAAAGTGCTAATAAGGCTTTTCAGGACTCCTGTGCCTTTAATTTAAGCACTCTTTGTGGGTTCAGTCCATTTTATGGTTTCAATTTACCCTGACTTAGGGATTAGCAAGCAACTACCCTTTGAAATTCACAATGCAATCCACAGTGTCAGTTTTTGCCCTATGTCAGCTGCATGTCCCTGCAGGTGGTTTTGTTTACCAATTTCATCTCATTATTTATTTCTTTTTTAAAAAGTATAATTTTGCCATTTTAAAAGAGAAAATCAGTAATCAAAGACTCTCCCCTCATCATGAGAAGAGAGACTGGAGAAGCCAAGTATCATTGCTGGTGGTAAAAGCAAGCAAGCAAAGCCCAGAGAGGTAGATCGAAGGCCCTTCTAGTACACCTTGACACAAGGATAGCCATGCTGCCTTCTAGAGAGATTAGCAGAGGGACAAGGGTCATTTGTACAATTTGTTTTGCATTATGCACATGCTTTGAACATGTTTTCCTCACACCTTTGTAGAAAAAAATCTGTGTAGGGCAGCTTTCAGAGGCCTTCAAGTGTGAGAACAGATGCTGGTATGTTTATTATCAGCTGGAAGTGAGCTTGTGCTACATTAATCAGTAGCAAAGGAGGACAGAAGATCGGCATGCACAGCTCTTAGGAGTGCCGTGGACTGTCTCACGATTAGTATGAATGATGCCCTTCCCCTCACATGAACAAAGACTCCCATCACACTCCAAAGCACAGTACTTGTCAAATACTTTTATTACAGCAAAAAATAAAATAAAATAAAATTAGGCTGGAGAGGCAATTCAGGTTGAAGAAGCTGGTCTGCAGTTTGGTAGTGCAGGCTTTGCAAGGTAGATTTATTAGTGTTGCCTTGTTCCTACTCCTGGTTAGTGTTGATTGTGCCTCCTGCCCTTGGGCTACTGTCCCAGGCAGCCAGAAACACTAGGAGGGCAAGCCATTCTCCATAGCACATTACTTAATAAATCTGGCTATAAATACACTTCAAAACATTTAGAGAATCAAACCCCAGAACTGGTGCATTTGCAAGCAGACGAGAGTCCCACAACCTCCCACTACTAGTTTCTCCCCCTCCCGCTCCCCAGTGCAGGCTGCTTGACCTTACAACAAAGGGCATAAGTGTCCTTTGTGAGACTGCAAGGAGCAACATGCACAGATACTGCATTGTAAACACACAACAGGGATCTGAAGGCTACAAGTACTCCGACAAACTCAGCCTCTGCCTCCTCTCCCAAGTCATGACAGCACTTGTCCTGCTGGGATAGTATCAGCAAGGGCTCAAAACATCCACAGTGTTCTCACCAATACAGACTGGATTTCAAACAACAACTATATAATGCTTGCCAAGCATGCAGCAGGATCACGCTTGTATCCTCCTCCTAACATCTGCTCCCAGGGCAACGATGCAGCATAAAGAAAGCAGATCCCCCTGCTGTGGTAGGTGGAGATTTGCATACCAGCAGCACCCAGCAGCCACCATTACAGACTGAGGCAACTTGGCTGAAAGAGAAAAGCTCAAAACATCTCACCCCCTTTGCTAAGCTTGTTCATGGCCATGGGACTACTCTCTGCAAGTATGTACGCAGCTATTCAGCGGACAAGGGCATATTGGGGTCCAAATGCAGTCAGAACTGCAGTGGGCTGTGGGCTGCCCTTGGGACACAGTCAGATTTGTGCCACAGGGAACGATTTCTGTCAATGATGGCAGCTGAGATGTTTGCCCAGAACACATCTGCCATACCATGGCTGACTGGGTAAAATGGAGAGGGTCCCATGGCTGAGATATACCTCTGTATGATTCTATAGCATAGCCTTAATTACAAAACAGAGGAGGGAAGAGAGTGCCGGCCTGCCCAGAGAGGAGACAGCAGAATGAACACAGCTACCCCACCAACTGCTGCTACAAGCCCCAGCCAGCAGCTGGCTTCACTACGTCTAAAACACACAAGGAGGCTAGTCAAGAGAATGCAGTGCAAGTGGCCAGAGCAGAGGGGCGGACAGACAGACAGAGCACACTCTCAGGGCTGGTCCTTCGCCTCAGGCTCTTTATCGTAGATGTAGCTTCCAACCGCGCCAGTGTTCACTCCTGCAAAAAAACACAGAAGTATCAGTGGAAAGGAGGAGGAGGAGGACCAAAGGGTCAGATAAACATCTGCTAGGCAGGGGAGGAGCAGGTGCGATTGAAGGCTGCCTGGCTGTGTTTTTACAGGCAACTAGTACCTGCATAACATCCCAGTTCGGATTGGGACTGTGGTGGGGGTGGGGTGGGGGTTAACTCTTTGCCTCCATTGCAGTCTTGATTCAGACTGAGGTGCTCCAGGAGGTGCCATTTTACAAGGAAAAAGCTCCTATCCCTTTAAAAATAGAACCCACAATGGATAAAACTGAATCAGTTCTACAATGGTGGCAAAGAGTTTAACCCCCCCCCATGGTCCTGATCCCCCTATTGGTCCATTCCTCCCCCCCCCCCATGGTCCTGAGCCCTGTGCTACCATTTGAATAAAAACATACAGACACAGACCCAGTCACAATCCACAATAGTCTAGTTTGGTCTTATAAATGTGCGTTTCACAAAGGGTCAGCCCACACTCCATGCAACTAATAATTGAGGGTGCATACCCCCGAACCAACCTTGGCATGCCATTCAGCTCCACGTACTTGGGGGGGGGGAGAACAGGAACAAAATATCTGAACTACCCCATATCACATGGTTTAAAAACTAGCTTAAAGTAACTTTCACTTCTCTCTCCCTTAGCATATGGTAAGCCCAACTCCAAGCCAATTTCTTACCTTTTTTTTTTTTTGCTGCTGCCACAAAGGCAGCTCCATTAAAAAGCAACCTCCTGGTTTTAGTAATAGGCTATCTCTTAATGCCAGATGCAATGGAGTGGCGACAGGATACAGGTATCTTGTTGTATTTTGTGCTCCCTGAGGCATCTGGTGGGGCCTGGACTAGATGGGCCTTTGGCCTGATCCAGCAGGGCTCTTCTTATGTACATTTTAAATTTGGGGGGTGGGGGTGGCAGCTGCCTTCCTCCTTTTGCCCAACTCCTCCTGGTTTTCTGATCTGCCTTTTAAGAAGGCAGGGGACGGGGATAAGGGGCGGCGATGTGGTCACTCTAGCTGACCATATCTCCACTACTGGTTGCTGTTCCTACTCCCCGATTACTCAGCAGAGGGGTGGGAGGAAGCAGCACTTGCCTGGCAGTGGTGATGGTGGGTTTTGCTGCCTTTGGATAAGCATGGGGGTGGTCAAAGAAGGCGGTGGCCACTTCTATCAGAGTGCCGCCATAGACCTTGGGGATCACCAGGCTCATTAAAAGTACAGCACCGTAAGTGTACATCACACCTTACACAGAGTAAAAACATAGGTCCCTCCACCAAGGGGCTTACAATTTAGAAACTGTTTAGGGGGAGGGAAGGTGGATGGAAGCAGGGGTAAATAGGGGAAGCATATGTATTTAACTTTGTTACAATAGGGAATGGGGACTAAGGCAGAGCATCAAAGGTTTCACAGAAAAAGTGGGTTTTCAGAAGAGATTTGAAGGTTATGAGGGAGGCAGCATCCACAGGTATTTTGGGAAATGTTTCCAGGCATAAGGGGCAGCAAAGGAGAGAGGGCGAGTTGTCTGAGGGAACAGAACACCCTTGGACAGCTGATGGTAGTGGAGAAAGGGCCTCTCCCATTCCCTTCTCCTGCTCCTTCACACAGAAAGGCAACATCTCCACCATCTCCTTTCCCTCTCTCAATCTCGCCCGCCACTTGCTCTCACCAGAACCTGGCTCCGATGCTCTCCGTCAGTCTCCTCCTCTGCAAATTGATCCTTCTGATCGGGTCAATTTCTGCCCTGTCTCAAACCTCTTGCTTTTGGGTAAGATTAGATACTTGAGCATGTAGTGGGAAGCCAACTCGGGGTCATAGACGAAATGGATTGTTTTCGTTTCCAATCTGGCCTCTAACCCAGTTTTGGGATTAAAACTGCCTTGGTAGCCCAGGTGCTAGGCTTGAGGCATGAATGATGGAGTGCAACCCTGTCGATTCTCCCGAGTCTCTCAGCAGCTTTTGATACCATGGTAGATGGTATCCTCCTTAATCAGTTAGCTGGGGTAGGGCTGAGAGGCTTCATTTTATGGCAAATCCGGTCCTCTCTCACAGGTAGGTTTCAGAAGGTGGTGTGGGGGGCTGCTCCTGGACCCCGTGAACACTAGTTTACAGGATACCACAGAGCTCCATTAAATATTAAATGCTTTCTAATGTCTATAGGAAACCATTGGGAGCGGTCATTCATAGATTTGGCCATGGGCAATTCCAAGCTCTCTCTCTTGGCACCAATGGGCATTTTCTCTCTCTCTTGGCACAAAAGGCCAACAGCAGCTGTGGGGTAGGATCCAAAACTGGGCCAGGGCAGGCCCCTACGGGCTCAATCCAGCTGCTATTTGTGGAGTAAAAAACAAGCATGCTAGCCCCAATTACATGCTTCAAGTAACATTTAGTTTGACCCTATGTCCTCATACCCTACTGAAGCTAAGCCTCAGCATGTATATTCTTCACTTTTCCCTCCCTCAATCTCGTGTTGTCTTCCCATAAAATTACGTATAAAATTATGCATGGGATGGAGAGAGTGGATAGAGAGAAGTTCTTTTCCCTCTCCCACAACTAGAACTAGGGGACATCCACTCAAATTGAGTGGAGGGAGTATTAAAACAGACAAAAGAAAATATTTCTTTACCCAGCATGTAATTGGTTTGTGGAACTCCTTGCCACAGGATGTGGTGATGGCACCTGGCCTGGATGCCTTTAAAAGGGGATTTGACAGATTTATGGAGAAAAAGTCCATCACAGCTTACAAGCCATGATGGGGATAAGCAACCTCCTGGTTGTAGGAGTAGGTTTTCTTTGTGCCAGGTGCCAGGGAGTGGTGACAGGATACAGGTATCTTGTTGTCTTGTGCTCCCTGAGGCATCTGGTGGGGCCACTGTGTGATACAGGAAGGTGGACTAGATGGGGCCTTTGGCCTGATCCAGCAGGGCTCTTCTTATGTTCTTTGACACATTTTTACAACATAAGCTCCTCAGGCAGGGTTTTGTTCTCTGACTCCTCTTGTACTGTGTAAAGTGCAGTGAACATTGATGATGCCTACGTAACTATAATTATAATGAGTGGATCCTGTTCCAGAACTCTCAACCTCTTCCTTCCAACGTCACATCCATCTGCTAACCTGAGTTAATGGATGCAAGGCTGGGTTTTAACAGCAGGAATCAGAGAATAGGCAATGACAGGAAGTTGACCAAAGAGAATACCCCCGCTGTCGTGAAAGGCTTTGTCACCTGCTCCTTATGACCGCTGCAGTAGAACAGCCAACAAGCTGCCAATAATTTCAACAACAGCTCAACAACAGGGCTCACTGCACTATGAACAGAGGAGACGTTCTGTACCACCTCAAATATGCCCCTCATCAGGCTTTAGAGCAGGGCCTTATTAAAGTGAACACTAACTAATTGGCAGGACCTGCCTGTGCTCTAAGCAGGCAGCATAGAGGCAGTCTTGGCCAAAGGAGAGCCTTACACCCACCACCACCAGCAATCAACCCAACAGCTATGGTTGCTGCTGGGTCCTTGCTGCAGGGAGGGGAGGCAATGAAGAGAGATGGTAGGAAGGAAGCACAGATGCACACAGATCTTCCCCACCTGGAAGCCTTCACCCAGGCTGTCAGTGCAGTGGCACAGCTATATGAGGAAGCAGAGCAGAGGAAATGGTCCTCGCACTCTTCTGGCTTTCTGCCAGCTCCAATGCTGATGCTGCTGTTGCTGCTACTGCTGTGTCTAGAACTATCATGCCAGCCAGACCTTTCCACTCCCAGGCCTCCCATCATATGACTGACATTACACAATTATATTACTAGTAAAACAAAATACACATAGTAGCCTTTTCAGTTTGTCTCCCATCCTGAATTTGAATTTCTCCCCCCCCCCAAAAAAAAAATATATATATATGAATGGGATGGTACACAGTTGCCTCACCCATCCTTTTTTGGTCCCTTACTTAAGCAGTATTTCTGGAAAAGCCCATCTCCCCTCATGTTTCACTCACCCTTTGGTCCAAAGAGGATCCCATAACACGGTTTGTGGCAATAAGGCTGCCCATCATGCTGAAGGAGAGGAAATGAGAGAGTGCATCAGTGTAAGCCCTTCTACTCTAGCAAGGAAGCAGCCTTGTACTGTTAGCCCTGGAGTGAGATTTCCCCCATCCACCCTTCAGTCAGTATTTTGCATTGCTGTGTGTCAACACTCATCTGGTACTGGCCAGTAAGAAAGGCTCCCCAAGTTACACAGAGGCACTGGCACTAGGAGGCAGCAATGCTCAAGTAGCACAGAAAGCCACCAGTTTGATCCCCTGTGGAATCCACCTTCCTGAATGTAAAATGTAAACTCCCTGCCTTGCACACTTAGAAGCTACCTTGTGTCTGAGGACAAGTGCTACACAAGGATCAGGAGAGCTCAGGTGGTCTCTGTGACCAAAGCACCACCGGTGCCAGCAGAAATCGTGGCGAACATGGCTGGAGGCGCCTGCTGATTATATTATTAGGCACTGCTCAACCACAGAAGGCGAGAAGTTGTTGTTGTTCAGTCGTTAAGTCGTGTCCGACCCTTCGTGATCCCATGAACCACATCCCGCCAGGCTTTCCTGTCCTCCATTATCTTCCTGAG
The DNA here is from genome assembly GCA_026170595.1 of Plestiodon gilberti rubricaudatus. Taxonomy (NCBI): domain Eukaryota; kingdom Metazoa; phylum Chordata; class Lepidosauria; order Squamata; family Scincidae; genus Plestiodon; species Plestiodon gilberti. Next base: position 102,561,855 of record JANXHW010000004.1, on the reverse strand, counting down.
TTCACTCATTGTCATGTTCGTTGCATCGGTGACGCTGTCTACCCATCTCATCCTTTGCCTTCCCCTTCTCCTTTTGCCTTCAATTTTTCCCAGCATCAGAGTCTTCTCCAGAGAGTCCTCTCTTCGCATTAGGTGGCCAAAATATTTGAACTTCAGCCTCAGTACCTGTCCTTCCAGGGAACAGTCAGGGTTGATTTCATTTAGGATTGACTGATTTGATCTCCTAGCAGTCCAAGGGACTCTCAGGAGTCTTCTCCAGCACCACAATTCGAAAGCATCTATTCTTTGGCACTCAGCCTTCCTTATGGTTCAACTCTCGCAACCATACATTGCTACTGGCAAAACAGACATGCGAGACTGAGCCACCAGGCGGGAATGCCAAATGTCCATACAAGGACCAGACAGGAAAATGGAGGGGGTGGAGTCCTGAAGAAGAGGCAAGGACAGTGGAAGAGAATCCAGGAGTGATCAGGAGAAGTGCGAGGCAGGGTGGTAGTCTGTCTGGGAAGGATTCCCCAAGAACAGAGGGAACATGTGGTGAGCCTTCCAACCTCAAAAAGAGGGCTGCTCTGGTGGAGCCCAACAGCTGGATTCCCTGACTAAGTAGAAAGAACGGCTCACACTTTAGCAAGAGATCACTTGGCAGGGATGCAAGGACTATGAGAAGACAGGACTGAAAGGGCAAAGAGGACACACTCTCTTCCCAAGTCACTGTACCTAGATTTCTTCCCAGCCCACAGGTGTACACATCTAACTCCTGTTGCGTATATACACCCTTGGGTAAAATGCTTTAAACCAAACAGTTTTATTGATGAGCAACTACCATAGCTGAGCCCAATACTTAGAAACAATGGAGTTTTAGGCCCCCTATGGTGTAAAACTACCCTCATGGAAGGAGGCTAACCATGTTGACAGCCCCACACACTATAATTTCTCCCAGGGGGTAAGTTAGTGCAGAAGATTCCATAAACCTTGGGTCTCCCAGGCCAAAGCAAGAAGGGACATATTGTGCCTGAATGGAACAGGTGATCTCCAATGGAACCTGGACTTCTCCAAGGAATAATACAGAACTCTGGCTGCTAACTCTTCCTGGACACAAGAGGGCACCTTCACTCTTCTTTACTTGTTCCCCTGCTGCATACAGTAGCTATGCTATTGTAGACATGTAACAGAAGAATGTTTTTTGCTTGCTTTTCAGATAAAGAGCAAAGCAAGCATTAACACCAATACAAATGCCAACTTGTAGCTGTTGGAATTTTGGCTACTGAGCAGGGCTCAGTCTCAAAGAGTTGGAAAACCAGCAGCCAAAAAGAAAATCCAAGCAGGGCTGAATCTATCTCTGAGCTGTAAGGGTTAGTTCTTGCATTACATTTCTTCTATAAGGAGATTAAACACTGCAGAAAAAGCACCGACACACACAAGTGTCTATTTTGCCATGAGGTGCACATTGGATGGGTTGCAACACCCCTCTTCAATCTGGAAAAGCAGTCACATCCCTCAGAACTGAACTCATTTTCCTGTCATCTTCCAGACCCAGCAGATTCCATGTGAATTCTTCACATCCAAATCTGCGATAATACAATTAGCCTGCTAATCTGCGACTAGTGAGAGTTGATTGTTCTGTGCCTTTTTCTCAATTTTTTTTTGTTGATGCACCCCCACAAACTTTATTTTCAAGCCTTCTCTGAGGGTTAGGCTCATATATTATATTTTCCCTTCACCGAGGCCAACTTTGTAAGAGAATGCATAGACGTTAGGCAGTGTAAGAGTTTTATATTGCTGTGGATGAATACATTAGACAGCTAATATACAGTATATAGTAACCAAAAAATTAATGCACCTACAGTGGAAAACAAGAAAAACAGCCTCACTTCTCGATAAATACAGCGAGACCAAAATTACCTCTGAATAAATAAAAAATAATGATCATTCAGAGAAAAAAAAAACACCACACAGAAATGTTGGTTAAGAATCATTTTATGGCAATTTTACCACATTAATCATTCATGCAAGAATCAGGCCAAAATTTGCTACAGCTCCAAATCATGTCTCATTTCTTCTTAGCCCAGAAGATGCAACAGGTCAGCCAGCCCAATCTCGAAGACACTTGCATAATAAGCAGATGGAGTTTGAGTCTAAACCCATGGTGACTTACCTCAGCATGGCCTCCAGGGGTTAGAGTCTTCCCACAGCGCTCGCAACGTAGACAGGGGCGGTGCCAGTCCTTGCCCAGTGAAGTCACCTTTTCAGCTAGAACAGACAAGCAGCTACATGCAAATTCATCTCTTTTGGGGCATGAGAATTTCCAAGCCCGCCCTCACTGCTTGTGCCTTGAAAGGGACGCATCAGACAGGAGAGCTCCAAGAAACCAGATGGACTATGTTCAAAGAAGTTCAAATATCTGAAGTGCACCACAGAAGAAGCACACAATGCTGTATGAGGCACAATTACCAGTATCCTGAGAATTTGTTTTTTTAAAAGCAAGTTTCTAGCCCTTATAGACAGACTTGCAAAGATAGACTTGCAAGTCTGTGACCAGCATCTGGTGAAATCCTGAAGGCTAAACGGGCACGCCATAGATTTCTAGGGGTCAAGAGGTGAGACGCAAGAGTCCTACAGAGCTCATAATAAGCATAATTCTGTCAAGGCCCTAGAGTGTTTCCCATGCAAAACCAGGACGATACAGCACCCTTAACCAAAAACAATCAAACATTATCCATCTCTTTCAGATAGCAACCATCTCTGGCTGTGGGTATTAGCAGTGCTGCCTTCACAGGGCCACGAAAACTTAGTAAGTTCAAGAAGCATAGAGGGCTAGATAGGGAGTCTGGACAGCACTCACCAAAATAGACCTTCTTTGAGCAGCGTGGGCAGACGTTGGGCTCCCCAGTAAAGGTGGTGATGCTAGAAGCTGAAACAAAACAGGAAACAAGCATGAGTGTCCAAAAGGTGCCCGGCTTGGGGACCAAGAGGGACAAACCAGGGACAAATCTAGTCCTCCTTGGAAATAGGCAATCTCAAGGCAAAAAGCTTTGTACCCAGCAAACTACAAGTTCGTTCTCTCTCTCTCTCACTCACTCACTCACTCACTCACTCACACACACACCCTTCGCTGCTGAATTCAAGAGAACCTGAATTCTACAACCTTTAATGAAGCCAATATGCATAATTAGTTCTGTATAATTTGATGAGCAATGTTTTGCTATTCAACATCATTCTAATTTTACTAGTCATGGGGCTGGGAGCCAGGAGCAAACTGTGCAGAGTCCCACCCTCAGCCTCTGGAAAGCCCACACATGTGCATGCACATCCTTCTGAGATTTTAGTCGGCATTGCCTACACATTTTCAAGCATAGACTAGAAACTTGCTGTTGTTTTCTTTTTTCAAGTGAAAGCCGATAATGTCAGGAAGCTGAATTCTGCCAATAATACCATACTCTGTGCCTTTTCTTTACTCCTGCAAGACTGAGGCAGACAACCCTGTCTATTCCTAACCTTAGGAGAAGCAAACATGTGCAAGAAGAAATGTTGGGTTGAGCACACCGCGCCTCACACACTGGAGATGTGAAGGCCACAGGATGTCAGCAGTCAGCCCTTCAAACCCCTCTGCCCCATGTCACCATTTCCCTTGCCTTGGGAGGCTCCAGCCCGTCTCTGCCCCGCTACTCACCTTTGCTTGGTCCCTTGGGTGCAGCACTCACTTTCTTCTCTTCCACTTTGGCTATGTGCTCAATGGGGCCTGGTGGCAACTGCCCTTCAGTCTGAGGCTTATCATAGATGTAGGACCCTGCCCCTCCGATATTCACACCTGAAAAGAAGTGCAAGGTAAGTCGTAAGGACTTGCTCCTCCATGGAGCAGAATGCTCTCTCATTCTTTGCAGATGCAAGGGCTGGGGACACAAGTATTAAAGTCACACAGTACTGTACCCAGCATTAACACAGCCAAGCTCACCAGTCTACCTTCTTGCCATCTAGGGCTAACTACTTTTGCAGATACTTTCTGTGGTTGCAGTGTCTGAAGAAAAGCTTCTTCCCCAACTGCAAAGAGGAAGATCTTCCTCTTAAACTCCTGTGCTACTACAGTTCATTTGCCTATTGCCTGCCCTGCTGATTGATTTGCAGATGTAGCACTGAAACTGTGTAACAGCAGTGTTGTATGTGTGGGTGTGGTAGGAGAGGGGCTTCCATCAGCTATTAAGACCCTGCATTAAGAAGGATCTGACAACTTCACCATAGATCTCCTCTGCCAGCAAACAAGGCCTTTTAGTGATGAAGACACTGTCATTCTCAATCACCATGTTGGCAATATCACCACAACAGCACAATACTTGTATCCAAGGAGGTGGCTCAGTGATAAATGTTACAAATCAGAGTGTCCGAGGGTAAGAGACTAGGGGGCGGTTTAGATTATATGCCCAAGTCTGCCTCAAGATGTCAACAAGCATGTTCCACTCCATCTCCCTGGCACTATTCCATGTGTGATGTGTCCATTCAAACCATCCCTTCACATACAATCCAGATGCACAATTTGGCATGTACACAACATCATCATCATCATCTCAAGACTGAACTTCTCATCTTCCCTCTCCACACAAGCCCAACTCTTTTCATCCACTCTACATATCCACCGACAACATTACCACCCATCCTGTGAAACAGGCAAAAAGTCTTGACTTTTCCTTCGACTTCTCTCTATTCTCCATACTCAGTATGTTGCCAAATCATGTTCCTTTATGATATTGCATGAATCTGGCCCTTTCTGCCCCTTAGACCAAGGGATCTCAACCAGTGGTACTCATACCACTGATGGCACTTTGGCCGACTGCTGGTGGTACTCGGCCCGCCAGAACCCCGCTCCAACATGGCGCTTTTGGCACCACATTTTCACTCCAAAGAGGCTCTTGCCTTTGGCCGAGCCTCTTGGGAACACTGAGACGGGCCCTCCCACCTGCCCAGAGCCTCCTACCTGTGTTTTCTGGCCTCCGAAAACCCGAAAGTAACTGGTGATGATGTCATTGCCAGTCAGTTCCGGTGGGATGCAGCAGGAGAGTGGTGCTGGAGATGGTACTCAGTCAGGAAAGGGTTGAGAACCCCTGCCCTAGACTACAATAATAGTTCATGCTCTGGTCATCTCTTGCCTTGACCTTCTCCTCTCTGGTCTTTTACTGGCTCAAAGTGGTATCCTCAGTTCCATCCAGGACTTGCTTATCACACCGACCATGTCACACCCTCCTTAATATCCTTCACTGGCTTCCTGTCCTCGCCTGGATCCAGCACAAGCTTCTTATCCTGACCTTCAAAGCCCTCCATGGTCTCACCCCTCCCTACTCTTCAGCTCTCACATCCCATTACATTCCTGCCCATCACTTTTGGGTCAGTTGGATGATCAAGTGTCCAAAAGGTCTTCTGCTACCTTGAACAACAGCGTTGTTTCTCCCTTGCTACCCTTTAAGCTTGAAACTGCTTCCCAGAACAGCTACAAGATGTTCGCTCACTTGCTTCAAGTCCCTTCTTAAAACCCATGTTTTCCATGAAGCCTTTGGAACCATGCCTTAGCCCTCTTTCCTTACTATAACCAAGGTTAAGTAGACACATAGAGGAAAACAGGGGAAGCGTATGTGATTGTTTCATCTATCTCCACTCTGTTCTCTCCTTCTATTGTCTTCCTTGTGTTAATAATTCCTTGTGTGTAGCCAGGATGGTGTAGTGGTTTGGGAGTTAGACCTGGAAGATCCAGAAGTGAACCAGGATGGTGTAGTGGTTTGAGAGTCGGACTTAGACCTGGAAGATCCAGGTTCAAATCCCCGCTCAGCCACGAAGCTTCCTGGGTGACCTTGGGCCAGTCACTATCTTTCAGTCCCACCTACCTCACAGGGTTGTTGCGAGGACAAAAAGGAGGGGAGGAAATATGTACACCACTCTGAGCTCCTTGGAGGAAGGGTGGTATAAAAATGTGAAAAAATAAATAAAATAAATTAATATCTACCCCCCCAGGCAGAGACCTGTTCTTCACTCTCTGTAAAGCATCATGCATATTGATTGAATTATATAAATAGTAATGAACACACACATAGAGAAGGGAAACGGTGCACCAGGAGGAGGACAAGACAGTACATGTTCCTCATCACATATGCATTGGACTGGTTGAGGGTCAGAAGGATCTGGACTGTCATCTGGTTCACGTTCGCAGAGAGTCAAAACTAAATATTACATGCAAAACCATGTTTATGTGGATTAACATACATTTAGAATCCTGTGCAGGGGGTGGGAGCTGCAGCAAAAAAGCCAAGGGCAGGGGAAGGGTTGCACACGATACACATGGTGCTTCTCTGTTATAAGTCATGCCTTCCCACAATGCTTTCCCTTACATATGTTAGCATGCAATGTTTCTTTCCAAAAAGGCTCATATTCCAACAGAGCACACCACATGCCGGCAAGGATTCTAAGATGCCTGTAGGCAAGGATTACATCAGATCAGAACTGGATGCTTCTGAATGGTTTTGGTCAGAACTGAAGTCAGAATGAGCCCATGCTGCATAAAGGGGGCCCATGCAGAATGAGCCCATGCTGCATAAAGGGTCAGCAGCATTTGTGACTGAAGCTGAAACTGCCCAACAGCCTAGAAGGGACACATACCTTTTGGTCCAAACAATGTTGCATAGCAGGGTTTGTGACAGTAGGGCTTCCCATCATGCTGAGACAGAAAAAAAAAGTGTATTAGATGAGTCAGGATTAGGAAACAATTTGCTTCAGGACAACCACCTCTCTAAGCTGATCACCACCTGAGCATGAGAGAAGATAGTAAACATTTTGTGTGCACTAGTAACTACAAGGGAGTCTGGAGATCACACCACATTATGTCATAGTAGCAGCAAAAGAAGCTAGGCACCACCTCATGGCTAAAGAACACATGAGTGTATTTACGTCCAAATCCTGAAACTCAAAACACCACATGACATTCAATGTATCAGTCTAGCTTTATCTTGTGGGTGTTTGTTTAAGCCTCTGTCATGTTTAGCAATCTCAGTTTATTGTCTTTTCCCTCATACTGCAGTACACATGTATAAACATAAAGCACACACACAGTCGGTCTACCGCAGGCACTTGTCAGGCAAGCCAGTGTCTTCTTACTCAGCCTTGCCTACTCATACCATCAGCCTACATTTCTCTCAAAGTTTGACAACTGGCTCAAAATAACTTCATCTTGGTAAGAAGAGCATAAGACAAGCCCTGTTTGTCTAAAACAGCACTTACTATTTTTTTTATTTTCTGGGAAGCCATTTTGGGACATTTTTTCCAGATCACAACCCATAGTATGTACTTCAGAGGGCATGCAACAGTCGAACTATCCACTCCCTACTGTCAACAGGTGCTCATTTCCGAGGGTCAAACTACAGTTATGACAGAATTAAATGCATGCAGCTCCATTTAAAGTTTCTGAACATTGTAGATCGGGGGAGGGGGGATGATTAGGACTGCAACATAGGGGAAGGCATTAAAACTTTCCCCTCACACCATTTTCTCAACAAAAATCTCTCCCAAAGTTGCCAAATATATTTTGCTAATGGAGTAAATAATAGCGCTCTCTCTCTCTCTCTCTCTCTCTCTCTCTCTCTCTCTCTCTCTCTCTCTCTCTCTGTGTGTGTTTTAATTGGGAAAAGGGTTAAACTCCAGGACCCCCCACAGCAAAACATTACAGAGACATGTTCACGCATCACCCATCAAAGTGTAGTTTGGCTCTAAGCGGAAACAGTGATAAGACATGAAAGTCTTTTTTCCCTTATGTCATTCCTTTGATGCAAGGTCTGGGCCACTTGCTCTGCCATCTATCAAAGCTGCCACAGAAGGGACAGACACAGCCAGCATTCTCCAGAAACATTATTCCAGCTCTTAGCAGCCGCAGCTTCTAACTGGTGAGCAGGAAAGGAGAAGAAGCGCCAAGACTGAGGTACTCCCCTGCTCTCTCACCCACCATCACATGAAGCAGAGGAAGAAAGAAAAAAAATCACTGGGTGTGGCTGCTCTCCCTGAAACGTGGCCCCAGCAGAAGGAAATTTGCCAGACTCTCTGGCAGAGCACACAGGTGTTGGCTAGACACAAACTTAAAAAGTGCTCTGAGGTGAGTCATCTATAGAACTTTCCTGTTTCCACATATTGGGATTTTTTGGGGGGGAGTCTTATGAATTGGGGACATGCAACTCCCAGCCTGGCACTGCTGTGAGAGATGCAGACACACGATACACAAGGCAAGTTTTTCCTCCCTATTCTACCTACATTACACTTACACTTAATTGGAGAAATCAATTATTTTGTCAAGAGTGGCAAGGCTTTGCCACAGAACCGCCCTGAAGCTTTGGCAACAGACACCTCCACTGCAATTCCAGCCTTGCCTCAAGTCCAGCCTGCACAATCAATCATCCCTAACCCATTCCTCGACTCCCCATTTTTCAACTTCCATTGCGAACAAGAAGTGAGAGTTTCATGGAATGTTGTTCTAGATGTAGACATCTAGACTTTTTCTAAAGTGACATAAGGATTGTAGCGAGCCCCAGAAAGAAAACAATGGGGACGTGATCGTCTGATTCTCTGATTTTCAACAACAGGATGCGATTCTCTGTATCCAGGTATCTTTAAAAAAAAGAATAGACAGACTCTCTTGGGCAAATCAGCTGCAATACAGGTCAGTCTTTCTACCCAAAACAAGGAGTCACATTAGTACAAAGCCAAAGGGAATAGCGAGAAATCTGTTGGGACCATGGAAAGGATTTGGGGCTGTGAAACTGAGGTCCCCATCTCTACCAAGTTTCTAAAGGGACAGAAAGTAGCACCAAGAAAGATGAATGTAATAACAGCCCTGGCATGGGGACATTGCTCCTGCCATTTCCCCCAACGCAAACATTTGAAGAGAAGCATGCTAAGTTTCAGACACATCCTTATAACTCAGGTAAGTTGTGCTTACATTCCAGATCTCTAAACCCAACAGGTACGAGTGTGCATCTTCTATAATTCTCAGCTCAGAGTCGTTAATTCGGTCTTGTTTTTAAACACTTGCCCAGGAGCCCCTGGTGACCTTCAAATCTGTGTGGCCAAGTGGCTGCTGCCAGGCTTTTTAAAACATGTATTGCCACTGCAAGCAGTGGCAGCTTCAGCAGCAGTTGGAAGTGCTGCTAGCTTTCCTAGCGGCCAGCTCTTGCTGGTTGCCATTTTTTCTTTAGAATGTTCCAGGAAATGACCCTATATGACACAGCAGGGGCCAATTTTTAAAACATTAGCAAGGCCCACCTGAACACTATTGGTGCTTGAAGCACTATGAAATTGCTGCTGCATGCAGAGATGCAACAAAAAGCTGCATGCAGACAAAACTCTGCTGCATGCAGAGATGCAACGCACGCACGCATACACACAGCAATACTTGGGAAACTAAGTATTTTTGAAAAGATTAGAGCAGTGGTTCCCAAACTGGGAGGCGTGGCTCCCAGGGGAGCCGTGGAAACCAGCCAGGGGAGCCGCGGAGTCCCATGGAATCCTCTCGGAAAACAGCGCAATGCCAATTGGCAGGCATCAACATAATGTAATGGGGAGCCGCGGCCAATGGTCACCAATGGTCAAGGGAGCCGCAGGTTGAAAAAGTTTGGGAAACAGTGGATTAGAGGGACTTAATGATAAACTGCCTTAATTTCACTAGGTGAGACCCCTGCAGATACAACAGTCAATTTTTCTTCTTCACAATGTTTGGAAGCCCTTTCAGTGACACAGTGTTGCAAATGGCTCTGATTGACAGTGGCCTAGGAAACGTTTACATGTCTATTTACATGGACAACAGAAAGCGGGTGTTTCCTCAAGCTGCCATATTGTATCTCGCTTGACTAAGGCTGCTCCCAACGTTTGTCATATCTCCCAAATGGTGATTTAATTATTATTTGTTTAGGAGAGAGAGTCAAGAGATGAAGAACCACCCTCTAAAAACCAAATTTGGAAGAAATAGAGAGGGGGAAAAAGAAAAACACAAAAACCAAGCATGGACAGCACAATATGTCACTTCCAATTTTATTCTAAAATGCATGAAGGAAAGAAGTTTTCTTATAGCACAATCCTATCCTCAGCAAGCACCGGGTGCTGAACCTCCACGCTGGCGCAGAGTGTCGCAAACATGCCATAAGGCACATTTGCGGCGACTCCGGAGTAGGTGGCGCCAGTACTGAGGCCGCCTGCGCCAGCTGCCCGTCAAGCAGCAGAAGACTCTGCGCCATCAAACAGGTAAGTACCGCTCCAAGTGGCACAGGGCCTGGGGGGGAGGGCGCGTAACGGGGCGAAAGGTAAGCGGATCGAGCCTGGGAAGGGGGAGGTACCGGTGTCCAACTTCTGCTGGCATAAAAAACTACAATGCTTTTGCATTGCACAGAACCAACCTCTCATCAGACAGAAGTTATTTTTCCAACCAATTCTCCCTTTTTATTTGTTATGAATATGGTTCTAAATGGTGAAACAGCCCATTTCTGACACTGAAAAGGTTCTCATGATAAACAATGTTTGTGAAATGACTCTGAAAACACATCCTGCAAGACTCCAAAGTTTCACCATCAGGTCTATAGACCAGAGGCAACCCCCCCCCCCCACCAGACTATTCCAAACCCAAGGTCACAGAAGGCTGTTACTTTTACCTCAGCATGCCCACCAGGAGTCAGGGTCTTGTTGCAGCGCTCACATTTCAAACAAAACTTGTGCCAGTCTTTCCCCAAGGAAGTCACTTTCTCAGCTGCATGACAGAGAAACAAGATAAAAGAGTATCAAAAAACAGAGCTACAGGCTATCAGTTCCATGAGCTGAGTGTCACATCCTGATAGTCAATTACACCCATACACGTCAGCTGCCATCTACAGCAAAGCCTGCACTTCAGAGTTACTGGAAAAACACTTCGACATTCCACATGGCTCCTAAATAAATATTATACCCCATACATATTATGCTCGATACAAATTATTCCAATTATACCTGCTGCATAACATATCGTACTTGCTTTGCTCTACACAGTACAAGGTTGTTACCTCCACTAGGTTGCTTCCTTCTGCTCCATTTCTTTAAGACATCCCAGAAATAGGTACTATCTTTAGGCCAGGATGACAATCTTATTAGAGACCCCATCCCACCCACCCCGCTGGGCTCAATCAGCAGCCCCATTCAGGGGTCCTATACAGGTCTGCTCATGTCTCAGTAACTCATTCTTCCTTCTTCTGCTTCATTTTTCCTAAAAGACTTTGCTTCTCAGGTTAAGGTTCTGCTCTGGTTTTATTTTATTGTAAATATAATGCACAAATTATAACCTCTGGGAAGTACAGGCATTGTCTATGATCAGGTGAAAGCCAGACAGTCAAGCAAGTCTTCTATCCAGACTCTATAACCTGGTCACCTGTAGGGAGTAAGAATCACTTCCAAGTGACCAAGTAGGAAGGTTTTTATAAAGACAGAGGAGAGCTTGTTTGTTCTTTTCTTTCCATATTCAGGCTATCAGCGTGCCACAAAGGACTATTATTAGCAGCATACATAGCACTTTACAACGGAACATAGGAGGCAAAATTCTGCCCCGAGGAGGTTAGGAGATACAGTCATATGTACGAATATTATGATATACGGCAGAAAGGGAGGACCACAAAGGCAAGGGTAAAGCCAGAGCTACACTGTACGTGTTCGCGTTGCGTTCACGTTCCGTATGTGTCTGGTGTCCCACCCCCAGGTCAAACAAGGGCTCTGATTGGCCGAACGTAGCGCGAACGCAGCAAAAGTCGAGCCCAGCTCGACTTTTGCTGCGTTCGCGCTACGTTCAGCCAATCAGAGCCCTTGTTTGACCTGGGGGTGGGACACCAGACGCACACGGAACATGAACGCAACGCAAACCCGTACAGTATAGTCCGGCCTTAACAGGGGAACAATAGGCACATTCTGTTCTACATGGACTTCCTTATAGTATGGATGAGGACTAAGGGGTTTATCTAAAGCAGAGGTCAGGGAACTGGGGTAAATTACCCCAAATGGGGTAAAAATGAAAATCTTGGGGGTAATACGGGGGAAATCTTGGGGGTAATCCATCTTGGTTTCGGGGGGCCATCCCGGGTGGCATCCCAGCTGACCCCGTTCTTTCCGGTTGGTCCCGGCATCCCAGGTAGCCCCGAAACCAGGACTGTCCTGGCCTGGGAGCCAGGACTGAATTACATCATCCTTGCACACCTGCGCAAGCCTCGCACAAGTGCACAATGTGGCTGGAACCTTCGGAATCGAGTCAGGACTCAGAGGATTCCAAAGCTTCGAGCTGCATTGTGCACCTCCGCGAGGCTCAAGGATTTTCTCTCTTTCAACTCGAGGGGGTAATATATTATATAAACAAATATATTTTGGGGTAATAGCTAAAAAGGTTCCCTGACCACTGACCTAAAGGTTCAGCAGAACAGTAGGTTAGGAAGGACTTGAAGACAGAGTGGGAAGCAACATTACAAAAGGTATTTGAGGAGGATGTTCAAGGTATAGGAGACAGCAAGGAAAAATTGACAGAGTTGTTTAAGGGAACAGAAGACCTTCAGACAATTGAGAATAGCAGAGCTGCAGGAGTGAACGTCACAGGCAGTGATATATCAGGAAGCGAGGATAGAAAGATAGAGAGCAAGGTCAAGGAGCTTATACAGGACACAGGACTGGATGGGAAGCCAGTGCAGAGAATTGAAGAACCGCATGACCTGAATTACCAGAGAAAGTTAATGATTTTGACAGCAGAATTCTGGAGAGAGTAAAGAGGACAGAAATCATAGAATTAGAAGCTATCCCCACAAGGTCATCTACTCCAATCCTCCTAGAGCAGGGGTGGGGAACCTTTTCCCCGCTGAGGGCCATTTAAATATTAAAATTTTATTCGCGGGCTGGAAGCTAGGCCGGTCGCCATTTTTAAATTAATTATTTAATTTAGGGCCCCCGCCCCCCCCATAAGCTTCCAGAGGCTCCGCGCTCACCGTCCGAAGCCTCCGGAGGCCAGGAGAGGGCCCCTGCACGTCCTCTTGGGCTGCCGGCAAGCAGAGCCTCCGGAGGCGGGGAGAGGGCCTTTGCACGTCCTCCCCGCTCGCCGACTCGGCCCGTTCTGAGCAGGCCCTCGTCAGCGATTTTGCACATGCGTACAAGGCCGATGAGGGCAGCTTGCCAGCAGCTTGCCCTCATCGGCCTTGTACGCATGTGCAAAAATCGCCGACGAGGGCCTGATCAGAACGGGCCGAGCCGGCGGCCCGAGAGGATGTGCGGAGGCCCTCTCCCGGCCTCCGGAGGCTCTGTGCGGACCCGGCGGAGCCTCCGGGGGCCGGTTGGGCGGCCTCCCAGCAATCTCCCCGGGGGCCGGAGCCGATGGCCACGCGGGCCGGAGGTTCCCCTCCCCTGTCCTAGAGTATCTCCAGCAGACAACAGGGGGCCAGAAAGGGCAAGGTTGTAGTAGTTAAGACAAAATGACTATAGCATGAACCAGAGCTTTTTCTGAAGGGGCAGAGGAAAAGCCAGAATTTTGCAGTTTATACAAGGAAAAGTAATGTGACTTGGTGATTAACTGAATACAGGGAGAAAAGAAGAGGGTGGAGTCAAAGATGGAGTCAAAGATGAAGTCAAGGATTTGTATCTGATCAACAGGGTGGATACAGATATATGTTAATGGACACAGCGTATACAAGGAGAGGTGGTCTTGGGAGGAAGTCTTGGACATGTCAATGTGACAGCAATGAGATACCCAAATAAAAGTATTAAGACAAGCTGTTGATGATGTGGAGTTGGATAATGCTGGAACGTACTGGGGTAGAGAGGCAGAGCTGAGTGACACTGTTAGCGTACAGGCGACACTGAAACCCATTAGATTTATTCATAGATTTAATATTGACAGGTTTAAAAGCCATGTAAAATTTTTCCGTACGGTTTAAAAAATATCCACAAAAATCATTTTTAAATCAACATAAAAGCACGTTAAACAATTAAAACCAAACCATCAGTCATGCAATTCAAAAAAACATGGTTTGGCAACGTTTCGCCCACACAAAACTGTGGACCAATTCAATTCATTTCTTGTAATGAGGCAGCCCTAATGAATAGCTTCAAGGCTTGAGGGGCTTAGTTATGTGACCGAGCCTTCACCTGCCCCCACTACCCGTCACTGACAGGCTTGGAAAAAAAACAAACCAAAAAAAGACACTCAAACATTTATCTCCCTATATTTACACAAACTGCAGGAGCTCAGCTCTTTGGAGGGCAATTAGCAACTATCTGATTTTTGAATAGCCTCTGGGCTTGTGGTAATTACTTATCTGATCTTTCCATCACCTGGGCAGTAGCATCACAGGCCAGCACGTCACCTTGTACGAGGTTGGCCGGCTTGGCACGTCACCCTCCCCACCCCCACTGTCGCGTCAAACCCCCCAGGCGCGTCACCCCTCCACGTCACTACCGCATCACCCCAGGAGCCGGCAGGCCAAGCTGAGTCTTCCCCGGCGGCTCAGCCGCTTCTGAGTAGGCCGGGCAAGGCTTCGAGTGGCGCATGCGCACAATGCCACTCGAAGCCTTGCCCTTAGAAGGGCAGAACGAAGACCCGATTGGGTCTTCATTTGGCCCTTCTGAGGGCAAGGCTTCGAGCGGCGTTGTGCACATGCGCCACTCGAAGCCTTGTTGGCTGGCCTATATAGAAGTGGCCAAGCTGCCAAGGAAGACGCAGCTCGGCCTGCCGGCTCCTGGGGTGACGTGCCAGCATGGGGCGAGTACCAGGGGGGGTTGATGCAACAGTGTGGGGGGTTTGACATGCTGACCTGGCCGACCCCGTGTCACCGCCCTGGCACGTCACCCCCTCCGCCCGCCTTTCGGCACGTCACCCCATGCGCCCCACGCTGCAGTGATGCCACTGCATCCGGGACCCACCAGAAATCAGGTCCCGACCCACAGTTTGAGAAACACTGTTCTAGAGGCATTAATAAACTCACTATAGCCTGTTGCATCACACAAACACAGAGCCTGATGGTTGCCATGGAAGCCAAGATGGGAGCCTCAGTCTGCTGAGGTGCTGCTGTTGTGACAAGGAGAGGGGCCAGAGCACTCTCACAGCACATCCAGCATGGTCACTTAACCGAAACTGCCACCACCATCTCCTGCTGTATCAGCAACAGAGAGTGTGCAGTCAGGATACAGCCAGCACCAACACAGCAGGGCCAGAGAGTACAATCAAGCCACTGCCATCTCAGTTATCCTTACAGCTGAAGGCCTCCCTGACACTGGCTGCTGGATCAGGTATCTACCGTTTAATATTTCAGGCTGTTTTCAAATTGGCGTGCATATCTGTGGGCCTTCCAACTTGACTGCAATGTTATCAGCTGCTAGAGTGGATACAAGAGTTCTCTTTTGTGCCTCTGAGTAATGGGGACAAGAAAGGAAGATCAATTTCACCCATGTGCCCCAATTCAGACCTCAGCCTGCTTGGAATTGCCAGTTCAGGGAACGGAGATGTGGCCCCAACCAAGTCCGATCTCCAGACTGAATTGTTCAGCAGCTAAGAAATCTACATGTCCTGAAAAGAGGGGAGATACTTCTCTCTCTCTCTCTCTCTCTCTCTCTCTCTCTCTGGAATGACAGTACCAGGTTAGGATCCTGGTACACGTAAGTCCCATGTGGCTCCCCAGTCACTGCACCACCAGAGAAGTTCTATAGACAAGGTCAGAACAAACAATGCTAAGAACTGCAACATAGGCCCCAGGAACGCCTCTCAAAGGCCGAGTCATGGCAACTTTCTCATTGTCCACCATCTCAATGCCAGCCACAGTCACATTTCTTTAGTGTGAGTAACACTTGCCTTGCATTGAGTTTCGCCTGGCCTCTTCTCCCACTGACATTCCTCGACTATTCAACCTGCCCTCAGTTGTGTGCCAGCAAGGAAAAATACTGAAATAAGGGGAAAATGAGGTAGGCTCATGCTTACGTTCTTCGTGGACTACTCCCACCCCCACCCCACCCCCACTGGGAAGGATTGCATGGTGCCTGTGCAAGTCATCCACTGAGGCCTGCTAGAGAGCTGCTGGCTGAAAACAAAGACCTCCCTCCAAAAAGGAACACAGGATTCCCCAAGGTCCAAGAATGAATGCAAGCAGATTTTCCATTAATAAAAGGAAGCAGCTTCCAGACACTTCCAGGGCACTGGCGTCACACTTCCTACATATCACCAGATAAAAAGTAAGAGCCCAAGCTTCCTGTTACCTCTAGGTTGTTCAGATGAATTGCTTGACAGCAGGACAAAAAAGGGACCTCTTCCCAGGACACATTATCTTATGGAATTAATTCCCACAGAATGTGCTTTTAAAAAGGGGAGTAGACAAGTTCATGGAGTCTATTAACAGATATTCTGTGAAAGCTAAACGGAGTCTTCAGATTTTGAGGAACTATACCTCTGAATTTGATATATTGTGGAGACTGGCTGCTGTCTTTTGCATTTCTCAGAGGTACTTGGCTGGTCACTGTTAGACACAAGATGCTGGCCTACAGGAACTCTTGTTCTGATATAGCAGTGCTGCTCTTCAAATGTTCACAAGTCCGTTTCTTAAGTCACTGCAGGAGAGAGATGCGTCTAACTGTTTCTACATTTGTGTGTGTGTGTGTGTAAAACTGAGAACCTAAAACTAGTTTGCAACCTTCAACTATGGTCAAATAGTAATAAAACTAGATTGTGGTTTCATTCTAGTAAGACAGGTGGATTTATATGCGAAGGAGCCAGCACAGCATCATTATTAAGGGAGGAAAGATGCACCATCCCTTGGAAGGAAGCAATGACTAGGCTCCCTATTATTGAAGAAACCATATTTGACCCCTTTTGACATATTTGAAAGCAATGACACCTCCTAATTACTACCTGGTCTCAAATTTCCCTTTTGGAGATAGTCAGAGCACAATTCCAGGCATTTCTGGAGGACACATCTTTCCTTGACCAATACACCAGTCTGACTTCTAGCCTAGGTCCAGGACCAAGACCATTAACTGCCTGACAGATAATCTGAAGAGATTCCAAGACAACACTGATATTCCTCATCCTTCTCAGCAGTTTTTAACCATTGCATTCTGATAAACAGTGGGACGTGACATTCTTTTTTCCCCCGTTTATTTTGTTAAGAGGCCAGTGATGAGAGAATTTCTCTGCCACTTTGGGAATGCCCTGTAATGCCCTGCAAAAAAAAAAAAAAAAATCACCAGTGTTATCTCCTCTGCTATTTATATGAAGCTGCTGGATGAGATTGTGCAGAGGTCAGATGAGAAGTCATCAATATGCTGACAATACCTGCCTCTATTTTTGTTTTGCAACCAAACCAGCATTCAGCACCATGGTCAAGCGAGTGCGAATAAGCAGGTTGCGACACTGAGTCCAGGAGACAGAAGCGATTAACAACAGCAGGGCTGATGGTTTCCTTATGCTCCAGCTATCATCTACTCAAAGTTTTAGGAGTGCTCCAAGGCTCAGATTGCACGTTCGCTGTAGTTACACACATACACAGAGTGCATTTATATTTTGCCTACATGGTTAGAACAAATTCTGTGTTTATGCAGCATGCGGGTGACACAAGAGTTACCAGACATACAATACAGTACATGATCACACAATCTGCTCCAACCACAGCACCTTTTGAAGGTTTCCACTTCCATGGTGCAAATGTTCTTCCAAAGGTTCATCCCATGGTACTTCTATAACACTTAAAAGCCAGAAGCAGGGTCAATCATGTACATCAAAGTTATCACTCGGGAGACTGGGGAAATATTGCTGTGGGAGACTATGTTTAAGCCTTTCCTCCCATGCCCTTTCCTTGGTATAAACCATTCCCAACCCTGAAGCTGCTGTTAGTTCCACAGAAAGGGAAAAAATGGACATGTGCAGATGCTATTTGCTATACACTAGGGTTGGCCAACCTTCCACCATTAGGGCTTTTGTGTTCTTAAGAGTTGTGTAGAAGACAGAATCTTGGCAGCTGCAATTGCTGATGGTGCTGCTAAAGCAGCTGCACCTGCTGAAATGCCCTCACCTATACAACCATTAAAGGGCCAGGAGCGTTCACGTTGAAAGTTTGGCTACCCCTGCTACACACACACACACACACACACACACACACACACACACACACACACACACAGAGCGAGAGCACTTCATGCCTAGCTCTTCAGCTTAAGGCAGCCCAGGAAGGCTATACGATCTCTGAAGCTTCACAAAGCACTCAAAAAGGGAGAATCTAAAATTGCTTCTACACACAATGTACTCTTCACACAATATACATTCAGGTTTTGACAGCTTAACTTGTTAGCTTCCCAGAAAGCACTATGATTTTTTTTTAATCATATTAGCGACTCATTGCAGATAGCCAAGGACAGAAGTGATAATGTCTCTTCAGAAATAAAAAGCCAGACAGCAAGCATCCAACTTGCTGGGTCACTAAGGAAAAGCTCCAAGTATGGGGAACAAAAGCAGAACCTGAAAGCCAATTTTAGCATCCAGCAGCCAGCCAGCCAGCGCAGGAAGCAGCAATGATGTAATGTCCCACTCCCAGGCAATACCCTGCCAGCAGCCTGGACAGAAGCACAGTGTTCTCTCCAGAGGGGAAACTGAGCTAGTCGCCCAACAGAGAAATGTTTCCTACTGTATGGAGTGCAACAGTTCACAGAGCACCAGGATGAATTTCTGCTTTCTTTTCTCAACTCACTTGCCATGTCCTTCAGCAACTAGGACAGGAAATTTAGCAAGAAAGGACAGAAAAAAGAACCTAGCATCCCGATGCCATTCAGCAACAGCTTCGCAGAGGCCCACACCTACACAAAATACCACACCTGTGCCCGATGCAAGGAGGGTCCACTGTGGTTGCTGCTCCCACCACTGCCCAATAAAGGCCATGACAGACCGCACGCCGAGGCGAGCGAGTGAGGCTGGCCGCTCTCCTCCGCGCTCTGAGCTTGTCTGTAGGAGTGTCTTCCCGCAAATAGTCCCTCCTTTTGTCCCGCCTTCTTGGAAGAAACCTCAACGGTGATTGGCTAACACTCCTCCCCCTCTCATCTGATTGGTGGCTACAGTAGCTCCGCGAAGCAGCCCCCTCAAACATGGGCCAGGAACATTTTCGATCGTGCCAGAAATCGGGAGATCGCATCTCCTCCACTTGCTTCCGCTATGGTAACCAGACACCTCAGCACAGCTCGACAAAGCTCCTCGGGCATCCAGGACGCGCCGAAATTCGTGCGGTCTGCAGCGGCCTTAAGTCCAAGGCCCACATAAGCAGGTTGGAGATATTTACCAGGTGCTTGTAAGGGAGGAGCAGCAGGAGCACCCCATCACGTGCCATTTTACAATTCCCAAACGTCCTGTTTCCCAACACTGCTGGAGGGGAAAAAAAAAAGAAGACAACCTGCTACTGCTTCCCAGCAATCTTCCCCATTGGGTAGCCAGTTGGGAAAAACTGAGAACCAGGCTGTAGCCGCGAATGGCAGCATGAAGGAGGACTTGCATCCATCTGCTACTCAGCTCCCAAGCACAACAAGAGGGTAGTTGAGGTACTTGTGCTTTCCTTAACATGGGGGAAGTGCATCATTTGGGGGGGGTCTGTACAGGTGCTTGGCCCCAGGGGGCCCTAAAATCTGGAGCTGCCACTAGTGCTGCCAAGCACTGGCTTAGGGCCAAATTCTCTACTTCATTAAACACAGAGTGGGTGCTGCACTTGTATTTTTGTAAAAAGTCTGTGGTAGGGAAAAGAAAGCCCCCCTCTTCCGTGCTGTGGTTCCAGCCCTCAATGAGGGTCCTCTGTGGCTGCTATTCACATACACAGCCAAAGTATGTGCATAACATAAAGTGTAGTTGGGTCCTTAGGGGTGCTCACATGCAGCTGTTAACTCCAAAAGGTTGGATCAGGCCAGACCAGAACAGCGTCAAGTGAACAGGTTTCAAAAGAGGCTTAAGCGCCATGAATCACTGTGGCATAAAAAAAAAAAGATATGGAAAGAACAAGACGTTACAGCGGAAAGCCTGTCTCTTTCCAGTTCTTCTCTCATGAATACTCTGGACATAATACTCTAATGTCATTCCTCCCTATCTTAAAGTGTTGTTGCTGAATGTCAGTTCAGGGAACAACAAGACCTCTGGCACCCCGCATTTAGCCTTGTTCAGTCACTAGGGTTTGTGTGGATCCAGTCCATGCGTTGGGGGGAGGGGAAGCAAGAGTGCACCATTTATCTCTGCCTCCGTGCAGATACATTCCTGAGACAGACATTGATCATAGAGAGTGGGGGGGGGGGAATTCAGAAGCATGATGATGTATGCCAAAACCAACACCACCCCAAGACCCAACAACTGAGCAGGACTCATGTTGACCTGGCATACATTAGCAGGGGCGGATCTACTATGAAACGAATGAAGCTTAAGCTCCAGGGCCCCTAATCACAGAGGGAACCCAAAAGCAGAAGCAACTTTAGTTCACATTGCTTAAAAAAAAATTGGGTCTACTGTATGAGAAGGGTTTTTAAAAAGATTATATCGACTGTGGTCTTTTCTAGGTTTGATTTCATCATTATATGATGCATCATGCTATATAACATTTCCCTAAATTTCATCCCCCCCATAACTTGAAAACTATAAGGCATAGGAATTTTTTGTCCATACCAGTGACTTTTGACATGCGAGATAATCCACTACAGCAATTTTAATCAAAATCTGAGAGATTGCCACAATTTTTTTTTAAAAAAATTAACCACTATCTGTTGTGGAACAACCCCATTGAAGAAGATAACAGTGGTTATTACCCAGACCTCGTTGCTGGTTGTGAAAGGGCCCCCCATAACAGTTCAAGCTTCAGTGCTTCAAAAATGTAGGTCTGCCACTGTACATTAGACACACCTGGAGGAGGAGTTGGGAAGGGTTAATTTGTTTTCTGATCCAGCAACAACCTACCGGTAAACTCAGTAGAAGCAGAACTGTGGTAGGCCATCTGATTCCACCCCTCTGCATAGGAGTTCAGTCCAGCAATTTCCTAATTTCAAGTATATGATCCCAACAGTGGGACTTGGGGGGGGGAATAGATATTCTGCTGGTATACCCCACCCCCAGCACTTCCCAGAAGTCTCTCTGCATGAGCTGCCATAGGTGATCTAAGAGGTGGTGGTGGACTCCCCCAAGCTGATTGTCCTTGGGGATTTCAGGATCCTCACTCCAGGCCTCCTCATCCCAATTTGCTCAGGATTACACATGGCCTTCATGGGTCTGCCTCAGTTAATATATGGTCCCACACATTAGATGTTTTCTGCTGGGCAGGATGATGATGATCTGAGGACGTTTAGGAAAACTCTTTTGTTATGGACAGATCCCTACTGAATAGGACTTACAGCACAATCAGACTTAACTTTTGTGCTGGTTTAACCAGCGGCCCAGCGAGAACAGGAGGCCCCAGAATGGAAAAGGGATTCAAATCCCCTCCAAAAGAGGAATTCAAAGGGGATTTGAATCCCTTTTCCGTTCTGGGACCTCCCGTTCTCGCTGGGCCACTGGTTAAACTGGCACAAAAGTTAAGTCGGATTGCGCTGTTAGATTCATTAGGACTTACAGTACATTATCACAGTGCAAGGACCTATTAAGACGACAGCTCTGAAGGATTTTCCTGTCATCATGACTGGCAGTTCTATCAAAGTCTTGGTTGACTTCTGAAATGGCCCATAGAGTTGACACTCATGTCTAAATGCACTCGCTTCACTTCCAAGAGCTGAATCAGATGTTTGGGGGCAGTGAAAATGAAGATGATGGCTAGAGTGAGAGTGCAGGAAGTCTCATGATTAATTTGACCAAATGTAGGTTTAAAGCACACTTCATTCAGGGCACATTCCTTGGCAGTGATAGCAGTAAAGAAATCCTACACTGGTGGTGGAAAAAGTGTTTGCACAGTGTCACTCAGCAGAGTAGCGAGGGGGCTTTTACAGCTTGATCCTCAAACTGCTGGAGAGGAGTTTCTGGAAGCCTATTGAGAACAATTGTTAAAGAAGCATTGTGGATAAGAGTGACGTGATTTCATTGCTGTACAATCTGCACTGACTCCTGGTTCATTTCTGAACCAAATCCAAAGTGCGGATCATTACTGTTAAAGCCCTGTATGGTTTGGAGCAAAAATAGTTAAAAGGACCCACATACTTGCCTGCCAGCTGAGATAATCAGTGAGGATCTTATTTGCATCCCACCCACATTGGAGCCATGGTTGGTACACAAAGACACAAGATAGTCTTTTTGATAGTGACTTTGGGACTCTCCCCCATGGGACACCGGTTATGACATTCAGTTAAAAAAACTGCTTTGTTTCATCAGCCTTTTGGCTAAAGTAGTTTCTCTCTACAATTAGTGTTCCGATATTGTGTTGTGTCAATTTGGTTTTTTGCTGCTCAGTTTTTTTAAACTTTGTATACCATTTTATGTTATTTTATTATGGGTTTGTGAATGTTATGCTATAGTGTATGCTATTTTGAAGGCCTTCAGGTAGAGAAGCAGCCTATATAATTGTTGTTGTTGTTGTTGTTGAGTCGTTAAGTCGTGTCCGACCCTTTGTGATCCCATGAACCATATCCCGCCAGGCCTTCCTGTCCTCCACTATCTTCCTGAGTTGCCTCATTTTCATGTTCGTTGCATCGGTGATGCTGTCTAACCATGTTTGCCTTCCCCTTCTCCTTTTGCCTTCAATTTTTCCCAGCATCAGAGTCTTCTCCAGAGAGTCCTCTCTTCGCATTAGGTGGCCAAAATATTTGAGTTTCAGCCTCAGTACCTGTCCTTCCAGGGAACAGTCAGGGTTGATTTCATTTAGGATTGACTGATTTGATCTCCTAGCAGTCCAAAGGACTCTCGGGAGTCTTCTCCAGCACCACAGTTCGAAAGCATCTATTCTTCAGCGCTCAGCCTTCCTTATGGTCCAACTCTCGCAACCATACATTGCTACTGGGAAGGAACACCATCGCCCTGACTATACGAACTTTTGTTGGCATGGTGATCTCTCTGCTTTTTATTATGCTGTTTAAGTTTGCCATAGCTTTCCTTCCAAGGAGTAAGCGTCTTTTAATTTCATGGCTGCTGTCTCCGTCTGCAGTGATCTTGGAACCCAAAGAAGTAAAATCTGTTACTGCTTCCATTTCTGCCCCTTCTATTTGCCAGGAATTGATGGGCCCAGATGCCATGATCTTAGTTTTATTAATGTTGAGTTTCAAGCCAACTTTTGCACTCTCCTCTTTCACTTTCATCAAGAGGCTCTTTAGTTCTTCTTCACTTTCTGCCATTAGGGTGGTATCAAAAGCAAATCATTAATTCATAATTCGCCACAAAAATGGTCATCATGCCCATTCTTCAGTTGGAAAACTGATGCACAGTCTGTTGCCTCCCTCTGAAGGAAGCATTCAGGAGACACAACTGAAAGGTTCCTGCTTCAGTTGCTTACTAACTGGCTTGCTTCAAGTTATGTCTTGGCTGGCACAGCTTCATTCCTCTGGCATCTTCCTGCTCCCTCCCAGCTGGGATGCAGCCACACCCTGACGCTCTACAGGAAGGAATGCAGAAGGAGGATCCTTGAATCAAGCCTTTGTCTAGCCTGTGCTCGCTCTCCTCCTCCTATAAACTCTGCCTCCTCTAATCCATCGTCCTTTCATCTCTATGCCAACCTGCTGTAGACCCTGGCTATCTTCCTCACACAATTCAGTGGAAAAGGAATAAGAACAGCCCAGGCATTTCTGCTACCACCAAGAAACAGGATTGCATTTTAACAGCTGAAAGGGGGGAGGGCTGGAAAAAGCACAATTCTGCAAGCAAGAAGCAGCCTCCCAAACGTGAAGCCACACAGCACAAAGATTTCATTGTTGCTCTATTGCACTCGTCTTGTGCTCCTCTTTTTGCTGAACTTCATAGCACGGTCTCATCACATGGCGAGACTCCAATTGCATTCTTCCCTCTGCACTAAGTGCTCCCAGATCAAGAACTCAAACATGCCTTTGCTCCAAATCTGAGTGAATTGGCGCAAAGGCACGTTTGAGTTCTTGGCCTCGGGTGGCTTTTAAAGGGAGCAAGGGGTATGCGGAAAGAGCCTTCTAGTAGCCACCTCAGAAAGCAGAGGCCAAGGGCCCCAGGCGCTGCTCTGAGCAGCTCCAGACCTGGGCAGCCTCTCCCCTCAGCCCAACATGAAACCCAGTATTCAGAGTTTGCTTCATGAGTCTTCAATTTCCAGGGTACTGGGTATTCAGAGTGCAGCTGGGAGTGAAGCCATGAGCTTGCCAGAGCGCTAGCCTCAATTATTTTCCTCTATTAGCCGGCAAGAGGCTAGGCCATCTGCTGTGGAATCTCCTTCTGCAGACAGCCCCAGCCTCCCCCCCCCCCTGGGAACAGGTGTCCGTCTGCCAGCTTTCCCACACTGGACTGCAAGTACTGGGACAGAGGAAAGGCCTTTCAGGAGCAGGACCCAGGACCGACGTTGCATGGTAATTTTAAGGACAAAACAGGCATGACGTGAGAGATTCACCATTGGCAATCCCCACTTTAAAAAAAAAAACCTCAAAAGCTTCACAGGGAGGCCAAGTTGGATTGGGGCAGTTGCACTGG
This sequence comes from Plestiodon gilberti rubricaudatus, assembly GCA_026170595.1. Taxonomy (NCBI): domain Eukaryota; kingdom Metazoa; phylum Chordata; class Lepidosauria; order Squamata; family Scincidae; genus Plestiodon; species Plestiodon gilberti. The sequence goes on along the minus strand of JANXHW010000004.1, from coordinate 102,537,236 downwards.
GGCTGGGAGCATTCAAGCTATTTTCTCTAATCAAAACTGCTCCTTCCCCCCAAAGGGGAGCAATTAATCCTGCTGGAAAAGGGGAGGGGAGAGAAGAAAGAGAGCTACATGTATTGTGACATGTATTGTATTTTTTTTCTGACAATAAGAACAAAGAACAGCTTGGGGGCAATTTAAACTGCAACACTGAAAATAGTAGGAAGGGGACTTAAATACCCCCTTCCTGGATACCATTTCACCAATCCAACTGCGGCCCCCTCCCTCCATAGCTACTTTCAGGTTTGAAAAAGACCACTGGGAAATCTAAACACAGATCTCATGTATCATATATCAGTTTTGAGCTTTTGCCTCCAATCATTCCGATACTCAAGAGCCATGAAGGGTGTTACTGCTTGAGAGCCTGCATGTTTAACCAGTCGGTGTTTCCGTAGTACTCTTCATGTGGTGTCACTAAGATGCATCCATCAACCATCAGAGGGGAGAACGGAGAGGGAAGAGCCCAGCCTCAATCAGCATTGCTGGCACTCATTCCATCTTGCTTCTTTAGGTTGATGGATGCATCTTAGTGACACCACATGAAGAGTACTATGGAAACGCTGACTGGATAAACACGCAGGCTCTCAAGCAGCAACACCCTTCATGGCTCTTGCGTATCGGAATAACTTATTGCATGGAGTGTAAAGAATGAAACGTGCAGATTCAGTCTACCATCCTCATCCAACAGTCAAAATATTTAAGTCTCTGCTTACCCAAGTAATTACAGTGGGGCCACCACCCTCTTCAGAGATGAAGGAACAAGCAAAGAAACTTGTAGATAAGAGAAAGCAGGAAAGCGTTAGAAACTGGAGTGGATCCAAAGACTCATATTAAAAACCACTTACTAATGATTGCTTAACGCAACACATAGTTTTGCCCTAGGACTTGCATTGCGAGACTCTGCAATATTCTCCCTCATGAACTGCAAGACACAGAGGATCTTAGTTCCTGCTGGCATTTCATGTTCATAGGCAGGAGAAGCCAACAGGGTGGCTCAGCAAGAGGGAAGGACTCTCTCCATAATAATCAGGGACACTGAAACCCAAAGGACAGTGAGAACCAGTGCTGCTGATAGGATCTATGGGTCCCAGAGTAGATGGGTCCCAGAGGGGAGAGGCTGCCCAGAGTATGGGTCCTGTAAATAACTGAGTTAGGCCTCTGGTATTCAGAGTGCTTGGAAGGTTTGACGCAAGACCCCCGAGACAGGAAACAGTGCCTAAAAGGAGTCTGTCACTGGCATATGATGAATATACATTCAGGTCATGCTGCCATGTCTGGCTGTATCCACAAGTCAGGCAGTCAGAAATGAGCACAGTTTAAACAAAGTTTAAACTTTACCAGCGTACTGGAATCGAGGCTGGTTTCGGCCTAGAGCAGACCTGAGCCGCTCCCAAGTGTGCACCGTGGCTGCCCAATGGGGTTCCGGCTTCCGGAACTTCCGGTCAACAATGCGACCGCTGTTGGGTAGCCGCAGTGCACACTTGGGAGTGGCTTGGGTCCGCTCTAGGCCAAAACCAGCCTTGATTCCGGGACGCTGTTAAGGCTAAACAAAAGGGACAAAGAAGCTAGGGCAGTGGCTCTCAAACCTTTTAGCATCTGGACGGTGGAACCACTTTTTAAAATGATACCCTACCATCTAGCTATACGAGACTTAAAAAAAGTGATCTAGAAAGAATATATTTACAAACAACATTTTATTTACTTATTTGTAAAAAAAACCCTCATTCTACTGCAGCTCAGCTGTTTGCAGGGTAATTAGCAGCTATCTTGCAAACTGCAGGAGCTCAGGTCTTTGAAGCTCAGTTAGCAGCAGCTATCTGGTTTTTGAATAGCCCTAGGGCTTGTGGCAACTACTTATCTGATCTTTCCATCACCTGGGACCCACCAGAAATCAGGTCGCGACCCACCAAGTGGGTCCCCGACCCACAGTTTGAGAAACACTGAGCTAGAGGACAAACTAATCAGGCCTGCAATTGTTCAAAATGGAAAAAGCCTTTCAAGAGCTTATATGACAAGTTTGTACTTGACCCAGAGAAATGATATGTGGGCACTGATTGCAAACATCTCTGGGCTGCCATGTCACTGAGAACTGGGTTTCTGAAAGCCAGTAAGACAGGGAACCACACACATCTGTCAACCCAGAAGAGCTTTGTTAAGGGATTTATTTATTTTTTGCACGACAGTCAATTTTGCATCATAAGCAGGCAAGTTTCAGGTTAAACTAGGAAGCTGGCAAAGCTCTCCCAAGCCAAGCTCAAAAATGCATTTCAGGGTTTCAGTAAAGTTTGCCTCCAAGGAGAGACAGACTTCAAAAATTCCTCCATCCCATTTTTTCCCCACTTTTAAATCCAAGCTGAGGAGTATCGCTAGTAGTTCCCCACTCCTCATTTAGTTCTAGAACTCCTTTACATTAAATAGGGACCAAATGGGGAATTTTGGAAGGATTTTCTCCTGAAGAACGAGGCAAGGTGGCAAAAAGACCAGCCCCCATGTGGGTGGTCTTTCCTCCCCTTCCTATTTCAGGGGTTGCAGCTCCTTGACAGTGCAATCGTTACTAAGTATCTGGCGGGCGGCCCAGGGCTGCCCACCAGATCCTATCCCCATTTCGGGCTGATCATGATCAGGGCTGATCATGATCAGCCCAGAGGTCTACTTGGGAGAAGGGGATGTTCGTCCCCTTCCCCCCATGTAACATGGGGAGGCCCCGATGGGCCTCCTCGGATTTCCGCCAGCTATTTAGCTGGCATATGTCCGAGGAGGTCATGTAATGGCCGCACTAGAACGGGATGGGGATATGGCGGCCGCCATCCCCGCCCCCTAGGCCGGCTTGGCCAATGGCCCCCCTCCCTTGCCGCCCAGATCGCCCCTGCACCTGCCGGGGGATCCCTTTACCTTCTCCAGCGGCCGCAGGGACAATCTGGTGGCGGAGTGAGGGTGGCTGGCCTCCACGCCGGCCACTCTTACTTGAAAGTCGTTGCAAACATGCCTTATGGTACGTTTACAACGGCTTCAAATGGTGGAGCGCTCACTCTGCCGTTCCTTACGGTGGATTGTGCTCTAAATATAGCTTCAGATGCAGCCAGCTGTGACTTTCTCCTCTAGCTGCTTCTTCTGCTGCTCTTTTTAAGCAGTGCCCATGGGGAAAAAAAGAGAGGATAAAAATGACCACTTTTGTGAATCATCCTTCCCCACCTTTCCTTGGCCTATGAAAACAGGTTTCTTTTCAAGCCTTAGACAGGGAACCAAGCTATTTCTGATTTTTTTTAAAAACAACTCTACACTTTCAGAATCTTTTTGATTTGAACCTAGGGAAGTCCTTCATTTCTGTCATTAGCTTTACCATTCAAGCTGCTCACCTCCCTTAGAGACAGAGCCTGGCCACTGAATTTTTCTTGGCTGAAAAATGCAGAAAGGTGGGGCAAAGTAGAGAGCAAAAAGGAACCTGGCATTTAAACTGCACTAATCAAAACCTGATGCCCTGTGTGACCAACAGCTGTAGAAATATATCCTGCAAAAAATAATTAACCTTCCACTCTCTCCTGGGGAACAGAAGCAAAACAAGAAGCTATGGCACATGGTTGCTTCAGTCCAAAGTACTTAGAAAGCAATCACCACCACAATTTGTATGATAGAGGAAAGGAACAGTACCTTGCCACACAATGAAAGGATATTACAGAGGGGTAAAATGTAATATATGTACAGTGTATGCATGGCCCTATGTTTTAAGCTGGCTGCTGCTTCCACTTGCACAAGGGTGGAATATTTTATTGTTATGTAGAACTGCTACTGAATTCCAGCCATTAAGCAGACACATTTTAATCTGGAGTAGCACCTACATGACAACACATATTCCAAGAATGAAAATTATAATACATTTTCTACTTAAAAGCTTACAGCTTGCAACTCTAGTAGACAACATGCCAAAATATAAGTGCATACATTGTTCCAAGGAAAATGACAACACTGTGGCCTTTGACTATGCTCATCTCATAACACTGAGGACTAGATGACCCATACAAATTTAAGTCACAACTTTTATAAATTTCTGAGCTTAACTACCTCTCCTGGAGACCCACCCCAGGACAACATCCCCGATTAATGACACATTTTAAAAATCAGAATATCGGTATGATTTTTGTAAGAAAATTAACATATTTGGGGAATGTATAAGTGGCTTTGTATACAAGTTTGAGAGTTACTTTGTAGAATCTCATTACAAAGATGTATACTGCACGCTGTCAGATGAGGCTTTACAAATAGCTGTGGAAAGAAGGAATGCAAAAAGCAAGGGTGAAAGGGAAAGATATAAACAACTGAATGCAGAGTTCCAGAGAATAGCAAGGAGAGATAAGAAGGCCTTCTTAAATGAACAATGCAAGGAAATCGAGGAAAACAACAGAATGGGGAGGACTAGAGATCTCTTCAAGAAAATTGGAGATATCAAGGGAACGTTTTGTGCAAAGATGGGCATGATAAAGGACAAAAAAGGCAAGGACCTAACAGAAGCAGAAGAGATTAAGAAGAGATGGCAAGAATACACAGAAGAACTATACAAGAAAGATCTTAATGTTCCTGATGACCACGCTGGTGTGGTCACTGACCCAGAGCCGGACATCCTAGAGAGTGAAGTCAAGTGGGCCTTAGGTAGCATTACTAACAACAAAGCTAGTGGAGATGATAATATCCCAGCTGAGCTACTTAAAATCCTAAATGATGATGCTGTGAAAGTGCTGCACTCAATATGCCAACAAATTTGGAAAACTCAGCAGTGGCCAAAGGATTGGAAAAGGTCAGTTTACGTTCCAATTCCAAAGAAGGGCAGTGCCAAAGAGTGTTCGAACTACCGTACAATTGCACTCATTTCACATGCTAGCAAGGTTATGCTCAAAATCCTACAAGCTAGGCTTCAGCAGTACGTGGACCGAGAACTACCGGACGTACAAGCTGGGTTTCGAAGAGGCAGAGGAACTAGAGATCAAATTGCCAACATGCGCTGGATCATGGAGAAAGCACGAGAGTTCCAAAAAAACACCTACTTCTGCTTCATTGACTACGCAAAAGCCTTTGATTGTGTGGATCACAACAAACTGTGGCAAATTCTTAAAGAGATGGGGGTACCAGACCACCTTACCTGTCTCCTGAGAAACCTATATGCAGGTCAAGAAGCAACAGTTCGAACCGGCCATGGAACAACTGATTGGTTCAAAATTGGGAAGGGAGTACGGCAAGGCTGTATATTGTCACCCTGCTTATTTAACTTATATGCAGAGTACATTATGAGAAATGCAGGGCTGAATGAATCGCAAGCCGGAATCAAGATTGCCGGGAGAAATATCAACAACCTCAGATATGCAGACGATACCACCCTAATGGCAGAAAGTGAAGAAGAACTAAAGAGCCTCTTGATGAGAGTGAAAGAGGAGAGTGCAAAAGTTGGCTTGAAACTCAACATTAATAAAACTAAGATCATGGCATCGGGTCCCATCAATTCCTGGCAAATAGAAGGGGCACAAATGGAAGCAGTAACAGATTTTACTTTTCTGGGTTCCAAGATCACTGCAGACGGAGACAGCAGCCATGAAATTAAAAGACGCTTACTCCTTGGAAGGAAAGCTATGGCAAACTTAGACAGCATAATAAAAAGCAGAGATATCACCATGCCAACAAAAGTTCGTATAGTCAGGGCGATGGTGTTCCCAGTAGCAATGTATGGTTGCGAGAGTTGGACCATAAGGAAGGCTGAGCGCCGAAGAATAGATGCTTTTGAACTGTGGTGCTGGAGAAGACTCCTGAGAGTCCCTTGGACTGCTAGGAGATCAAATCAGTCAATTCTAAATGAAATCAAGCCTGACTGTTCCCTGGAAGGACAGGTACTAAGGCTGAAACTCAAATATTTTGGCCACCTAATGCGAAGAGAGGACTCTCTGGAGAAGACTCTGATGCTGGGAAAGATTGAAGGCAAAAGGAGAAGGGGAAGGCCAAGGATGAGATGGTTAGACAGCATCACCGATGCAACGAACATGAAAATAAGCGAACTCAGGAAGATAGTGGAGGACAGGAAGGCCTGGCGGGATATGGTTCATGGGATCACGAAGGGTCGGACACGACTTAACGACTGAACAACAACAACAACAAATACTGCACACTCAGATGACTATATGCTATATTTGGGACTCTTATTCATGGATATTATTTGGACTCTGGTCATTATCAAACTTTGAAAGTGTATCAACTGCTGAACAGTGTTTTCATATTTAAAAAAAAACAAGCTTATAAAGTTGTGACCCCAAGTAGTGAACCCCTTGATGGGAGGAAAGGGTGTCTGTTAATGCTGAAAGTCCATTAAATCCAAATCCATTTATGACAAGGCACATGCAGATATGCAAAATGTACGATTAGTTTTTAAAGAAGTAGATGACATTGTTATTTCCAAAGCTTGTTAAATCAAGGTCCATTAAGTTGAGGGTTTGCTGGACTTACATTTCGTATTATACTACATTACGTTTAGCTATTTCGCGAGTCCATGCCAGAGCATTACTACAAATAGATAAATTCAAATATACGGTAAAAACGCTACTCAAATGATATAAAAACAGATGATCAGGCATACAAACCTATACAGTATATGAAACCCTAAGGCTCAGTTCAGACACAATGCCAGTTCTTGATTTGGACCTCAGGATTGCACACTCCCTCTTCCCACACTTCTTTTTTACAGCAAACCATAGTTTGGCTTTGACAGTACTGTATGGTTTGCCATAAAACAGGAAGTGTAGGAGAGGACCTGAGCATGCCTGGAGGTTTGATCCAGCAGGGCTCTTCTTATGTTCTTATGGCAGGCAACAGGATTGGAGCATAAATTACCCAGTCACAAGTCCAAGTACTTTACTGCCATCTTGCCTCTACTGCTGTGGGATCTTGTGTATGAATTGGTATTGCTGCCATTTCCCTCAAAAAGGAAGGTACAGATGGTTCCAGACCTCATCATCATCATCATCACCACCACTTCTGCCCTCCTAGTGACCTTCTCAAAGTCAGCATCTTTCAGTCCCATCCCTTTCTCCTCAATGCAAACAAAAAAAAAGTGCAACATAGCTACGACTTTTCTTCTCAGTAGTAGATACATCTCTCTTGAAAAACAAGTCTTTCATGCAGAAGCTGCTAAGTTTAGTCGACAACTTCAGTTCAAACGATTCCCTGGTAGCAGGGCAGGAAAAGAACCGTTCCTGGATCTCTGAGAGCCCCCAGTCACAGTAGCGGACTAGAAGACAGCCCAGTTTGTCGAACTCAGCAGAAGAGAAGATTTGAAGAGTTTTCAAAGGTCAGCATCCCCATCAGCCCAGCCCTCAACTCCTCTCCCCCATGCACTTTGTCAATTAAGATCCTTTCATCAAAGGTGTGCCACACTGGCATTCCAACAGCCACCCCTGCTCCAGGGAAAGGGGGAGGAATAAGAAGAAATGTGTTAACCAACACATCCTTGCATTGCAGCAGGCATGTGCCAACCAGCCCCAAAATGTGCGAGCATTACCAGCCATCTTTTGTCAAGAGGAAGTGAACTGAAAAGACATTTTCTTCTTTTTGCCAAGACCATCTCTCCATTCACAACACCCACTGATCAGAGGTTCAGAGAGCAAGTTCAGAGAGTCTGCTACAGACAGAGCAGGTGTCACCATGGCCCACAGGCAAGGCACCCGCAGATTCTGACATACTGTTGTTGCTATTGTGGTTCTGTCATGAGGTCTTTCAAGTATAGAAGTAGTACTTGCTATGGGTTGCTACCCCCCAACTTTGACTGTGCCTGTGGTATGTTCTAAATGCTGTTTAGCATTGGTTGACATATTTTTGGTCTAGGCCAGCAGTTCCCAAAGTCCCTGCTGCTGTGACTCACCTAAGCCAGCCGCTCCTGTGTCGCTCCAGCCTGGGACAGCCTCCGGAGGCCTCAGAAAGGCCTCCTGACACGACTGGAAATTGCATCAGCGAAACCAGAAGTGACCTCTGGGTCACTTCTGGAGGCTTTCCGAGGCCTGCGGAGGCTGTCCCCGGGCCAGAACAATGTGGAAGCAGCTGGCTAAGGCGAGTCAGGCCTCAGATGTGGCTTCTGGTTGCTTCCATTTGGCTCCAATTTGGAGCCAAACGGAGGCAAGGGCAGGCGGGTGGGCCCAAATGGTGACGCACCTCCGCCTTGGGCCACAACCCACCAAGTGGGTCGTGACCCACACTTTGAGGCACACCTGGTCTAGGCACAAGTGGAATGCTAACAGTAATTCTATGGTAGACAAAACCCATTCCTAACCATTAGCCATAAGAAGCAAAAAGAAAGAACCAAGGTAGTATCTTTTCTTGTGCACTGAGCACCAACAGTCTACCTTGGTATCTGATGTGTTCATTGGACATTCTATACTTCAGAAGAAAGCAAAAGGGATCGCAGTGAAGGAGTTGGCTTTTGTATAAGGAGAGAGAGAGGAAAAAAGAGAAAAAGCTCAGGCTGCTTAGTTGTACTGCAGAGTGGAGAGCAGTTTTTTTTTTTTTTTCAGAATCTGAAGCTTGAGGATTTCCACCTTCACATCGGGAGATGGCAATTCTACTGCCAGCAAAGAGTTCTATAAAAAAATTCACAGTCAGGTAGATGAGACACACTCACATTGAGACTTTAACCAATTGTACTCACAATCCCTCAAGATACTAGAACAGGCATTTGTGAATTTTCTTCTTCCAGCAGAAAATACACAGACATGGGCTGGTATCAGATTACTGGTAAATGTTCTCTGCAAAATATGAAGGAACTCTTAAAAAAAATAACCCCTTGAAAAAATTATCCACTTAGCAGCCTCAAATGTATTTATTCAGCACATCTGATCCCTGCAACCAACACAGCACCTGTGAATGACCGAGAGCGATACTCCAACCAACTGCATGGCTGACACACAGAAACACCACGGATGATGCAGACAGCAGATGAAGGAGCACTGCTGGCTCATCAAGCCTGTGGTTCCTGCGCCACACCGATCCCAAACCATCTATGTCCAAGACATTACAACAAAGAGCAGGTGAGATCCCAGTACAAAAAGTATTACACACAACAGCAGAGATTACCAGCTCATACGAATTCCTATACCAGAGGCAAGCGCACACATGGCTGTGGTAGCAATCGGTCCAATTTCTCCATCCTGTGAGATTCAAACCAATGGAATCATTTGCAAAAAATATTTTGTACTCTTCCTCCTCACTGGTGTGTCTCTTCACTTGTCCAAGAACTGCCATTACCACCTAATGATCTCCTTCGACAGAAGCCTAACACAAGTTCCCAAACTTTGCTAACTTCTTACACACATTCATTTCCAAAGTGTTCTTATAAACTCACTCAGGGCCTGAATTCCCATATCTGTTCTCAACCACAGAGACAGAAGGGCACACAACCAAGTTAGCTAGGTAAGTGCCACATAGGTTGGCTTCTCCATCTCAGAATAACGCACCTCTTACATGACTTACAACCCAGTCTTGTCTGTGGAATTCACTACCACAAGATGTGATAACGGACACTAACTTAGATGCTTTAAAAGGGATTAGACAAATTCAAGGAGGACAAGAGGTCTATCACTGGCTACTAGTCACTATGGCTATATTCTACCTCCAGATTCAGGGCACCACATATCCAAATACTAGCTGCGTGGGTGCAGAGTATTGTCTTCATCACCTGCTTGTGGACTTCTCAGTGACATCTACTGGACCGCTGTGGGTAACAGGATGCTGAACTAGATACAGTAGGCCTTTGGCCTGACCCAGCAGGGCTGTTGCTTGTGCTCAGTCTTGCAGAACAGCTGAAACCTCCACGTCCTAAGAGAGAAGCCCTTTGGAACATCTTGTTGGCTCCTTGACGGCAGTACCATTGAAAAGCAGTGTATTAAAAACACAATGAGCAGTAGCACATACCCCAACAAGGTGCATACCCCTGCCTTTGCAGCATCTGGAACTCTAAGGTTTTCACAGCTCACAGTCTATTATTACTGATATGTTTGACCCTGAAGCCAGGTGCTCCATATCGCTTCCAGGACCACCACATCAATCTCTTCTCCTTGACAAAGTCCAGAGTGATTTGAAAAACAGCAAGATGCTGGACTTCTCCTTTGTATCCAAAAAGAAGCAGCTTCGACATCAAAATGGGAAATTATATAACAGCCCTTTTCTGACACATTAGCTGCTACCACTTAACAAAGAGGCTGCACTTACGTGAGGTAATGACTGTGTGTCTGACATATCAACTGTCTTAGGCTGCAATCCTATACACACTGTCCTGGGTGTATGCCCCATTGAACATAATGAGACTTACTTCTAAGTAGACATGCATAGGTTTGGGCGGTTAGTAAAGCAACCTGGCCTTTCCACAACATTTGGGTTTTTTTTTTTTAAGCTGGATTCCAGAATATATCACGTAATAACAGATACTTTCCTAGTCCTCTCTCATTCCCAGCAGAGCCAAGCTGAGCACAAAAGAGTTTATCAAGTCAGAGATAAGAACTGCTGCACTCTTCTCCAAATATGTACAGGCATTCATTCATTCATTGAAGAGGTGCCTCTAGCTTGACATTCTTCCACTCCAATGAGCGCTTTAAAGCATAGCCCGAAACCAAGATACAGACACAACATGGACTTCTGTTACAAAATATTTTTATCTGGTTTCTTTTGCTGTTCCATTAGATTCACCAACACTTTAGCAGTGATGGAAAGTACTTTGTGCCAGCTAATCAACCTCTTCTGTATACAAGTGGAAAGTAGGCACATTCCACATTGAAAAGTTACAAAAGTAAAACCCTCTCATTGGGGGTTCCTGCGCCTTTACTACCGGCCTCCACTGTGCAAGCAAAGCATGGAGGTACATAGTCAGATAAACCCACATGCAATTGTTGGTCCTTAGCATTTACAACTCACTTTTCTTCAGCACAGGGCCAGCGGGTGGCGCAGTGGGTTAAACCACTGAACCATGAGCTGTCGATCGCAAGGTCGGCAGTTCGAATCCGCGACGGGGTGAGCTCTCGTTGCTTGGCCAGCTCCTGCCAACCTAGCAGTTCCAAAGCATGTTAATGTGAGTAGATAAATAGGTACCGCTTGCAGGAAGGTAAACAGCGCTCCGTGTTCCAGCTGCAGGCTACACGCTACGGCAAGGAGAGTCATGCCGGCCACATGACCACGGAGGCGTCTTCGGACAACGCTGGCTCTTCGGCTTTGAAATGGGGATGAGCACCACACCCTAGAGTCGGACACGACTGGACTTAATTGTCAGGGGGGGTCACCTTTACCTTTCTTCAGCACAGGTGGTTTCTGTTGGCTTCTGGATAAGCTCTCCAAAGTGAGCTCTCTTTCCACCCTCAGATAAGCAACTAACAGCACCACAGAACTAGCCTGGAGGCCATAGCAGCCCAAGTCACCACTCAAAATTTACAGGTGTTCTCAGCCTGTCTGAACATCTGCAAGGCTACAATAATGTTACCGAATATGGCAACACATAATTGGGATGCTGTCATGGAACACAGAATTCAAGCTCCCTCCCCCTTTCACAACCACACTTCTTGGCTACAAAGGCAAAGCAAAGAAAGGCATAGGCAGCTGCTCAAAATTACAGGTCTAGGTACAATCTATTCTAGGGTCACATGTATTTGGCCTCCAACACTTTTTCTTTATTTAAAGAAAGTAGCTTTAGCAGATGGAAATTTGGAACTGAAGATCAGTAAGAAGGGGGGGGGGCTTATCCTTTTCTGATAGCAGCTTCTCCCCCTAGTATTATATCCACTCTATTGTTTTATTTGTGTAGGAAATGAATAACCCACTCTCCAGATAAAACTTCTAAGAACGGCAAACATAGTTAACACAAAATAGAAATTACATAAAAACATAAGACAATATTGTTAACTTTTGTGGCATTAAACCCAGTGTTTACCTTCCCAAACATGTACTTAGAACTTCATGGGGGGGGGGGAGAGTGGCATTGGGGGGCAATGTGGAGCAAAGGAACTGGGTGGGTGAGCTCTCGTTGCTTGGCCAGCTCCTGCCAACCTAGCAGTTCCAAAGCATGTTAATGTGAGTAGATAAATAGGTACCGCTTGCGGGAAGGTAAACAGCGCTCCATGTTCCAGCAGCATGCTACATGCTGTGGCAAGGAGAGTCATGCCGGCCACATGACCACGGAGGCGTCTTCGGACAACGCTGGCTCTTCGGCTTTGAAATGGGGATGAGCACCACACCCTAGAGTCGGACACGACTGGACTTAATTGTCAGGGGGGGTCACCTTTACCTTTAAGCATTCATAGGATTGCAGCTTTATGGTGCAATCCTGTGTAACGCAGCAACGGGGGACCGTGTGCTCCCCCCCAGTGCTGGGTGTTGCGAAAGTGCTATAAAGCACTTTCATGACACCCGGAGAGTAACGGCTGCTGGGGCAATGGTTCGCGGCCCTCTCTCCACCAGTTGCGCCCACTGGACAAGGTAAGTTCTGCACTGGCTGGTGCAGGGGCGGACCAGGTGGTGAGGGAGAGTGGCCATTGGCCGACCCAGGCAAGGGGAGGGATATTGGCGGCGAGCTCTGCCGATATCCAATGCCCTCTCTCGGCCTCGGATGTACGCCAGCTCCAGAGCCTAGGCTGGGTTGCACGGGGGGGGGGGGAGGGGATGATTGTCCCCTTCCCTAGAGATGGGACCTGGTTAGGATACCACGGCCAGCCCTTTAGACCGGCCAGGCATCATTACACAGGATTGGGCTGTTAATCAGGTTTTTTTTTTTTTTAAAGAAGTCAATTACAGTGTTTCTAAAACTACTGTAACTTGGTTTAAAATGAAACCTGAACTTAAACAAGTAAGTATGGGTTATCTTGTTCTTTTTTATGCCTTCCAACTAACTGAATATTTATGATTCTACCAGCTACACTGCATGGACATTAACTTCCAGCCCTTTGAGAAACACTATTTTTACCCAGTACGTATCTGTCCTTACTTTTGTTCCTTCATTCAGTGGAACCTGCTTCCAAATAAGAGTGTGCAGGATTGCAGCCCTAGCCTTCAGGTAAGTGATTTTGCTTAGAATCCATGATGCACATGTACAAAAAGAGCCACACAGAAATCTGTCTTGCATTGAAAAGAAGATGCAATTCTGCAGTGCATATGGCTGTATGAGTACAGGTTTTAGATTACGCTCCTACATTGCACAAAGGCTTTAACATATACTTGTTCAAGGAATACATGCATTTAAAAACGAGAAACTTGATTTAAATTGGTCTTTGCTCTTGTTAATACAAATCAAGATGGTTTATGATTTTAAAGTCATCTTCCCCTCCCCTGCCCCCTTATCAACTTCAAATTTCTGCCTTCAGAAGCTGCTTCTTTTATTTCCAAAAACGGCACTGGGGTTATCTCGCATGTTCCTGCATCACATCTGGTTAGACCCTCAGGGTGGGATCACATAGACTGGTTTTCATGCAATGGATTATAGTTTGTGCTGTTTGTATTGCATGTTCACATTCAATTGTGCCTCCTGCTATCAGAAAGAGCGAGTGAAGGCCCAATCCTATCCAACTTTCTGGCACTGATGCAGCTGTGCCAACGGGGAATGTGCTGCATCCTGCGGTGGGGGGCAGTCACGGAGGCCTCCTCAAGGGAAGGGAATGTTTCTTCCCTTACATGGGCAGCCCGATCCAGCATAGGTCCTACAGGGGTGGGGTGCGTGCCCCGCTGCTGTAGGCTGTTGCAAACATGCTGTAAAGTGTATTTATGACAACTTGAGAGTAAGGGCCACTCACTCCCCCGGCGAAACGTCCCTACAGCCGACCAGTGCAGGGGCAGGGGAGGGCAGACCAGGCGGTGAGGCCATTGGCCGAACCGGGCAGGGAGAGGGCGGGGATATCAGCGACACGCTCCGCCGATATCCCCGGCCCGTTTCGGCCTTACTCCGCCGCCTCAGATGTACATCAGCTTCAGAGCTGGCATACATCCAAGGAGGCCCATATGCTCCGGGCAGCTCTGCACTAAGGGAAGGGGACAAATGTCCCCTTCTCACGAGGTGTTCCTGGGCTGTGCCGGTGTGGCCAGGAATGGGCTCAGGATTCTGCGGCCGTCCATTTTCAGAGCTGTAAAGTTGGATAGGATTGGGCCCCAAGTGTGCATGCATGCAAATCAGGGACATGAGAGAGATCTGTCATTGCTCTTTAAAACAGATATGAAACGTGGAATGGCACGATTTTCCCAGTGCAAGCTCCACAATACTCACTGTATGCTCTTCCCCATTTTGCCTCAGGTTTGCACACTAATGAACCCCCAACTGTCTTACCTTCCCTACGTACAGCAAAAGGAGCATTATACCACAGCACCCACACAGTACTGGTATGTATCTCATAATTGTAGAATGCTGAAAATACACAGTCTTAACTATATAGATACCCCCACAGCTGTATAATTTTCTCACAAATTATTTGGCAAAAACAATCCAAACAATCCAAAAACAATCCTTTGAGAAATCTCTTAAGAAGACAGTACGATTTTAGTTTTATTTCTCAAATAATAAACATGGCTAGAAAACCCATAATGCCTGCTTCATTACAAATCCTTTGAGTGTTTGCGGGGGCGGGGCCAGCAGCGGCAGCGATTCAAGGGATCGCTGCTGCCCAAGTGCCCAAAACCACCCCCACTGTACTTACCCCCCCGGTCTTCAGATCGCCTGTGCGACCTTCTGCAGGCCTCCCCGATCTTCGGATCATTTTGCGGCGATCTTCAGGCACTTCCGGTTTTCGCGAAAACCGGAAGCGCCCGACATCGCCGCAAAACGGCGATTAAAGATCAGGGAGGCCTGCAGAAGGTCGCGCAGGCCCACCCAAGCCCCGGTAAGTACAGCGGGGGCAGTTTTGGGCACTTTGGCGGCGGCGATCCTCTGCCGCCATGCTGTTCCCTGCCCCTGAAGGGAGCAGGGGATAGCAGCGGTTCTCAATGGTGGGTCGCAACCCACACTTTGAGAACCACTGCACTAGAGAAATGCAGCAGCAAAACTGGTTTGCAAAAGATCTGGGTACATATTCTTAATAATAATAATAATAAGGATCCTTATATGATGTCCTGCCTTTTGCTCTACAAATTGTCATGTGCTTGGAAATGCTACGTTCATGTTTTGAATGGTATTTTTCTGGATGGAGTCCTCTGTATGTGGGCAAATGTCACCAAATACTCCCCCAGGGATACGTTCTTTTCCTGAATGGGGCAAAGGATCCGAAATAAGAATGAGTCTTTTGTTGGTGGGAAAACTAGCTTACAGATTGCTTCTTGCCTCTGAATCTATGGAAAATATAGCAGGTCTTTTTTTGAAAGGGAAGTTCCTGAAGTTTTGAGTGAAGTTAAAAGTAAAAAGGGAATCTTAAAATAACTTGAAAAATGTGTGCTGGTAGAGCAGCTGTACTGTTTTATTCAAATATTTATAATAAAACCTGAAATGGGCAATGACTAACTTTGGGAATGCATTGGCAAAAAAAACTCAATTCTTTCTTTGGAGTTCCTTGTTGGTCCAGTTCTAAGTTTCTGTATACTGATAACAAAGGCAATTGCTATACGGACTCTCTGAAGCACAACAGAATGTTTCTTAAACTACCTAACAAAAGGGATCTCCCAAATAGTTTTCAAGGGTCACTGCCTCTGTCAGTTCTGTGGGGTTTTTTTTTTTCAGGCTAATGGAACAGCATGCAGGGGCAGCTGCTGAAGACCGTTTCCTCCTCCAAATATTGCTTATCACCAAATCCTGAAAGCTAAATAAAAATGTAAAAGGTTAAGTAACTGTGTAACAAATGTGTGTGACTTATTGTTCATCTCTGGGAAGCCTGGCAAGGTGATAAGGAACATGGCTCTGACTGTGGCTCTCTTAGAACTGTCTTGGCTGGCAGGATAGTGAGAAAGTGGCTGCTGAATGAGGGAAATGGCATCTCTCCAAGTACAAAAAAAAAGCATAAAAAAACAAAAATGGATTGTGTCTGTGCATTCTTCCCTATCATGAATAGAGGTGGGTGAAGGAGGTGAGGCTTGAAGGACAGGCAAAGTTAAAACACGAGGGCTTTTTAAAAAGTCTGAATGACCTCGATTGCACTCTTCTTGAGTTTAACATGGGGCATGAGTACAGTTCATCATGTGGAGAAGAATTGTACAGTACAGTACATCCATTTTTTTCAGTTTGCTGCTGATACACATTAGAAGGAATCTGATTTCTCACTGTCATAGGCTGAGGGAGAAGGATTTATTTATTTATTTTTCACATTTTTATACCGCCCTTCCTCCAAGGAGCTCAGAGTGGTGTATATATTTCCTCCCCTCCATTTTGTCCTCACAACAACCCTGTGAGGTAGGTGGGGCTGAGAGATAGTGACTGGCCCAAGGTCACCCAGGAAGCTTCGTGGCTGAGTGGGGATTTGAACCTGGATCTTCCAGGTCTAAGTCCGACTCCCAAACCACTACGCCATCCTGGCACCATCCACCATTGGAACTTGCAGTGACTGGTGGTGGGAGAGGGAGGGACTATGGTACAAAGGAGGACTAGCAGAGGTTCAGGAAGTGGGTATGAGTAACGTTGTATGACCCTTGCCAATTTCCAAGTTTGCCTCATTTCTTTTGCACCAGTCTTCTCTCGGTATTTCCCCATAACCTTATTCACACTGTCACATTTTTGTTGCTTAAAAAATTATCTCTTGCAAACTTTGAGAACTGCTGCTCTAGTGAATAAAAAAGCACACGTTTAAATATTATTAAGAATAGGAATGACTCTTTCAAGAAAGATCCATGCAGAAGGATCTTTTCTGAGAGACCCACTTGGATTTTCAGTTCTGACTTCAACATTTCCCATGTCGAGAGGAATTGCTCCAAAACTATTCCTCTAGCCGAGAGAAAAATATTAGGTGATCTCTGTTATGTCACACTCAAAAGAAGAGAACTCCTCCACAGAGCAGGATGCAGAAATGTTATTCCCATTCTAACAGTGCAATCCTAGGCATGACTACTCAGAAGTAAGTTCTACTGTATTCAATGGGGCTTACTCCCAGGAAAGTGTGTATAGGATTGCAGCCTAAGCATCCCAAAGAAGAAGAAAAGATGTTATGAGCTTTTTCAGTACCACGCCTCCCACATCTTTAAATAGAAGACGTCTTAAAATAGAAAAGAGCCAAGCCCTCTTCCTTTGTGTATTTACTTGAGATGGTGGGAGAGAAACAAGCAAATTGGCTTGTGCAATACTCCGAAAACAGAGAGAAGCAAGGAGGATTTAGAAAGATGGATGACTGTGATGTCATATGAGTCACAACCAATCCCAAGAAAGGAATAGGAACAATGCATGAGAGATCCTCAACACAGAATTGAGGCTAGGCTAACCATAGTAAGGCAGTGCTACAAGCTTCATTCTATCAGAAAGTAAACTAGTGAGATTACCATCCTGGTCCTCGAAAGAGACAGTAATTTCCAGGACAAAAACCACTTGGATAGAGAAAAGGATCTCGCCAGGCTCATACATAGAGGTCAAACACATGAGCTGGGAAACTAGAATGTTCCACTTAAAGGCAACAAAGACAAAAACAAAACAAGAGGGCTGGATTCTCAGTGCTTCCTTTGCAAACTAGGTAAAACAGAACCCAAGATTTACAAATTACTTTCCTGAGCACCTGCTGAATTCACAGGAACCAAAGGTAGTCAGGACCAACCTGCTGAGTTAACCAAGCCTCTGCCCCCCCCCCAAAAAAAAACACCAGCACAAATCCAAGCACATGGTTAACCCCTCTGCACCTCTATTTTCTGCCTATAAGTTGCCAGAGTATTGCTTACCCAGCTCCACTGCATACTACGGACAGCATTCTGGGCAGATATTCTGGTCATACTGGAAGACACTTGCATGAGATTCTCAAGCTCCTGTGCAACATTCAGATAGAATAGGGTGGCCAATGCCTGTCGGGGGGCGCCAAGTGTCTCTGTTCTCCTCACCCACACATGGCAAGAGACGGCTATGTAATGGAGAGTCTGGGCCAGCTGGCACTCCTTCCAGGGACACCTAAGTTTCATGCCTTCTCATCTACAAAAAGCTTCCAACAAAAAGGATGGGAGAAAGCCAGCTGTGGCTGCTTATTTGGAGCACACAGACAGAACTGCCACCGTAAGGGCAAAAAAAAAAAGTTTTTTAAAAACTGTGCATGACCTTGTGATAGCAGCAGTTTAACAAAAACACCCAATCCACAGCTAAAGTGGGTGTTTCTAGGCGCTCAAACAGGCGCGGGGAAAGGATTCATCGGGTGCTGCCCACCCACCTGCCTGCCCCTAGAGGCATTGGTTGAGAACTACTGCATAAGTGCTGCTGTGGTTGAGCAGGGGGTGGGGTGGGGGCAGCTGTGGACTGGTCAAGTAGCTGCTACCCATTGTAAATTTTGCGCCTTTATTCTGGTGAATAGAGTAGAACTGAGCTGAAGGGAGAGTTGGTAACCTGGCAACAATAGAGTGAGAAAAATGGGGGTTAAGCAAGACTGAGCTGGCAAGAGAGCTTTTTTTCCCTTCTCTTTCTATTGGAGAGGAAATGCAGAAGTGACAATTAATTGGGGAGCGTAGAGAATAATAATACTTTATATATTTTTTTAAAGGAGGAATCCAGTGGAAATTAACAGATGGGGGAGGATGGATTTTTGGAAGGATACATGTTTTGGGGGGCAGGGGCAATCTGGAAGATAAAGAGGAAATATTTTAATAATAGTGTGCCTGTGGGACAGAGGAACAGGGCTGAGTTTGGTCGTTGCATAAGCACATTCCTGCTAGATCAGGCAAAGGTCCCTCTAGTTCAACATCCCGTTTCCAGCAGTAGCCACCAAATGCCTGCAGGAAGCTAACAAGCAGGGCATGAAGATGATGGACACTCCATTGTTTGCCAACCTGCAAAGCTATACAGTATTGACTCTGGACGCGAAGGTTATGTTTAGCAATCACGGCGATAGAAGGGGCAGAGATGGGGGTGGAAGGCATAGGCACACAGCTTTGGATGGGTAGGGAAGGGGAGTCTTGTACCACACCCACTTCTTTGGAGGAATCAGCTGCCAGACAAAGACGACGACGACGACGACTCTGGCAGCACTTGGTTTCTAAAAAGCGAGGGTTTATACAGCACTTTGTGAACGAGAGGCCCTTCACCCTAATCCAAGAGGATATTCATTTCTGTACGGGAAAGCACTTCGCACATGCTCAAAGATACCCGTGATAGATAGCCTCATCAAGTATTTCAGTGCTCCTCCTCCGCCCTAACAAATCCCTGGAAGAAGCGATAGACAAACCAGAGAGTCGGGAGAGGCACCTATCTTGCTGACCGCTAGTCTTTCTGCCGGGGCTCCTATGCTCATCAACGACAGAGCCCACGAACTCTCCCTCGCTCCAACTTGAAAGAGGGAAAGCGGCTGATGCGGGTCCGAGGGGAGGGAGGACACCACCCGGCGAGTGCCCTGCCTGCAGTTGCTAACAGAAAGACCGGATACTCGCGCGCGCTCCAGAATAGTTCGAACAGGAGCAAAGTGCCTGGGGTCTGGCGAGAGCGCAGCACCTTGAGCTGAAGCAGCGCGCCCGAACTTCCCGCTTGCGGGGTTAGGGGGCGTCCATCACCATCAGGTGCCAAGGAGATACTGCCGAAGTAAAGGCCAAGAAGCGACTTACCGAAATAGACGGTCTTGTCGCACTTCGGGCACTTGGATGCCATAATGGAAGAACTGAGCGTCTCTGTCTCCGGCTACACCCAACTCGAACACTCCTCGCCTGCCGGCCCCACCAACACGCCTCTTTGCCCGTCCACCCACGCCGGTTCTAGTCCCGCCTCACTCGTTTGTCCATTGGTTGTGCTGTCAGACGGGGGTGGTCTCTGGGCGGAGCCATCGCTGCCCCCTCCCCCACTGCATGTGCGCGCAGGAGGTACAGGAGCCAGAGTTTCTCCCGCCGTCTTCGCTGTAAGGGGTGAGAGGAGAGTCAGTCTCTCCTTACACCTGCGGCGGGTCCGGGAGCGAGTGCCTCCGCGTGCTTCCCCTACCCAGCCGTGGGAGTTCACCTTCCCCTCAAATGAAAGTGGAGAGAGGCCCATTATATATCGCTCTTCTTGCAGAAGCTGCCGCCTCCTCCTTTCGTTCACCTGCTTCCTCTCTGTCGTGGGATAGCGGCATGGTGGGCAGGATTGGGTTAGCCCAGAGGATGCGACTCCTCTGCAAGGAGCTGGACCCGCTCCTCCGCACCAAGAGAGGGAACGCTGTCCCGCTAGCTGGAGGAGGAAGAGGTTGTTTGTTCCCTGGCCCTGCAGAAATAGTCCCCACCCGAAAATGTGTAATAGTGTGTGCCAGCCCAGTCTTAAGTTAACAGTACAGTATCATATTCCTGCTGGATGGAGTGCTGGTGTAGCCCAGTGGCGAAAGCTCCAATCCTAGCCCCACTTTCCTGGGAATAAACCTCATTGAATATAATGGGACTTTCAAGTAGACTTGCATAGGATTGTACCATACAGCTGTAATCCTATACACATTTATCTGGGAGAAAACTCCATTGTGCCAGACTTTATTTGAGTAGTAGATATACATAGGATTGGGCTGTTAGAGATTGAAGCCCAAACCACAAGTGCAGAAATCCATGTGGCAATGGGCATTTTCCACAGAATAAGTGCATGTTAGCAGTGGCTGCCCCTACTATCACCCAGCCCATAGACTTCAAGGTAAGATTCAGGTTCACAAAGTTCATATACCCCGTTTCCCTGAAAATAAGACCTCCCCCGAAAGTAAGACCTACTGTCATTTTTTTGTTGTGTGACTTTTGCTGGCACTCATAAATATAAGACCTCCCCTGAAAATAAGACCTAGCTAGGATCATCAGCCAGACGGATGTGACCCCCGCCCCCCTCCGGCACTTACTTTGACCGATTTAAGCTTCATTCTTTCCCAAGGGTGCAAGGCTCTGGAAGGCCTGCACTTGAGTCCTCCACCATGGAGACAACATGCTAGAGAGGCCTGCAAGGAGGCTGTAACCTTGCAGAGTCTCTCTAGCACGTCGTCTCTATGGAGGACTCAAGTGCAGGCCTTCCAGGCCTTGCTGAGCCTTGCACCCGCGGGAAAGAATGAAGCTTTAATCGGTCAAAGTAAGTGCCGGGGGTGTGTGTGTCATGCCACAGGTTGGGAAAATAAGACCTCCCTGAAAATAACACCTACTGCATTTTTGGAGCCAAAATTAATATCAGACATTGTCTTATTTACAGGGAAACATGGTAGTGCATGGCGAAGAGGGTCCCCTGGAACCTAACCCAAATTTTCCTATAGGCTCAATGATTTGGTATCCACTAGGTTTTCCAGGAACTTAACCCTAGCGGATAATACTGACTATATGTTCATGTGTTTCTACTCATACAGAAAGGCAAATATCCCCACTTTTTTCCATCTCAACTTGGACTCTGCACTGGCCTTCCCTCACCATTCTCTATTGCCTGGCTCTCCAGACTTTGCATTACCAGGTAAAGTTTAGGCTTATTATGACTTTCAACCTCTGCAAGGGTGGAGGACCTATTTGGTTTTCAGTGGAATGGCTGGCAATGGGAAGACAACTGGAGTAGTGGTGGAGGAAAACTCAAGTTGATCCCATCCAAATGTGGTTAGGATCCATTTTCAAGGGCTGCTTTATAATGAAGGCAGCTTTCAAAATAATTTCCACTTGGTGGAAGTGGGGAAGACCATAGGAGTGGGAGGGAGCAGAACTAAATAAGGAGCTTTTGCTTTTGCAGAACGTCTGGCTGAGTGGGCAGGACGTCTGGCTCAGTTGGTAGAGTGTTTGTCTCTCACAAATGCCTGAAGATCTGCAGGACAGCAGTTCAAGACGGCCGGAAGTCGGAGAGCTGCAGGCATGCCGAGCTGATAAGCTGCAGAGCCCTGTGGGGGAGTGAAGCTGCAGCTGAAGCGTGCTGAGGCGAACGCCAGAGAAAGAGAGAGAGAGAGAGAGAGAGAGAGAGAGAGAGAGAGAGAGCTGGACTGTGAAAGTAACATCTCGAATGAAGGGTTCTATGAAAGATTAGAACGTTATTATATTGTAAAAACCCTTTGGGGTTTAGAACAGCCTGCCCATGTTCATAAAGTCCTTTATGAAGCCTGCCCTTGAATAAAGTCGCAGGAGAAATCCAATGACCATTACCCCCTTTTATCCTCGCAGCCCAAAAGGTAGGTTAGACTAAGAGTGTAACTCTGAGTGAGTGTCATCACTGTAAGAGTAGGGGAGAAGAATCTTGTATGTTCCCTTGAGTTCTGTGGAGCAATGTTGAGGTAAAAATGTCATACCACTATGGTAGGTTGGAACGTTTTCCAAGGATACTTTCCACTGCTATAGTTTTCCAAGGAAAATAATTCCATTTCTAAAAATACATTTTTTCCAGAAAAATTAACATAATAAATGGATGCAATACTAGTCAAATTGGGCAGTTTCAAAGTTATAGCTAACATTTTTAGGTCTCTTGGATGCATACATATATAATCAACAATGCCCAGCTCTTTAGGCTCTCTAAAATTAGCAAAACAGTTTTCAGTGCTATCTTTTTTTTTCCATTTAAACAATGCAAGGAACTGTATGCTATTGAGTTGTCATGTCTTAAAATAAATTACATGCATTCTAAAAATAAAACTAGTAAAGCTTTGAATTTGTTTGAATACAATATTTAAACCGCATTAGGACCGCAGTCCTAAATAAATTTCCAAAGGAAAAAGGCTGTAATTCTGTACATCAATGCTTCCCAAACATATCCATGGCACCATGCCCTTACTGCTGCAAATGCAGAGCTTCATCACATCGCCACTATTATGTCCGAGACCATGGAGCGCCCCCGAAAACGGTGGTGGTGGTGGTGGGTTTTTTTATTTATTGAATTTATAACCCGCTTTTTCTCCATAGGGTGGGCTGTTCATAACATTAGTTAGTAACATAAGAGGCTCAGAGTGGACTGTTCAAGCTCCGAAAACATCATGCACGGAGCTCTGCCTGCTGAGCCGAGCCTCTGCTCCGTGGTCTTCAGTGTCACCATGTTCCCGCTGCTAAGTGGCTCAGGTGGCGAGCGTCCCGTAACACTCCTGGGAGTTCACCACAGCACTCTAAGGAGCCACGACGCACAGTTCGGGAAGCACTGCTGTACACACTTAGCTGGGAGTAACTCAATGGGACTTAATTCTGAGAGTAGACATTGTACTTGTACTGAAAGCTTCATTGAACATAGTGGGTCTAACTTCTGAGTAAGCTTGCATAGGATTGCACTGCAAGTTGCTTAGAAAAAGACCTGAAAAACAGTCATTGATGACAGGAATTATTCCAGCATATAAATACATTTTTAGAAACTGAGGAAATTATGGGCCCAATCCTATCCAACTTTCCAATGTTGGTGCAGCTGCAATGCAACCCCGAGGTAAGGGAACGAAAGTTCCCCTACCTTGAGGAGGCCTCTGTGCAGCACACGCCCCATTGGCACAGCTGCATCAGTGCTGAAAGGTTGGATAGGATTGGGCCCTAATGGCCATCTGCTCTTGGATGTGCTGCATCTTAATTTTAATGGCACAATCCTAACTTTTTAAAACTTTAATTCAGGTGTCTTTTTTTACAGAAGTTAGTGGGATTTATTTCCCAGAAAGCGTATTTAGGGTTGCAGCCTATTTGTGTGGGAGCAGGCTGAGGTTGCTTAATGGTGAAGTAGAAAGAGCCACTTGGCACTTGCTGTGAGGCACTTTTTGGCATTCCAGAATCAGTCTTGCCATTTGTGGTGATGGGGAGACGGACAGACAGACACATCCTGCACCACAGATCCCATGCACTGTTGGGTTCCTCAAGGGCTGGCTGTCATTGCTGTCTCCCAGCATGACCCCTGGGAGTAGTTTCACTGCCACCAGAAATGGGAGTTTTAAGGCTCCCCCTCACACCTTTGCTCCAGTGTGTGGGTAGTCCATTAACCTAGGCATCCCTCAGCACCAAAGCCTGCTGCTGGAGGAAAGGGCTCCAGCTGCTCCCTGCAAACAGATGCACCACACACTCCCCAAGCTCTGATAGAATTTGGCCCAAATGGTCTAAATCACCTTTTAGAGAATAGTTTCTGTGGAAGAAACTTCAGCTTCCGGGATCTTGGAATGAATTACCCAAAAAACAATGCATTATTGCATTCACATTACAATATTTTCACAATACAACGGTGTCCCTGGAACTGATTACCATTGTAAGACGGGTCCATTGTACTGCACAGAAGAAGTATTCTTCCCCCAAACTGGGACTGTTTCATAAAATCCTGACTTTCTCTGCAGATCACTTCCTTCTTCTTCCTCCCTGTGCAATCTCAGACTCTGCAGCCTTGGAAACCCCTGTCCCTGCCTCAGCTGTACTTGTTGCAAGTTACAGCTCACTAGTTTAAAACAAATGCTTTATTTAAAAAACAAAACTGTTTACATTTATAGTTGCAGGTAAAATCAGAGATAAAAAAATAAAGTGGGAAGAAAACAGGAGACAAGCTGTCTGTGCCCTTCAGGTGAACAAGAACAAAGGAAAGATCTGTTTACCAAAACATCCTTCTAAAATGTAAAACTGGCAGCAACAACAACAATGCGGTAAGCGGCCGAGTGCCTCCCTATCACCTTCCCCTCAAACTTCACAGTTAAAACTAGGGTGCGTGTTATACACCGATGAATACGGTAGATTCATAGATGGAAAGAGCCCTTAGATCTTTAATCCAATGTAAATGTAAGGGTGGGGACCTGTCTTTCCAAACTTTTGAGGATATGACGTTTTTTAACCGGTGGGGTTCACGCTCTGATATTCTCCATACAGATGGTAAATAGTTCCAACAATATACAGTGGGCCCTCGCTATCCATGGGGGATCCGTTCTGGACACACACACCCTGCCGATAGCAAGGATCCGTAGATACTGGAGTCCAGCATCCAACAGCCCATTTACTTACTGTGGAGACCTCCGGAGGCCCATTTATTAAGAAATGCCGAGTCTAATGTGCTTGCTTCTAGCAGAGTGCAGCGGCACGCTTGCTCCAAGGTCGTTCTCTGCAGAAAGTAAAACAGACAAGGCAGATGTCCACCACCAAGACTGCATTTACAAATTTACAGATAAGCAGCTTCAGCAAAGCAATACCTTCTTATATACAAAAACTCCACAGCATAGACTCCAGCTCTCTCATACACACAACAACCTACACAGGTAGGCTCTGCCAGCCTCCTTATATAGTGCTTTACACCAATCACTGTGGAGATTGATGCATCTCATTATCTATTGCATCAGCTCTTTCCACAGGTGCTTTGTCACAGTGATTCAGCATTTTTCTTGTCCATTTCACTTTCACTTTTCATTGCTTTACATTACATAGAGAGATATACACACACAGAGTCTATGGTAGCCATGCTTGCCCAATACACCAGGGCCCTGCACTATTCAGACTGGAAATTTTAGATCATTTGGTGAGCTAACCCTGACACCATTCCCCTTTGGCGCTGGCTTGGAAAGGCCTTCAGAGGCCTCCGCAGGCCTCTGTAAGCCTCTCTGACGTGATTCAAAGTGACTTCTGGAGGCCTCTCTGTTCTCCAATGGGGAACAGGTCTCCGGAGGCCTCCAAAGTAAATGTGGGCTGCTCCGCAGATACTGGAATGCAGAACCCACGAATAACGAGGCCCCACTGTACAACAGTAAATTTCAACGTTTGACCTACTACTCTCTCAATACTAATAACTTCTGACTAAAAGGGCTGGATCACAATACAAGACCACAGCATATGAATAAACGAGGCTTCATTTCACAATGCCAGCATGCCGAATCTTTAATGAAGCCCTTACATTGCATACGCTTAGGCGTCCAATATATAGCAAGTCCTCACTTAAAGTTGTTGATAGGTTCTTGGAAACTGCAGCTTATAACAAAACCAATTTTACTATAGGTTAATTGATATAACAAGAGTTTACAGCATATTTTTGGTCACACAAACATCACCAAACGTCTAAAGAAAGACCCAAAACACTTCTAATATTAAACATTGAAATACATACAAGGTTTTCAGACCAGAGAAAACCCATGCAGACATGGGCAGAATGTTCAAACTCCACTCAGATAGTGGCCCAGGCTGGGAATTGATTTTTTTTCTCAACAATTTTAAAATGAAACGACTTATAACGAAATGACTTTAACAGCCCAATCTTGTGTAAGATACGGCAGCTGCCCTAAACAGCCAGCCGCCGTATCCTATGCAGGTTTCGGGCTGCCCTGGGGCAGCCCTGGGGCACCTCGAGGGAAGGGGACGACTGTCTCCTTCCCCGGGTGTAAGCGGCAGGAAGCTCAATGGGCCTCCTTGAATGTATGTGAGCTCCGGAGCTCGTGTACATTTGCACCGGCCGTGTAAGGCCGGGATGGGCCTGGAGAGGGCTTTGGATATCGGTGTATCACACTGCCGATATCCCCGCCCTCTCCAGACCCATCGTGGCCTATGGCCGCCCTCCCTCACCACCCGGTTCGCCCTGCCCCGGCCGGTGTAGGCCTTACCTGCTCCGGTGGGTGCAGGGCTGGGCAGGAGCCTGGGTAAGGGCTGCTGGCCGCTGCGCCGGCAGCCCTTACTCGCCGGGTGCTGTAAACACGCTTTACGTGCTCCCCCGGCGCTGGGCTACACAGGATTGCGCCATCAGTGAGGACTTGCTGTACTCTAAAAATGATATTTTTTTTGATGAATTAAGCATAGCTTAAGATCCCTGGAAATTTTAATGGTATTAGCCAATACCCTGTTTCCCTGATAAGACATCCCCTGAAAATAAGACATCCCCCTCATTCTTCGTCCCGGCCAGCTGCTCTTTGTGGCCAGCCGGAACTGCCCCCATCTGTGAATGGATTGCTGACAGGAGAGCAAAGGCTTTGGTTGTGCGCAGGGCTGATATTCAAGAATTTGCAATTGCAATGCGGGATTTGGAGAGTTATGATGATGTTCCAGAAGAAGATTACATGATTGTATTTGAATAAATGTACAGGCAATTGTTATAAATGAAAAATATAAGACATCCCCTGAAGATATGCTGCGGTTTTTTTGGTGGAAAAAATTAATATAAGACATGCCTTATTTTTGGGGGAAAAGGGTATTGTGAGCCAACTTGAATGTTTGAAAATAAAACAAAAAAAATTATAAACAAATATATTTTAAAATTGATATAAATAAGTGTTGAATACTTGGCAATGTAGACAATTTCCATGAACAAGAAACTTACGTCTTAGCTGCAATAAAGCAATAATTGAACAGGTTGGTGTAATGGGTAGCATGTTCCTTTATGGCCACACCAAGCAGGGCTAGACTTGGAACTGGACTGAAAGGAACTAGACTGGATCTAGACAAGGATCTGGATTGAAAGGAACTCCAAAAATAGACATTTCTACAAAGATTTGGGTCCAATAAGTTTGAACAATCAAGCACAATTAGCACATGTGGAACCATGGCCCCATTTCTCCACAGCCTCTCCAACACAAAGGGGAGGTCTGATATATTTTGGAAAGTTTTATAAGCATAATGTGGCATCTGTGAATTACAGTACCATCCTTTACGGCCCTTCTCTCTAATACATACTGACACAGATCGAAGACGATTGGTGTGCCAGAGTTTTTTTCCCAGAGATCACCCAGGAAAATAAGTGAGATTCCCAGACAGTTTTTAAGCCAGCAGAGAAGACCTTTTACAGTCAATCAAAAATGGGTACAGCTGAGAGACTACACACCCTTGTTTGAATGGCTTTCCTATTACTAGTCTCTCAAAGACTCTGATGGCCCTAGTAGCTTGCATTTTGACAGTAGGGCAGAAAGCAAAATGATGGAGTAGAAACTATTTCAAGCTTATATTACTCTATTTGGCTGTCACCTTATCATATGCTAACACTTGCAACTTCTCGTAAAGATCTTTCAATCTGAATAGACCCTTCTGTTTCCATTTATCGAAAATGTTTTGACAGCCTACCAAACTGAAAAGACAGATGGTCCAGATGGGGGCAGGAAATGTCTTCATCCAAATCCTTCAAACTTGCATTGTTGTTTAAAAAAAATGATTATCTATCATCTGTAACTCATTCAACAGTGCATAAACATTTTTCAAGTGCTTCAAATTAAGTTTCAATTCTATTTCTACCCATGACTGTTGTTAGGGAAGCTCACCCAGAGAAGTGGCATCTCAAGAATAGTGCTCAGCACACCCCTTCGTGGTCTCCACTTCACTGATTTATTGGGTTAGCAGCTGAAGGGTGTGTGTGAGTGTTTGTTAATTGATAGATATATCTGCTGCCACCGTCCCAGACTGGGGAAACCAGGCAAAGACAGGGCCATCTAGAGAAAAATCTCCCCTCCCAGGAGAGCACAAAACCCCATGGTTCTTGTTTCAAAACAAACTGAGTAGCAATCAGGTATGACAACCCGATTATCAGTAAACATGGATTAAGCAAGGAAAGAGTCAACATATAGCCAGTTTATTTTAAAAGAGAGAGAGAGAAAAAAAGGAATTACGGAAAAGAAGGTGGGAGTAAAGAATTACAACAAATAGGCTGGTGAAAAATGTCCGAACTTGGCTATCTGGACCAGAGTTATCTTAACCAATTGGATTCAATAACTAGTAACACCCAGCAGGGGCCAGGTAGCTACTAATTCTGATTTTCTTGGATGTCAGCCCTCAGGGTTGGGGAGTACACCAGCAGGCTTCTGGTTGGCCTCCAAATTACTGAGGAGGATCAACTTCCTCAAGCTTTAGGCCGTATTCTGTGCGCTCAGATTCCTCCATATCCAGATTGAACTCCATCTCCATCCTCGTGTATACGGACAACACCTCGGCCAAGCCTTAATCAGAGGTTCCCAAACTGGGAGGCGTGGCTCTCAGGGGAGCCGCAGATACCAGCCAGGGGAGTTGCGGAGTGCCACGGAAAACAGTGCAATGCCAATGGGCAGAGAAGCATTCTCAGAGTGGAATACATCCTGGAGGAGACCAGCTCAACAGCTGACTGGATCAACAGGCAAGCTTTAGACCAGCCAGAATGGAATCTGAATCCACAAGTTTTCCGAAGGCATGTTAAACACTTCAACCCAAGGGAGATGGAAACTGCTTGCATCACATCAATGCAGAAGATTCTTCTCCAAGTGTAGGGCATCCCAATCAGACAGCATTGATGCCCCATACCTTTAAGCCTCCCTCCTTCTGTCTAATCATGTGGGTTGTTCAGAAGGTGAGGGGGCGGAGGTGGTCCTCACTGCACCTCACTGGCCAAGGCGTCCATGGTTCATGGACTTGATTGAGATGTCGGCACAACCACCAACTGAGAGATCTCCTCACATACAAGGGCCAGTGCTCTGTCCTCATCCTGATATCCCACAGCCCTCTGCATGGAGGTTGAGTGGTGGACCCTGCCAGGCTAGTCTGAGCCTGTCATGTCCTCCTTACTCTCTGCCAATAGAACTTCAACTAACCGAGTCTATAATTTGATGTAGTGAGTCTTCAATAGACTCAAGAGAAGGGTGTACCTTTCAAGTCTTCATCTGTTAAGCATATGCTGGGATTCTTTCAGTTGGGCCTGGAGAAGGGCTTGAGTACTAGCATGCTCAGACACCAGGTAGCACCTTAGGACAGACTTGTGGGAGGCCTGGAGTTTGGTGCACACTTTCATGAAGCTCTCAGAATCTACAGGTTAGTGCCTACACCTCAGCTGACACTGCCTTCAAGTGATGCAGGGACTGCAGTGTAATTTTCACCCTTAGGGAGGCACTATTTGGATACATCCCACATGCAAAGATTGAGCTAGCCTAGAACCACTGGAGTATGTGGAAATTTGGTCTTAGCTGTGAATTCCCCTTCTCAGTGTTTCCAAGGTGACTCAGTCTACTCACCATAAGAACATAAGAACATAAGAAGAGCCCTGCTGGATCAGGCCAAAAGCCCATCTAGTCCAGCTTCCTGTGTCACACAGTGGCCCCACCAGATGCCTCAGGGAGCACACGAGACAACAAGATACCTGTGTCCAGTCGCCACTCCCTTGCACCTGGCACAGAGAAAACCCACTTCTAAAAACCAGGAGGTTGCTTATGGCTTGTAACCTGTGATGGTCTTTTCCTCCATGAATTTGTCCAAACCCCTTTTAAAGGCATCTAGGCCAGGTGCCATCACCACATCCTGTGGCAAGGAGTTCCACAGATGAATCACACGCTGGGTAAAGAAATATTTTCTTTTGTCTGTTCTAACTCTCCCTCCAAGGCAAGCCAAGGCAATGAACCAAGGCAAGCTGGATGTGGTCAAAAATGAGATGATAAGATTGAACATTGACATCTTGGGAATCAGCGAACTAAAATGGACGGGCATGGGCGAATTTAAGTCAGGTGACCATCATATCTACTACTGTGGGCATGAATCCCTTAGAAGAAATGGAGTAGCCCTCATAGTCAATAAAAGAGTGGGAAAGGCAGTACTGGGGTGCAACCTCAAAAACGACAGAATGATTTCAGTTCGAATCCAAGGCAAACCATTCAACATTACAGTAATCCAAGTGTATGCCCCAACCACTGATGCCGAAGAAGATGAAGTTGACCGGTTCTATGAAGACCTACAACACCTTCTAGAACTAGCACCCAAAAAAGATGTCCTTTACATCATAGGAGACTGGAATGCTAAAGTCGGAAATCAAGAAATAAACGGAACAACAGGCAAGTTTGGCCTTGGAGCGCAAAATGAAGCAGGGCAAAGGCTAATGGAGTTCTGTCAAGAGAACACGCTGGTCATAGCAAACACTCTTTTCCAACAACACAAGAGGCGACTCTACACATGGACATCACCAGATGGTCAATACCGAAACCAGATAGATTATGTGCTTTGCAGCCAAAGATGGAGAAGCTCTATACAATCAGTAAAAACAAGACCTGGAGCTGACTGTGGCTCAGATCATGAGCTTCTTATTGCAAAATTCAGACTTAAACTGAAGAATGTACCACTGGAACACCACTAGACCAGTCAGATATGACCTAAACCATATCCCTTATGAGTATACAGTGGAGGTGAAGAATAGATTTAGGGCATTAGACCTGGTAGACAGAGTGCCTGAAGAACTATGGACGGAAGTTCGTAACATTGTACAGGAGGCAGCAACGAAAACCATCCCAAAGAAAAAGAAATGCAAGAAAGCAAAGTGGCTGTCAGATGAGGCTTTACAAATAGCTGTGGAAAGAAGGAATGCAAAAAGCAAGGGTGAAAGGGAAAGATATAAACAACTGAATGCAGAGTTCCAGAGAATAGCAAGGAGAGATAAGAAGGCCTTCTTAAATGAACAATGCAAGGAAATCGAGGAAAACAACAGAATGGGGAGGACTAGAGATCTCTTCAAGAAAATTGGAGATATCAAGGGAACGTTTTGTGCAAAGATGGGCATGATAAAGGACAAAAAAGGCAAGGACCTAACAGAAGCAGACGAGATTAAGAAGAGATGGCAAGAATACACAGAAGAACTATACAAGAAAGATCTTAATGTTCATGATGACCACGCTGGTGTGGTCACTGACCCAGAGCCGGACATCCTAGAGAGTGAAGTCAAGTGGGCCTTAGGTAGCATTACTAACAACAAAGCTAGTGGAGATGATAATATCCCAGCTGAGCTACTTAAAATCCTAAATGATGATGCTGTGAAAGTGCTGCACTCAATATGCCAACAAATTTGGAAAACTCAGCAGTGGCCAAAGGATTGGAAAAGGTCAGTTTACGTTCCAATTCCAAAGAAGGGCAGTGCCAAAGAGTGTTCAAACTACCGTACAATTGCACTCATTTCACATGCTAGCAAGGTTATGCTCAAAATCCTACAAGCTAGGCTTCAGCAGTACGTGGACCGAGAACTACCGGACGTACAAGCTGGGTTTCGAAGAGGCAGAGGAACTAGAGATCAAATTGCCAACATGCGGTGGATCATGGAGAAAGCACGAGAGTTCCAAAAAAACACCTACTTCTGCTTCATTGACTACGCAAAAGCCTTTGATTGTGTGGATCACAACAAACTGTGGCAAATTCTTAAAGAGATGGGGGTACCAGACCACCTTACCTGTCTCCTGAGAAACCTATATGCGGGTCAAGAAGCAACAGTTCGAACCGGCCATGGAACAACTGATTGGTTCCAAATTGGGAAGGGAGTACGGCAAGGCTGTATATTGTCACCCTGCTTATTTAACTTATATGCAGAGTACATTATGAGAAATGCAGGGCTGAATGAATCACAAGCCGGAATCAAGATTGCCGGGAGAAATATCAACAACCTCAGATATGCAGACGATACCACCCTAATGGCAGAAAGTGAAGAAGAACTAAAGAGCCTCTTGATGAGAGTGAAAGAGGAGAGTGCAAAAGTTGGCTTGAAACTCAACATTAATAAAACTAAGATCATGGCATCGGGTCCCATCAATTCTTGGCAAATAGAAGGGGCAGAAATGGAAGCAGTAACAGATTTTACTTTTCTGGGTTCCAAGATCACTGCAGACGGAGACAGCAGCCATGAAATTAAAAGACGCTTACTCCTTGGAAGGAAAGCTATGGCAAACTTAGACAGCATAATAAAAAGCAGAGATATCACCATGCCAACAAAAGTTCGTATAGTCAGGGCGATGGTGTTCCCAGTAGCAATGTATGGTTGCGAGAGTTGGACCATAAGGAAGGCTGAGCGCCGAAGAATAGATGCTTTTGAACTGTGGTGCTGGAGAAGACTCCTGAGAGTCCCTTGGACTGCTAGGAGATCAAATCAGTCAATTCTAAATGAAATCAAGCCTGACTGTTCCCTGGAAGGACAGGTACTAAGGCTGAAACTCAAATATTTTGGCCACCTAATGCGAAGAGAGGACTCTCTGGAGAAGACTCTGATGCTGGGAAAGATTGAAGGCAAAAGGAGAAGGGGAAGGCCAAGGATGAGATGGTTAGACAGCATCACCGATGCAACAAACATGAAAATGAGCGAACTCAGGAAGATAGTGGAGGACAGGAAGGCCTGGCAGGATATGGTTCATGGGATCACGAAGGGTCGGACACGACTTAACGACTGAACAACAAAAAACTCTCCCTCCACTCAATTTTAGTGTGTGTCCCCTGGTTCTGGTGTTGTGCGAGAGGGAAAAGAATTTCCCTCTATCCACTCTCTCCATCCCATGCATAATTTTATAAGTCTCAATCATGTCCCCCCTCAGGCGCCTTTTTTCTAGGCTGAAAAGCCCCAGACGCTGTAGCCTTTCCTCGTAAGGGAGGTGCTCCAGCCCACGAATCATTCTGGTCGCTCTTTTCTGCACCTTTTCCAATTCAATTATATCCTTTTTGAGGTATGGTGACCAGAACTGGACACAATACTCCAGATGTGGCCTTACCATCGATTTGTACAAAGGCATAATGATATTGGCCGTTTTATTCTCAATCCCCTTTTTAATGATCCCGAGCATGGAATTGGCCTTCTTCACAGCCGCCGCACACTGGGTCGACACTTTCATCGACCTGTCCACCAGGACCCCAAGATCTCTCTCTTGATCCGTCACAGACAACTCAGAACCCATCAGCGTATATGTGAAATTTTGGTTTCTTGCCCCAATGTGCATCACTTTGCACTTACTTACATTGAAGCGCATCTGCCATTTTGCTGCCCATTCTCCCAGTTTGGAGAGATCCTTCTGGAGCTCTTCACAATCCCTGCTGGTCTTTACCACCCGGAAAAGTTTAGTGTCATCCGCAAACTTGGCCACCTCACTGCCTATCCCCAACTCCAGGTCATTTATGAATAAGTTGAAAAGCACCGGTCCCAAGACCGATCCTTGGGGCACACCGCTTTTCACCTCTCGCCATTGTGAAAATTGCCCATTGACTCCCACTCGCTGTTTCCTGGTCTTCAACCAGTTCCTAATCCACAAGAGGACCTGCCCTCTTATTCCCTGACTGTGGAGTTTTCGCAGGAGCCTTTCATGAGGGACCGTGTCAAACGCCTTCTGAAAATCCAGATATATAATATCCACGGGTTCGCTCGCATCCACATGCCTGTTGACCGTTTTAGAAAGGTCACCCTGGTAGAATTGTGCATGCCTTGGGTATTGGAAGGGCCTGCTGCCTTGACCTTAGGCAGCATGAACCCTGTGGATTTCCTTAGTTTGTATGTTGGCTTTGCAAGTTTTTCTGAGGCTGCCTGTTCCTGTTGCTTCCAGAGTGGCTCCTGATGCTCAGTTCAATTTGGGGAATCAAGCCCCTCCCCTTGGCCTTCTTCAGATCACATGACCCTACCTGCTACCAAGAGGAGGAGCTTCCCCACACTCAAAGACTGAGCCACCCCGGTTACCAAGGGGAATTCACAAGTAAGACCAAATTTCCCATTTTCCCACAATACCCAGGCAGGGCCCTGAAAACTATATGTCCCAGGGCTTTTTGGTGATAAATATGATATGCAATACACAGTGAATGGGCCAAAAACCCTAGCTCTATAAACAACTTTAACTATAACTTATAGTCTATAAGTGAAATCTGAACAACAAACGTTGTCATGCATTTTATGTATATATTTTGCCCTGTCTAGTCTGTATTTTTTTTTGAATAATGTATCTACTAATTTAAATTTTCATTATATTGTGGATATCTTCCAGTCACTTTGCAACCTTTTATCCCCACATTTAAGTTATGGCTGCAAGCTCAAATTTTACATCTGTGAAGGGTGTAATGTAACAGGAAATTTGCAGAGAACTTTTAGCCCAAGGTTACTGAGGATATTAGCTACCTATGTCCAAAGAGAAAAGAATGGTTCCCAGATGAGAGCATTTTTCCTGTTCACCCAATGGCCTATTCTAAATAAGGAAGAGAAAGGAAATGCTTCAGTTGTGAGGCACAGGATGCTTCCCAAACTCTGCTCTGCGTTAGATCCCCTAAACAAGGAGCGAAGAAGGAAGTGCAAACAAACTCAGCTTCCTCTTTCCATATTCATCTCAAAGCCACACTAAAGCTTTCTTTTGGCCACGATGCTGACCTAGGTGACCTCACTTTGTTCTGTGGCCGACGCCTCTTTTCTTTTTACTACACCAAGTTCCTAAATGTATTTCCCACATTCTTAAAAGAAGATACATCCTCCTGTGATGCTCAAGAATTTTGATTCTCGTTTATGAAACAGTAGTCAGAACACTAATTTAGGACACCAGCTTACTGGGCATTTTATGAGCTACTGACTATCCCAGTAGACAGGATAGGATTGCAACAAAAATCCCCTTGGCACCAGCTGAACACAAAGTTGGCATTGCGATACAGTTGCACAGAAGGTAAGCCTCACAAATGAAATTCCTTTGCTGGGAATGTTGCCAGCACAAGGGGAAAAAATGGGGTGCGGTGGAGGAGCAGGGCTTAACAGAATCCTGATGGGTCAAAGGATTCTGATGAAGCCCTGACCTCTGTTTCTCCCATGACCAATGTAACGTAGGGCTGCAGAAGAGGTGGAATAAGTAAAATTCTGCCACCGGAGTTAGTTGAGAGACACAGATGACAGGCCCCCCTCATCTCCCCATGGCATTCCACCAGAAGTATAAGTGCTCAGGCAAGGGAACACAGATAACATATTAAGAAACGCACAGCCCAATCCTATCCAACTTTCCAACACCAATGCAGCCCTGAGGGAAAGGAACAAATGTTCCCTTACCTTGAGAAGGTCTCTATGACTCTTCCCCCCCCATTGCAGAATGCAGTGCGCATCCTGTTGGCACAGCTGCATTAGCGCTGGAAAGTTGATTAGGGTTGGGCTGTCACTGTGGGGCTGCATCATTCTGCCCATGTAGACATAGAATGTTTATCACGCAAGTGGGGACTTAGTGCTAACATCTCTTCCACCAAAGTTCTTCATCACCAACAGCCATGGCTAACAACAACATAGGAAGGGCATATGCATGATGTATAACACTTGCATACTCGGATTGTGTACAGGCACTCTGCTTCAGGGCTGAAGACACCAACAACACCCATCTGGAACCTCAACTCCACTCCTACAACTAGATCTGCAAAGTCAAAGCATCTCAGACGGGTAAGGACCGAACACATTCCATCCTTTCTGCTCAGCACCGTAACCTATGCAGAATATTCCGATGCCCATTGCCACAGGGGGTCACTTTCTTCCTCTGAAATATGGAGACACTATGTACTGGCTTAACAACCCTTTCTTACGGCCCAATCCTATTCAGGCCTTACACTACTGGAACGCTTGTTTCAGTGGCATAAGGCCCTTTATGGCTGTCACAAAAGGTAACATGCTAGTCAGCGTGGCCTGGCCACCGTCACAAGTGGCCAACTCCACATGCCAGCAGACTGAGGATGCCTGCCGGCACTGGTAAATCAGTGCAGGAGATGGAAAGGAGGTGAGGGGGGGGGCAGAATGGAGCAGGTAGGGGAGGAATGGGGTGGCGATGGGGGCAGACTGAGGCCAGGAAGGGGGTGGTGATTCAGACTCCATTATGCTGGCATTAATGCAAGGTGAGGACTATGGGATCAACAAGCCCTAGACTGACAATCAGATAAAATATCTTTCATCATCTGATTGCGTAGTAGTCTCTAAAAACAACATGAATGAAGTTATAAATCACCTATTTTAAAAAGTATAATGAAGAATCATAGAAATGGCTCAGTATATCTTCCTTCCGTGGCATAGCTCCTTCCTATGTTATGTTTAAGTGCTCACGTTTCATAAATTAATCTGACTTAAACAACTTCAGAACAAGAAAAAAGTGAATGGGATGCAGAGCTTTCCAAGTGAAAAGATTTCACAAATACCACAAATGGGCAGGAGGTCTGGCTCAGTTGGTAGAGCGACCGTTGTAGAAGATCTGAAGGACGGCAGTTCTAGACGGCCAAAAGTGTCTGTGAGAGAGCTGCCGACACGCCGAGCTGATACGTTGCAGAGCCGCTGTGGGGGAGTGGAACTGCAACTGCACTTGGGTGAGAGTCAAGGTTGCCCTGTCAGCTGAAGCGTGGTGAGGCGAACGCCAGAGAGCGAGAGAGCGCTGGACTGTGAAAGAAACATCTAGAATGAAGGGTTCTACGAAATATTAGAATATTATTATATTGTAAAAACCCCTTGGGGTTTAGAAAGCCTGCCCATGTAAACCGCCTTTGAATTAAAGTCAGAGGAGAAATCCGATGACCAAAGAAAAGGCGGTATATAAATACTGGTTTATTATTATTTTTAAAAATGCTTCCCAGGACTACAAAACCCTAGTCCAGGGGTTCTCAACCTTTGTCGCCAGGTGTACCACCTGTCACAGTCAAATTTTATGAAGTACCACCTGCACCAATAATCCACTGGTACAGCCAGTGGTGGGGGGCAGAACGGAAGGCTTTGGAAGGGAAAGGGGATTTAAATTGTGTTGTAAGTAGAGGTGGGGGGGTTGTGTTATTTTTTTTTTCCAAAATTTCTTGATTAAAGGAGTTGTACTTTTGTTCAATGCAAATAGTAGTGTTGTTTTTATTCCAATTTTTAATTTTTATTACTTTTTATTACTTTTTAAATAATTTTATTTGCTTTTAAAGTGTTCAGATAGACTATATGTGCAGTAGATAGTATATGCAGCAAATCATACAGAACAGTACAGATCAGAGATGAAGAGCAGAAGCAAAGCAACAGGACAGCCTTTGGAGCTGTTGGAGAGGCTCTGCAACTGTTCCAAGCAAGATCCCTTACTTAAAAATACCGGCAGATTACTCAAAAGTAAGAAAAAGTGGTGATGTTTCGTGGAATTAAGGGTTTTTTTTTGCGTTATTTCGCGTTTAGAGTAAAAAAATAGTTTTACATAGCATTTTGAGTCGAAATTAGCGTTATTTCGCATTCAGCGTTGAACACCCAAAAAACCACCTCTAGCTGTAAATACCAAGTTAGGGCTACTTACGTATTATTAATGAGATGGTTGAACCTAAGCATCTGAAGCCTAAGCATGCACTCCTATCAGTTTTGAGAGAAAGTCAATCTTTCTAACAGCGCAATCCTATCCAACTTACACCACCGGTGTAACCAGTGGTGCAGCGAGAATGGGAGGCCCCAGAACAGAAAGGGGACTCAAATCCCCTTCAAAGGGGATTTAAATCTCCCCTCCAAAGCCTCCCACCCTGCCTTTCCCCACTGGTTACACTGATGGTGTAAATTGGATAGGATTGCGCTGTAAGTGTGATTTCTCTGTATCATTGGCCAAAGAGCCTCCCCTTCAACCTCTTGCAGCTACACGTTCAGAAATGTACTCGTTTTCCTGAAAGGAGCAGTACAATTTGAAGCACTGGTTTTTTTTTTAAGAACCCCCCCCCCAACAAATGCATAACACCGTCTTGCAGATTTTTTAAGAATCCCCCCCAAAGCCCCAACAATCTCTCAAAGTATAAAGCAGCTGCAACAATCTTTTTAAACATAATGCAAAGGCCCAAACAGTTTTTATTTATGTATTTAATAATTATTGATGTGGAGTGGGGAAGGGAAGGCAGCAACAGGCAAGGCAGGGCAAAACCATTTAAACCCCCCATTACCTTTGTTCTGTTTCAAGCCTTGTCTTGCTTTAACAAAAGGTCTGCTTCTGTGCTTCTTTAACTGAATGGTAAATTTACGCCGAATTTAAGCCGACTGAATGGTAGAGAGGCTTGGCCAAATTAACAGGAAGCAGTTCCAGTTCCTCCTTCCAAGCCTCTCTACTGAGAGTTAAAGCAAGACACTGGCTAGAAACAAAACAAAGGTAATGGCGGGGGGCTGCATGTGGAGGCGCCACAGGGGGTTTCTTAACTTCTGATCGGAAAAGCAGATGACCAGTTTGCCGTGTACCACCAGTGGTCGTACCACCGGTTGAGAACACCTGTCCTAGTCTATGGGTTGACGTGAATGGAACCAAAAAGGAAAACATATGTTGGAATGTAGCGACTTGTGCCAGTAATGTGTCATCTGCATCCTTGGCCATTTTCAGATTATGGGGTGGTGCAAAATGCGTCATGAGGCTACTATCACTTGGCTCTCTAGCTAGGGTACAAGATATGAGTGTATATAAGGAGTCTGGACTGTTATCTAGCTCACCAAGATATAGCACATCACACTGTGGAAAAGAAGAGGGGCAAAAATGATTGTGGGATGGGGAAGGAAAGAGCAGAGGATACTGGCTGGATCCCAAAATATTTATTTACTTTTATTTTTAAATGTTTCTATTTCACCTCTCTCACAAAGATCCAAGGCAGCTGACAAGAGAATTGAAAGCAACAAAATAATTAATAGATGCAATAAAATAGGCATCGGAGGAACAAAACCAAAATCAAAACATGTCAAAACCAATTTACAGCAAACTAGCAAAGTAGCTACCAATTTATAGTGTACTCATCAAAACAGAAGACTTTTCAACTGGAGCAAAAACGCTAGCAAGGAGGGCGTTTCCGCATCTCACAAAGGCAGGGAGTTCCATATGGTGGGGGGCTACCACTGAGAAGGCCCACTCATGAGTCACTGCAAACCAACCTCAGAATGTGACAGGAACCTACAAGAGGCCTCCCTGAAAGATCCTATAGGACAGGCAAATTTCTCCCCACTGTACAAGGGTTAGCTTGAAAATGCTCATTGATATTCGAGCGAAACATCACTGTTTAGATCAGTGTTGGCCAACCTTTCAACATGAATGCTGGCCCTTTAAATGGTTGTATAGGTGAGGGCCTTTCAGCAGGTGCAGCTGCTTTAGCAGCACAATCAGCACTTGCAGCTGCCATGATTCTGTCTTCTACACAATTCTTAAGAACACAGTAGCCCCAATGGTGGAAGGTTGGCCACCCCTGGTTTAGATGATGGTTTTAATTTTTTTTAACTTGAGTTACTTTAGGTGTGTTGTTTTTGCTTAATATTTTTAATCAATACAGTTTAGTACGGTTTTGACCCAAGTTTCTGAGTTTATTATTTTGTTATTTTTCTAAAAAATTCTGTGCCATGGCCTCTTACCCATTAATAACAGTACAATCAAGAATTAAGGATTAACGTTTTGCTAGAGCATGCATGAGACACTTCCTGTCCCCAACCAGTGCAAGAGAACTCTATTTATAGAGATGCTAGAAAAGATAGATTAATGTCCGAATTACTTTACAGCTTTGACCCAAGCCAGGAGTCAGTCACACACACAGCAAACCAAAGGAAACACCAAGGATTCCACCTGGAATGTGCCATCAACCAGTCCATGTTATATACAGAAAACCTAGTGGATACCGGATTAGCAGATACCGAATCATTGAGCCTATGGGAAAAATGGGGTTAGGTTCCATGGGACCCTCTTCACCATATACTATATGAACTTTGTGAACCTGAATCTTACCTTGAAGTCTATGGGCTGGGTGATAGCAGGGGCAGCATCCGGTATACCACATTGGCTCTTTGTTATGGAACAGTTCCTAACTCTAGCAAATTAATTATTATTCCTTCCTAACAACATTACGCGAATATAAAAGGTATTGTACAGTATCCTGGAAGCCCAGAGAGAGCTCAAACAGTTCCCATTGTGTTGTAAATGGAATTCAACAGAAAACACACACACACACACAGCAACTCCGGGAGAGAGAGATTACCTTTTACAGTAAATGCAGCAAGGCAGGGAAATTTGCTCCCAGAGCAACAAAAAAGCTAAGTACACACCCTTGAGAACAATGGCCCTGACAGAGATCGCAGATAGCAAGAACAGACCACAGATAGGTGGTAATTCTCACAGATAAGCGAATTCACAGATAGCAAATTTGCATATAAAGAGAATTGACTAACTCCCCCCAAGTTATAGTCAGCTCCCAAATGTGCCCTACTTAAACCACAAAGTCAAAAGAGATTTGGGATATTATGAACTATTTTAACCTTCATTAACTCCTAATGTAGTTTCCCAACCTGTGGTACACGTACCACAGGTGGTACTTTGAATGACCTCCAGTGGTACGGGGCAGGCTGGTCATTATCTGCCTTTCTGATCTTCACAGGCATCCCGGTAGAAGCAGCAGCAGCAGCAGCAGGATCCAGAGAGTGTATGCTGTGACTGCACAGCTTGCAGAGTTAATTAGAGGCCAATTAGTATCATCAGATAAGTCTTCAGACAAGCTTATTTATTTATTTCTGTATTTATATACCGCCTTTCTTATCCTCAGATTGCTCTTCAGATGTTATTCAAGGCGGTTTACATAGGCAGGCTTATCTAGATCTGATAAGGATCTTTACAATATTGTTCTGTATAGAACCCTACAATTCCAGCTGGTTTCCTCTATGGTGTAGTCATCTTCACTAGCTGCTGAACAGATAAGATTAGACTATCAGATAAGCCAGTCTGCACTGCCTGTGGAAGATCAGATAAACTGTGGAGGTTTAAAGACACAGTTAAAGAGACAGTGACCGTTTGAGTCAGAAGGAAGGAAGACAGGAGCTTGCAGAGCTGCAGTGTGTGTGTGTGTGTGTGTGTGTGTGAGAGAGAGAGAGAGAGAGAGAGAGAGAGAGAGGGAGGGAGGGAGGGGCTGGCAGGGCTCATTAGTAGCACATATGGTAAGTAAAATATGTAGCTCTGACTTACACA
Organism: Plestiodon gilberti rubricaudatus; assembly: GCA_026170595.1. NCBI lineage: Eukaryota > Metazoa > Chordata > Lepidosauria > Squamata > Scincidae > Plestiodon > Plestiodon gilberti. The sequence continues at coordinate 102,495,621 of JANXHW010000004.1, read as the reverse complement.
TCCATAATACCGTATTGTCCCGAGTATAAGACGCACGTGATTATAAGACGCACCCTTAAAGTTTGGTGCTATTAAAAAAATTTAATTAAATCACTGGCATTAAATTGCAACAGCCTGATTATAAGACGCACCCCTAGTTTAAAAACTTAAATTAGGAGAAAAAAGTGAGTCTTATACTCAGACCAATACGGTAATTAATTAAATTAGACGCAGGTGGTACTTCAAAGAAAAATTGACTATGACAAGTGGTACACTTGGCGACAAAGGTTGGGAACCTCTGTCCTAATGGATTGCATTTCTTCTCTGAGAAACCAATACAGCAGAGGAAGATTAGTTTTTTAGCCCCATGCAGGAGTACATTTTCAGGATCAATGAGCCTCCTCGGATGCACGCCAGCTCTGGAGCTGTGTAAGGTTGGCCCAGCCTGGGAAGGGGCTCGGGATATCGGCATAGCTTTTTAAAGAGCAGGAGTGATGTGATGTGACTTCCTAGGGGAGCAGATTCCACAACCTGGGTGCCACTAGTGGGAAAACCCTATCCCATGTCCCCACCAGCCTTACTTCAGCAGCAGTGATGTACTGCTAATGCTAAATCTTAAAGTGCAGAAGTGCATCATGTTACTGCCCCCCTCATAGCTAGGCTTACCAGATCTCCAACCGGAACACAGTGCTAGACCTTTAGGAGTAGGAATGTGGGCAGGTGTAGCTTGTTAAACCTTAGAGCTCAATTCTAGGCATGTCTACTCAGAAGCAAGCCCCATTGTGTTCAGTGTGGCTTGCTTCTGAGTAGACATGCCTAGGATTGTGCTGTAAGGTTTAACAAGCTACACCTGCCCACATTCCTACTCCTAAAGGTCTAGCACTGTGTTCCGGTTGGAGTTCTGGTAAGCCTACTCATAGCCACACCCCATTAAGACTACGACAACAGCAACAAGTCTACGTATATACAGAAACGGACTATACTGATATTAAATGCAATTTATGAGTCCATTTCAACCCTTCCTTGTGGCCAGAGAGCAGGCCTCTTATGGTCTCCTCGTTCTTAGTCTCGTAAACAACAAATATGTGATGGGAAAGAATTTGATCCCTTCCCCAGGATTAATTTTCCTCTCAGCAGAAGTATCTGATAAGGCTTTTGGGGCAGGAGGGGAAGTGATCATTCCAAGCAGGACAGATGGATGCTTTCACCGCTAGCTCTTCAAATGGATAAGAGGCTGGAGCAAGGCATGCATTCTCTGCATGCCATTGCAGTAACACTTGACTGCTACAGTCAACGTTTTCAAGCAGGCCCTCCCCTTAGCTTCACTGGAGACATGTAGACCAGCTGTGTAATGGATTAGTGTCTTGACACCATACAAGGGGGCATATACAAGGACATAAGAACATAAGAAGAGCCTTGCTGGTTCAGGCCAAAGACCCATCTAGTCCAGCTTTCTGTATCTCACAGTGGCCCCACCAGATGCCTCAGGGAGCACACGAGACAACAAGATACCTGTATCCTGCTGCCACTCCCCTGCACCTGGCACGGAGAAACCCTACTTCTAAAACCAGGAGGTTGCTTATGGCTTGTAACCTGTGATGGTCATTTCCTCCATGAATCTATCCAAACCCCTTTTAAAGGCATCTAGGCCAGGTACCATCAACACATCCTGTGGCAAGGAGTTCCACAGATGAATTACACACTGGGTAAAGAAATTTCTTTTGTCCGTTCTAACTCTCCCTCCACTCAATTTTATTTATTATTTTTATTTATTTAAAAAAATTATATCCCGCCTTATCCTATGCCGAGGCAAATGCCCAAGGCGGCTTACAACAAAATCTAAAAAACAGTTTAAAATAATACAGAAAATAAGTTTAAACAATACATACTTAATTTAAAAACAATAAAATCCACGGGGGGGGGCATGTCCCCTGGTTCTGGTGTTGGACCAACCTCACTTTTGAGAAAAGGAGTGAGAACAACATTGCCAGGGTCTGTGCACTTGCCAGAACACATTGCTACCATCACATTTGTGACACAATGTGTTTAGGAAGAGATATCATGATTCTTTTTGCAAGTATCAGCGATTAAGGCTGCGAACCTATACACAGATTCCTGGGAGTAAGCCCCATTGTATGGAATTTACTTCTGAATAGGTATGCATAGGATTGCACTGCAATCCCATCGCACTGTTTTTTCAATGTCTGGTGCCTAAAATGTCACAACAAATGGTGAACTTGCGAAGTGGTTTTTCACTTACAAACACACTAAGGCTTTCGTGGCTGGGTGAATCTAAAATATAATTAAGAACATTGCTCGAGTTCTTGAGCCATAGACTAGATGTAGGATTTGATCCCAACCACTGGCGTCGCTCGAGGTGGGGTGGAAAGCTAAGTTCTGCAGCTTTCCACCCCACCGTTACTCTCCTGCACGAGGCGCCCCGCCCCCTCGTCGTAGGAGCCCGACAGCGGAGAGAAAGCAACGCGCAGGGACTCTCCTGCGCGTTGCTTTCTCTCCGCTGACGGGCTTCTACGACAAGGGGGCGGGGCGCCTCGCGCAGGAGAGTAACGGTGGGGTGGAAAGCTGCAGAACTTAGCTTTCCGCCCCACCTCCAGCAACGCCAATGATCCCAACGTTTTACTTTCACCTGCGGAAAGCATCTTCGGGGTTGCAAGAAGTTAGCATGAGCAGAGGATGCTAACTTCTTGCAACCCCTGAATATGCTTTCCACAGGTGAAAGTGAAATGTTGGGATCAAATCCTACATTTAGTCCATGGCTCAAGAACTCGAGCAATGTTCTTAATTATATTTTAGGTTTTTCACTTATTCATTTATACTCTGCTGTTAAATTAAAAATGTCAAAGCACTTACAACACATGTATAAGAATAATACAACAAGGCAGGTTTTTAAAACCAGCAAATTAAAAATGGATAGCAGCCATTTTACTCCATTACAAATGGATAGCTGTGAACAGCCAACCTCTCCACTTCAATTTGGCTCAGGCGAGTGAGTGGTAGGCACTAGCTCTGAGTGTGATGATAGTGATAGTTCCTCATGACTGTGTCTGCACTGGTGCTGGCTCTTGTACCTGTGCTGGTTCCTGCAAATGCAAACATTACCAGTGTACTTCTTGCAAAACCAAGTGTAAATCAATAAAGCTGCTGTTTCTTTGCCCAGCTGGCTGCAGCAATTAAGCAAAGAACTGTGTCTGAAAACAGCTGCTGTTCAATAAATGCAGCTGTTACCACAAAAAAATTCAGTTCTCTCTTCTCTGTAAGTATTCTTGATGATAAACAGACAATTTTCACAAAACAGTGAATAATGGAAAATAACTAAAAATGGATAGCAATAGTCTAAGAATACAGCGGAAGATAAAACCACTTCAAACAGAAGAATTACAAGTCTTCCAAATGAGAACAGTCTTCACCTTCTATCAAAGAAAGGAGGGAGAGCAAGTCTGCCTCATTTCTTTAGGGAAGAAGTTCCACGACTGTGGTGACACTGTAGAGAAGGCCCTGTCTCTTGTACCTACCAGCAAAATCTCTTTTAAAAGGTGGGCCAGAGAGCTGAGTTTAAAGTTCATGTAGGCTCACCTAGGAGCAACAATGGTCTGGTTATGGCTTTGAAGTCCCAAGCCAGCATTTTACATTGAACCTGAAAGCAAATTGATAACCAGTGTAATTGGAATAAGTGTGAGTTCTGAAACATTTTTAAAGACACTCCCACATAGAGAGCACTGTAATAGTCCCACCTGGATGTACCCAAAGTAATTGAGGCCAAGTCTGTCTGCTCCAGATTGGATTGTATTTAGTGCACCAGCCAAAGCTGGTAAAAGGAACTCCTGGTCTGAGTGATCATCTCAGCATCCAGGGATAATACTGGAACCGGCAGCACCCCCAAACTGCATATCTAATCTTGGAGGGCCCAACCCCAGCTAAGACAGGTTGAACACCCCACTCCAGAACATAGACTTCTTCCCAGTCAACACCCCTGTCTTGCCGGCTGGACTGACCTTTCTGGACTGAGCTGGTCTGCTGTCATACCAGAACTGACTCCAAGTACTGGTTCAGAGCTTCTGCCTTCTTAGGATTGAATGTTGGAAATGAGAAGTAAAGCTATGTGTCATGTGCATATTGTTGGGCACTTCAGCCCAAGTCCTCTTCCAGTAGTTTCATGTAGATGATAAAAAGCATGGGGTCACTGGCGTCACTACAGGGGGGGCGGAGCTGTAAGTTCCTCCGTGATCGGAGCCTCCGTTACACGGAAGAATGAAGTGTGGCGCCCCCGCACCTTCTGACCCATTCAAAGCGGTGAAAACAACGCGCAGGGAGTCTCCTGCGCGTTGTTTTCACTGCTTTGAATGGGTCGGAAGGAGCGGGGGCAGGGCGCTTCGTTCTTCCTTGTAACGGAGGCTCCGATCACGGAGGAACTTACAGCTCTGCCCCCCCTGTAGTGACGCCAGTGCATGGGGGACAGGAGGTGCCCTGTGGCACCTCCTAAACAGAAGGTATACCACTTCCTTCTGGAACCATCCCTGCAGGAAAGACCAGAGCCACTGCAGTATCCCACAACCTAGAAGAATGCAATAGTCAATGGTATCAAAAGCTGTTGAGAGATCCAGAAGAATCAACAAGGTTACACTCCCCTTTCCTATCTTCTGGTACAGATCATCCACCAGAGTGATCAAAGTGGTTTCAGGTGCAAAGCCAGGCCTGCAGCCAAACTCAAATGGATTGAAATAACCAGTTTCAGCCAGACCCACCTAAAGCTTAATCACCACTACCCACTCTAACACCTTGCCCAAGAATGGTAGATTTTAACCTGGGCAATATTTATATACCGGTAAATTGCCCTCATTTGTGGGGAGGGGTTAGGAGGTGGTGCATCACCATCTTGGCAGCAGAAACAAAACCCTTCTGCGAGAGGCATTAGCCTTCTCTGAAATCCATACACTCAAGCCAATCCTGGCTGATTTGATTAGCTACAAGGGGCAAGGATTCAGAGCACAAGTGCTGGGTCTCAGTTCTCCAAGTAATCTATCTACATTCCCAAGCAGAACAAGTGAAAAGGTATCCATAACTACTTGACCAGATGAAACATTAGATACACCCATCTCTGTTACAATAGTGGAGTCTAAGTTGACATGGATGCAAGAGATTTTTATCTGCAAAATATGCAGCAAACGGACCACAGAAGGCAATCAAGGGCTCAACTGCCTGTTTCTGTTTCAACAGGCACCTCACCACCTAGAAAAGCTCCATTACCTTTATCAGCTGCTCTTAAAATTATTCGAACCCACCTATTTGACATTGAAAATCAGGATTTGCATGCGGTAGCCCTCAAATCTTGCTCACCCTTACATTTCGGTCTAGTGTGGCCCTTGAACTCGACCCCCAGTTATCTTGGTGCTTTATTTACCGAGTTTTTACCTTGGCAACGTTTAATGTATTTCCTTCTAATGTTCTACGAGCCAGACTTGGTAAAACAGCGGAGGGTGCCCAGGCCTGTTCATGTGATTCGCTTACACCTGAGTCTTTACCCCACATGATTCTTCATTGCCCCCATTATAATGACCTGCGTCAACAGTTTCTGTTGCCAATTCTGACTTTTTCTTTGGGTCCAGATATCAACGCTATCTGTTTTCTATTGGACGGGAAAAATGAGAATCGCACTCAGCTGGTAGCCAAATATCCAAATATCTGGACCAGACACACCTCTGATTGTAATTCTACCTCTGTGTAAGCGAGTGACAAGGGTTATAGACATTTTATTTGTATTGTTATTTTGTGTGTCCATGTTTTTTAAAGTATTTGTTTGGAAATTGTATCTGCTGCGTTGGCGGGGTCTTGATATTTATTCTGTACAGTTCTTTTATGCCATTAAAGGTTTTTAACTTTGACTTTGAAAAGCTCCACTGGTCTGGACAACATTAAGCAGACACAATAGTAACAGAAAAAGATAGTTTCTTCATTGCCATTGCTGCAGGAGATGCAATGGGCTCTGACATGAGCTCATATCTGAATTCAGCCAGATTTGCTGCAAGTCTTCCTCCTTATCAGCTCGACTATTTCTTTGCCTTCAGTTCCTTGGTATACTAGGGATAACCTGGCTCTGTGTTTTGGAAGAAGACATCTCTGAGTGATCAGATCAGATCATTTTATGCTGTTCTAGTTGATGGTTGTTTTGGTGGTATCAGTTTTATAGTGTGATTTTACTACTGTCTATGAAATTGGTTTGTACACCACTTCAAGAACAGGAGCTGAAAAGCAGTGTAGAATACCTGTTGAGACTAAGAGGAGTGTGATTGTGAAGGTTTCACTAAAACAATTAGCTGGAGTGCTGTATTTCAAGTCAGTCCCAAACTTAAATTTTTCAGTCACACGCACATGTGCACGCACACAAGTCTCCCACTTGAGAAACATGTTGTAGGACAGTGCAAGAAAAACAACTGTGATGGTTCCCCCCCCTTGTTGTATTATTTATGCCCCTCATATCTATACAATCCATGTACTGTAGGCAGTGTATAGATTTATGCTAGGCAGTACCACTCAAACCAATTCTGCGGGTCCACATGAACTATTACCAGCATTGCATTATGAACTATTTTTCTGAGATCTGTATACCTCAAATGGGCAACACTATGAACCTTGAACACTGCTTTTCCTGAAATGCAGGTCAAGCCTTAAATCCTACCTTGAATTTTGCCTGCCATTTTGTGCATGTCACGCATCTTGGAGATAACAATGTAATCCCCCTTCAATGCATTATGTAACCTTTACTTCCTGTTTATATCTGCCTAATATCTATATTTGTATTTGAATGGTGGAGATGCATCTGCATTTGGGATCAACCCATTGAGGCTGTATAATTGCATTAGGAAGGCATGTTCCTTTTAATTATATGCCAAGAAGGGCCATATCAGTGCCCACCTAGACCCTATTCACCCACCAGTTTACACTTAACACACTAATACCCATTCTCCGGAGCCCATTCAAACTTCCCAGTAATTAGATTAATGGCACAATCCTAATGGACCACTGTGCTGCCAGTATTTGTGTTCCAGTGGTGCAGCATGCTTTAAGGCATGTCACAAAAGGCGACATGCCATACAGTGAGGGCTCGCCGCTGCTGTAAGTGGTGAGCAGCTAGGTCCACATGCCAGCAGCCTCCCAACGAGTTCTGGTGCAGGTAAGTCAGCAAAATGCAGATTTTGCACCCAGTCCAAGATCTCTTTCATCAGATAGATGGAGCTATCTCATTTTAGTCATGTACTTTCTGGAAGGCTGCAGTAAGGGTTGGTCCCCCCCATACATATCTTTTAGAGAGAAACATTTATTAATAATTTCCCATGCAGCCCCCTTGGTAACACAACCACTTCCTTTTCTTCTTCTGATTTCTTCATTGTGGTAAATTGGAGACTGAAGTAAGTTCAGACTGCCCCTATTAGAATAAAAGATCTTGACACTTTCTTCATGATATAAGTGATCACATAAAGTGGTGCCATTACTTCTGCACCATGTGCAGGGTCTCCTCCACATCCTACACACACTGAACAGCCTTGCTAGTGGGCAAATGTGGGGATTAATCTACCTAGCATTCTTTGTCCATATTAGATAGCTTGTTGATTCTGAATAAATGAAAACTCAGATGTCAGCTGCTGAAACAAACTTTGCATGTTCCTTGTTGTCAAAGCCATTTTTTTCATAAGTGATATTAAGTTGACCTTCTAGCCTGGAATGCATCATTTGTTAACGCAAAGCATAAATTAAAACCCATTTCGACCCAAGGCCATATTTCCCCAGAACTTCCAAATTCCAGTTTTTGTCACATGTTTAAGGTACCCCCAAACAGAGAAAACCACCTGCAAAAAAAATTCCCAGGTGTGCCATATACCTGTAGCATGGGTGTTGTAAACACCACTCATTGGGTTTAAAGTTAGCAGCCAGTCATTGAGGTTTAAAGGGACGTTTTCCATTCATTCCTATGTAAATCATAGACCTGACATAGAACTGACAACACAAGATCTCAAACAAACATAGTTGTGCTGTACACACAGTTTCTGTACTTTAGGGTTGTGTAGGGGGATGTCCCAGCACAGTGTACGCCAAGTTACAAGTCACTACCTGCCAGGGGTTTTTTATGGCCATTTGAACCCTTTAATTCCTGCAGCTGAAGTTGTGAGTTCACCACTACAATGCTCAAACAAACATAGTTGTGTTTTACACACAACTTCTGTGCTTTAGGGTTGTATAGGGCCATGTTTCAGCACAGTGCACCCCAAGTTACAAGTTCCTGAGTACAAGAGTTTTGTTTTTATGACCCTTCAAACCCTGTAAGTGCTGCAGCTTTAGCAATATGATGAAAATGACTGCATTAGGTCTACTCTGTTAACCATGCACTCCAATGAGTGCTTTGAGCAACACCTGGTGTTGCTCCTGCTTACAGCTGATCACTTGCACCTGAGGTGCTCAAAACAAAGTGGATTCAAAAGCCAGGGCCCTGGCCATGAAAAAAAGCCAAAGTTTCATTTCTAATTTCAGTGAGGAGGGGGTACCCTGCAACTAATTCCTGCACCTCATTTTCCCTAAAAACAGTGATCTTTGCTCTTCTGGGGGGGGGGTCAGTGGGGTGATCCTAGAACTCTGAAAATTGTTTTAAAAAATAGTTTCACCTGTCTAATTTCCACAAAAAAAACTCAAAAAAATTGGGGGAAGCCCCCCTTTTTTAAAACTGTTTTTTTTTCAGGCGTTGCTCGAAGCACTCACTCGGGTCGAATGGGGACAACTATTTTCAACTAAAATGTTCATTCTAAAAGGTACTGTACATACCTTTTCCATCACTGACCTGTCCATGGTTCTGAAAGATCTGACTGCCCTTGATCTCAGATTGTACCTGTTCCACCGGTGTGTCTCCTGCCTTTTCCTCCTACTCTGTGCTCACAAGACTTCCATCCATGGGCTCCACTCCACCTCACCAAAACTAGACAGTCCAAAAAGTTAAATGAGCCTTGTTTTCTAGGACTTTTGCCCTTAGTTGCTTGCACCAACTATTCCAAGAATATTCCAGGTAGGATCCAGGATCGGGCTGGGTCTAAGGAAACAACAAACCCTGAGAAAGGCCTCCACCTCCAGTCTGAAAGTGTGAGTTCAAGGGGTTACATTGCCTTCCACAGTAGCATGAGAAAGAATTCTGGCAGGGACGGGAGCCATTTGCTGTATAGTTGCAGCCTGAACCCCTTTTCCCCCAGACAACGTTCTTGTGCTTCATAGAACATCCCTCTAAAAATGTGAGGGAGTACTGGTAATCTGTCCACTAAAAGAGCAGTGGAAACCATCTTCCCCATCTTCTCCTCCAAAATAAGTGTTACAAATTGGTACCCAGCACTGATAGCAGTGGGATGATCCTAGCTGCATGTTTGATACATTGGTCAAGGCCAGGGCAAAGTGAAGCCTGTGAACCAGATTCAAAGTGCCTTTTTTCCTGTTGCCTTCAAGCTTCCCTCTCCTTCCTTTTGTTATTATGAGCAAAGTCTGACTAGGAGCCAGCATGCTGTTTTCTCCAATGTGACTGTAACTTTCAGAGCACACCTAGAGTGCCTGATCAACATAACTCTATTATTCAAATGTGCAGCATAATCATGAGAACATTCCCATCAAACTTATACCAATTCAATTTCCTTGCTAGCAAAAAAAAAAAAAAAAGGATGTAGGAATCAAGCTCCTTTTTGAGAGGCTGAAGACCTCAGAGCTTACAAACTCTTGACTCAGTTATCTTGCCCTGACTTTGAACAGTCCATGGACACAACACAAATCTAATCCTATTATCTCAAGAAGATTGATTTGGCCCAACCCTGAAGAAATGGCTTGAAACTATCAAACCTCTGGGGAATGACAGAAACATGCTCCTATTGGCTACAAAGATATCTATACCCCCAAAACCTTCGTTTTGCCTTTCCACCTTTTACTTGCCTGGACTGATCAGAAGAACTAACCTTTGCAAGCCTCAGTGCCTTATAATTTCATTAGCCTATCCCAGATACACACAGCCCATCCTATCTCTTGCCAGTCTATAGCATGTAGTGCTGCCGACAGAGTGCACGCTGCATGCTATAGTGGGGGGACGGGGGACGGGACATGATCAGACTGCCAGTGAGATATTTAATTTTCTTAACTCCTGGTAAGCCGCATGGTCACTAATGGGTCTCCTCGGACATTCACCAGCTTTTGCTGGCGTAAGTCCGAAGAGAGAAACGGGAAAGGGGAATAAGATCTGGTGTGTGAAACTGCTGCTGAGATCCACCCCCTCCTGTCCTTGAACAGCCCTTTGGTTCGGTCCACTACCCCCTACACCACCTTATCTGCACTGGCAGAGCATCCGGGCAGTTCTGATGTGTGCACATAGCCTCCTCCTGTTTCCACTGGTGGCTCAGCAGCACACGATGATGGCTCAAGATTTGCGCTGCCACAAGGGAACTTTTAGCAGCAGACCACTAGATCCACTGCTGTAAATCCCTAGTAGGATTGGGCAAAAGTGTATGTGTCTCCCCTGGCCCCCTCCTAAGCTGTAACCTGCCTTATCCCTGCATCAAGGCAACCCTTATGCTGAATTCACTCTGGGTTGCTGCAGAGCTGAGATCACTAACCTGGCCAGAGAGTCACAATTGGGAATTCCACTTCATGACCTCCAATTGTGGGTCCCGACCATGCTATGTTGCAGCACCCCACATTCTCAGTCAGAGGCTATGCTCCCAGAGGGACAGGAAGATAATTTCTGCTTATTCACCCATCCAGCCTCGGCTCTGGCAAACCCTCTGAGTTGTCTGTACTGGACAATCCTTGTATCTAAAGGAGTGAAAATCAATGCTCCCTTGGAGGCATTGAGACATAAGAGTCCTTGTAGTAGAGAGCAAACTCCCTTACTATGGGTGAATAGTGAGGTGCTTGAGACCCACTGTCCTCCCTGTTTGCCTTTGCTCCTGTAGTGAACTGTCTACAGACCCTGGAATAACCACTATCAACCTGTCTGGTCACTTCTCCACTGTCACAACTCCCTAGCTTGACAAAAACTCTGCCCTTCACAAAGGTTTGAGGGATCACAGACTCTGTTTCTGGAACCCAGTGCCTGGTTGGCACTTCAGTAGGTTGATCTTCAGTCAGAACAAAGGCTGGAAGGTTAACAGCGCAATCCTGTCTAAAGATACATGGCCAGCCTAAATAGCCGGCCACTGTATCCTATGCCGTTCCTGGGCTGCCCGGGAGCTCCTCGGGAAAAGGGGACGTTTGTCCCCTTCCCCGGGTGTAAGCTGACCAGGGCCCTATGGGACTCCTTGGATGTACGCCAGGTCCAGACCTGGCGTACATTCAGGGAGGCCGTGCAAGGCCGAACTGGCCTGGAGAAGGCATAGGATATCGGCGGAGTGTGCCACTAATATCCCTACCCCCTCCCAGCATGGGCTGGCCCCTGGCTGCCCCTGCCCGCCCTCCCCCTGCCCCTGCACCGACTGGTGCAGGACTTACCTCCATTGACGGCCACGGGGTCCAGAGGGCGGCGGAGTGAGGGCCGCTGGCCTCTGTGCCGGCAGCCTGAGTTAATCGCAAACAGGAGCATGCGTTCCGCCGCTCCAAAGTTAGAGAGGGTTGCGCTGTAACTGAGATAATGCAGCGTTTCTAACAGTACCAGGTTTATTTTCAAGTGGTCTTCACAGATTCAGAATTCACCTTGTGTCGTTTCAGCTTAGCAACTCAGGGCCCAATCCTACCCAACTTTCCAGTGCTGATGCAGCCACAATGCAGCCCTGAGGTAAGGGAACAAACATTCCCTTACTTTGAGAAGGCCTCTGTGACTGCGGCTGTCAATGACACGTCTGTCAATGACAAGTAGTAGGGGCAGGTGAAGGCTGGGTCACATAAAGCCAGGATGGTGTAGTGGTTTGGGAGTCGGACTTAGACCTGGAAGATCCAGGTTCAAATCCCCGCTCAGCCACGAATCTTCCTGGGTGACCTTGGGCCAGTCACGATCTCTCAGCCCCACCTACCTCACAGGGTTGTTGTGAGGACAAAAAGGAGGGGAGGAAATATGTACACCACTCTGAGCTCCTTGGAGGAAGGGCGGTATAAAAATGTGAAAAATAAATAAACTAAGCCCCTCAAGCCTTGAGGCTATTAATTAGGGCTGCCTCATTATGAGAACTGGATATATATATATATATATATATATATATATATATATATATATATATATATATATATATATATATATATGCAATAAATAAATAAAATATTTCTTTAGAGTACCTTTTTTTAAAAAAGTCTTGTAAAGCTAGGTGGGTCCTGATCAAGTTTCGTTTTAAAAAGTGGATCCCGGTGCTAAAACGTTTGAGAACCACTGCTCTAACGCATTGCATGCATCAAGCCATTGACATGCCCTTGTGGCTTGGCTACACTCTCTATTTCTTTGTGCCTCATGCCCAGTTTTCTCTCTCCCCCACTTGCTTTAGAGCCTGTTTTCTTAAAATACTGCTGTACTTGCTGTTCTGGAGAAACCAACTAATAACCATAAACAGGCTAATGTCTCTCCACTCAGCATGATCTTTGCCCTCTCTCCTTTTCCTCTGTCCTTCTTCCTATCTCCATAGAAACCAAATGCACACCCCTCCCCCTCCTTCTGTCTCCACTCTATCAAGTCTCCTTTAGCATAGTTCTTAGGGTGACAACATGCATGTGTTCATGAATGCATGCACATGCTTTGATGAGGGAATCTGAGTCCCCACTCACATAAGCTGGGGAGATCTCTTATCCTCATCTTGCTATAAAGCATTATTTAGGACAGGATTCAATAGTCAAGATAGCAGCTGAAAATCGTCTCCACATGACACCATTGCTCACTCAGCAATGAGTTTATAAAGATGCGTACGCACACACACATCTAGGCTATAACTAACTAATTAATTAATTTGTAAGTCAGGGCTACTTGCATATTGTTTACTTATGTGCTACCAATGAGCACTGCGACTTGGGTCTTAGAGGCATTGCTTTGCAGTGGGGTTCTGCTCCTTCTTGGCTGGCACACCCCAGAAAGTGGTGCTTGGGGGACACCTGTTTGGCACCCTGACCATTGATAAGTAGGGTGCTGCAGGGATCTATTTTATCCCTCGTGCTATTTAACATCTACATGAAACCTGTACGGAAATATGTCAAATAGATGTTCGAAATGTTTTTTTTTAAAAAAGGATCTTTTTATCGTATGTGGTGGACATGTATTAAGGCTAAAAAAATATTGCCTTCAGATTCACAAACAGATGCAGTTGATTTTAAAGATTAATTTGCAAATGAAACCTGAAGTCGTTTTGCAAATGAAACCTGAAGTCGAAACCTGAAGTCGAGTGACTATCATTTGGGAAAAAAATTGAAACTTTGGTTTTATATATGACAAGTGCTGTGAGAATTTTACATGCACAATACTGGAAAAATCCAGAAATACCCTCGCTGGAAGACTGGTGGACAAAAGTTTTGGATTTTGCAGTAATGGACAAATTCACAATTTTTAATTAAAGAGAAGTCAGTAAATCTTTTTGTGAATAATTGGAAACCACTTACTTTCTTTTTACGTAGGAGAGGAATGACGTGATGGTATGTGAATTTGATGAATAGAGTGTTGGAGATATATTTGGCTTAGCTGGATAGTATAAGTAGAAAATAGAAAATTGTATGCTAGTAGGATACACTGCTTCGCACTTGCTGTAACCATTTGAAATATTGATGTACTGTATTTTTTAGCAATATATTGATAAAATAAAAATATGAAAAAAAAATCTACACAAAACCGTTGAGAGAGGTCATCCAGGGTTTCGGAATTGGGTGCCATCAGTACACTGATGACACCCAGCTCTGTCTCTCCATCAAATACTGATGGGGCTGTTGAGATCTTGGAGCGTTGCCTGGAGGTGATTGGGAACTTGATCAAGCTGCTGGTGCATTTTATTTTATTGTTTGTAATGATATTGTATACAGTTGGCCCTCGCTATCCACAGGGGTCCATTCCAGACGCCCCGTGGATAGCGAGGATGTGTGTAAAGTGAAATCGCTTTAGCGCGGATTCGGGGGTCACTGTAAAAATGTTTAAAATCGCATTTTCTTACCTTTTGGCTGCCAAACCACTGCATTTTCAGGGCTGTAGAGAGCAAAATCGTGCTCCTCCAGCCTCTTCCTGGTTGCTCAATTTCCCCCTCCCTTACCCAGGCTTAACCCAGTGCATTCTGGGGCGACCTTGGGGAAGGAAGGGGAGTTGAGCAACCAGGAAGAGGCTGGAGGAGCGCGATTTCGCTCTCTACAGCCCTGAAAACGCAGCAGTTTGGCTTTTAAAAGGTAAAACGAGGCTTTGGGGCCTTTTTTAAAAAAATGGCTTTTTAGCATTTACATTTGCAGGTCCGAACCTGCGAATAACAAGGGTCCACTGTGCTGGCTCCTGCTTTTTACCTTTTCTTAATTGTATTTTAATGAATACATATTTAGTGGAATATGATGTAACAGCAGCCAAAATAGTACTGAGGGACTAGCCAGCTGAAGAGGAATTGAGATTGGCTCAGTAGGTAACATGCCCATTTGGAAAGAAGAAATGAGATGAGTAGGCTAAGTAGAGTCACCAACATGCTGTTGCTCCTTTATTTTTTCGGCACTTCCCGAGAATTGGTAGTAGCAATAGGAGAGAAGAAGCTTGTTTCCAATCCTGATCCATGAAATGCTTGGAGACAGTTATTGTGGCTTGTTGAGGCACTGACCTTAAGGAAGCATGTTAGGTATATGTCCGGGTAAGGACTTACCTGCTCCAGGCGCTAGTCCGGAGAGCCACCATGGGCCTCAATGCAAGTCCTCAGAGGCCTGCAGAGCCTGGCCACTGGCTCACAGAAGCAAGGGCTGGGTGGTCAGATGGTGGAGGCCGCGAAGGGCCTGCCAATGGGGCTGACAGCTGGCCGGAAGGCAGCCACCCACGGCATGGGTGCTTGTTGACAGTGGCCTCCTGGGTTCCTCTGAGCAACGTGTGGAATTACCTGGCTGGATTGCGGCTGGTAGCTGACTCTCCTGGGTGTGCGCGGGCAGGGGAGCAGCTGGGGGAAGGCATGTGGAACCAGTTACGGCCGGATGACCGGCCAGAAGGGGCGGGTCAGGCCCTAGTCCCTAGGGGGATATAGCTGAGCCAGGTAGGCCAATGAGGAGCTCTTGGCTAGGAGTGAGGCGGTCGGTCCCAGGCCAGGGAGTGGTCATTGGAGTATTCTGTGAAAGGCCTGGGAAGGCCGAGAGAAGGACCCACAATGCAGTAACCCCGTTCCCTGGACCACTTCTGAGGCCTTATCCCACAGAAGCCTGGATGTGCCAGCCTTGACAGACTCAAACTTGAGTCCTGTCCCGTCCCCCCTCCCGGCAAGTGGAAAGATCTCACCACCTCCGAGCGGGGAGGCCAGGCGGGCTGTGAAGACTGGACAGTAGCAGGGTCTGATAATGAAGTAAGAGCCATAGCAGAGGTCAAAGCCAAACATATCTTGTTAATACAACCTGGGTTCTATTGCGCTTTCCCTGAGGAATGTGATGAATTGTTGCGTCTTATTTGTTTAGTGGATTTTTGACTGAAGAACATAAGAACATAAGAAGAGCCCTGCTGGATCAGGCCAAAGGCCCATCTAGTCCAGCTTCCTGTATCACACAGTGGCCCCACCAGATGCCTCAGGGAGCATACAGCCAACAAGATAACCTGTTTCCTGCTGTAACTCCCTTGCACCTGGCACAGAGAAAACCTACTTCTAAAACCAGGAGGTTTTGTGTCCTTCACTAAGGTAGATTAAATGATTCTGTCCATCCAAATGGGGAACGTTAGTGCACACATCCATGGTATTTCCTAAACAAGACTCACTGTGCCATTGGCATGCTAGGAAAATATTAGAACAAACAACAAAATAAAAAAATTCAAGGTGAATCCCAGCTAAAAAAAATGGTGAAAAAAGAAAAATGGAAAATTGATGCAAGAGCCCTTAAGAGAATGTCTCCTGAGTCGCTGCTGCTGTCACAACTATCAGAAGAACACAGAACAAAGGTATTCACCCATGCCCTCTAGGCATGCACAGAGTTGAAAATCTCACTTCAAAAGGAAAGGGCAGAAGTGCCAGCTCCCTTTTTAGAGCTCTGAAATATTCTCAGACATGGCTCTGTGCAGCCACAGAGCCCCGCAGGTGGAACTGCACAGAAACCACAAAAAAGAATTCCAGCTGCTAAAGAAAAAGACAGTGCAGGCTTGAAATCCTAGATTGCAATTTTTCATGGGATCAGCAAAAAACTAATTTGCAATTCAGAGAATTGGCTAAAGTTATCCAAAACCAAAAAGAACCAGGAGCAAGAAGTCTGCTAAATTTGTTGCTGGTTTCCAGATCTTCTATTTCCAAATATAACAGACACACATTGGCACTTTATCTACAAAGAAATAATATAAATGGAATTTAAGAATGATACTGTCAACAAAATAATAAAAAAAACAACCACCTTACAACAGTCTCATAAAATAGCTTGGCAAGGAAAACTCAGTCACAAAATGAAGCCATCTGGGTCTCCCTTTGTCAAAAGAAAAACAGAATATACTAAGATTACTATCCCCCATTCTCTCAATAAGTTAAATTTACTTTACTTCCCATTTGTTTACAAAAGGAGTAGAATAAACTACAAGCAAAGGAAGAATCTGCTACACGAAATAAAAAAAGAAGCGCACTCATGCGCAGTGTGTGGTCATGAAAACTCAGAACAGAGCTGAGTTCCTTTTTAGGATTCAAAAAGATGTGGATCAGTTTCTTTTCAACAGCAGTAGATCCAACGCTGTAGCCAGAGAATATACAGTACAGTTTGTAGTGGGTTGAGGAAAACCCTCTGGCAATTCCACCAGTGTTTCAAGGATCACTCAAGTTTGTTTTTAGTCCTCAATGATGATTGGTTCATCGTTCATAGGCTGTCGCAGTTGCACACCCTGTAGTGGCCGGAGGATGACGGGCTTGTAAGGGCATCTTGCAGCTCGCTTAGCTTCAGAGGAGGAAAGCAACTTGCGAATTTTCCTACAAGAGGGAACGAAAAGCAAAACTTGTCAGGTATTGGATTTTTCAAAGTTATTTTCCTGTTCCTTCAGTTGTTCATACACATATCCAATAAGGAGGTTAAACCAGAGTTATTCTACTGTTCACTGTTACAAATCTACAGAAATTAGAAGTGTTAGGGCCAAACTAGTCATTACTTTAAAGCAGGAAGTGGACCTGACCTTTTAAGCCCCCTGCTGTCTCATATTAATGAATGAAATCCCCCCTTCGTTTTCTAAAATAATGCTGGATGTGATAGAGAATTCTGTCACTGCCCTGTTCCTTGGAGTGAGACAGAAATGAACTGAGGGAGTAGCTCCTCCCATGGGCCTTAAAAGCTGCTTCATTACATAGTCCTGTCTGGCTGGAGCAAGTAGGTGACATAACCTATTGGGCAGCCCAATCCTGTGTAGAATGCATCAGCTGGCCTAAATGGCCAGCCACTGCATCCTAAGCAGGATTTGGCCTGTGTCAGCAGAGCTGGGGCACACCTCGGGGGAAAGGGACATTCGTCCCTTTCCCCTGGTGTCAGCCTCAGTGACCCCAATGGGCTTCCTCGGATGCACGGCAGCTATTTTGCTGGCACACATCCAGAGAGGCCGTGTAAGGTCGGCCAGGCCTCAGAAGGGGGTTAGGATATCGGCAGAGCGTGCTGCCGATATCCCTGCCCCCTCCCTGGCCTGGCTGGTAAATCACCCCTCCCCCGCCACCTTGGCACACCCTTCCCGCACCCTCCCGCCGCCTGGTGCATGTCTTACCTGTGTCCGGCAGCATGGACCAGGCCCGGCGGTGGAGTAAATGGCGCCGGCCTCGACGTCACTTACTCCCAGGGTGCCATGAAAGTGCTTTACTAGGCTGGCAACACCCTAGGCTGGCGGAGCACTCGCTCAGCTGGTCTTAAATTGTACAGGATTGCGCTGTAAAAATGCCCTCCTTCACTATGAGATGGTGGATGATGCTATGACAATAATGCTCTCAAGTCTAGCATTATTCTAACAAATGAGCAACTCAAAGTGTCCGACAAGGTATAAGAAAGCCACTACAGGCACTATGGCGTTAATTAAACATAAAATAAAATCCTATGTTATTTATTATAAATACTAAATAGTATACAATCAGTATACTGCGGTGGCTTAGTGGTTAAGACACTGAACTGCAGACCGGAAGGTAGGCAGGACGGCAGTTCGAGACCCGAGTGCCACATGACGGTGTGAGCTACCGTCCTTGGCTCCAGCTCCTGCCAACCTAGCAGTTTGAAAGCAAGAAATTGCAAGTAGATTAATAGGTACTG
Organism: Plestiodon gilberti rubricaudatus; assembly: GCA_026170595.1. NCBI lineage: Eukaryota > Metazoa > Chordata > Lepidosauria > Squamata > Scincidae > Plestiodon > Plestiodon gilberti. The sequence goes on along the minus strand of JANXHW010000004.1, from coordinate 102,477,246 downwards.
CCATGGCAGGAAGGTAACAGCGTTCCGTGCGCCTCGGCGTTGAGTCATGCCGGCCACATGACCACGGAAGCATCTTCGGACATCGCTGGCTCTTTGGCTTTGAAACGGAGATGAGCACTACCCCTAGAGTCAGTAATGACTGGCTTTCAAGCAAGGGGAACCTTTGGCAACACCCTAGGCTGAATTGATGACTACCTATACAACCAGTAGCCTATACAACCAGGAACTACCTATACAACCAGTAGCAAGACTTTAGCTTGTCAAGCAATATCAGACAGGGAAGTTCCATCTCAAAAAAAGGTATAGCTAGAAAAGGAATATGGTTGTTTAATCACCACTTTATCCCTTTTCCCAAAAAAATTCATTTGAAACCACATTCAATTGATCCTACCTTCCAGAGGAATGTCTTCACAGAAAGAGCCAAATATCATAGATCTACCCCTTACTGAAGGGCAAGTTCTACCTGGTTTCCTCAGTGGCCATGTAGAACACATCGTCAGGAGCATCAATCCAGTTCATCCTCCTCCTTTTCACTGGAGGCATGGTTCCACCACGGATTAACCGGACTTTTGTTGGGTATGATTTCCCATTGAGCAGCAAGTTTCGACTTGGTCCCTAACACAACATACAAAGCAAAAGGGAAAACAAAGTTATGGATTCCCACAAAAAGCTACAGAAGCAAGTACTTCAGGAACAGGATTCATCTCGTATGTATATTTCTCTCCAAGGAGTGAAAGTAAATCTTTTGAGAGAGCAACTGCCTATAGCATTGGTGCTTTATTTGGTTTCAGCAGGCCTATCTTATTTTAGCCATCCTTTCACACATCAAAAAACTAGACCAGACTAGTATGAATTAGGGACTTTGAAGTCAATTTAGGGCAAGGAAATTCAAAGCACAATCCACAATCCTGCACAACTAACCAGCGGCGGAGCGAGCACTCTACCGCCGGAAGCCGTCGCAAACATGCCCGAAAGCACATTTGCAACAACTTGGGAGTAAAGGCCAACCCACACCGCATGAATTCCGGCGTGGAGGCGTGCGAGCGTAGGTGCCTGGCTGCCCGCCTCTAAGCGCTGCCCTGCTCTCCACCAGTGTCGTCTTGCAATTAGTCCCTCCTGATTGTCCCGCCTTCTAACTGCTGATTGGATGAAACATAAGTGCACTCCAATTGGCTGAAACCCCCTCTAATCTGATTGGTGACAAAAGTAGCTCCGCGACCCTGCCCCTCAAAATCTTGAGCAGGGCCATTTCAGATCGCGCCTGAACTCAGGACAGCGCAGGTCTCCTGCGTTCAGATGCGATCTCATAAAAATGGAGGCTACACAGCTGTGTGAGCTCCGCACGTGTCTGGGATGCGCCGGCACTCGTGTGGTGTGGATCGGGCTTAAGGACGGCTGGCGCAGAGGCCGGCCACCCTCAGTCCGGCACCGGATCGTCCCTGCGGCCACCGGAGGAGGCAAGTCCAGCTCTGGCAGGGGCGGTCTGGATGGCGAGGGAGGGGAGGGCGGAGATCCCTGTCTCCCTTCCGGCTGGCACGGCCTTTACACGGCCTCCTCAAACTTCTGCCAGCTAAGTAGCTGGCGGAAATCCGAGACGGTCCATTGGGCCTTCCCCGGTTTACACTGGGGGAAGTGGACAAACGTCCCCTTTCCCCAAGCAGACCTCCGGCCTGCTCCAGAGCAGCCCGGAATGGGGATAGGATCCGGCAGGCGGCCACCCGCCGGATAGTTAGGCAGGATTGCGCTGTCAAACACGGAACACAATGGCAATGGTGGTGAGAAGTGAGGATATTCATTGGCTTTGAATAGTCACTTGTCCCAACTTGCTCCCAGTTCACCAATTTTGCATATACAAAGATCCGTCCCAAGAACTTTCATATCTGCATCATGTGAAGATAATACAAAATGCTCTAGTCTAAAATAAATTTGACAGTGGCAAATAAGGAACATGTAATAGGTAAATTCTTTATAAACCTCAGTTACACAAAGACAAGGAACTAAAATTCAAGCTCCAAAGATATGTAGGTTCTGATACTGGTGAACTGCCCTAGTTGAAAAAGCAGTAATTACAGAACTAATAATTACAACATGCTGTGTTATAAAAATATCATATATTGATCAGTAATACAAGATAGATAAAAAAGAAAAGTCATAGAATTGGAATGGTATTTCAAGGCCATCTAGTCAACCTCCCACTTGAAGCAGAAAAATCAGTTCCATTTACCATTAAGAAAGTTTTCCTGGTATTCAACAAAAATTTCCCCTCCTGCAATTTAATCCCATTAGATCAGTTTAATCCCATTAGATCTAGAACTGGTCACAATATTCAGTTTAATAACACCCTAGCCCTAGTTACTATGAATACATACTTACCTCGGCTAACTAGAGAAGCTATCAAAGATCTACAAACATCAACAAAACTTTAACCGTAAGGAAGAATTAGGATGGATAAACAACAGCTGGATTCTTGCCTTGACTAAAACCAGAATTAAAAGGGATGTAACATCTTGCCTAATACATACCTCTAAAAGCCATGTTCCTTTAAATGCAGGAGACACTAATTAACAGCCTGTGTCTCCTTGAGTATAAAATCACTGCACCTGGTATTACTCCCATTTGCGGTGTCTTCTGAGTCTTCTTGGAGTCTAGACCCTGAAGAAGCTAGCCAGTAGTGCTAGCGAAATGTTGGTGGTAACATCTGCTGAACTTGTTTTTAGAACTTTTTAGAACTCTTTCATCCTTTTGAAAGACTTGTGGGAAAGTTACTCCATGGCTTTTAAACCCAAAAACCTGTTGTTTTTTATACCAAGGGCCATGAAAGTCTTAGTTTTAGAGATCTAGAAATGGTTATAGTGTGATTACAGCACATGTCAATATGAAATATACGCACAAGAAAAAAAAATTATGGTAATGTCCCCTAAATGGTGAACACAAAACAAGGTTTTCAATGTTCATAGCAATGAAAAAAAATATCGTTAACACAAAGCTGCTCTGTAGCCCATTCTCTCTGGGCCTGTCCCCCCCCCCTTTCAGGATGCAGCGTGCGCTCTGGTGGCATGGCTACATCGGCGGGGACTTTTCAATATTTATTTATTTATTTTATTTAAAAAATTTATATCCCGCCTTATCCCATGCCAAGGCAAATGCCCAAGGCGGCTTACAACAAAAATTAAAAACAGTTTAAAATACAGAAAGTTTAAATACATAATTTAAAAACAATAAAAACAATAATATCAATAAAAACCACTGGGGGGGCAACAGTAGGGAGCACAAAAGCAGCATGGCAGAGCATCTTGAGACACAGGAGGCAGGCTACAACCCATCACCCAAACGCAAGACGAAACAAAAATGTTTTGAGCCCTCGCCGAAAAGTCATGAGGGAGGGGGTGGTTCTCAGATCCCCTGGAAGGGAGTTCCACAGTTGTGGCGCCACAGCGGAGAAAGCCCGCCCACGTGTTGCCACTCCCCTAACTTGCGATAGAGGTGGTACACGCAGGAGAGCCCCCTCAGATGACCTAAGAGAGCGGGCCGGAATGTATGGGAGAAGGCGGTCCCTCAGATATCCTGGACCCAAACCGAATAGGATTGTGTCGTTAGTTACATCAAAGCTTGACTACTGCAATATGCAATATTGTATACTGTATGCATATTGCAGTGCATACAGAACTGCCTTTGAAGCTCCTTGTGGATCTGCCCTTGAAGAACAGCCAGAAGCAGGGGCATTGCTAGGGCATGGCGGCGGGGGGGGGGGCGGGCTGTTGGAGGTGATGCGCAGGGAGGGGATGATGTGCCCGCTGCCCCCTCTCCCCCCGCTGCCACTCGGTATGACCCGCTCGCCGCTCATGTCTTCTTCAGCCACTTCTAACTAGGCCAGGGCAAGCAAGGCTGAAAGCAACGTTCTTCACACGTGCACAACGCCGTTTGAAGCCTTGCCCTTAGAAGGGCTGAACGAAGACGTGATTGGGTCTTTGTTCGGCCCTTCTGAGGGCAAGGCTTCAAGCGGCGTTGTGCGCATGCGAAGAATGTCGCTTTCAGCCTTGCTTGCCCTGGCCTAGTTAGAAGCGGCTGAAGAAGACGCGAGCAGTGAGCGGGTCGTACCAGGCGGGCGGCAGCGGGGGGGGCGGGGGGCGGCAGTGGCATCATGGAGTGATGCGCTGACCTCCTGCAGGGGGTGACACACCATCTAGTGACATTGCTGGCCAGAAGCTTCAATTAGCTCAGAATGAAGCTGTGAGAGTTCTGTCTGTGGCCATTTTGTGGGGAGCTCCTCTTCTCTACCAGCTTCACTGGCTTCCAGTCTGCTTCTGGGCTCAATTTAAAGTGCTGCTTATTATCTTTAAAGCCCTAAATAGCTTGGGACCTGGTTACATAAGGGACCATCATTTTCTGTCTGCCTGCTCTCTGACGTTACCAGAGGAGGCCCTTTTTCAATGCCCCATCAGTTCAGTTGATATTGCCTTCTTTGTGGCTTGTGCCACTAAGCAGTGTAACTCCTTGCTCCAGGATATCTGCATGGACCCATTCTTACTGACATTTCATAAGATGCTGAAGTCTTGTCTGTTCCAGCAGGTATTTGGCCTGCAAAGTGTTTAATGTGTTGCTCATCAGACTCCCTATGGCTTGTGGCACTGCTTAACATTATCAGAGGGCTCCTGTTTTGCTTTTGTTTGTGGAAAGCTGCCTTGGTCACCTACCCTTAAGGCAGAAAGGCAGGCTACATGTGTTTTAACAACCACTACCACCCACAACCACTTAACCTTAACACAACTGCACATATTAAGTATCATAATACAGCATTAATCTTTCAGAACAAAAATACTAAAAATCCAAACTGCCAGCAGTGCAATAGAAGCAGCAATAAGATCAGTAGGACAGTAAGGCAGAAAAACTATCAATTAAAAGCCTCAGAAAATAAACCATCTTCACTTGACAGTGAAAAGATCATGAAGTCAGCAAAGCGCCTTGAAGAGACAGCTCCACAAACAGGGTGCCACCACACCACTGTATCTCCAGTTATCACCTCATCCCTGAAGGTAGCAGAGGTGGCACTGAAAGTCAGCAAGGTCAAGGGACCACCTCCTCCATACCCACCAGCCTGTAAACCTTAAATACCAGCACGAACAGCACCCAATGTGCCAGCAGGAAGCATGTGGCCCATTGGAGGCCTAATGCAGGACTTTGTCCCTGGGCCCCAAGGAACCTGAAGGCTAGAATGTTCTGATCTGGCTCTCTCAGAAGAAACTGTGCATGGCCAGCTCTACCCACCTCACTGGCAATGTTCCCTGTAAAAATTACAAGGATTGTGTGAAGCCCTAACTGAGCTACGCAGGGGCAGCTCCTGAGTGCTGCAAGGGGAGAACGGATCTGTGCAGCTAGGAGGCAACAGTGCTCACTGGGGACCAGAGAGATGTAATGGCATCCAGAAAGCTGAGACCACGCATGGTTAGTACCAGTGAGCTATGTTTTAGGGCAGTGGTTCTCAAACGTTTTAGTACCGGGACCCACTTTTTAAAATGACACTCTATCGGGGCCCACCTAGCTTTATGAGACTTTCTATTACAAGTAATATTTTATTTATTTGCAAAAAACTCAATCCATTTCTTGTAATGAGGCAGAGCCCTAATGAATACCCTCAAGGCTTGAGGGGCTTAGTTATGTGACCCAGCCTTCACCTGCCCCCACTACTTGTCATTGACAGACGTGGGGAAAAAAACCCATAAAAAAGAACGCTTAAACATTTATCTCCCTATATTTACACAAGCTTGCAAACTGCAGGAGCTCAGCTTTTTGAAGGGCAATTAGCAGCCACCTGATTTTTGAATAGCCTCAGGGCTTGAGGCAATTACTTATCTGATCCTTATGGAGGCTCTGTGGGACCCACCAGAAATTAGGTCGCGACGCACCAAGTGGGTCCCAACCCACAGTTTGAGAAACACTGTTTTAGGGAATTATTTTGCTTTTAAGGTTGCCTGTAAATTGCTTACCGTACTTGTAATTTTGCTAAGTCTCAAGTCAAGTCCCAAGTCTTTGGTTGCAAGTTGCGAGTCCCTATCTATTTAATGGGGCAAACAGGTTTAAACCTGAATTCAACGTCGTAAAAGACTCAAAGTCTCAAGTCGAGTCTTTCAAGTCTTTTACAATCGCCGAGTCAAGTCAGAGTCAAGTCATTGATGAAACTTGAGTCCGACTTGAGTCCGAGTCAATAGACTCAAGTCTACATCACTGGGAGTTAGAGCATCAAAATGCACCTGCTCCGCCCCCAAATGTTATGCTCTGGATGATCCAGGTTGGTATCCAGGTTGCCTTCATCACTTTCCCAAAGAGCGGAGGAGCAGGTCATTTACCTTGGCAGAGGCCAAGTTTAAATGCCAGAGAATTTGAAAAGAGGTATTCCCCTCCCTCCTGCTGGGCCTTAATGTGTTCCAAGCAGAAGTGACCTCACTTGTTACACAGTAAAAAAGCAGCAATAATGTTACTGATGATGCCTGAACATCTGTTTGCATGATGAGCTATGATGCTTCAGTTACCTGGGATGGTGACACTAGTTCTCATTGAGATACTTAACTTGTATCTGGGCTTCTTTTCAGACCACAGGTGGAGGATCAGATGATGGAATGTACCTTCATACAAACATTCCCCAATAAGGTACATTCCAGGACTATAGCTCAATAAAAGTTACATACGTTGTATACAAGTCCCAGGTTCAATTTTTGACGTTTCCATTCGCTAACTTCCGTTTTTTTCTTCGATTGCAAGTGTGCTCTTTTCAGGATCGGCAACCAGATTTTATTGGTATATGACATCTCCTGCTGCCTGTTCAGAAGACTCGCAGGTCTCCTTTGAGAGACTGAAATAGCCTCCAGATTCAGTCTTTGTTTTAAATTAATTTCAGTGAACAGAGACCGGGTTTGTTCAAAGGAAATGTGATGGCCAGATTCTTGAACATTCTCAGGAATGTCTGCCTGAGGCTTTAGAGAGCTGATCATCTAATCAAGAACCTTTCTCTGCAGTATACCTTCTTTTGTGTGGTGAGGATTTTTTTTAGCAGAGTAAACATTCCATCATGGAGTTGTTAAATCAAAACAACAGATTATGCAGACATGAAAGATTAAGTTGTCAGAACACCTGTCAACATATGAGATCTTCTGCTCCTCATGCAGACTGCAGTTTAATCAATACAGAAAGAGAACAGAAGTCATATTTTAGGACTGATCAAGAGGTAAGAAGTCCTTCAAAAATAGAGTTTGGAGAGGAAAGGGGATTGCCTGTTCAATAAGATTGACCGACAGTACGTAGCACTGGATCCTAAGGAAGATGAGTGCAGATGAAGCTCTTCAGTGACATTCAATGGAAATTAACTACTTGCCAAAAGGAAAGATATGAAATTGAAGTGTATTATTGTTCTTCCCTGGAATCTAGTAGACAGTGTTAACAAAATGGCCAAATGAAATAGTCGGACCTTTTTATTCACTTTTTTTTTATCCACGGATTTGACTCAACACGGATGGCAAAACTGTGGAAGAGAGAGTCCGACTGCACTACATTACCTCTTTTTTCAGCATTGTCAGGGGCGTGCCAGCCACTTCCAGCCTCCTGCGCATGTCCAAACCACTGAAAAAAGAAAAAAATCGGAACCGGGAATCTGTCAGGGGCCTGCCAGCCGCTTCCCGCCGTGAAAAAAGCAACCGGGAGTCTCTGGCGCCATTTACAGGTTGCTTCCAGTAGTGGCTTTTGTTTTTTCAGTCAGTTTAAACAAACTCAGGAGGAGGGAAACGGTGAAGATGCTGGAAAAAAGGTAATGTGGCACCGCTCCCGTCCCCCCACCCCCGGATTTCATATAACACTGATTTTCTTATCCACTGTGGTTCTAGGAACAGAACCCCAGCAGATAAAAAGGTCTGCCTGTATTGTCAAATGTTTGCAGGATTTTCATATCATGGCCCTACAAGAAAATTGGGTACAGCGTATGATTAGAATATCTTCTACCAGTATCTTTTAGAGCCCCTGTTAAGGAAGCTAAGGGGATGCTAAGGAAAGGCCAAGGGGAGACCAAGGGGAGGGCTTGGCTACCTTGATTTTAGCGGACATCAATGTACCTGCTTCAAAATCTTCCTATGGAGAAGTACAGGGGTTCTCAAAGTGGTGGGTCACGACCCACCACTTTTACCGGAAGTGTCCGATACGCCCTTAAGGGAACAGTAGGAACAGTGGCGGCAGCCTAAATCTCATTGACCTCAATAGGACTTACTGAGTAAGACACACAGTTAAAGTAATATATTTGTTCTCTTTAAATTAAATAACATCCCAATCCAACTGCGCAATCGCCCATCCACCATACAAGTAAGTCCCTGCCGATCAGTGGAGGGGCAGGCAGACCGGGGCGTTCCAGGGAGGTGGGATTGGCCAGTCAGGCCAGGGACAGGGGAGGGATCGTGGCGTACTTCGCTGAATCCTATCCCCCGTCCTGGGCCTGGTCGGCCTTACACCAGCTCCTCGAATTTGCACCAGCCATTTTGTCGACGCATATCTGAGGAGGCCTATTGGGCCTGCTGGGGCTCTCCCATGTGTTCCAGATCCTCCGGCATGGGTCCAATTCTGCCTAGAATGCAGCCGCCGCCTTCGTTGCACTGGTGTTGCTTTCTAGTCAGGATTGGGCTGCAACTTAACTTTCTGCCCAGTGATGCAGCGAGGTCGGTGCAGGTAACACTGCATCCTATGCAGAAAGTGGGAGCTGGGATGTCTCCTTGGGGGAATGGGAACGGGAACTTTTGTTCCCTTATCCCAAGTAAAGCCCAAGTTCCTGCAATGGGTCACGCCAGTTGTTTTGCTGGCGCAATTCCGGGAGGCCTGTGTAAGGAAAAATGGCCCGGGAAGGGGGGGGTACGATTTGTCGTGCACAGCCGATCCCGGGCCCAATCAGCCCACCCTCCATCCCTTTACACCCCTCCCTGCCTTCCATCAGCTACAACAAAACTAAAAGCATGATCTTTGGGAAAATACCACATCATCACGAGTAGTTGATTGCTGAGATCAGGATAGAATGGGTGCCAAATTTCAAGTATCTAGGTGTTCAGCAAGCAATAGTCTTGGAAATAGCATGTACCACAAACACTGATAGCATTTTGTCTGTACAGACTATTCTCAATTGCTCAGGGTGAAGTTTAGTTGTTCCAACTATTAAAGTCTTCATGGGGGAAATTGTTGCCCAGTTATTATAAGGAACCAAAATATGGGCATTGAGCTATTTACGTATATGCTAACTGAGATAGCAGTGATCTGTGTGCCCCATGATATGCCAGTTACAATGAGGAGGGCTGAGCTAGGTTTATTCTCACTGAAATACTGATATTATTTTGGTGGAAATCGCAGAATCTTCCTGAAAGCAGTTATACCCAAAATGCCTATGAAGCTAAAGCACTATAGTTCTTCCAAACCTTGTGGGCAGCATGTTTCAGTGATCTAATTTTAAAAGTCAATCTGAGAAAAAGACTACAGTTTATTAAAACTCATGCCACAAAAACGTTGTTAGGCTGAAGGTGCCACAATATTCCTCCTTTTTGAAAGATTTGTCATTTTTTCTTCACTTTTGTACCAAAATTTATTAGATGGGGAATTAAAATGGAAACCTGCTAGCAGGCCTCCCCAAGGCTCTAAACAGTGGCGATTGTGTTCCGAAGCCCACTTCCTATTTTTGGGTCGGGGGCAGGCATGATCCTGGAGCATTGCCTCCAACATTGCCCCGCCCCCGCAAAGACATATTTTCCAAACATTATGAGTTTTGGACCATTTATGTAATATCAGAGTTTTTAATAAATTTATTAACAAGGTAAAAAGTCAAGCATCCAATTAGAAAGGAAAACAGTAAAAATGTATTAAATTGTAGATCAAAAGAAAAAAAAATGAGTTAATTAACCTAGATAAAGCTTGAATTCATACCTAACTTCACTTACTGTATGTACTTGTGTATAAGTCAAAAAATATATGCCCTAAATTGATCCTGAAAACCTGGGTTGACTTATACATGGGGCTTCTAAGAGCAGCTGCTTGGTGAGGTGGAGGGGCGGCAAGCAGGTGGGCTGAGAAGCAAGATGCATAGGGGTGGGTCAAAAAACCGGAGCTATTTTACCTTGTTCCGAAGTAGCACAGAAACGGAGCTCTTCTCCAAACAGGAAGAAAGGTGAAGGAAGAAAGGTGAAGAGTACAGGGTACTTCTATAGGAGCGGCCCTCACAAAGACTACAATCTCATAAGCTCCTTCACCTTTCTTCCTGTTTGGAGAAGAGCTCCGTTCTGTGCCACTTCAGGACAAGGTAAAATAGTTTCTTTTTTTTTTTTTACCCACGCCAAACTTTTGTTGTTGCTTCACAACAATTACTGGTAAGTTGCTTTCAAAGAATTTAATACACCCCTAAGTTTAACCCTCGACGTATCCACAGGGCAGAGGAAATTCCATGCCTTTTGGCTTAAAACTTGCCCTTGACTTATCCATGAGATCGACCTATACTCGAGTACATTGTGTACTTTTTCTGTAACTCAGGGGTTCTCAACCGGTGGTATGCGTACCACTAGTGGTACATGGACTGCCATCTGGTGGTACTCGAACCCCTGCAAGATGATAGCCACGCCGGAGCCCTGAAAACGCCAGCTCAAGCTCTACCAAGTCATCAGAGCTCAAGTGTGTAGGCTTCCCACACTGGGAAGCGGCCATTGCCCCGTTACTGCTTGATTTCTAGGCTCCAGCGTGGCGAAACCACAGAAGTGGCAATGATGTCATCGTCACGTACTTCCGGTGGTACTCGGTGTGGCAGTGGCCCAAGAGGTGGTACACTGCGTTGAGGGGGTTGAGAACCCCTGCTGATATCTGTTTTGAAAACGCTTATATTTGCTGCAGTGTCATAGTAGGAGTTTGGTAGGAGTATGGTACATAGTAGGAGTATGGTACATAGTAGTACCATAGGTACTAGGACCTATGAAACTGCAGCACAGAGTAGGAGTGCTGCAGTTTCATAGGTGCCTAGTAGAAAATAAATGCGAAAGTGGAGGCAAGACAGAATTTATGTCAATAACCTTGACCTGAAAAGGTACCAAATGGAACTCGTTCACCTCACCCTACGGACATTTCGAAATGATGCTCCAAATCATGTCTTAGGCATACAATGGAAAATATAAGATTATTCCCCCCAAACGAGCATTTCTGAATAATGAACCTGAAGATCGATGCATTATCTTTTTTAATGCTATGATGATCTGGGAGGAGTCTTGTGTCCCTCTGTATACTGATGTTGAGAAGAAGCAAGATGCACAGTCCATGAACTTAATTTTCCCATGCACACTTGGCACATTGGCTGCAAATCAAACCAGGGTAGATTGACTTCTACCTGAAAGAAAGCTGGCCCCAACACTAGGGTGCCCTTTCTCATTCCACCTTCCATCTGGGTAAGCCCAAAAGACTGGGGTTCCCTCAGCAATGGAAGCTGGAGACTAGAAGCGCTATCAAGCGACCCAACTAACCAGGGAAACCGCAACTCCATAGCTCTCACACCTGTCCTGGATAGCACTAGCCCTGAATGGCCAGTCAGGGACAAGGGGAAATAACTCTTTGCTCTGGACATAAAGGAATGGGAAAAACTTCTAAAAATAACTCAAGTTTATTAAAGATGACAAAAATAAAAAGAGGATTGGGGGAGACAAATGGACAAAAACAATTGTCCCCTTCCCCCCATGTCGAGCCCCAGAAGCTTCTATGGGGCTACTCGGAGGTGCACCAGCTAAATGGCCGGTGCAACTCTGAGGAGTCCTGTGTCGGGCTTTCAAGCCCAGGATGGGGGATAGGATTCAGTGGAGGCCTCCTCCGCCGAGTGTGCTCCCCTCTCAGGCCTGATACACCCTCCCCCCTGCTCTCCTGCTCCACCACCATTCCGCCCTCCCCCCCACTGGCGTTGCTCTAGGTGGGGCGGAGCTCTAAGTTCAGCAGCACTCTGACCCACTGTTACACGCCCACACGAGGCAGCCCCGCCCCTCGCCTTTGGAGCCTTTCAGGGCTACGAAGGCAACGCGCAGGGAGTCTCCTGCATGTTGCCTTCACAGCCCTGAAAGGCTCCGAAGGCGAGGCTGCCTCGTGTGGGCGTGTAACGGTGGGTCGGAGCGCTGCGAAACTTAGAGCTCCGCCTCACCTAGAGCAACACCACTGCTCCCCCCACCTCCCCACTGACCAGTGTGGAGATCACCTGTCCCGGTGGGTACTGCTCCTTCGCTGGCGGTGGCCTGGCGGTGCTGGCCTCCATGCCGTTGCAATGTGCTTTACAGCACATTTGTGACAGCACAGAGTCCAGTACTGCTGGCGGAGGCATAGGATTGGGCTGTTAGTTTGCCAAACTCTGTAGACTTGGACATTTAAGCCCCATTCCAAATACCAACGATCCATTCTTATTGTGGATGTTACCGAACAACATCATTTTATGGTGTACAGTTCGATGAAAGTGTCGACCCAGTGTGCTGCAGCTGTGAAGAAGGCCAACTCCATGCTCAGGATTATTTAAAAAAGGGATTGAGAATAAAACAGCCAACATTACCCTGTTTCCCCGAAAATAAGACTGGGTCTTATATTAATTTTGGCTCCCAAAAAAAAACACACGGTAGGTCTTATTTTCAGGGGAGGTCTTATATTTATGAGTGCCAGCAAAAATCATGCCCCCCCCCGAAATGATGGTAGGTCTTACTTTCGGGGGAGGTCTTATTTTCGGGGAAAACAGGGTATTATGCCATTGTACAAATCAATGGTAAGGCCACATCTGGAGCATTGTGTACAGTTTCGGGAGATTGGGCTGAGGGAAGCCTTTGGCCTGTTGTGACTGGGAGGGCATATCATCATCAAACATCTATCATTTCTAAATGCTGTACAAAAATGGAAACACAATAAACGTCTTATCCACAGGATTACCATCTAATGGACACAATCGAAAAAGGAAAAAAAAAACAAGCAAAATTCAGGTACCAATTCTTACATAGACGCAGACACAGAATCACCATGGATCTCTCCCCTCCCCTCACTCTTTAGCTTCCTCCTTCAGGAGATAGTAGAAGAGTGAAAACCAATTACTGTACAAAGCAAAGAGAGAGTGGGGAATGGAACTTGGGCCAACACTATCTAAAATCTTTAAAAATAGTTACACATCTACAATGCCTCGTTGTCCTGATCCAACCTTAACATGCTTTACACGTGAAAAGATAGCATTGGCACTCAGCTGTTCGTTAAACAGTGTATTTGGATGTACATTGGATTTATAATCTTGTTTTCGGATCCAGCAAGCGATAGGCACACAGAAGCCTACAAGTGCATAAGCAAATCATGCATAAGCACATAATCCTCAGCTGAATCAGGGAAACCGTTACTTGGTTTGTAAAGTATTCGGCATCAATGATATATAGTGGTTGAACAATTTTCCTTTAATATCAAGGCAAACAGAATGTGAGCCCTTTGTAAATATTTCCAATTAATCCAGTTCTGCAACTTCTGTTTTGAGCATTTTCTCCCAACATGTTCTGAAACTGTTACCAGACAACACACTTTTAGTTAATATATAATGATTTTTTATTCTTTCCAGCTTTTAATCATTTACTTTATGTTTCACTCAGATGGCTGAATGCCTATGAGACTCTGAAAGCAAAATGAGGTCAATGCTACAAAATGTTTCTACATACTCAAAGGACTCCCCCTAGGTAATCAGAAGTACTTAATTTACATACATTAGAAAAAGAAACAACATTCTCAAACAACAATCTAAGGATGACTAGTATGTTCAGTAATCTCTAGGAATCACGGATTGAGTTGAGAAAAAAAAATTCAGTTGAAAATTGAAAAAAATGGTTGAGAAAAAATTGAGAAAAAAATTCAGTTGAGAAAAAAATGGGCGATGAAATGAGAAAAAAATGAAAAAAAGTCAGTTGAGAAAAAAATGGGCGAGGAGAGGAAACTGACGTGCCAGAACCTTTAACAATTATTTTATAGTATCCTGAAACATCTGGGTTTCAGAGAGACAACGTTTTGACGCAGGTTCCATTTATTCCCAGATCGATTTTTACATCATCATACAACAGCCATCTCGAAATGAGATTCAGGGATGTAATTAATCCAGTAGCATCCAGAGTGGGGATGGGCTCATGGGCTCCAATAGGGAAGAGGTGGAGGATAGGGAATAGGGAAGAGGTGGAAGGGCTGCAGTCTGCACGGCGTTGGAGTTGCACGTCCGGCTCTACGTCGCAGCGCAAGGCGAGAGAGTGGTGAGCGTCCATTGGAAGCAAGGTTTAAAAACCAAAACCAGAACGCGCAAAACAGGTCGAGTTGGAGCACGACCTTCCCTGAGTGCATCTTTCAGGAGCAGCGAGTGGCCTCACTGGGACCAAGTGGCTCACTGGGACAAAGTGGCAAGGTAAAAAAGACACAGCGAGTTAAGCAGCTGGGCGAGTTCAGCAGCGGGGTGAGGAAGCCAGGCCCCACACACTGCCCGGCACTTCTCCTCTGTGGAGAGGAGAGAGGAAGAGAGGAGAGCTCCAACGACATTAAGGTACCCAAACTTTGATAAATCCATAACTTACACTCAAAAGCTATGCAGTCAGACAGCCAGCAGAAGGGTGGGGGCTATCCAGTGTCACATGTATGACTATCTGCCTCTTGGGCACAAGTCATGGGTGTGTGCTCGGTGCAAAGAGCTCCAGGCTCTCAGGGAATGGGTTCGCTCCCTTGAAGCAACGGTTGCTGACCTGGAGAAGCAGAGACAGGTAGAGAGGAACCAGGGTGAGACTTCTAGGGACGTGGAGGCATCGTCCCACCCTCAGTTGGCCAGCTCCTCAGCTGCCAGGAAAGGGAGTCTCAGGGCTGGAGGACGTCGCTCTGGAAAAGAGGGAAACAATCCCACAGTGGGGACCCCTTCTTCAGGTGATGGGCCCGTATCCAGTCGCACTATGGATACTCCTCTGGGGAGGGGGCGAAGGGGGCTTCTTGTCGTGGGTGACTCTATAGTCAGGAACATAGAGAGGGGGGTCAGTGACGGATGTGAGGACCGCATGGTGACTTGCCTACCTGGTGCGAAGGTTGCGGACATCACCTCTCGTCTAGATAGGCTGGTAGAGAGTGCTGGGGAGGAGGTAGCGGTTGTGGTGCATGTTGGCACCAACGACGTGGGGAAATGTAGCTGGGCGGTCCTGGAGGCCAAATTTAGGTTGCTAGGTAGGAAGCTCAAATCCAGGACCCCAAAGGTAGCGTTCTCAGAAGTGCTACCTGTTCCACGCGCAGGGCCAGCTAGGCAGGCGGAGCTCAGGGGTCTCAATGCGTGGATGAGACACTGGTGTCAGGAGGAGGGGTTTAAGTTTGTTAGGCACTGGGGAACGTTTTGGGACAAGCCGGGCCTGTACAAGAGGGACGGGCTTCACTTGAACCAAAACGGAACCAGACTGCTGGCGCGTAACATTAAGAAGGTGGCAGAGCAGCTTTTAAACTGACTCCTGGGGGAAAGCCGACAGGAGCCGAGGGGCATCCGGTTCGGGACTCCTCATCCCTAGGGAATGAGGGTGCAGAGGATGGGGAACAGTCAAGTAATAGCAGAGTAAAAATTGGGAGTGGTAGCGTGATGGGACATGACAGCCAGTCTAGCAGGACAGAAGGCTGCAGGAATAAAGGTGCAAACATGCAGCCCTTCTTGGGGGACCAGGTATATAAGTGCTTTTATGCAAATGCCCGAAGTCTACGGGCAAAGATGGGAGAATTGGAATGTTTGGTGGCTAGGGAAAACATTGACATAGTAGGTATAACAGAAACCTGGTGGAATGCAGAGAACCAGTGGGATACTGCAATTCCAGGATATAAACTCTATAGGAGGGACAGAGAGGGGCGTGTTGGAGGTGGGGTGGCCATCTATGTCAAAGAGGGGGTAGAATTGACCAGAGTAGAGCTGGAGGGGGGCTCTGACTCCTCCGTAGAATCACTGTGGGTTAGATTACCAGGCTCAAAGAGTGATGTAATAGTAGGGGCATGCTACCGTCCTCCAGATCAAAAACCTGAAGGGGATCTTGAAATGAGGAAGCAAATCAGGGAGGTGTCAATGAGAGACAGAGTTGTAGTCATGGGGGACTTCAATTATCCTCACATCGACTGGGTCAATTCATGCTCAGGTCATGACTGGATTTCTGGATATGTTAAATGACTGTGCCTTAGAGCAGCTTGTCACGGAACTGACCAGAGGACAGGTGACTCTGGACTTGATATTGTGTGGCACTCAAGATCTGGTCAGGGAGGTAAATGTTACCGAACCGTTGGGGAATAGTGACTATGCTGCAATCTGTTTCGCCATGCATGTCGGGGGGAGAGTGCCGAGCAAATCTGACATGAAAACCCTTGACTTCCGAAGGGCAGACTTCCCCAAAATGAGGAGACTAGTTAAAAAAAAGCTGAAAGGGAAGGTAAAAAGAGTCCAATCGCTCCAGAGTGCATGGAGGCTGTTTAAAACAACAGTCATAGAGGCCCAGCGGGAGTGTATCCCACTAAGGAGGAAGGGCTCGACCAAGTCCAGGAGGGTGCCGGCATGGCTAACAAGCACAGTTAAGGAGGCTATAAAAGGCAAGGAAGCTTCCTTCCGTAAATGGATGTCTTGCCCTAGTGAGGAAAATAAACAGGAGCACAAACTGTGGCAAAAGAAATGTAAAAAGATGATACGGGAGGCCAAGCAAGACTTTGAGGAACGTATGGCAGGCAACATAAAAGGGAATAATAAAAGCTTCTTCAAATATGTTAGAAGCAGGAAACCTGCCAGGGAAACGGTTGGTCCGCTGGATGGTGAGGGAGAGAAAGGGGTGATAAAGGGGGACTTGGAGACTGCAGAGAAATTAAATGAGTTCTTTGCATCTGTCTTCACGGCAGAAGACCTCGGGCAAATACCGCTGCCGGAACGTTCTCCCCTGACTAAAGAATTAAGTCAAATAGAGGTTAAAAGAGAAGACGTCTCAGACTTAATTGACAAAATAAAGATCAATAAATCACCAGGCCCGGATGGCATCCACCCAAGAGTTCTGAAGGAACTCAAGAATGAAGTTGCTGACCTCTTGACCCAAATATGCAACTTGTCCCTTAAAACGGCCACTGTGCCAGAGGATTGGAGGATAGCTAATGTCACGCCAATCTTTAAAAAAGGAAGGAGGGGGGACCCGGGAAACTACAGGCCGGTGAGCCTAACATCTGTTCCAGGGAAGATGGTGGAAAGTCTCATTAAGGATAACATCTTAAAATACATAGAAGAACAAGCTCTGCTGAGGGAGAGTCAGCATGGCTTCTGCAAGGGGAAGTCTTGCCTCACAAACCTGTTAGAATTTTTTGAAAAGGTCAACAGGCATGTGGATGCGAGCGAACCCGTGGATATTATATATCTGGATTTTCAGAAGGCGTTTGACACGGTCCCTCATGAAAGGCTCCTGAGAAAACTCCACAGTCAGGGAATAAGAGGGCAGGTCCTCTTGTGGATTAGGAACTGGTTGAAGACCAGGAAACAGCGAGTGGGAGTCAATGGGCAATTTTCACAATGGCGAGAGGTGAAAAGCGGTGTGCCCCAAGGATCGGTCTTGGGACCGGTGCTTTTCAACTTATTCATAAATGACCTGGAGTCGGGGATAGGCAGCGAGGTGGCCAAGTTTGCAGATGACACTAAACTTTTCCGGGTGGTGAAGACCAGCAGGGATTGTGAAGAGCTCCAGAAGGACCTCTCCAAACTGGGAGAATGGGCAGCAAAATGGCAGATGCGCTTCAATGTAAGTAAGTGCAAAGTGATGCACATTGGGGCAAGAAACCAAAATTTCACTGTGAAGAAGGCCAATTCCATGCTCGGGATCATTAAAAAAGGGATTGAGAATAAAACGGCCAATATCATTATGCCTTTGTACAAATCGATGGTAAGGCCACATCTGGAGTATTGTGTCCAGTTCTGGTCACCACACCTCAAAAAGGATATAGTTGAATTGGAAAAGGTGCAGAAAAGAGCGACCAGAATGATTCGTGGGCTGGAGCACCTCCCTTACGAGGAAAGGCTACAGCGTCTGGGGCTTTTCAGCCTAGAAAAAAGGCGCCTGAGGGGGGACATGATTGAGACTTATAAAATTATGCATGGGATGGAGAGAGTGGATAGAGGGAAATTCTTCTCCCTCTCGCACAACACCAGAACCAGGGGACATGCACTAAAATTGAGTGGAGGGAGAGTTAGAACAGACAAAAGAAAATATTTCTTTACCCAGCGTGTAATTCATCTGTGGAACTCCTTGCCACAGGATGTGGTGATGGCATCTGACCTAGATGCCTTTAAAAGGGGTTTGGACAGATTCATGGAGGAAAAGACCATCACAGGTTACAAGCCATAAGCAACCTCCTGGTTTTTAGAAGTGGGTTTTCTCTGTGGCAGGTGCAAGGGAGTGACAACGGGAAACAGGTTATCTTGTTGTCTTGTGCTCCCTGAGGCATCTGGTGGGGCCACTGTGTGACACAGGAAGCTGGACTAGATGGGCTTTTGGCCTGATCCAGCAGGGCTCTTCTTATGTTCTTATGGATAGTGGTTTCCATCCCTGTAGCTTCTGCAACACTATGCTCTGGATGCTAACCTAAACTTCAAAGTGTTGAAGATAATCAAAGCTCATAAAGTTATTCAAGGGCTAAATGTCCTTCTAAATTTGTTCTAGGCCAGGGGTTCCCAATCTTGGTACAACTAGGACCCACCTTGTTCCTCATCGATGGCGTCACGACTCACCTCCTGAAACTGCTCCTGACCCGGCCTCCGGAGGTCTCTGCGGGCCTCAGAGAGGCCTCCCAATGTGACCAGAAGTCGTGTCGAGGCCGTGCCAGGAGCATCTGCAAGAGGCGAGTCATGACCTGGGAGTGGCCAGGATATCTATAAAAAGGATGCAATTGGCATATAAAGGGGGGTTGGGTTGGGTTGGACTTCCTGATTTTAGCTTGTATCATAATGCTTATTTGATCACCTCTAGCAATAGATGGGACAAAGCTTAGAAATGTCCGTAATAGCCCCAATGCATGATGGAATGAAAAATTAATTTTATTTTATTAAATAAAATTTAATTTTATACTCACACTCTAGCCCAGGGGTGGCTAAACCGTGGCTCGTGAGCCACATGCGGCTCCTTGACAAATAATGTGTAGCTCTCGGAAATATGTTAGCTGTGCTCCTTTTTGCATCACAATTAATATAAAAGGTAAGTAAAAAAAAATCAAGCTTTATGTACCACATATAAACTGATAGTCCACTGGATTAAAACGTACATTTAATGTTCATGGTGAGTAAATATATTTAAGAATTTAAATGCTTCTTAAATATTGCAGCTCTCAAACATCACTTGAGGCTCTCAAACATCTGAAGTTTAACGTATGTGGCTCTTCCGGTAAGCACGTTTGACAACTCTAGACTAACATTATGGGCCAATTCAATCGTAAATATCACCAAGGAAACTTTCTTATGGAGGCCTGACAGCGCAATGTTTACAGTAGATCAACTTATTGATCAGAATCAGAAGATTTTTTCTTTTGAGAGATTAAGAAAGCAATATGATGTACCAAGCTCTGCTTGCTGGCAATATATGCAACTGCAGCAATTAATTGTGTCCAAATTTGGCCCTGCAGCACTTGCAGAGTTGCAGCCTCCCCCACTTTTAGATATACAATCTGCTGAAAAGAAAAAGCCGGCAATATTTGTTTATAAATACTTATTGTCATGTAATAAATATGATACACAACTGCTGCAAGTAAAACGGAACTCTGAATTGGATCACCCTATTTTTGAACAATCAATGGGACATTGTATTAAAGAGTGTACCCGCAATATCCATGGACCTCAGACTACGCTTACTACAGCAAAAAAATATTTTTAGGGTATATTTATTTTTTATTTTTCACATTTTTATACCGCCCTTCCTCCAAGGAGCTCAGAGTGGTGTACATATTTCCTCCCCTCCTTTTTGTCCTCACAACAACCCTGTGAGGTAGGTGGGGCTGAGAGATACCGACTGGCCCAAGGTCACCCAGGAAGCTTCGTGGCTGAGCGGGGATTTGAACCTGGATCTTCCAGGTCTAAGTCTGACTGCCAAACCACTACACCATCCTGGCTATATTTAACACAACGGCTATATTTAAAAGGAACTTAGTAACAAATCCAGATGTTGGCAATGTAAGTCCACGGAGGCTTCCCTTTCACATATGTTGTGATCATGTCCTGTCATTGCAGCTTTTGGGGATGAAATCAATACTATTCAAATTGTCCTCCAACAATCTGTTTTCTTTATTGGTATCTATGTAATCTTAAATGATTTACCTGCAACTTGGAGATTAATCCCAGGCAAACATAAATGGACTATCTGTGCCCTCACAATGGCTAAAAGAGTTATCGTTCTCAATTGGAAAGATGCCCGCCAACTTTTGCCCAGTGGATGAATGATTTACTGTGTTTATCAGTTTTCGAGTGAATGGCATACCGGTGCCAGTTACGTTTGGATATGTTTGAAACTATCTGGAGGCTGTTCCTTGGCAAAGCATTTGAACTTGTGTGAAATATGTAGATATAACTACTTAATGTTTTAATTGCTCTGTTCTAGGGCTATTAAAGTGGATTGTGCAGTACCATCTTTAAGGTTGTGTTGTAATTTTTTTGAGAAGTTTTATATAAACTTTTATATTACTGAGCTGATCAAGATGAAGGTATTTTATTACTTTCTTCTTCAAGTAGCCACAAGCTATTTGTCACTGGATTAATCCATACATAACGTATTGTCCCGAGTATAAGATGCATCTGATTATAAGACGCACCCTTAAAGTTTGGTGCTATTAAAAAAATTAATTAAATCACTGGTATTAAATTTATGCCAGTAATATAACAAACAGTGCAATCCTGTGCATGTCTACTCAGAAGCAAGTCCAACTGTTCTCAATGGAGCTTACTATCAGAAAAGTGTGCACATGTCATGTGAGTGAGTCAGGAAAGTGTGCACAGAAAGTGTGCACAGAAGTGTGGTGCTTACTATCAGGAAAGTGTGCACAGAATGCTTTATGCACATCCAATATGTGTCATTCCTACAGACAAGAGCTGGGGCTGGGCCAGAACAATGTAACACTCAGCTTCTGGATCCTATGAAACACTGAAGAAGCTTCTTGCACAAGGACAGAACTGTCCAAAAGACCACCTTCTCCTTATTGAATATCCAGATTCAGAGGAAAAGACAGAAGTTCCTAGTTGACATCACTGCAACTAAGAACAGAATCTTGAGGGTTACAAATCCCATGGATGTAGAGCCTGAATGATAATATGGTTGGTACTGAAAGACTGTATGAAGTCTCCATGAAAGAAACTTGCAGACTTCAGATGACTGAAGAAGAGTCACTCTCCTAAAGAACCATTTCCAAGGTGAATGAACATATCTTCAAGGAGGGTTCAGAATGCTGGACATGGTAGTAGCCTGTCTCTTCAGGGAATGTGGAAGTCTTGCTCTCTAAAGCTCCATGCTTAGTCTAAAGCTCCACTGAGTAAGGCTAATACCTGTTGTAAAGGGAAGGCCTGGAAGGTGCTGAACCTCTGCTGTCTGCACTACCCCAGGAAAATTTAACAGGTAGATTTGTAGATTCAAGTACTGTGGATTCAAGTACTGAAGAGTACTGTGAAGCCAGAAGAATGTTGACCACCTTCTTTGAATATACTAAGCGTAGACATTGGAACCAGTCTCCAGAAGTTAGGTAGAACCACACTGAATATGACGACACATTGATTTCTGAGGCACCCAGGCCAAGACTGTTAACAACCTTGAGGGGAGCACCACCAATCATTCCTTCATGTCTGAGAACCAAGGCAATCTCGTGGAGACCAGACGGGATTGTGAAGAGCTCCAGAAGGATCTCTCCAAACTGGGAGAATGGGTAGCAAAATGGCAGATGCGCTTCAGTGTAAGTGTAAAGTTATGCACATTGGAGCAAGAAATCAAAACTTCACATAAATGCTAATGGGTTTTGAGCTGTCTGTGACAGAACAGATCTTGGGGTGCTGGTGAACAGCTTAATGAAAGTGTTGACCCAGTGTGCTGCGGCTGTGAAAAAGGCCAATTCCCATGCTCGGGATCATTAAATTCCCATGCTCGGGATTGAGAATAAAATGGCCAACATTATTATTATGCCGTTGTATAAATCAATGGTAGGTCACCACACCTCAAAAAGGATATAGTTGAATTGGAAAAGGTGTAGAGAAGAGCGACCAAAATTATTAGTGGGCTGGAGATTCTCCCTTATGAGGAACGGCTACAGTGTTTGGGGCTCTTTAGTCTAGAAAAAAAGACACCACAGGGGGGACATGATTGAGACGTATAAAATTATGAATGGGATGGAGTGGATAGAGAGAAGTTCTTTTCCTCTCGCATAACACCAGAACTAGGCGATATCCACTAAAATTGAGTGTTGGGAGAATTAGAACAGACAAAAGAAAATATTTATTTGCCCAGTGTGTAATTAATATGTGGAACTCCTTGCCATAGGATGTGGTGATGGCACCTGGCCTGCATGCCTTTAAAGGGGGATTGGACAGATTTATGGAGGAAAAGTCCATCACAGGTTACAAGCCATGATGGGTATATGTAACCTCCTGGTTTTAGTAGTAGGCTATCTCAATGCCAGATGCAAGGGAGTGGCAAGAGGATACAGGTATCTTGTCTTGTGTGCTCCCTGAGGCATCTGGTGGGCCACTGTGAGATACAGGAAGCTGGAGTAGATGGGCCTTTGGCCTGATCCAGCAGGGGTCTTCTTATGGTCTTATCTAGTCAGTGTGTGGTGTTACACATATATCACCTCCACTCTCCTTATCCATATCTTCTGGATCACCTTGGAAAGAGCAATTGTGGGCAAAAAGTAGTAGAATTGCAAGGCCCAGTGTGTCAGAACATGATTCCCACCACCCCAATGAAAATAAGCTAGAAGACCAACTCTGGACTTTGTTGTTGATAGGAAAAAGTAAACAGGCCCACAAGTTCCAAATATTCTTGTGATCCTTGGGAGACCCAACCTTTGCAGCAACAGTCCCCTTTAACTATTGTTTATCTGCTGAAACACACCACCTGTGGCTAATCTTGTATAGTGTTGTATAGGTAGGGGAGTGTTGTATAGGTAGGGGATGAAATGGACTTAGGACCCCTGTGTGAGCGATGTTTCCTTTTGTAACAGGATGTGTAAGCAACACCTTGCCTTTCAACACAGATTTTTGCCATGAGATTTCCAGTCCTTACTCACATGTGAGATCCATAGAACCTGTGGAAATAATAGGCCAGAGTGAGCCTCACAGCTTGAAGCTCAAGCCAGTTAATGGTATGGCTTGCTTTCATGAACACCACATGCAATGATGAAGTCTTCTACCAGGTGATGGAAAATCACTTGTACTCGTGAAGCAAGCCTTGCCACAGGAACAGATAAAGTCTGTCATGGGCACCACCGTCCACAAGTCAGTTTGAGTGAGCAACCTTTTTAAACGGTCACACATATTCAGCAACCTGCGAAAGATTGTTCCCATCATGCTAGAAGTGCCTATTGCAACTGCTGTCCCCCTTCCTACGCTATGATAGTGATGGTGTTAATTATGGGTCTCCCTAGCGTCCTGCTGGATCCTCCTTGCTTAAGGCATTTTACCCAAGGGTGTATATAGGCAACAGGAGTTAAATGCGTACACCTGTGGGCTAGGAGGAAATGGGAAAACTTCCTGTAGTCTCTCTCTTCCACAGATTTAATTTATACATAACTTTATTTTCCAGGGACTCTCCAAAGGGCTCTCTCTCTCTCTCTCAAAAAAAAAAAAAAAAAAAAAGGGAATGTGCAAGGCTGACCTTAGATGTCACCTCCACATCTCCATGTGCAAGTCAGAAGTTGTGCCCAGCTGCCTTGGTGGAGGTCATGGTCCTTGCATAAAATTCCATGAGCTGGCATTTGCCCTAAAATCAGTCGCTCTGTCAAAAATATCACTGGTTTAGATGTTTGTCAGGAGCTGTAATCAGGATCCCTTGATCTGCATGTTGCTGCTATGCAAGCACAGTTGCACCAATTCGTAATAATTGATTGTCTTGAAGGTGCCTCTTCCAGGACCTTGCCAATCCACAAGAGAAACACCCAATAAAATGTGGAGGTGATGCCAGTGCCTGAATAGTGTGGAGCTATTATGTGCCATAATAGTCTTGCTGGTTTTCTGCAGGATATATTCCTATATATCTTGTGTCCTGGAGCAAGTCTCATTGATCATGAGACTTACCACTCAGGATACTAATAGAGCTCAGTGGTACTGGAGAGGATTGGGCCATGGCTGCCCAAGTCCAGGGTGTGAGGTATCATTCCCCACTCCAACCTCACAGTCCAGTTTGTCCTGTGTTTGCTATTCAGGCTGGCAGAGTGAGGTGGGGAGGGCAACAGGGAAGCCTGTCTTATTTTCCCCTGTAAGAGGGGCTTTTAGTGATAAATCCTTGCTCCACCATCAACTGCTGGCTAATCCACCAGTAGTCCTCTTGGTGGTGCAAGTTATCAACACTGTTGAGGTGAAAGGGACATGATCGGGTCCTAGTTATCATTATCTCCCTAGCTTACTATCATATTGGTTGCTAATGTTCATTGCCATTTGTGCTCATCACCCTTCTATGTGTGATTTTTTTTTCCTGTTACAAATTGGAAATGTGGCATCCAGAACAAATGTTGGTGGATGGGAAAGGTGATTCTGCTGCAACTGTCAAGCTCAGTATTCCCAATTTATTCCTGGTCACTCTCTCATACCAAGGAGTCAGTGAATATGCAATCCAGTCTGTGTTGATGCACTGCCCAGTTAAGATAGTATGGCAAGCACTCTGTTCATTTCCTTGAGGGTAAAAAAAATTGGACTGTGCAGTGGCCACCTCCCTGGTGTGCCATCCTGCTCCCTGAGTCAGATGTTGCTATGCAGCCCATTGGGGCTGCTGCTATTCTATGCCTCTGTCACTCACCCTGCTGGTTATTCTATCTGTGGAACAGATGGAGAGGCCCAAAAGTGAAAGTAAAAGAAGAGAGGCCTAGGGCTACAAAGCCAGGGGGAAAAACCCTATCCTCCTGAAGGCAGAACAAAAACTGAGAGGAGATCCTCCCCAGTCCCCACTGGAGGAAATGAAAATTCTGCTTGATTAGCCCTGTGTCCCACAGTCTGATGGGACAAGTTACACCAGAAAGTATGCCTTCCTCTTCCTTCAAAAGGACAAATGGCTATTTTACCTATCAGGACAACTTTCTTAGAACAATTCTTTCTAGTATTTCTTCATTGTTAAGACTAAGGATGATGTTCCCCTTCTGCACAGGCTTTGTGAAAATGTAAACATTACACAGGTGGCCCAGAGGATATATGCTATTGTTCTGCATGACAAATGTATCTCAGGAGACTGTTTAGAATGGCTGCATACTTCAGTCCTCTGATAACATATTTTCTGTAAAGAATGAAGCTGGGGAGAAGTTTCGCTTTTTAAAATGCTTCCTAGCAAAAAGTAAACTCTAACTTAGTTAAAAATAATTTTTTACAAGTTTACAAGTCACACACACACAATATACCTTCCTCTATCAGAAAAAAACCATTTCTGCCTAACATGCATTTCATGACTTCGCTGTAACAATCCGTTTTCAAAAAGGTTGCCTGAGTACAAGACACCAATCTAAACAGATGTTGTTGATCCATTTTATTGTGCCTTTTTTATTTGTGTGTGTGTTGTTTTTGTTTAAACATTACAGAGCCAAGTAAAAATTGTAGTAATAGCTGAGAAAGCACAGCCAGAAGTAACCATGCCTTAGAGCTATCTACTGTTAAGAGCTTGGGATGGTGGTGTTTACTGTATTTTTCTTTTAAAATGAACTTTCTCTTACCATTTGTCTGGTTTGTCCGTGGTTAGGCAGACCTAACAAACAGGAAAGAGAATAGAGCTCGTAAGACACCATTGCTTTTCCATGACAAAAAAATGAAAATACAAAAGCAGAACAGCATGGCTATGTTTGCAAATGGCTCACTTTCCAAAACAGGAATAACTTTCCACATTTGCATCCTTTGGCAATTATCTGAGACAATCTCCTTAACTGATCTAAAAACCATTGCCAAAAATATTTAAATAAAATGTTCATTTTATTCTTTCATTTTGTCTTTCCAACAAAGTCTGGCGTATTTTTACCTCAGATACTGGATAGTGTTTATATTTGCTTGCTTAGAAAATTCCGTGTGTTTCAGGATCTTCATTGGATTTATGGTACCCAAGGAGGAGACAAAGTATTACTATTATCTTTAAACCTTGAGGCACTACTGATGGATCATACCTATAGCCCAAAAACGACCACAGGCAAAATCATCCGAAGACTTTGCCACTGCAGTCTTACTGAACATGCCAGCACAAGCAGTATTGGAAAACATCAAGCACACTGATCTGATTTCAGTGACTAGACTCTCTCAATAGGGAACAGGAATACCATAGCTTAGGTACAAAAGCAGAAAGTTATAGGAAAGGCATTTGAGAAAGGATTCTATACTAGGGCTGCACAGCATATGCTTTGTGAGTTGGTTGTGGCCCCCTCCCAGAGTATTTGTGGCCCCAGGAAATTTTAATGAATCATTGTTTGCAACTCACTTATGCCTAGCTACCTTCTGCACGGCATTTAAATCTCAAGTTATTCAGGGTACTTGTACATAATGTGGTATGTCCTTGCCTAGCATTTTATAGGCTAGTAGTGTCAGAAGAGACTTGGCACCATTTTATATTAAGCAGTAATGAAAGTGGGGGAGAGAAAGGGTGTGTGCACTTGATGCAGAAAAATGCATTTTAGCTTGCTTGTCTGCCCTTTGGCTGATGAGATGAAGCTTAGTTAGTTCAGTCTGAAGGAAGACCTTTGAGAGAGGGGGGAGAGGGGCAACAAGGCTACAGCAATCTCAGTGAAGGTTTTTTTTGTTTTGTTTTTTTGATATAGGTAAAGGTAAAGATGACCCCTGACAATTAAGTCCAGTCGTGTTCGACTCTAGGGTGTGGTGCTCATCCCCATTTCAAAGCTGAAGAGCCAGCGTTGTCCGAAGACGCCTCCGTGGTCATGTGGCCGGCATGACTCTCCTTGCCGCAGCGCGTAGCATGCGGCTGGAACAAGGAGCGCTGTTTACCTTCCCGCAAGCGGTACCTATTTATCTACTCGCATAAACATGCTTTGGAACTGCTAAGTTGGCAGGAGCTGGCCAAGCAACGAGAGCTCACCCCGTTGCGGATTCGAACTGCCGACCTTTCGATTGACAGCTCATGGTTCAGCGGTTTAACCCACTGCGCCACCCGCTGGCCTTTTTTTTGATATAGCATTGCTTTAATATGCATGGGGAAAAATTAGGAGTCTACACTAAATAATTCAGTTCCCCTCCCTCCCACCCAATTGTATTCCTTTCACTTAGGTGGAGTAGCTGAATGGAAGTAAATTAAATCAGGTTTTAATGGTCTAAGCAGCACTGCAGGGCTCAGTCTTTCCTGAGCTGCAGTCCTTTGGTGCGGTCATATTTGCTGAAATTCTAGCAATGGGTAGTTCTATCTGGTGAGAAGGTTGAGACCCTTTTCATCAGATTCATCAGATGCACAGCTTGGCCTAGCAACAATTCAATCATTCTCTTGTGTAACCTTAAGGAACTGCATGCAGTATAGGAAGTCCTTTTCTTTTTGTCCAGCCAAGAGAGATGGGGTCCTGCTTAGATCATGATTGCTAGAAAAAAAACACACATGTCAATTCCTCAGCTAGCACAGAGTCCACCTGTCCAAATTTATACTGGAGCTAATATTCTGGAATTGGAACCTGTACTTGGCATATTTAAACATAAGCAAGGACCAGAGTAACATCGTGATGGATCAAATACACATAGCATACTGTTAGAATGTATAGACCAGCCAGGTATGAGTTACTGCATGGACACAAATACTAGCTCATTCTTGCTGCCAAAGTTCTCCCTTATACACTTTCCATCATTTTAATGCCTTCTAGCTTTTCCATTGTCAGTGGGATTCTTACAGAAAATAGTACAACTACTACAGAAAAAAAAATAAACCTCCCTTTTGCAACAATGTTATTTAATTTCATGGAGGTTGACAGAAATCACTGTCCAAACTCATGCAGATTCTTTTTTTTCTTGCTAGTTCCAGTGCTCAGAAAAATTATTTTTTCCTGCCTGGAATACATTCTTCAAAGAGGGGAGGATTGGTGGAACTCAATAGTAGCATCAGCTCTTCTTCAAGGGAGACAGTTCTATCGAATCTGAGGGATCATTGTTTTGTACAGTCAGAAATTCAGTCAAGTTCAGTTTATCTTCAATGTTAAGTAAGAACCAATTAATTCCATTTGACTTGTCTACCTGCACAAATGACCAACAGTGCAATCCTATCCAACGTACACCACCGGTGTAACCAGCGAGGAAGGGCAGGGTGAGAAGCTTTGGAGGGGAGATTTAAATCCCCTCTGAAGGGGATTTGAATCCCTTTCCGTTCTGGGGCCTCCCGTTCTCACTGCACCACTGGTTACACCGGTGGTGTAAGTTGGATAGAATTGCGCTGCAAATCTTGAACTAGAGACTTATTTCCCAACATCACGCTCAGCATGCCTACTGAGGGTGGGATGATATCCACAATCAACAGATTGTATACACAACCGGATACAATCAATATCTGGTACTAATGTCACTGCAGTTGCAATTTTCTCAAAATAGAGTTATGATTTAGAAATAATATAATCCCGAGTGCCATCCAATTACATTGATGGAGCTTTTGTAATCCTTCTGTGGACGCCACACGCCACTTCCCCACGGACGCCACGCCCCCCACAAAATGCCACACGCCCCCCCACGGGACGCCACATACCCTGCCCCTGGGGATCGTGATGTCATTTTCACGGGCTGCTCACCTCATCCAGGTGATTTATAAAAATGTGGAACAGCACAAGACAGAGCCCCATGGCACTCCACTTGATACCTCAATCCAGATTTTTTGTACCTATCTTTAAGTTTATCTATTCTACCTTTCTTCCATCATGTTCCCAGATTATCACCCATTGATAATCTAGGTCTAGGCACTGACCAGACCTAGACCTACTCAGCTTTAGGAAGGTGACTGTCCGCACAATTCTATGCATGCTTACTCAGAAATAAACCCTACTGAGTTCAACGGGACTTACTCTCAAATAAATACATATAGAATTTCAGTGTGTATCATGAAACCTTAGGCCACTGTTTTAACTATCCATGCTCTCTCTTTTCTCATTCCCCCCCCCCCCACACACACACACTTTGTCCAATACAAAGTAGATTTTCACATGACATGACTTGGTTGTTCACTCACTAGTCTCAACCACAATGAATCATAAGTATGTCTAGGGAGATTTTACATTTTGGGCTTCACTCCAACCGTACCATTCAGATTATCTTTGTTGAATGCATGTGGGGGCAGAAGGAGTGAGATTTGGTCTTCTGACCACAACATCAAATGCTCACATCTTCAGTTCAGCATGCAAAAGAAGCTCCTATGTGCATGCAACTACATGAATGTAGGAACTTCCATGTGTTCTGGAAACTTGATCAAACAGTAGCCCCTTTCATATGAATGGGCCAAAATCAGAGGATACAGTCCATCCCACTCTTTGGTCCATAAGTTCACTGAAGGAGGTCATCTGAATAGGGCTTATATTTCTGGACTGTTCTTGTATGCTTCAAAAACTAGGAACCAGCACACTGCTGCTTTAAAGGCTAAGGTTACAGTCCACTGTAAATGATTCTAAAGGAAAATAACTTGGTGGCATAACCTGGACCAAGTGCTACTGACCGAAGAGAAACCAACAGCCACTGCCTCCAAGCTGTTTCACCTTTAGGAAGAACAATCCCTGTTTCATGAAGCAGTGTCACAGAATAGAATTTTTTTGTTGCTGTTGAAACATGCAGAGTCCTGAGTTTTCCTACATCCAATGGAGTCTTATCCAGCAGTAGGCAATACAAATTCTGTCTAAACATAGGAAACATCATTTTGAAACCAAAATTATAGCCCGATCCTGCGTAACTCCTAGAGCAATGGAGCGCGTGCTCCGCCACTGTAGGCCATTGCAAACGTGCCATAAAGCATGTTTATGACGAATCTGGAGTAAGGGCTGCTGGCACAGAGGGCGGCAGCCCTTACTCTGCCGCCTTCCAGACCTGGCACACACCGGTGGAGGTAAGTCCTGCACTGGTCGGTGCAGGGGCAGGAGGAGGGTGGTGAGGGCAGTGAGGGGGGGGGCCAATGGCCGAACTGGGTTGAGAGAGGGCGGGGATATCAGCGGCACACTCCGCCGGTATCATAGGCTCTTTCCCAGCCTGGTTTGGCCTTACCCCACCACTGCCCTCACCACCAGATGTAAGCTTCAGAGCTGGTGTACATCTGAGGAGGCCCATAGGCCCCAGGCAACCCTACTCTCAGGGAAGGGGATGAACGGGCTCAGGATACCACAGCCGTCCCTTTAGGTCGGCTGCATAAAGTTGCGCAGGACTGCGCCGTTTGTTGTGAAAGTTCAGTTATCACCCTAAACCGTTTCCCAAAAATATTCATAGCATCAGAACAGGGCTTCTGCATTTGGTGATAGGTGGGGGAAGGGCTTCTACAAAAGGGTTCTAAGAATGTTCAATTGTTAGAGTGATTCTTGACTGTCTAGAATCACCCATGAGACCAGTATAGAAAGTAATGCCTTCCCTCCAAAATGCACTTCATTTGCCCTGTGAAATTGGCACATAGTTGACCCCAACAGGTTATGTAACATTATAATGTCATCATGATTCCTGAATACCTGGGATAACTCAAGAGGAATGAAACAAAACAAAACAAAACCAGTTTTAAAACATAAGGCTGGGAAAGGAAACAGTGGCTGCAAAGTCACAGAAATAAGATAGGACAGAGTGGAGGGGAGAGGTTTGTCACTCTCAAAATTGCAAGCTTCAGGGCAAAATATAAAATGGGAGAACATTTTGCTCAGTCCACATGAGAACAACCAACTGTAAAACTAAATATTTTGCCATTATTAGGAACGGTTCACAGGTGCCTGTTTATCACTGCAGTTGACAAGAGTACAGTACCTAGGGCTGATATCCCCTGACCCTAACTAAAATGAAAGCGATGAATGAGCATGTGTGAATGACCTATCGCAGATCGTTCACCAGAGAAAGAATTTGCATATTACCCCAAAGCAACTCAAAGGTACTGTACATACATGCAATATAAATGCAAGTGTGAACCAACCCTTAAGAGTGTCTGCACTCCAGCATGATCCAAGCCATACAACACTGAGCCAGTAATTCAAAGTATAGGTGATTACAGATCCTCAAATTATGAAAGTGTTTCTATTCACCCAAAATTCACAGTCTAGTGGTGGGTGAGACTCAGTTAAAGGTCTTCAGACTGTTGAAATTCATCACACAAAGTTTAGAAAAAGTGTGCAGGCTGATTATGCAGCAAGTGCAATCAGCTCCAGACCTGAGTAGTGCAGCACTTCAGTGTTATTGCGCTGTAGTGCCACAGTGCTCAATTTTCAGACTGGCTGCACATTCAGCCCAAAACCTTCAGTGCATAGGGGAGGAACATATCCCCAAACCATAATTCCCCTGCACCAGCTCATGGCATTATACATGTTTAAGGGATCTCCCCTTTGCAGCCTAAAGGATTCTGCAGATTAATTAAGACTGGAAGCGGGGTGGGGGGGGAGACTACCCCCCCATCTCCCCTAGGGCAAACTGCTGCATAGGTTTCCTGTTTCATACTCCAAATGACCCCTTTAGAGGTGAAGGGGGCAGAGCTCTGAAAAGCATATAGAAACCTGGACGAGGGTCAAAGAATTAGGGTCAGGGGGTGACACAACCCCAAACTAAGCACCCACCAGACACTATAAGCTATCTTCTAGAGGCCAATGAGCATGCACAGTCCTTCACAGGATCCTGTTTCTGGAGTGAGGGTCCTTAAAAAAATAAAACAATTAGCAACTATTGGTAATATTGTTCTATGTTCTGACGTTTTTGCGACTAGTACATATCTTTGAGTTAATAAAAGGAAGCATTTTCCAGGTTGTTCTGGTTGTTTTATTAAGTTAAGAACAAGAGAACAAGGGGTTGTCCTAATGTTTCGCTCCTAAACCAAGAGGAGCATTATCAAAGGTGCAGCAAACTTGCTGTCAGAGATCTTTTTGCTGCCCCATTTTATCTGTGAAAAATCTTTGTAGCTATGGGATGGGTTATTAAAATGGCGGTATGACTTTAAAGAACCTGGCAAAGGCAAACAGTTAATCTTTCAACTGTTAACAACCTGTGCTACGAAGAACTAGAGCAGACAGCAAGTTGCTGCACCTTTGATAATGTTCCTCATGATTTAGGAGCGAAACGTTAGGACAACCCCTTGTTCTCTTGTTCTTAACTTAATAAAACGACCAGAACAACCTGGAAAACGCTTCCTTTTATTAACTCAAAGATTGTTCTGTGTATTTGGAAGTAATTCCAGGTGCGTTGAAGTGATTCCCCCAATTTGTCTGTGAGGAGACCTATTTTTCTGCCCAACTAGTTGACAGGGTACCACCTACAAGTGGGGATATGAAACAATGCAGTCTATCCTGCCCCTGATAGGAATGGCTTCCAGAAGGTGGGGAAAGGGTTTGAGGAGAGGACCAGGAGACAAAGAAATACTTTTTCCTTTCCCACTCTCCAGAATATATATACATATACTGTATTTCTTCAATTCTAAGACACATGTTTTTTCCCAATTAAGCATTTCAAAAAATGGGGTGCGTCTTAGAATCGAAGGTCTCCAAAAAGCACCCCAAAATGCTTACTTACTGGGGCTTGGGGGAGCTTCAGGGAGACCTGCACAACCCTCTGCAGGCCTCCCCGATCTTCAGTTCAGCAAAACCTGGTGATTTTCAGCTATTTCCGGTTTTCGCGAAAACCAGAAATGCCCAAAAATCGCTGTTTTTTGTCGAACTGAAGATCAGGGAGGCCTGCAGAGGGTTGCGCAGACCTCCCTGAAGCTCCCCCAAGCCCAGGTAATGAAGGAAATGGCACTTTCTGGCAGGGCCAGAAATGCTATGCAAAGGCAGTGCACTCAGTCATCCTCAGCTGCAGGAGACATGCTGGGGAGAGTTGGTGCTGAGCGGGGTAGATTCAATGAAGGGAGGTGAGTCTTACAATCAATTGATTTTTTTTTCCCCTGCTGGTGGTACTGAAAGTAAAGGTGCGCCTTAGAATCGATGGCGCCTTAGACTCGAAGAAATACGGTATATAGAATTAATCCCTGGCAGAGAACCATTCAAAAAGGCCCCTCAATTCGTTTGGGGTTAAGTACTCTGACAAGCCTAAATCCTATTAGATAATGATCTATCTATGATAAGGGAGTCACAGTGCCTTTCCCCACCAAATCACCGTCATCCTGTCCAGTCTAAAACACTACATTAATGGTTAGGCTTACCAGATCTCCAACCGGGACAGAGTGCTAGACCTTTAGGAGAAGGAATGTGGGCAGGTGTAGCTTGCATGTACATGTAGTCCTAAAGCACAATCCTAGGCATGTCTACTCAGAAGCAAGCCCCACTGAACACAATGGGGCTTGCTTCTGAGTAGACATGCCTAGGATTGTGCTCTAGGACTTAACAAGCTACACCTACCCACATTCCTTCTCCTAAAGGTCTAGCACTCTGTCCCGGTTGAAGATCTGGTAAGCCTATTAATGGTGCAATCCTATCTTTGGCCGGCGCTGTGGCTAGGGTGTTGCAAATGTGCTGTAAAGCACATTTGCGGTACCTGGCAAGTAGTTGGTGCTGGCACTGAGGCCTGCACCATCTGTCCACCACCGAGCCCAGAGGACACCACCACGGAGCAGGTAAGTCCCGCTCCAAGCGGTGCTGGGGCAGGGCGGAGAAGGGAGCAGATTGGGCCTGGGAGGGGTGTGGGATCAGTGTCCTCCTCAGACGCCACATCCTATCCACCCTCCCAGGCCTCCAGGCCTGACATGGGGCTTCTCAGTTCTGCGTCACTGAATTAGGTGGTGCAGATCCGAGGAGCCCTATTGCGCTGGCTGGGGTTTTACCCAGGATACAATTCGTCCTCTTACCCCGAGGATATGTCGTGGGGCTCCACGCCAGGTCCTATGGTGCCCGGACAGGATTGGGCTGTGTGTGTGTCCCTGCAAGGTGCATGGGGCCAGATATTATTTGAGACCGGGCCAAGGTTGTCATGGAGGTCATGGAGTCCTGAGCTGTTTCACCTAGGAGGGTCTTGGTGGGGATGTTGAGATCCCCAAGACAATTAGTCTAAGGGAAGCCAACACCACCTCTGAGACCATCCCTGTCAGTTCAGCAAGTTTCAGATCAGGAGGGCCATTGCCATGCCAACCAGGACCATCAAGATTGGAGAAGAGTTAGAAGAGGGGGAAATGTACAGTTGTCTAACCTCTCTTCCCCTGTAATGGCTTGCCCTCATCCCACTGCCATTAATTCCTCCCCTGCTCACCACACAACTGATTGCTACACCCTCCCCTCCCCACCTCTGGTAACTCTAAAACATACCACCCACCCAACACTCCCCACCTGAAGAAAGTACCCATACAAAGTACACCACAAGCCACAATACCCACATCCAAATAACTACTTGGAAGAGCTCAAGCGAGGACCATACTAAGGATAATTGTTTCCACAAACTCCTCCTAGAACCCTACCAGAAGAGCACTCTAATCCTGTAGCCACCATTCTGTTACCCAGAGCAAGAAAGTCTCTACCAAAAAACAAAGACCAATAGCCTCAAAAGGAACCCAGGTCTGGTGAACTGGTATAAGCTTGTAATCACCCAAAACCTAGCCTGTGGGAAAAGGTTCTAAATTGACCAAGTTGGGATTCTGGGGCAATATGCTGGCCACATACGGTATATCTTAACTTTATAGCACTGTGTGTACTATGCCAAGCACCTGGATAATGCTTACCCATCCACTGTATTCTGACCACGAGATCAAACTTCTCTAATCAAATGTAGATTCCGTAACTGTTCTGAACAACAATGATGTATTCTATCTAAACTGTTCTCTTTCATGTTTATAACTAATTTTGGGAAGCCAAAATTAGGCAGAAACCTTCCACTACTATCACATTTGCCACGTTTCTGATTAATTTATGGATTCTACCCATCTGTAGCCACCATTCTACAGATTCTACCCATCTGTAACCACCAGAAACCAGTAGTGAGAAAGTTTCTGTCTCCTTCGCCCTTTGAAAGTATTGTCATGGCTCTCATTTATTCAACACAAGTAACAGAAAGTCCTTTAAAGCCCTGCATAACTGGGGACTAGAATACCTAAAGGACTTCCTGCACTTATACAATCCTATTCATCTAAGGTCAGTTGGGGAAGCCCTTCTGTGTGTCCTACCACCACCTGAGATGCAGTTGATAGGAACACATGAAAGGGCTTTTCTGATACGTAATTCTCTGCTGCAAGAGAGTTCAGCTCCCTCCTTACAGGTGATCTTATTCCAGCGGAAGACTGACAGGTTTTTGGACTGACGGCTGATTGGACTTATGTTGCATGGCTTTCTTTAGACGTGTGTGTTTTATTAACCTGCTGCTCTTCTGTGCGCTTTTTTGTTTTAACATTTTTAACCCGTTTTTAATGTTTTCTGCCTTGAGCAATTCATACAAAGTGGGAGGTTGCTCTGTGTAAACAAATAAAATAATGCCAATGGAAGGGATTGTGTGGAAAATTAAGAACTAGCTGACACTTTAAAATGTAAGAACAGCCCTACTGGATCAGATCAAAAGCCCAGTATCTTGTTTCCCACAGTGGCCCCATCAGCTGCCACACTTGATACACTCCCTCATTCCTCTCCTTGTCTAGTAAGTTTTGTGGTCGGAGTTTGACCTGGGTTGTGCTAGAAGTCAACTGAAACAAAATTCAGGCATACATGAGGTAATGATGATTAGTGAGTGAGACAGTGAGTGAGGATAGCTATCACTGACAGAGCTTAGCCATCCCTGGTCATAAATGTTTCTGCCTTAGAAGAGTTCCTGACCGGGTGCTATGCCGTGGGCTGCCTTCTGTAAACAATTACTATGGAGTACCTTTACCTTACTGTCATGCATAGGACTGAACTCAGATTTCAAAGGAGACAAAAAGCATGTTTGACTTAGATAGGTGACCAAGACCTTTTCTTTATTTTGAAATATATTTCCCAGCTTTCTGCCCAGAACAGTCACCCAGGACAGCATTATACCCTTGTAAGTTATCCACTGCCAATAGATTATTAGCTTCTGGACATACTGGTAATTCAATTGCTGTTCTTCACTTATTA
Organism: Plestiodon gilberti rubricaudatus; assembly: GCA_026170595.1. Classification (NCBI taxonomy): domain Eukaryota; kingdom Metazoa; phylum Chordata; class Lepidosauria; order Squamata; family Scincidae; genus Plestiodon; species Plestiodon gilberti. The sequence continues at coordinate 102,440,853 of JANXHW010000004.1, read as the reverse complement.
AGCCTTAATCAATTTTCGCCTTATACTGTATATGCCTCTCAAATAATGTATCTTTCCCCCAAACCCACCACAGTTTCTAAAAGGTAAGAGAGCATATGTATTTGACTACAGAATATGCAAACCACAACCTATATAAGGAAATGTAAAGGGGGGTTGTTGGTGGCTGTTCTCCAGTTATGGAACTCCCAAAGCACTATTAGGTCTGAATGAAACAGATCAAATTCTGAACACAAAATTGCCACAATACTTCTGGAACGTGGAATGGAAAAGGAATACAATTACTTTTACAGTACTGCCATGTAAAAGGGTGGGGAATTATGAATGGAGACTATGATGCTATACAAAGAACATTTACAGACAACACAAAATGAATAGTCACAAGTGCAAGCAAGCAAACTTGAGAAACTAGCAGATGAAACTAGAAATGTTACATGTCCTAGCACAAGCTGGGTACAGCTCCAAGATCTTACCCTTGCTAGGCATCAAGAGGCGCTTCTTCACGTTGCCTGACAGAACACAATGAACAAAAAAATAAAATACTATATCAACAATCAGAACTATAGCATTATTTTATAAGCACAACCTAAAAAAAAAAAGATGCCATGTGTTACCGAATAACACAGGTGCAGGTGTTTGCTTGTTTTTTTAAAATATAGACATTTAATCCAAAATTAGCAAAGCCGGGAAATGGCAGGTGAATATTGATTTGCACACTGAGAAGTATGGCAGATGCTATAGCAGAGGACTGCAAAAAAGACTTTCAAAATTCCTAGCTTCACATTTTTAGGAACTTGAGAAGGTTTTCAGAAGGAAAAAACTTCAGTAACTCGTTACACAATTTCTGTCTAGCTGCCTAACAACCCTCCCTCCTCCTCTCCCCCCCCCACACTGTTAAAATCATGTTCCTTACCATTCTGCCCCCTGCTGTAAAGATGCAATCAATATGCTATATATTAATATTACTCTTCGGGAAACAGCAAGTAAGAGCATTCACAATATTTAGCAAGTTCTAGGCAAACTAGTCAAACCCAGGAACACTTTGCCATTTTTCACATACCTACGTGATGCCCCTTTTAGACGTCTAGTAACTAATTAACGTCTGTAGTAACTAGTCAATCAGCCTTTGCATGTCTCTGCTCTATACTGCCAGAATACAAAAAGCAAACCACCACCACACAAAGTAATGGGGGACAGGACAAATTTACTGTGACAATCAGCCAGATAATTAAGTACTCCAAAGAACCAATTAATGTAAATATGGTTCTCCATATTTTCTTTGGGACATGACTCTGGACTTAAGAACACAGTGTCCCACTTCCATCTTTTTGCTTTAGGCACCCCATACTATGGTGATGAATTAGAGTTTTTCCAGCAGGGAAAAGAGGTCTCAATAATTATCACCATAATGTGGTGAAAGTGTGCTGTGTGCTCTCTTCCAACACTACGTTCTGCAGGTTTCTTGCCTGCCAAGATAGCCAAACAAAGTTAACCAAAGCTAGTTTCCTAAAGGTCAGAAACCTTGAACATTTAAGGACAGATGAGATAGTATTTGCTCTAACGCAGTTACTACATAATCAAAAAGAGAAAAAACATCAAGTACTACAGTGTTTGGCAGCAGCATTTACATTATTTAATTGCCTTTAAGAACATACTTCTCAGACAGAAAACTTGTGAAGCCATTCTGACAAACACAATGATAAGTACATATTAGCAGTAACCTAAAATGAAAGCTTACTTTGTAGACACAAGAATTACCTTGTATGACGGACAATATATTTGCATCAGAAAATATTTACCATCCATTCCATTGTGCTGCTCATAGCTTCTTTTTCCCAAGATCGTTGGAGATCCATTGTTAATCACTGGAGCAAACTTAGCACAAGGCATGCTGCTGAGGGAGCCAGACAAACTCTTAGTGGGATCAGGTTTCAGAGGACAGGGATGAGACTCTGCATGGAGAGAAGAACACGTTAGGGCCAAATTACACGTGATAGAAGTTGACCCAGTCTGCCCGAATAAAGTGGGGACGGTGGCAGAAGACCTGTGACGGGTCTGACAGGTTAGAGCTCATTATAGGGCCTATTCTGTGACGAAGATGGCAGTGAAGCGCACCTTCTTCTCTGCCACCATCACGTCTTCAGGGAGTCAGACAGCGGAATTGTTCCGTGTTGTGCGGGGTCTACTTCATCAGGCCCCTCTGATAGATCGGGAGGAAAACATGGAGATCTGCTGTGACATGTCTGCTAGGCACTTGCGGATAAAATTGCTCGCATCTGCCACAAGCTGGACTCCATGTTGACAATGTCATGATGGTATCTGTCGGCCTGGGTTTGTGAGATTCTTTTCAGTTTGTGGAACATAAGGATGTGGACAGGATCCTTTGGAGTGTGAGGCCATCTGCCTGCCTGCTGTACCCATGCCCAGCATGGCTGATCTGCCCAGAAAGGGCTGGCCGAGTAGACAGAGAGGGTAGCAAATTCATCTTTGAGGGAGAGGGTTCTGCCAATGGAATTAAAGCGGGCAACGGTTTTCCTCCTTCTGAAGAAGCCCTCTCTGGATTCTATTGCGTTGGATAATTACCAGCCAGTCTTGAACCTCCCACTCCAATTCTGGGCAGTCAACTGGGTGGTGGTGTCTCAGCTCCAGAGGATCCTGGATGAAGCGGATTGTCTGGATCCCTTCCAATCTGGATTCTGGCCGGGCTTTGGGACAGAGACGACCTTGGTCGCCTTAGTGGATGACCTACGCCAGAGGCTGATGACCTACGCCAGAGTGCATCCTTGCTCCCATTTTGAACCTCTTAGCAGCTTTTGACACCATTGATCATGGTGTCTTTCTGGGACTCCTTCTTGGCCTATCTTGGCCCAGATGGTGGTGTTAGGAGACACCTGTTTGGCATCCTGGCTCTTGGGGTATGCGGTCCCACAGGGTTCAATACTGTCCCCCATGTTATTTAATATCTACATTCTACAATATCTACAATATCTACATGCTAGGAGAGGTCAACTGGGGATTTGAAGTTGGGTGCCATCTGTATGCTGATGACATTCAACTCTATCTCTCCTTAGATACCAGGGTGTCTGTCGTGGTCCTGGAGTGCTGCCTGGAGGTGGTTGGGATCTGGATGAGGGCTAACAAACTGAAACTAAATCCGGACAAGACAAGAGGTCCTCCTGGTTCAGAAATCCATGATGACTGGATTAACTGGATTAGACGGGACAATCTTCCTGCTCCAAATGGGGTTGCACTCCCCCTGAAAGAATAGGTCTGCAGCTTGGGGGTTCTCCTGGATTCCCAGCTCCTCCTGGATGCCCAGGTGTCGGCTGTGGCCAGGGGTACCTTTGCTCAGCTTCAGCTGGTGCGCCAGCTGCAGCTGTACTTGCCTCAGTTGGATTTGGCCACAGTGGTCCATGCCACGATGACATCAAGATTAGACTATTACAGAGGTTCCCAGGCGTCATGATGCCCCAGCCGGGAACAATAGGGCGATACTCCCTTAAGGGGATAGGCAACCTGCGGTGATGACAGCGCGTCCGAGATCTCATCGCTGCTGCGGTGGTGATGGTGCGATCTCGGAAGCGCTGTCGCCATCACCGCAGGCCACCACCGATGGCATGCTTTCTCTGCCCCTTAGGGGGGCAGGGGGAGCATCCAGTTCTCCTGGTGGGTCGTGACCCACCAGTTGGAGAATCACTGCTATAAGGATAGTAAGCAAGCAAAGACTGCAATCGTTCCATATTTCCCTAGGAGTAGCCCCCATTGAACGCAATGGGACTTACTTCTGAGTAGACATGCATAGGCTTGGGCTGCAAGAGTTCCTTTTAGACCTCTACTTTAGCCAGTTCTTTGTACTTGCAAGTCCTAGTGATGAAAGTTAAGCTTATCAAGTACTTTGAAGAACAGGATGTTACAAAAATTGCACTAAACAAGGGAAATATTTTCCTTCCACAATTATAGGAACCCTCTTTATACATGTGAAAGTTTAGAGGTGTTTGAAAATGTTTTATTTTTTCGCAGATTTCGGTGTCTTTAAAAAAATTAAAATGGCAGAAAGCGGTATTATGTGTTTTTATTCCAATTTCACATTTTTATTAATTTTATTTACTTTTAAATATAGACTATACTACTGGGTTTTTTTTTTCAAACAGTAGTATTCACAGATCCACTTCCTGCTTTGAAAGCTTATCCACAAGAACAAATATGTAGGCTTCAGGAGTAGAATATCATGCATATTTTTGGCATCCTCAGTTTTCAGTCTCTGGTTTTCGGCCTCTCCCCTTGACAGTTATGTTTCATTGCTCCCCCCCGAGTTCTGAGTTCAGGAGACTGAGTTCAGAGGATGGGCAGCAGCTTGCTAAAATATACCGTGGGCTATAGAAAATAAAAGAAACTGGAGGTATCATTTATGAGGGCCAGTGGAGGAGCTAAAATGGGTGCAGGTCAGAAATGTAGCTTGTGAATTTTATTAAGCCCCTTCCTAGGGTTTTTTTCCCTCCACAAATGTGCTTTACGGCATGCTTGCAACACCCTAGGCCGGCGCCAAGACTTCAGCGCCAGCCTACAAGGGGGATAGGATTACGCTGCAAGAACCAGTACCAAAGCAGGTAAGTGTTGACTTGGTTCTTAATAGTTGGAATTACAGAAAGTACAGTTCAACTCCAATCTTATTGGTGTTCCCGAATGTGCCTTTTGTATTTTCCCTACACCTGTGAATTCTTCCTTTTATCCATCCATTCCCACAGAGGAAAGTAAAGTACAGCATACAGGAGCAATGCTGTAATAAGGGGAAAAAATGGTGGTCAAATAGTGAAGCAGAAATAGTAAATGTAGACAGTGATACTGAACTTTTCATCCTTTTATTCTCCCCTGCCTGTCAAAGTACTAATACCAAACTTAATATCACCAATATTCCAAACTAGATTACAGAAAAAGTACCAAAATATGCAGATGACAATTAATTTAGTAATAATTCAGAGAATTACTCAGTGGTTTACTTACCTAGATATCGAAGAACTGCTTCTAATGGTTTTCTAACAACTTGCTTTTGTAACAACAGGTTTTCTGAAGCTTCTGGTAGACGAGCTGTGCCTGAAGACAATATGGGAACAGAAACTGCTTCATTTACATATTGACAAATAGCATATCTGAAAAAAGTATGTTTTTCCTAAAGATTGTTTAAAGATAAAGGAAATCTACATAACAGAATGCACAGAACATTTAATATTGTTTTCTTTTATATTTGGCATTAATCAGAATATGTTGAAGACATTCAACCTCAGAAGTGTTCGCTTCAACAGCATAGTTGAGTTATTTCATCAGATTACTTAAAAATAAAAAAGTACTTAAGAGATAAATTAGCATTGTGCAATTAGTCTGGAAAAAGACTCACATTCTGCTTTGATTGCTGCACTGTTGATAGGTATGTGAGGGTGTCGTGCTGCATGCCAAGGATGCAAGATGTCCCTACATAATCGCCTGGCAAGCCGGGTCAACTTTGTTGTGTGTAGATAAAAAGCCTGCCGTGTTTTCATGGCAAACTTGGGACTCCCGCTGTTTCGTAATGGTGCACCATGAGGACTCTGGAAAAAGGCAAATTTGTAATGTGGTTTGCGAGTTCTTGAAAAACAAAACAAAAAACAAAAGCCTAAGCAGTTTAATTATCTGTAACTGATACTTTGAGTAGATACTTGTAAAGTCACACATATAGATTTGCACCTGCACAGAGCTGGATCTGGAATATTGGGGGGAGGGGTCCCCAAGTATGTACACAGGAACTATAGATGGGGTGAGTACCTTCCTGCTCAGTTTCTTAACTGCCACAACTGTCTTCCACAAAAGCTAGGACGACAGTTGCTATTGGGAAAAGCAGGGTTGTGTGGCTGCGCAGATGACCACTTGAAAAACATCAGCCACAGGAAAGCAACCTGTTTTTCTTCTTCATGTTCTCTATGAAGTCCCACATATGGGAGATGAATAAGTTGACTCTTGAAGGGTCTCCGCCCTCAAGAGAGGCTGTGAAGGATTGCCCTTCACAGTGAAGGAAAGAAAATATTTCTTTACCCAGCGTGTAATTCATCTGTGGAACTCCTTGCCACAGGATGTAGTGATGGCACCTGGCCTAGATGCCTTTAAAAGGGGTTTGGACAGATTCATGGAGGAAAAGACCATCTTCCAAGACTTTAGAATTACGGGTAAAGATGCCATGTAGTTTATTTCAAACAGACCAACGATTTAAAATAACTTCAAAACACTGTGTGGAGAACCAATATAAACAGAGCTCCAGACAGGCATAAAATACATTAAAAATCGGAGGCTGTGGATGTTGAAGATACCGACATTTCGCTCCGTAGCTCGGAGCTTTTTCTAGGTGCAATCACGAAGATTGAAGATGGTAAGGCAGGTAAAGTGAGATCACCAGTTTAAAAAGACTATAGAATGCGAGGGAAACTGCTACTTGGTAATGGAACTGAAACCAGAAATGCTTAAAGGCAACCACTTAACCCCTGGAATGTCCTTCTCTGTATCCTCTGTGCCTGTGCGCTCTGTCCCACGTATAATGGGTAACCAAATCTTATCAATAAAGGCAAGGTCCTGTTGTCTATTCATAAGACCATCAATGGGTACAAGCCATAAGCAACCTCCTGGCTTTAAAAGTAGGTTTTCTCTGTGCCAGGTGCAGGAGAGTGGCAGCAGGAAACAGGTTATCTTGTTGGCTATGTGCTCCCTGAGGCATCTGGCGGGGCCACTGTGTGATACAGGAAGCTGGACTAGATGGGCCTTTGGCCTGATCCAGCAGGGCTCTTCTTATGTTCTTATGTCCTGCCAAAATGGGGCTGTACAGTGCAGAATGAAGGCAAGTAACCAATATATAGACGGCCTGCTCTCTTTCATCCTGTGGAGTAAAAATAAAAACTGGAAGGACAATGTACTGAGCCAGGTGGAAGTCTGACACCACAAGTGTCATATCTGGGCACAATAACGCTTTGGCTTAGTAAAAATGGAGAAAGGGTAAGTTGTGTTGCGAGGCACAAGTTTGCTAACACACCATGCAGATGTTATTGCTATAGGAAAGGCCATAATGAAAAACAGGAGCCAGATTTAGCAGGTAGCCATGGGTCAAAGGGTTTGCATAGAAATGGTAGCAATGCCTGCAATAAGCTCCAAGCAGGTAAGAGGTTTTAACTAGAGGGTAAAAACTCTATAAAACTGTAAAGAAACACGTGAGAAGTACAGACAAGTACAAGAGCTGGGTGTGAATGGCCAAACACGCTAAATCTAGGCAGGAGGTGTGGTTTAGTGGTTGAGCTGCTGCTGCCTTGCCTGAAGAACAACTAGGACAGGATCGGTTCAAGACAACCGGAAGCTGCTGACAAGTTGTCGACAAGCTGCGATAACCTGCCTGACCCTCTGTGGGAGAGGGGAGTCGCTGTCAGACAAGTCTGGATGCTCGAAGCCGGGTGCAACCAGTGAGAGACCACACTGTTGAAAGGAAACAGCTGAAGAAAGACGGGTTCTATGCAAATAGAACATTTATTGTAAAAATCCCTACAGGGGTTTAGAAAAGCCTGCCTGTGTAAACTGCCTTGAATAAAGCCCGAGGAGAAATCGGATGACAGAAAGGCAGTAACTGGGCAAGAGGCACTTTTTCAATTGGTGCTCCTCTTATATTTAGCAGGGGGAGAGTAACTGCCCCCCTTTCACCCCAGTGTCTTTTCTGGTGGCTGTTTTCTGGTGGTGTTCTGCATCTTTTTTAGATTGTGAGCCCTTTTGGGACAGGGAGCCATTTAATCATTTGATTTGGTCTGTAAACCACTTTGTGAACTTTTTGTTGAAAAGCGGTATATAAATACTGTTAATAATAGTAATAGTAATAATAATAATAATAATAATAATAATAATATAGATATTATTATTTTATTTATTTGAAATGTCATAGAACACAGTCAGATAGATAAAAAGTGTCATTGACTGGTGCTAAATAGTGGATACAAGTTTCGACCTGAAACTTATCAACTAGGTATCAATGCAATATGTAAGATGTTTCTAAAAGCGCCATTTTTTGCAATTCCATTGTAGCTGCTTAAAATAATTCCCAAATTTTTTCGAGATTGTTCCATGCGCCCCAATAATAATGGGGACCACCTTTGCATGTTTTGTCCATAGCTGTGTGATTTCAATAGCTAGGTCTCAATATTTTATCATTTTTTCCAGTTCTTTTCCGTCAACTTTGGCATCTCCAGGAATTGCAATATCAATTATCTTGGGATAGCAGGGCACCTCATTCTTGGACTGACTGACAGCACAATCCTATCCAACTTACGCCATCGGTGTAACCAGCGGTGCAGCGAGAATACCGCTGCCCCAGAACAGAAAGGGGATTCAAATTCCCTCCAAAGGGGGATTCAAAGGGGATTGAAATCTCCCCTCCCCTCCAAAGTCTCCCACCCTGCCCTTCCCTGCTGGTTACACCAGTGGTGTAAATTGGATAGGATTGCACTGTAAAACAGATAAACTGGATCCATTTCTATCTACATAATGTTCTTGCAACAGGCTTTTGTGTACTGAGAACAATGCTTTGCGAGACACTTCATGGTATGTATCTTGCTGTAAAGAGATCGGCTCACTGCAACTGGAGGATGAAGTTGTTTACCAACTGCATGCATGCAGTCAGAGACCAAGAAGGCATACTGGTAATAGAATTAATGACATAGCACAGAGGCAAATCTGGTAGCATAATTTAATGCTTAATATGGAAAATACTGGGAATTCAAAAAGAAAGCATAGAGAGAGGGAACATATCATAATTTCTTCTTGTAGACTGGTCCCCAATTAATTGTTGCTAGTGCAACGACATCTATTAGGCATCCATTCCTACTTCTAGAATTAAATTCCTCATTGCCATTGCAACATTTTGATAGTATTTGTGGGCTCCTGGTTAAGGCTTTTGGCAAGGAGCTGGCTGGCTGAAAAAGAAACATCAGTTAATGTACTGGGACTCTATACGAATTCTCCAGGTTATGTGACACGAAAACTGCTGGTGAGTGTTTATGACAAGAGTCCTTCTCAATGTCAAGGATGACCAGTAGCTTGCGAAGACCTTTCAGGATTGTGTGGCTGCCAGTTGGGTTAGTTTGAAGACAGACTTGGTGACTGTGGGTTTCGACAGCTGGATCTCCAGCTTCATTGACTATGCCATCTAATGTATCTGGTTCACACAGAATCAGATTTCGTCACTCTGTGTGAACAGATGCTGATTACACATGGCATGGTCACGTGCCTTTGAACGTTTTTTCCAATGTCTCTGAGCCTGAATCAGTCAGACACAAATACATTTGGCAGAGCTGTAACAACTACAGGCTTCAAAGGAGGCACTGGAGTGAATACTCTAGGTAAGGGCTGTTGTGCCAGCCCTCTGGGTAGTGATGGCGTCACCATCAATAATGAAGTCATTCCATAGGACAGAGAATATTGTTTTCTGTGAGATGAACATCACTGAGAGTACTAGAGTGAGATCACAACTGCTGCAGAGAATGGAGGCAAGGGGAGATCAAGTTGTTGTTGGTGGGCAGATACTGCTACACATGAACAGATACTGCTACACATTAACACATGATGTTAATCCCAAGGACACATTGCCTTCTGGGACCCTTAATACAAAGGAACATGCTGAAGCGAAGTGTCTCAGTAAGCAGGAAGCACCTGTTGCACTTTTTCAGGATAGGTTCTGTTTGAATCAACTACAAAAAGGCTGTAGTGGCTGAATGTGAAGGATCGAATCTGCCACCTTACCAAAGATCTTTAGGAGTGATTTGCCAGTGTTCTGAGTATTTCCTGGGTCCTAGGATGAAGTCAAAGTTGACACCAGAGGCAAGACATCAATTATCACTTGCTCAGACAGCAACGTGACTGTCTCCTGCTGATGCTCTCCCTTCCAGGCTGAGTCACTGGCGTTCAGCCATAGCAGGGGTTCAAGGCACTGGCACAAGCACAAGCAGGGTATCTGAACCTCAGAAGTAGCAGGGAGTTGGGCATGCACAAATCCAAACAGGTCAGTACCTCGGAGAGTTCCAAGAGGAGACAAGGAAGAGTAGGTTGAAATCTGAGAGGGATCAGATGTTGTTCCAGCAAAGTTCTGGAGCTCACTGAAAGTTTATAGAGATGCTGTAGCAAGATAGGGTGCCACCCCCTCCCCAGGGAAACCTTTGGTAACGTCAAGGGTTCTTGTATGGTTTTGCAAGCATTTGCTCTGACAGTGTTGGGAAAACTTGTGGTTTTCCCAACATCTTGCAGGATGCAGAAAGGCATCTTGCGGTTATGGTGGAAAACTCAATGAAAACAATTACCCAGGACATGGCAGCTGTTCCATGCTAGAGGTCATTAGGAAAGGGATTGAGAATAAAAACCCTATCCTATTCTCTGCTCAGTGATTCAGCTATGCCGGGGCTGGCAATGCTGGATCCTAAGCAGAGTAGGCAGGGTTGGAGGTCTCCTCGAGGTAAGGAAACATTCAAGGTAAGGGAACATTCTTCGAGGTAAGGGAACATTTGTTCCCTTACCCCAGGTAAAGCCCCAGCCTCCCAAATGGGTTTCCTTGGATCCACGCCAGCTATTGAGCTGGCGTAAGTCCAGGAGGCCTGTGTCAGGAGAAATGGGCCTGGAAGGAGGATACATGCAGTGCTGCCGCTGATCCCGCACCCCTCCCAGGTTCAATCTGTCCACCCACCCCCACCCTGAAACACTCCTGGAACGTCCTTCCCACACCCCTATGCCGTGTGGCACAACTGCAGCTTACCTGGGCCATCCGCCATCCAGATATGGCCTGCAGGGGCCTGAGCAGGCCTCTATCCTGGCCTAGGGCTGGCACAACTGCTTTATGGCCGTCCTATGCAGAGGTCCTATGCCAGCCTAGTGGCCAAATAGGATTATGCCTTAAAACTGCTAATATTATAATATCACTATACAAATCTATGGTGTGCTCACATTTGGAATTTTGTGGACAGTTCTGGCTGCCATACCTCAAGAAGGATATTGTAGAACTGCAAAAGGTACAAAAGAGGACAACCAAAATCATCAGGGAGCTGGAGCACTTTCCTTATAAGCAAAGGTTACAACATTTAGGGTTTTTGTTTTTAGTTTGGAACAAAAGACATTTAAGATTGAGATTTATAAAATAATGCATAGTGTGGAGAGAGGGAGGTGGGGGGAGAGAGACAGAATTGTACTCCCTCTCTCACTACACTAGAACCAGCAGGTCATCCAATGAAACTTGTTTGGTAGAAGATTCAGGAAGGATAATAGGAAATATTTTTTTCACACAGTGCACAATTAATCTGTGGGATTCATTGCCACAAGATGCAGTGATGGTCACTAGCTTAGGTAAAAGTAAAGGTATCCCTTGACATTTAAGTCCAGTCATGTCCAACTCTAGGGTGCGGTGCTCATCCCCATTATGAAGCCGAAGAGCCAGCGCTATCTGAAGACGCTTCCGTGGTCATGTGGCCGGCATGACTCTCCTTGCCGCAGAGCGTAGCGTGCGGCTGGACACGGAACGCTGTTACCTTCCCGCAAGTGGTACCTATTTATCTACTCACATTAACATGCTTTTGAACTGCTAGGGTTAGGGTTAGAGTGCTAGTCTATGAAGAGAGTTTGCTAGAAGACAGGACCAAGTAGGTTGTGGGAATCAAAAATGAGGTAACAGTGCTTGGCAGAGGCATGAAGTTAACTAAGAAAATAGGAGGTGGCTAAGGAAAACATGGGGTTAGGGACAAATTTCATGCAGGGCTGCGATTGCCAACTTTTTGGCAGGGGATTAAAAGTGACATGGTAGGCAGAGGACTAGCATGTACTTTGCCTCCCTCCATTTATGGTGTCTCTGTCCTCAGAGAGAAACATGAGTTGCCACTGCTGAGGGAGATTGGCAAGGCCGGGGTGGGGAAGAACGCTGGTAAACCCCAGGCCTGACCTCACCTCCCTTCCTTTTTCTTGGCTATGATCCACAGTGGTGGCTTGAAACCTCAAGTTGCTAACTGAATACTATGAATGTACATACTGTATTATTGCGGTTTGGGCCTGGCCGTTCTCCATCTAGCCGCGTTGGCATTTTTAAGCCACCATACTTCTTCCAGTAAGTCCAGCAAGATGCACAAAGACGACACTGCATGTTAGGGGGCCCCCAAGAATACCACTGGTAAGACTGTGTCACTAGGAATAGCAAAGACAGAAAATACACACATTCAGGAGGATTCATTATCGTAGTGTGTCTATCAAGAGTTTTTGCCACTGCAAAAAGAGATAAATTGTTTAGCTTTCAGTTTTCTAATATAATACAAGGAAGCATTATTTATTTACAACAAGTATATCAGAACAGGAAAATTAATTTGGCATCTTTAATGCATTAATACCTTCTGCTTAATATAATATTTTTAAAATAACGTGCATGCACTTTTATGGGAACAGGGAATTGTTTTGCAAGTCTCTATGCTAAACTTGTGGAATTTGCAGCTTGCCTCAGGTGGTCAGCAGCAGCCCTGAGAACACCTTTATGGCAAACTCCACTTGGTCTTCACAAGGGTCTTTTCATCTCTCTGTGGAGAGCTGCATACCACCATAGCAATGCACTGCGCTGATATGGAAGGTGCATGCAAGGCTTCTTCTCCTGCTCAAACTAGGAGGACAACTAGGAGGGAGAACTAGAGGCCACCATCATGCTTCATTATGTTAAACACAAAGCAAGGCTACAGCGTACATGCAGCACACCCTCATTTTTAGCCAAAAAAGCTACTGATATATAAAACTAGAAATGGGAATGAGTGCTGCAGCCACAAGGCACTGCCCTGTGTTTAATGTAATGCTATGGAGGTTTACCTGGTTGAGTCTGTAAGAGAGAGTGCACACCAAAGAGCTAATAACTCTAAAGCAAGAAGAGAAAGAATAAAAGCCATTTCACAGTGCTACAGTGGCAGAAGGGGAGCAGAAAGTGAGCAACCACTTCCTCGTTTACTTACAAGTCTATAATTTGATTAATAATTCGTTTCATGTTCACTCTCATGATGAAGTTCTGTTTTGAGGTCTTGCTTTGGATGTTACTGTTATCTCTGAAGAGACACCCATCATTTTAGATCTTTACCCAATGATCTATCTCATTTATGGGTAAGTGCTATAATGCACCCTAGGTTCTTGGGATAGGCTGAACTATACATCTAAAAGTGAAGAAATCATAAAAAAGGTGACCCCTGACAATTAAGTCCAGTCGTGTCCGACTCTAGGGTGTGGTGCTCATCTCCATTTCAAAGCCGAAGAGCCTGCGTTGTCCGAAGATGCCTCCGTGGTCATGTGGCCGGCATGACTCTCCTTGCCGCAGCGCGTAGCATGCAGCTGGAACACAGAGCGCTGTTTACCTTCCCGCAAGCGGTACCTATTTATCTACTCGCATTGACATGCTTTGGAACTGCTAGGTTGGCAGGAGCTGGCCAAACAACGAGCGCTCACCCCGTCGTGGGAATCGAACTGCCGACCTTTCGATCGACAACTTATGGTTCAGCGGTTTAACCTGCTGCGCCACCCGCTGGCCTTAATCATACCAAAGCTTCACTTGAAAGTTAGCACCCTTCTCTTCACTCGGGAGCCACTGCATGTACCATACAAATAAACATAAATTAATATTAAACTATGACTGAGGTAGTCCATTCAGGTCTATATGACTCATGTCAAAATTAGGAATCCTCCATCTTTTCTCACAGGAACTTGAGAGAACTTGCAAGACTTTGCTTTTTGGGTAGAAGGGTATGGAGGGATTCTAGGGTAAGAGAAGACCTTCAGTTTCCCAGTTCCTCTAGTGATGTCCAAATATGGCTACTAACCTCTCTAAGGCCCCAAACCAATCCACCACCACCCCGCCGATCCATGTGCACCCAAAAGGGAAGTGCAGCATCCTGGGGGGGGGGGGGCGCAATTGGACAGCCTGCAGAAGGTAAGTAATAAAAACATTTTGCACTTACCTCCTGGTAAGCTGCCCAATCTCCAATGGATCTCCTTGGACATACGCCACCTATTTTGGTGGTGTATGTCTGAGGAGAGGAGAGGGGCGGGGAGGTTTTAAAGGAGGGGATAAGATCTGGCGTGTGCCATTGCCACTGGATCCACCACCTCCCGCCTCCTCTCCACTGCAAAATGCCCTGTTCCTTCTACTCCCTTCCTTTCCTTGCTCACGCACCCGCCAACTCGCTTGGCATTGGCGGACAGTGTCGTTGCCACAGGCGAGTGTGCGCAACTGTGCTGGCAGCCTTGTTGTGCTTGCCAGCAGCATTGGCGTACACCACAATGTAGCACAACACGTGCTAGGATCCAGGCACTTTCACCTGGATCCTGGCACTTCTGCTCGCAGAACGTGTGTTCTACTGGTGGTGGCTGGCAGATACGACTGGGCTGCTAAGTGTGCTATTTCCCTCCAGCTCCCTCCCTCTACTATGGCAATGATATATTTTGAAGCCCAAGCAATACAGCTTCAGGTCTTCAACCCCATCACATATCAGCTGTTGCCAGCAATGCTACTCATTCATTTGGGGGGGGGGCATCAGTGGAAATTTTGTGGAAACACACAGGCCGCAGCCAAACCATGCTCCTATACAGAGCATGATAAAGTTTAAGGTGTTTTTTTTTCTGGGAGTGGGCCGGCCAGCCCCCATTCAAAGCATCAAAATGTGTATCCATCCTAAAAAAGAAAAAAAAATCATACATCTGACCATGTACGGGGGGATGCGGACAGTTCACAGCAAAGACATTCCTGCTGTACTGGCATAAATATCTATGTTTTCAAAACACTTACTATAGCAGCTTTCGCAGGCTCGTCCTGCTCCCATATTCTGTGCCTGAACTCCTGTACCATTTACCACGCCTGGCTTGATGCTATTTACATTGATCTGGTTGGGGTTTGGTTTGTTACTTAATACATAAAACAAAATGGAGAACATTAAATTAGTTTATTGTTACAGATAAGATTCTGCTAAGCTTTCAAACACAGTAAATCAAGCTGGGATGCCTCCCATTTCTACTTTTTCAAAAATGCAAGTATTTCATTGAAAAGAATACTCTGTTCCCATTTCCCCTCTGCTCAGATTATATTACAAAAAGCACCCTTGCAAATCCCAGGAACTACAAAACCATTTAGAAATATGGACTACGTGGAGGTCACACATACAATTCAAACTTGCAAGACAACAAAGTAACAGATGTCATGGATATTAATGTTTTTTCATCTGCATCTAAGCAAAACAATTTATCACATTTCTATCCTGCTATTCCTGCAAGGAGTTCAAGGCTCCTTACAAGGGGTTCTCAAAACCACCTTGTGAAACATTTGGGCTGAGAGGCAGAAACGTGTCCAAGCTCATCTAATTAAGTTCATGGCTACACAGAGATCTGAATCCCAGCTTCCCAAGTTCAAGATCAAAACAGAAATTTATGGCACAAACCTATGCATGGCTACTCAGAAGTAAGTCCCATTGTGTTCAGTGGGGCTTACTCCCAGGATAGTGTGTATAGGATTGCAGCTTTAATCTACATCTGGATTTTGAAATACCTTTTCACTCATGTATTATTATTATTCTACTCTAGAAATGTCCAGCTGATTGATAGAAAAGTACTATCAGTTCAACAGACCTGGACTCCAGTTCTTGCATACTAAGAGACAATCTACATGATCAGAATCCCCACATGATGCATATCCTGTTTGACTGAACTACTTCAGACAGCAGGTAAGGAAACTATCTCTCCTTTTATATAGACATTGATATACAACATTGGGTGTCAGCAAGAAGGTTAAACTAGCATGCTTCTCTCCAGCGACGTCGCGGGGGGGCGGACCACCGGAGGGTGACGCGTGCAGAAGGATGACGTGCACACCCGCGTGCGTCGCCCTCTGGAGGCTCCGAGGCCGGGAGAAGGCCTCGGAGCGTCCTCTCAGGCCGGCGCTCGTGGGCCTTCTGACGAGGCCCACTGCGTCACAACGTAATTTATACCATTTTTCGCGCATGCGCAGACTGTTCCTGAGGGAAAAGGGCAGTTCTCCTTTACAGAACCCTCTAAAATGGCACTTTCTGTGAGGCTCAAGGGATTGTTTCCTGAAGGGAAAAAGTCAGCACTCCCCTTTTACTCCATGCATGTACTCTGGATCCCAGTTTCCGATAAAAGACACTCATGTGGCGTATCAACCAAAAAACCAAACTTGTGGCCCAATTCTATCCTGGGCCGACCTGCACAGTGCAGGGCTGCTAACGCTGGGGCTGCTGACACGGTGGCTACTGCATCCTGCGAGCTGGCTTGGAACCAGGCTGGCTGGGAAAGGTAAGTAAAGAAAAGTTTTACTTACCTCCTCTGCCACTACCTGGGCCCTTATGGGACTCCTTAAGGCTACGCCAGCTCTTTTAATAGAGTAGCCCTGAGGAGCCTGCCAGGGGCATGTCTGGGCCGGGACAGGGACATAGGATCTGGCGGGCGCCTTTTCTGGCAAGATCCATCCTGTCCCACCCCCAATCTGCCCTGTCCTGGCCCAATTCACTCCTGCTGCCAGTAGACATCCACTGGCAGCCAGTCTGTTGAGCACTGCTGGTGGCGCAAGGCCCTCTGGGCCTTACACTGGCATTCCTGTTTTCCCAATCAGTGGGGGTTGGTTGTCATGACAACAGGTCTACTACTGACATATATATGATACATTTAGAAATTGTGACATCTGTTCCAACTATTAAAAATGTTCCCATTACATTACAGGCAAAGAAGGTTGCTATATTTTTCCTCCAAAATAAATAAGAGTAAGGATAGGAACTTACTAATTTGGAATATACACTTGCTTTAACTTGCTTTCTGCTTCTGCAGCTTTCAACCGTTTCTTAATACAAAACACAAAAATAAAACCAGTTAGAACATACAGTCCACATCAGTCTTAAGGGAAATCGTCTTGTTTACCTTTTATATTAATTGTGATACAAAAAGGAGCTCAGCCAAGACATTTCCGAGAGCCGCACATTACATGTCAAAGAGCCGCATGTGGCTCAGAGCCACAGTTTGGCCACCCCTGACATATGACATTGGTTGGAAAACCATCCTAAACATATTACCTTCATGATGTGACACACACATTGTTTTTATTGATGCATTTATTAACATTCTTTCATAGTGCTTCATCTATTATTAAAATGCTACTGTTTTGATCTGCGTTTCAGAACATATGAATTAAATGCATTCATGTACTGATTAATACTTTCAGCCCTGCTGATTACACTGAACAACACGAAATTGGCCCTGAAATGGAAAGAGCTAGTCTTTATTAATTTTGACGTGCTGAAAACAAAAATGACAATTGGCTCTAGTTTAGAAGAAACTAATTGGCTCTAGTTTAGAAGATTGGCTAAAATCTAAAACTATCGATTGGCTCTAGTTTAGAAGCAGCAGTCCGCATTGCGTACATAGGTGTTGTAAATGCCACTCGGGCATTTACCAGTACATGTCTATGGAACTACCTATTGCATCTTTCACAAATAGTAGCCAATTTTGCATTTTCATTGTCATATTTGTGTTCAGCACCTCACAATCTATAAGAAATGATTAATTTAATATTAGGGGCATGACCTTTGTTACAATTTGTTGTCCACTGTTAGTGGTAATCACAAACTACTAACAGTAGCCACTGATTCCTAGAAGTGAATTGACTTCTTGTTTACTAAAATAGCTTTTGATGGTACATGTTGGGAAGAGGAAAATAGCTTATTTTCAAACTTTATAATTATTTAGCAGGTATAAACTGAGAGTCCACTGGATTAAAACATAAGTTTAATATTCATGGTGAGTAAATATATTTAAGAATTTAAATGCTTCTTAAATATTGCGGCTCTCAAACATCTCTCTTACAGCTCTCAAACATCTGAAGTTTATCATATGTGGCTCTTACATTAAGCAAGTTTTGCCACCCCTGTCATATGCTAATGTTACCGAGGGAAAATAAATTGCTACTATAGGGTCATTCCGTGTCAAATCAACCAATAAAAAAAACATTTTGGAACTTGATGTCACGGATTTTGCTCATTTTCGGTACATTTGTAGCTTACCATGAGATGTTTAAAAATTATTTTTTCCAGATTTTTTTGTCCATCCGTTTTTGAGATACTGAATGTTCAAAATTGCCAAAAAAGGCCAAAATCCACTTGTCACCATACATTCAAATGCCAGTTACAGGATAACAATGAACACTACAGATATAGGACAGGTGTCGTTTTAAAGCTTATGAATAGGGCTTTCATTTGATATACAACATGACAAAATTGTAAATTTTCAAGAAATTCAAAAATATTCATATAATATTAATTTTGAAATTTTGAAAAATTGAACTTTTTAAAAATTTTCAAAAAAAATCACACTTAAAGGTATATGTCTTGTAGTCAATCAGTCAAAATTTCAAGATGGTATCTCAGTGGTATCATACAAAAATTAAATATTCTTGTTGGCAGTGACCAGGAATTAAACCCCTCAAGTCCATTTTTCTACAGTTTACGTTGATAAAATTAGGTGGTAAACTGAAATGAATCCAAAAATTTATAACAGCACTTATAGAGATAGATTTATAGAGCATGAATTCACTTTCTATTCTTTTACAGAATCAGCTTTTTGGTAAAACTATCAAAATCATGAGCTTTTTACTTCTGTTCGTAGTTTTAAAAATTTCCTTTAGTTGCTGAATAATTTCTGAATCAGCACAGTGATATTTTTCCTCATCTAAATCATCTTCAGAAGTAAAAAAATAATTCTTTGATTTGACACGGAATGACCCTATAGAATATCCTCAAATTAACGGTACCTTGGTTACTGAAATATTTAAGTAGTTAAGTGATCCATACATGTAAAATGTTATAGCTTCTTGCTATAACATTTTAAATGTTAATCAATCTTGGGTTGCCATTCTAATTGAAGAATGGGGCTAGATATCTAAGATGGGCAGTGCAATCCTGTGTAAGTATATGCGGCTGGCCTAAAGGGTCGGCCGCTGTATCCTATGCGGATTGCGGCCTGCCCTGGGGCTGCTAGGGTGTAAGCGAGCCCAGGGCCTATGGATCTCCTCGAATGCACGCCAGGTCCAGACCTGGCATACATTCAGGGAGGCAGTGTAAGGGCAGTGCAGGCCGGGAAGGGGCCTAGGATATTATCGCTGATATCCACGCACCCTCCCAGCCCGGGCCGGCCCATAGCACGCCTCCCTCGTCGCCCCGTCTCGCCCTCCAACTGACTGGCGCTGAACTTACCTGCGGTGGCCAGAGTCAGGTAAGTTACGCAGCGGTGTGAGCGGTGCCAGCCTCCGTGCCGGCGCCACTTACACCCAAGTCATCGAAAAAGTGCCTTACAGCACTTTTGCAACTTTTTAGGGCGGGGCTTGTGACATCCCAGGGGGTGTCACAGCGATGACCCCCTGGCGGGGTGTAGCGACGCCCCTGCCCTCCTCTAACCTCCTCACAGGCACTGAGTGACATATCACCACTTATACTGTATTAATAGGGCTTATTCCAGTGTAATTGGGCATAGGATTGCAGCCTTGAACATATGAATCTGCCATTTGAACAGGTAGCCCCAGCACCACCTACTCTCAGGCGGATCTCAAAACTTCAATCAGAGCATCCCCAGATGTAAGACCTAAGATCTAGTCAAGAGGAGAGTATCATGGTGGAATTATTATTATCATCATTATTAAGAACATTTATATACCACTTTTCAACACCAACAACAAAAAGTTCACAAGGCAGTTTACAGAGAAAATCAAATAACTAAATGGCTGCCTGTCCCAAAAGAGCTCATGATCTAAATACATACAGAAGAAACACCAACAAACAGCCATTAGAAAAGACACTGTGCTGCGACGAATAGGGACAGTTACTTTTTCCTTGCTAAATTTAAGATGAGCACTACTTGAAAAGTGCCTCTTTGTCCAATTAGCAGGGTAGATTTGGATTTGGACTGGAATTGGATTGGATTTCACTCCTGTGAACTATATGTGCACTGAGGGCAGATGCTGCATGTGTGTCCAGAGTGAGGAGAGAATGTTTGAGGACAGATCAGTGCCTGGTCAGAAGAAAATGAAATGGGAAGGTCTCACACATCCTTTGAGACAAGTGCAGTAGAGGGCAAAACTCCCCCCTAGGAGAGGGGGTATATGTACCAGTTCCCTGACTACAGGTCTATAGTGTAACAAGTCTGTTCTACAGAAGTGCAAAAAATCGATATACAAGACTGCACAGAAACTATGGCTGCAATCCTACACACACCTACTTAGGAATAGTAATTCCTATTGAACCAACTCACATAAGATTGTATGAAGAGGAACACGATAGAATCAAATTAACTATATGAAAGGAAATAGCTCTTGAATTTGTTTTTTCTTAAACACCAGAGCTAAATACAAGAGTTGGTCTAGAGACTGACATTCTGTTGAAATTCTTTCAAGATAATTAGTTACCATAGATTGATTGCCACAAAGAAAAAGTTCAGCAATGTCTAACTGGAGCATTATAGTTGTATGCAAAATGAAATGCCTTCTGTTCCACTGACGTAGATGGATTTATCATATCCATGGCCAGCCTAGCCATGAGGCTGACTGAAGTGGTTGCTTCAAGTTGCAAGGGGGTGGGGGGACTGACAAAGAGTGCACAGCACCCTGTATCTGCCCACTGCACCCTGTGGGCGGCAGAGGCGGCAGGCGCCGGGAGCGCGCCTGGGGGCGGGGCCAGCGTCGCGTCGACGCCCCCCGCCCGTTTTGCTCCCATTTCGGAGCCAAACGGCTCCAGGGAGGGCGGGCAGGCCCAAGCAACGACGCTGCTGCTGTTCGTCGCTCGGTAAGTTCCCCGCCCTCCCGCGATCGAGCGCCTGGAGCAGGAGCTCCAGCCGCTCCGCCGTAGTTACGGCGCTGGTGGGCGGAGCCACTTCAACTGGCTCTCCAACTCTCTTCTCATTTGCTGAGAATGAGCAAGGAGAGCACTGGGGAAGTAGCAATCCACTTCTTTCTCCAGTGCTGCCACCATTACGAGTAATCACAGTGATAGAGCTGCAAAAAGCACCTTCTCCTTCTTACCTGTCCCGCAAGGCCAGGCAAATGAGAAAGAGAAGGAGGCAGAGCGCCCCCCATGCCTCCTTCCTTTTACCTTGAGCCCCAGCACCGCCTCATCCTGTTTGCTCCACCAACTCCTGTTTCAAACTAGCAAGATGAGTAGAGCATGTTGGGAGTGCACCGCCTCATCTCACTTCCCTGTCTTTGCTCATCCGGCTGCTTCTTGGGTGAGGAGGAGGAGGAGGCGGCAGCAGCAGCACTAGCACTGGTGGTAAGGCACACAAGAGCTAATGTATGTAAAATATTTTTTATTTTATGGGCTTTGCATATTAGCAGGGGTGGCAGGAGGCAGGTCCACTCATGCTGCTCCTGATCATATCTACTCATAGCAAAGATATCCATATGTTACCTAAAACTGAATTTGTCATCAGATTGAAGGAAACTACTCTGTGGGAATTTCAAAGGAAGATAAAAGTAATTTCCAAAGGTTAGTGAAATTTCTCAGGAAAGGTCTGCATTTTCATTTTAACTACACCGACAGTAGAAAAACCACATATGACCTCCACAGGTCAAAATGGCATGTCAGGATTTCAATTAGACCTAACAGAGGATTTAGAAGACTGCATACACATGTAAGATTATGAATAGCAATTTAATTAGACAGGAAATGGATAGAACAGAGGTTAATTACATCAAGGACAAGAACTACAGTAAATGAAACGGTTCTTTGTTTCAGCAAGGAACTACTGGGTTGGTGTGGAAGACACCCTATGTTTTCTCAAAGTACAAACTGGGGAGCTATCCGCCCAAATTTCATGAAAACATCTGCCCATTTTTGAAGGTAATGAAGCATACCCCAATCATAGATCTGCTTATTCTTAAGAGAGCTCAATCCCAAATCATCCGTCACAGGGTCCATAAGATTGAGGATATAGCATTAATAGACTTACTACAAGAGATCTCTCAATTAGAAGTTCAAAGTAACTACAGTTTCTTGGGAGTCAATTGCCCTTACCTGTTGAACATATCGATCTGTTGTTTTCCACATATAATAATACTCAATTATGCTTGTTAAGGACTTCCATGGTAGCTAAGAACACAAAAAATACAGTTGTCAAAAATCAACAAGATCCTACAAACAAAAGACTTCAATAACCAAATGCATAAATGCAAAGCCAGGAAGAGAAAATTCCCAAATAGATAAACACTCAATACCAGGTAGCTAGATCTGGCTGCCTAAGAACATGAACTATTTGTCCAGCGAGGGCTGGTAATAGCATCAAAAAGAGATGCTAGCTCATAAAGGATTTAAAACTTGCAGCTAGAAGTTTGAAATATTTTCTCCACCCTGGACAACAAATTAGAGAAAGTAATCAGCATCTCATTTTCAGTAGCCAAATAAAAGCAAAATTTCTTTCAGATACACAGATGTCATTTGTAAGGCAACACAAAGCTTAAGCCAAAAAGGTGAAAATTGAACCAAAAGCTCACATTTTTATTTGGCTCAAAGACTGATGAGCTAATGCTGAAAAATACGTAAGGGTTGGAGTACCCTCAATAATACTGGAGCTGACAACAGCAGCTCTAATTCTTTCAAAGCCATGTGATATCAAAACCTTTGAAGCACAACTGGATAATTATACAGGTGTCCCCCGCTTAACAACGGGGATGCATTCTGAAATCCCCGTCGTGAAGCAAAACCGTTGTGAAGCGGGGACACGTCTTTTCAGCCCTGCTGTCTGCCTTCTCCTTTGCAATCTTGCACGCTTTGCGATCTTGCTGCCACGCTTCTGGGTTCCCCTTTCCGAAGGGGAACCGAGATTGCTCAGCCCCACCGCTCCCTCCTACTTCCAGGATCTCTTTGTGGCCCCGTCCTGGCTTCCCCTTCCCAAAGGAGAAGCCGGAAACGGCTTTGTTTATCGGCATGAAACAGCTGATGGGGCTTTAAAAAGACACGCCCTGTTTCCAACTGAGCAATCTCGCTGCGGCCCCATTCCTTAAAGGAGAAGCCGGAACAGGGCCACAGCAAGATCGTTCAGCTGTAAACCGGATGCGTCTTTTTAAAGCCCCATTAGCTGTTTCGCACAGATAAGGGCTTGAATAAGGGCTTGAATATTCAGTGCTGTGCTTAAAGCCCCACCCGAAAGCTGCCCTGGGCTCCACCAGTTTCTTCAACACAAATAGTCCCTCCCGATTGTCCTGCCTTTTAATAATGCTCAACACTGATTGGCTGAAACACAAGTGCACTCCGATTAGCTGAAAACTCCCTCTCATCCCATTGGTCAAACAGTTAGCTCCGCGTCCCGCCCTCTCAAAGTCATGAGCATGGTTCACGGCCGATCGCAACAGAACTCAGGAGAGCGTTCCATGGCGATCGGCTAAAAAGGGACTGCAAGTGCCTCCCAGTTCTACAAACAGAAAATTAACCCCTGATGATCTCGCCAGGGTTCTTAAAGGGCACTATAGAGTTTTTCAGTGTTGGAGCCCATATCTTATCAATGAATGACAGTTCTTGTTGTTGATTAAGCAATACATGATAACGTTGGTTTCATTTATAACTCGTTTCGCTTAAAGTTGCAGTTTCCAAGAACCTATCGATAACTTCAAGTGAGGACTTGCTGTACTTTGTTAGTTTCACTTTTGGTTCAACATGCACAAGACTAAACTCTGCAGCGATAAACTAGACAGGAAGTTGGCTATCAGAATTAAGAGTTTAGAATTTAAAAGCATATGTGTTATTAAAGTTTGACAGCAGAGTGTTCGCCCAACCTGCAGAGAACTGAGATCAGGGGAAAGTGTGGATGCAAGGAGGCTAAGCTGTAAGCAAGCACAGTATGCAGGACTGTAGAACTTGTTCACTGCTTACATGGCATGGACGTTAAGGCACATTATCATTTCCACCATGCTTTTTGGTGAATGAGTGAATTTGTAAGCATTTTAATTCGTCTCTTAAACAGACGTTTTTCTGATTCTATAATTTAAAATTCTCTTTTAGGCTTTAGAAATCTTCTAGTAGGTAGTAGATTTTTCAGATCTCTTACAGTAGCCAAAACAACTTTAGAGTAGCCAAGGAGAAGAGGGGGAAAGCATACCCTCATTCACTTAAAAAATTTTTTTTACACAATTTAACTTGACAATAAGGACCATAGCTTTAATTCCATGACGCCCCCTTAACTATATGACCTGATCACATTGCAAAGACTTCCATAATAGGCGACAGAGGAAGATTACATGATAGGGAATCCTAACAGGTCCTTACACTGCCAGAACTAGTGTTTGGCTATAAGGTCCTTTATGGCTGTCACATAAATGTGACACATCATACAGTGCGGCCTGGCCGCCACCACAAGTGGCGTGTGGCTGGGTCTGCATGCAGTGGTTGGAGAAAGAGCCCCAAAGAGGGTGGATCAAGGCTGGGAAGGGTTGTATCGGCGGCAGTAGCACTGCTAATATCCTATTCCCCTTCCTAGCCTCAATCTACCTTCCTGGGTCCATTCAGACTTGCGCCAGTTATAAAGCTGGGGCAGGTCCAAGTAGACCCAGCGGCATGGTGAGGGCTCACCCCTGGGAAAGACCTCTAGGTCATACCTGGAGAAGACCTTTCCTCTAGGTCTGTACCTGGAGAAGACCTCTAAGGCCTGAAACTCCTCCATGTGATGCAGCACATGCCCCGTTGGTGTGGCTGCATCGGTGCATGGGAAGTTAGGTAGGCTTGGGCTGCAAGTTTCCTTAAGTGTAGAATATTTCCCATGATTTTCTCTATGTGCAAAGCTCTTTGCCTACTTACAAAATCTTGCTGAATATCCGTGAAATCTTTTCCATATTTTTCAAGGGCCTCCTCAAAGAGATTTGCCTCAGAAGCAGACCATTCCTCCATCTCATCCCTGCACAAGACAGGTCCACCCTGTGGCACAAGGGCAGAGATTGCTTTGGAAATGTCATAGACATTTTTGTGTAAAGTATCCATGGCGTGGAACTACATAGGAGAAACAAATCGAAAATAGTAAACTAAAGTATTCAAGATACAAAAGACACAAGTAAAAGTAAAATAGCTATGACATACATTAGATGCCTGATACAAATCCTAAGTGCTCTGGTACAGCAGTTCTCAAAGTTCTCCCCACGAGTAGAGGAAGCTGTGAGTCCTTACTGGGGTGGGCCGATGGCAGCGCTCCTAGGATTGCGCAGCAGGGAAAAAAAGTGTGTTTTTTTCCACTTACCGGGGTTTTTCACTGAACACCGGAAGTTGCTCCCAAATGCAATTGGAAGCTCTTCTGAGGAGGGGCCGTAGAAGGGGCCATAGGCCGTAGAAGGGGCCAACCCCCAGAGGGCCAGCACAATCCCCGGTAAGTGAAAAAAAAACTTTTTTCCATGCCGGTGGGACCCCCAAAGTGCTGTTGCCGAAGTCGCCATGCCCCTTAAGGGGGTAGCAACTGCTTCAGTTTTTTGTGAAACACACTGAGAAACACTGCTCTAGTAGAAATATTAATGTAGTGGGCCCTCGGTATCTGCGGGGGTTCCGCGGAAATTGAAATCCGCATATAGCGAAGTTGCTATTGCAGATACAGGGGCCACTGTAAAAACCTTTTAAAAAGAGAAAAAAGGGTTAAAATAGCATTTCTTACCTTTTTGCTTGCAAACTGCTCCGTTTGCAAGACTTTAGAAAGGGAAATCACACTTTGGAAGCCTCTTCCGGGTCGTGCAATTCCCCCCTCCCTTTGCCCAAGTTTGCGCAATCCGGAAGAGGCTTCCAAAGCGTGATTTCCCTTTCTAAAGTCTTGCAAACAGAGCGGTTTATTAGCAAAACAGTAAGAAATGCTATTTTTAACCCCTTTTTTCTCTTTTTAAAAGGTTTTTACAGTGGTCCCCATATCCGCGAGCATCCGCGTTGAGATAAATCAGCGGATGCTCAAATCGCAGATACAGAGGGCCCACTGTATACATTTGAAGTATTTCATCAATTAGAAACTGAACTTCCAGTAAGAGAGAAAGGGAATAATTGGAATAGTACTGCACTGTATTGGCACAGAAAACACTTTCCCCTTCCACAGTCTAATAAATAATTTTCACTTCTGAGGTTTTTGAAGTACATCAGGCACAATGATAAAAATACATTTAAATAAGCATGAAAATGAGAATGTAATTCAGAATTACACCACTATTCTAGGCTATTCACAGCTATTCTAGGCTCACATCTCCAAGTAGCTCCTAAATGTATAGCTTATGAGTCATAAACATACCATTCATGCTTTTCCCTGTGATTTTAAGTTTTGGGCAAAGAGCTCCTACACTCTGCTTGATAATAACGCAAGAGAAATTTGTGACATTGCACTGTAGCATTATTTTTCACTGAAAATGCAGCATTAGCTCTTTTTAAAAAAAATTCTTACCAGTGTGATATCCCTAGAAGCTGCTGCAGCACTCATGTGTAAGCTTGGTTGCCGAACAGAACTACTGCAATCTAGAGCACGAGCAAATGTACCAACAGAGCTTAAAAAGAAGGATAAAAATAATTTACTTTCTATGCAAGAACACACACACACAAGAGGCACTTACAAAGGAGGCAACAGGATTTTAGCAAGACTTTCTTACTCCTCTCCATAGTGTGTTTTCATAACAACTGGGTGCACATCATTCACTTGTACAATCCCAAAAATGCTTTTGTCAGATTCAAATTATCATTGTACACTTTCTCTTGCTTATAGCAGGGTATAAACACATCAAAGACAACTCTAAATGTTGATGGTATAGGGAACTCACTGCCAAGCTTCTTCAACTGTGACAATCATTCAATTTCAAGCTCATCAAAATTCATCTAATAAACATGGAGGAAAACAAACTATGCATATGAGATTATCCAAGAGAAACAACTCCTTTTCCTATGATAGTAAAGTAAAAGGGTCACCTTTATCAAGGGTCAACTCATCAAGCAGAACATGTTTCAATTAAAAGTGGTTTACAAGTGTCAGAAAAAAACAACTTGCCATTCAGGTGAGTAGCACATGGAATCCAAGAAAGCTGATTGCAAATTCTCAACCAAATATTGTTTTGGGCAAAATTTCAGGCACCACAAGGTTACAGTCCAATCCTATGGACTAGTGCCTGTGTCGCTGCAATGTCTCTCATATCCTAAGCCAGCGCCTCCCTGGGACTCTGCAGCAAACACACAGGGTCACCATGGGGAGCTTGCCGCCTAGGCCTTTGTTCAGAGTCGGCAGCTTGGAACCACTTCGTGTTTTCGCTGCTTGGCAGCGAGAACACGAAGCAACTCTGCAGACTGCTGAGCACAGGCTCGCGTCTCGGTGGGCAAAGCATCGTGTCCGCGGTTTTTTAACCTGAAAGACTCACCTGCCCGCCCTGAGCTTCTGTGGGTGGTCTCGCAACCCGGACGTAATTGGTGGTGACATGATGACATCATCATGTTATCACCAATTACTTCTGGGTGCTGAGCTCTGTGTCCTTGGCACGAAGGGTGCCATGCCCACGGTAAGTTTGGGTACCGCTGTCCTAAGCCCGTTCAGCACAAAGGCAGAGGGGGAAACATAAACCCAAACAACTCCATGATACCAGCACTCCCAATAATTCCACAAGCACCTATGGAAACCATGACAACACCCATCAATCAAAGGCTATGAAAAATGCCCTTAATATGCAAGGGAGGCAGTAGCTTCGAACTATGCTGGACAACGGAGCCAAGCTGCGTTACTTCTCGGGAGGGAGACAGGAGGCAGGGCAGTGGGCGAGAAGCAGCCCAAAACAATCAGCTGACCATCCTGTCTTCAGTGGTTTGGTAACAGGGAGAGAGGGAAGGAAAAGCCAGAAAAGGGATTGTGCGGTGTTATCATCCTGAGTGCCTGCTGGCTTCTTGAATTGAGGCTGGAATAGGGGTGATTTGTTGCAGCACCAGCAGGTTAATTATCTACACACTCTGCAAGGAAAGATATAAATGGTAGAATAAAGAACAAAGAACATGAGGCTCTCACTGAAAGTTTATATAGACTTTTGCCCCATAGAATCCTATAGGAGTCATAGGTGGGATGACCTTCGGCTCCAATAAGTGTATCGAGCAACTCCTGAAAGAAAATAGTTTAAAAAAAGGGCTTCCTCCAATTTTTCTGGAATTTTTTTGTGGAAATTAGACAGGTGAAACTATGTTTTAAAACAATTTTCAGAGTTCTAGGGTCACCCCACTGACCCCCCACCCAGAAGAGCAAAGATCACTGTTTTTAGGGAAAATGAGGTGCAGGAATTGGTTGCAGGGTACCCCCTCCTCACTGAAATTAGAAATGAAACTTTGGCTTTTTTTTTTCATGGCCAGGGCCCTGGCTTTTGAATCCACTTTGTTTTGAGTACCTCAGGTGCAAGTGATCAGCTGTACACAGCTGTAAGCAGGAGCAACACCAGGTGTTGCTCAAAGCACTCATTGGAGTGCATGGTTAACAGAGTAGACCTAATGCAGTCATTTTCATCATATTGCTAAAGCTGCAGCACTTACAGGGTTTGAAGGGTCATAAAAACAAAACTCTTGTACTCAGGAACTTGTAACTTGGGGTGCACTGTGCTGAAACATGGCCCTACACAACCCTAAAGCACAGAAGCTGTGTGCACAACACAACTATGATTTTTGAGCATTTTTGTGCTGAACTCACAACTAAAGCTGCAGTATTTCAAGGATTTGAAGGGTCATAAAAAAACCCTGGCAGGAAGGGACTAGCAACTTGGGGTACACTGTGCTGAGACATACCCCTACAGACCCCTAAAGCATAGAAGCTGTGTGCACAACACAACTATGTGTTTGTTTGAGATCTTGTGTTGTCAGGTCTATGCTTTACATAGGAATGAATGGACACATTTGTTATGCCTTAAACCCCAATGAGTGGTGAATGCAACGCCTCTGCTACAGGTATCTGGAACACCTGGGAATTTTTTTTGCAGGTGGTTATATCTCTTTGGGGGTCCCTTAAACATGTTGAACACAGTGACATTTGTGAATTCTGGGAAAATCTGACCTTGGGGCCAAATGGGTGGAGATCCTCTACTGTTAGCCAGGGACCTCTGATGGGTTCTGCATTTGTCCTGCCACACAATTGAGTGTGCAGTAGCTGGTTAGATGGCAGTTGAATCATTTCCTAAATTAGGCTTTATCCTGAGGACGTTTGGAGCTTTGAAACCTGCTGCAGAGTGCCATGGAATCCTTTCGGAAAACAATGCAATGCCAATTAGCAGGCATCAACTAAATTACAATTAGTAATGGGGAGCCATGGCCAATGATCACCAATGGTCAAGGGAGCTGCAGGTCAAAAATGTTTGAGAAACAGTGACCTAGGGGTTCAGAGACCAGATTTTTTTGCGCTACAGAGAGTGACAAAGTTTGTAAGAGTGACCAGCAGGCTCCTTACAATTTATGTTGTAAGGCGCGCGTGCACACACACACACACACACACACGCTGCTTGTTTTCCCTTCTCTTGTCGTGTTCTTATTTGAACTGTGGCTCGGTAAACAACTTCAGTCCTAAAGAGTTGCAACCCAGCCTTTCCTGTGCGTTCACCCCTTTGATATGGAGCTATCCCGGGGGGGGGGGGGGGAAAGAGTAGCGGCCACATACCCATGGCAGGAACAAAAGGGGAGGTGGAGGTAGGTATGGAACCAAATTGGCCAGTTCACAGGGCTGCTCTCTAACCACTCAGCCACAGCAGGAGACAGACAGAGGGCACCTTTTAGGACATTTAGCATTCTGCAGTACATGTGGACCAATCAGAGGGAGAACTGCATGGGCCAATCATTGGAACTGCATGCAACACAGTATCCCTACTTCAGCAGTCCGGATGTTTAGCCATACATGCACACCATGCCCTTTGTATCATTGCTGGCACCTGCTGCACAGTAGCCCTAGCATAACTGTTATTATGCTGCTCTCCCTCTCCTCCCCAAATATCTGCTTTATACATCATAGCAGCAACAGAAGCAAACAGGTGGATTGTAACCAATGAGGGCTTCCGTTCCCACTAGAGCCCAATAAGTCTGAGAGTGAGGACGCTGAAGCCTCTGAGCTCTCATAGCAGAGAGGCCCCTTCTTCCACCCCTGCAGAGTCATACCTTGAGGCCAGCTTAAGTAACAAACAACTAATGGCTCAATTCTATCTAACTTTTAGACTGGTGGAGCATTGCTCCACCGGTCTAGGGTGTCGCAAATGTGCTAGAAGGCATGTTTGCGGCACCCAGCAAGTAGGTAGCGCTGGTGCTGCACTACTCACCATAGATCCCACAGAGCGCTTGCTGAGGAAGGTAAGTTCCCTGCTGGGAAGCGGGTGGGAAGACAGAACGAGGCATTCCTGGAGGGGGGATTTGTTGGCTGGGTCCAGGAAGGGGGAGGGAGCGGTGGTGGCTCTGTCAGAATCCTATTTCCCTTCCTGGGCCTGGCCGCCGTTACACAGCCCTCTTGAATGTGTGCGAACAAAATAGCTGGCGTTCATTCGAGTTTATTTTTTATTTATTTTTCACATTTTTATACCGCCCTTCCTCCAAGGAGCTCAGAGTGGTGAACATATTTCCTCCCCTCCTTTTTGTCCTCACAACAACCCTGTGAGGTAGGTGCGGCTGAGAGATAGTGACTGGCCCAAGGTCACCCAGGCAGCTTCGTGGCTGAGTGGGGATTTGAACCTGGATCTTCCAGGTCTAAGTCCGACTCCCAAACCACTACACCATCCTGGCTGAGTTGACCCATCGGGGTGGCTGGGGCTCTACATGGAGCATCAGGGCGGCTGGGACTCTACTCGGGTCTCTACTCGGAGCTACTTCCCCCGAGGAGTGCTCCAGCTGCGCCGGTGCTGGGTCCTATCTAGATAGGATGCAGTGCAGGCTTGACGCCCGTGCTGCAGCCTAGCTAGACAGGATTGGGCTGTAAGATGGGGAGCAGGGATTCCTATCTGCTAACAAAATAAAAGCAGGTGTGATCAGGTCAAAGTTTTTATTGAATTGAATCAAATGACAGAACAGCATCTGAAACACACAAGTGAGGTTGTCAATTATCTCATCCCAGCAGGACTCTTCTCCATCTACAAGTTATCCAACAGACAGCAAATTAGCAGGTGTCAGTGAGGTCAGACGACATCAGTTAGTCCACTAAATGTCATGGAGTTTGCAAAGCTACAGAGGCCTGTCAATAACAAGAAGGTCAAGCAACCCATAGAGGAAATGCTGGGATCACACTGGTCACTGCTGCCAGGCATTCTATGGGTTTTCCTTGTGGTCTGCATGAGTGGGCATGTGGAGTGACTGTGTCCTCTTCCCCTGTTGGAAAGCTACCTGTGGAAAGAAAAGAGAACACAGAATACATAGCAGGACACAGACAGCAGCATCAACAACCCATGGTCTCTGGATCAAGATGCGTTCTCAGTGTTTGTGACAGAGTTATGACACCTGGGTGTACATGCACTACTACTCCCCCCATTTGGGGTGAAAGCATTGCACCTGAAGCATTACATTCCCCTCCCCTGTGGGGAAGTTGCATGGTAGAACTCTACAGGTACTGACCAGATGGATGTTTGGCCACTGGTGATGGATGGAGTAAGTGGCATTCACCAAAAGAGAGCAGACACTCACTGCTATTAGATGCTGCAAAAGGAAGGGATGGCTAGGAAGCTCAGCGTATGGCACAGCGGCGTTCGGCAAAATTGAAAGTGGGGGGGTAGAGACATGAGACAGATACATGGCATCAACACATGAGATACCATTCCCTCTCATAATTACCTGTGTGGAGTACATTGTTCTTGGAGTGCATTGTTCTTCTTCCCCCTATTTGGGTGGTATAGTGGAGGTTCCACTTGGGCACTTGTGTGTGGAGTCCTCCTGAGGCAGAGCACCTGCAATAAGCATTCTGAGAAGACAAGTGTTAAGAAAGTAAGGTAAAGGTAAAGGTGTCCCTTGACATTTAAGTCCAGTCGTCTCCGACTCTAGGGTGTGGTGCTCATCCCCGTTTCAAAGCCGAAGAGTCAGCGCTGTCCGAAGACGCTTCCGTGGTCATGTGGCCAGCATGATAATACGGAACACTGTTTACCTTCTCGCAAGCGGTACCTATTTATCTACTTGCATTAACATGCTTTCGAACTGCTAGGTTGACAGGAGCTGGGCCACATGACGAGAGCTCACCCTGTCGCGCGGATTCGAACTGCCGACCTTTCGATCGACAGCTCATGGTTCAGTGGTTTAACCCACTGCGGCCCCAAGAAAGTAACCTGTAGTGAATGTTACTTAAGAAAGTACCTTGTAGTGTATGTTTGTGGCTGTTTGTGTAAAGTTCTCCCTTGGTGTACAAAGTACCCTTTTTCCACAGTTCCCATCACCAAAGTTGCCAGGCGTGTGCTCCAAGTGTGCACAACATGAGGCAAAAGACTTCATAGGTCACATATCACACATAATACCATATTGTTCCGAGTATAGGACACTCCTGATTATAAGCCACACCCTTAAAGTTTGGTGCTATTTTTTTAAAAATACATTTTTAACTTTTTAAACTTAAATATACACATTAGTAGAACAGTACAGCTTTAGTACAGTTAAAGGCATAGGCACCCTGTCCCTTATTGAATCTGGGCACTCTAGTATTAGTAGCCTTCCCAGATCCAAAGGGGGACAGAGTGCCTACCTTTAACCTTTGGAATTTGGGCAGGTGCAGCTTGTTGCACCCTTCCATGATGATGAGCTGCACCTGCCCAAATGTCAATGGTTAACAGCACAATCCTATGCATGTCTACTCAGAAGTACATAAGAACATAAGAAGAGCCCTGCTGGATCAGGCCAAAGGCCCATCTAGTCCAGCTTCCTGTATCACACAGTGGCCCCACCAGATGCCTCAGGGAGCACAAGAAAACAAGATACTTGTATCCTATCGCCACTCCCTTGCACCTGGCACAAACCTATTCCTACAACCAGGAGGTTGCTTATCCCCATCATGGCTTGTAAGCTGTGATGGACTTTTCCTCCATAAATCTGTCCAATCCCCTTTTAAAGGCATCTAGGCCAGGTGCCATCACCACATCCTGTGGCAAAGAGTTCCACAAACCAATTACACGCTGGGTAAAGAAATATTTTCTTTTGTCTGTTTTAATACTCCCTCCACTCAATTTGAGTGGATGTCCCCTAGTTCTAGTGTTGTGTGAGAGGGAAAAGAACTTCTCTCTATCCACTCTCTCCATCCCATGCATAATTTTATATGTCTCAATCATGTCCCCCCTCAACCGCCTTTTTTCTAGACTGAAGAGCCCCAAACGCTGTAGCCTTTCCTCATAAGGGAGGTGCTCCAGCCCACGAATCATTCTGGTAGCTCTTTTCTGCACCTTTTCCAGTTCTACTATATCCTTTTTGAGATGCAGCGACCAGAACTGGACGCAATACTCCAGATGCGGCCTTACCATCGATTTGTACAATGGCATAATAATATTGGCCATTTTATTCTCAATCCTTTTTTAATGATCCCAAGCATGGAATTGGCCTTCTTCACAGCCGTCGCACACTGGGTCGACTCTTTCTTCGACCTGTCCACCAGTACCCCAAGATCTCTCTCCTGATCCGTCACAGACAGCTCAGAGAACCCATGTGTGTGAAGTATGTGAAGTTTTGATTTCTTGCCCCAATGTGCATCACTTTACACTTACTTACATTGAAGCACATCTGCCATTTTGCTGCCCATTCTCCCAGTTTGGAGAGATCCTTCTGGAGCTCTTCACAATCCCTGCTGGTCTTCACCACCCAGAAAAGTTTAGTGTTGTCCGCAAACGTGGCCACCTCGCTGCTTATCCCAACTCCAGGTCATTTATGAACAAGTTGAAAAGCACCGGTCCCAAGACCGATCCTTAGGGCACACCGCTTTTCACCTCTCGCCATTGTGAAAATTGCCCATTGACTACCACTCGCTGTTTCCTGGTCTTCAACCAGTTCCTAATCCACAAGAGGACCTGACCTGCCCTCTTATTCCCTGATTGTGGAGTTTTCTCAGGAGCCTTTGATGAGGGACCGTGTCAAACACCTTCTGAAAATCCAGGTATATAATATCCACGGGTTCTCCCGCATCCACATGCCTGTTGACTTTTTCAAAGAATTCTAAAAGGTTTGTGAGGCAAGACTTACCCTTGCAGAAGCCATGCTGACTCTCCCTCAGCAAAGCTTGTTCTTCTATATGTTTTCTGATTTTATCCTTGATGAGGCTTTCCACCATTTTCTCTGGAACAGATGTTAGGCTGACTGGTCTGTAGTTTCCCAGGTCCCCTCGCCTTCCTTTTTTAAAGATTGGCGTGACATTAGCTATCCTCCAATCCTCTGGCACAGTGGCCGTTTTAAGGGACAAGTTGCATATTTTTGTCAAGATAGCAGCAACTTCATTTTTGAGTTCCTTAAGCACTCTTGGGTGAATGCCATCTGGGCCCAGTGACTTACTGATCTTTAATTTGTCAATTAAGTCTAAGATGTCTTCTCTTTTAACCTCTATTTTACTTAATTCTTTAGTCAGGAGTGGCCGTTCGGGAAGCGGTAACTGCTCGAGGTCTTCTGCCATGAAGACAGATGCAAATAACTCATTTAATTTCTCTGCAACCTCCAAGTCCCCTTTTATCACCCCTTTCCCTCCCTCACTGTCCAGCAGGCCAACCGCTTCTCTGGCAGGTTTCCTGCTTCTAACATATTTGAAGAATCTTTTATTATTCCCCTTAATGTTTCTGGCCATAGCTCCTCAAAGTCTTTCTTGGCCTCCCGTATCATCTTTTTACATTTATTTTGCCACAGTTTGTGCTCTTGTTTATTTTCCTCATTAGGGCAAGACTTGCCTTTTATAGTCTCTTTAACTGTGCTTGTTAGCCATGCCAGCACCCTCCTGGACTTAGTCGAGCCCTTGCTCCTTTGTGGGATACACTCCCGCTGGGCCTCTATTACTGTCGTTTTAAACAGCCTCCATGCACTCTGGAGAGATTGGACTCTTTTTACCTTCCCTTTCAGCTTCTTTCTAACTAGTTTCCTCATATTAGGGAAATCCGCCCTTCGGAAGGGTTTTAGTGTCAGATTTGCTTGGCACTCTCCCCCCAACATGCATGGCGAAACAGATCGCAGCATGGTCACTGTTCCCCAATGGCTCGGTAACGTTTACCTCTCTGACCAGGTCCGGAGTACCACAGAATATCAAATCCAGAGTCGCCTGTCCTCTGATTGACTTTGTGACTAGCTGCTCTAAGGCACAGTCATTTAGCATATCCAAAAATCCAGTCTCTCTTTCATAACCAGAGCTTGAATTGACCCAGTCGATATGAGGATAATTGAAGTCCCTCATGATCACAACCCTGTCTCTCACTGACATCTCTCTGATTTGTTTCCTCTTCTCGAGGTCCCCTTCAGGTTTTTGATCTGGGGTACGATAACATACCCCCATAATTACATCGCTCCTTGAGCCTGGTAATTTAACCCAGAGTGATTCTATGGTAGAGTTGGACCCCCCTTCAATCTCTACTCTGCTAGATTCTACCCCTTCTTTGACATAGATGGCCACCCCACCTCCAACACGTCCCTCTCTGTCCTTCCTATAGAGTTTGTATCCTGGGATTGCGGTATCCCACTGGTTCTCCGCATTCCACCAGGTTTTCGTTATGCCCACTATGTCAATGTTTTCCCTCGCCACCAAACATTCTAGTTCTCCCATCTTCACTCGAAGACTTCGGGCACTCGCATAAAAGCACTTGTATGTCAGGTTCCCTGAGAAGTGTTGTTTGTTTGCTTTTTCCCCCCTGCAGCCTCTCTTCCTGATGGACCAGCTGTCTTGTCCCATCCCATTTCCACTCCCAATTTCTACTCTGTCATAAAATGCTGTTCCTGAACCTCTCCACCCTCATTCCGTAGGGATGAGGAGTCCTGAACCGGATGCCCCTCGGCTCCTGTAGGCTTTCCCCCAGGGGTCAGTTTAAAAGCTGCTCTGCCACCTTCTTAATGTCCCATTGGGGCTTACTCCCAGGAAAGTGTGCATAGAATTGCAGCCTAAAGGTAGGTACTCTGTCCCCTTTTGGATATGGTAAGCCTATGCAGGAGCTCTTGCTCTCAACTTTCAAACTGCACTCTCAACTTTTAAACTGCAAGATCAATAAATATCTTAGTTTCCACAAAGTCCTGGGGCTGGAACTTAAGGGTTAATTTTTTCAAATGCTTCCAGAGGCTAGAGGCTGCTGAGAGATCATTGTAGCCATTTAGCAAGTGATTAAGAGCTGCTTGAAAACACAGTGCTTTGCAGTTTAAAAAAAGAGAAATGAGGTGGGAAGGGGGAGGAGTTCAGGGCGGATCAAGGCTGAGAAGGAGGCAGTATCGGTGGCACCAGTGCTGCTGATATCCTATTCTTCTTCGCCGCCTCAGTCTGCCTTCCCATGTCCACTCAGACTTGTGCCAACTAAAATGCTGGTGCAGGTCCGAGTAGACCCATGCAGGCGGCAGACACAACCCCAGGCAAGGGGAAAAATATTCTCTTACCTGGAGGAGATCTGCAGGATGTAGCATGTGCTCCAGTGGCATGGCTGCATTGGGTGGGGTAGGTTTTTTTTTTAGTTAGGAATGGGCTGTTCCTTTGCAATTCCAAAAGGAATTGTTCCTGATCATTTTGTTCAGTTTCCAATGGAAAACATCAACATCTTAGACAAGACATAGGTTGACAAACATTTCATCCAATGCAAATTATAGCATTTCAAAGAGGACCATCAAGCCAGCTGAGACCGAAGAAAGCACTGCTATAATAGGAAGGGGGAAACTCCTGAAAAATGTAACATTTATATTTGGGCACATCATACGGTGACCTTGCAAGATCAGTCTGGATAGGTGACTGCTTGGGAACCCTGTGTACATTGCCGAGCTCCATGACAAAAGGAAGACAAGATATAAACAAATTCTGGTGATAACATATACACAGAGTAATTGGAAACATTCATTCATAGTACAGGCAGTAACACAAATAAAATGTTCAACTCCACAGTTGTTCAGCAGATGGCCAGCAGAGCTTCCGTAGACACTGGGTATCAGCCAGCAACCAGGAGAAAACTGCATACCAGGGTGAGTAGCTTTTAACCAGTTTCTTTCTAATGTTTCTTAGAACATTAGAAGAAATGTTATCTTCACCAGAGATGGTTGCATTTTGTCCTATGCTGTCTGCACCAATATCTGAGTGCAGTATTTGTATCATCATTGTGGCATATAAAATAATTGTGGGACACCTTGGTCAACAGTGCAGAGTCCACTGTTTTATCATCAGGCGTTGATAATTCTAATCAGGCATTCTGATTAGAAGAATACAGTAATCATTTGACTAGGAGTTTCTAGTCTTCACAGTTTACCTAACAGTAACTGATCAGCATTTCTCCACCTCAGGACTTGAAGCTGTTGGACAGAATAAATATTTTTGGGAAAATGCTGCTACCAACATATTGGAAGACATACTGTACTGTATCACTATGCCCCAAGAGCACAAAAGGTACAATCAAAGCACTATGACATACTTGACAAAGGGCCCAATCCTATCCAGTGATAGGAGCACTGCTGCTGCTGCTGCTGGGCCGCTATAATAGGAAGGGGGAAACTCCTGAAAAATGTAACATTTATATTTGGGCACATCATACGGTGACCTTGCAAGATCAGTCTGGATAGGTGACTGCTTGGGAACCCTGTGTACATTGCCGAGCTCCATGACAAAAGGAAGACAAGATATAAACAAATTCTGGTGATAACATATAGGGCCGCTGCTGCAGCATCCGCTGCATCCAGCACGCCGCGTAGGGACCAGGAGGGCTGAGAGAGGTCAAAATTGAAATACTTACCTTCCCAGCTGCTGCATAGTTCCTGATGGAACTCCTCATATCCACACCAGCTGTTCTGCTGGCATAGCACTGATGAGCCTGCTAGAGTGTGTATGGCCCAGGATAGGGGTTTGGGATGCAGTGGATGCCACTGCCACCGCAATCAACTCCACCATGCCCCAAACCCCACCCCGATTCGTCCCCCACCAGAGGCTGCTCTAATCCACGCTGCCAGAGGTATGCGGCTTTCTGGCTGCTGCACCGACCAAGAAGCTGCCACAACAGTGGGGCCCTCATTGCGCCGGCATACCTGGTAGTACACCAGCACAACCCAGAGGACAGGATTGGGCCAAAAGTCATTGCATGGTTTCCAGCTCAAGCATAGAGTTAGATCATAATGCTTTCCAGTAGTAGAACTGTTGAGTTCAGAAACAATCACAGGTACATCTCCCAAAGATTGTCACTTCCAGAATTTCACACTCCAGAAACACACTCCCAACAAGGTATGTTCAAAGATTAAGTGAACTATTTGAAAGCAATCAATACTCTTTTGTGTTTCACCAGGGCAGCATGTGAAAGAAACTGGCATGAGGATTTGTTTGCCATAAGTACCAAAGTCAGCAATTATGCTATGTTGAACAACTGACTCATTCAAGCATTTCCAGTAGGTGCACTTTGGCCAATAGTAAACTGTGAACATATTTCAAGAAATAATATGCATGTTGTATATTCTGAATTGTATCTCCTGTGCTTTAATAAACTCCCCCTTAACATTTCCTGATGCATGCTGTGCAATAAGTGAAGTTCTTCCTCTCTCATAACACTAGAACCTGGGATAATCCAAGAAATGGATTGTTGGGTGATTTAGGATGTAGAAGAGGAAATACTTCTTCACACAGCACGTAATTAATATATGGAATTCGCAACTACAAGATGTGGTAAGGGACATTAAGGTAAGGATCCCCTTCATGGATCATTGCCTTGTCGTGGCGAATGGGCTTGCGTAACTCAATGAAGCCATGAGCTATGCCGTGCAGGGACACCCAAGACGGACAGGTCGTAGCAGAGAGTTCTGACTAAAACTGATCCACTGGAGAAGGAAATGGCAACCCACTCCAGTAACCTTGCCAAGAAAATCCCATGAACAGTACCAAAAGGCTAAAAGATATGACGCCGGAAGATGAGACCCTCAGGTCGGAAGGTGTCCAATATGCTACTGAGGAAGAGCGGAGGACTATTCCAAGTAGACCCAGAAAGGATGAAGCGGTTGGGCCAAAGCCAATAGGACGTCCAGCTGTGGATGTGTCTGAGGTTGAAAGGAAAATCCAATGCTGCAAAGGAGCAATACTGCTTAGGAACATGGAATGTGAAGTCTATGAATCAAGGCAAGCTGGATGTGGTCAAAAATGAGATGATAAGATTGAACATTGACATCTTGGGAATCAGCGAACTAAAATGGACGGGCATGGGCAAATTTAAGTCAGGTGACCATCATATCTACTACTGTGGGCATGAATCCCTTAGAAGAAATGGAGTAGCCCTCATAGTCAATAAAAGAGTGGGAAAGGCAGTACTGGGGTACAACCTCAAAAACGACAGAATGATTTCAGTTCGAATCCAAGGCAAACCATTCAACATTACAGTAATCCAAGTGTATGCCCCAACCACTGATGCCGAAGAAGATGAAGTTGACCGGTTCTATGAAGACCTACAACACCTTCTAGAACTAGCACCCAAAAAAGATGTCCTTTA
The DNA here is from genome assembly GCA_026170595.1 of Plestiodon gilberti rubricaudatus. Taxonomy (NCBI): domain Eukaryota; kingdom Metazoa; phylum Chordata; class Lepidosauria; order Squamata; family Scincidae; genus Plestiodon; species Plestiodon gilberti. Next base: position 102,401,210 of record JANXHW010000004.1, on the reverse strand, counting down.
CATCATAGGAGACTGGAATGCTAAAGTAGGAAATCAAGAAATAAACGGAACAACAGGCAAGTTTGGCCTTGGAGCGCAAAATGAAGCAGGGCAAAGGCTAACGGAGTTCTGTCAAGAGAACAAGCTGGTCATAGCAAACACTCTTTTCCAACAACACAAGAGGCGACTCTACACATGGACATCACCAGATGGTCAATACCGAAACCAGATAGATTATGTGCTTTGCAGCCAAAGATGGAGAAGCTCTATACAGTCAGTAAAAACAAGACCTGGAGCTGACTGTGGCTCAGATCATGAGCTTCTTATTGCAAAATTCAGACTTAAATTGAAGAATGTAGGGAACACCACTAGACCAGTCAGATATGACCTAAATCATATCCCTTATGAGTATACAGTGGAGGTGAACAATAGATTTAGGGCATTAGATCTGGTAGACAGAGTGCCTGAAGAACTATGGACGGAGGTTCGTAACATTGTACAGGAGGCAGCAACTAAAACCATCCCAAAGAAAAAGAAATGCAAGAAGTCAAAGTGGCTGTCAGATGAGGCTTTACAAATAGCTGTGGAAAGAAGGAATGCGAAAAGCAAGGGTGAAAGGGAAAGATATAAACAACTGAATGCAGATTTCCAGAGAATAGCAAGGAGAGATAAGAAGACCTTCTTAAATGAACAATGCAAAGAAATCGCGGAAAACAACAGAATGGGGAGGACTAGAGATCTCTTCAAGAAAATTGGAGATATCAAGGGAACGTTTTGTGCAAAGATGGGCATGATAAAGGACAAAAAAGGCAGGGACCTGACAGAAGCAGAAGAGATTAAGAAGAGATGGCAAGAATACACAGAAGAACTATACAAGAAAGATCTTAATGTTCCTGATGAACATGCTGGTGTGGTCACTGACCCAGAGCCGGACATCCTAGAGAGTGAAGTCAAGTGGGCTTTAGGTAGCATTACTAACAACAAAGCTAGCGGAGATGATAATATCCCAGCTGAGCTACTTAAAATCCTAAATAATAATGCTGTGAAAGTGCTGCACTCAATATGCCAACAAATTTGGAAAACTCAGCAGTGGCCAAAGGATTGGAAAAGGTCAGTTTACGTTCCAATTCCAAAGAAGGGCAATGCCAAAGTGTGTTCAAACTATCGCACAATTGCACTCATTTCACATGCTAGCAAGGTTATGCTCAAAATCCTACAAGCTAGGCTTCAGCAGTACGTGGACCGAGAACTACCGGACGTACAAGCTGGGTTTCGAAGAGGCAGAGGAACTAGAGATCAAATTGCCAACATGCGCTGGATCATGGAGAAAGCACGAGAGTTCCAAAAAAAACACCTACTTCTGCTTCATTGACTACGCAAAAGCCTTTGATTGTGTGGATCACAACAAACTGTGGCAAATTCTTAAAGAGATGGGGGTACCAGACCACCTTACCTGTCTCCTGAGAAACCTATATGCAGGTCAAGAAGCAACAGTTCGAACCGGCCATGGAACAACTGATTGGTTCAAAATTGGGAAGGGAGTACGGCAAGGCTGTATATTATCACCCTGCTTATTTAACTTATATGCAGAGTACATTATGAGAAATGCAGGGCTGAATGAATCGCAAGCCGGAATCAAGATTGGAGAAACATCAACAACCTCAGATATGCAGACGATACCACCCTAATGGCAGAAAGTGAAGAAGAACTAAAGAGCCTCTTGATGAGAGTGAAAGAGGAGAGTGCAAAAGTTGGCTTGAAACTCAACATTAATAAAACTAAGATCATGGCATCTGGGCCCATCAATTCCTGGCAAATAGAAGGGGCAGAAATGGAAGCAGTAACAGATTTTACTTTTTTGGGTTCTTTCCAATGGCTCAAGACAGTCATTTGGAAATTGAACTCAATCAAGAGGCCAACAGGTGGCATATTCTGCTGAGAAGATCAGCAGGGACAGCAATGATGTGTCAACCTGTTCTTGATAGGGTTGCACTTCCCCCTAAATTATAAAAGGTACACAACTTGTGAGTTTTCTTGAACTTGGCCTTGATCCTGGATGCCTAGATGTTGGCTAGGCAAGGTGCTTTTGTCCAGCTTATACTGGTGTGCTAGCTGTGCCAATTTCTGTTTCAGACAGACCTTGTCACAGTTATCTATACCTGCATTACCTTGTGTATATACCGGGTATTCGTCCGAGGATGGACTTGCCTACCCCCACAGAGGCCAGCCACCACAGTCACAGTCTAAGCCACGTGTGCCTGACCTGACGGCGTGATCAACAGAGGGAATGAGAGCTGCGCTGGACCTACCCATGCCACCTCCAAATGAGCTGGAAGTTGCTGTGAATGCTGCAGTCAATGGAACATCACATCTGGGTGCTGTGGGGAGTGTGGGCAGGATGAGGAGGAGCCAAACGAGCAGATGTGGGCAGGATGAGGAGGAGCCAAACGAGCAGATGTGACATGCGAGAGGGTGTTCACCAGCCAAGTATGAAGAGGAGAGTGCCATAGGCTAGGCATGGAATGTTCACTCCAGGAGCTTGTTCAGAGGATCGGGGAGCCCAAGGACGCAGGCCAGTCCAACCACAAGGAGGATGACAATGATGGATCCCACACCCCCTCCCCTCTCTAACTCTGAGACACCGCAGCCTTGCACAGAAGACTTCTCCCCATCCACCACATGGCCCGAAGATCTCACCCCTTCCCATCTAGGTACCAGTGACAACCCTCAGATCCCCCCTCCTTTCCCTCCCACTGCACATTACCACGATATTATTGCAATGCGATCTAAATGAAGCTGCCCATGAACACCCTCCAGAAACTTCAGCTGGTGCAAAGCACAGCTGCCTGGGTACTGATGGATGCCCTCTTACACAGCCATGTGACACAGTTGCATTTGATACCAGTGTGTTTCCAGGTATGATTCAAAGTACTGGATATCACCTTTAAAGTCTGACACCAAATGCCTCCCTGTGCAAGTCTGCCTGTCCTATAAGATTTTTCAGGGGACCCTCTTGCAAGTTCCACCTCTTTCCGAGGTGTGGTTGGTGGTGACATGCGAGAGGGTATTCTCTATGGTGGCACTGCCTTATGGAATTCCCTGGCCTGTGAGGTGATGCAATCCTCTCTCACTGCCCATTTTAAAGTTTTTGGTGAAGACATACCTTTTTTGGCAGGCTTTTTATGGTCTACTATGATGCTGCCTGGTATTGTATGTTGGCTGTCTCTTGCTATTTTGCAGGGGGCTGCCACTGTTTGTTTTAATATGGATTTTTATGATTTTAAAATTTCCCCTCTCTCCTTCTGCATACACTTTGCCCCTCCTATAAATTATTACAAATTTCTGCTTGTGTTTCTGCATACAGGTATATACACTTTTATACACAAATTGTTCGTTAGTCATAATGCAAAACGATTTCTAAATACATATTTGGTTTTAGAGAAAAGCTGCAACCCCATTTTAGGAACATGGAATGGGACCATAGTTATAGATGCCCAGACAAGATTATTGTAAAGTGCTCTAAGTGTGGCTGCCTTTGAGTATTTTTTCAGAACGTCAGCTGGTCCAAAATACAGCAGCAAGGCTGTTAACTGGCACAGGTTATAGACTGCACATCCAATTAGAGCTTAATGAGCTGCACTGGTGAACCATTTGTTTCTGGGCACAACTTCAAGCCATAATCAACCTAGATCTAAACTACTTGAAATACTGCCTGCTCTCAGAAGAACCTACCCACTGATTAAGAACCTCTTCTGAAAGCTTGTTCAGAGTACTCCCATGTTCTGAGATTCAATGGGTGGCAAAGCACTGCAAGGCTTTTTTAGTTGTTCCATCTCGCTTTTGAACTTCCCTTCCGTGAGCAATTCATTCGGCATCAATCTTGCTGGGTTTAGGGGATCAGAAGCATTTTTATTTTAACTTTCTATTTTTGCTTTTATTGCTGGCTGCAAACTGAGTTTGTAGTACTTTCTTGTTTTAATGTATGTGATTTCAATATATCTATTGTTTTAATAATGCTGTTCACCACCTCAAAAGAGCCTCAATTATTAGGCAAAATAAAAAAAATATTTAAAATAAACACTTTAATTAGGTCAAACAATTACCATTGTTAACTACCTAGATAATTTTTTCTTGTTGGAAAGTTGGTATATAAATTATTAACATAAGTTACCATACTCTAAGGCAAGCAAGTGGAGCAGCAAATAAAATTGGTTGTTTGACAAAGAGCAAACATCTGACTGGAGAAAATGGTCTTATTAGGAAATGTCATCAAATAACGAGACAAATCAGCATATCTTTCTTCTTACCGTGCCACTACAAGGAATTGGTCTATTTGTTTGTCTATTAGGGGATTAAAAGCTTCCCAGACTTTTGTTTCAAGTTTTGATTGGTCTCTGCCATCATCCTCACCTAGAAAAATGCAAATCAAAAAATATATTTACTATAGCATATGGCCCAAAAAGCCACCCTGGTTTGGGGTTGTCTCCCCACATTGTTTGGAAAAATACACAAAAGCTTTTATGTTCATTGTTGAAATACACTACTGTTTTGCCTATCTAGCAGTGATAAGAAGGCATACTCCTTCACTCTACAGAAACACAAGAAAGTGCAATGCCCAACCATGTGGCACTGTAGGATCACCCTGTACATCAGAGACCCTTCTTTCAAAGAACCCAATTACAAAGAACTCAAAAACTATGAAAACCATGCCATGGTTCACAAATATCAACATGGCCAAGCTTCTATTTGCCTTCACTGACAACCCCATGTCCGCCCTCCAAGTTATTTATTATTATTAATATAATGTGCAGAGGGCTTTGGACAGAGGCAGGATGTTATTTATCTGTATATAGCATAAATGAGAGAAGAAAAAACAGGAAGTTACACTCCTCCTGTTGGTTTTTCCCCTTCCACAAACTACTGCTTGAAGTGAGCAGAACGTCCACCTGACTTGCAAAGCCCCCTTGCTCACACAGTGGGCTTGGAAAAAAGGCCAATGTTTGTGCAGTTGTTTGAATAAGAAACTTCACTCACTCTCACTTGCCCAGAAGTCTGGGGGAGACTACAGAGAGTATTCCTCATCAGTGACACTCATGGCCTAGTAACCTGGCAGGTGAAATTGCAAACGTCTGAAACTAAGCTAGAAGAGGGTCATCATTTATCAGAGTGGCAACCACTAAGCAGAACATGTATATACTATCCCTTAGCACAATGTTTCCCAAACTTTTTTGACCCGCAGCTCCCTTGACCATTGGCAACCCTTGGCCACGACTCCCCATTACATTATACTGATGCCTGCCAATTGGCATTGCACTGTATTCCGAGAGGATTCCGTGGCACTCTGCGGCTCCCTTGGCTGGTATAAGCGGCTCCCCTGGGAGGTATCCGCGGCTCCCCTGGGAGCCACGCCTCCCACTGCCTTAGCAAGTACTCTGAATGGATAGTATGTAGCTAGAATAACCTGGTGCTCAAAACAATTTTTAGATTCTCATCCCTGGACAAAAGTTCATCACTCTGCCTCCTGTGACAGTAATTACATGACTCTGAACAGAACAATCAGTTAGGCATAAGAAAAGCGTACAAGCATTCAGGACTCTCTGGGAGCTTATTGATGACACAATCTACTCACTGTTAGAAGATTAACTGCCCAATCCTATCTGCCACTATTACCGAAGATGCAGCCGCACTGCCGGAGCATGCATTGCATCCAATGGTAAGGGGGCGCTCAGAAGGCCTGCCAGAGGTAAGTATACATATTTTCTAATTACCTCTGCATATTACCTCATCCTCATCAGACCCACGCTAGCTATATAGCTGGAGTAAATCTGAGAAGAGAAAAGGGGTGGGTTGGGTTGGTGCCACCAGGATCCGTGCCACCAGGATCCATCCCCACCCTCCCCTTCCCTACTCTCCCCTCCTCACTCCAGAACTCCCCCTGCCCTCCCCTTCCCTGCCTATGATTACCCCCCCCCCAAATTACCTAGATTGGTGGAGCCTCCAGAAATCACTGCCACATGCACAGCAGCAACCCAGAAGAGCGCAACAGTGGCTGGCCTAGCTTTCGTATCACCTAAAGGGCCTTGCACTGCCAGAACATGAGTTCTAGCAGCACAAGGCCTAGATAGGATTGGGCCCCAAGACTGAATTCTAGATATGCTTTTGGATTCCAGCTTGATTCTGGATATACAAGTGACAACTGTGGCCAGAGGTCTGTGGCCTTATCAAGAGGGATGAGATTTGGTGACTTCATCCAGGCTTTTGACTTTCTGCCCCCCACCCCCAGCATGTTAACTTGGTTATTCCAAAATTCGGCTCCTTCCTTATAATCTGACCCGTACTCCGAGGTCATCAGGGGGGGCCCTGTTAACCGTGCCGCCATTGACGGAGGTGAGGGGGCTGGCGGTGCGGAATAGGGCTCTCTCGGCAGTGGCGCCCCAATTATGAAATTCCCTCCCCTTGGAATTAAGAACGGCTCCCTCTTTAGAGACCTTTCAGCGGGGCCTTAAGACATTTTTATTTAGGGTAGCATTCGATGTCTGACATGGTGGGCTGGCTTTTTAACAAATGGCTTCTTAACAAATGGCTTTTAACAAGTAAATATAGGTTGACCCACTGGGTTTGTTTGTTTTTAGTTGTTTTTATTGTTTTTAATTATTTGTTTTAATTTGTTTTTAATGGATATGTATTTTGATGTTTTGTAAGCCGCCTTGAGTGCCCTCGCTGGGAGAAAGGCGGGATATAAATTCTTTAAATAAATAAATAAATAAATAAATAAATAAATAAATAAATAAATAAAATTAAATAAAATTCTGGCAAAAAAATAAAGTTGTGGTGAAAGGACCATTTTGTCATGTAAGCAATTGTACACATTAGAACAACAATCATTATGCAATAGTAGAGTTGTCACTACTTAGAATAACATATTCAATATTATAATTGAATTAAAATTATTGCAATATAGAAAAAGGAGGTTACTTTTATATATATCTGAAGCTAATTTGGGCATACTGTATATGCACACAAGGTTTTATTTAACTAGGCCTTACTGCAGGGGATAGCTTGCTTTCGAGTCTATAGTTATTCTAACTGCTAAGACTGCCCACTATTACTGGTGCTTTGAAGGAAGTTAATTAGAACATTATTACATGCTAATTCACATCCCAAATATCTGCACATAGGGCTCAATCCTATCCAATTTTCCAGCGCCTATGTAGCCATAATGTAGCACCAAGGTAAGGGATCCCTTACCTTGAGGAGGCCTCCATGACTGTGTGCACCACAGGATGCAGTGTGCACCCAATTGGCATGGCTGCATCAGTGCTGGAAAGTTGGATAGGATTGGGCCCTTCGTGTGGTAACTGTTACTCATTAGTTTTATTTTGAAGCTGTAACAAAAAATATGTAACACATCAGCATTCCCTTCTTCACAATGTCAGCACCTGTCTGATGGTTTTTGGAAGATTCTTTTACAAAAAGTTTTGAATTTGTACAAAAATTCATTTGCATAAGATACTATTAGAACATACTGTAGAAATATTCATTTAGAGATGTACTGAGTATCCAAAACTATGCATATTTTCACTGGTCCACTGAGTTCTCTTCATTAAGAGTATGTTCCCATAACAACTTCTTCTGTATTTAGAATCCATAGGTATTAAAACCCTCAAAAATTAGATAATTTGATAGTCGATAACAGAACTTTGAACTTTATTAGTCAACATATTGTAACAATCTGAACTCTATTGTCAAAGCATATGTCCTTTGTATAATGGTAATAAACTTCCATTATCTTTAATAAAGATAACAGTTTTTGATGAAACCGATGTTTCTTGACAAAAAAGTGCAATTTTTCCTAAGGAATCTTTTCTCCAAACCATGAGAACCTGTTTGGATGTTATTTCCCACCCCTAAAACATTTGGCCCAATCCTAATAGGACCTCGTGCTGCCAGATCGAGAGTTCCAGTAGCCTAAAGTCCTTTACGCTTGTTGCAAAGCACGGCACACCCTTCCACACAGCTTGGCCGCCGACACACACAGTGAGCAGCTGGGTCCACACACCAGCAGTCTGTCCACGTCCCCCAGTGTCAGTAAGTCAGCATGGGGGCAGAGAGGGGGAGGAACGGGGCAGAGAGGAGGGTGGATCGAGGCTGGGAAGAGGGGGGCAGTGGTACCGCTGACAAACGTCCCCTTCTCCTGAGGTGTTCCCAGGCTGCACCGACGTGGCCCGGGAAGGGTGTTGGATACTGCAGCCGGCCCTTTAAGCCAGCCATGTATCTTTTTACAGGATCAGGCTGCCCATAGTATTTTAAAGCATGTAAAGGCCTTTTTCCTCCTTTTTTGAAGAGCCTTTTGTTTACCTCCATGTACTGATTTTTTTTTATTTTTAAAGTAGGTGTAAAGGTGAAATTTGAATTAAATATGACGTGTTTCTTTTACTGGAATTATTTTTAAAATGCTGAAAGTGGCTGTGAATTATTCAAGAGAAGCACAAAATAAACAATATTATAAATAGAAAAAAAATCAGGTCTAAGTACTATTACAGAAGCCATGAATGTCTGGATAGCACAAAATGACTAGTCAGCGTAACCAAGGAATAGATACAGAAGTCAAAAAAGCATTCTGCAGTTCACCAGATAGTCCATAGGCGACATATTCTTCTTAAGCCTTAGAGTCCAACAGTTACTTTAAAACCTTTCCTCAATAAGATATGAATTCTCAACAATTTATGCATAAGTGAAAAATCAAGTTACCTTCTTTCATTAAGTCTGTAATATCAGCCTGGTACCTGTTCCCAACTCTGATTTCTCCTTTATCAGCCAAAAGAGTCTTCTGCTGTGGATCGTACACTAGTGAATAAAAAAAGAAGTCCTAGGAACAAGCAGCAAAATAGCATTTTTAGTATTCCTGATAAGGTGCAGCCTCTTCTAACTCTTATTTTCAAAATAAAAATAAGAACAAAAACCAGGACCAAATGTTTCTTATGTCTACTGTTCAAAAAAAAAAAAAGTAAAAATGACCTGTACTTTAGAATACAGATGTTATAGCAGCTACAGTAATGATTTATTGAAAGTATAATTATAATGCAACATTATAATGACTACCGAGAAGCCAATGAAATAATTTTCATCAACAAGACACCTAATGATTAGTCTTCCCACTTCCTAGGAAGCTGTATGATCTCCCTATATTCCACATCAAAGTGACATAAAGGCCAGGAACATATCTATCTACAGTATCTGGAGTGGAATAAGGTGTGACGTTTTCACTCAAAGTGCATGTGCTTTTGTCTCCCAAATGAAAATACCTAAGCACTGCATGTCAGAAAAAAAATGCCACATCTTTGTGGTTTGAGGTGTGCTGGCTGCTCAGCTCTAAAGGCTGATCTACATCAACTCCGTTTGCATTTAGAGGCTCGCAAGCGTAGGGGATAAGACGCCCCACCCCGAGACGCTGTCCTGGGCTCCACCAGTTTCTTCCACGAGTTGTCTATCCGCTTCTCCCTCCTGATTGGTTGCTTGCTGCCCCCGTGATAGGTTCACTCCACGTCCTGTCCTCACTTTCTTCTGATTGGCCAAAAACGGCCAAACATGAGCATGGTCCACAATCGATCGCAACGGAACTCGGGAGAGCACAGCTCTCCAGCGTTCCGCGGCGATCGGTTTAAAAGGAAGCCACGCTGCTCCGCACACGCCCGGGACGCGCCGGGATTCGTGTGGTGTAGATCAGCCTTTAGACCGAGGTTCCTTTCTTATGGAAAAATCAGTCACAAAGACAAGAATGCAAGCCCAATATGTTTTGGAACCTGAGACAAGGCATCAAATGCTATCCCCTATGAGATGTGCCCTCTCCCCACCCAGCTGGGGTGTGGCAGAAGCATCATGAGCATTCAACTGGGGAGTTTAAAAAAGTAAGGTACCCTGGTTGAATGCCTGACAGCCAGATCAGGGCGCACACAGCATTCATAACTGAGGAAAACACACAGGTGCTCTGATTTGAGAACACCTCTCCCCATTCCCCCAAGATGCCCTAAGGAGCAGAAAAGGTGGAACTGGTGGTGATGTGTGTCCCAGTACCTGACAGTGTCTTTTTCCCACCATAGCAGGGCTGGGTCTACAAATTAGCATCCCTTGCAGGAAAATGCTGTTACCAGCATGAGGGTGGTCCCTGAAGGATACCCTCAACAGCACAAATAAAATTTGGTCAACTTTATTTAAAGCGTTACATTGCAGAAGAAGACAAACAATTTTCCATGTTTCAGACACCAACTAATATTCTGGATTGGAGTACACAAGTCAGCTTTCAGGATATATATAATTTACATAGTGAGCTTGCAGAAAAAACTCACTCCACTCATCCCCAGCCCCATTCCACCCCTGCGCTGGGCTTACCAGCTTTGGTGGGCCTCCCGACGTCTGCTGGTGCGCACAGGAAGGCTCTGGCCTTCCCACCGGCAGCCTGTGCTGCCGCAAAGCACTTTACAGCTACTTTGCAGTAGCCTGCACCAACGGGACACATGTTCCACTGGTGCACAGTTTAGGCAGGATTGGGCCAGTCTATAGCTGTCATAGATATAGAAAAAAAAATAGCACTGTTCATGAGAAATACTCCCAATTCAACCCAGACCTCCTTGCATTTGATTAAACTCCTGCCCCTTTTGGTTTTGATACACCTTTTCGCTTTAAGGTTTTCCCCTTGCAAGAAAAACAAACTCTATGGTTCACTAGCTAGCAAAATAGATTTGTTTGTTTCCCTGAATCTTGCTGGGATAAATCAACGTTTTGTAGTCAGGAAGAATGGCAGCTAGTTATTGAAAAATGCTGGAGAACAACAATTTTGCTCAAAGATAATGGATGGAATGTATGGCAATTCCAAGAAGTCAATAATAAACCTGGATATTAGAACAAAGGATGCAAATATCAGCTTTTGGTCCTGGAAATTTAGGTAATGTTGCTGACAAATGTTTTTCATTTTGTCTAATCACGGGAAACAGTGGTAGAACATGAGATTGTGGGCCCTTGGTGGACAGGTTGGAATGAGACACCTTATTCCTGGCTCTGAGGGTAAACATGCAGGAACACCCAGGCCAAACATGCAAAAACCCATGTAAGAAGCGTTTCCCATGGAATAAGTGCATGTTTGGATGCAAAACCCATGTAGACGTCCTTATCCATGAGATGCCTGTGGGTTTTTTTTCCCCATATTTCCCACTTCTTAATCCCCGAGTTGAGAGCCTTTCATGTGGGTTTTTGAACATATGGTTGCAAAATCCATGTGTTTTTTTAATTATCCCTGAGTGGTAGGTGAGATGGCATCCTAGACTGTCCTTCTAGGGAGTCATTTGACACAGCTCCCTGTTGTTTTCAGCTTTCATGGGCAGCCATCTCCTCTCCCTCAAGGGGAATTTTCACCCCTTGCTTGGGTTTAATCAGCAGTGGTACAAACAGTAGTTAGAAAGAGGTTTTATTTGATACATCAGGTGAGATGCACATAGCAAGTACATACATCTGACCCCCAGCCAGCAGCAATCCTTTATATAACATAACTAGGAATTGTAAACTTACCCAGAGCGCAATCCACCGGAAATCGCAAATGGCGGAGCAAGCGCTCCGCCATACGAAGCCATCACAAACGTGCCGTAAAGCACGTTTGCAACGACTTTCAACTAAGGGCGTCCGGCACGGAGACCAGCCACCCCCACTCCACCGCCGGATCGTCCCCACGGCCGCCAGAGAAGGTAAGTGCAGCACCCACAGGTGCGGGGGCAGTCCGGGCAGCGAGGGAGGGGGGCCATTGGTCGAGCCGGCCCGGGGGGGGAGGGATGGCGGCCGTCATATCCCTGACCCCTTCCCAGGCCAGTGCAGCCTTTACATGGCCTCCTCGGACGTGTGCCAGCTACAGCCAGCTAGCTGTAGACCTAGAGGAACAGGGATAGGATCCGGTGGGCAGCCTGAGCCTCTCACCGGATGCTTAGGCAGGATTGCACTGCCCATCACATTCATGCCTAACTCAAGTACCCAATCACCACCCTCCAACACATAACCCAACCACCCAATCAGTTTGTCAGCAGAGGGAAACTGTTTCTGCTATACCAAATGCCTCTGCTATACCAGCTCAAACTTGTTAAAACAGCTGAGTCCAGTTCAGAATATGGCAAAGTTCATGGCAAGGTCCCCCTGGTATAATGGCTTCCCTCCTTCTTTCCCTTCACCCCTCGCTTGCGGTAAGTAGGAGAGAAAGGCACAAAAGTGGTGTGTGTTTGAACTGTGATCTAAAAACTTGTTTTGGCTCATGATAGAGTGTTGCGCCCCCCCCCCCGCCTCCGCAGGGTGGTCCCAAGGGGGCAGGTCCACATCATAAGGGGTGAAGTAGGACATGTTGTGTTTACCTGGTGGGCAGCAATCAGTGACCAAAGAAATGCTTATATAAAGGAGTTTGTCTCATGTAGGAAACAGAGAACAATAGGTTCTTTGCCTCAATCCACTAGGTCCTGCAGTTACATCACTCAGGCCTGCTGTCAGTCAAGTTTTATCAGGTGCCAGGAGAGGATGAGGATAAGGATTCTGCGTAAAAGAGTAAACGGAAACAAGTGGCTACTTCCAGTGCTGCATCCTGCACAATTTCCGCCTCTGTTAGGGTGAAATTCTGCTGGACCTGGAACCATGCCAGAAGGGGAGCTGGGCAGGGGGCGGTGGGCCCCTGGCGGTGGTGTTTGGCCCCAGGCGGCAGGCGGACATGCACACGCATGGAGGAAAATACCATCACAGGTTACAAGCCATAAGCAATCTCCTGGTTTTAGAAGTAGGTTTTCTCTGTGCCAGGTGCAAGGGAGTGACAGCAGGAAACAGGTTATCTTGTTGGCTGTGTGCTCTCGGAGGCATCTGGTAGGGCCACTGTGAGATACAGGAAGCTGGACTAGATGGGCCTTTGGCCTGATCCAGCAAGGCTCTTCTTATGTTCTTATGTGCTTCTATACCCCTTTGCTTGTGGAGGTACAAGGCTGGATAGGTAAGCCTCCATCACAGCAGCCTGCCTCTCCCTGAAGGCACTCATCATACGCCTAGCACTGTTAACAGTCCCAAAAAGCAGTCATGCTCTGAGACCCTTGCTGCACCAAGACCTCAAGCCTGCTGGTCATGCTGTCCAGGGCTCATTCCTGCCTGGCTACTGCACTTTCCAAGCGTGCCGCCCACTCCTGGAAGCCTCTGTCTTGGAGGCGGCTTAGGGTCTCCGTGAGCTTGCTGCTCATTTCCCAGATCGCCTGCAAGAGCTTTCAAGTGAAGTATAGATGCTGTTGTCTGTCTGTTCCTCAGATGCCACAGTCATTTAGCTCTTTGTTGCTTCACTTCTGTAAAGGAGAACATGGATTTGAATACTACAGCGCCTCTTCGATCTTTGCTGCAATCAGTGCGAAGGGCAGGAAGGCATTGCCCCCTGCGCTTCCTGCTTCTCGTCGCCCCCACTTTCCAAAACGTTGGTTTTTTAATTGGCACTTGTCCTATGCTTAAAAGGAATCCTGCCCTGTGCTTCCCACTCCTGCCAACTGGCCATCCCTCCACTTTCCAAAGGATAGGGACTAATTGCGTAGATTTTCAGAAGCCTGTTGCGAGGGGTCATCAAAATGCAGTGGGTTGCCTGCATCATCCAGGGCATGGGATGACTTGTCCAAGGCTAAGTTTCTGGCTGCAGGGAGAAAGACTTTTCTGGGTCAACAGGAACCAAGTTGAAGACCACTTCTTCCTTACCATCCATTTCCTCCTCTGTATCCCTCAAGCACAGCAACGTACCTCCTCTGTTAGATCACCCCCCACTCCACAGCCCATGCAGGGGAACTGGTCAAGGACTTCTAAGAAGGGCATGGCTGTCCTGGAGCACCCAGAATTACTATTGCCTTCGTTGATCAGTTTGTAGTTCCTCCTCATTTCTTTGGCTTTGCTCCTGGCATGTTTCAGATCCCTGTGGTAGTCCTTGTAGTTCTTGAGCTATGTCCTTGACCTTCTCTGAAACGTAGCAGAACTACAGGGGGACCCCGGTATCCACGGGGGATACGTTCCAGCCCCCACCGTGGATACCTGAAACCGCGGAAATGGGCAAACGCCCATTTCCGTGGCTTTCAGGGGGCCCCCGACCCCCCCCGCGGGCCTGCACGACCCCCCGCGGGCCTGCGCTACCCCCCGCGGGCCTGCGCTACCCCCCCAAGTACTTACTTTTAACGGAGAAAGCTCCGTGTTTTTTTTCTTCAAAAGCCTTTGCTGTAGGCCTTCTTACCAACAAGTCTTCGGTGCTAGAGTGTCTCAGCAACCTTGCTGAGAGGTTGCTGAGACTTTCTAGCACTGAAGACTTGCGGGTGGTAAGGCCTACAGCAAAGACTTTTGAAGAAAAAAAACGGAGCTTTCTCCGTTAAAAGTGCGGGGGGCGAGCGCAACCCCGCCGCGCCCTCCACAGCCCCCCTAGGCACTTACTTTTAGCAGAAACCTCCGTTCTTCTCTTCAAAAGTTCCGAGTTTCCATCTGTTTTAGGCCTGAGCAACTAGACTTAGTTAATAGCTAGAGTCTCTGCAACCTTGCTGAGACTCTAGCTATCACCTAAGTCTAGTTGCTCAGGCCTAAAACAGATGGAAACCCGGAACTTTTGAAGAAAAGAATGGAGGTTTCTGCTAAAAGTAAGTGCGGAGGGGGCTGTGGAGGGTGCGGGGGGGATTCCTCAACTGTGGATAATTGAAACCACGATTGAGGAATCCGCGGTTGAGGAATCCGTGGATACCGGTGCCCCCCTGTACTCTGATTCAATAATTTTTGGTGACAGCCGCCTGGACAGTCTCTTCCTGCCAAATGTCAATGATGGCTCTTCGACTCCCCTTCGCTCCATGAACGATTCCTCAGGCAGCAAGGAAGCCCCCTGCTGCTGAGAGGAATAGCTTGAGCACTGAGAATATTGCTTCCCGCTATCATGAGCCAATGCAATCTAAATAGGTTCACAGATACAGTTCAAACTATCTCTGCTTTTGCACCTTTCTCTCCTACTTGCCAAAAGCGAGGGGGAACAGACGGCTGCTTTTTAGAGACAAAAACAAGGAGGAGCTGTGGTAAAGAAAGGGGGACAGCCTAGGACACTGCCGCATCTACCAAATGCACAGATATCGAAAATCACATAGGTTTTGCAACCATATGATCAATCATATTCTGAACTCGGGGATTAAGAGGTAAAAAAGTGAGAAAGATTTGGATATTCTGTGGCAAAAAAACCTCATGGATGTCTCCTGGATGAAGGAACCCAGGTGAGTTTTTGCATTCTAATGTGTACTTATTTGGTGGGAAGTGCCCCTGAGTAAGCTCATTCAGAAGTAGCATCAGCACAAGCAACACAATTTGAATTGAGATTGCAGGGCAGAGGAGACTACAGCAAAAAAGCATCATGGTTTGAATCAGGACTGCAGCATGGGAGCAGGGAGTTAAATAGCTGCTTTGGAGAGGTGGTTTTCAGTGAAAACACAATGCAGAGGTAAATGCTCTTTACCCCCACCCCACACTCTACAGAAGTCCCCCGCTTAGCAACAGAGAATCCCCATTGTGAAAACTGTCATTACGCGAGACTTCCCCAGCTGAAGCCCTTATCTAGCCATTAGCTGTCTGGCTTTAGATAAGGGATTTCAGTGCTGGGGCCTTAAGCACAGCGCTTAACTTCACAACAGCTGATGAGGTGGGGATTTAAAAAGACATAAATCCCCAGCTCATCAGCTGTTTCGTGCTAGATAAGGGCTTTAGTTTAGTACTGCGCTTAAAGCCCCAGCGCTGAACTTCAAAGTCCTTATCTAGCGCGAAACAACTGAAGAACTGGGGATTTAAAAAGACTTTTAAAAAATCCTTTGTATTTTTTTTTACTGGGGACTGCCATCGGCTATGCGGAATGTCATTAAGCGATCCCGTCATTAAGTGGGGAACACCTGTACTCGCAATCCAAATAATGACCCTCTGTGTCTGCTACCTGAGTAAACATAAAGTTATAATTACATGCTAACACAGAATCATAGAGGTGAAAGGGACACACAAGGCCATCTAGTCCAACCTCCTGCCTGTAGCAGGAAATCCTCTTAGAGCATCTCCAGCAAGTGCCTGTCGAGCGTCTGCTTGAAGATCTCCAGTGAGGATCAATCAACCAGCTCCTTCGGCAATCTGTTCCACTGCTGAACCACCCTTACTGTCAAGAATGTCTTCCTAAAGTCCAACCTAAATCTCCTCTCTTGCAGTTTGTACCCATTTGATCTAGATCTACTCCGAGAGGCAGTTGAGAACAAATTTGTTCCTTCTTCCATACGACAGTTCTTCAGATATTTGAAGAGTGCTATCTTATCCCCACTCAGCCTTCTCCTCTCCAAACATACCAAGTTCCTTCAACCTTTCCTCATAGGGCTTGTTCTCCAGTCCTCTAATCATCCTCGTCACTCTTCTCTGAACCCACTTTTTTGTCCACATCTTTCCTATAGTGAGGTGCCAAGAATTGGACACAGTACTCCAGGTGAGGTCTGACCAACACGGAGTAAAGCAGAACCACTACTTATCGCTACTAGAAAGCTACAGTTCTACTAATGCAGGCTAACATTGTGGTAGCCTTCTTTGCAGCTGAACTGAACTGCTGACTCATGTCCATCTTGTGATCCACTGCAACTCCAAGGTACTTCTCACTCGTTGTGTTGCCAAGCCAGGTATCTCCCATTCTATACCTGCATCTTTGGTTATTTTTGCCTAAGAACACAACCTTGCATTTATCCCTGTTGAGCTTCATCTTGTTCGTTTCAGCCCAGTATTCCATTCTGTCAAGGTCTTCCTGAATGCTTCTACTGTCTTCTATTCTACTGTCTTCTTACTAAAAATTCCCAAATTTGATGAGGCCTTCTCATATTCAGTGAAGTAATATTTATGGGTTTTTTTCCAACCATGTACACTTAAAAATGAAGAAATAAAGTGTACATGGCTGGAAGAAAACCCATAAATATTACTTCACTGTACATCGTAACGAGTCATGAAAATCTGCATATCTCTTCTCATATTCCTTCATCCAGGTCGTTGATGAAGATGTTAAAGAGAACAGTGTCCAATACATAGCCCTGGAGCTCTCCACTCGAAAACATCCTCCAGATTGATGCAAAGCCATTGACGAACACCCTTTGTGTACAGTTGTCCAACCAGCTGCGAATTCACCTAACTATCGTATCATCTAGCCAAGTGGGTCCCAAACCTTTCCGTACCGTGACCCACCTCGTCCTCCCAGGTGGGTCACAACACACTGCTCCTGTTGGTACAGGAAGCCTCTTCTGGGTTGCACTGGGCCCGTGACCCGCTCTGCTGGCTTCCATGGTCCTCAGAATGGCCCACAGAAGCATCAGAAAGCTACTTCCAGTTTTCAGAAGAAAACCGGAAGTTGCTTATGAAAACCAGGAGTAGCTTTCCAAAGCTTCTGCGGACCATTCTGAGGCCTGCAGAGGCCAGTAGAGTCGGTCGCAGGCCCAGCGCAACCTGGAAGTGGCCTCCAGAGACTCCTGGTAAGTAATTGGGCTTCCGGAACAGCTCCTTTGGAGTCAAACCCATGTAAGGGCAGGTGAAAGGCCCCGGCCCATGACCCACCCCATGTGGTCTCCGCAACCCACCAAGTGGGTTGTGACCCACACTTTGAGAAATGCTGATCTAGCCTATATTTTACCAACTTGCTGATTAAGATGTCATGGGTTACCTTGTCAAATGCTTTACTGAATTGAACATAAATTATATCCACAGCATTCCCTCTGTCTAGTAAGCTAGTAACCCGATCAAAAAAGGAGATGAGAGTTATCCGGAAAGATTTATTTTTGTAAAAAAATCCATATTGGCTTCTATTAATCTGAGTTGTTATCCAGATGTGTGCAGACTGTATGTTTGATAATTTGTTCTAATATCTTCCCCGGTATTGAAGTCAGGCTGACAGGTCTGTAATTTCCCGGGTCTTCCTCCCCCCCCCCCTTTTAAAACACTGGTACTACATTAGTCCACTTCCAGTCCAGTGGCACCTCTTCTGTCTTCCAGGATTGCTCAAAGATAATCAACAGAGGCTCTACAAGAACTTCCACAACTTCCTTTAGCACTCTAGGATGCCGTTCATCCGGTCAAAATGATTTGAATTCATTTAGGCTAAATATTTAAGTTGTCACAACGTGACCAGATTACAGAATTAAAAATTTGCATGCTGCTGGGAAACTCCGTCGTTTAAAACATTTATTTTTAGTAAAATAAACTCAATAGATGTTACAGGCTTTTTGACGTTCGCCTACATCTGTGGCATCATCAGAAAAGGCATCATCATGTATGATGCCACAAATGTATGTTGGCAAAACGTCAAAAAGCCTGTAACATCTATTTATTTTACTAAAAATAAATGTTTTTAACGACGGAGTTTCCCGTCAGCATGCGAATTTTTAATTCTGCAATCATTTAGGCTAGTTAGGTGTTTCTTAACTACCGGTAGTTCCCTGTCAATCTTAATCTGCAGACCCTTGTTGCTCATGTTTTTATTCCTACTGTGGGGATGCATGTATTTCCTCTCATTGGCCAATGATCCACATTTGCACAATCCTCCTCTTTGAGAGAAAACAGGCGCAAAGTAGGAGTTGAGCACTTCTGCCTTCTCTTTGTCACCAGACACCAATTGGCCATCCTCTTCAAGCAGCAACCCCACCCTCTCATTTCTCTTCCTCTGGGCATAAAAACGCCTTTTTTTGTTGCTCCCGACATCTCTGGCCAGCCTCAGCTCATACTGAGCATTCCTGACACTCACTCTACAACTTCAGGTTCCCTGTCTGTACTCCTCCCTGGTGATCAGTCCCAGCTTCCATTTCCTATACATGTCTTTTTTTAACCTGCAACTTGCCATTAAGATTTTTGTTCAGTTATTTGAGGTGGCTTTTTGGAGGTGCCTCCCCTTTTTCTCATAGAAATTTTTGACTGCACCTGCACCTACTTCTTTAGGAGCTCCCATCCATCTTGGGCCCCTTTCCCCATTAGTTAAATCTACCCATGGTATTTCTGTGAGCTTATTAAAATCATCCTTCCTGAAATCCAAAGTACAGGTTTCACTTCATATTCCCTTTGTTTCCCATAAGACTGAGAATTCCAGCAGTTCATGATCACTTCCCCTTCTTTTCCCTAAAGTTCCTACTACTTTGACCAATTCCTCCCTACTGGTTAAAAACAGGATGGACCCTCCCCTCATTCCTTCTCCCACTTTCTGGAAGATGAAGTTATCCTCCAGGCACAACACGAATTTATTGGAGCTCCCAGGCTTGGCTGAGGGACATCTGCGCTGCATCTACATCTACGCTGCATCCTATCTAGATAAGACCCTGAACCGGCGCGACTGGAGGACTCCTCGGGGAAAGGGGACATTTGTCCCCTCCCCCCCCCGAGTAGAGACCCAGTTACCCCGAATGGGTCTACTCAAATGTTTGCCAGCTATTTTGCTGGCACACATTCGAGAGGGTCGTGTAACAGCGACCAGGCCTGGGAAGGGCAGGAAGTCCTTTCGAATCTGAGCAAGTCAAACATGTGACAGATTTGGATCCTATGAAATCTTGAGGGTTTTTTACACTTTCAAGAAGCTTTTGGTAAAATCTCTCACCAAAGACTCCTAAAATTCTTAGTGGTCAAGGGACAAGAGGGCAGATCTTCTGATAGTTCAGATTACAAAACAGGAAGATGGTGGTAACAGCCTGCTACAAGCAGCAACATATTTTGATAGATGTTCAAGGATTCTGTGAAACAATTCCAATCCCCAAACATATCAAACAAAATGCTCTTTATCTCATGGTTTGCTGTACAATATGAAGTTAGGGAGGGAATCGAAGGGAAAATAGAGAGCACATAGCATGACCTGAAAAGGCAAACTAGGTCAGAGAAGGCATTTGTGCGTTGGTCTGAGCACTGGAGAAAGTACTATATAAAATATAAAGTATTAGAAAACACTGTGGCAAAGCAACTTCAAGTTTTTCAGTTTCTTAAATGGGCTCATACCTCACGTTCCAGATATGATTTAAGAGATTCTGTCTCATTTAACAAAGTAACGCTGCATTTGCCTCTAAAAACAGAAAAGAAAAATCACAACATGAAAAAAGATATCTGGGACTCATGCATTATACATACTATATATTAATACGACCATTAAAAACTCTCACACAAAGCATGAGGAATAAATATTATTAATTAGTTACTAAGTACTTAGTCTCTACCTAATATGCGTGGCTGGTAAGGATTCTAACTGTCGTGAAAGAAACAGTTCTCGATGTCGTAGTTGATGTTTCTGTTTCTCTGGTAAATCCACCATTTCTGGGTTCTCCATTTCTTCTTCCATTTCTCCTAGTTGACCAAGAAACAATATTAATCCCCAAATATGGGACAATTAGATGACCTTGAGCAACTGAAATTCACTTTCAGAAATCAGTATGGAATACCTAAAATAACCAACAAAATCAATTGTAGACACCACACTTCAATTCCTTAATCAACAATTAACCATTAAATCAGTTCATCTGTATTATAGTGCACTGTTGTTAACCACCTTTACGGTTCAAAAATGCAATCCAGTTATGTCCCAAGAGCAGGATGTATGTGTGTGTGTTTTCTAGAAATGCAAGGAAGTAAAAATTTCAGTGATTCACAGCAAATTTTGTGGATTCTCTTAGTAGTACACGAATTGGGCCCAAGAGATGAAAAAATGAAGGCCCAAGAGATGAAAAAATAGGTGGTAGACTTGCAGCATTCTCATAATTTTGTGCATAAATAAATGGAAAAGAGCCATTTGTTTTACACTGATTTTAACAGATAAGATGTCAACCTATCTTCTCTACCCAGAGGCGTCATTACGGCGGGGGCAGTTGGGGCCAGTGGCACTGTTAGGGGGGCAGGGGTCCCATGGGCCCCTGGGCTCGGAGGGGGTGCACTGCCGCCACCGCCACACCGCCGAATTTTGGCAGCACTGCACCCCCTCCAGAGCTCGACATGCCCCCAAGCTCAACACGAGCCAGGGTGGGTGCACTCCGGGGGGAATACCATGTAAGAAGAATACCACGTTCATGCAGCCCCCCCCCCCCGGGCGGCGGGCGGCCAGATGCATCCTTCCTGGCTGGCCAGCAGTATCAAAGACGATGCTGGAGAGGCTGCGCCTGCGCAAACTTGCTGCAGCCTCTCTAGTTCTCTTAGTCTCGCTGGCTGGAGAATTCAGCCAGCAAGACTAAGGGAGCTAGAGAGGCTGCAGCAAGTTTGCGCAGGTGCAGCCTCTCCAGCATTGTCTTTGATACTGCCAGCCAGCCAGCAAGGACGTGTCTGGCCGCCCACCGCCCCGGCGGTGGTGGTGCACGAACACGAACGTAAAAGTTAAGTTGCCCCCGTGCCGAAAATGCCCCCCCATTCCTGAGTGAGTGAGTGTGTGTGTGAAAGTCTCTTTTTAGGCTGTTTTTTGCAGGTTCTTTTTTTTAAAAGAGTGGGAGGGAATAGCTAAATATTTGATTACTGTACATGTTCAGCAGTAGCAGCCTGTTTAGCACAACGTCTCTTCTGACTCTTAGTTAGAATTGGGTGCATGTATGAAATGTTTCTTCTGGACCAGTTCTGGCCTGAGTGGGCAGGGAGAGATCTTCCAACCAGGAGACAGTGCTAACCTGAAAATAGAGAATATTCTCTAGGAACTTCAAATGGTAAAGGGAAGAAATATTTGCTTTTCAAGGACAACTTTTAGATTTTCTTTTAGGTTTTGGAATCATTTTTTTCAAGAAAAAAAATAAATGGCTAACTAATCTGCTTTAACAAAGATTATTCCGTATACTTTGGGCAAATTGCAATACAGCATCTTCCTCCAATAAGTTTGGATCACTTGTTAGTAATAAAGTAACTTACTTGCATGCTTGTCAGCCAATACAATTAAAGTGCTTGAGATGTCTCTCCGTCTATAGAAACAGACCACTTTTGCTTCCACATTTCCATTGGCTGTCTGTAATAGCGATCAAAAACTAATTTTAGCTTACGTTAAAAGTACCATGATTCTACAATGATAGCATATATTTAAACACTTTGCAACTAAATGCACCACAGGACACTAATGTTGAAAACAGATGTATGTAGGTTGTACTGATTGTTATTTTGTGACCAGGAAAAAGTACTCATCTGAATATTGTTGCCTTATACAGTGTCAGGCCACTGGTCCACGTAGCTCAGTACTATCTAAACCAGAGGTGGCCAACCTTTCAACATGAATGCTCCTGGCCCTTTAATGGTTGTATAGGTGAGGGCATTTCAGCAGGTGCAGTTGCTTTAGCAGCACCATCAGCAATTGCAGCTGCCAAGATTCTGTCTTCTACACAACTCTTCAGAACGCAGAGGCCCTAATGGTGGAAGGTTGGCCACCCCTAATCTACACAGACTGGAAGTGACTCTTCAGGATTCAGATGGTTTTTTTCCCCCCAGCTCTACCTAGGGATGCCAGAGACTGACTTTGAAATCTTCTGCATGCAAAGCATGTGCTCTACCACTCAGCTACAACCCTCCCTCTTGAGTCAAAGCTTAATAGTAAAGAATATGCTTTGCATGCATACTGTCCCAGTTCAATCTCTGGCAGCTCCAGGAAAGGCTGAGAAAAACCTCTGCCTGAAACTCTGGAGAGTCGCTGTCAGTCAGCATAGTCAACACTATGCTGAAACACTTCACGGAAACTGGAAATGCCCGAAAATCGCCATTTTTTGCCGAACTGAAGATTGCAGAAGCCTGCGCGACCCTCTGCAGGCCTCCACGATCTTCAGTTCGGCAAAAAACGGCAAAAAATGTAAATGGCCAAAAATCGCCATTTATCGCCGAACTGAAGATCGGGGAGGCCTGCAGAGGGTCTCGCAGGCCTCCCCAAAGCCCCCACAAGCCCCGGTAAGTTACATTTGGTCCATAAGATGCACAGATATTTCCCCCTATTTTGGGGGGGGGAGTGTGTCTTATGGAGCGAAAAATATGGTACAATGATCCCTTATTTCAGACAATGTTAACATGTTATGAGCTGCTACTTCACAAAAGCATTGACAATTACTCCAAAATAAAAATGAAGATAAAACATGGAATTGCAGTTAATATTAAATACAGCTGTTATCTTCAAATTCTATGTATATTTTTACCTTATTGAGTTCTTCAATCCTACGTATCAAATATGGATTACTTGAGGAGTTTTCAAAGTAGACGTAATCTGAAGGGGAAAAAGCCAACAAGGGTTATAGCTTAAAAAGTGAAAATATGAACACTATTTCTTAAACAGATACTCATTTCCCATCATTTCCAATACATTTGTATCCTTTCAACTGCAATCCTTTACTTACTCTCAGTAAATCCCAATGAACAGAACGGGACTTACTTTGGGTTAGACACGCATTTTGCACTGTTAGTCACCCACAGTACGTTTGCCAACAGTTGCTGATAGTTTAGTGAGTAGGCAATAGCATCTGAGTGAGGAAGGCAAAGAACACTACATACTGTATTTTCAAAAGACTCACTGCTACTGGTCATTATGGTGCTTCCAAACTAGCAACTTCTAGTATTAGACATGGAATTGAAATTGATCTTCCCTTTTTTGTGTTTGCGTATCACTACATTTCATCCACATTAATTGAAAAACGGTATATAAATCTTTTAAATAAATAAATATTGTCCTTTATTATAGTGTGGGGACATAACATAACCAGGAATGGAAAGAAAAATAAAGGAGAAAGGGGGGGGGGGAGATTTACCTGTAACAACCACAGCACCCAGTTCAAAGGGGATGTGTTTCTAATTTGCACTAAAACACTATTGCCTATGTTTAAAAGATGTGTGCACTACTGCTTAAATGAAAAAGCACTATAGCTCAAATAAAAACGCAAGTAAAACTGTGTGCATTGCATTGTCCCTTCCCTGACCATATGTCCATGTCACATCAATTAATGTGGATGAAATGTAGTGATATGCAAACAAAAAAGGGGTATCTTCTTGAACAACATACAAAACAAAGCACTGGTACAACAATTAAAACCTTTTTTTAAAAAAATCCACAAGACTATTGGTAAGTATTAAAATAAAATTACAAATTAAAACATGATACTGAGCAGATTAACAGTAAAAACAAGCATATAGCAGCAACGGGGGGGGGGGGATAACTAAATAAAAGGGTCCCAGGTAGCTCCTGGGGCAGTTCCTCCCTCCTCAAATGCCAGATGAAACAATAGCTCTTTAACCCCCACCGAAAGCCATGAAGCCATTTTGTCTCTGGACAAAATGTCTCTAAAGACACTAATTCTGGCATACAGGCCATGTTTCTAAAAGACTCTGGTCAAGCACCAAACTCTTGCGTACGTGATCCTGGGTGGAAGATAATCTCATTTTGTGTCTTAATCAATCTAATGCAACTTCGTAATCCTTTTATGCATCTCCTGCCTGTGCAGTATTTACCAGTACATTTTGTATTTGTCCTCTGTGAATGCAATTTCGGTATCAAAATACTGTATCTGCATTTCACTTGTGGCATTGTACCTACATTTTGCACATAGCCTATGCAAATCTCATTTCAAGATGCCAGGCGTTCCCCCCCCCCTGCACCCCTGCCTGGTGATATTTGCATTTTAGATGACAACCCTTTGAAGCAACCATGTTACCTACATCCTGCCTGATTAGAAAGAATTTCCTTCCCATTCTCAACCCATTACACAACACCCCAAGCTCTCCTTATCATCCAGACATCCCCAACAGCAAGAATCCCCAAAATCCTTAAATAGTAAGGGATTTTGACTAGCAAGTTGTCACTGTACCTGGTACAACACACTCATGTTGCTTTGTCAGGACAGGGTTTCCACACACTGCTCAAAGGACCTCCTGATCCCAGCAAGACAACAATTCAGATAGCTATATTACACTTTCATCCCCCTTTCCCCCTTCTCTCTCCCCATTTCTAGTTGCTAGAAAGCTGGGGTGAAAGAAGCAGGGACTCCTGGAATTATTTCCCTTCCTTTTCTCAGATGGACCAAATACACTTTCACTACACTGCACTCACCCCACTATAGGACACTCTGATTAGGAGGGCACTATTACAATAGTTCTCTATCAACTCTTTTGGGTGAAACTGGTATTTCTTTATTGTTTATTCTTTATTAACAAAGCTACAGTCTTTTATTGGAAGTTATTTCTCTCATTTGATGGAAAAGGGGATTCTCTGCATTACGCTGATTAGTTTATCCAGTCTTTAAGAACCCATGTTCCAATAGAGCTGTGTGCTTCAAACTGGCTCGCTCTCGCTCTCTCCCCAGCTTAAGGAGAGGGATAATTCCCCTCACCAGCTCTTTTGGTAACATGGTTGGTCAGCTTGGCTGCAAAATTTCCAACACTTGCTGCTCCAACTTGTACCAAAAACAGATCTACTGGATCCAGAATGGTTAGCAGTCTGTGTTGACAATATGTTGAGGACTGAAAATGGATAGGAGCTATCCTCATAGACGCTTCATTTACAGGCAAACCAACAAGGTGATGGCTGTAATAGAAAGTACTGAATTTGATGTCCTGGCTGAAAAGGTGATTTAACAAAGGCCTTGATGAAAGAAATGATGGCTTGTTCACTGGAATCTAGAAGTGAGTAGAAGTGGGCATAACAGTGAGTAGAATTCCATACAACAACTACAAGTTGAATGTACCATGACAGTGACAGTTGAGAGTTCTTAAAGTTGATGTATAACCCAGGAATGTTAGCAAGGTTGAGGTGAAGTCCAGTTTTTTTCTGAATTCTGCCAATCATCCAAGGAACACCATTATTTCTTCACACCAAAGGAATGCTGCGACTACAGCTGTACAATTGAACACCCTCAGTGCTGTGGAGATGCTGAAAGGAAGCAGTCAGTATTGATAGTGTTTAATGTGATAGAAACTTCCAATGTTGTAGAATACTTCCAATGTTGAGGTATTTATTTATTTTATTTTATTTATTTTCTGTATTTTATATACCGCCTTTCTCATCATCAGATTTATTCAGTACTTCCAGTGTTGTGGAATAAGTGTCATAAATCCATGGCTGCAAACCAGGCACCTTCATAAAGAAATATAAGGATGCTGGGAAATGAGATCGTATAAACTTTCTGGTTTGGATGAAAGTGTTGATATCCCATGTGTCTAATATTGGAACACAGGCCACTGTCTCTCTTCAGTATCATGAAGAAGCTGCCCCAATGAAGAAGCCGCCCCAATGAAGTTGACTGAGGGGTACTGGATCAATGGTACCTTTCCAGAGAAGAGAGCCTATCTTACCTGGTAGAAGTTGGAACATGTGGAACGCACCTGATGACGGAAGGCATGCAAACTCTATGGCAGAGGTTCCCAAAGTGGGCATTGCTACAAACCGCCAGGGGCGTTGCAGGAAGCGCGCCAGCCGAGCCACTCGGCAGCACGACTGTGATGTGGAAGACCTCAGTGCCTCTGCTCTGTGGGCTGCACATTGCAATGTTTTTGTGGCCCACCCGCCTGCCACGACCTCCTTACTGCCAATTTTAGGGGCTGCGGTTGTGGAACCCGGAAGTGCCAATGGCATCATCATGTCACACGTCATTGGCACTTATTTCTGGGTTCTGTGACTGGCACCAGTGAAAGGAAGGGCACTGCGATGCTGGTAAGTTTGGGAACCACTGCTCTATGGCGTATAAAATATATAGCTATAGCAATCATCCAGTGATCTGATGCAACAGACATTTTGGATTCTACAAAATGCTTTAGACACTCCCCCAGATCAAGGAGAGTCAGCACCACTGTTGCCGACAGTGAAGGATATGGTAGGCAGACTAATTTGTATCTTGGTGAAAAATATTTGTGGAATGAAGTTAAAGGATTCCATTTAATGGAGTCAGGAGTCTTTGCAGACAGAGCTTGCTTAGATTATGAAGAGGGTTGAGATCCTCTTTCCTTGGGGAGTAGCTGCACCTACAATATGCCTGATCCAAGTAAGACTTGTACTGTTGAAATCATGACAAACAAAGACAAAATCTTGTACAGGTGGGCCCCATATCCATGGATTCGCTATCCACGGTTTCAGTTATCCACGGATTGCGGGGACCCCGCCCCACGCTTTTACTTTTTCCCCAGTAAGCTTCGTTTCTTCCTTAAACAAACAGGAGAAGCAGCCTCTGGCTCCTTATTGCAGGCAAGTAGAACAAGACTAAGTCCTAGAGAGGCTCTGCAAGGTTAACAGCAACCTTGCAGACCCTCTCTAGGACTTAGTCTTGTTCTACTTGTCTGCAATAGAGGCTGCTTCTCTGTTTTAAGGAAGAAACAAAGCTTGCTGAAAGAAAAATAAGAACTGGGGGGGAGCATGCCTGCCCGCAGGGGAGGCAGGGCGGGGGGCCCTCAGGAAACCATGGAGGGGGTGTTCGCTCTTATCCACGGTTTCAAGTATCCACGGAGGGGCCTGGAACATATCCCCAGCGGATATGGGGGGAGTACTGTACAGTATTGGTTTTGATCTTGCAAGGAAAGAAGTGGTGAGCCTGAAGGTTTTGGCTGTAACCTTGGTCCTTTTAACATATCAGTCACTGAATTGTTTCTCTCCATCAAAAGGTTAATCTTTGATTCACACCTTGGTGTCTAGCAAGAGAGAGGCATTGTCTACTCAGAGCAATGGAACTGGCCATAGTTTCTGAAGAACATTCAGATGTTACACCATATTGATTTGTTGCTTGGCTACTCTGGATGCCTCAAATTGGAATGTTTGGATAATCTTGTGATGATCCTCCAATAACTTGCTCCAAAATTGGCAAGATTCCTCCCAGAGAACATGCCGATACCTTGTCATGCATGAGAGAAAGTTGCAATCTTAATGTTTACAGCAATGGTGGTGTAGAATTCTTCCTACTCTCAGAATCCATGCAAGCAGAATGTGTTTGTTTGTTTTTTAAATGGCAGAAGCATGCCGTACAATGAGGGAGCTCAGCCTTGGGTGGTTAAAGAGAAAGAAGCAACCCTCTGCCCTTTGCTCCAACTTTCTTGAAATGGACAGAACAGAAGAGAGCTTCTTCCAAGCCTCCTTAGCAACTTTAAGAATGTTGAAAAGCATAGGTAGGATCACACGGCTATAGGCCTCTGAACAGAATTATAGACCAGCATATATACAGTATATGTTCTACAGACTGTTGGCACTTCATATCAAAATGTTGAGGCTATTCTAATGATATTTTTAAATATGGTAGTCTCAGCCCCTATGTTGGAAATGCTGACTTTCTGCCCTTCTGTCTTTGTGTGCCGGAGGAGCCACTGGAAAATGGAGACCAGAGAAGAGGAGGAGGAGACTTCATCAGGTAAAGGCTCTAAAGGCATAGTTTGAAGAGATGGAATATCAATTCAGATTTCCTTTTCCCTGCCAAGCCTGAAGCCTGAAGACGAGAGGAAGGAACCATTGGTGCTATCAGGAGAGCAGGCAGAATAAACATCAGTGTAGAAACTAAGGTGGTGGTGGTCAATATCGGTCATAGTAAACTGACAAACAACCATGATGCCAGTACAGGCTTCATTGTGTTGACTATTGGGTCACTGCTGAAGAGATCATCAAGTATGACTGAGCTATACCAAGACAGTTGCTGTTGGCAAGTTCTGTGAAGCCTATGCCAGCAGATGGGAGTGGTGATTGGAACTGCTGCAGCAGCAATGATCTCCACCAGCAAATATAGCAGGGCTGGCCCAAGGTGATTTTCTCCAATGTCAGTACTCATTGGATGTGTGAACATAATCCGAGTACCTTGATGTGAGTCCCAATCTGAGTGATGGTGTGAAGCTCTAAAACTACAATACATCATATCATAAGCAAAGTCAAAGTTGTAGAGCCTACATCATGGGGGGGGGGGGGAGAAATGAGAATAGACTCACACAGCACAGACTTCAGTTGGAGCTCTCAGTTCTTCTTGGTCTGTTATGAGAACTTTTTGTAACAGGCACAAATGTCCACAACATGGCTCAATCCCAGGAAGAGACAGCAAGAGTCATGGCTATCAGAAGAGGGGAGTTCAGTCCCACATATTGCTGCTCATTCCCAACATTTTTATGTAGATGTTATAAACCTCAGAAGGTAACAAGTGGGAATACCTATAGTTTATTAAAGCTGAATATGATTTCAAATTCGAGGCCTCAAACCAAGACCTGGCCATTAATTCCAGTAGCCTACACCAGATAATTCAAACCCAGTCAAGTCTATATTCTGAGGTATGACGGGATTCAGCACCGCTCCCGACGAAAATATGCATAAACATAAGACCAGCCAACACTAAATATCTGTTTTCACCATGACCCAATGTCCACCCCTAACCCTCAAGAAGCTCATTAAAATAGAACCCACCTTTATTGTTGAGATATAGGAAACTGAACAACAGGAAAAAAGCTTGGGTGATCTACTATAGTAAGTGTCTGATATTATGACAAATATACTTGATAGTTTCTTTTGTCTAGGAATAAAAACCTGATCTTGCAGTTATCCGTGCTTTGGTTAAAAAAAAAAAAGAACATGACAATACTTTTTAAGTCAAGAGGTCTATGAAAGAGCATTAACCTTTCAACTACCACAGAAAAGACTGGCTTTGCTATTAACTAGATTTGGTAGGTTTGGCTATATCTGCCAACGTTCAAAGATTTTTTCACAGAATACTAATTTGGTTCTAGACACAAATCAAAGTGCTGGCTTTCACCATTAAAGTCCTATTGATCTGATGGATCACCTGCTCATACACAAATCTGTGTGCTAAAATCATCTTTAACCCCTGCTCCAAGTGCTCCCACCTTAAGAAATAAGATATTTGACAACCGCAGAGAGATATAAATATATTCAAGAGGCCAGGATGGTGTAGTGGTTTGGGAGTCGGACTTAGACCTGGAAGATCCAGGTTCAAATCCCTACTCAGCCACGAAGCTTCCTGGGTGACCTTGGGCCAGTCACTATCTCTCAGCCCCACCTACCTCACAGGGTTGTTGTGAAGACAAAAAGGAGGGGAGGAAATATGTACACCACTCTGAGCTCCTTGGAGGAAGGGCGGTATAAAAATGTGAAAATAAATAAAAAAATATAATGGCTACAGCAGAGAGTTTTTTCTGTAGCAGCAGCCCAAATATGCAATAGTCTCCCCAGATCTATTCATCAGGTGCCCTCTCTCTTTTAGGCACCATTAAGCTGTTGTTTTAAATGGCCAGTTCTTTGACAGCACCCAATGTGTGCTAGTTTCTGTACTTTACTTACTTGATAATCATTGGCCACTAGATCTACTTATGTTTTGATGATCATTGGCCACTAGATCTACTTATGTTTTGATGATCATTGGCCACTAGATCTACTTATGTTTTGATGATCATTGGCCACTAGATCTACTATGGTCCTAGTTTAACTACTTCTTAGAAGGCCTATATTTGTTGAAAAGGCAGTATATACCCAGTAGATATTCTAAATAAAGAAAGTAAAGAATCTGAAGTCAGCAGCATCCCATATTAGCACAATCATACTCAAACATACATGCCACTTCAAAGACTAATATCTGATCAATATTTTACATCCTATTTTCAAACTATGCCCAAGTGAACACGATGGAGCAGAGAACTACAGAAAGGAATGGAAAAGGAAGAGAAGGGGGGAATGCATGACAAGAGCAGAGTTTCGTCTCATAGCACTGGATGGAAGCCTCTACCAACCCTATATACGAGAGTTTCCTCAACAGACCACACAAAAGGGCAGCTGAGGTCCCGGCAGACGGCATCCCTCAGAAGCTGCCGCTGCCTCCGTGTAGTGGCCCCAACTCCAAAAGCATCCCGGATTTGCCTCCAATACTACAAGAGCAGCACATTCACGACAAGGCTGGTTTTTATGCTTCCTTCCCTCGAATTCATATTCTCTCCTTGGAAAGGAGAACGAATTCCTCACCCAAGGCAGGCACGAGCGAAGAGGGGGGCATTTCTGGGAGGGATGGAGAAGAAGCTCGAAGTAGCCGCATCAGGCAAAATGAAATGCCAGCCTCAAGAGTGGCAACCGGAGGGCGAAATGCCTGCTGCCTGCTCCTCCCTCGACACAACGCGTCCCCTGCCAACTTCTCCGTCAGCCCCGCACACAACCCACTTCACAAAGCAGGCCCGGCCCGGCCCGGCCCAACCACTAAGCTCGCGGGAAGCAGGAAGACCGGGGGCGCCGCTGCCTACAGGGAGCCATAGCCGAAGGGACAGACCTTACCCCCAACGCGATACATGTTGGCGGCCATGCCCAGAGCCCGTGAAGCCGCAAAGGACGAAGGCTCCTCCGTCCAATACTGCCCGTGGGTGCCGGAGGAGCCACTGGAAAATGGAGACCAGAGAAGAGGAGGAGGAGGAGGAGACGACGACGAGATGAGGAGGGAAGGGAGGGGAAGTGCGCCGGGCGACTGAATTAAAGGGGCCGCGCCAGCCGCACGGCGGGAAACGTGATGAGAGAGCAGCAATTCGGAAGGCGCCTGTTGTCGTGTGACTCTCTCGCTTGCTCTCCCGCCCTCGTCTCCTTCAGGACAGACAGAGCGGCGGTGGCTCGGGACCCGACCTCTTTCTTTCCACCTCAAGTCTTCGTTGAAATCGTGAGTCCCATTATTAGAGCTTAATTCTTCAACATAACGAGCGTCTCTGACTGAGCACGTGAGGAAAACCTTTTGAGCTGCTGGCACAGCGTGGTAGCCATTGGCGGCTGGTGAGGTTTCCCGAGCTGGTGGGGCCAATCTCTTTTGCTCATGCATGGCCTGCATCGCTATTCGCTACAACAGTTACCGTGGTTCATGTGTACAAATTAATACACATGTACTGTACAGTTTTCTTATGTGTGTAGTAGGTACACTTTTTAGCCACTGGCTGCCAAACAAAAGCCCATCACTGACACTTCCCCTGTAATTAGGCATACCAGATTTTCTGGGACCCTGGAAGTGACATCAAGGAACCGTGATGTCACTTCTCATGGAAGTGATGTCACAGGGAGCGTCCACGGGTGTGGGGCAGGTGATGTTGCAGGGGGCATGTCCACGGGGGCGTCCAGCCGGCTCAACATTAAATAATTCTCAACATTAAATAATAATTAAATAATGAAATCGCATTAAATAATTATTTTACCTTTTCCCCATGCACGTACAGAGTGCTGTCGCTGTTTTTGTCCTGGCCAGCTGTGTTGCGGCTCTGCCGCTCTCTCCCACTGCGCGCCTGGTCCTTTGCATGCACCTGCCGCCTGGTCCTCTGTGCTGCAGCTCTCCCCCGCTGTGCACCAATCTCCTCTTTGTCCCTGCCAGCCGGGACTGCCCCCACTGCAGTGCTAATACGCTTTGTCTTCTTCCTCTTCGTCCCAGCCTCACACGGGACACGCCTGCACGAGGCCTGAAGTTCTCCGAAAATGTCTAAGTTCACTCAGACGTTTTCGGAGACCTTCTAGCCTTGTCGCCAGTCGCGTCGCGACGACACGCGTCACCCCAGAGCGGGGGCGCGCGTCGCCCTTAAGGGGAGGCTCCGCCCCCGCGTGTGACGTCACGCGCAGGAGCAGAGCGCCCTCCCCGCTCCGTTTTCGGCTCATTTTGGAGCCAAACGGACACAGGGGAGGGCGGGCGGGCCCACCCTCCGCTCGAAACTGTAAGTGGGGGGGTGATCGCGCGTCACCCCTAGACGCGCGACACCCCCCGGCGGCCCCCCCGCTTCCCCCTGTCGACGCCAGTGCTTGTCGCGCACCCGTGCAAGGCAAGAAGCACTCCGAAAACGGGTGCGCAATGAGGCTGGAAGGTCTCTGAAAACGTCCGAGTGAACTTGGACATTTTCGGAGACCTTCCAGCCTCGCACAGGCGCACGAGGCTGGGATGAAGAGGAAGAAGACGAAGACGCAGCGTATTAGCTTGATTGATCAATTTCATTCCTAAGGGAAACTTTGCCCTTGGAAAAATGCAGATGTGGATAAATGCTCATCTTTCAACATAGTAAATCTTTTAAAACAGCTCCAAATGTACTCTGGGCACTGGGAGAAGGCAGGTGGTTACTAGTCAATGGGTATCTGTGACAGTAAAACCAAACGACCAAACATCTATTTCAGTATGACTAATCTCTCCTCTTGGGGCTTTCCTGGGTACAACTTGGAATTCTATAAAAGCCACTTTGACCAGAGACTATCCTGGCAAAACATAAAAGTGAAGATGTATGTTGTGAATGTGAATCTACAAATCAGCAGGTCTCTGGAAATCACCTGAAGACAGCTGCTTCTTTACAGCCACACAGGCCAAAGTTGTCTTTCCTTCTTCTGTTGTCTTCCCTTCTTCAAAATGCCCCAGCAGCACAGCCCTGTAAAGCCAAACCTCTAGCTTTGAGCAACAGGCAACCCAATTCGCCTAAGGCCGGCGTGAGACTTACCTGCGGCAGCTGGCGCAGGTTTCAGGTACGTGTGTGTAAGGGTGTCAGAAACATTTTCCACCAGCCTAACTGCGCAGGATTGCGCTGTGAAGATGGTAGGAAACTGACAGCCCATTCCAACCCAACTCCTCTCCAAGTCAGGCATAAGTGTGGCCTAAGTGCAGCCTAAGTTAGGCAGAAGTTATGCCTGAGGTAGGTCAGAGTTATGCCTGAGTTAGGCAGGCTGCAGTTTCTGTGGCCCAGCACCACCCCAGGATCCAGGCAACACTTACCTCCCAGGCAGGCAGGCTCTTCTCCAGGCTCCGTTTCTGGCTCAGGCATGTGCAGGCCTCTGTCTGCATGTGTCAGCGTCCATCCATGGCAGCTGCCGCAGGGTCTGTCGCAGCCCGGTCGCAAAGGGGCTGACCGCAGGCAGGGGGGTTGCGCCAGTCATGTGGTGGGCGCAGGGCAGGTGACAGGTGAGCGAGGTGCCTGAGCCCAGCCGCCACAGGGCACCCTGTGCATCAGCCACCTGCTGCAGGGGAGAGTGGCTGTCCCCTCCCTCCTGCAGAAGGCGATGCCACCCCCAAGCCACGTTGAGGCTGCACTGGGGGGTGAGCGGGGGAGGGAAGGGAAGGGGAGGGGGTGGGAACGTCACACACAAGGGGGGTCTCATGAGGACTGGAACTGCCTCTGACATGACTCGCCCGTGCGCTGCCTGAAGCCCTGGGCCTCCAAGGCCGGGGCAATGTCCACAAAGAAGGCATCCCGGCGTGCCTGCTGCTCTGTGCCCTGGCCAAGACCAAGAGATGCCTTGGGCTTGTCTGCTGCGAGCGTGAAGGGCTCACACAGCTCATCACACCCCCAGATGGGGCGACGACGGCGCCTCACGGCAGGCGCTCTGGCAGGGTGGGGGGTGGCCAGCAGCCATCATCAGGGAGTGGGAGGAGAGGCAGACACACAGGCAGGCAGACAGGGGGTGCTGGGGAGGGGCATGGGTGGGTCACAGACAGACAGACAACAAGGCTGGTGGGAGACAGATTCCGAGAGAGGGGTCTGCAGAGACCGATAGGGACACAGGGGGCGCTCCGCAGATGAAGGTGATGCATAAACAGGTGCCTCTTATGCAGACAGACTTTGGGCGGAAGTGGCTGCATTACAGGCGGACCTTCGACGGAAGCGCCTTCATTACAGGCAGACCTTCGACAGAGGCGCCTTCATTACGGGCGGACCTTCGACGGAAGCGCCTTCATTACGGGCGGACCTTCGACGGAGGCGCCTGCATTACGGGTGGACCTTCGACGGAGGCGCCTGCATTACAGGCGGACGCCCTGGCTGTCACTGTTTGCATGTCTGAGAGGCCCCCCTGACTCCCCCCTCCCCTCTGTGCCATAGGGGTCTCGCAGCGCCCCTGCTGGGTTCTCCCAGGGAAGGCCGTGGCAGTCCCTGGATGGGACTCATGTAGGGGCTTCAGTGCTGGGC
The DNA here is from genome assembly GCA_026170595.1 of Plestiodon gilberti rubricaudatus. Classification (NCBI taxonomy): domain Eukaryota; kingdom Metazoa; phylum Chordata; class Lepidosauria; order Squamata; family Scincidae; genus Plestiodon; species Plestiodon gilberti. The sequence goes on along the minus strand of JANXHW010000004.1, from coordinate 102,366,353 downwards.
GCTGTCTCTGTGTGTGTGGGGCAATACTTGTGTAACATTGGGCACAAGGGGGCTCTGCCCACGGGGCATCTTTATTGTTCTGGAACGGTAGCAGAGATGGCCAGGCGAGGCTGCCAGGGGTAGTCACAGCAGCCAATCTGAAAGCAGCAGCAGCAGCACACCTGCCCCATGGACCTGGCCATGCAGGCTCTTCCCCTGTGGAACCACAGCCTGCTCCATAGAAAGGGGAGGGACAGCAAGAACTACAGCCAGGGAGGTGGAGCAGCAGCAGCGCTGGCAGCTGAGGAGGGTTGCAGGGCTGGCTCCCTGACCTCTGGCAGCATCGAGGGAGGCGACAGTGGGGCAACCAGACTGCAGCCCCAGGGGTGTTCCCAGGAAGGTAGGTGGTAGTGGACGTTCCTGGGGAGACAAAAAACAAGGGGGAGTTACATGTCAGCTGGTGTGTGGTAGCAGTCGCCATTGAAGAGAAGCCAGTGTGTCGGTTGCAAAAGCCTGCAGGGAGAGAAATAAAACACAGCTGATAGGTGTGACACACATAGCATGGTCTGAGCTGCTTACCTGGGTGTAAGGAGAGCATGATCCTGTAAGGGGAAAGGGTCAAAGAGAGAGACAACAACACAACTTGGGGGTCACAACCATGGCAAACCTAGCAATACTGACCTGGCAGTAGACCCTGTGGAGAAAAGGGGGGGACACAGCTGGTGTCTACATAAGGCTAACAGTTCCACACTTGTGGCATTGTCTGCTCACATTACTACAGGCAGCAATCAGACACAACAGTGGTAAAGAGGCATGTATCCTATATATCATAGCAGGCAGCTATGAGACAACACATTGGTAAAGAGGCATATCATAGCAGGCTATGCAGACAGCTATGAGACAACATATTGGTAGAGAGGCATGTCATGGCAGGCTATGCAGGCAGCTATGAGACAACACATTGGTAGAGAGGCATGTCATGGCAGGCTATGCAGACAGCTATGAGACAACACATTGGTAAAGAGGCATGTATCCTTCCTATATTTCTAAATGCAAAGAGGCAGCAGTCAGACCACATGTCAGCACAAACCCTGCTCCTACCTGCTCTTACCTGCTGGTGTTGTTGCCTGGGGGGGGGGAAGAGGGGCTGGGAGAAAGACATGGGTTAGCAAACACTTGCATGGAGGCAGCTGCCCAGGCACAGCTGTAAACAGGTTGGCCACAGCCAGAACAGCCCTCTCTGCCCTAGAGGGAGGCAGAGAGGAGAAGAGAGAAGTGGGGTGTTTGTGAATTTTGCCCTCCACCGACAAAGTCCCACTTTGTGGCTGTGAGGGACAGAACCCCACACCACGTGCTCAGAGAGAGAGAGTGACTGGAGGTCTGGGGCTGGGCTTTTGTGGGAATGAGGCTGGGTGGGGCTGGGTGCTGATAGGCTCCCTATCTTAGGCATAACTCTGTCGGTTTCCAGACCTAGCAGGCCCAACTCCGTCCTAACTCTGACCTAACTCAGGAGTAGGGTGTTAGAAATTTTCAGGAGAGGGCTGGCTTGGGTAAGGTAAAATGGCTCCTATGGGTCTCCTCGAATTTGGGTCCACCTTTTTGGTCGACCTAAAATTTGTGTCAGCATTTGTGTTGGAGGGGGCGTGTCTGTGCTTGCCAGGGTCTGGAATCCAACGTTAATTGGTTGCCGCCCCCGTTACACCCACGGTCCGCCCATGTTCCGCCCACTTTTAGGTCAACTTTAGGTCTGACTTGTGCTGCTTAGCCCTTGGGTTGGAATGGGCTGTTCTTAGTCCGTCGGTCGTAACTTCGACCTAACTTTGACCTAACTTCGCCCTAAATGGTTGCATTCCAGACCTAACTTCGACCTAAACGACTTAGGCTGACTTTAGGTCTGACTTGGGCTGCTTAGCACTTGGGTTGGAATGGGCTGTCATAGTGCTTTACCCTAGAAAGGCATCTACTGCTCCTTCTCTCAAGTTGACATTGGAGACTGTATTGGCACAGAACTCATCAGCCTGCGAATGAGAAAAAGAGAGCAAAGGAGAGAAAAAAGCACAGGAGGAGTTTGTTCCTTCAAATTATCCTGGGTTCTGCTTCAACTACATTCAAGGCTAGATAAGGAGAAACAATCTTATCCCAACATCTTTTCTTCCACCCCTCTGGTGGTCATTATCTTCAGAATTCTTGCCCAACATTGTCAGTAAATTCCCTTGTTACTACGCTAAAGTGATGTCCCAGTCTGGAGTGTAGGAGGTTGGAGCAGGATGCTCCCTGCCTTACCAGACACATTTGATGTTGCACAGGGCACGTGCAGTTGTGTGGGGTCAAATGGATTACATGCAGCCCTCTGTAGCACTACCTATGGCAGTGTTTCCCAAACTTTTTCAACCTGCAGCTCACTTTAGCCATTGGTGACCTTTGGCCATGGCTCCCCATTACATTATGTTGATGCCTGCCAATTGGCACTGCACTGTTTTCCAAAAGGATTCTGTGGCACTCCGCGGCTCCCCTGGCTGGTTTCTGCAGGTCCCCAGGGAGCCATGCCTCCCAGTTTGGGAACCACTGACCTATGGCAACAGGTTCCATGCCTCATGCTTTTCAATCATTTTTCAAAATTGATAGACTGTATCCCCACTCGAACTGATACAGCAGCAGGAGTTCTTTAAATAAATTCTACTACTGTGTGTAGTTGACATCGGGTGGCACATGCAACATTCTAATTCTAATGGCAAAATTATAATTGTGGAGCCCATTTTGTTGGGGAGCTGAAGCAAGGCATCTGTCAGTGTCCTGAGTGTTAAACAACAGTTTCACCCCCCCTCCCCCCAATCCTCTGGGAACAGAGAACAGGCAATGCACAAGCAGGTCTCAGCTAGTGGATCTAACCGGGATGAATGCTTCCCTGCAGTTCTTTTCTCTAAAGTCATCCACTGCCATAAACTCCCACAAAGACAAAAACAGTTGAGGAGAATGTTGCCAAGCACCCCACTTGGTTTAGAAGTAGCCTTTCAGGGCAAGTGAAAGTGAAAACCACACCCCATGCATTTGCATTTTGACCAGAGAAAAGCTGTAGCTAAAGGTCCAAGGAAAATAGTTGTCTGCATGGACTAACTCACTTAAATGCAATCAGAACAATCCCTTGCCCTGGCTGACCTAGCAAGAAGACTTTAGCTTCCTTTGTGTTCCTTCCTAATGACAGGAATTTGCCAAGTCAGCGTCTCTAACCACCTGGACTAACATTACATAGTTCTTGTTTTGCAGGGACCCAAAAGCAGGGTCAGTTAACCCATGAGGCAAGGAGAAGTGCCTGCCTTGAGTGATGGATGGGCAGAGGCAGGGCCCTGCACTCAATGGTTCCTCTGTGCTTACCTTGTCTTCCTTACCTCTTTTTTTTCTCCTTCCCTTCTGGCCATTCTGCTCTATTTTGAAGTAGGAGAACTGCAGAACAATGACCAACAGATATGGACCACCAATATATGAGTGCTCACTGAGGCTCCTGAAACCTCGATGAACACAAGCTCTCATGACTCACAGCGCGATCCTCTCTATAGAGTGGTGAAACTTGCGCTATGCTGCTCTAAGCTGTTGCAAACGTGCCATAAAGCATGTTTGCAATGACTCTAGAGTAAGGGCCGCCGACGTGGAGGATGGCAGCCCTCACTCCGCCGCCCTCCGGATCCGGCACCCACCAGCGGTGCAGGGGCGGCGAGGGAGGGGGGCCATTGGCCAGCCCAGGCTGGCAGGGAGCAGGGATATTGGCAGCACACTCTGCCGATATCCTAGGACCATTCCCGAGCCTGGCCAGCCTTACTCCCCCACCACAGATGTACGTCAGCTTCATAGCTGGTGTACATGCGCGGAGGCCCATAGGGCCCCTGCCGGCTTGCACCTGGGGAAGGGGACAAACCGAAATGTCCCTTTCTTCCAAGGTGCTCCCGGGGCAGCCCAGGGATAGGATACAGTGGGCGGCCCTTTAGGCCGTCCATGTATCTTTAGGCAGGATTGCGCCGTCAGTCCTTACCCTCCACATTCTTTTGTGACATTGTGCAGAGTGAGGAATAATCAGAGAGGTCATCCAATTGGTGATGGAGTAAGCTCATGTTGGAACTTTCCTTATAAGGGTGAGATGAGGAGTTGGAAGAGCGGGAGCAGTGTTTGAGGAGAGAAAATTGGAAAGATGGAGGTAGTGGTGAGAGGACTGCCACTAGCGCTAGCCCATACAGTGCCTTTGTGCAAATTAGAAAAAGGTGCCTTTCTGCGATTAGAAAAGGCACCCCCTTCCTCGCTGTGCTTGCCAGCAGAAGTGACGTTCTGCCAGCCTCCTCCTCCTGTCTAGGATGTGAATGGCACCCCCTTAGATATGGCGCCCTTGCGGAGTGCACAACCATACTTAGCAGCCCTGGTGGTGAGTTTGGGAGTTAGCTGAGTAGTCAGGGCTGCCTGAGGAATTGAAGGAGTAGCACCCCTCAGTCAGGTTTGGGATCAGTTAGCCTGGAACAAATCAGTTAGCCTGGAACAACAAAGTTGTTTGCCACTCCATTCACATGTGGCCTTTTGAACTTTTAATGCAAGTGTAAAAAATTATTTGCACCTTACACTTAAGAAGCAAAGGTTCATTTTTCTGTTCACAGTAATAATGGACTGACCAAGTAACACAGGTCCAGAACTCACTGTTTTCCATTGTGTTCCAGGCACTTTGGGGGGCTTGCTTGCTTTTTCTGGAATGTGTGTGTTGTTTGTGCGTGCGTGTCCTGCCCTGCCATGCCCTGTTCAGTCGCGCTGAAGTGTGTGTGTGTGAGAGTGAGAGTGAGATATGGGGTGGGTTAAGTGACAGTTAAGTAATTTTCTGAATCCTTCAATAAAGCCTAAAATAAATCACTGCAATGTTAATTTTATTCAGACCAGTCTCGGTTTAAGAATGGTCTTTTGTTCCTGTAATGATTAAAACATTATGCAAATGTTTGCAATTGTCATAAGATGATATATGACATACATATGATATCCTAGATGGTATATGATATACATAACATGATATGACATGGTGTGTTACAATTTTTGACTTTAGAACTTCAGGGAACTTCCGTGAGTTGATGGACTTGAAGGACAGCACTCTGCCCTCAGCATGCAGCATTCAGCCCTCCGAGTCCTTATAGCAGAACACGTTACAGCCACTTGAAAGTGATGGCCAGCCCAACACCACACAGGATGAAACAGAGAGTGAGATTTGGGAGAGCAGCCCAGGTTTGGAGCCTGGTGCCACAACTGAGAGCATACTGCACAGTTCCTCAACGTTTGAAAACCATTCAGGTAGTACTCACTACACAAGCAGACTCATTTATATTACCATAGTATTTTTAGCATTTTATACGTCCATTCCTCCAAGGAGCTCTGGAACGTGTACATGGTTCCTACTTTTCCCTTCTTTGAACCTCACAACAACCCTGTGTTGTAGGCATAGGATACAGTGGCTAGCCCAAGGAAATGCATGTTAGAAGCAGGAAACCTGCCAGGGAAACGGTTGGTCCGCTGGATGGTGAGGGAGAGAAAGGGGTGATAAAAGGGGACTTGGAGACTGCAGAGAAATTAAATGAGTTCTTTGCATCTGTCTTCACGGCAGAAGACCTCGGGCAAATACCGCTGCCGGAACGGTCTCCCCTGAATAAAGAATTAAGTCAAATAGAGGTTAAAAGAGAAGACGTCTCAGACTTAATTGACAAAATAAAGATCAATAAATCACCAGGCCTGGATGGCATCCACCCAAGAGTTCTGAAGGAACTCAAGAATGAAGTTGCTGACCTCTTGACCCAAATATGCAATTTGTCCCTTAAAACGGCCACTGTGCCAGAGGATTGGAGGATAGCTAATGTCACGCCAATCTTTAAAAAAGGAAGGAGAGGGGACCTGGGAAACTACAGACCAGTCAGCCTAACATCTGTTCCAGAGAAAATGGTGGAAAGCCTCATCAAGGATAAAATCAGAAAACATATAGAAGAACAAGCTTTGCTGAGGGAGAGTCAGCATGGCTTCTGCAAGGGTAAGTCTTGCCTCACAAACCTTTTAGAATTCTTTGAAAAAGTCAACAGGCATGTGGATGCGGGAGAACCCGTGGATATTATATACCTGGATTTTCAGAAGGTGTTTGACACGGTCCCTCATCAAAGGCTCCTGAGAAAACTCCACAGTCAGGGAATAAGAGGGCAGGTCCTCTTGTGGATTAGGAACTGGTTGAAGACCAGGAAACAGCGAGTGGGAGTCAATGGGCAATTTTCACAATGGCGAGAGGTGAAAAGCGGTGTGCCCCAAGGATCGGTCTTGGGACCGGTGCTTTTCAACTTATTCATAAATGACCTGGAGTCGGGGATAGGCAGTGAGGTGGCCAAGTTTGCAGATGACACTAAACTTTTCCGGGTGGTGAAGACCAGCAGGGATTGTGAAGAGCTCCAGAAGGATCTCTCCAAACTGGGAGAATGGGCAGCAAAATGGCAGATGCGCTTCAATGTAAGTAAGTGCAAAGTGATGCACATTGGAGCAAGAAACCAAAATTTCACATATACGCTCATGGGTTCTGAGTTGTCTGTGACGGATCAAGAGAGAGATCTTGGGGTGCTGGTGGACAGGTCGATGAAAGTGTCGACCCAGTGTGCGGCGGCTGTGAAGAAGGCATGCTCAGGATAACTAAAAAAAAGGATTGAAAATAAAATGGCAAATATTATGCTATTGTACAAATCAATGGTAAGGCCACATCTGGAGTATTGTGTCCAGTTCTGGTCACCACACCTCAAAAAGGATATAGTTGAATTGGAAAAGGTGCAGAAAAGAGCGACCAGAATGATTCGTGGGCTGGAGCACCTCCCTTACGAGGAAAGGCTACAGCGTCTGGGGCTTTTCAGCCTAGAAAAAAGGCGCCTGAGGGGGGACATGATTGAGACTTATAAAATTATGCATGGGATGGAGAGAGTGGATAGAGGGAAATTCTTCTCCCTCTCGCACAACACCAGAACCAGGGGACATGCACTAAAATTGAGTGGAGGGAGAGTTAGAACAGACAAAAGAAAATATTTCTTTACCCAGCATGTAATTCATCTGTGGAACTCCTTGCCACAGGATGTGGTGATGGCATCTGGCCTAGATGCCTTTAAAAGGGGTTTGGACAGATTCATGGAGGAAAAGACCATCACAGGTTACAAGCCATAAGCAACCTCCTGGTTTTAGAAGTGGGTTTTCTCTGTGCCAGGTGCAAGGGAGTGGCGACTGGACACAGGTATCTTGTTGTCTTGTGTGCTCCCTGAGGCATCTGGTGGGGCCACTGTGTGACACAGGAAGCTGGACTAGATGGGCTTTTGGCCTGATCCAGCAGGGCTCTTCTTATGTTATGTTCTTATGCAGTATGGCAGAGCGGTAAGTCCGACCTGTCTGATATTTGTTCTGAACAACAGTACCATGAGCTGAGCATCTGACTAATTTTGTGATTTCAGAAACTCCTTTGGTTCCAAATACTCCTGTGGTTCCTAGAAAAAGAAGACACCTGCAGCAAACTGCCTTGGATAGAGTAGTTGACGCCCTTAACGCTTTAATGGCAATTCCTCCACATTTAGTAAACGAAAAAGAGGATCCGTACTCTCTAATATTCAGAGGCTTTCCCTGTGTTTTTCAAAATGCACCACATCAAACGAAGGCACGTATTGTTGCGCAATGCTGGAGCATCATTCAAGAGGAGATGGCTGATGACTCCACTTTGTGACTTGGCACTACTGCCACATGTTCTGTTATGATTCTTTATTAGTTATGTTTCTTAAATTTTACACTATGATGTTGTTAATGTGTTAAACCTTAATTCTAGTATTTGTGCTGGACAAGGTGCAACTGCAAAGAAACCCCACACAAACACGCTGCTAAGACACATAGTTTTTATTTTGTACATCAGAAGAAAAGGCCGCACAAGCAGTGTTATTCCATTCTGAGGCAATTCTCATAGATCACTGTACATATAACTTGTGCACTCTGCAAAGTGAACCTTGCCCTCAGTGGGTGAGAAATAAGTTTAGAATCTTTCTCTGATCTGGCCTGTCGTCTGACTGTAGCTGTTTGCACCCTGGCAACCTACTCCACTCACAGATGCCCCAGCCACTTCTTGTCGCCATAGCCCATCCACTATACTTCCATTTTCATTCAGACGGTCCACGTAGCCCATGGGGCAGTATCTTCTCATGTCTGGTGGCATTTTCGACTCCTCCACTCTGAGGTAATTGTGCAGTACACAGATAATTTTAATGATGGCCTCTGCACTTTCTGGACCCACGTATAGGCAGTCTAAAATAGCCCTCCGTTTGGCGCAGGTGATACCAAACACATTTTCGGAGACTCGCCTCACTGATTGGGCAGCTGTGAGGTTCCTTCTTGGAAATGGCCTTAGGAGGTTCTGAAGCAGTGGAAATGCTTCATCTGCTACGATCACTGGTGGAACCATGATGGATGTCCCCGGGATGTTAGTGGCAGGAGGCAATTCCACAGTTCCAGCAAGCAGGGCCTTCCCGAAAGCACTATCACCAAATACAGGTGGGCCCCCATATCCACTGATTGGCTATCCACGGTTTCAGTTATCCATGGATCGTGGGGACCCCCCCAGGCTTTTACTTTTTCCCCAGTAAGCTTCGTTTCTTCCTTAAAGAAACAGGAGAAGCAGCCTCTGGCTGCTTATTACAGGCAACTAGAACGAGACTAAGTACTAGAGAGGCTCTGCAAGGTTAACAGAAACCTTGCAGAGCCTCTCTAGGACTTAGTCTCATTCTACTTGCCTGCAATGGAGGCTGCTTCTCTGTTTGTTTTAAGGAAGAACCAAAGCTTGCTGAAAGAAAAATAAGAGCTGGGGGGGCAAGCATGCCTGCCTGCAGGGGAGGCAGGGTGGGGGGCCTCAGGAAACCATGGAGGGGGTTTCGCTCTTATCCACGGTTTCAAGTATCCACGGAGGGGCCTGGAACATATCCCCAGTGGATATGGGGGCCCACCTGTATACCCCCATCACTCTGTTTCCCATATGCTCCAATATCCACTATGGCAAGGGTGGGGAACCTTTTTGCGGTGGAGGGCCATTTTCCCATGGGGAAAATTTGTTGCGGGCTGGCCGTTAGGCCGGCTGAAATTTTGGCACCCCCCACCGCAAATTTGACCCCTCCAGCAAATTTAGCAATCTCCATCCCCCCACCACTCTCTGAACACCCACCCACCGCTCACTCTCTCTCCCACCACTCTCTCTCTCCCCCTCCCTCCCACCGCTCGCTCGCTCTCCCACCCACCCAACCGACAACTCGGTCTCCTTACCTCAGGCTCCGCGCCGCCGCCGCGGCCTTCCCGCATCAGCTCCTTTTGAAAGCCGTCTTTTTGTACATGCGCAGATCACTGATGACGCCGAGAGGGCAATCTCTCAGCCTCAGCAGAGCTCTGCGCATGTACAGGAAGGCCGCTTTCAGAAGGAGGAGGTGTACCAGCTTTTTCAAATATTGGGCTGGTTTGGATGATACTCTGACCGACTCATTGTTATTAAACTGGGAAGAGCGTGGGCACACGTCTTCTCCCTGGTCCCACTATCCCCTAATCATAGGTTCAGGTGAACTGCCCCTCAACATGCAGAGGAACCACTACTGTAAAGCACTACATGTGGGATGTTCAAGCAAACCACCCCTGCACAATTAGGTGGCAGTGAGACAGCAGCCTGGCAGAGGGGGGATTACATGATTAGGATAGGTTGGCAGATGCGTCATCTGAACCAGCCCATTGTAGTTTTACTCCTGGGAAATTTGCTTCTTATTCCCCTCAACATTCGTTTGAAACTATTAAAAGCCTATTTCTTCTATTTACACTCATGTGAAAAATTTTCTATTGCTAGTTAAAGTTTTTATTGTCACCCAAATATTGTGAGGTGTTTCTTTTTACCTGATCACAAATACTGTGATTTGCTGTCATTCTGAAGCAAAAAGAGGGAGAAAAATTCATTTCAGAGAAACACACAGAATAGATGTGCTTTCAGTCCAGTTTTATTAGTGGTGCATTAATACCATAAAATATTTCATAAAGTAGTATACATTGCAATTTATTTCAAAAAGGCTATGTACATTTACTGTCTTAATTAAAAAAACAACAGTATAACAATGAAACAGATGGATGGATCAGAAACAGATCTAAAGGGGCAATGTTCCTTCAGTTTACAGTGTCTGAGCAATGGCTCCACTGCTCTGCAAGCTCATTTTATACCAAATTTCACAAGCTGCTTTCTGAAGGAGGCACTGAGCTAAGCTACCAGGGTCTGTCGATCTTTTTCAGAATCCAAAGTAGGGCAATGCCAATATTGGGACCAAAGGTCACTGTAAAGTAGCGAGAAAGGTTTTGAGTTCTTTAGAACTCTTCTTCAGACTGGGTGTTAAACAAAATAAGGGTGGGGGGTAAACAAAGTAGGGCAATGGAAAAGCCCCAAATGTCTGCAGTTAGTGAGACTAGATGTATATGCAAATGTATGCAATGGAGGTGTGCTTCCCACTGGATGTGTTTTGTTTTTTGTTTTTAATACAGTGCCAAGCAAGGGTAGGGGGCAATCTTGATCATGATCAGGGCACATAGGGAGGGGGAGGCTCACTTTACTTGCTTCCAAATCAATGATTAGAGGGAATTGCCACTTCAACTTCGGGGATGCAATTTTTGGTAGGAAAACTGTAAGGGAAAGAACTAACTTCCCCCTCCCCATGCATCCAAGCCCCAACCAAGGTTACTCCCCCTAATGCAGTGTTTCCCAAACTTTTTCGACCTGTGGCTCCCTTGACCATTGGCGACCATTGGCTGCGGCTCCCCATTACATTATGTTGATGCCTGTCAATTGGCATTGCACTGTTTTTCGAGAGGATTCCATGGCACTCCACGGCTCCCCTGGCTGGTTTCTGCGGCTCCCCTGGGAGCCGCGCCTCCCAGTTTGGGAACCACTGACCTAATGTATGGCTGTTTTGGGGGAGGAAAACAAGTTTCCAGTTGAAAGCTTGCCTCTGTAAGCACACATTTGCATGCATGTCTAGTTTGATCCATCCTAGGAATCTTGAGATAGAGTTTAAGAAGGTTTTAAGCAGAGCTATTACTCTTATTTTTTTCTAATCGGCCAACAACACGGCTACCAACAAATGTTAGCATCCTTTTGTAGACACCTATGTTTTGTTACTCTGCAAAAGTCAAATTTGTATTCTTGCTCATGACTGAGCCACTGCTCATGAACGGATTAAGCTGCCGGGCTGCCCTATACTCAAGGTTCACCTAGGCCAGTGATGGCGAACCATTTGGGCTTGGTGTGTCAAAAAATTTGAAAATGCCTAACTTGACTCTGCTGGTGTGTCGCTCCCCCCCTCCCAAATTTTTAATAGCACTTTGACTATTGCTACTTTTAATAGTAATTTTGAATTGAACTGAACTGAAAACAACTATACAATAGAACACACTGCATTTTATTTAAATCAATTAGTGACTTTTTTGTTGCTGAGTTTTAGTAATTTGAAAGAGGTCTGACAAAATCCCTGCCCTAAATGTTCAAGACAACCCTGTAAAACTTTTGCGAAAATGTAAGGTGTATCAAGGCCCTGGGGGAAACGCTGGTGTGTCACCCAAAATTACCTCGCTTGTCACCTGTGACATGTGTGTCATAGGTTCGCCATCACGGACCTAGGCCATTATTGACTACACTGGCTGGCAGTGGCTCTCTGATTAGGTTAGCTGTGGCAACAGGTTCAAGATGTTATAAGCAGCCCCCTGGCCATGACAGTGGATTCACACCCTGGGCCAGGATACATATATTGTTAAGGTCTTTGGGTTCTGAAGAACCTGTCCACCTTGTGTGTAACTACATTTTGACATATCGCAATTGCAAAAACTAGATTGATCTCATAGGCTGAATATATGACAACAGCTTGCAGGAAATTCCACTATTACAAGACTAAACCAATGGCTGGGAAGCAGGATTTCTGTGATGACCCATGACAATCTCTCAGTAAGCAAAGCTGAGAAATGGGCACCCTCGTTCCTACCAGAAAGTGCAAGGAAAGGGTACCCTCAGCAGCTCTTTACCCAGGGCATGCCAGAGGGAAAAAACCTCTGTGGGATTATTAGTTGCAGTGTGCCCAGCACAGAAATTTAACCCTGCCTTTGTACTGCCCACCAGCCCAGAACAGAGCATCTCATTTGAAAGATGCTGATCAATGAAAGAACACAAGGGAAAAATGAACATTTGGCTTGATCCAGCCTGTAAAGAACTTATTCACAGGCACATTTGTCCATTCTGGATCTGCGGATTTTTTTCTAACACAGGTAAGTGTGACACATTTTTATTATCATCCAATTATGCAGGTATTTTACACTAACCTCCAGATATGCTGACATATACTTTTGTACAACAGTAGAAGCTCTTTAATAGTTTGCTTAATCACAATGGATTCCTGGCATGGATTGCATTTTTTTGTAGGAAAAAGCGTGCAAGCCACATATGCCTATTCACAAGTGATGGTCTAAAACAAAGTTTGCATGATATTCAGAAGTGCTGTGTAGAAAATTACTTGCTGTGGAGGTCCTGAGAGTGCGCAGGCTGCCTTTGTCACAGTCAAATCCACTGTCATGTTTGTATTCAGCAGAAACTATTCTGCAGTTTTCTGCTGGTGTTTCAGGAGAAAAACTATGAAGAACTCGCAACAGCATCAGTGAAGAACAAACTGGTTTTCCTTTACAAAAGCAGTCCACAACTACAACAACCAGCTGCTCTGAGCTCCCTTATGGCAAAAGTTCTACATGCAGATATTTTGCTTATTACAAAGTCGTAAAGGTTTTCCTGGTGCCTCCAAACCAGATACAAGAAAATAGAGACAGCTACTATAAATGGCGCTAGCTGAAATCTTGCTACCAACTGCTCAACCTGCAGCTGTTTATCTGTTTGTCCTGGGTCAAGAAGGCATTGCCCCATACTCCAGCACCTCTTCAAGTGAACTGTTCAAACTCACATGACCTTCTAACATGAATATTATGAATGAACAAATTCAGGTCTAATACCTTCCTGTAAATTTGACAAAATAAGATGAGGGACAAACTCCCAAATCTTCACCCAGGTCCTCCGCATCAAGTCTGATAATATCCTATGTGTATGAGCATGGTCTTTTACAGCTGCTCATCTTGTAGCTGGACAAACTGAATCCACATTTACACCTTTGTGAATGGATACCGAAGGACACCATTTGCTTTCATATTCATTTCAGATTATTGGTAATTAATTCCCTCCAAATGTTCTGTAGAGAATGAATATCTAACTACTGGTCTCAAAAATACAGGATCTTCTGTGGTGAAACAATCTTGAACACTTTTAACTCCCCAAGATTGACTTACAACACAACAAAGTTGGGAGTAAAACAGTTTTATGGGGTTTATGGAATCCTGGACATGCTAGAATTTGTCTCTATCTACACTTGACAGAGTCCTTCATTGCACCATGGACAATATTATTGCAAGAACAGCAAACACTGCCCCAAGCACTGCTGGCCAGTTCTGTGCACAGCACTGCAAAGTGGACACTGAAGAAAAAAATATGTGCTTTGGTTATTCTGCTTGGACAAGAATGAAAATGCAGAGACGGAACTATGCTCCCACGTGGGGGGGCGCCGACGCAATGCCCCCCCACGTGTCACCGCTAGCGCCACACCCCCTGGGGCGTGACGTCATTTTCACGTGGCGCAGTGCACACACACACACACACCCGCCCCGCCATTTTGCAAGCCTTTTCAGAGCCAAACGGCTCCAGGGCGGGCAGGAGGGCCGAAACAACACGCGAATGATCGTCGGGAGCGACCAAGACGCGTACCGGAGGCCCTGCACCCTGGGGCCCACTGCCCCAACCGCCCCCAGTGCCACGACATCTCTGTGAAAATGGACTGATGGAGGAAGCCAAGCCACTTCCTTTTTGGGTCTGATTTGTCTAGTTCAACACAATCAGAAAGAAGTGATGTGCTTATGTGCCTTCTTTTCAAGGCATAACTGACAGCTATCCTTGAATAGTGAGGTAAATCTCCTTGAAGTGGACCTTATTGTTGGAGAGAGGCATTGTGTTGCTCTTCTTTGACAAAACTTAAAAGCAAGCACCATCTCACCAGAACAGCAGCACTAATGGAAACCTTCAAGTAAAAGCTCACCGACAAGCAGCCCTAGAACAGATACTTGTAATGGACATGACCTTTCTCAAGATACACACGCTACAGGGGAGTAGCCTTGCAGGTACATTCAGCAGCAGATTCTTGTTTTTTTTAAGAGATTCACCAAATCAACAAACATACCAAACAAACTAGTTAGGCCAAGCCTTGGGCACCCGCTGCTGTTCTGGTCTAAGGAAAGAAAGAACCAACCAACCAAGCCTTAAGTCCTTTTGGAGACTTTCAGTTTGCCCATATATCTCCTAACTACCCATTATTGCTGACTTTCAACCAAAACTCCTCTTGCTAATTGGCTCCTCTGGGTCAGGTAATACCAACTAGCTGACAAATCCATGCTTGAATAATTAACTTGTAAATTTGAACTGGAGAGTTTCTGGAAAAGCCTTGCAGGAAACATCCCAATGGGTGGATAGTGTCTGTTTCAATGTCCTTTTGTTTGGACCCTAGACGAGTAGCTTTTGTGCCATTACACTTGAACTCTTGGAGAAGAGTGTCCTTGGTTTTCTTTTGTTTGTTTCAAACATCATGGAAGTATTGCATGGAAATATTAGTGTATTTCATATTCATTGGGGAGGTCACAGCTTCAGCACCACTGGAAGCAGTAAACAGTAGAAGGATGCTTGGGACATAACTTCCAAAGTGCTCTACATCCAAGTTTCACAGAATGTACAATGAGACTCTTGCAGGCAGAGAGGGTTTTAAGGAGAGGGGAAAATAATCAAAGTGCTTTAAGAGGATAAGAAAATAATATAGAGTTTACAGTACCTGTGTGGAGTATGTGCTAATATATGTGTATGTAAGCGGGTGGCGCAGTGGGTTAAACCGCTGAACCATGAGCTGTCGATTGAAAGGTCGGCAGTTCGAATCCACGACGGGGTGAGCTCTCGTTGCTTGGCCAACTCCTGCCAACCTTGCAGTTACAAAGAATGTTAATGTGAGCAGATAAATAGGTACCGCTTGCGGGAAGGTAAACAGCGCTCCATGTTCCAGCTGCATGCTACACGCTGCGGCAAGGAGAGTCATGCCGGCCACATGACCACGGAGGCGTCTTCGGACAACGCTGGCTCTTCGGCTTTGAAATGGGGATGAGCACCACACCCTAGAGTCGGACACGACTGGACTTAATTGTCACGGGTCACCTTTACCTTTTAAGTGGATGGGACATCTTCACAAAGTTGAACTCCTCCTTTTTCCTGGCACTTTCTTTTTTGGCAATGTAGTGTTTACAAAGTATTATAAATGGTACCTCACATTTAGTGGTCAGTTGTATTGAAAAATTAGTAGTACAAAATTGTAAGCAACACACTCTCATATGCCCCAAACTTTGTAGTTCCCTACATGTCGATAACTGCAGTAGCAACTTCCTAACAGAAAGCGGTATCACAGCTGGATTGATTTGGGATGATATGGAGGCAGTGCTACATGTGAGATATTCATGGTTTACATTTGAAATACTGCCTCGCCCCAAGTCAGATGTCAAAAAAGAGTCAGATTGCACTGTCACAGTTAGAAACTTTGTCTCGTGTAAGGGAGGGTCTCCTATTTGAGTGTGGATGGACAGCTGAGCAGCCATTTGTATTCAGCTGTGTAGTTTGTTCATTCTAGGACAAGAGGATAGTTTAAACAATTTTGCTTTTACATAAATATAGGGGCTAAAAACCATTTCAGACAAAGCTCTCCATTAGATTAATCTGCTGTCGAATGATGTCAGTCCATTCCTCATCCCGCTGGGTTCTAGATTAATAAGCAGTGCAGTTACTCTTGAGTTTAGACGTTCTTAGAGGCATGTTGAGACTTTTAAGACTGAATTGCTGCTGCTTTAAGTGCTATCCTTCCCTTGCAGTCAATAGAAAAACAAACAGAAATGTAACTGAGCAGTTAATGAAGCCCATAAGTAAGTAGCAGGAGAGCACAAACAGCTGGCGCTCATGTTTTGTGACCGACAGATCTGTCCTATGAATGCAACTATGTTAGGATTTGGAATGCCCAAATATGCAGATGGGAAAGTGCTTGACGTGAGAGGACCACTGTGCTGCTAGCTGGAAGAACTTCACATCATTCCACTCCACTCCATCAATCAGCACTACAACAGAAGAAGAAAGGGAAAAAAAGGTTGTTAAGATGAATTGCATCAACTGTTCCTACCTGGTAATTTTTAAAATATCCATCTAAATAAATTTCAGTGTTCTCCCTACAGAGCCTCACGTTTTACGTAGACAGGTTGCATGATATCCTCAACATACTTATGAAACCAAATTCCAAGTCTCCAGACAATCTTTCTAAGCATCCACATTGGCCCTTTTCTCTGCATCAGGGCCAGCCCACCCATGTGGCAGAGTGAAGCAATGAACTGGCAGCGGGGTACATCCTGCGCCTGCTTGCCACCTCTTCGAATCCACTGCCTGCCCCGCTGCTATCCCATCTTCTTTTTTCTTGCTCTCCTTGTAGAAAAGCAACGGGCAGGGGTCACATTCCTCCTCCAGTGCTGCTGCTGCTGAAGAATGCAGTAGGGGAGCTGAAGGAGGAGGTGGGGAGACTCCTGTGATGGATCCTGTTCCTGATCACTCTTCAGTGACAGGAAAGAAGGAGGTAAGGGAGGAGATGGGGGGCCAGGACATACACACACACTGGCGACAGCACACCAAAGAAAAACAGGGATGGTGGCAGGGGCGTTCCTAGGGTTTGTGTCACCCGGTGCAGGAGGTCAGTGCGTCACCCCCATGATTATTATTATTATTAACAGTATTTATATACCGCTTTTCCACAAGAAGTTCACAAAGCGGTTTACAGACAAAATCAAATGATTAAATGGCTTCTCCCATGCAGTGGGCAGGGAAACGCATCCTCACCCCGCCCCCGTGCCATTGCCCCACCTCCTGCTTAATCAAAATTACACCTTTAAATTTACAATATTATACACACAGCCTAATGTATGTTTGCAGCCTAAATAGAGGCATCACAAGGGTTTGCGTCACCCAGTATGAGAGCATTAACTTTATTTATTTTAATATATAACAGTACGGATCACCAAACAAATCAGTAACCAACTCAGCTCTCAGAACAATTGGTCTCGTTGGTCTGTTCTGAGTTAAGGAAATCCACTTTTTGTTACACAAGGAAGCGGTGTTTTCTGTTTCCGGTTATTTGGCCATAAGGTTTAATAGAATACAGATATTACGGAACAGTTTCTTTTCATTGCATTCTGCATGAGATTACGCATCGAATGATATATAACATGATGATATTATTCGTAAAGACAAAGGTTTTTCACAATTTTGGCCACTAGTGATGACACCCCTCTGAGGGGGTGACATCCCCCACATCAACGTAGTCGCAAACTAGCGTAGTCACCCCCCGCCACAATCTGGGCGGTTGTTCAGCTTGAATCAGGTCTGCTCTGGCCATTCTTCACTTACCCACTTATTATGGGATATCCAGACCTCAGGCCATCACAATCTAGTGTTTTACCTATTTGTCCTCCTGTCTTTTCTCAGACCTGGTTTGTGGCAATTTTCCTGGCTTTGTATGGCTTGTGTCTTGAGGAGCCATACGAAGCCACTGCAAAGGGATATGATGCGAGTGAGAGGTGATGCCGGGTGCTGATCAGCCAACCTCACCAGGCCTGCAGGCAGCCAAGGAATAGCTAGGCAGCTGCCCCTGCCGCTACCCCCTCTTATGTGGGCCGGATGTCCCCCTGCCCCCTTAGCAGCTAGCCCGCTTCATTGTCATCTCATCACTAATAGAAGGGGTAAAATGTATGGAAATGAATGGGCTATCAAGGGGTAAAGGTAAAGGTAAAGGTATCCCCTGACAATTAAGTTCAGTTGTGTCCGACTCTAGGGTGTGGTGCTCATCCCCCATTTCAAAGCCGAAGAGCCAGCGTTGTCCGAAGACGCCTCCGTGGTCATGTGGCCAGCATGACTCTTCTTGCCACAGTGCGTAGCATGCAGCTGGAACACGGAGCGCTGTTTACCTTCCCGCAAGCGGTACCTATTTATCTACTCACATTGACATGCTTTGGAACTGCTAGGTTAACAGGAGCTGGCCAAGCAATGAGCGCTCACCCTGTCGCGGGAATCGAACTGCCGACCTTTTGATCGATAGCTTATGGTTCAGCGGTTTAACCCGCTGCGCCACCCGCTGGCCAAGGGGTACATGAGTGAAAAAAGAACCACTGTCCCAAAGGATAATGAATGCCCTCCGCCCTCCTCCTTCCCTCAGAGAACTCCAGGGTTTATCAACAGACTGTAGATCTTTCTCAAATACTTCAGCAGGAATCATCCTACCCAGCACAGGGACTAAAAAGATAAACTTCAGAGAGGCAGAGCTAAGGCAGCTAACTGCATTGGGTGATGAGCACTTACCCCGCAACATATTCTGCTGATGTTTTGCTGTGCAAATCAATCGACTGATCCCATCAATACACTGGCTCTTAGAATCAAACTCCTTGTCTTTTGTTTTCTTAGGCAGGAACATTACTAAAAGAAACCAGGCAGAGATTTAAACACATAAGCACAATCTTTCTGTGTTTTCTTTCCTGAGAGAGTGTCTGAAGGCCTAGATGACTGGAATGCTAATGGAATCCTTTCATCAAATATTTCTTTTCAGCTATACCTCACAATGTGGTAGTATTCTTTCTGGTGCAAGAACACAGAGAGAGGTATATAAGGACAAGTGCAAGCTTGGAGCATACATACCATGTTTATCTCTCACCATGAGCGCAATCCTGCTCTAAATACGGGCGGCAGAACGAGAATTCCGCTGCCTGAAGTAGTCGCAAACGTGCCATAAAGCATGTTTGCGACTACTTTAGAGCCGGGAAGGCTGGCGCAAGGCCGGCCCTCCCAGCTCCGCCGCTGGAGCCCTCGGCCAGCTGCCAGACCCAGGTAAGTTTGGATCCAGCAGACGGGGGGAGGGGAGGGACGGCGGAGCCAGGAGGGCGGCCATAGGCCCAGCCACCCCAGGCGGAGGCGGGGGCATGGCTCCCGTCATATCCCGGTCCCCCCCGGGTGGCTGGGCAGTTACACGGCCTCCTCCAACTTCCACCAGCAAAATAGCTGACGGAAGTCGGAGGAGGCCTATCGGCCCCAGCCGCTGTTACACTCGGGGAAGGAGACAAGTGTCCCCTTCCCCAAGTAGACTTTCCGCCATGGGCTGCCTGCTGCAGGTAGCCCGCCGCGGAGATCAGGATCCGGTGGATGGCCTAGGCCGCCTGGCGGATCCTTGCACAGGATTGGGCTGTGTATCTTCCTGAAAAGTCCAATGCCAGAAACTCAGCTGGTCAAGCATGAGAGGACATCAGAACATCACATCCAGACCATTCCACCACTGCAACTGTGGCCTAACTGCTTTAGAAATCTTACTATGAATGTCTAATCTCTAGGACTCCCAGAGGGTATTCATCCTTTACTTTTCAAGATAGTCCCTCTTCCTGGGTCAACAGGCAGGGTCAAACTTTGCAGTGTCTCCTCCGAGGGAAGGGGTGTCCATGTTCCTCCAGATCAAATTGGAAAAGCAGTAGTAACCCCTCAACCATATCCAAATGAAATTAAAAAAAAAAAAACTAATAGGAAGAAAACAGCAACCAGAATGACAACAATAGAAACTAAAAGGCACATACTGGAGTGCCACTCCATGCATCCCAATGGAGCAAAGCAGAGAGGAGAGAAAAAAGAAAGGGCATTGGGATCCATCCCTAGGAGTCCCTTACTACCACCCCAACGTGTGCAACAAAGGCAGAAGCCTAAATAACAAACAGATGACTTGCAGAAAGAGGTGGGGAAATGCCTTGCGGGAGTCCTGGAGAACAGAAATTCAATCTGCTTCCAGGGCTCCCAAAGGACACTCATAATCCTTTACTTCTCAGATGTATTAGAGTAGTACCACCCACAGCAAGTTGCATGGAATCTGTACCTATGACTCCAACAGCTGCTGCTCAGTACCTATGACTGCCACACCCTGAGCCCAAAGGCTGCATTCTCAGAGGAATACAGATCTATTTTACAATGTCTAACAAAGGTACTGAGCCTCATGTAGTTACTCTGCATGTCTCCTCAAGAGAAGACCTACTGTAAAAGGCAGCTGAGGTTGCACCCCCCAGACAGAATAGGCTATAATCTCTGTCAGAGGAGATTAGACCACCTCATGGTGCTGATGGAACACCAAGTTGACCTTTGGCATAAACATAGGATATGTGCATAGAACAACCTGTCCTCATGAAACATGCAGAGTTGAGGATTATAAGACAATGTCCCTAATTCTGAAACCTACCTAGCAGATGTGGCTGCCACCAAAAGCAGGGTTTTCAGACTGAACAACTTAGGGAACATCACCATCAGTTAGAACGGGGACCCTAGAAGAGCCAAAGGGCAGGAGGTGTGGTCCCGAGGTTGAACTGCCTGAAGACTCCCAGAAGCTAACCAGGAACAGCCCATTTTCATGCTGGAAGGGAGACCAGGAAGTCACTGATAAGCTGTCATGACCCTCGGTGGCAGAGAGGAGTCGCTGTTGCATGGTGTGGTGAGAGAACAGACTGGAATGCTGAGAATGTCAGTGACAGAGCGATTACAACTGGAAAAACGTTTCCCTGTTCAGCATGATCTGTGGCGTCCTGCAGAGAGCTCGAGGCTTGTGTTCAACAGCTAGTGAAGATGACTACACCGTGGAGGAAACCAGCTGGAATTGTAGGGTTCTATACAGAACAATATTGTAAAGATCTTTATCGGATCTAGATAAGCCTTGCCCATGTAAACTGCCTTGAATAATATCTGAAGAGCAATCTGAGGATAAGAAAGGTGGTATATAAGTCATTAAGTCGTGTCCGACCCTTCGTGATCCCATGAACCATATCCCGCCAGGCCTTCCTGTCCTCCACTATCTTCCTGAGTTCGCTCATTTTCATGTTCGTTGCATCGGTGATGCTGTCTAACCATCTCATCCTTTGCCTTCCCCTTCTCCTTTTGCCTTCAATCTTTCCTGCTCGGCCACGCCGCAGGCTGGAACCGTCCCCCGTAGCTCTCCCTACCTTTGCTAACAGCCACCGCCATGTTGGATCTCCCGAAGTCTTGCGAGATCCAAGATAGCGGCGTGAGATTTGGGAGCCACGATCTTGGATCTCACGAGACTTCGGGAGATCCAACATGGCGGCGGCTGTTAGTAAAGGTAGGGAGAGCTATGGGGGACGATTCCAGCCTACGGCGCAGCTGAGCGGGTCCTCCGGCTTGCGGCGCGAGCCGGAGGACCCGCTCGGCCGCACTGCAGGCTGGAAAAAAAACACTTTTTTGTTTTCCCAGGGGGGGTGCACTTTGGGAGAGGGGATACGCGGGGCTTGGGGGGTCAGGGGGTACGCCAATCTTTGGGGGCCCGCCCAGGGAGTACGCAGACCCCCAAAGGTTGAGGAACCCTGCCCTAGAACACTATACAGACTTGACACGTCTCCTAAGAATGCTGGTGTTTAGAACCTTGACCAGTCCAGCTTGGAAAAAAAATCTATTACAGGAATCCTTATACCCTTTATGACACCACCAGAGAAAGGAGAGCCAAATAATATTGTAAACTCTGTTTCTAGATGCACCCACACTGGCCCTGGTGCCTGCTTTGAGTTTCCAGGCTCTCAATCTGAGCAATTGGGGCTGGCACACTAGACATTGTGATACAAGGTATTTCCATATAGGGAGATTCCAGTACCTCTGAATGGACAGGTTGACAAGGTCTGTAAACCACAGGCACCAGGGCCAGTGTGGATGCCACCAGAATTACAGTAATTGTTCCAATGTGGGACCATTCCCTGGGATGTGAGTTTTTTGAAATATTTTGATTCTCTTGAAGTAGCTTTAAATTGCATTTGGAAGCTAATCTGGGGAGCAGGGAGGCCCGCAGAGGGGTCCGCGGGCCCCCTGCATCCTCCGGAGGGTGAGCACAACCTCTGGTGAGTCAGAAAAGCCCCTTTCCCCCCAGTTCCAGCACGATCCCTGGAGTGCTGTAGCTGCTATCGGGGGGGGGGGCAGCTCGCAGCAACTTGCAGCACAGAAAGCTCTGCCTGGGAGTTTGGGAATCTCTGGCTTACACAATTTACCACACATTTGTTTTTCCTTTGCTGGTTGGGTGGCCAATAGGGAGAAAAGGAAAGATGCAAGGCATGGCATGGGCACATGGGTACCCTCTCTCCTTTGTTTCCCTCACAAAGCTTGCGGAATGCTGCCTGCCTCAGTGGTCACTGGGCCTTTCTTCCTCAGAGAGGGGCCAGCCAACAAGAGCCCTCTGCTCCCAGCCCCAGCTGTTCTCATCTCTGGCCAGGGTCTGGGCTTTTAAACTCAGCTGCCTTCTGAGCCTCCTCCATCCTCCCCACTACTGCCGTCCCCAGACAAAGCATCCCATTTGTCTTGGCAATCAGGACGTGCTTCAGGGCATTTGGGAGCCAAGCAGGTTGGCCCTGCTTGGTTCCCATAGTGACGCCTAGCAAAAGTCCAGGTCAGGTGGCAAGCCAACTTGGGGTTCCATTTAATGTCAGAGCACCAGGGATTTATCCCCAGCAACCCACTCTCTCCATGGCCCTGTCACTAAGGCAGGGCAGGTCATCTAGCAGAACGTGGACACTCTCTCCTGAGAGGAGGCGCTGCAAAGTTTGGCCTTGCCTACTGACCCAGGAGGGATATCCTGCAGAGTTATAGATTCACCACAAATAGCTATAAATTGTGATGCAATTAAACGCATCTCACACATTAATAGTCAGTGCTCTGCAAAGCCAAATTTTATTCTCTCTCTGACATTTCTTTATTGGAAAGCAAGGAACGGTACCAGTGGAACATCTGATTGATACAGAATACCCAGAAAAGGTTCCCTTTCCCCACCTTTTTTGTTCTTTTCCTTTGTCACAACTGTCATTGACATAGTTGGAGTGGCAGTGGCTTCCCCACTAGTAGGCAGCCGGCTGACCTGGAGAGACCGGAAAGTGCATTTCAGTGTGTTTTTGGCAGTGGGGAGATCCTTTTTCTCTGGGTCTTTCTTCTTTTCCATAGGATGAGCTGCAATCCAGTAATCTACCTGCAGTCCCATCAGTTCCATACCAAGACTGTGGATGAATGATGGGAAGAAAAGATTTTCATTTATAAACTAAGACAAGCCCAAAGAATATTGATGCAAAACTGTGCCACCAAATGTAGATGTGTTCTTGGAAAAGTGCTTAGTGGTTTTCACCCTGATCTGTCTCCCAGGTCTTTTGGCTATGTAATCATGGTCACAAGACTCATAGGATCCCGTCCCATGGGCCTGCTGCACCCCTGGAACTCACATTCCAGTGAAGTGGCCATGCCTTACTGTGGTTGCAAAAGGTGACCTGCCATTCTGTACAGCCGCCACAAGTGGCGAGTGGCTGGCCGGCAAAGAAGCCCAGCAATGATAAATCAGCATGGGAGACAAGATGGTGGGGGCAGGGGCAGACCAGGGCAGGAAGGAGTGTGTGCTGAGGACGGAAAGGAGGTGGTATCAGTGACAGCAGCACCACCAATATCCTATCTCCCTTCCAAGGTCCACTTGGAATTGCTCCAGCAGAATTGCTGGCGCAAGTCTTAGTAGACCCACTGCAACATCAGAGGATTACCCTCAGGCAAGGGAACAAATGCTCTAGGATTTCCTGCAACAGGCAAGGAGTTGGACTAGATGACCTTGTGGGTACCTCTATGATAAATGTTCCCGGGATTCCCCCCCCCCGCAGGATGCAGTGCACACTCCAGTGGTGCAGCTGCATTGGTGAGGGGGAAGTTAGGATTGGGCTGTCATATTACTATCCAATGACACAAGTGCTTGCGTTTTAAAATGAGTTACAACTTGAGATTCAAATTATTACAGGGGTCCCCCCGTATCCACTGATTCGGATCCGCGGTTTCATTTATCCGCGGATGCCAAATCCCCCCCCACACCTCGCTCGCAGCCATTACAGTACCTTATTTAAGTTGTTATCGCTAGCGCGAAGCAATCACCAGCACGGGTCTTGTTTAAACCAAACGCTATAAGCAGCAGCCTGTTAACGTGGGAGCCTCTCTAGCACCGAGGCTGCCAGTTCTACTGAAGCACAAGTTCTACTGAAGTGAAGCAGGCTGCTGCTTATAGCGTTTGGTTTAAACAAGACCCACGCCGGCGATTGCTTCATGCCAGCGATACCAACTTCAATAAGATACCGTTATGGTCACCGGAGGGTGGAGCAGAAGATAGTGTTTGCCCCCATCCGTGGGTTCCCGGTATCTGCGGAGGGGTCAGGAACTTATTCCCTGTGGATATCGGGGCCCTACTGTATTCAGAATTTCAGAGCCTTGTCAAAAATCTTGTGCAACATGCATCTTCTCTTCGTAACTCCCACTCACCCATCACAGGTACCAGGGCACAGTTTCATGCCTCTTCAAACATGGGCATGTCTCCATTTTTAAAGAGTAACATGAGAAACAACCTGTAGGATATGTGTGCTTCAATTGCTTAAGCTTAAACAGCACATCTTAAACAGCACATAACAGAACATGTACTTAGTGAAAAAAATATGCTAAGAAAGAGTCTTGCAGCACCTTAAAGACTAACCAATTTATTTCAGCATAAGCTTCTGTGGACTACAGTTCATTTCAGTTTCATTCAATGGAACTTCCTCACTCTCAGTTTAGCATTATGAAAAAAAAACCAATGCCTCCTCCGGTAGCTGCATGGGTGATCCGGCGGCGGAGTGAGGGCGTCCAGCCTCCATGCCGGCTGCCCTTACTCTTCTAGAGTCATCACGAACATGCTTTATGGCACATTCGTGACGGCTTGGAACGGCGGAGCATTCGCTCCGCTGTTCCAAGCTTAGTCAGGATTGTACCGTAAGTTAGTGAAAGAGAAATCTGTAGAAACTTTTGTGAAGATTTGGAAACCATTTATAGATTTTTTGCATGCAAGATAAAATAAAAATGATTTAATGATATGTGGCTTTGTTGGGTAGGACGATTTGCTTTTAGAAGTAATAAGAGTAAAAAGTAATAAATTGAGGTCGTTTTTAATTAAGGGTAGTATTAGGTTAGTTGATGTACAATTATAAAAAGAACAGATTACTCTGCAATTAGACAGGGTACAAGTAATTACAAGAATTAATGTAAGTATAAATGTTAGTGGCTAAGCTGGATCTTTTCTGTTATTCTGTACTTTTCTTTCTTCATTTTTCCTTTTCCTGTATTGTTTGTTTTCTATGTATTATAACAAAATAATTAAAAACAAAATTACATGGCTGAAATACCCATACTTCCGATTTCTTTACAAATTACGACAAGTCATGAGAACCTCCATACTACATTAAAAACACTGATGTCATCAGAACAATCCAATGAGTGCCCATGACTGTCCCAGCAACAAAAAGGCATCTTCCCCAGCGTAGAGCATTGGCAGCACTAGCAGGGAAAAATATTTTTTTTGCCAGTAATCGCAGTTTGAGTGCTGGAAAACGTAATTGCCTTGAAAAACAACCTGGAGTAAAGATGAATATATACCCTGCAGCCAAAGAAGTACAAGTAAACTTTGGATATGATCCAACCAAACTGAAGTATTTACTCAGGCTTTCACAGTCCATACTTAACACGTAGTCTCAGGGTTTGAGACTGTGGTAATTAAAACAACAAAGTCTTATCACTTGATGTTTCACTTTATACTTTGTAAGGCTTCATCAGAAGTTCCATTCTGATCTTCCTGTTCCGGATCAGTTATATAACTGCCATCATATTGAGTTGTTAGTGTCTTCCCTGCTCTTGTGGGAAGGTGTATATTGGCATGACAGGAAGGAGTATCAACACAAGGATAATCAAACATTTTGAAGACTAGGTCAAGGAGAGAAGTCAGCAATAGCTGAACATGCCATTAATCTGGAACATGCAATTGACTTTGCAAATACCAGAGCACTGGCCAGGTTAAGGGATTACAAAACCAGAATACACAGGGAGGCCATAGGAATTGTAAAACATGAGCAGAATCTGAATAGAAAGGATGAGACCCTAAATTTAAATAAGACGTGGTTACTGGCATTGAAGAACGGTAAGATATGGAGGGTGAAAGGAGAAAGTGGAAATGGACGTATATGTCTTTAAGACACTAACTCAATATAATGGCAGTTATATAACTGATCGGAAGATCAGGTAATTCTTCTGATCGGAAGATCAGAACAGTGGCGTCCGTCCCCCCGCCCCATCCCTTCCTATGACACTGACTACTCAAAAGTAAGTCCCATTGTTCTCAATGGAGCTTACTCTCAGGAAAGTGTGTATAGGATTGCAGCATGAATCAGAATGGAACTTCTAATGAAGACTTACAAAGTATAAAGTGAAACATCAAGTAACTTTGTTGTTTTAATTACCAGTCTCAAACCTGAAAACTGAGACGTATCAAACTGAAGTACTTTTAAATCTCGTTGATTTCATGCACCACTAAACTCTCTCTCACTCTCTCTTATCTCCATTGAAATCAGTGCAATTTAGTGAAAAAACACATAACTATTTTGTAACAAAGGGGGGGGGGGAGGAGGACATATACCAGATCAGAACCACAAGGGGGAAATACAGGGGGGTTAACATTTTGTCCTAGCTGCATTTTTTTGTCCTAGTAGCATCTGGATCACATGCCCTCACAAGCTCTATTTTTTAATTAGGAACAAAAAACTTCCACTGGCACCTTTAACCTACAATTACCTATCTGAGGTGACTGATCTGTAATTCCTAGGGACAGACCCTTTATGGCTATTTGCAAATGTCGTTTTCCAGCAAAGCTACTCTTCCTCTCCATGGCTGGCATCATCTTCAGAGTTTCCCAGTTGAACTAATAATTGTAATTAACTATGCTAAAAGAAGCACTTTTTAAAGTGCTGGTTCTCTTAATACTTAAAAA
This sequence comes from Plestiodon gilberti rubricaudatus, assembly GCA_026170595.1. NCBI lineage: Eukaryota > Metazoa > Chordata > Lepidosauria > Squamata > Scincidae > Plestiodon > Plestiodon gilberti. The sequence continues at coordinate 102,339,273 of JANXHW010000004.1, read as the reverse complement.
AGGGAGGAGAACTGTCCTATTCATCCCAGCACAGCATTCCCCCTATGATGGTTGCTAGTGTTTGCTTTGTGTTTATTTTTAGGTTGTGAGCCCCTTCGGGACAGGGAAAAACCTTCTTATTCATTTGCTTTTGTGGAGGGGGTCCAGGTGGTTTGGGGGGGGGTCCCCAGGACACTGGTGTGATGGGAGCCCAGATTCCCTTCTGAGGAGCAGAGGTGCAGGGGTGCATACAGCTTTCCGCTCATGGCTTTAGAGGATGAGGAGGGGGTTAAAGTGGCACCTGGTTCCTCTTCCATGGTGCCAACTCCATCTGCATCCCTGGAGTCTACAGAGAGTTCCCCTTTGTGGGGTAACCCACCTGAAGAAGTCCTCCCCTCCAGTGCATGGTCACCAGCCTCATCATGAGCCAGCAGAAGGGCATTTAAACCCTGCTGACTGCTATGCATGCTCTCCCAATCTTGCTCCACCCCTCCACATAGGTGGCTGTAGCATCTCTGTCTCCATGCCAACAGAGATGTTTGCCAGGGCCATCAGAAGCTGCACAGTTTGTCCCTGTGCGGCTTCCGTTGCTCCAGAAGATGCTGAGGTCGAGCCACACACTGACAAGTCTGAAGCGGGGACAGGAGAGATCCATCTCTGCTTGTGAGGTATGACCATCCCTGGATAGCTGTGCAAACCACTCTGATTACTATTTTCCTGAAGAGCAATATAAAAATATTCTTAATATAAAATAATAATTTTCATGAGGTGACCTGGGAACATATGATGTTCCACAGTTGTTCTTGTGTACTTCAAAGTCACCTCAGGGAATACATAATGTGTGACTGGGGCTAGCACAACTCCATTACAAAAAAAAATGGTGCAAGAAAAAGGCAGTATCAGCAATGTGGGACAGGACCCCTCAGGAAACTTCACTGAATTATAAACTCTGGGCACGGCCTGAAAAAGAAGTAACCTTTGCACAGTAAAGCATAAGGAGTGTTGACAACAAATGCTGACGACCGGCAAACAGACAGAAGAAAGTCTTAATGTAAAGAATGTCATTTCTACTATATTTGATACTACAAAAGCCAGAGAAAAGGCAGAAAGTGCTTTACCTGGGAGAGGCAGAACTGCCCGTGACAGATGGTGAGGAAGGCGGGGTAGGGGAAGATTCCTTCACAGCAGGAGACACAGAAGGTGGGGGAGATGAAAGTACACTTGAACTACAGGGAGCTGCATCATCCGAGTCACCTTAAAGAGAATGATTCAAATGGTTGGTCTGCAGCCATCACCTCTAGTCTGCAGTCATAAAGAACACCAACTGCACACCACAAAAACACATTCCTGGGGGAAAGAAACTACCACAATTTTCTGATCTTGCTTCGAGGCAGTACCTAGCTTCTTATTCTGCATAAGGAATGAAAAGATGTACCATCTTGCACAAAGAGTTTCGTTCTACAAAAGGTAGCAGGCAAAAATGATACCTTCCCTATATCCCAAAATAGCTGAAATGAAAAACATACAAATATTAGGAATTCAAAGCAAGTCTTACTACTGCTGTTACTAGCTTCCTTCTCAGTCAAACAGAAACAGTTTTTGGACTCAGCATGCTGATACTTGAAACCTCTCTACATGAAATGGAGACAATGACAATCATTTTAATCAGGTAGCATGACAATAAAAGACAGGTTGCTTATCTGTAATTAATGTTTGAATGGTCTTCTGTGCCCTCACACACATATAGGATCTGTACCTGTGCAGCAGCATTTTAGAAACCCCAGAAATCTAAATGTTTGGGAAGTCATCTAGCTCCTGCCCTTGAACAGCAAAGCCCTGTGCCTTCAGGGTGGGAGAATACCTTTCCCCACAGTGCTTTGCAGCAAACCCAATAAATTGTTGGATCGGCTAGAGAGAAACAGAGTGGACTATGTGACTGCACAGAAGACCATGCAAAGAACATCGGTTCCAGGTAAGCAACCTGTCTTTCTTCTTCATGGTCTCTGTGCAGGAACACATAAAGGAGACTAGCAAACTGAACTACCTGATGCAAAGGGAGGCAGGCACATCAGGTGAAGTTGCCTTGAAGGACAGCATGCTCAACAACATGGGTGATATTATTATTATTATTATTATTATTATTATTATTATTATTATTATATAGGGGTTGGCCATTCTGGGCACTGGACAATGGACCTGGGAGGGGCGACCACTGCCCCACTGACCACTGCCCCACTGTGCCACTGCACACGGACTCTCTTGCAGCCAGTCTCCACCACAACACTGTCTTCCATCCTGCTGACAGAAATCACTCTCAGCTTGAAGGTTTCTTTCAGCTACAGCCCTGAATATTGATAGGACAGAAGGTAGTTTGCCTCAAGAGTCTAGCAGGCTTGACCAAGGTTAGTTACATTGCTATAGCTATTAAAGTCACTTACCCATGTAAGTGTTCCTGAAATTCAAAAGTGATATGCCTGATTATCAATAAGAGGTGTTTGTTGCTCCTAGAGCTGTAGTCATATGGATTATTTACTCAGCAAAACAACTCTTGCTTCCACAGGGCAATCCTTTTTTGATATTGCCAAGAAAATGATCCGGGGACATTTTAGACACTATGTGGGGACAAGTATGTCTGAAATGACTGAGTCAGAATCCTCTGAATCTGAAGATGAGCCTGAAGTTTATCAAATATAATCACAAGATGGGATAAAAGATGTAATTTTTTAATCAATTTTTAGATGTTTTTATTAGTTTAGTTAACTGTTTTTTACTGTTTAAAAAGTAATTATCTATCTGTATTTTTTGTATTTTCTTTTTGTTGTAAGCCGCCTTGGGTCCCGTTGGGGAGAAAGGCGGGATAGAAATATTGTAAAGAAATAAATAAATAAAAGCAGCTGTTGTAACAGCAGTCATGACAGTAGACGACAGTACTACGATAGGTGATGGAGCAAGCTATATCTGAATCAGCACTGGTGAAGCATTTGTGGTAGTGCATGTTGGGCTAACCATTGATGGAGTAGTAGTAGTTGTAGGAATAGATATTACGGGAATAAACAGATTCATAGCCAGTGTTGGATGTGCAACAGTGGTTGCAAGAACCAACATGGTGAAGCAGTTGGATATGTAAAAACAATAGGAAGGGAAGAACAATCCCTTTGAAAGAAGAGACTGAAATACTGTAGAAGTGGCCATAATAGACATGACAACTGACAATTCACGCTTCATCAGAACCACAACAGCCTATGTGAGAACTATAGTTAATAATAGCATAGGTGCCTAAGACACAACTGGAGGAGCTAGTGAGACCATAGAAGATGGGTGAGAACAGAGATGTAAAATGACACCCAGAAATGACGGACGCCCTCCCAGTGCCCGGCGCATGGGGGCGGGGCCTGCATCGCGTCACGTCGAGAAAAGCCAGGTCCATCAGAAGACATGAGTGAACTTAAATAAATAAAGTTATAATAAACCCGATTGGTCTTTGGCAAATCAGGGAAATTACTCAGTTGGATGTTAGGGGGTGACAAAATGAACCAACGGTGCAATCCTGGGTAACTGTGCGGCAGGGGAGCGCGCACTCCCCTGGCGCATGGTGTTGTAAACGCACCGTAAAGCGTGTTTACAGCACCCGGCGAGTAAGGGTAGCCGGCACTAAGGCCGGCAGCTCTTACCCAGCCTCCTGCCTAGCCCTGCACCCACAGCAGGTAAGTCCTACCCTGGCAGGGGCTGGGGAAGGGCAGACCGGGTGGTGAGGGAGGGCAGCTGTTGGCCTCCCCGAAGCCTGGAAAGGGCAGGGATATCGGTGATGAGATCTGCCATATTCCAAGCCCTCTCCAGGCTCGGCCTGGCCTTACACGGCGGTGCGAATGTACGCGAGCTCCGGAGCTTGCATACATTCGAGAAGGCCCATTGGGCCTCCCACCGCTTACACTGGGGGAAGGGGATGATCGTCCCCTTCTCCCGAGTTGTTCCTGGGCTGCCTCAGGACAGCCCAGGAACTCAACAGGATACGGCGCTCTTTAGGCCAGGCGCCGTATCTTACACAGAATTGGGCTGCAAGTGAAACAAATTGTTGGAGTTCTTTTCCATTATAAGCATTCTTGGATTCCACAGCGTAGCGCAATTAGAAATACTGCTAAAATCACTGCCTAAGCCATAATTCGTTTATTTTATAGTGGAGACCATTCATATATTCTGGCTGTGCTTGAGGCTTATAGGGCCAAAATTATCTCCCAAACCTGATGTGGGATCCCTATTTGGATGGGCGCATGGGATTGCTCCTTGGAACAGATCCAGGCCTCTTTTCTTCGGAAAATATTTGGGCCACCGGGTTGCGTAGCATATGTGATGCTCTGCCTAGAAGCAGGGCTATCTTGGCTGGAGACCGAGGCATGGTTAAGATTTAGTACGTTTTCGCCCAGAATTTATTATAAATCAGACCTTGACAGTTTACACCACCGTCTCTTACTTGAAACAGAGTCGTCAGGGGAGATGCGTCTGTTTGAAAGAAAAATTCAGCCTATTGTCTTAGATCAAGATATAGTTGGCTCACTCAGATTTGAGCAAGCATATTGGCAGATTAAAAGTAGATTTCTAGATATTGATGAACAAGATTTAATGAGCGCTGCCAATAAGACCTGCTCACCTTTGTATCTGCAGCTACCAGCACGGTGCGATCATATGGCAGAATATCTATTTTTTAAAATGCCCAAATGACCGAAGAGCCTTCTCCCTAGCAAGAAGCAATGCAATGCCCTCAGAGGTACTGTACAGAAGATTTAAAGAATTCCTTTTAAAGAGAGAAACTGTGCATGCCTATTAGGTGGGGTAGAATCAATTCATCATATGCTGTTGCACTGCCCTTTTTATAAAGATTTGTGTAGGGAGTTTCTAGAGGAGCTCTTATGCAATAAGGGAGGGATGGGACGATGCTGAGAAAATTTGGTATATACTCTTGAAAGTGGCAACCTTTTTGAAACGGATTGTTATTAGAAGGACACGACTTGACACAACCACACTAAATTTTTGGGTAGCTGATTTTTATGGTATGTTGTTATGTTTTATGTCTGTATGACTGGATCTGGATTTTAATATGCCAATTTTGACTGATTGAAATAAAGAAATAAACTACTTCAACAGCCAAAGCCACACTGAATTTTGGGAACAGTGTCTGTGAGTGTGTGATTTCCAAAGTCCTCTGGAAATGGCTCTATGGTCAAACCCAAGGAGAAATCAGAATCACAGAAGAAAACGTTATTGGAATAATGGGTAGAAGCATCTGAACACTCACATTGTACCAACTGTGGTGACAATAAAACAGAAAAATCATTGTTATGGCAACAGCTTTTATACCAGGAGATGAGAACGCAGCAACTTTTGTCTGGGGATTAGATGAGACATGACAGCTGTCAGTCTCTACCTTACATATCTTCTTTTTTAGACTCCCCATTAAGAAGACCTTTTTCTGAACTTGATGATTTGTGAGGCATTGTCTGTCCCAGATCCTTTGGGCTCAAATACCTATGAACTGAGGTCAAGGCAGAAATAGAATCCAACACTGGTGAAGCCAGTCTGAGACTGCATCCATAGAAATCTGTACAACAGCACTGGAGTGGGACTGGGCAGAAGACATTACCTCAGGAGTTTTTAATGCCCATTCCCAGAAGCAAGACACGTAGTCCCCAATTACAATGTGTTTGTTTTGTGAATTTCAAGCAATGCAGGCAAAAACTGATGCTATGAACCTCACCAGGGTAGAAAGGATCTCAATTATGTTCATTAGATATTATAAATTTTCCCTTTTCGATGCCTCTTAAAGGACCCATCCAGCATCATACACTAGACCAGAGGTTCCTAAACTGCGGCATTGCGATGCCCCAGTTGGGAAGAATTGGTTGCTACCCCCTTAAGGGGGGTGGCAACGTGCAGTGACGTGCGACAGCACTCCCAGGATTGCACTGGAACTGGGTAAAAAGGGTGTTTTTTTGACTCACCAGGGGTTGTGCTCACCCTCCGGAGGGTGCAGGGGGGCTGCGGACCCCTCTGTGGGCCTCCCCGCACCCAAGAGTAGCTTCCAAAGCTACTTCCTGTTTTTGCCAAAACCAGGAAGTAAACCAGACGTAGCTTTAAATCGCCTTTGGAAACTAATCTGGGGTGCAGGGAGGCCCGCAGAGGGGTCCGTGTCCCCCTGCACCCTTCAGAGGGCCAGCACAACCCCTGGTGAGTAAAAAACACACGCCCCCCACCCAGTTCCAACGCAATCCCAGGAATGCTGTTACTGCTGTTGGGGCCCCCCGCAACAACTTACAGCGGCCCAAACTCTACAAGAGAGTTTGGGAGCCGCTGCATTAGACAGAGACAATGCTGAAACAAAAGAAAAGTTGGGGATGGCCGATAAGAGTAGATGACAGTGAGTTGTATATCCAAAAAACTGCACAACTAATTCTGCACATCCAAGGGAGATCTGAACTTGAGCAGAGTACAGCAGCTCCCCATACTACATGGAAAATTATGAAGCTGAGGAAAGTCTGAAAATCAGTTTGAGATGTAAAATACAGAACAGCCACTCAAAAGGAAGAAGTCAAAGATTCCAAGCAGCTCTTTGGATCCAAGCCACTGAGTGGAGAAAAGCACAAATGAAACAGATGTAAAATATATTTTTCAAGAACAATGTTGATGAAAACAGTTTCCATAGCTCTAACTGATTGATTCATATTAGTTATTCTAAATGGCTTTTCTGCCAGCATGGCCTTCAAAACGACATCCAAATTTAACATTAAATACAAAAAGAATGTAGTATAAAAGTAAGCTCAGGCTCAGGCAAAAACACCAGGCAAAACAAAAAAAGCCTCAATCCTATTCCTCACCACCAGCGCCAATGCAGCCACGTCAAAAAGCAGCCACTGCATCAATGCAGTCACTGCATCTAATGGGGGGGGGGGAGAGATTTGAGGGCAAATGGGAGCATAAGTGAAAATTATAACTTCGTAGGTTTTCGCAACCAGTACATGATGGTGTAGTGGTTTGGGAGTCGTACTTAGACCTGGAAGATCCAGGTTCAAATCCCCGCTCAGCCATGAAGCTTCCTGGGTGACCTTGGGCCAGTCACTATCTCTCAGCCCCACCTACCTCACAGGGTTGTTGTTTTTGTCCTCACAAAAAGGAGGGGAGGAAATATGTACACCACTCTGAGCTACTTGGAGGAAGGGTGGTATAAAAATGTAAAAAAATAAAATAAATAAAATAAATATCATAGAATTTACAATTAAGAGGTCCTAGTTTTCAGGCCATTTATTAAGGTTCAAACAGGACAGGTTCTGGGTTGATGTTTCGCTCCGATGCATATCGGGCATCCTCAGAAGTGTGACAGAAATTTCAGATGTTATTGTAGTCTTTTGCAATGCCTTAGGTTGGGCTGCACTGCTGGAATAGTAGTTCCGGCAGCGCAGTCCAATCATAGGATTGTGTCGTTAATGACCCATCAAAAGACTTGTAGCATAGGTGCCATGCAGGTCTCCAGAGGAAAGATAGTCCAGTCTGGGGACCACTACCTAAAAGGCTCTATTCCACATCACTTCCAGCTGAACTCCAAAAAGAGTTCCCTGTTGGGCTACTGATGTGTTGGTTTAAAAGGAACCAAGGGGAAAGGTGTTCTTCCATCACCGAGACATGGGGTTTCCCTCCTAGCGGCAGGAGAGATTCCCTAACGTATAGATATTTCTAAAATGCTGCTCTGTGCAAATGCAGATCCCATGCGTCAGCTAGAACAGAGATCACAACTAGGCAGACCTGAAATGAGACAGAAAATATTGCAGCTATACCAGAGAAAGAGATGCAGAGGAGAAAGCAAAGCGATTTGCACCCAAATCAGCCAGGTTAGGACAGCCAGTCAAAGGGAAACTTTAAAAGGAAGAGTTTGATGACACAGAGGGTGGGGAAGACTGGGTTTGGAAACTAACCCAGGAGACAGCCTCTGAATGGCCTCATCAGAGATTCCTCAAGAATGGGAGCTCTGGAACCAGAAACCCCAGTAGCAACCTAGGATTTGTGCCTAAGGTAGTTAGGCTACCCTCCTTCCCTCTGACTCCAGAACCATCTGCTGTGTAGGAGGGTTCCCCTGTGCTACCATGACACATTTCAGGTGGTAGACATCTCCCCATCTCCATTGGAGCCAGCACCTGAGAAACAGTCCCTTTAAGTCCAAGCAGTTTTCTTCAGATGGGGCAGAGCTTGAAGCATTCACCTTGCCGCAGGACACAGTTGGCTAGGGCAACATTCCAAAATCTCTGCTTCTCAGTACTGAAATTACAGGGTTCAAGAGGCATTTAGCTGCCCACAAAAGCATACCAAACAGAGCAGATAGTCAGTTAAACCTTTTCTGAACATGTCCATCGAGACTTTAAAGCCTTGAAACAGTACTCTCAGGACCACGGATAACATTTAATGTAGGATTATAATATTAATCTACTATCAACATTACCTCCCTTGTTCCCACTCTCAGACTTTAATCAGTACAGAATGCCAAGAAACACCTTCAGAAAGAGTAATATATAAAATGTATAGGAAGTTGTCAAGATATTCATGTCATTTGTTATATAGGTTGATTACCCCTTATCCGAACATCCGATCCAGACTATTCCAAAATCCAGATATTTTTGAGGCTATGACTATTAAAAAAAACCCACACTTTTTCCAGCACCTGGCTGGCATAGCGCAAGGCATGCTGGGGCAAAAAAATTATTTAAAATATTGTCTAAAATGACCTTCAGGCTATGTGTATAAGGTGTATATGAGACATAAATGAATTTTGTGTTTAGACTTGGGTTCCATCCCCAAGATACCTCATTATATTTACGCAAATATTCCAAAATCCAGACAAATCCAAAATCCAGACAATTTCCAGTCCCAAGGAGTCCAGATAAGGGATACTCATCCTGTACCACTGTCAAGGGTTCAGGATACAGTGGCACCTCAAGCCCCATACTAGCCTATCTCCTTCTGCTCTACAAATAGGTGATATTCAAAGACATAGACACTCTCAACAAGTATTTATTCAGGCAATTATAGCACTTCTAAATGTCAGAACTTCTATTAGTCCAGTGGGGCAAAGGAAGGAAGGTTTCATCTGGGGCTTCAGGACAATCACGGATGCACTGCCAACACTACGCAGCATCCAGAAAGAGCCTTTTACAAGACCAAACCAGATCTCTTACAGTTTTCTGAGCTACTGGAAACGTGGCTTGTGTAGCAGTCGTCTCTGCCGCAAATCTCCATATCTTGTATCTCATATGCCATTATCTCTGCTCCATATCTTATCCCCCTTCCATGTTGACTTCTAAACCTCCTTGTTTTGCTTCTCTACAACAGCTTCCTCCTTCTCTCCCCTTGCCCTCACTCCCCCCCCCCCCACTCACTCTGGCTACATCCTTTCCATTTCTATCTCCTTCCTCTGATCTCCTTTCCTCTTCCTCACATGCTTCCATTTCTGCATCTCCTTTTAACTACTCATCCCTGCCTCCAAACCTGGCTCCCTGGACAGCCCAGCATCAGCCCTCCACAACGCAATGGGCCCTCCATGGCTGTCTGGAATCCACAGTTGACGTCACCAGCGACCATGACCAATCCATCTGGGCTTCTCCTCAGCAAGGGCTGCAGTTACCAGCCCTGGGTCACCCATGTCCATTGCAAATTCAGTCTCTGCATGACACTTGATGGGCAGTCAGTTGCGTTGCTAGCAGGGTCACGTGTTTTGCATCATCATCCCACCCCCTGCACTCCCGGAAGGCTTCATTTGAAGCCTTCCAGGATTCAGGGAGAGTGGGAGGACCCCACAAATGCGTCGATTTTGGCGTGTTTGTGCTCCATGGCTACTCATGCAGCCCTCTGGCTGCAAAAAAAGCAGCCGCAGAGTTAAAAAAAATTCCGCCGCGGCTCCTCCTTGCGAGGAGACCACAGTTATCACCTGGGGGCATTTGCTCCCCCCAGCCCCTATAGCACTGTGGGCAGCACCCCACTTGCAACAATTCAGTCAATAGTGTTCATAAACCTCCCCTAGGCACTTAAAGAATAATAGGCTAGAATCAGAAGGTCTTCCAGAGTTAGGATGCAGACAACACCTCCAGGAGTATAGCAGCATTTTTGGATTTGCATTTTGGATCCAACACTGGATAACTGGCAAGCATTTCAGAATTTAATCTGTGAGAGACCTGCATGGGCATGGATAGTTTGAATCCAATCTGGTCTTGGCCTGATACTGGAACCCAACATCCCTTTCTCAGTAACAAATTTCCCCTTCCCTTCTCTCTGCCCCGCTAGAGCACTGCCACAGGTATGTTGCATGTTTTATCAACCAAGAGCAGTAGCAAGAAGACTATCAGCCCAATCCTGTCTAGCAGAACGCAGCAGTGCAAATAAGGTGCTCGCCGCATTCTAAGCACGATTGGGTCTGCCCAGGCCCAGCCGGAGGCCTCCTCGGGGAAAAGCGATGTTTGTCCCTTTACTCTGAGTAACGAGCCGGTCGCCCCGATGGAGCTACTCAGATGTGTGGCAGCTACTTTGCTGGCGCAAGTCCGAGAGCCCTGTGTAATGGCAGTCGGGCCCAGGAAGGGGGAAAGGATATGGCGGAGGTCAACGACGATCCCTCCCTGCTCCTGGGCCTGGCCGACCAATCCCACCCACCCCCAGAATGCCCCATTCCGCTCTCCACAAAAAGACCCTTTGCCTCCCGTTGGAGAACTTACCTTCCCTGGCGGGCGCAGTGTTCTCTCCGACATGGGATGAGTGGCGCCAGCACCACTTACTCTCTGGGTGTTGCTAACGTGCTTTACGGCACGTTTGTGACACCCTAGACTGGCGGAGCATTCGCTCCACCGGTCTATTATTAGACAGGATTGTGCTGTAAAGCAGCACTACCAGAGGAAAGAAACCAAGCATTACAGTCAAACATATTGAGTTATGGGCTGTTTACATACATTTATTGATATCAAAAACACTGCGGCCTGTCTTTGGCCCAAAACAAATGCAATCTCATCTCATCTCATCTCTCTCTCTCTCACACACACACACACACGGGAGGGGCCATGCTGGGCTACAGTCAAGCTGCAGGGCTCCAACACCCATACCATGCATTAGTGGTTGAAAAATTATTACCTGAAGTTGCAGAGGACTGTTCAACTATTCCAACCTTTACCACCTAAAGAAAGAGAGACTGGTTTTATACAGTTCTGCCACAAAGGTAGCAAAGCTAAGCTGAAATGGGGCAGGGGTACTTCAGCTAACATTTGTGTGAGTTGTCAAAAGGCAACTCACAAATTATGGTTCCAAAGGGAAGGGAAGTATTCGGGAGAAGTGGGAACATGTTCCCATTGCCTCTGTAGCAAAGTTTATGTTCCCTAACTTAATTTTTTTTAAATAGGGGCTTAATGACTGCGTGAGTCAGATAGATTAAAAGCACTTAACGTTTCACTCCAGACTTGCACGGAGCTTCGAAGTCTGAAGCAAAGAAGGCATTCACTGGCCTTTCGTGGCTTCTGACTGGAGAGTTCTTATTTTATGACCCAGCCATGGCTTGTAATTTAATTAGCCCCTTTAAGAACTAGAGGCTAATTACTTTACAAGTCATGACTGAGGCATAAAATAAGAACTCTCCCTCCAGTGAGAAGCCACGAAAGGCCAGTGAATGCCTTGTTTGCTCCAGACTTCTGACGAAACCCCGTGCAAGTCTGGAGTGAAACGTTAAGTGCTTTTAATCTGACACAGTCATTAAACCCCTATTTAAAAAAAAATTAACTCAGTAAATATGGACTGTGAATCATTAAGACAATATTTATGTTCCCTGTTTTATTGCACTGCACTGCAGAAATGAAAAAGCAACAGCATACTAAACGGAGTATCAGCCTGCATGTCCATCCAAGCATGTACCCCATTACTCTTAATGGGACATGTGTTTGAATGTGCATTCTGAAGCACATCACATATGCATTCTGGCACAACTAGAATTGTATTGGTTTATAGAGCCATGCCGATGTAGATTTGTTTGCCTTTGCTCACAGCACCAGGCAGCCAAATCCGATTGGCTCCATGGCTCCATGACATCCTCACATTCACTACATGACTCTGAATGGCTGGGATTACATAATGAAAAGACAACTTGTTAAATGTAAGAATAAAACTTAAAATTCGCGAAAACTGGGACTGGTCTAAAGTCATCATTTTTAAACGATCTAAACATTGGGGAGGCCTGCAGAGGGTCGGGCAGGTCTCCCCGCACGCACACACACCCAAAGCCCCCGTGAGTAAGAAACCGCTGCTTTCGGGCGCTTTTTTCCCCACCGGCGGCAATCCCCAGGATGGCAACCGCCGCTGGTCCCCACAATCTCCAGGATGGCAACCGCCGCTGGTCCCCACAATCTCCAGGATGGCAACCGCCGCTGGTCCCCACAATCTCCAGGATGGCAACCGCCACCGCCCCCACAAGCACTTGCAGGGAGAACTTTGAGAAACACGCTGCAGTGGGGGGCAGTCCTGGCCGGCTGCAAAGACCACGCAGCCGGCCGGCCGGGACAAAGAGGAGACGGCGCGGGCACCAAGAGTCCCAGACGAAGATGCAGCGCAGCAGCGGGGGCAGCAACTTTATGTATTATTTTTATTTATTTATGATTTTTCCTGGCCCCTGTGACGTCACGAGGACATGCCCCCGTGACATCACTTCCGCCCCCTCTGGGTCCCAGAAAATCTGATAAGCCTAACCCTAAAGCCATTCATTACCAACTATAAAACAACAAATTGAGGATTTAACAGGTAAAGTTGAATTGCTGGCCAGCCCAGCAAGAAGTTCTCACTCTCTCCCCTGCACTATTGCACTATATGAGGAAGTGAGAGGGAGAGAGGGAAAAGGAGAAAGGAAAAGGAGGAAATCTTGTTGGTGCTCTCTCTTTGAAGTGATGAATACAGACAGGCAGAGAAAGAAGATACAGTACTTCTTTCCTCTCCCCCCCCCCCGAAAAGAGAGCAAAGAGTCAACACCTCGGGCACCAGAATTATCCTGGGAACACCAGGATTTGGACATACCAACAGAGGCTAAATGCACTACTTGGCTATAGCTACTGAAATATGACCAAGGGTGGGTATGCTGTCACGACTGGAGGGCATCGCTTGGCTCCAGTGCCAAGGAAGGTTAAAAAAAAAAACCCAAACAACTATGGTGTAGATTTTCATGCCTGGAGAATGGGTAATAACACCCAGTAGTGATGCAGGACAATAAAATCATATGCTGCTGGCCACACTTCAGGTCTGACATCTACATCATGCAGGCCTGTCTTTGCCAAGTGGTGCTGGGTCTGCTTATCCCCCTGTCCCCACCATGGCTACCACTCAGCAGCAACGGCCAAGAACTCCATTCAGACTCCCCATCCCCATGCACAGTCACTGGATCATTCTTGCATCAAAGTTCAAGGCAGCAGAAGACAGCATACAGAAGGTTCATTGACCCACAAAAATATTCAGATCCTGCCATACCCCCACTCCCCCTACGTCCTAGGAAGGGTGGTGGTGGCACCGCCAAAAAACAACACACAGAAGGCAGCAATCCACTTCCCTACCACCTTCCTTGCACAGCCTCCCTGAATAAACAGGAGGAGTGGAACACACTGGGAACAATCCCAGTGCGTTCCACACTTTCTGTTTTATTCAAAGGGACCACGTGAGAAAGGTGGTAGGGGAGCAGACCACTGCCTTCTGGTTGGGTTTTTTTTGGGGGGGGGTTGCCTGTGGTAGCAGCAGTGACCGACGTCCCTACCCTCTTACCTTAGTTGTTCCTCAAGTGGTCCCTTTAAATAAAACAGGAAGTGCAGAACACAGGGTCTCCTGCTCCCAGGGAGTTCTGCACACAGGGTCCACAACAGGAAGGACTGAGGAAAGAGGGGTTGGGGATGGATCACTGCTTTCCAATCACTGCTTCCCCTCTCACTAAAAGCAAGCTGGAAGTGGATCAGAGCGGCTCCATCTGTGGCAGGTTAGAGGGAGACGGCAGCAGCAGACTCAGGGTTAAAGGCATCCCAAGTCTGTTCACCAGAACCCACCATTTGACATGAGCCACGTTGTTCACATTATCTATGGGCTGGCCCAGAGCTAGTGGCAAACGTTTATCTGTTTATATGGCAATAATGCCCTGGCGTCTTCTCCCAGTCCTTGAGTAGGAGGCTTCAAATGCAGAGCACGCTGAATCAAAAATGAAGTGTTCCAAGATGCCCATTATGCAGCAAAAAATAATAGAAAGGGAAGAAGATACAGTAACTGGCTTTTACTTCCGATACTGTGAGGTGCACCACCAACATGAAATAAGACATCAGTGCCTAAATGCATTTGCATAACAGCAAACATCAGGATGGACCTGGCATCAAGGCCGCCCTAGACTGTGTTGTGGGAGGGGCCAGGCAGGCCTGTGGCAGGTTGCTTGTCAGAAAGAGTAGCTAACAGCATATGAGTAGTAGACTTACCTGATCTCCAACCAGGACAGAGTGCTAGACCTTTAGGAGAAGGAATGTGGGCAGGTGTAGCTTGTTAAACCCTTAGAGCACAATCCTAGGCATGTCTACTCAGAAGCAAGCCCCATTGTGTTCCATGGGATTGTGCTCTAAGGTTTAAGAAGCCTAGGATTGTGCTCTAAGGTTTAACAAGCTGCACTTGCCCACATTCCTTCTTCTAAAGGTCTAGCACTCTGTCCTGGTTGGAGATCTGGTAAGCCTAAAGAGTAGTAAACAACACATAGCCCACTGCTGTTTTACCACCCACACCTGTATTCTAAATTTTAGATCCAGAATATCCTGGTTACAAAGAAAACAGTAAAGCTTTCAGATGAAACCCCTATTTGTCATTACACATGCCAATGGAAGAGAAGAGTAGAAAAAGCACTGCAAAATTAGTGACATTTATACACAGAAAAATAATTACTTACCCCTACAAAAGGAATGAACTTCTGAGACGATTCCTCATCTGGGCTAAAAAGATCAGGGAGAGTCATTATCACTTCAGAAGTTAGAAGCAAGTGATTCTCTTAATGTTTCTAAGCAAGCATGCACCAGTAAATAAATGCATGCAAGCATGGATTTTTCCCTGTCTGCCTTGGACATTCTTGCGCAACAAAACCATGCAGAATGGAAGTTAGTGCACACACGCACAACCCTCCCCCCCCACACACACACAAAGACTTGCCTCATTTCAACCACTGTCTCTTTAGAGGAACACTATCTAGCACAGCAGCAATTACATACAAATAACTTCCAATTTCAAAGAAGTGACTAACAATATATATTACCAGCATTACAGAATATGACTGTAGATTACTTACTAGGAAATGTGACGTTTTCTGACTGCATTGCATCCACAAATCCCCACTTTAGAAGTTGTATGCTATACAGTATTCTGCAAATCCCAGAATCACTAAAAGCAGTTATCCTGCCATGATGCTGCAAGCTATGACATTTTTATTATTTTTCATATGGCAAACACAGAGAAGTCCTGACTGCAAAGTCCTCACCACTAAGTTACAAAAAATTAAGGAACAGAGACAGACGCAGGGCAAAGTCAGCTCAGGGAGCAGCAGCACAGACAGGCCTAACATACAGACGAAAGTAGCCAATCCAGACACTGGATGCCGCACACACAACTGCAATCTTTCATTGGGTGAATGGGACAAACAAAAACATTGTATTTGTATAGGCACAGGTCAAGGAATCCAAAAATAACAGTAGTGTAATTTTTAAAAATTAAAACGAACTAAAGCATCATGTCGTAAGCAAGCTTTTGAGTCCCCTGGAATTCTTCTTTTGGCTAGATATTTGTGGGGAGGAACAGAGGTTTCAGGCAATGATGGAAAGGCCCCTGTTGCATTTGTAACCATCTGAAGACAGCATGCAGGGGGTGTAATGTAGACTTACAGCGCAATCCTATCCAACTTACACCACCAGTGTAACCAGAGGTGCAGCGAGAACAGAAGGCCCCAGAACGGAAAGGGGATTCAAATCTCCTCCAAAGGGGGATTCAAAGGGGATTTAAATCTCCCCTCCCCTCCAAAGCCTCCCGCCCTGCCCTGCTGGTTACACTGGTGTAGATTGGATAGTTGTGCTGTTAATCTAGATGGACTGTGTTTAACTAAGCAGAACACCCTACTAAGTCTGCATCATGCCTCCAACACTATCAATAATTGCAGTGGAGTAGCCCTGGTAATCCATTGCAAAAAAAAGCAGGTTCTTGTCTTGTGGCATCTTAAAGAATATCAAATTTATTATAGCATACACCAGTGATGGCGAACCATTTGAGCTTGGTGTGTCAAAATTTTTGAAAACGCCTAACTTGACTCTGCTGGTGTGTCGCCCCCCCCCCCCCCGAACTTTTAATAGTACTTTGACTATTGCTTCTTTTAATAGTAATTTTGAATTGAACTGAACACAACTATAGAACACATTGCATTTTATTTAACATCAATTAGTGACATTTTTGTTGCTGAGTTTTACTAGATAATAATTTGAAAGAGGTCTACCAAAATCCCTGACCTAAATGTTCAAGACAACCCTGTAAAACCTTTGCAAAAATGTAAGGTATGCCGGGGCCCTGGGGGAAACACTGGCCTGTCACCCAAAATGACCTCATGTGTCACCTGTGACACGCGTGTCATAGGTTCGCCATCCTAGGCATACACTGTCACAGATTAAAGTGCACTTCATGAGATACATGTTATCCTAAATTAGCAAGTGTGAAGACAGATAGTCAGACATGTATATTTGGGTATGGAGGGGAAAAAAACACAGACTGGAGCTTTTCCACCGTTCCCTGAAAGCTTTCCTCTCTCCCACTCCCAGTTATAGTTCAGTTATAGACAACTGTTACTGTAGGTTGACCCTATCACGTCATTGTGACATCCTGCATTCAGCAAAGGATTACCTAATTCTCCAAATATGAAATGTTTTTAATTTGAAGCTTTGAATAAGGCAAAAATCCGGAAGGTCAATGTTTTATGCTATGACAACTCCAAAAATGTAGAATTCTGGGTGTCATGCTAAATGATGAATATTTCAGAGGTTCAAGATGTCCAGAGGTTTTCTTTCCCGAAACTCTTGTACAATATTGTGGAGGGGACACTACATTCAGTGTCTCCCTGAATGTAGGGAGACATTGCAACTTGAAGCAGAACCCCATTCCTTGAAATCTCTATGGCTGCTTCAAAAGACAGTGGCCTGAGCTTCTTTTGTTCCCTTGTTTTGTTGCTCTTTCTTCATCATAATGAAAACAATGTACACAAACTGGCTGCGTGGGCTCTTCTCCACACTCCAGGAAAGCCGTGAAGGAACAAGGTATATCCTCTCCTACCAACACAAGCGAAGGTTCCAGACAAAAAACGAGGGATCCAGACACTACGTGCCGTTATCCCTGGTACTCTGTGGTCTGTTAAGTGTAAGCCTTGCTTCTGCAGTAAGAACGTTAAAAAGGGAGAGTTCTAGAAAACTCTTAGTCCATTTCTAGGAAGCTTTTTGCCATGGGCATATCCAAAACAATGAGCAAAGAACTAAGGTCCATCTCATCACAAGAAAGCAGTTGTTCATACACTCTACAGTTGGACTCACTGATATAGTACAGATTAGTGCCAATGAGGAAAGCAAGCTACTCAATCCTGATATAAATCCTTTTTTTTTTTTGCTATTCTCATCTAAAATAGTAAGCCTACTTCAGTGTGACTGGGAAGTGTTCAAGGATCTCGGGGTATCAAAGTACAATTGCCAAAAGCTGGCTATGTGGCTTCACAGACTTACAGCACAATCCTGTGCAACTTTACGCGGCTGGCCGTTTAGGCCAGCCGCAGTATCCTAAACCCGTTCCTGGGTCGCAACGGCATGGCCCAAAAACACCTTGGGAGAAGGGGATGTTCTTCCCCTTTCCCGGGTGTAGGGCTATGGGCCTCCTCAAAAGTCCAATTTAGGTTCTGAGTCATGCTAAACCATCATTCATCTAAATCAGAGGACTTAGGCTGCAATCCTATATACACACTTATCTGAGAATAAGTCCCATTGAGCTCAATGGAGTTTACATCTGAGTAGACGCTTTGGGTCCCCCTATGGGGGGGCAAAGCGGGATAAAAATCTAATAATCATGGTCATAATAATAAACATGCATAAGATTGCACTGTTGGTCTCTGTAGCACCTCACAGACTAACATACAGTACTTTAAGAGCATAAAGTACAATTTGTCATGTGCTAAAATGGACTGAACAAAGGTAAGCACCTAAGGCCAACTGTTTGTATTTTAATAAATCACATAGGTGGAGAAGTATTTTTAGCAACTGCCAGTACGATGCCCTATGTAAAGCAGTACTGTACAATACATACAATATACATTATATTTCCCAGGAGCCCTTTGCCCCCCTCCCCAGCTCCTATGCTCACCAGCATACACTCCTAAACAGTCAAATTTCCACACAGTACACAAGCGGTGCATGCATTAATTTGTTGCCATGGCCAACAATGCAGAAGGAAAGGAAGGGAGACTGGTGTCAGTCAACATCACACAGAAATTAACTGTTGGGAAACAACTTGGAAAAGAGCTCACATACAATCGTGTTCTAAAATGTTTTCTCTTTTTTCAAATCCTCAGATCAATAAGAGCTTAATGTTGGAATACAAGGAACAATTTTGAAGACCCCAAACATTTCATACATAGAATTTTTCCTAATGTTTTACACTGGATTCCTTCAAGGCTCATGTAGCCCTGCAAAAGTTGTTTGCCCTTGGCCTCGTCAGAAGTGGATACCTTCTGGGTGGTTTTGTAAAGGAAAGTCATAAGAGGAGTTAAAGTGCTCATGAAGAAGATCAGCTCATACAGCAGTTGCTTGGGGCAGAATGCAAAGTCCTTTAGGGTCACTCCTAGCAACACCTATTATAATTTGAAATGTGTATGTGTTTGTCTTTCTCTGAACTTTTATAGAAGTGCATACATGATTCAAAAACACAGACAAACTTGTCACAGTAGCATGGAGATTTTCATGACTTGTTGCAATTAATAAAGAGGTACAATTTATGGGATTTCCAGCCATGTATATTTTAAAATTGAAGAAATAAAAAGTTTTTGTTGAATTCATCTGTTTTTATTTCTTCAATTTTAAAATATACATGGCTGGAAATCCCATAAATTGTACCTCTTTACTAAACTTGTCACACTTTATTCTTTTGCAATGAGAAGGGAAAAATTAGTTTTGCAGAATTTGCAAATTTTTACTGTAATATTTTTACTGTAAAGCTATTAAAAACCTGCACTTCTATCTAAATACCCAAATTACATTTAAAACACTGTACATGACTCATTAATATTGCGATGACTGCTTCATATGCTATAGATATAAAATGGTGTGTATATGTATGCACGTGTGTGCGCGCGCGCGCACACACACACACACACACACACACACACACACAGTATGTTAATATGAAGTATTAACAGAATTACTGACCTGAAGTATTAACAGAGTTACACTCAAAGAACTATTGTTCTTTGAGAGTGACCCATACATAATCACAGTCAAGCTTCTATGGAAAGCAATGATTCTTAGAGCTTAAAAGCACAGTGAACCCTCGATTTAATGGACCTCAATTTAAGAGACTTCAGAATCTATGGACGTTTTCTGCTTCACTGAAAACTAGTCATATCTGTTTTGTGCATACATGCCTCCGTTTACTTAAATGCATTTGGATTTAACAGACTTTCCACATGAATGGACACACCTCCCCCCCCCCAATTTGGCTGTTAAATTGAGGATGCACTGTAGGAAGCCTCCCCCCCCAGTCAATAAATGTTTGGCAGTCAGGGCAGGAGCGCTCCACTCTCCTCAGTGTGAGGTAAGCAATCACAGGAAAGCTATAAAGGGGAGGGGAGAGAACTGTGACTGTTTACAAATTATGCTATACAGAATGAATGTTGGTACCCAAGTACAGCTGTCTATATCTAGGGACACATTTCCATGTGAATGACTGTACCTGGGTTCATTTTTACAGATCAACCGTTTGTGTACACTGTGTACAGACTGTACCTGAATTGAAAGGAATGCATAAACAACTACACCCAGGTACAGAACACCAGTGATTGTATCTGGGTAAGTGTAGTTTAATGTGTGAATAGCCCTATTGTGTAGACCACTCTTGGAGGAAGTAGGGAGAACAGGTACAATTAGCAAATCTTTTCTTCTTCAAGCATTTACATACAGTTCCTCTTATGGTTGACTGGTGATTGTCTACTCTAGATAGTGGAAAAGAAAAACTCGGTCTACATAAGGAGAGATGCTAGAATATAAATGAATTATAGAATATAAATTATCTCAGATCCATCTTTGTTATTATCAAAACATCAATATACAAAAAACATCAATAACTCATCAGAAGTCTTTGAAACACTAATCTAGAAATTCCAGACTATCTCAGGCTGTCTCTGACATTATGTGGGGAATTCGTTATTGGATTTCCCAACGTAATTTTCCTCTTCTAATAGCAGCCATGGTGGACCCTGATTTGAACTGAGGTGTAGGGTGAAAGGGTAAGACTCTCCCTTCTGCTCCACATCACTAATCCAAATGGGGGGGAGTGATTGCTTTTTTAAAAAAATGCAATGATCCAATCACAGCTCTCCCATATAATGAAAGTTTGGCCCTAAGAAATGGAAAAGTGGACAGTTGTTGGGGCAATTAGAGTGACAGAAGCAATTTTCCATAGTTTATACAGTAGGGTCCCGGTATCTGCAGGGGATATGTTCCTGCACCCCCTGTGGGTACCAGGAACCCACGGATAGGGGGGAATGCTATCCTCATGGGCCCCCTCCCCGCAGACCCCCCCCTGCACACCCATTACCTTTTCTTCTTTTCTCTGGCCTGGTCCTCAGCTGGCCAGTGGGATGTAGCAGAGGCTGCATTGGTGGTGCTGCCACATGCAGGCCGGCCAAGGACAGGATTGGACTGTTGGCACTAGCCAACCAAATACTTCTGGGAACCCCACAAGCACGGCATGAAGCAGCCCTCTCCCATTGTTTTTGTTTTGTTTTGTTGTCAGCAACTGGTACTGAGAGATCCATATTCAGAGACAATGTAAATGTCATGCAGCTATCATGGCTGACAACTGTAACTATCTCAGAAGGATAACCTATTGCAGCGCGAGCTGGAGGACCCGCGTGGCCGCGCCGCAACCCGAAATCGTCCCCGGTAGCTCTCCCTTACCTTAGCTTGCAGCCACCACCATGTTGGATCTCCCGAAGTCTCGCGAGATTCAAGATTGCGGCGTGAGATTTGGGAGCCGCGATCTTGGATCTCACAAGACTTGGCGGCGATCCAACAAGGTGGCGGCTGCAAGATAAGGAAAGGGAGAGCTACCAGGGACGATTTCGGATTGCAGTGCGGCCGAGCGGGTCCTCTGGCTCGCGCTGCAAGCCGGAGGGAGACCCGCTTGGAAGCGCCGCATGACCGGAGAAACGGTAAGGGACAGCAACGGGTCCCTTGCCGAGTGGGCTCGGAAGCGCCGCATGGACGGAAAAAGCACTTTTTTTCCTTCTTTTGGGGGGTGCACTTTTGGGGAGGGGGTACACAGGGGTACACGGGACTTGGGGGAATCGGGGGGTGCTTGGGGGGCTAGGGGAGGGGGTACGTGTTTGGAAAAAGGTTGACTGACGCTGTCCTAGAGCTTATAGACATATATACACCAACTTCCCATTCAACAAATGTTCAAGGTGGCTAACAGCATAATAATTAAATGCATTATTAGTAATAAAATTATCTTTCAGAACCCAGTAAGGTGAAACATGCCCAAATTGTGTGTGTGTGTGCCTGCCATTAGCAGACTTTATTTCTTTCGCACTTTTCAGCCAACAACTGTTTTCTTCCACTGGCGTCGACGGGGGGAAGCGGGGGGGCGGGCCGCCGGGGGGTGTCGCGCGTATAGGGGTGACGCGCGATCACCCCCCACTTACAGTTGTGAGCTGGGAGTGGGCCCGCCCGCCCTCCCCTGTGTCCGTTTGGCTCCAAAATGAGCCAAAAACGGAGCGGGGAGGGCGCTCTGCTCCTGCGCATGACATCACGCGCGGGGGCGGAGCCTCCCCCTTAAAGGCGACGCGCGCCCCCGCTCTGGGGTGACGCGCGTCGTCGCGACGTGACTGTTTTCTTCTACTTTCTGTCATCCCCGAATAGTGGGAATTTCTGAAAGTCCATTCAAGCTAATACAGGTTGAAACGTTCCTTAGAAATAGTTGTGTCAAAAATAAAGTGGGCTGCCTGTTCTCATTCATTGTTCTGGAGTTCTGAATGCATATAGAAACACTGGAAGCTCTATCCCTAATAGTTTGCTACTTCATTTTTCATTATGTGGCAATTATAATATGAATAAAATATGTGAAGATATTTTTAAAAGTATGTATTGAAACTGCTTAAGAAGTTGATTAAAGAAAACAATATATTCTTTAGGATAGTACTAATTTTTCCTAAGACAAAAACTGCAGCTGTCACAAAAGCATTTTTGAGAGCCAGGATGGTGTAGTGGTTTGGGAGTCGGACTTATGTTATCGGAAGATCGAGGTTCAAATCCCCGCTCAGCCACGAAGCTTCCTGAGTGACCTTGGGCCAGTCACTATCTCTCAGTCCCACCTACCTCACAGGGTTGTTGTGAGGACAAAAAGGAGGGGAGAAAATATGTACACCACTCTGAGCTCCTTGGAGGAAGGGCGGTATACAAATGTGAAAAATAAATAAAAAATAAATTTTTAATCCTCCCCCCAGCAGCATTTGGCATAATTCCATCAATGTGACAAAGCCCTGCTGAAATGCAGGGACCCTCCAGCATTCACTGCTTTCCAGAGAAGCCCAACTTCTCACTGTCTATGTATGTAAGATGGACTATGTGGGGACACGCACAGCTTGATTATAACCACATTTACTTAGAACTAAATCCATTAACAAACTCACAATTTTGGGGGTCAAAGACCATGGTCTAGAGTGATCTTCAACCTTTACCTTCAAGTAAAGGTCACTGTAAGTCCTTGGAATTCGGCAGCAACGGCACTGCTAGGATTGTGCCGCCGCCAGGGGAGAAAGTGGTTTTTCAGCCTACCTGGGGGTCTTGCCAGGCCTCCAGGGCTAGGTGGGGACCCTGAAGACCCCTCCGCAGGCCTCCCCGCACCTCAAAACACATCCAGATTTTGATTGCCACCCACTTCTGGTTTTCAGACAAAACCGGATGTGGGTCGCAATCGCAATCTGGATGCGTTTTGAGGTGCGGGGAGGTCTGTGGAGGGGAAACACACTGTCTCCCTCTGGACCGTTGAAGATCACTGGTCTAGAAGAAATAAAACTCATTTCCAATGTTTCGTTCCAATTGTATGGAACTTCATCAGGGAATGTGCCCGCATGTGTGTTTGCTTGCAGGCACATTCCCTGACGAAGTTCCATACAATTGGAATGAAACGTTGAAAATGAGTTTTATTTCTTCTAGATCATGGCCTTTGACCCCGAAAATTGTGGGTTTGTTTATCACTGCCGGCCATGAAAGTCTTAGATCGCATATCAATCCATTAATTTCAATGCGACTTACTCCCAATTAATTAAGCCAGGGGTGCGGAACCTATTTGCGGTGGGGGGCCATTTCCCCATTGGGAAAATTGGCTGCGGGCCGGCCGTAAGGGCGGTCGAAATTTTTGCCCCCCCACCGCAAATTTGACACACACACCCCGCGAATTTACCACTCCCACCCTCCGGCCACTCTCTCTCCCTCCCACCCACCCACCCACGGCCGCTTACCTGAGGCTCCGAGCGGCGGCGGCAACTGCCACCGCCGCCGCCTTCCCGCGTTACCTCTAGTTTAAATTGGCCTTTCTGCAGCTGCGCAGATCGCCGTTGAGGCCGAGAGATTGCCCTCTCGGCCTCAACGGCGATCTGCACAGCTGCAGAAAGGCCAGGTTCAGAAGGAGAAGGTGCCGACGTCACCTCGGCACCTTCTCCTTCTGAAAGCGGCCTTTCTGCAGCTGCGCAGATCGCCCTTGAGGCCGAGAGGGCAATCTCTCGGCCTCAACGGCGATCTGCGCAGCTGCAGATAGGCCAATTTTAAAGGGACTAGGAGGGCGGTGGCAGAGCCTCCGGTCCCGCGGGCCGGATCGGTCGGGTCCCGCAGGGGCCGGACAGGATCGACCCGCGGGACGGATCCGGCCCACGGGCCGGAGGTTCCCCACCCCTGAATTAAGCCAAGGACTGCAGTCTTTTAACACAGATGGAGCCACACTTACTATAAATTCAACACTGACTCGAAAAAGGTTGTATTGGCCATTCCTGAGTTAAAACTCCAGTCAAGATAGAACAAAAATGAGTTACTAGTTCAGTGTCTACTAACTGGATATATACCTGACAAAGATTTGGAATGGCTACTTTTTGAATACCTTCTTTTCCAGTCAACTCTGTCATCTATGCTGTGTTTGCTGTGTGTGCATGCTGTGCTGCATGGTCAATCTCCACAGCATGCCTTTACTCAGCATAGGCTCTTGATCCTTCTGACAATGCATTCTGCCTCCCAAGATAATCACAAAAGCAGCAAGTCACTATGTAGTACAGAAACTGCGCATTCGCAGGCCTAGAAATATTGTTAAGGAAGGCAGTAAATATGGATCCAGGGAAAAGACAGGATAACCCAATGGAAAGGAAGACTTGAGAAACGAATACCTTATATTAAAATCAAAATGAAAGTTCTTTTTCCTTTCCAGAAAGCAACCAAAAAAAATAAATAAATTATTATACTTATGGATGCAATGTAAAACAAATTTCAGGGCTGGGTATTCACATCCTCCTAGCAGCGTGGAAGCCACAGCAGCACAGTTACTCCTTATATGCCATGAGAGTAACATTAGACGTCTTTGGACCATGTAGGACAGGGGTGGGGAACCTATTTGCGGTGGGGGGCCATTTCCCCATTGGGAAAATTGGCTGCGGGCCACCTGTAAGGGCGACTGAATTTTTTTGGGCCCCCCACCGCAAATTTGACACACACACCCCGCGAATCTACCCTTCTAACCCACCCACCCACCCACGGAACACTCTCCCTCCCTCCCACCACCCACCCACAGACCACTCTCCCGAGGGCAATCTCTCGGCCTCAACGGCGATCTGCGCAGCTGCAGAAAGGCCGATTTTAAAGTGACTAGGCAGGCGGGCGGTGGAGCCTCCGGTCCCGCGGGCCGGATCGGTCAGGTCCCGCAGGGGCCGGACCGGATCGACCCGCGGGCTGGAGGTTCTCCACCCCTGATGTAGGAGAAGCTATGCTGCAGCTCTTCCCCCACTGACATGGGGAGGACCTGCAGTGCATGAGTCCCATCTCACATCACCATACTTCATTCCTGCATCACCATGGTCATGTCAGATGGGACTACAGGCCTGCTGCTATAGCCCTCACACCTCTGGGGTAGAATGAGTAACCAGTCTTGATAGTGCCAGCAGAAACTGCCAGCGTCTGGATGTGAGAGAAAAAGTGTGCACACACACCCAGCCAATCCCCTGGTAGGAATGGTGCTAAGTATTGTTCCAAACAATTTAATTACTGACACGTTAAAGGGTTCCTGAAGAGTACTGTTATATGAAGCAGTTAAAACTTGATTCAGCTTCTCCACCTAAGTATGCATGTTTAAAAGCGAGCTAGAACAGAAGCAGACCCTGAATGGATTTGCCATTCAAGTTGCCTTTGATTTTCTAGACCAGGCTGTGGAACTTCTCAGACCAATAGAATACATTTACATACAGCAACAGGGAAGAATTTAGAACACCTGAATTATTACCAAGCAACATGGGTGGCATTTTACACAAGCAGAGAACAAAGATTGAAAAAAAAAACATATTATCAATTTCCAAATAAAAATAAATAACCAAATTCAGGCTCTCAGTTTAGCCTGCATCATTCAAGAAATTTAGCGTACAGAAATTACATCGAGCAATGCTCTCATACCCATATTGCCAAGATAATGTAAAGTGACCCAGGAATTTGCAGGAGGAGCTCGTTCAGTGGCTCCTTGCATGCCAATGTTAACCCTGAAAAAAACATCCCATGTTACCCCAGAGGTATAAAAAGAAACTGCCTACACTGCCAAGGTAACAGAAAAAACTAGTCCTAGTTGCGTTCCTATATCATACTTGGATTGCTGCAATTTTTTTTCACAAAATGTAGTATTTCTTTGAATTGACCAACAAGTGTTCTTCTTCAGAGTCACAAACATCTGAAGAGAAACAATCCCTAATTCTCATAACTATAGGTTAATTTTCGTATTAGTAGAGCTTCATTAGCACAGAGTACTAATGATTGATTTACTGCATTTATATCTCACCACAAACGTGGAAATACAGGGAGGGTATCTGTGGATCTGCTATCCGCAGATTCACTTATCTGTGGATCAAGGGGGGGCAGCTCCCCCTTGCACCCCTTACCTTTCTTTTAGCTGATATCGCTGGTGTCAGGTCACAAGCAGCAACCTGCTTCCTACTTCCTGTTTAACAGAGACTTTCTAGCACGTAGGCTGCTTGCCTGCTTCGTTTTGATTAATCAAGAAACGACCTGGCGGCAGTGATATCAGCTAAAAGAAAGGTAATGGGTGCGGAGGGCGAGGGGGATAACATTCCCCCCATCCGCATGTTCCCGGTAGGGGGCCACAGGAACCTATCCCCCGTGGATACCGGGACCCTACTGTAATGTCAGACTATGATTATTATACTCTTCACTGAAGACATTTTAAGGTTGAACACACTTGAATGGCTGTTGCTCATCCGCAGCATTTCCTTATTATTTTGCTTTCAAAACAACATACCTTTTCTGCTTGTATGTCAACATTGCTTCTGCAATGGGTAACTGGTGTGCACAGTTTGCTCCCACTATGTATTGAGTTATTCTGGAGACAATGTCTGGTGATTCCTGAACTGAAAGAAAGCAAATAAAGAAACAGAAGCAACATGATCACATACCACTCATTTGGAAAGAACGATAAGAAAGAATAGATAAAACCAAAAGGTCCATCTTGTCCAACATTCTGGTCCCAACACTGATCAGCAGATGCCTCTGAGAGCACACAAGCAGAGTACAATGACGACAACCATGCCTGATAGTATGTCTGGTATCTAAGGTCTGGTATCTAAGGTACTATCAGAAGTACCAGACTATGGTACTTCTGAAGCGTCATTTAGCTATTCCTCTCTCTAAAAGTCTATTTAAGAGGTGCCTACTGTGCTCGTTAGGGGCTATGGTTATCGGTTTACACAATGTTGTAATTATAAAACACAAATTACAAGGCTGTATCCTTCCCTCAATACATAGAGCCATTACATTAATTGCTGCTCTTGCTTGCATTCACATTGCTGATTGGCTTATCTATCACTCAGAAGGTCTTGCTGATGGCAATCATGAGATCACTGTGAATAACTTAGGGCGCAATCCTGACAAAAGATCCGCCGGCGGCGCAAGTGCTCCACCGCTGGAAGCCGTTGTGAACGTGCCATAAAGCATGTTCATGAGAACTTCATAGTAAGGGCCACCGAAGTGAGGCTGGCAGCCCTTACTCGGCCGCCAGATCGCCCCTGCGGCCGCCGAAGGAAGTAAGAGATCCCCCCAGCGGGCACGGGGGCGGTCCAGGCAGTGAGGGAGGCCAGGGCTTGGCGGATCCGGCACGGGGGGGCGGGGATGGCGGATTTCGCGAGATCCAAGATGGTGGTCGCCCCCCAAATTAATTGTGGAAGCAGTGGCAGCTTGAGGGGGCAGTCGGAGTCCAGGCTGGTCCAAATGCAGCTGGCCAGGCTTCTGAGTGGCAGCGGTGGCTTGAGGGCTCGGGGGCAATCGGAGTCCTGGCCGGCCCGAACACTGCCAGGCAGGAGAAAAGGCAGCAAGGACAGCAACAGCAAGGCAAGTGGCAGTGGCAAAAAGGCCGTTTGGGGGGGTGGGGGTGTTGTCATAAATAAATAAATAAATAAACTTTTCAGCTGCCCTTAGAGCGGCGAATAGGAGAAAAATAATTAATTAATTATTCCCGGGGGGGGGGGGTCCCAGTTGGGAACTGGGAAAATATGGTAAGCCTAAGCCAATGTAATACTGATTTTTAAAAAAGGGATCTAGGCCAGTGGTCCCAAATCTCTCCCCTGCCACGATTCACCTGGTTCTCTCATGCTGGGCTGCCTGGGCCTCTGTAGGCCTCAGGACGCCTCCGGCAGTGACCAGAAGTCATTTCTGCGAAACCAGAAGTGACTTCAAATAGCTTCTGGAGGTGTTCTGAGGCCCACGGAGGCTCACGGAGTGTTTCCTGGGTCCGGAGCAACCTGGTAGCGGCCTTCAATTGTGTCCAGAGGGCTCCAATTTGGAGCCAATCACACGCAAGGGCGGGCCCAACCTGGTAACACACCGCCCATCGGTCCACAACCCATGAAAACCAGATGCAGTTGCTACCCCATTAAGGGGGAGATGTGCAGTGACATTGGCGACGCCCTGCCACCACCAGGAAAAAAGTTTTTTTTTTTACTTACCAGGTGTTGTGGTGGCCCTCCAGAGGGCGCAGGGGGCCTACGACAAAAACGGGAAGTGGGTCTCAATCGTAACTGCCGGTAAATTAAAAAACTAGTCCCTCCTGTGGCACCATCGATCATCATTCAGCAGACTTCCTGTGATTGCATGTATCCTTGCAGCACTTGCAAGCTGGAAAGGGTGGGAGTTTCTCCCCGAAAGTTTCCCTTCCGAGGACAGTAAACTTCCTGGTTCTGCAAGTCACAGCAGGATTTGCATCCTTTTTGTTTGCTGTGTTTGGTTACTGTGCCAGCATGCACCTGGCGTTCAGGATGCAGTCCTCAGCAAGCATTCTCACAGCCATGCAAGGAACTTGGGCATGCACACCCATAATAAGCATGCTGAGGATTGCAGCATGATTTCTGGTCTCCTCTCCCCAGGTGCAGAGCATGCACTGAGGGATGACCTGCTCATGTGGGAGCAAGCCACTGGCCACTCCTTAGGGTTTGCTTCCAAGCAAATAAGCAGGGGCGTAGCTACACCCCCAGCAGGGGGTGTCGACGTGACACCCCCATGTGATGTCACAAGCCCCGCCCCTGGGGGCATGACTGCACTTTTGCGCCGCTGCTGAAATTCGGCGGCAAATACGGTGGCATGAAAGCACCCCCACGGGGGTTTTAGACCGGTTGTTGTCTAAAAACCCGCTGGTGGTACAGCCTGGGGGTACACATGTTGGCAACGCGGCGGCAGAAACGGCACTTACCTGGCCTTCGTCGTGCACCCCCCAAGCCCGGAGAAAGCCTTCTTGTTGCCCAGATGGCCCTAGAGAGGCTGCGCCTGCGCAATTATTGCAGAGCCTCTCTTTCTTTTCATGGAAAAGAAAATGTATGTGGGTTTTGCATCCAAATATGCACTAAATCCATGGGAAATACTGATTTCCACAAGGGGTTTTGCAGGTTTTTTCTGGGCCTGCGTTTGAAAAACCACATACTTCTATTGCATTTCCTTTGGGGTTTTCCAATTCTTCTATAAAATGACAGGCCCACAAGATGGAAAGACCAGAGACATTGATAAAGCATAAATGGAAACTCAACTACTGAAACTAAAATTATGTATCTCCAGGGAAAGCAAACAAAAAGGTTTGTGGTAAGACTTAGAAATATGGGAAGAACATCAGCAGAACTTTGATGCAAAAGAGCTGGCATGCATAGACATAGGAAACTGGAAAGGCAGCAGACGGTGGAAGCAAAACAATCACTCTCTTTTCCAAAGTTAGCAATTTGCTAAGAGACAAAATTTGCATCATGTAACCTTGTCAGGTCCAGAAACACTCTTACCAGCGTTTTGTGCTTCAAGTTTGTTAAACAAGTCTCTCCAGGATAAATCTTGAAAGAAATTGTTGTACCGATAATCAACGGAACCCAGATATTTTGCTACTGGATGAGAACCTACAAAGAATACAAAAATACGCATTCATAAAATGTGGCAGCGAGAATTTTAATCCAATGCTCCACCTTCTTCCATGGTGTGGCAAACACCTCACTGGCTGTTGTTGGTGGGTTGTTGTGCGACTTCAGTGGTGGATAGCCGAGCTGCAGCAAAGGGCAGCTGTGCTCCTCTTGCTACCACCATCATGGATGGGCCTGCTCTGGGGCTTATGGGATGGCCGTGGCAACAAGTGCCACTTGCTTCCAACACCATTGCAGCTGAAGCATCAGAGGCCTCGGAAAGGGAGGGGGAGGGGGTTGCATGACACCTGCAATCCTCCTGATGCTGCTGCTGCTGGCACTTCATTCAGGGGAGTCTCCCTAATCTCACCACTGTGGAGTGTCTCCTTTTTCCTGGCCTCTTGCTCTGGCCTTTTAAAGAAAACACACAAGGCCGCATATGTGCACGAGTGATGTCCAACCTCTTGGGAGAGCAACCCTGGAGCATCAGGCAAGCCAATGCTACAAAAAAGGACAAGCACCGTCCCTCCCTATCACCACAGCATACTAACTGATGTTTCTCTCACCTCCAGCTGCTTGGGGATGGTTAGACAGCCACCTTCTCTGTCTTACCTACCCCAGGATGCCCAAATTCTGCTGTGTTGTCTCAGGGACCCACAGCAAGGATTCCTAGGACAAGAGGTTTTTCAGAAAATGTTACGTAACTAGGTGAATAGCTTTCCTTGCAGTAACAGGGTAATATATCTAGCTAAAGATATACTTCGATTAAACAGCAGCAACCTCCAACTTCCAGTATCTTATAGACCTTTCTGACAGGCTTGTGGTAGCTTTCAAGTCACACAGAAGCCATCCAAGACAGGTCACTGGCATTTTAATAATCCACAATAATATGACAGGAGAAAATAAATCCAGACCGACACTCCCCACAGGCCCCTCAATTCTAAAAGAAATGCTCAGTGTAGCCCTAGACAGACAGTTCACTTGAAGCAGCTTTCATGGTGCTCCAGGCTGTGTAAAAGGCATCAGACAACATCACTAAACATACACGGTCTTCCTATGCAAGTTACCTGCTGGAGACTCGTAGTATACAAATCCTCAGACAGGCCTTTCAATGAGTCTTCCCTCAATTTGCTCCCACCTTCTTCACATACATTAGGATTTATCACTTATGTTTTTTTCTACCTATACTGTTTTTAACATCCTTACTAAAAGTTCAAAAGCTACAAACCTTTTTTCTGGAAAAACAATCTGCATATTTTACTGGTTCATGAAAACGTTTTAACAATGAGAAAATGCTGGCTATCCAAAATTAAAAGTTTGCCTATACAAACAAGAGACGCTTATATTCGCAATGCTCTTTGCAGGAGGATTTCTGAAATCATGTACAAGCAGTTTTGTGTCCTTTTTTCAGGCACGCTCATACACCCTCTACCAGGGTGCTCAAAATGGCAACACATGTAACTAGGGAAGGGGAATGGAAGGAGACGGGCAGAGCAATCCTGCCTAACTATCCAGCGGGTGGCCCAGGCCGCCCACCAGATCCTATCCTCGCTCCGGGTCGAACCTGGAGGTCTACTCAGGGGAAGGGGCCAGTGTAACGCGGCCCGGCCCCAATAGGCCTCCTCGGATTTCCGCCAGCTATTTAGCTGGCGGAAGAGGAGGCCATGTAAAGGCTGCACCGGCCAGAATGGCGATGGGGATCTGGTGGCCACCATCCCCGTCCCCTCCCGGGCTGGCTCAGCCAATGGCCCCCCTCCCTCACCACCTGGTTTACCCCTGCGCCCGCCAAGGGATCTCTTACCTCCTCCAGCAGCCACAAGGGTGATCCGGTAGCGGAGTAAGGGCTGCCGGCCTTGCACCAGCGGCCCTTACTCTAGAGTTGTCACAAACGTGCTTTACGACACATTTGTGACGGCTTCCTGCGGCAGAGCGCTTGCTCCGCCACCGGACGTTTGCGCAGGATTGCGCTCTAAAAATTTTCCATTTAGGGTTACTGAGAAATATGCACACCCAGCATCACTAGTGGCAATATGTGCTTCTTCAGCACATAATGCCAGCAGAACAGTTTATATGATGAAAAATGTCAGGTATGAAACATATTTCATCTCTTTATACTGGCCTTGTGCCTCCCCTTGAATATTATTGTAATATTATAGTACTATTGTACTATTACATCACATGTATGGCTGTAATACTGAATATATTGTAATTAACATGTTGATTTTCTCCTATATTCTGAAGGGATTATGTTCACCTTAACTCATGATATGCTGTAACATTAAAGGCTTGCATGTTAATTTTTATAATCATGTCCTTCTGCCACCAACTTGAAGTTCAAATTATAGTTTCCCTGTCACAAACACCAATAAAATATCATATGAAAAATATAATCATATTCAGTACAAACTGCTAGCTAGTGGAAGATGAAACTGTTGTGCATTCAAATTCAGTAGTAATAGGAGTCGTAGTACAAAAATACACCACTAGCACTACAAAATGCTGGCACTTAAACAGCTACTGATTTGAAAGAGTCTTTCTTCTACAACAGTATCAGTCAACCTTTTTCCACCCGCGTACCCCCTCCCCTAGCCCCCCCAGCACCCCCGATTCCCCCCGATTCCCCCCAAGTCCCGGGTACCCCGGGTACCCCCACCCCAAAAGTGCACCCCCCAAAAGAGAAAAAAGCACTTTTTTCCGTCCATGCGGCGCTTCCGAGCCCGCTCGGCCACGCCGCATGCCCAAAAAAGCACTTTTCCTCTGGTACGCGCATCCTTAGGGGGTACGCGGGGGTACGCGAAAAAGCATCTCGCATACCCCCAGCCACAGGTTGAGAACCTCTGTTCTACAAGATCATTTTTTCAGTGGAACTCAGGTGTTGATTCACAGTTATCTGTGACAGGGAAGGCACATTATCTTCTTTTCTACAGATCTGGTTAAACTTCAGCCTAGGTAGCTATTTTAAATAAACAAGGGCAGCTGTATTCTTTTCGTTCCATGAGGCACACTGGAAGGAACAAAACAGTCTCCAGCCTTGTTGCGGCTCTGACTGCTACCAGTAGTTACCCTTCCCACTCTATCACAAAAGTTGAAAGGAAAATGATAGTAAAGTTGTTGAATACTGTATACGAGAGGGCAACTAGGTGCTGCAGATGCCAAAAAGCAATATCCCACAATCTTGTAGCACAGCACTGTAACCAACGCAACCAACACCACATGAACATGTGGCAAAAACGTTGCTGTAGCAATATGAGCTACCATTGCAGCTGACAGTGTTGAATTCATAAAAAGAAAAAAGAAATGTTTATTTACCTAGTGGTATGATGAGAAATCTCATGTAGCTGAGCCAGTCTGGGGTTTTGTGGGAAAGCTGTTCTACAAAGAGCCTCAACACAGCACTGAGGTAATTCTGAGCTCCAGCAATTGCAATTTTAATTGGATTAGGAGGCTGAGAATTACAATTACAGCTAAATGAGAGAGAGAGAGAGAGAGAGAGAGAGAGAGAGAGAGAGAGAGAGAGAGAGAGAGAGAGAGAACACATGTTAAGATCATCAGTTTTAAGAAAACCCAGAGATTTTGTACCAGCTACACTGACATTATAATCACAAGTACACATCCATGATGGAGGACTGCGAGGGAGTGGCTTGCTAAAGCCACCAAGTGAGTTCATGGCAGAAGCAATATTCATACCATGGGCTTCTTAATTTTATCTCAGTCTCTTCGCTATTATGCCATACCAGCTAATATGCATTGCTAATAAATAGAAGAGACTCGTGACTCCCATTTTCTATACATTTTCTTTAAGCTAAGGACAGATCGTTACTGAAGACGTAATGCCTAATGCATATTTGGCTGTAACTGTCAGAAAATTATGATTTATTATTCTGTGTACAGAAAAATACTGTTGGTGGTGATTTATTTATTTTATTTAAAAAATTATATCCCGCCTTTTCCTATACTTTTAACTCCATCAATATTCTTATTAGGCCTAACAAAGGATTCATGGAAACCAGAACACTGGAAACCTGATTATTATAACCATATTGATTATACTGGAAAAAGATGAAGTACCAATCTGATCCTGATTAATTTTTTTTGGGGGGGGAAGCACAAATTATGCAAGTGAATAATCGATTATTTTAAAGTATCTTCATGGAACACAATCTATAGAAACTTTTAGAACGACTTGAGACCCATTTATTAAGTACTGGGCAATGCCAATCTCACCCCAAAGCTGTGCTGAGGGGTAACCGGTCACTCAGGAAACAATAGCAGGGAGCCAAGACAGGACAATAAAAGGGAAACACAGGACACTTTTCAGTGATTGGTCCACAATGATGGAAGCATTGTAAGCACTGAAGACCCTCTTACAGAAGATATGCCATTGGTGTGTTTTTGTTGTTATCGTTGATAACCACATAAAAACACAAAACACCGCTTTCTGCTAAAAAAATCTATGAAAAATAAATAAAATAAAAAAATAAAACCATGCAATTTTGCATCATTCTTCATCTACTGACACTGTACAACCCATATCACCTATCCAGTACACTTTTAAAGCAGTTAAAATGGGGAAAAATTGAATAAAAACACAACATCGCTTTCTGCTATTTCATTCTGGTTAAATACTGAAATCTGTGAAAAAATAAAACCATAAAAAAACATGACTGCAGAAGACATTTTAGATGGTGCCATGGAAACCGAAAAATATGGAGCGACTGTTTGGTCAAAAAAGCGAGGTAAATCTGTGCTCCCTACATCCAGGAGTCATCTTATCTACAAATCACTTCAGTGGGGGGGGGGGGATTAGTTTATCAGCTTCAAGATATGGTAGAGGCACCTGGGGGTGGAGCAGCTCATCTGCATACCTCCCAGCAAGCTTTGCAACGGACAGGGGATGACAGAGAGAGGTGCTCACTGTGAGGGACCCGGCAGTGAGCAAGCCCTGTGCTCTTCACAAGCTGGTGAAGAGGGATGGAAAATGGAAGGAAAGGCCTCTGCAGTGGTGACAAGCAAGGCGTGTGCGATGCTTGTCTTCTTGCCTGCAATCACTGAGGACTACAGGTAGCAGGTGCAAACTGGTTGCACAGTTGGAAGGTTAGAGGACTACAGGAGCAAGTTTTTACCCTTCGCCAAATCAAAGCAGCTGAGGATTCCTGGGCACAACATGCAGAATTTCTCCAAAGGGGACAACAGGAGGAGAGACTGCTATGAACAAAAAGATCTCTACAGGGGAAGACTCTACTACATGGAAGAGAGTTACTGTCAGGAGCAAGAAAATCAAAACGCATTCTGAACCATCGGAGCTACACAACCGATTCCAGTGTCTCTCAGATATTAGTACTTCTGCAGATCCCTTTTGGAGACACCAACAGCTGATGGAACTAGAACAGGGATTCTCAACCTGTGGTACAGGTACCCCTAGGGGTACGCGGACCTCTTGCTGGGGGTATGCCAAGCCCTGCCCCTTATCTGCCCCATCAGCAGCTAATTACCGTATTGGTCTGAGTATAAGACTCACTTTTTTCTCCTAATTTAAGTTTTTAAACTAGGGGTACGTCTTATAATCAGGCTGTTGCAATTTAATGCCAGTGATTTAATTAATTTTTTTTAATAACACCAAATTTTAAGGGTGCGTCTTATAATCAGGTGCGTCTTATACTCGGGACAATACGGTATATGGCCTTGTCCTTGAGCAGATTCAAGTGAACTGGTAATTGACCTCACCTCCATTCTAGTAGGATAAACATTCAGATTTCTAACTTAGCACCTTGTAAAAAAAATCTGAATAGCGAAATTGTACTGCTACAGAAATGAAGTTATAGTGATGAAGTTATAGTTAATTTACAAGGCACATGTACCATTATCTCAGGTGGGAATGGAGGGTGCTATAAGCTATATATTCTATGTCTAGAGTCTATATCAACAGCCCCTCCCTTTTATGATTTTACAGAAATCCACCAAAAGAGGCTGCCTCCAGAAATTTTCTTGAACAATATTCATTGGTGGGATCCCATTCTGGTGAAATTATTATTTTTTTAGATATATATTTAATTTCATTAGTAAACTGCTAAAAAAAACAAAACAATAAAACAAAACAATACAACATATTATGAAAGATTACAGCAAGCAAGCAGTAAATCCTACTTGTATACTATTATATATTTTCTACTTATAATATCTAACTAAGCCTATATCTCTAATACAGTATACTATTCATTAAATCCACATTTCATCATTTCTCTCTCTCTCTCTCTTAAATAATCTATAAGTGGTTTCCAATTATTCACAAAAAGATTAACCTTTCCTTTATCATCTAAAAATCTTAATTCCTGCTTCAAATATTTTAATATATAAAGCCACCCCATTTTTCTCCAAATTTATTAAAATAAAAACCTTCCAAATTTCTGTCTAAAAAAATAAATTCTATATCCCCTTTTTATTTAAGATTCTCAAAAACAAAACACATCTTATTTAAGTCTTTTCAAATAATAAAACATTCTTTTTCTTGTATTCACAAAAGGGTTAACTAACTTTTCCTTTATCCTCTAAAACTATTTTCCTATGTAAACATCTATGGAAAGATTCCAAAGATATGGGAAACTAGTCCAATTGTTCCCACATTTTTGAAAAAAGGTAATACAGTAGTAATATTACCACTCAGGTTGCTTGATAGTTACTGATGACTTGGAAGATCTAATTGGAATGAAAGTCTATTTAACCAAGAGAAATAGATTCAGAGTTGCAAGATTTGCTTTACCATACAAACTCAGAACAACAACTAATCGGCAAAGTGTACATATGTATTATTTTAAATAAATACTGCTTAGACATACCCAGAGGCGTAACTACACCCCGCTGGGGGGGGGCAGGCACCTTGACACCCCCATGTGACATCACACACCACGCCCCGGGATGTGATATCACAAGATATTTTCCGTGTCAGAAAAACAAAAAAAGCACCCCCAACAGTTTTTCAGCCATTTGCGGCGCAGGCGGGTGAGCAGGCGAATCCTGTTACTGGCTAAATTTTTGCTGCCCCCGTACTGCCAAATTGCCGCCAAATCGGAGGCTCGTGCACTCCCCGCCACATGTCGCTCCCTGCACCTGGGGGCCCACCGCCACCGCCACCGCCCCCCTAACGACACCTCTGAACATACCTTGTGGGTTGCTCATTTTTATTTTGCAGTTTTATTCAATTTTGATTTATGTATTTGCAATGAAATAATAACCAAAAGGCAACAAAAATCTTTGATTCAGTGAATTCGTTTGGGCTTAATTTAGCTATTTCATTTGCTGCTAATGCTCTATACTGCAAGGCCTGGACTTCCACTGAGTTCCATCGAGCGTTTACTGTAGCTCTGTCATGTGCAGCAAGTGAGTAAATCGTGGAAGGAAAACTAAATGGTTCCATGTTTCAAAACATTTGGTGAAGACACTTAAATATTAAGCGGAAAGATCTCAGGGAAAGGAAATACTGCAGTTCCAGATCCATATCCAACAACTAGTTTTGCTACATGGCAGGTACATGCCATCTATTTTCAGATGGCCACAAAGGTAGTTTTATTTTTCAGTTTTAATCTTTTCTCTTTGCAAACAACAAATACAGCAACTCGGTGCACCATAGTACTAATCTCAGCAGGAGAGAGGGATCCTAATATGAAGAACAGCGTTAATATTCTATTTGGATGTAAGCTGGCTTGCTTGTCCTCTTTACATAAATGGAAATGCAATCAATGCAGAGCAAGGTCAGCATTCTTCCAGACGACAGTACATGTAACCATCCCAAATAGAATTAATGGCTGTCCATTTTATTTTGAATTCACACAGTAAAGCCAGCTCGGTAACAGAGGGACTGCTGTTTCTAGTTAGCAAGTTTTTGGAAGGTTTTTTCATTGGTTATTCAGTTCTGCAAAGAGTTGGCCATTCATTACTTTGTTCATTCAAGCACACTGAGCATCCCTGGTGTTTTACAACAGAGAGACAGTCTCCTCTTGCCAGATGCTACTTAACAGTTTTGCTGACCCTTTTTCCTTTCCTCCTGCCACATCTGTATTTTTCCCCTTGCCAGAAAATTCCGTTTCTTAGCCCTCCAAAAGATTAATTGTATAAAATTTCCAGTCATTCCCAGTACAAAGGATGTATTAAATGTATTGGAATCTTAGCTATGAAAAATCTCATAAGAACATAAAAAGAGCCTTGCTGGATCAGGCCAAAGGCCCATCTAGTCCAGCTTCCTGTATCTCACAGTGGCCCCACCAGATGCCTCCGAGAGCACACAGCCAACAAGAGCCTTGATAACTGTGCGACTGATTAAAAAATGGTGGCATGACTTTAAAGAACCTGGCAAAGGCAAGTAGTTGATCTCTCAACTGTAACAACGTGTGTGCTAAGAGGAACTAGAGCAGACAGCAGAACGTCACACCTTTGATAATCCCCCTCACAGTTAGGGGTGAAAAGTTAGGAGAAAAAAGTTTTTGTTTTAATAAACCGTGGCTTGTAAACCTGAACAGTGATTCTTCTTGTAGAAGATAAATTCTCATTTTATGGATAATTCTGGCCACGAAAGCCTGAGTACGTAATCACTGGCGTCACTAGGACGTGCGACACCCCAAGGCGGGGGGGCGCGCATCGCCCCAGTGATGCCCTTTGGGGGGGCCGGGGGGGCCCCCGCCCCTTCGCATCGCCCTCTGGACGCTCCGAGGCTGGCCCGGGAGCCGGCCTCGGAGCGTCCGATCTGGCCAGCGCTCCAGGGCCTTCTGAACGAAGGCCCACTGCGTCAATACGCAACCTTTTCCAGTTTTCGCGCATGCGCAGAGACCGTTTTGAGGGCAAGGGCCTCAAAGCAAGGGTTGCGGATTGATGCAGTGGGCCTTCGTTCAGAAGGCCCTGGAGCGCCGGCCAGATCGGACTCTCCGTCGGAGCGTCCGGAGGGCGATGCGCGCCACAGAGGTGGCGCGCGGGAGTGCGCGCGGGATGCACGTGTCACCCCTGTGCGCGCGTCACCCCGAGGCGGCCCGCTCCCGTCGCTTCACGGGAGCGACGCCAGTAGTATGTATGTATTGGGATCTGTTCCAATCTGGCTTCTAGTCTGCATTTGGGACTGAAACCATGCTGGATGCCCATCCCTGGTGGATGGGCTACGCTAGAGGATGTGACAGGGGGAGTGCAATCCTGCTGAATCCTCTGGAACTTTTGATACCATCAACCATAGCATCTTCTCATTGAACAAAGGGCAGCAATGGGACTAGGAGGCATTGTTTTGTAATGCCTTCAGTCTTTCCTGTTGGGTCAGCCCCAGAAAGTGGCGTTGAGAAACCACTGCTTTACCCCACACCTACTGATTTGTGTATTACTTCAGGGATCCATCTTGCTTACCATGCTTTTTAACATCTACATTAAACTGTTTGATGAGGTTACCTGGAGATCTGGTTGAGGTGTGATCTGTATGCTGATAATATACATAGCTTGTTAGCAGGGGCGTCGCGACGACGCGCGACACCCCTGAGCGGGGGCGCGTGTCACCCTTAAGGGGGAGGCTCCGCCCCCGCGCGTGACGTCACGCGCAGGAGCGGAGCGCCCTCCCCGCTCCGTTTTTGGCTCATTTTGGAGCCAAACGGACCCAGGGGAGGGCGGGTGGGCCCACCTCCACCGCAAAAATGTAAGTGAGGGACATCGCGCGTCACCCCTATACGCGCGGCGGCCCGCTTCCCCCTGTCGACGCTAGTGCTTGTTAGCTCTGTGTGTTTGGATGAGAGCAAAAACTTCCCAGGCAAGATGGAGATTTTCTTACTCAAGGAGTTCCCCCAGTCTGGCTGAAGGTGTTCAAGCTGTGTTAGATAGGGGTCACACTCCAATTGAAGGATCAGGTTCACAGTTTGGGCATACTTCTGGATCTCTCTGGATACAGCAGACCTAGCTTCTTTTCTGTTATCCATTTTATGTTACATCTAGATTAAAACAACTGCAATAAACTGTATAGGGGCTACAGATGCTCAGCCTATTTTACTCCTATTCTGTATGGCTCCTGGCAGGCGTTCCATCCATCAGTGTATTTCTCCAGAATAAGATCCTTTCCATTTTATAAAAGTGGTATATAAATCTTTTAAATAAATAAATAAATTCAGTGTCAGTTGCATTTGTTGCCAATTCAATTTTTGGCTCAATTTAAAGTGATCATTATCATTATGCCTTTGTACAAATCGATGGTAAGGCCACATCTGGAGTATTGTGTCCAGTTCTGGTCACCACACCTCAAAAAGGATATAGTTGAATTGGAAAATGTGCAGAAAAGAGCGACCAGAATGATTTGTGGGCTGGAGCATCTTCCTTACGAGGAAAGGCTACAGCGTCTGGGGCTTTTCAGCCTAGAAAAAAGGCGCCTGAGGGGGGACATGATTGAGACTTATAAAATTATGCATGGGATGGTGAGAGTGGATAGAGGGAAATTCTTCTCCCTCTCGCACAACACCAGAACCAGGGGACACGCACTAAAATTGAGTGGAGGGAGAGTTAGAACAGACAAAAGAAAATATTTCTTTACCCAGCGTGTGATTCATCTGTGGAACTCCTTGCCACAGGATGTGGTGATGGCACCTGGCCTAGATGCCTTTAAAAGGGGTTTGGACAAATTCATGGAGGAAAAGACCATCACAGGTTACAAGCCATAAGCAACCTCCTGGGTTTTTTTAGAAGTGGGTTTTCTCTGTGCCAGGTGCAAGGGAGTGGCGACTGGACACAGGTATCTTGTTGTCTCGTGTGCTCCCTGAGGCATCTGGTGGGGCCACTGTGTGACACAGGAAGCTGGACTAGATGGGCTTTTGGCCTGATCCAGCAGGGCTCTTCTTATGTTCTTATGTTCTTATGTTCTTAAAGTGCTAGTACTAAAGTCCTAAACCAGGGGTTCTCAACACCTTCCCGGCCGAGTGCCACCTCTGGTGCCACTCTCCTGCTGTATACGACCAGAAGTGACTGGTGATGACAGCATTGCCAGTTATTTCTGGGTTTTCAAGGTTTTTGGAGGCCAGAAAACACAGGGAGGAGGCTCTGGGCGGGTGGAAAGGCCCTTCTCAGTTACGTTCTTAGATTCTCTCAACATGTTCAAATTTTAGAGTTCAAAACAATCATTCTGCCGGGAAAACTCAGTTGTAAAATACACTTTATTATTAAAATTTTGATGGTAGGAAGGATGGGTTCAAGCTAGGAAGAAGACTAATGAATGCAGGACCTGTGCAATTTGTAAGTTTTGAGTGGAGCTGTTGAATTTACCCACAAACCAGGGAGTTGCAGGCAAGAGCCTGAAATTGGTAATGAAGATCAGTTGTGAGAGAATTAACTTGGGAGGAGAAGGCTTTTATAGCTGGTTGAAGGGTGTAGCTGAAGATTTCTGAGGATGCTTTCAATGTTGGGAGCAAAACATAAAGTTTTACCATCAACATTTTAATAATAAAGTGTATTTTACGACTGGCTTTTCCTGGCAGAATGATTGTTTTGAACTCAACACCCTTCTCAGTGTTCGCGAGAGGCTTGGCCAAAGGCAGGAGCTTCTTGGGAGCAAAAATACACTGCTGAAAACGCCGTGTTGGAGTGGGGTTCGGAGTCTGGTTGTCTGGCGGTCCAAGTTCCACCAGCAGTCAGCTGAAGTACCACTGGTGGTACTAGTACCACTGGTTGAGAACCCCTAAATCAACTGGGGCCAGGTTACTTTTTTTTTCTTTTTTTGTGTTAAGGACCACTATCTCCTGTATGAACCAGCCCAAGCTCTTAAGTCTGCATCTGAGGCCCTGCTCACTGAGTCTTGTCTTTAATTTGTTTGGTAGGCACTAGAGACAAGGCCTTTTGGTGGCAGCATGATAACTGTTGTATCTCCTTAGGGTTACAGACAGAGGCGGAAGAAGGACGGAGCGCGTGGAGCAGCTGCTCCAGGCGGCGGGCGCGGGGGGGGGGCACAGTCAGCGTTGGGTTTTTTTTACTTACCTGCGCGATGTTTTGGCCCTCCCACCCTCCCTGGAGCTCGTTCGGCTCCAAAACGGTGCTGAAACCGGCGGGGAGGGGGGGCGTGTTCGGAGTCGCGCTGGGCGTGACGACGTCACGTCACTTAGGCCCTGCCCCCTTGGCCTGGGCGCCGGGAGGGCTAGTGGCATTACTGGTTACAGATATGATAAGCGCTCCCCTTTGCCAAATTTTAGACATTAAATGAGGACATTTTTATTCCAAAATGCTGTTTAATCTTATTGTTTTAAATCAATCATATTCTCCTCTGTTTTATATTGCTGCTTTTAGTTCTTGCTTTTATTGCGATATTGCTATATTAGTAGGGATGTGGATAAAGTTTCTGACTCCAAGTCTCAAGTCAAGTCTCAAGTCTTTGCCCCCAAGTCCCGAGTTTTGGTTGCGAGTTGCAAGTCCCTATCTATTTAATGGGGAAAACAGTAAACCTGAATAAAATTTGACTTGTCATAAAAGGCTCCAAGTCTCGAGTCGAGTCTTTCGAGTCTTTTACAATTGCCAGGTCAAGTCAGAGTCAATTCATTGACGCGACTTGAGTCCAACTCGAGTTCGAGTCAATAGACTCAAGTCTACATTACTGCATATCAGTGTCCTTGGGCTTGCTGT
This sequence comes from Plestiodon gilberti rubricaudatus, assembly GCA_026170595.1. NCBI lineage: Eukaryota > Metazoa > Chordata > Lepidosauria > Squamata > Scincidae > Plestiodon > Plestiodon gilberti. The sequence goes on along the minus strand of JANXHW010000004.1, from coordinate 102,296,711 downwards.
TTTTGTTTTGCTTTAATTAAACAGGGAAATGTATGATATAACTCTTAAAATAAATGGATAGGCAGATATTGGTAAAATGGTTTCAGAAAAAGTATCTTGTCTCCAGGCATTTGCAAAGAAAGAAACTTCAAGCCCCTCTTGATTACATGAACATACTTTTACTGGGAATAATAATGCTTGGACAGCTCTGCTATGCCTATTCACCAAAGCTTTGGAAGGCTTAAGTGGAATGACAAGTATACATGGTAAGAGTGAGCACATATGATACAATGAAACAAAAAAGAACAACTTACTATCTCTGTATTCTGGAGACAATAGTGCTAAAAGCTGCCTGAATATCAGCAGAAGAGCACGTGCAGACTACGGGAAGGGCATGCTTTTGCAAGATATCTGAAAGAAACTGAGAAGGATATGCAAGTCTGTCAAAAGAGAGCCTTCTGATCAATGCTTTCCATAGACACGAGCTGATTCAAACATGGACACGGTGAACGGTCACTGGCCAGCACCCCTTCAAGCAAACTGCAGCCTGGGAAACAAAACACATTTGTTACCATGAATCCCTGTTCTCAGTGACTCTTGGAGGACGTTCCAAACACTTGGTGATAGCACCTCCCTCTGGGAGAGCAGGCAGGGTCCTGAATCTTGCATTGTCTTCTCCGGGGGGGGGGGGGGAGAGAGAGAGGTTTCCCTGCTCTCCCAGACCAGACTAGAAGAACAGAAGTAACCCCCCTCAATCCTCAAAATAGAATAATCAACTGTGTCAAATTAGCATCACCCCAATGCTGTTGTAGAGCAGTAATGTTAAAATAGATATATCTTGCATCATTTTAGTCATTTAAGAGCTTATTTAGCAGAAATGCAAAAAATAAATAAAACAAATTTGTTAGAAAGACATTCGTCCAGGAATCCCTATCTACCTCTCCCAGATGTACAGTAAGAATCATAAAGTTGGAAGGTTTCCACAAGGTCATCTAGTCCAACCCCCTTCCTCTAGCAGGAAATCCTCCTAGAGCACCTCCAGCAAGTGCCTGTTGAGCCTCTGCTTGAAGATCTCCAGTGAGGGAGAATCCACCAGCTCCCTTAGTAATTGGTTCCACTGCTGAATCGCCCTTAAGAATTCCTTCCTAATATCCTACCTAATATCTCCTCCCTTGCAATTTGAACCCATTTGATCTAGTTCTACTCTCAGAGACAAATTTGTTCCTCCTTCCATATGACAGTCCTTCAGGTATTATTATTATTATTATTATTATTATTATTATTATTATTATTATTATTATTATTATTAACTGTATTTATATACCACTTTTCAACAAAAGTTCACAAAGTGGTTTACAGACAAAATCAAGTGATTAAATGGCTCCCTGTCCCAAAAGGGCTCACAATCTAAAAAAGATGCAGAACACCCCCAGCAAACAGCCACCAGAAAAGACACTGTGCTGGGGTGAAAGGGGGGCAGTTAACTCTCCCCCTGATAAATATGAGAGGAGCACCAATTGAAAAAGTGCCTCTTGAAGAATGCTATCATATCCCCTCCCTCTCAGTCTCCTCCTCTCCAGGCTAAACATACCAAATTCCCTCAATCTTTCCTCGTGATGCTTGTTCTCCAGTCTTCTGATCATCCTCGTCGCTCTTCTCTGAACCTGCTCTAGTTTGGCTGCATCTTTCCTAAAGTGTGGAACCCCGAATTGGACACAGTAGTCCAGGTGAGGTCTGACCAAAGCGAAGTGGAAAGAGAGGAGCCTTGAAAGACTATAGCTTGCTATAGCTTGCTAACAAATTTGTTAGAAAGTCTTCTGGAGGAATACACTGGTGGATGGAATGTCTGCCAGAAGCCATACAGAAAAAGGATTCATTTTAAGAATTTTTTTATTATTTTGTTGGCTCCCAAAGGGTATTCCAAACCTTCAAGATGTATAAGAGCAATGCCATTCCAGGGTGGGCTTCTAGACAGAGCAACAAATTCTAGAAAGTGCATCTGTGGAGAAGTACATGTAGAAGTGTGGTCAAAAAGTCACCATTTTGGAAGGCTTCATCTCAATGCAGTTCAGACTCCACATGCTTGCATTTGGCTGTGCCAACCTCTGGGTAAACTGTCTGCTGCTTTCTAAATCCCTTCCTTTGCTAGTTAAGGGTTTGTTAAGTACTGCAGGGATGGCTGAGATTATTTGCTTCTGCACCTCAAGGAGTGATAGCCAGAATGCTTCACAAGTTTATCCTACTTTCTATGCAGATTCTCTCCCTGTCCCAAGGTGACTGGGGACCCAATCCTATCCAACTTTCCAGTGCTGATGCAGCCATGCCAATGGCATGCCACACACACCCCTCCTCATCCCACACACACCCCTCCTCAATGTGGAAGGTAATACTGTCTGGATCAAGAATTGCCTGGGCCAGAGCTAGCAGCTATCCCATGTGGAAAGCTGCCAGAACTGCAACTGTTGTAAAGGCTCACAGGATCTGGATCGGCATTGCAAACCCAGGCTGGTAAACGGGCCTCTCTGGACAGGAAGGGCTATAAAAGGCTTCCTGTATGGGCTGGATCCTTGCCTGAACAATAATATTTCTTTGCCTCCAGCACCTACTTTCCTATATGACTCTCAGTTTGAGTATCAGCTTCTCACTCTGTCCTGGCTCCGGGTTTGATCCTGGGCTTGTTCCTGACGCTCACCTTGTCTCTCCCATCTTGACTCCTGGTTTGTTTCTCAGTCCTAACAACTGACCCTGTACAATTATTGCCCATGGCCGAGCTATGACAGGGGACTTTATTCTACAAAAGCTTATGCTGCAATACATTTTGTTAGTCTTTAAGGTACCACAAGACTCTTTGTTGTTTTTGCTATTACAGACTAACACAGCTACCCCCCCCCACCCACCACCCACCCCGGATATAGCCTGCATGTGCTGTGTAATTGGTGGAGGCAGGGGGTGCAGAGAACACTGGATGGATAAATTGCAAGAAATACTATAAGCTCCATTTTTGATTTTTCAAACAGCAGCCTGCTATGGCTCCTACTGCTATGGCTCCTAAAACCTGCTCCACCCTTTTGTTTAGCATCTGTTTTATTCTAAAGAATTCAAAAAGCTTGTGGTTTGATATTTTGTTTCTTTTGGTTGGTTCTAAATAAAGCATTCCTGACTTTGGACTGTGGAGTTTCCTTCTAATAGATCGATACAGTCACCTATGATTTCATGGAGTCTGTTTTGTATGTGGAACAGGGGAAGGAGTGCCATATTTGCCCTAAACAACAGAGTATCTTGGGCTAGGCCTGTACACTGGTGCTTGTTTGGAAATCAGGACGGCCAGAAAGAGAAGCAGAGCAATGGTAAAGATAAAGTAAAGGTGACCCCTGACAATTAAGTCCAGTCGTGTCCAACTCTAGGGTGTGGTGCTCATCTCCATTTCAAAGCCGAAGAGCCAGCGTTGTCTGAAGACGCCTCCGTGGTCATGTGGCCAGCATGACTCTCCTTGCCGCAGCGCGTAGCATGCAGCTGGAACACGGAGCGCTGTTTACCTTCCCGCAAGCGGTACCTATTTATCTACTCGCATTAACATGCTTTGGAACTGCTAGGTTGGCAGGAGCTGGCCAAGCAACGAGAGCTCACCCCGTCGTGGATTCGAACTGCCGACCTTTCAATCGACAGCTCATGGTTCAGCGGTTTAACCCACTGCGCCACCCGTTGGCTTAGAGCAATGGTAGCATTGTGCAAATCTGTGTACAGCATGCATGCGCAAGTTCCTCAGGCTGCATTTTGGTGGGTCAGAGTGAAGCAGAAGGTGACTGAGTAGCATGCCATGTGCAGCCACTGGTGGTCTGGGTTTCTGAGTCTGGTGGGAAGCAAGAGAGAGGCAGAGTCAATGGGAGAAGCAGGGACAGCAGCAGCAGCAGCAGCAATAGAAAAGAAACAAAGGTTAACCTAACATTTTAATTTTCACATTGTTATACATCATAATGAATGGGAAAAGTTATGTAAATTGGTCCCATGTTTACAGGCTGACTGTCTCATTTTGCAAAGGTTCTGAATGCTCTCTGCCATGGAGACCCTTGGTTTTTGGCTTGGTTCGTCTCACTTCCTTACTGGTGCATGAGATTTGAGTTGCATGCTATACATTCTGACTACCCTTTTGACTAGAAACTTTTTGTCTCAGTATTTCCCATACATAAAATGGATACATTTAATTACTGATTAATTCATTGATAACACTGGACAATATACACTTTGCCTCTAAACTGAAAATAGCTAATCTTTATTAACTTCGATGTGCTTAAAAAGAAAATGACAATAAAATCTGTCAACTGGTTCTAGTTTAGGAGAAGCAGTCCGCATTGCATTCATAGGTGTTGTAAGTGCCATCGGGCAATTTACCAGTACATATCTATGGAACTATCTATTGCGGATCTCTCACAAACAGTAGTCAATTTTGCATTTTCATCATCATATTCGTGTTCAGCACCTCAAAATCTATAAGAAATGACTAATTTAATCTTGGGGGCATGACCTTTATTAAAATTTGTTGTCCATTGTAATATGCTGAATGTGTGTGTGTTTATTCATGTATTATGCAAACTACAACTGTGCTAAACTAGTTGAGTGATGCAATTCTTCCTTGTGCTTGTGACACAACTGGAGTCTGGATTGTTTAAGGAGTATCTGTGCTGGTTGGTATCATGTACAGATCAGAGGCGTCGCTCCGGTAGGGGCGGGGCTGTAAGTTTCGCTCGGTCGGAGTCCCTTTACTGAGCGAGCAGGAGGTGGCCCAGCCCCCACACTGTCGGAGCCATTCCCCTGCGGAGAAAGCATCAGTCAAGAGACCCTGCCTGCTGCTTTCTCCGCAGGGGAAAGGCTCCAACAGTGAGGGGGCAGGGCCGTCCTCCTGCTCGCTTGGTAAAGGGACTCCGACCGAGCAAAACTTACAGCCCTGCCCCTACCGGAGCGACGCCTCTGGTACAGATATATTGATTGGTGGTAGGGGATTTGTATGCACATGGAATAATGTATCTGGTAATACGGGTAATGATGCCATGTCGGTGAAAAGAGAAACTGGGATAAAAATAAATTTCCTACGCCGATCGCATGTCTCCAAGGCTGGCAGCCACGAGCGGGAAAAAAATATACTTTAAAATCCGAGGTTTGCAAAGAGTCCTTACGTTTCGTTCCACTCGCCTGGAACTTTTTCAAAGGAAAACAATCCTAGAGGGATTGAGGATGAAACTGTGTCAACACAATCCCTCTAGGATTGTTTTCCTTTGAAAAAGTTCCAGGCAAGTGGAACGAAACATAAGGACTCTATGCAAACCTCGGATTTTAAAGTATATTTTTTCCCGCTCGTGGCTGCCAGCCTTGGAGACCCGCGGTTTCTCTTTTCACCGACATGGCATCATTACCCGTATTACCAGGAACATGTAAGATAATTGCTGGCCATGACAGCTTCCGTTCTACCTTATGGAATAATGTACATTTAAAACTAGGGTGTTTTTTTCCTGTGGGCTCCATCCTTTCACCGCTTGGCTTTGCCCCAAACACATGGGCTCATCCTTTTTATCAGTGGGCCCTGCCCCGGGTGCATGGGATTTTGGAAATGGGTTCCATGTTGCAGACTGGTGTTCATTTTGGGTCCCTCCACTTGACAAGTTGAACAGCACTAGTCTACTGAAAATCTACTAAAAAAAGTCAATCTCTCTTGCTTTCAACCCAGTGATAGTTGTATAATATATTTGTTCACATTATGAAGAAGTCACACACAATGCAGGTTGGGAGGAAAACATCTATCTATGTTAGTGGTGACCAGCTTCTGCATTCATAGGGGCTCTTCTGTTGTCCAGACTGGTCTGAGAGCCACAAAGAGCCAACTACATAATCAAGTTGACATAACATCACAGTAAAGGATTCAGAGTTACAAAGTACATCCCCTCAGGCACAGCATTAAATACAAACGCAAGACACATATTGCATACAAAATCCAAAAGAGATACAGAATTCAAGTGTGGAATCACATTTGGTAGGATCACCAGCAGCTTGATAAAAGTGATTTGGGAGCGGACAGTTGACCATTCCTGACTTATGCCAAAATAACCACGAGGGGATCTCATTAGTTCTTCTTACCTGTCCTTGCCACTCAGAAGTATTGACTAGAATGATATTTTCTGGTAGCCGGTCATCTGAAATTAGGATGTGATTCAACTGGTCATACACAGTTTTCCTAGGGATCTGTAAATACAAATATGAAACACAAAAATATGCCTGAAAATCCCTCGGATTTTAGGAAAAAAATGCCACTGCCCAGATATTTAACCAGTGATGAATCACTCCCATAATCTTCTTATGCTTGCCTATAAACTAGTCCCTCAGAAATCTTGCAAATTCCAGTACATAGTCCCTGGATACTATCTGCTAGAGCCAAGCATCTAGGGTACTCTGATGTCCCTCATTCATGAACTAAACTAATCCCTGATCTGCTGAAGGTAAAAGGTCATCCTGGCATCAGCTGTATGGTCTCTGGAATGGTAGGAATAATGAAAGGGACAAAAGTACCATGACTGCTTCTGCTGGTGGTTCCATTTTTTTTCCCATCATGGATAATGTATTTTCCTAATTCTTGATTAAAACATCTGTGATAGGTCTGGATCACAGGATGCCCGAAAATACAGATCCTGCCATTTTCACCTTAGTTTTTGTCAAACTGAGAGGTGTCCAAGGACAAATGAACTAAGCAAGGCAGCTGCAGGCAAGAAACTGAGCATCTTATCCTCAAGACAGAGGCTTGGGGTTGGGTAGTATTGTTTCCATTTGTCATTCAGCCCAGAGCTCTAGCAAAGATGGAACTGGTAATTAATGTCCATTTGGTCAAAAAGGTTCAAACCCTCTGCAGTGTCAGCTCTTCTAGCTCGTGTTGAGAGAGGCTACCCCCATGGGTTGAGGTGACAGTGGTCAAACATAACACTGCCACTTTCATCAGATGTAACCTGAAGGACATGCTATTACCTTTGGGGATCAAGATGTAGGCATTTTTACTAGCTGGTTGTCCGGGGTCTGGCGAGAGCCCCGTTCTTACCCGGAAGGAGGACCGCCAACCAGCTGGTAACGGCAGCCGGAGCATCTTGCCACGGATGCCTGGAGAGGCTCCGGCTGACACAGCAGCAGAGGCCGGGATGGACAAGCGGCCATCGGCCCTGCCCGCAGCCAAGGTCCACAAGCACTCAGCAGGGCAGGGCAACCCAGGCCCCGCCAAGTACCTGACGGCCCCTGAAGCCAGCCCAGGACCCCGCTTCGATCCACAGACGGCATCAGCCTCTGTGGCAGAGACCCAAGCGGCAGGAAGTCCCGCCCACCTCTAGCTGGACACCACGGCTTCGGATAGGCTCCCACCTCTGCCTGTCAGGTAGACATGGTGGGATTGGCTCAGGGCCTGGGGGAGGCGGGACTAGGGAGCCGGTAGGGGTATATAAAGGATGCCTGGCCAAGGATGAGTCAGTTGTAGGCCAGCTGGCTGGAGGACAGGAGCGACAGCCAAGCAAGCCTCCTGTAGCAGACCTGAGGAGGAGGAACCGGGTGCCACAACCCCCTTCCCTCGGGTCCCTCTGAGGCCTCTTCTAAAGGCATCCCGATATGCCCCTGTGGGCTCGGACTGAAGGTCTCCCCAGAACCCAGTGCACCCCAAGACTCGGGGTCACCCCTTGACACCCCATTGCCGGGGTCCCCACCCCGGACCCCCTTAAAAGGTTCTGCCTTTTCCATTCTGCTCTCCTGATCCTGTCAAAGAGATCAGGCAGGGGCACTGTAACTCTGGGGGGGGGGGAGTACTCTCAGAAGATTAAACACACCCAAACCCCAGAGTTCTGAACCGATTCTATTCTTCCTCAGTCTTGCAGATACGTGAAGGACCCTGAGGCCTTTGAGCAGTCTGAGAAAATACGAGGGGGAAGGGGGGCAGCACTGAACTTCTCCTGCCGATCTTCAGTTTCCTCTGGACCATTGGTTCTCAAACTTCTCCCTGCAAGGCAGGGAGAACTCTGAGTCTTTGAGGGGATGAGGACAGTGGCAGCAGCAATCCTGGGGATTGCGCCGCCGGCAGGGGGGGGAATGGTCTCTCTTACCTCATCAGGGGTCCTGATGGCTTCCGGGGTGTGTGGGAGGCCTGCAGACCCCTCCGCAGGCCTTCCTGAGCTTCAGTTTGCTGCTCCACAGCAACTTATGACCACTTCCAGTTTTCACGAACTTCCCCGCACCCCTGGAAGCCGTCAGGACCCCCGGTAAAGTAAGGATGACCACTTTTCCCTCCGCCAGCAGCGCGATCCCCGGGATTGCTGCCACCACAGTCCCTGCCCCTTAAGGGGCCAACAGAAACCAGAGGTTCTCCTGATGGGTCACGACCCACCAGTTTGAGAACTGTTGCTCTGGACAATGTAGCCTCTTGGAGTAAACAGAACCTGGACAATGTAGCCTCCATGGAGTAAGCAGAACATAGGAAGAGGGTTTTAAACTGAGAAACTGGTGTGGGAGAGGGGGGACTGTAAAACCCCTTCATGCCCCAATGCCATATGGCCCTGATCCAAATTGGGTCCTCTTTCCCTTGTGGCTGCTTTTAAAGTCTGGAAAAACTACAAGAAATTCTGTTCATGGATGCCGTGTGCAACATCCAGCCTGGCCCAGAATGAGACAGACATAATTTAATACCTTCAGCAGTTTCTGATTGGGATGACCTCAGCTAAATCCATCTTCACCAGAAGACTGTTCATTTCTCGGATTCTTGGAATTACTAGGTAAGGACTGGTGAGGCACTTGGTCTCTCAACTAGACAGAGGGAGGCTGCCAGTTTACACCACAGGCATCCAAAATGTTGTGTGGGGAACAGTTTTATTGCAGAAAGCATACTTCAGCTGCAAGATGGAGATGATAATATTTATCTTATGGAGCTGCTGTAAGGATGTCCGGGCCAGCTCGTACCTACACCTGGCTTAGCCGGGGGTGCCTCAAGGCTCTCCGCTGCAGCGGCCCCTCTCGTCGCCCCCACCGAGGCAGCCGGAATGTGCCTCCAAGAGGCGGGGACTGGGGGCAGGGTGAGGTTAACGAAGGGGGCGTCTGGGAACCCACTAGTCTCTTGGGCTCGCCGCAGGAGTCTAGGGGGCATGCCCTTGCAGGGGCAAGTCCCCCAGGGAGAGCGTGGGAAAGACCCAACAGAAAGGAAACAGGACCAGGGAAGCCAAGAGCGACACCTAGGTCTACCCAGGAGGAGGGACCTAGGTCTACTCAGGAGGAGGGAAGGACCTAGGTCTACTCGGAGGGAGGCAGGAGGAGCCTGTGCGGGACCAGGAAGGGAAAGGGCGGGGTAAGAAGGCTATAAAGGGAGAGACAGCCGAGGCTGGAGAGCCCAGGACCTCTTACCTGCCCTTAGGTTTGAGCCCAGGACCTCTTGTAAGACCTGACAAGGAGGAGGAAGAGGGTGAATCCAACCCCCTCCCCCTGAGGAATTCTGAGGCCTACTCAGCAGCAGACTCTCTGCAAGTCAGGTAAGTCATCCCTTCGCTGGGCTGGCGAGTGATCCTTCACCCTCAACCCTTGGAGCTGGTCGTGCCCTGGCCACCCCCCTTCCCAACTCACCAGGACGCCGACCCCAACAAAGGATTACATCAAGATAATACATGTAAAGTGCTTTGCACTCAAAAAGCACTTTTCATGATCATCACCATCTGATGTTCCATAATTGGGGGGGGGGGGGGTTTGGTGACAAACACAGAATGCTAAATAATGCTAATTTTGACTTAAAAACGCTATATAACTATTTTAGCACTAAACGCAAAATAATGCGAAAACCCTTCATTCCACAATTTTTTTCTTACTTTTGAGTAATCTGCCGGTACTTTTAAGTAAGGGATCTTGCTTGGAACAGTTGCAGAGCCTCTCTAACAGCTCTGAAGGCCGTCCTGTTGCTTCCGGTTGCTTTGCTTCTGCTCTTTATCTCTGATCTGTACTGTTCTGTATGGTTTGCTGCATATACAGCATTCCACCACTAGGTGACGCAGACAAGAACGAGCACAGGCAAGCCTCTTATTTCCTGTTTCTTTTACAGCACAGTATTTCTATTTTATTGCTGTATTTGAGCAAGCTCATGCTGCTTATATTTGTAAAGATTCAATTTGTAGAGACCAATAGGCATGGGGGGGGGGCAATGAAACATAAATGTCCAGGGGAAAGATGGGCCAAAAAACAGAGACTTAAAACTGAGGATGCCAAAAATATGCATGATATTCTCCTGATGTGAAGCCTATGGTATACCTGCTCTTTTGGATAAGCTTCCAAAGCAGGAAGTGGATCTGAGAATACTACTGTTTGAAAAAACAAACAGTGGCTTAATTGCTGCATTTGCTGACACGATCATCTATCTACTGCACATATCTGAACACTTTAAAAGCAAATAAAGTTATTTTAAAAAGAATACAAATGAAATTGGAATAAAAACACAACAAAACTATTTGCATCTTTAATCAAGAAATTTTGAAAAAAAACAATGACACCTCTATCCATAATCACTGCTTGTCAACCATCTATCAGTGATGGTGTTTGGACAAGAATTAATTTCCATCACAGAAAGATAATTGTCTACATATAGACAAATATCGACCCACCTGTGGGCATATCAATAACCGCCTTGGGCATTTGCCTTGGCATAGGAAAAGGCGGGATATAATTTTTTTAAATAAATAACCCCTTTCTGACTAACACAGGGAGTTAAGAATTACATGGTATCTCAAATGAGAGTGGGCCAAGGCCAAAGGAAGGATGCCTCTCGGGACAATGAAAACCCCATCTCACCTGCAAGTGGTGCCTAGTGTCCGGAGACCGCTCATTGTCCAGGCTGTTGGCCCTTTCATTCTGCTGCCTCACCGGCTGCCTTTCCTTCAGTGATGTGCTTCTGCCTCTCCGACCCACCTGCTTCCCCTCTGATCTGCTAAGGAACAATGTTTTTATCTTTACCATGAAAACGAAGATGGACGAAATACTACTTACTATATTGGGACTTTCCTGAAGCACAGCAAGAGAGAAGCAGGGAGCAGAACTATCACAAGCTTTCCTTGTAGATGTTGCCTCCTCCTCCTCCTCCTCCTCGCCTCAAAGTAAGGTTTTTCATCTTAAGGAAGGGGAAGGGGAGGGTAGCAAAGAGAGAGGTGGCAGATTTTTCAATTGTTTGATTGGAACACCCCAAAAGCCCCAAGCACACTTCAGGGCAAATTAGCCTGTTATAGCCGTCTCTGTTCTATAAATTGTCAAAATCTGAGTATTTTGGAATCTGAAAGCAATGCAAAACAGAATTTAGTTGCCATGAGTCAAAATAAATCAAGATGAAGTTCCCTGTTAACAGACCAAAGGCCGTTTTTGGAGCAAATGTTATGTCAGTTGCTGCTTAGTCAGGTTACCTGAAGGAAGGAATTATAAGAGATTCTGTCTTTGTAATTCTGCCACTTGGTGGAAGCTTTTCAATGAAGATATCCAGAGCAGCGAGCTGTTCTGTTTCTGGGGTATCTTCCTGCTGTTGATTATCCTACAAACATATAAAATTACATGAGAGACCATCCTATGGAAATTTTGCACTATGCAAGTAGTTGTAAGTGGTGATGAATTATTAAACCACGCATAACAGGGGACTATAAATTCAACCATGGACTGCTAAATTCCCTTGGACTTCTAGGAGATCAAATCAGTCAATCCTAAATGAAATCAACCCTGACTATTCCCTGGAAGGACAGGTACTGAGGCTGAAGCTCAAATATTTTGGCCACCTAATGCGAAGAGAGGACTCTCTGGAGAAGACTCTGATGCTGGGAAAGATTGAAGGCAAAAGGAGAAGGGGAAGGCAAAGGATGAGATGGTTAGACAGCATCACCTATGCAACAAGCATGAAAATGAGTGAACTCAGGAAGATAGTGGAGGACAGGAAGGCCTGGCAGGATGTGGTTCATGGGATCACGAAGGGTCAGACACGACTTAACGACTGAACAACAACAACATAAATTCAACCACCCGATTTTTATTCTTGTCAAGATATGTCTCTTGCTGCCAGTTTCCTGACTCTAAGAAAAGCTCACTGGTCCCAACCCCAAAAAAGGTTCCAACTTGAGGAGGACGAACATATATCAATGCTGTGAAGATCTTTTATTTGTTCTGCAGAAGCAGCAGTTGGTACATGGTCTGGCAAAAAACTTACTTGCATACTCTGAGGTGACCTGTAACTCATGCAGCATAGCTGCAAAAACGTTGAGGGCCAGGAAGTCCCTGGAACAAACCCCTCTATTACAAATTCGCTAGGTGCCCTTAGACAAGCCACTCTCTTAGGGCCAAATTGCATGTGGCATTTATAGCTGTCACAGGTTGCCTGGGTTGTTTCCGACAGTGGCCCATCAGCTGCCTCTGGGAGGTCTACATGCATGCTTCTCTCTTGCCATCACTCACCTGCAACTGGTTTTTAGAGGCATACTGCCACTGAACCTGGAGGTAGTGCATAGCCACCAAGACTAGGAGCCACAGATGAGAGAGGAAGAAAGACTTCTGTCTTTCTACACACAACATGCATAATTTCATCAATCTCAATCAGGTCCCACCTTAATCACATTTTTTTTTTCATTGCTAAACAGCCCCAAACACCCTTCCGGTTGAATTTTTCTAAAGAATGAATGGACTATAACTCAGTGGAAGAATAACAGTTACTAGACAGTGAAACTGAAATATCTGAAATGGCTTTATCTAACAGTCTAAGGACCCAATCCTATTCAACTTTCCAGTGCTGGTGCAGCCATGCCAAACGGGGCACGTGCTGCATCCTGAAGTATCGAGTCTAGACAGTCTCGGTGGCCTCCTCAAGGCCAGGGAACATTTGTTCCCTTAGGGCTGTATTGTGGCTGCATTGGTGCTGGAAAGTTGGATAAGACTGGGCCCTAAAGGAAGGGAAATTAAAGTTTTGTACTCGATTGGACTTTTTCTGATAAGTGTCTAAAGCAGTGGTTCTCAAACTTTTACAGGTGAGCAAGGAAGCCTGTAAGTCATTACGGACTCTGCGGCGATGGCACTTCCAGAGTCCTACCACGGTCGAAAAAGGTTCCCCCCCCTTTACTGGGGTTTGTGCTGAAAACCAGAAGCAGCTCCCAAACACAATTGGAAGATCTTCTGAGGCATGGGGGGGAGGGGGGAGAGGTGTAGAGGCAACCCCCAGAGGGGTGGCAGCAACTGACAAAAAAACCACATTTTTTTCCACAACGACGGGATCCCCAAAGTGCCGTCGCCAATGTCACCACGCCCCTTAAGGGGATAGCAACTGCTTCTGTTTTTCATAGTGGGTCATGACCCACCACTTTGAGAACCACTGGTCTAGGGGGTATTTATTTGCAAAATATAATATGGATTTAAAAAAATTAAGTAAGTAAGTAACATAATTCAAAAACATCACAAGGAAATTCTCAGACAACCAAAAGTTTAGAACTCAGGTTTTCAGCAATTTTACCAAATTAGTGAGACATGGTAGTTATGTATAATTGCAAATCATTCAGTTATGGTTTTATTTCAGTGACCACTGCCCAAAAATTAAAAAAGCTATTACACTTACATAAGACATGGTGTCCGAGATGCCATCGGCTGGTTGTTTACTTCCAAGGTTCTTGATATTTTCAGGCACTTCTACCTGTTTTGTACAAAGGTAGAAAAAAAAAGTAGCGGTATGCATCTGGCTGAGTCAAGCTATTCCTTAACACTGATCCTGGCAGCATTGCAGTAATATTGCAGATACTTTTTATGCAGGAGCAAGCCCGTGATGTCTGCCTGAAATTGCATCCCACAATCTTTTCATAACATTTAATTAGGCTTACCAGATCCATACCGGGACAGAGTACTAGACCTTTAGGAGAAGGAATGTGGGCAGGTGTAGCTTGTTAAACCCTTAGAGCACAATCCTAGGCATGTCTACTTAGAAGCAAGCCCCACTGAACACAACACGGTATTGAACACCGTACCCATTTGAACACGGTACTTTGGCCGGCTGCTGATGGTACTCAGACCGCTGGAACCCCGCTCTGACACAGCACTTTTGGCAGCATGTTTTTGCACCTGAGAGGCTCCTGCCTTTGGCCGAGCCTCTCGGAAATGCTAAGAACGGCCCTCCCACCCACCCAGAGCCTCCTACTTGCATTTTTTGGCTGCCGAAAACCTGAAAGTAACAGGTGATGATGTCATCACCAGTCACTTCTGGGGGTATGCAGCAGGAGAGTGGCACCAGAGGTGGTACTCAGCCAGGAAGGGGTCAAGAACCCCTTGTCTAGAACTCTATCCCGGTATGAATCTGGTAAGCCTACATTTAATACACTAAATTTTCTATTGAATAATGCAGATGTACTACACAGTCTGTTACACTTAAGTGGGAAGGAGGAGAGAACTTCTCTCCAGATGGACTTACTACAGTATTGACAATGCATAGATTTCCCTTGTCTGAAATTCACTTAAAAGAGACTTGAGCATTCACTTAAGAGAGCAGGCATTTGTGAGTTAAGGACAAATCCATAGATTTGCAAACAGGCAATTGCTTCAACACAACTGTACTAATTGATTGTAATTCACTGGGAACAAGCAACAAACAGCTGCCTTGTAGTGATTCTGGAAGCACAACTTACAGGACTGGGTGGCTCTTTCTGGCTTCTGATGCTGTGAAGGCTCCCAATTTCTGTCTGAGAGCTTGAGTGCGACAAGCCTTCAAAGTAAGGTCTACAGTAGGGGAAAAAAATGATAAACCATATACCAGCTTTTTTGCTAATAGCTCCAAACATAGTCAAGACTAGAGCCTGCAGAGGAGCCAGTTGTGTGCATAAGATGTCAGAGGATGTGGGAAGATTTTATCTATGTTATCCATCAGCATCATGAGGACACTGGAGGAAAGCATGATAATACAAAACACTGAAGAGTGTCAACAAGCAAGATAATCTTTGCTTTATCATTAACACAAAAGCGATGTAGGGGCTTGTTCAGACATTCTTGTGCTGTCACTGTAAGATCTGCCTCCAACATCATTACACTACATGATGTATTAGATCAGGGGTTCTCAACCTTCTTGGCCAACTATACCCCCTGTCACAGTCTGTGTGACCAACTGTACCCCCTGCAAATTAACATAATTAATTATCTAATTAAATTATGCAAATTAATGTTGATGTAAATTAATGTTTAAAATGTATTTATTCGCGCATACACGAAAATACATCCTGCCAAGCACATGAATCCAAGGAGAGGAAAGGGGTGCAAAAAGAAGGTGCAGACACAAGGAGAGGGGAGAATAAGGGTGCAAATCCAAGCTGCAACTATCAAAAGGCACAAAGTGGGGAGAGAGAGAGAAAAAGAGAAAAAGGTGTCTTTCCCCCTCTGTGTTCAGGGTTGCAGAGGAGAGGAAAGGGGTGCAAAAAGAAGGTGCAGACACAAGGAGAGTGTGTGAGATTGGAAGGCCTAACACAAAAATCTGAGAAAGAGATTCAAAAATCAGAGATTGAAAAAGAAACATGCCAGGATCCCTTTGTTTTCTCCAAGTCACAGTTCCCAAATTCAGCTCCTCACTCCCCCACCCCACCAAAGCACATTTTCCACATTACAAAAATAAGGCCCACGTAGAAATCAGAGAGACAGAAGGGGGGGGATTGCAAAAAGAAACATGCCAGGATCCTCTTGTTTTCTCCAAGTCACACTTCCCAAAATCAGCTCAGATTACATCCCCCCCATACACACACAACAACAACAACACCACCACCACACAACGGGGCAAAGCAAGGCAACACAGATTACCTCCTCCCCCAGGCAGCGTATTTGCAAAGCAACGTTTTTCCTCCAACTCTCAGACGGGGCAAAGCAAGGCAGCGAAGTAACGCAAAGCAAACATGCCCCTCCTCACAAGTAACGCAAAGCAAACATGCCCCTCCAACGCACTTGCCTCCCCCTCCTTGCAAGTAATGCAAAGCAAACATGCCACAGGAAGAAGGGGCTGGGAGAACTCGGGAGCTGGTGCTGGGAGAAGACAGGGAATCCGCTGTCAGGGAGAAAACGGGGAGGCCACTGGGAAACAACACTGAGGCAAAGCATTAAAATACTACATCTCCCCGCTGAGATCCCAATCCAACTACAGCCCTGCCTGGCTCCTACACACAAGTAAACCTAAGCATGTAGTTAAACCTAAATCACTCACTGTCTCCTTATCTAACACAGCCAAGAAGTCATCAACTTAGCAGTCTCAGATCTCCACAGGGACAAAGCAAAGCACAACTCCACTTTCTGCATGCTTTCCAGAGGTAACAGGGTGAACCTGTTCTATTAACAAGTCACAGAAGCAACTGACAGTCAGAAGATGAATTGCTGAACTCCCCCCATTTTCTACTGTAACTTCCCCTACTACTGCCCCAGGTCTTCTCCTCCCCATTGGCAGTAGATATAGGAATCAACAAGGCTGCCATCACAAATCAAACCCTCTTACTTTAGCTTTGGTTTAGGAGTGCTGAGGACACTGTCATCATCTTCCATGTCAGGGCCACTGTCACTCGGGTTTTCCATATCGAGTGTGTCATAGAGAAGGTCTAGGTCTTCTACTTCTGGGACATGTTCAGCTGGATCCTGCTCAGAATCCAAGACCTAGGCCCAAAATCACAGACAGTTCAACAGGCAACAAGTTTACAAACGACAGTATGCCGATATGGTCCTGTTACTCTCCCCAGGATGAAAGGAAAAACAGACTGCTACCTGCAACTAGGTGTCTTTGTGTGATCATTTTTACATTTCCGTTCTGAGCCGGTGTGGAACAGCTCTGGAACGTCTGAAACCTCTAGCGAGAGAGCTGACATTCCCCTCCATCAAGAAAGAGGGAAAGGGCATATTGAAGGGAAAGGGCATATATTCTTGCTGACTAGTAAGAAACCCGTTAGTCTTATGACAAAAGGATAAGAGGGTACAAAATCATGGTTAAGACTGATGTCAGCATTGTACCAAAACTTGGAAACCACAAAAGTTTCATGTATACAGATAAAGAGAAGTAACACCAGTCTGCGGTTAGCTATGGCAGGCCCTGATAAATAACATTCTCCAGATATGTCAGTGCTTATGTTCAGAATATTATAATTAAAGGTTTGTTATTGGTGTGACAATTTTCCTTTGTTACCGTATATTGCTAATTGATTGAGAAATTATTGGCTTTAAATGTATTATAAAACCAATGAAATGAAAAACACACTGCATGAGATATTGAATCTCACGTATCTTCCTGTATTCTTCAGTTGGTGCTTACCATCCCTTGGATTTGGGTTTGAATTGGCTCTCTCTGTGTAGTACGCACAGAAATAAATCTCTCGCAGCACAATCCTGTGTAACTCTTCTACTGGTGTAACAGTAGATCCAACGGTGTAAGTGCACTTATGCCAGTGTAACTTTCGGTATGTCGACAAAAGCAGGATGGATACCGGCGTAACCTCTCTCAGACACCACACATGTGCAATTTGGACGCAGGACAGGTGCCAGCACAACTCTGCCGGTGCAGGGGGCATTCCGGGGGTGGACACCCCCAGAATGCCCCCTGCACTGGCGGAGTTGCGCTGGCATCCGTCCTGCATCAGAACTGCACAAGCGCGACGTCAGAGGGGGGTTACGCTGGTGTCCGTCCCGCGTCCGTCAACGTACGGCAAGTTACACTGGCATTAGTGCACTTACACCAGTGGATCTACTGTTACACCGGTGCAAGAGTTACACAGGATTGCTATGTCAGAGTGTTTCTTTGAAGAATTTGGTCTAAATTTTCCCCCACAAGGGAGATGTAGCCATGTAAGCATGTCTTGAGTGTGGTGTGAGCAGCTTCCCACTTAGTTCCTTTGAACCGCCACAAAGAGCATCCTAAAGAATTGGACAGGATGCCATCCGTGGAGAACAAGGGAAGGTTATGTGACTGCACCTGAAAAACAGATAAGCAACGTTTTTCCTATGCAGTCCCACATACGGTTAAGTAAGCCAGCATCAAGGACGTAGTATCCCTAGCCTCCCAGATAATGTAAAACCAAACACAACTTAAGGAAGTTGTTGGAGACAACTTACCTCATCAGATACTTTAAACCTTCTTAATAATGCCACCACTTTTTGCTTGAAGTTTTGCTGCTGTAAACATAAGTGCTTATATCAGTTTGACACTACAGCAAACAACCTCCACTGCATGTAGAAGTAATACATAATTATAAAAGTGCTTAATACTTAAAACACACACAAAAACCCTCAAAAACCACACAGAGGCATTGCTACAGTGGGGGCAGTACCGTAAGTTGCGCCCTGTCCTAGTCCCCGTTTACAAGCCGGCACGAGGCGGCCCCGCCCCCTCACCGTTGGAGCCATTCCGTGAGGAGAAGGCAACAGGCAGGAGACTCCCTGCCCGCTGCCTTCTCCGCACGGAATGGCTCCAACGGTGAGGGGGCCCCGGGGCGGGGCCGCCTAAGTGCAGGCTTGTAAACGGGGACTAGGACGGGGCGCAACTTACGGTACCGCCCCCACCGTAGCGACGCCTCCGAAACCACAGGCTCTGGTTGTTGCTTACTTGTCTTAGCAATGGAGTAGATTCCATAACCAGGATTTGGGGGCCAAAAACCCAGGTTTCTGCTCTGACAGAATGTTCTCCTAAATGAACCCAGAACCTGCCTGTTCCCAGTGGATACTAGGTCCAAACTAGAAACAACATGCAAGGTGGAGCCTAATCCCCTGTGCTGCACCAAGAGTTGATCTGTGTTGCACTGAAAATTGCTGTGCTTGTGAGATTATCTCCAGGTTCCAGTAGGTCTTGTCTCATGTGCCTGAAAACTTAGAAAGGGTCAATTTCACGGCTGGCCCTTCACTTCACTGGAAACTTTGGGGCACGCATAAGGAAGTCAACAATAGCCTAGCCACCCTGGCTACTGGGAGCTGTGGAGTATATTCTGGATTCCACAATTATGGAGTAGAATTAATCCACTCCTAACTCTGCAAAAAAAAAATTACAGTGGGGGTAGACAATTTTGTTCATCTGCAGGCTCCAATATCCAAAATTCCTAGAGTTCTTCACACAATGTTTTTGTGCCTCTTCCCAAATGACTTAAAACTGTATTAGTCGGTTAACTAATAAAAACCACAGGACCATTTAGGCCTGCTGTTCATCTCAAATCAGCTCTATTAGCACAAGCATAAGTTACATCACATTCTTTTTGCCTCCCAGCACAGAGACTGAAAGTCAGTAATTAATGAACATGGAACATTTTCTATTGGAATTTAGTCTACTACAGTACATACTGACTTGACAGAGAAAACTAAGAATTGCTAGGAATCTGCAATCTACAGCACATATCACACTTGAGAAATGTAGACTTGTTACACTTGAGAAATGTAGACTTGTTACAACTGCTCATGGAGTCAGAGCACAGACTAACCCATGTAGATTTTGAGTATGTAACCTAAACTGGATGCTGCCAGAATTGTCACCCTCAGAGACATAAACATAAAAAATGCTAACCTGCAATAAATGGTGTGTGCTATACCTGCAACTAACTTGTTTTAGATGAGTTATTTCTATAACAGAAGAGACTGGAACAGAACAAGTCATCTAGTCCTGCTACTATCTCCTGCTGTAAGGTAAATGCTCTTTTGCTTTACAATCCAAATTATAATAATTCAACCTATATACAGGTGTCCCCCACTTAACGATGGGATACATTCTGAAATCCCCGTCATAAAGTGAAGCCGTCATTAAGCGGGTCTTGCTATGCTTTGAAGTTTAGCACTGTGCTTAAAGCCCCAGTGTTAAACATCCAAGCTCTTATCTTGCCCATTCGCTGATTGGCTTTAGATAAGGGCTTTGAAGTTCAGCACTGGAGCTTTAAGCACAGGGCTGAACTTCAAAGCCCTTAGTTATCTAGCACGAAACAGCTGAAGAGCTGGGGATTTAAAAAGATGCGTCTTTTAAAATCCTTTGCTCTTTTTTACTGGGGACCTCCGTCATATATCCGGATCGTCGTTAAGCGGTCCGTCATTAAGCGGGGGATACCTGTAATAGGGTGTAAAACACCCTAATGAATAGCCTCAAGACTTGAGGGGCTTAGTTATGTGACCCAGCCTTCATCTGCCCCCACTACCTGTCATTGACGGATTTGGGGGAAAAAATCAGAAAAAAAGACACTCAAACATTTATCTCCCTATTTGCAGGAGCTCAGCTCCTTGCAGGGCAATTAGCAGCTATCTGATTTTTGTAGCCTCAGGGCAGTGTTTTCATTGGAGGCTCTGCTCATCGGGTCCCAGCCCACAGTTTGGGAAATGCTGAACTAATGTATTATATATTACAGAGTACCAAGAAAATAAATTTCACAAGCTGCTTCTAATAACTAATGATAATTCTAGGCTTACCAGATCTCCAACCGGGACAGAGTGCTAGACCTTTAGGAGAAGGAATGTGGGCAGGTGTAGCTTGTTAAACCTTAGAGCACAATCCTAGGCATGTCTACTCAGAAGCAAGCCCCATTGTGTTTTTTAGATTGTGAGCCCTTTTGGGACAGGGAGCCATTTAACCATTTGATTTTTGTCTGTAAACCGCTTTGTGAACTTTTTGTTGAAAAGCAGTATATAAATACTGTTAATAAATAATTAATAATAATTTATTTCAATTAGGGGTTAACAGATGAGTCAAACAATGGGTGGTTGTGAATTCCTGAAAATGAGGTGAGCACCTGTGATTATGTCTCCACCTGTGAAGGATTACTAGACCTTGTGTTGCTTCTGTATGCCCAAGAACACCTGTGTACAGGAGTTGTTGTTGTTCAGTCGTTAAGTCGTGTCCGACCCTTCGTGATCCCATGAACCATATCCCGCCAGGCCTTCCTGTCCTCCACTATCTTCCTGAGTTCGCTCATTTTCATGTTTGTTGCATCGGTGATGCTGTCTAACCATCTCATCCTTGGCCTTCCCCTTCTCCTTTTGCCTTCAATCTTTCCCAGCATCAGAGTCTTCTCCAGAGAGTCCTCTCTTCGCATTAGGTGGCCAAAATATTTGAGTTTCAGCCTTAGTACCTGTCCTTCCAGGGAACAGTCAGGGTTGATTTCATTTAGAATTGACTGATTTGATCTCCTAGCAGTCCAAGGGACTCTCAGGAGTCTTCTCCAGCACCACAGTTCAAAAGCATCTATTCTTCGGCGCTCAGCCTTCCTTATGGTCCAACTCTCGCAACCATACATTGCTACTGGGAACACCATCGCCCTGACTATACGAGCTTTTGTTGGCATGGTGATATCTCTGCTTTTTATTATGCTGTCTAAGTTTGCCATAGCTTTCCTTCCAAGGAGTAAGCGTCTTTTAATTTCATGGCTGCTGTCTCCGTCTGCAGTGATCTTGGAACCCAGAAAAGTAAAATCTGTTACTGCTTCCATTTCTGCCCCTTCTATTTGCCAGGAATTGATGGGACCCGATGCCATGATCTTAGTTTTATTAATGTTGAGTTTCAAGCCAACTTTTGCACTCTCCTCTTTCACCCTCATCAAGAGGCTCTTTAGTTCTTCTTCACTTTCTGCCATTAGGGTGGTATCGTCTGCATATCTGAGGTTGTTGATATTTCTCCCGGCAATCTTGATTCCGGCTTGTGATTCATTCAGCCCTGCATTTCTCATAATGTACTCTGCATATACGTTAAATAAGCAGGGTGACAATATACAGCCTTGCCGTACTCCCTTCCCAATTTTGAACCAATCAGTTGTTCCATGGCCGGTTCGAACTGTTGCTTCTTGACCCGCATACAGGTTTCTCAGGAGACAGGTAAGGTGGTCTGGTACCCCCATCTCTTTAAGAATTTGCCACAGTTTGTTGTGATCCACACAATCAAAGGCTTTTGCATAGTCAATGAAGCAGAAGTAGGTGGTTTTTTGGAACTCTCGCGCTTTCTCCATGATCCAGCGCATGTTGGCAATTTGATCTCTAGTTCCTCTGCCTCTTCGAAACCCAGCTTGTACGTCCGGTAGTTCTCGGTCCACGTACTGCTGAAGCCTAGCTTGTATGATTTTGAGCATAACCTTGCTAGCATGTGAAATGAGTGCAATTGTACGGTAGTTTGAACACTCTTTGGCACTGCCCTTCTTTGGAATTGGAACGTAAACTGACCTTTTCCAATCCGTTGGCCACTGCTGAGTTTTCCAAATTTGTTGGCATATTGAGTGCAGCACTTTCACAGCATCATCATTTAGGATTTTAAGTAGCTCAGCTGGGATATTATCATCTCCACTAGCTTTGTTGTTAGTAATGCTACCTAAGGCCCACTTGACTTCACTCTCTAGGATGTCCGGCTCTAGGTCAGTGACCACACCAGCGTGGTCATCAGGAACATTAAGATCTTTCTTGTATAGTTCTTCTGTGTATTCTTGCCATCTCTTCTTAATCTCTTCTGCTTCTGTTAGGTCCTTGCCTTTTTTGTCCTTTATCATGCCCATCTTTGCACAAAACGTTCCCTTGATATCTCCAATTTTCTTGAAGAGATCTCTAGTCCTCCCCATTCTGTTGTTTTCCTCGATTTCCTTGCATTGTTCATTTAAGAAGGCCTTCTTATCTCTCCTTGCTATTCTCTGGAACTCTGCATTCAGTTGTTTATATCTTTCCCTTTCACCTTTGCTTTTTGCATTCCTTCTTTCCACAGCTATTTGTAAAGCCTCATCTGACAGCCACTTTGCTTTCTTGCATTTCTTTTTCTTTGGGATGGTTTTCGTTGCTGCCTCCTGTACAATGTTACGAACTTCCGTCCATAGTTCTTCAGGCACTCTGTCTACCAGGTCTAATGCCCTAAATCTATTCTTCACCTCCACTGTATACTCATAAGGGATATGGTTTAGGTCATATCTGACTGGTCTAGTGGTGTTCCCTACATTCTTCAGTTTAAGCCTGAATTTTGCAATAAGAAGCTCATGATCTGAGCCACAGTCAGCTCCAGGTCTTGTTTTTACTGACTGTATAGAGCTTCTCCATCTTTGGCTGCAAAGCACATAATCTATCTGGTTTCGGTATTGACCATCTGGTGATGTCCATGTGTAGAGTCGCCTCTTGTGTTGTTGGAAAAGAGTGTTTGCTATGACCAGCGTGTTCTCTTGACAGAACTCCGTTAGCCTTTGCCCTGCTTCATTTTGCGCTCCAAGGCCAAACTTGCCTGTTGTTCCGTTTATTTCTTGATTTCCTACTTTAGCATTCCAGTCTCCTATGATGTAAAGGACATCTTTTTTGGGTGCTAGTTCTAGAAGGTGTTGTAGGTCTTCATAGAACCGGTCAACTTCATCTTCTTCGGCATCAGTGGTTGGGGCATACACTTGGATTACTGTAATGCTGAATGGTTTGCCTTGGATTCGAACTGAAATCATTCTGTCGTTTTTGAGGTTGCACCCCAGTACTGCCTTTCCCACTCTTTTATTGACTATGAGGGCTACTCCATTTCTTCTAAGGGATTCATGCCCACAGTAGTAGATATGATGGTCACCTGACTTAAATTCGCCCATGCCCGTCCATTTTAGTTCGCTGATTCCCAAGATGTCAATGTTCAATCTTATCATCTCATTTTTGACCACATCCAGCTTGCCTTGATTCATAGACCTCACATTCCATGTTCCTAAGCAGTATTGCTCCTTGCAGCATTGGATTTTCCTTTCAACCTCAGACACATCCACAGCTGGACGTCCTTTCGGCTTTGGCCCAGCCGCTTCACTCTTTCTGGGTCTACTTGGAATAGTCCTCCGCTCTTCCTCAGTAGCATATTGGACACCT
This sequence comes from Plestiodon gilberti rubricaudatus, assembly GCA_026170595.1. NCBI lineage: Eukaryota > Metazoa > Chordata > Lepidosauria > Squamata > Scincidae > Plestiodon > Plestiodon gilberti. The sequence continues at coordinate 102,272,918 of JANXHW010000004.1, read as the reverse complement.
TCCGACCTGAGGGGCTCATCTTCCGGCGTCATATCTTTTAGCCTTTTGGTACTGTTCATGGGATTTTCTTGGCAAGGTTACTGGAGTGGGTTGCCATTTCCTTCTCCAGTGGATCACTTTTAGTCAGAACTCTCTGCTACGTACTCTACGTGTACAGGAGTGCTTGTACCAATATCATGGTATACAGACATTAGAACCAAGCCACATGCTGCTCATAGGATGATTAGTTCAGCTCTGCTTGTTAGGAATGCTGAAAGCTCCCTCCAGAAGTGGTCCCTAAATGCAAGGAAGATTGGATAAGCACAGAGTGTTTGCTTGCTGCTTTTGGTCCCTGTGCTCTTAGGAAGGTAGAAGCTGTTACCAGACCCATCCTTTGCATAGCTTCTCTTGGCAGGAGTAAAGATCCTGTTGGCCAGCTGCTTCCATGCAACTGATCTTCCCTGTACCTCCTGCTTCCTGTTTTTCCTACAAGCCACTTTGCTTATATTACTAGTCTGCCATGCATTAATGTACAGATTCTGTTTGCTGAGGGAATCAGCCTTACTCCTTGTTTGCACTTTTTCAAAAGATTCCTATATGCTCCAATGCATTCAAGCAGCACATACACCCCATCCAAATCTTCACTGATGTTAGTAAAACTAATTTCCACCAACCCTGGTTATGGATGTTGTTCTTACTATCGATCTCCGTTGTTTCTTTGTTTTCCCCAATTCATACTCATCATCATCCAAATCCTAAAGAGAAAGAAAAATGAACTGTTATTGTTTTAGACAAGTCACTTCTTCAAGGCAGGTGGAAATGCCTCGGACACTGGAGTGTCTTGCAGATACCTTTGAGAACTATAATCAACTCTGGAAGGAAATATGGTGCTCACTGTTACGAGAGAGCGAGAGCGAGCACTTGTCTCTTTAAGCAGATCCACTCATATCTAGAACTCCCCACTTACTTATGATAAACCTGGAGAAAAAAATTGCCTTCCAAACACAGGGATATCAAATATTGGTCCAAGTCAGTGTGAATCTTAGAGCGCAATCTTAGAGTGAAATTTAAGTTTAACGTTAAAACGGCAGAGCGAGCGCTCCGCCATTCCAAGCTGTCGCAAACGTGCCGTAAAGCACTTTGCACCGACTTTAGAGTAAAGGCCTCCCTCACTCCGCCGCCGGATCGTCCCTGCGGCTGCCAGAGAAGGTAAGTGAAGCACCGGCAGGCGTGGGGGTGGTCCGGGCAGCAAGGGAGGCGGGCCATTGGCCAAGCCGGCCCGGGGGGGGATGGTGGCTGCCATATCCCCGTCCTGTTCCTGGGCTGGCGCAGCCATTACACGGCCTCCTTGGACTTGTGCCAGCTAAATAGCTGGCGGAAATCCGAAGAGGCCCATTGGGGCTTCCCCGTGTTACACCGGGGGAAGGGGACTAACATCCCCTTAGACCTCCAGGCTGATCTCGGAACACGGATAGGATCCAGCAGGCGGCCTGGGCTGCCCGCCAGATACTTACAAAGAATTGCACTGCCCATCTAAGCCAAAGGCAGGTATGCCTCCTTAAGTGTTTCTACTTAAAATGTTGCTACACTTCATACTGAATGTACTTTTGAAGGAGTCAAAATACAGTCAAAATACACCGGGGATACAATTATTCATAGATTGGAAACTAGTTTTCTAGACATCTATTAACTTTTTTTTTTTTGCATTCAGCAGAGATGACAAAGTAGAGTGTCAGTACAGTTCACTACATCAATTTAAAAGCCTGATTCCAAGAGGTATCCCATCCATTTGAAAGTTTTCCTTGTCACAACATATCAGGCACATATCTGAGTAAGACCTCAACACAGGGCAATGGATTTGCAGATCCAGCCTTGCAGATTTTTTTGTATTATAATTTGTTTTTACATCATTGGCTATACAATCACAGAACAGCTGTAACTGGTAGAAACAGTAATTTTAACCAGAATTAAGGTAAATCTTAAAATAAATTATTTATTTGAAATTTTATCTGAAAGCAGCAGTGGTTTGGAAATATGTTGCTCCTAGAAATATTTTTTAGCTTCCCTATCCTCAGATAAATACCGTATTGTCCCGAGTATAAGACGCACCTGATTATAAGACGCACCCTTAAAGTTTGGTGCTATTAAAAAAATTTAATTAAATCACTGGCATTAAATTGCAACAGCCTAATTATAAGACGCACCCCTAGTTTAAAAACTTAAATTAGGAGAAAAAAGTGAGTCTTGTACTCAGACCAATACGGTACTTTTATAGCAGTCACATTCATCTGCAGAATATGGCCAACTGACCAACCCTGATGTTTACATATTATTCTTCCTAACTTGCATGCCCAATAATTTTAAAATGTTAGGAGGCAACAGGTAGAATGGCCAAACTGAGAGAGAGGCTTGTACTGTGGGACCGGGAAACCCAGGCATTCACTGAAATTTGAACCTGGTTACAATAACTAACTAGCAGACAATGAAAATGTAGCAATACAGCAGCAACATTCAAATTCCATTAAGGGGGGGGCACTAGACACAAGTGTCAATGTCTGGAGCGCAGTTAGTACTTCCAGCATCTACATCCATGCAGGTCACAACTTCAGATATTTCAAAATGTGGTAACAATGAAACAAAATTTACCAACTTTTGAAAATCTGGTTTCTAGAATACATAATCATAGCCTCCCTACCCAAAAAGTTCACCATCAGAGAGGCTTATGGATTTGGGTGAATTTCTGGGGATTCATCTCTGGGGATTTTCCTGTCTATAGTGTGGGTGCTCCTGCTGAGGTCTTGGTCAACAGTTTGAACAAGGAAATGAACCCAGGCCATCAACACTCCTGCCCACCCTCTACCCAGCCACAAGTCAAGCAGTCTCTCTGGTTTTCCAGGGAACTGGCAGCAAGGAGGTGGTTGAGCAGATATCTTGAACAATGGTGAAGTTTTCTCCACCATTGTTCAAGATATCTGCTCAACCACCTCCTTGCTGCCAGACTCATAGGAAGTCTGACCAAATGAGGGCTAGAATCCATCTAGGGCCTACTCCACGGCAATGGTGGAAGCTAAGAAAGCGTACTTCTCTGCTACCTTCGCATTAACAGAACCAGCAGAGCTTTTCTGAGTGATGTGGGCTTGATTAGAAAGCCATTATGGCGATGAGGAGACGTCACTTCACAGATAAAATCGTTCACATCTGTCACAACTTGGATTTCACATTGACAGTGTTCTGTGATGTACCCACTGCAACAGCTTATCCAGCTACCATGGATTCCTTTCACCTTGTAAGGCCCAACTTTATGGACAGGATTCTTGGAAGTGCAGTTATCCATGTGCGTGCTCAACCTTTGCCCATCTTGGCTAATAAAAGCTGCCCAGGAGGCGCAGGCTGAGTGGGCAGGGAGAGCAACTAATCTGTCTCTTGAAAAGGGCACTGTACCATCCTGCCTTCAAACGGCAGCTGCCTTCCTTCTCCTATTAAAAAAAAAACCAAAAACCTTTAACCCTACTGTATTGGATAATTACCAGCCAGTCTCAAATTTCCCATTTTTGGACAAGGTGCTCAAAAATAGGTATCTTTAGCCGCAGAGGACATCAGATATATAGCTGCGCCGGCCACCTATCTCTCACTACCTGAGTTCCCGAGGCACAGGAGGGCTTTCTTCCTAGCCAGGTGGAGAGCGCTCCCCTCGGCATTTGTCGAGGGTTGTTGCAGGAGGATCCCTATTCCTAAAAGGGTCTGTCCTTGTGGCTCGGGAGAGGTGGAAACAATCGAGCATGTTCTGTTTCATTGTTCATTCTACCAGGGGATCCGTGCAAAGTTTCTTTCTCCCTTGACTAGGGAATTCTCAGGCTTGCCTGATGTAGTGATGGTCAAGAAACTCCTCATGGGAACTAATCCTTGGTTCACAATTCAGAGCGCGAGCTTCCTGGCAGCCGCCTGCAAAACCCGTAAGGGTATTGTTAGCAATGAGGAAAAAAATTTAACATCCATTCATTCTCTGTTTCGGTTTTTTGTATGTATGTGTGTTTATCTGCTAAATTTTAGTTTTGATATCCAGTAATGTAAGCAATGTTCTTTTTTGCTATGATTGTGTTTTGTTCTTGCTGGTCTTTGATTGTATCAATAAAAGGAATGAATGACAAGGTGCTCAACCACACAGTAGTGACCTAATTACAGGAACTCACCGCAGGAGACCAATAATCTGGCTTCCAATTGGGATATAGGACAAAAATAGCCTTGGTTGCGCTAGCTGATGACCTATGCCAGGCACTGGACAGGGGAGTTATTCCCTGTTGGCTCTGCTAGCTAGACCTCTATCTAGCTAGACATTCCATATCACTGTCCGCAGTATCCTTCTGGAGCACATGGCTATTCAACATCAGTTGATGTTGCTGGGAGAGATGATGATGATGATGTTTGGGTGAGGCGTCACCAATATGTGGATGACACTCAGCAATATATTTCAATTCCATCCGATACTACAAAGGTTGTGGATGTCCTGAATTGTTGTCTGGGGTCAACAACGGGCTGACTGATAGCAAAAAAAGCTGGAATTAAATCCAGATATTTGTTGTTTTTCAGGAAATCTGACCCAGGTTATGGATTTTCATCCTGTTCCAGTTGGGGTAAGCACGCCCTTGAAAGATCAGGTTCACAGTGTGGGGATGCTTCTGGACCCACACTGTTCCTAGTTGTCCAGGTGGTGGCTGTGGCAAGAAGAATTTCTGCACAGCATAGGCTGGATGGCTGTATCCATTCCTGGATCAAGCAGACCTTCAGGCTACCGTCACTCTCACGCCAGTTGCATCAAGGACGGGATTACTGTAATGTGCTTTGACTTGTGTGCGGCAGCTTGACCATGTCACATCACTATTATATTGGCTACACTGACTGTTGGTTCATTTTGGGTTCAATTCAAGGTGCTGGTTATATTTAAAGATCTATATACAGTTTAGGGTGGAGGAACCTGAAGGCAGAGGTGAAACTAGACTGGAGCAGAGGCAAGTAGTTCTGCAAGACTCTGTTACACCGGAGTCAGCAGCCCCTCCCCTTTGCTGTTGGAGCCATTCCAGCAGCGACAGGGGAGTGTCCTGCGTGTTGCCTTTGCTGCCAAAATGGCTCCAACAGCAAGGGGGAGGGGCCGTTGATTCCAGTGTAACGGAGTCTTGCAGAACTACTTGCCTCCGCTCCAGTCTAGCTATGCCACTGCCTGAAGGACCACTTCACCATAAGAAACAGCCTGTCCCTAAAGGTCAGATTACCTTTATCCCTGTCCCTTCACCATAAGAAACGACCTGTCTTTATCCCTGTCACTTCACCATAAGAAATGGCCTGTCCCTAAAGGTCAGATTACCTTTTTGAGGGACTGCCTCCTTCCTTATAATCCGACCAATACTCTGAGGTCATCAGGGGGGCCCCTGTTAACCGTGCCACCATTGACGGAGGTGAGGGGGACGGCGGCGAGAAATAGGGCCTTGTCGGCGGTGGCGCCCCAACTATGGAATTCCCTCCCCCTGGAATTAAGAACGGCTCCCTCCTTAGAGACCTTTTGGTGGGGCCTCAAGACGTTTTTATTCAGGTTAGCATTCGATGGCTGACATGGTGGGCTGGCTTTTTAATAAATGCAATCATAAGGTGACCCACTGGGTTTGTTTGTTTTAATTTAAAACAGATTAAATATCTGTTTTAATTGTATTTTATTTTATTATGTATTTTAACATGTTTATTTAATTGTAAGCCGCCTTGATTGCCCTTATCAGGAGAAAGGCGGGGTAAAAATTCTTTAAAATAAAATAAATAAATTATGTTAAAAATCAAGCTTTACAATGGATGGTTCCCAGGCCTGGTCTAAACCAAAGTGCCACCTGAAGACACATGCAAATTCTCCCCCCCCCCAAAAAAAAGCTGTCCTTAGGAAAGCAGTCAGGTTGGGCAAGGAGAAGGGGGTGTGACGATCCTCCTCGCTTAACTTGAGCTCCAGTGCTACCTCCTTCCTCCGTGCCTCTCCTGTTTAAAACAGACAGTAAGAGTAGAGCATGCTCCCAGCATGCTCTGCTTTTCCTTTTTATTTTAAATAAGATGGGTGTGTGGAGGAAGGAGGTGACACCAGTACTCAAGGTTAGGGGGCAGGGAGAAAATGACACAGGAAAACAGCCAGGTGTGGGTGAAGAGAGTGAGGCGGCAGCAGCAGCAGTTGTTTTTTTTTCCCCTTCAGTGGCACTGGAAGAAGAGGTGAGCTGCCACAGGCCCAATCATCTTTCCGCTCACTCTCAGAATCAAGTACGGTGACTGAAGCAGCCTGGTGAGCAGCAGGCTGGAGTGGAGCAGCGGGCATTCTGGGGCACCCCTCGTCATTTCGCTGCTCCCCCCCCAAAAAAAATCGATGCTTGATGCGAGCCTTTCAACTGGCATCATGGACAGTCTGAATAGTCTCATTCTAGAAGGGCTCATCTGCACAGTAGTGAACAGGAAGGATTTCTGTAGTACCTGTCCCTGAACAGCATCATCACTTGCTTCTTGTTCTGAAGAGAAGCTTTCATATTCCTCTTCAGAATAGTTGTCTGTGAGAAGAAAAATCCAGAAGCACTAGTAAGATGCTTTTACAAACAACCCACCCCACATTATTTCAAAAAAGACTATGAGCGCAATCCAAACCTACTTAGGCCGCCGTTGTAACCAGTGGCCCAGTGAAAACGGGAGGCCCCAGAACCTCCAAAAGGGGAATTCAAAGGGGATTTGAATCCCCTTTCCGTTCTGGGGCTACCCGTTTTCGCTGGGCCGCTGGTTACAACGGCGGCCTAAGTAGGTTTGGATTGCGCCCTAAAAAAAGATAAACCAAGAAAAAATATGACAGGTTTTCACATGACATAAATATGCAAGAGACTCACACTTCTGTTTTCCTCGCTTTTTCACTCATATCTCACCCACCACAAAACCAGGAGCTGCAAGGGTTTTCTACATTCCTGGTCAATCGTACAAGAACATAGGGGTGGAGATGATTCCTCGGATACACTGATCACAAGCCATTAGGGATTTACAAGTCATCTCTAGCACCTTTAATAGAGGTGCAACTGGACCACGGGTGTAACTGCTCACAAGAATTCAATTCATACAAATGTAGGTGACAGTGTTTTCATCATTTGACACCTCTAAACTGAAAGACACTTTGTTCCTGCTAGAATATCCCCAAAGGACTATCTAGCACCAACTGCCCTGGGGGAAGGAACAGGAGCAAGAGAGGAAGGCAAGCAAAAGATCAGACATCTATTCCAGATGGGGTTGTTTTGTTTTTAAGTGCATGCTTTTGAATGGATCTAAAATGCTGTGTGAGCCACTTTGAGGACTCCAATCAAAAAGCAAGATAAAAATCTACTACATAAAGAAGCTGTGAGGCTGAGTTACTAGAGGGAAGTAGAGTCAAACCCCACTGACAGGAGTCCCAATCCCTTCCAAGCCACACAGTCCAACATAACATCATCAGCTCATTACCAGCATTTCTGCATCCAGTTCCCAATCACAGACAGGCACTGGAAGAGAACCACAACTGCAAGACTGACAGCCCTATCCCCTGCAGGCGCAGCAGGGCCAAACAGCCCATGCTGCATGCAGCGGGGAACGGGAGGGGCTGGAGGTCTCCTCGAGGTAAGGGGACATTTATCCCCTTACCCTTGGTAAAGCCCCAGTGTACCCAACAGGTCTCCACGGATCCACTATTTAGCTGGTGTAAGTCTGGGAGGCCCGTGTAGGGACAGAAGGCCTGGGAAGGGGGATAGGATCTGGCGTGTGCTGCTGCCACTGAACTCTCCCCCCTCCCAGGCCCGATCCAGCCACCCCCCACCCCATTACACCCCTGGAACACCCTCCCCTGCCCCTGTGCAGCTCCAGGCAGCCCTCACCTGCTCTGGCGCTGCTTACTCATGGGGTGTTGCAAATGTGCTTTATGACACGTTTGCAACACCCTGGCCCAGCACCAGCCTCTCTCACAGGTAGGGTTGCGCCCAGAGCCATATATATATATATATAGGGTTGCACCCTGAGCCGTATACATACATGGGGTGTCATCACTAATTGAATGTCAGGTCTCTACACAATTCCATCCATCGGCTTCATATCCACTCTGAACAGAAGGTGAACAGAATGGCACCTTGCAGAACCTGACAAATAATGTCCACCTTCTTCTGCAGTCATGTCACGTAGTCCACAAATGGCTAAGTGACTAGGCTGCAAATCAGGACTTCCCCAGTTCTCCTGTCATTAACTCACTAGCAGCCCAATCCTGTGTTGCACTGGTTTAACAGTAGATCCACCGGTGTAAGAGCACTTATGTCAGTGTAACTTGCCATACGGCAACGGATACAGGACGAACACCGGCGTAACTCCCCTCAGACGCCACGCATGTGCAGTTCGGACGTGGGATGGACACCGGCACAACTCCACCGGCACAGGGGGCATTCTGAATGCCGGCAGAGTTGCGCCCGCGTCCGTCCTGTGTCTGAACTGCGCTTGCGTGGCATCCGAGGGGTTACACCGGTGTCCGTCCTGCATCCGTTGGCATATGGCAAGTTATACTGGCATAAGTGTTCTTATACCAGTGGATCTACTGTTACACCGGTGCAAGAGTTACACAGGATTGGGCTGTAGGTGACCTTAGGCAAGCCACTTCCCCTCAGCCTTAGCAGGCCAGATGCAATACAGCAGTGTTTCCCAAACGTTTTTGACCTACGGCTCCCTTGACCATTGGCAACCATTGGCCGCGGCTCCCCATTACATTATGTTGATGCTTGCCAATTGGCACTGCACTGTTTTCCAAGAGGATTCCGTGGCACTCTGCGGCTCCCCGGGCTGGTTTCCGCGGCTCCCCTGGGAACCACGCCTCCCTGTTTGGGAACCACTGCAATACAGGGATAATATTATTCACTCAGCTGACAGGATTGTTGTAAAACTACACCGAGATAATACATGTAAAGCACTTTGTTTAATTAGAAAGTGTTATATCAATGCAAAGTATTATTACCTCGTGACCATCAAGCACAACTGCAAATACTGAAAGGTATAGAGTATGAACTTTTCATGGTTCTAATGTTACCTGTTGACTTAATTTTCTGGCTTGCCTGTATGGTACTATCCTCTTGATCTATTGGTTGACTGGACAGTGAAAAGATTAAAATTTCTGCTACTTTAGCTGTAACTTCCTTGATGCTACTAAAAAGGCTCAAAACCTGGCCTCCTTCTGTTGGGTGCTGCATTACCTGAAATTGGAGACACAAGCACAGGTTTAAATCTTTTTCTCACCCATTTCATTGTTTTAATTACTCAAAGAATTATTCTCCATATTTCAGAAAGAAGACTTGTTGAAGACAACAATTCTGTTGTTGCAGAGGAAACCACTAACAGGACGGGAAGATGATGAGCAGCTCCTGTATGGACACAGCAGTCTATAATCAACAGCTTTCATCCATGCCTGCAAGATTAGCTCTAGGGCAGGGGTTTCTCCACCAGTGGTACTTGTACCACCAGTGGTACTTCGGCCAACCGTATCACTGTGTGATACTTGGAACACCGGACCACTGGAACCCTGCCCCGATGCGGCACTTTCAGCGTCATGTTTTCACTCCCAAGAGGCTCCTGCCTCTGGCCGAACCTCTCAAGAGCACTGAGAATGGTCCTCCCATGCACCCAAAGCCTCCTACCTGCATTTTCTGGCCTCCAAAAACCTGAAAACTTGGAAGTAACTGGTGATGATGTCATCATCACCAGTCACTTCCGATGGTACTCAGCAGGAGAGTGGCGCCGGAGGTGGTACTCAGTCGGGAAGAGGTTGAGAACCCCTGCTCTAGGGTAAACAATTTAATGTTAGCTCGGTTTAGGAATATGTGTTGTGCATGTTTTGAAAGTTAATTTTAAGTCAATTATAGTAATAGATACTTGGCTGATGATTGTCCACATTTTTAAGATAAATCTTGTCTTGCATTTTCTGCTAATTCGGTATCAACTACGTTTTCCAGGAACCTAACCCTAGCAGATAACAAGAACTGACTGGGTTATATACAAGCAGGCTGAATTTGAAAACATTTGTTCTATGATTCTCACAAAGTAATTGCAATATTTGAAATAACTTTAACAACACATCTGTAATATATGGTTTACACAGTGCATCAGCAAATATCTTCTATAATAACCTATAATTTAGCTTATGAGATCTCTATCTGTAAGGTAACTGACATACTTATGAATTATGAAGATGAGTACCTACCTCATCCATGTTGATAGAGCCCACTGCCAAAGTCTTGTAACCCAGAATTGTTCTGTTTTTATATCGTTTCCGTCTCTGTAGCATGATCTGAAGTTTGTTGTCTTCTCGTTTCAAAAAATGAGGATACTGCAGTTGAAGCATTTCAAAGTTTTATTACATTGCAAGAACAGTCAATATCCTAGTAGTCATCTTCTTAAATGGATCCCGGTGAGAAAAATTGGCTGAATGTAGTTTATTATTAAAATCTGGGGTGGGGGAGCAACTTTGGACCTGAGCTCTCTCCTCAACAAGCCTAAATTATCAATACCCCAGGCAGTTTGTCAATAGACTAAATGAGGAGATTAATGGCCCAATCCTATCCGCCGTTTACACTGGTGGAATGTATGTTCTGCTGGCGTAAACAGCTTTTGCCCAACAAATGGTCACTCTACTCTGGTGCAACACCTCCGTGTGTTGTATCAGGACAGGGTTTCCACACCGCTGATCTCCTACTCTGGCAAGGTTCTCCTCTTCAGGACAGGTAGCTATATACTGTACCACGCTGAAACTCTTCCTCTTCCCCGTCCCCTTCCTCTCCCTGTTCCTGAGTTGCTAGAAGCTGGGTTGGAAGAAGAATTCTCTCCCTGGAACTCCCTTTTTCCTTTAGATGCACCTAATGGGTTGCCAGAACCCAAGCAATAAAAATGATACTTTTTTCCATTTCCTCTCTGTATCCTAGGGGATGTAATGAAATAATGGCATTCTTCAACAGATTTAGGGAGGGGGGGGGGAAGAGACACAGAATTCCTTTTATGGCTCTTAAAACCCTTACCTGCTTGATGAACACAAATGCACATAAGAACATAAGCCCTACTGAATCAGGCACATGTTCATCTAATCCAGCATCTTATTTCCTACAGTGGCTCACCAGCTGCCTTTGGGAAGCTTCCAAGCAGGAGAGAAGGCATACTTCTCTCCTGTCGTTGTGCCCCTGCAAATGGTATTCAGAGGCATACTGCTCTTGAATCCAAAGGTAGCGTATAGTCATCATAGAACCAAAGAATGTTAGAGCTGGAAGGGACCTTGGAGGCAATCTAATTCCAGTTCACCCAGTAAGTCTTTTCTGAACAATCCAGATCTGGCTAAAGTGATTCATACCTTCGTCACATCCCGTTTGGAATACTGTACCACTTTACTTGGGGCTCTCCTTGGTCTGTAAACTCCACCAAAAACAGAATGCAGTGGCCAGGGTGCTTTCTGGTGCCTGCTGATCCAAGCACGTTACATTTGTGCTTTGTGATTTGCACTGGCTTCAAGTTTGTTTCTGGGAACTATTCAAGGTGTGTGTTATTGATCTATAAAGCCTTACATGGTTTGGGACCTGGGTACCTGAAGGACCATCTATTCCCACACAATCCTGCCCACACATTATATTAAACATATGGGGCCCTGTTCTGTGTCCCACTGCCTAGGAGGTATGGTTGATTAAGTCAACAGACAGAGCCTTTTCGGTGACAGCTCCCCCAATTCTGGAACTCCTTCCCTTGAGAAGCCCAGCTGGTCCTTTTTCATAGAATGTTAAGAGACCTAAGGTGTAAGAGATCTCAGAGCTTATCTAGTCCAACCCCCTACTCCAGCTGTTTCCAAACTCTCTTGTAGTGTTTGGACTGCTGTAAGTCGTTGCGGGGGAGGGGGCAACAGCAGCAACAGCACTCTCAGGATCGCGCTGGATCCAGGAGAAAAAGGGTTTGGGGGGGCTCACCAGGGGTTGTGCTGGCCCTCCAGAGGGTGCGGGGGGCGCAGACCCCTCTGCGGGCCTTCCCGCACCCTAGATTAGTTTCCAAAGGCAATTTAAAGCTACTTCAAGTTTTCGCCGAAACCAGGAAGTAAACCGGAAGTTGCTTTAAATTGCCTTTGGAAGCCAAGCTGGGTTGCGGGGAGGCCCGCAGAGGGGGCCTCTCCTCCACCCTCTGGAGGGCCAGCACAACCCCTGGTGAGTCCCAAAAAACTCTTTTTCCCCTGGTTCCAACACGATTCTGGGAGTGCTGTCGCACGTCACTGCACGTTGCCACCCCCCCCTTTAAGGGGGTCGCAACCAATTCTTCCCGACTGGGGCATCACAACGCCTGAGTTTGGGAACCTCTGCCCTACTCCAATTAGGGAAACCCCACAACTGCACAAGGCAGCCTGTTCCAGTGCTGGCCTGCTCTTACAGTTAGGAAATTCTTCCTCATCTCTAGCTTAAATCTACTTCCCTGTAGTTTCAATCCATTGAAACTCTTGTCCCCTAAGAGCCACAGAGAGCAAGTTCTCCCCTTTTTCTGCATGACAGTCCTTCAGATACCCAATGACAGCTATCATATTTCTTCTTGGTCTTCTCTTCTCCAGGCTAAGCATACCAAGCTCTTTTAACCATTCCAGATCCCTCATGACCTTTGCTGCTCTCCCCTGAACCTGTTTCAGCTTATCAATGTCCTTAAAATATGGTGCCCAGAACTGGATGCAGTATTTCAAGCGAGGTCTGACTTGCAGAATTGAGTGGAACCATTACTCCTTGTGATCTGGACTGAACTGGACGCCTCATTTTCTTAGACTTTGTGCAACAGCTTAATAATCTGTTTCAGGATCTTCCTGGGTACTGATGTCAGGCTGACTGATCTACTGTATAGTTTCCCAAATCTTCATTTTTTCCTTTTTTAAAAATAGGGTCAACATTTGCCCATCTCCAGTCCTCAGGCACTTCACCCGTTCTCCAGGAGTTCTCAAAAATTGCAGACAGTGGTTCCAAGATCACATCCGTAACTTCCTTTGGTACCTTAGGTTGAACCTTCTTGGGGACTTAAATTCATTTACAGTAACTAGCACACAATCCTATACTGTACATGTTTACTCAGAAGTAAGTTCCATCTTGTTCAATATAACTTACTCCAAAGTAAGTGTGCTAAAGATTGCAGCCTAGGTGTTCCCTTACCATCTCTTTACCTCTCTTGAGGCATGATGCCCTCAGTTCTTTATTAATCCAGCTGTTAGGCTGGGGTCATCTTCCCCTTGCGTGAGAAGGTCAGGTGCAAAATAAGAATTGAACAGCTCTGCCTTCTCTCTAGCATCTGCTACCACTTCCCCCTCCTCTCCATACAATAGGTCTACCACTTCCTTGACCTTCCTCTTCTTTCAGACATAACCAAACAAAAAACAAAAAAAACGTTTGGTATCCCTCACCAGCCTCAGTTTAACCTGTGCTTTACCCTTCTTGACACCAACCCTGCAGATGCGGGCTATACTTGTGTGCTGCTCCCTCGTTAACTGTCCCTCCTTCTACATCTTATACACGTTCCTCTTGCTCCTCATCTTTTCAGAAAGCAATTTGTGAATGAATGAATGAATGAAACCTTTATTGGCATAAAGCAATTTGTGCAGTCACATTAGTTTCCTTAGATGTCTCCGAACCTCTTTGTATGTGAACTGTTGGAGACTGTGTCTTCAATATCTAGCTTTTCAAAACAAAAAACAAAAAAAAACCACCCCTCTTGGACTATTTTCTCCCTGAACAGTTCTAGCCATGGGATATGACTTAATTGTCCTCTGAACCCATTAAAATCAGTTTTCTTGAAATCCAAGTTGCACCTCTTACGACTCTTAGTTTTCCTCACCCATGATAGAGATTTCCAAGATGATGTGATCACTTTTGCTCGAAGTTCTTACCACTTCCTTGATCAATTCTTCATAAGGATTACGTTCAGGGAGTTCAAAGTTCATTACGTTCAAAGTTCATAAGGATTACGTTCAGGGAGGCTGAATGTTACAGAATGAGGCAGTGGGCACTATTTTAAAGAGCCTTAGGGTTAGACACATTCATGGAGGACAACGTCAATAGCCACAAAAGCCAACTAGAACCTTCATGTTCAGAGACAATGTATCAGGTGCTGGGGAAAGTGCTGCCCTCATGCACTTTTGTAGTCTTCCCGGAGATATCTGGCTGGCCACTGTTGGAAACAGGATGTAGGGCTAGACGTACCCTTTGTCTGATCCAGCAGAGCTCTTCTTAGGTTCAACATGTGACAGGGCTGAACTGTGACATTGGCACAAAATTAATTCTTGCTTCAATTCTTTCCAGGACTAGACATGTTAGGGGTGGTTATTCCCTCTCAGATGGTAAAAGGTATTCAGCCAACCCCGAGTCCAACATGCAGGTTGCTCATAGAGGGATATTCCATATTAAACTTGATTACTCAATCAATTCTTTAAAAAAACCTTAAAGGTACATAATTAAGTCAAAGTCTTACATGGAGGTACTTATGATAAGAGACGCAAACAGGTAAAAGTTAGGATTTCCTACATTACCTGTAGAGAAAATGTCAATGCAAGATCGGTTTCTACATGCCCACTAGGATGCAGCACAATTTCATGAGACCGCAATATTCGTTTTGAACCCTAAGCAGAAAAAAAGAACACATCAGATATTTGATGATCATTAATCACACATGCTTAGGAGATGTCAGAAGAGACAAATGCCCAGGTACATACAATTACCAGGCCACTGAGTCCCTTCCTATGGTGGAGCAAACATGCACCCTTCCCTTCCTCCACACACCTTTATACAAGGGCTTTATGTGTATGGCTGAACTGACAGCGACCCTGTATGACCTTCTCCATTTATTTTAAATGGGAAAAACCATGGAAACCAAGCCCCAACAGAGACAGCCAAGCATGCATGAAGCCTTGAGATCACACTTTATAAGAGGTGCCTGGTCAAGGATAGATACATGTGGCTGCTGCAGCAGCATCAGAAGAGACTAAGTTGCCAAATAATAGCATTACTACTTAATATTTGTATTGTGCTTTCTGAATGCGCAAAGTACAGTACTCCCCCCATATCTGCTGGGGATATGTTCCAGGCCCCTCCGTGGATACTTGAAACCGTGGATAAAAGCGAACACCCCCCCCATGGTTTCCTGAGGGCCCCCCCCCGTCCTGCCTCCCCTGCGGGCAGGCATGCGCGCGCCCCCAGCTCTTATTTTTCTTTCAGCAAGCTTTGTTTCTTCCTTAAAACAAACAGAGAAGCAGCCTCCATTGCAGGCAAATAGAACAAGACTAAGTCCTAGAGAAGCTCTGCAAGGTTTCTGTTAACCTTGCAGAACCTCTCTAGGACTTAGTCTCATTCTACTTGCCTGAAATAAACAACCAGAGGCTGCTTCTCCTGTTTGTTTAAGGAAGAAACAAAGCTTACTGGGGAAAAAGTAAAAGCCTGGGGGGGGGTCCCCGCAATCCGTGGATAACTGAAACCGTTGATAGCGAATCCGTGGATATGGGGGCCCACCTGTATTTCACATGTGTTACAACAACCTTGTATTTTTATCCCCCTAAAGGAGCTGGGAAGCGGAGCCTAAAAGGGAGTGATGTGCCTAAGTCCAACTAGTGAGTTTACTGTAGACTAGAGGTTAGATTCAAACTGGGGGTGTCATGATCCACAGCTCAGTCTCTTATGCCACTATACTGCATCAGCTCTCCTTGCAAATACCGTATGTAGTAATGGATGATTTGTGCCCAAGTCCAAGACTGACTAGTTCACATGTTACAGACACCCACAAGAAAACCTTCATTTCTGTAGCTGGTACTTTAAGGAGACCCTTGAAACAGCAACCCTTGATATTAGGAGCTGTGATTTTGCAACTCCTCAACTTACTGAATAGGAGTGAGACAGCATTCCCACAATCACAGAGAGACAAAGAACTAGGATCAGCAACAACAACAGAACAAACATATGACAACTGAGGATTGTGCAGTTTACCAAAGAGCTGTCTCAAGGGCCAGAGCAACCCCTAAAGACGGTAGCCATAAATCCTTGGCTCTCAGCAAGATCAACTGGCAGCACCTACTCAAGCTACCTTTTTTCTTTTTATTCATTTTAATCATCATACAAAAAAGAGCAACCATAAAGGACTATATCCAAAGTTTAGTCAAGACTGATTAAACTTAATGATTGCATAATTAAACTATGTAATTAAACAATGGAACATTATACAGTATTAAATAGGAGGTACAAAGTAATTCTTATATTAAAATACTTGCTGTTACAATGGTTTTAAAAACATAAATTAGTCAAATTAATGACAAAAGCCCTATACATTCCATCAGCCATTTGGCTTTTACTGATCTTGTTATGAATTTCCAGGAGTAATTCTTGCGGTGGTAAACAGATATAAAACTGGTTTATGAATATTTCCAAGTATAACGTCTTTTATACAGCTCTATAAGCAGCTTCAAGGCTCTAATACAGATTGCTGTTGAAACATACAGGAGCTCCCCTGCTTACAAACATGTTAGGTTCAAAGGATCTGTTCGCTAAGTCGTTTTGTTCATAAGTACAGTAATGCCCCCTCAGTTGCAGTAACTGACAGTTTCATTTCCAGGAGAAATTGCAGCAGTTGTGACATGCAAGTCCTGTGCTATGTTTGTCTTCTTGTCTGCAGTTACTGAGGACTTCACATGTAGCAAGTGCAAATTGGTTGCACAGTTGGAAAATGTTAGACTCTATTGGCACAGGGGGTACTTAAAAAAATTGACCATGCCAGGGGGTACACTTGGTGAAAAGGGTTGAGAACACCTGGGTTAGAGGGTTAGAGGAGCAAGTTTCTACCCTTCGCCAAATCAAATCAGCTGAGGGGTTCCTGGACACAACCCATGCTGAACTTCTCCAAAGGCTTCCACAGGAGAACACTGCTGTGAACAATGAGCCCCCTACAGAGGAAGACTCTACATGGCAGCGGTGTACCTAGAGGTCCCGCTGCCCGGAGCACCGCTGCTCCGGGGGGGCGCCGCCGCTACTCCGGGGGGCGCCGCCGCTCAGGGGGGGACCCGGCTTACCTGCGCGCCGGCCCAGTGACGCGGGCAGGCGCTCCGAGGCCTTCTCCCCCGGCCTCGAGGCTGGAGAAAGCCCCGGAGCGTCCACCACGATCGGCGGCCAGGGCCTTCTGAAGGCCCACTGCGTCACCGCGCTATTTATCCTTTTTTCGCGCATGCGCAGAGCGTTTCTGAAGCAAAAAAAAAGGATAAATAGCACGGCGACGCAGTGGGCCTTCAGAAGGCTCTGGCCGCCTGTCGTGGTGGACGCTCTGGGGCTTTCTCGGCTCTGAGGCCGGGGAAGAAGGCCTGAGAGTGCCCACCCGCATCAGCGGGCGGGCGCTCCGTAGGAAGGGGGCCCGATGCCGCCCGAGCCGCGGAGCCACCCGGAGACGCTGCTCCACCGGCTCCACTCTTTCCACGCAAAGGAGAACGGTGGTTGTTGTCAGAGATTCCCTGCTAAGAAGTGTGGAAGTTGCTGTGTGCCGGCCTGACCCGCTTGCTTCTGAGGTGTGTTGTCTCCCTGATGTCAGGAGCTTCCAAGTCGCGAGAAGTGGTGGTTCCACTTTACTTCGCGTTAGCCAGACCTCACCTGGAGTACTGTATCCAATTCTGGGCACCTCACTTTAGGAAAGATTAAGTGAAACTAGAGCGGGTTCAGAGAAGAGCGCCAAGGATGATCACAGGGCTGGAAAAGAAGCCTTATGAGGAAGGTTGAGGGAACTGGGTACGTTTAGCATGGACAAAAGGAGGCTGGGAGGGGATATGACATTGCTCTTCAAAATACAGTGAACCCTTCTTTTCCGCGGATCTGGGATTCATGGATTTGACTTATTGCGGATTCCAGATCCCCAAGGTCCACCTTAAAACACTGTGAAAAAAGAAAAAAACCCAGAGAGAAAAAGCTTTTTTGTTTACCTTTTAGAGTGAAACCGCTACATGTTCTTGCTTTAAACATGGTGAAATCGCACTCTGGGAGCCTCTTCCGGGTTGCACAACTCTCCCCCTCCCCCAATCCCCCCAGAATGCATTGCAGCGGAGGCCAGGTCAACTGATAGAGGCCGGGTCTACTATTGCAATTTTTAAGGTGGCTTCTTGAACCTTCTCTTTTCTCTCCCTGTTTCAGCAAACTTTCCTGAATCTATTTTTCTTGTGCTTTTTAATGAAAGTGTGCATTGGTGTGTTTATGTGTACGGCTGGATTTCATTTTTCCTTTTTTTGACGTATGGGGGGGCCACCAAGAATTTATGGGCCCTAGGCGCCAAATGGCCCAGCTGTGCCACTGCTGCTCACTCCTCAGAAGCATTCCAGCGGGGCCTAAAAACGTTTCTCTTCAGTCTGGCCTTCTGAGTTTATGGTGATTTTAATATTGGATATACTGTGGGTTTCATGGGGATGTTTTATTGCTGGTATGGTTTTACAGGCCTTGCCCCTCTATTCTTTTATTAAGAGCCTGGTGCTGGTTTGTATTTATGTTTTAATTATTTAAGGATGCTTGAATGTTCAACTTATGAACTGAACTGTTTTTAAGTGTTATAATTTTATGGCTCTGTAAGCTGCTTTGAGTGCCCTTCAGGGAGAAACGCGGGGCACAAAACAAGTAAATAAATACGCCTCTAATCCCACGGCATTTAATACATGCTTTTTTCTTCTTCTCTAATCTCACTGCAGTTAACACATGCCATTTAGCCTCTCTAAAAATCCTACTAGATGCCACTTAAGCTTGGAACTTTGCACCAGATTCACACTTACCATGGCAACAGAGCTTGCCACTTGCCCACTTCACGTCTCTAGGTATGGTAGTGTTTGAATGGGAAATATATCTAAACACAAGCAGCGTGGCGTCTACCAGGAAGCAGTGTTTGGCTGCAGTTCCCCAGTATATGCTCACCATACATAGATAGTTCCCTACTTACATACAAGTTAGGTTCTGGAAGTCTGTACATAAGTTGAAATGTAAGTTGAAATATTTATTTATGACATGTTAACAAACTGCAAACAACTTTCTGTAGTGTTCGCCCATTTGGGAGAAAAGTGGGGTATATGTGGTGTCTGCAGTCGTGTGACCCCAAAGGGAGAGGGGGACATTGAATGGGTTGGGGTCTACATACCTGCTGTAGACAATGCTGCCCGGGAATTTCCCCTTAGAAGGAAAGTTGAGCTGAGAGGTCACTTCGAACAAAACTGGGCTTTATTAGCCAATAACAACTTTGCCCCCCTGTCTTATGCTCCCACAAGTTCAAGTCACTTGCAGGTGGAGGTTAACTGTCATCTGTTGACCAGCCACAGAGGGGGAAGTGCAGAGGGGATGTAGCTCCATGAAGAGGGCACCGATACCGCTCTTGCAGAACCGGGCAATGGGCAAGCGATGATGGGTTATCTTCATGAGGAGGGTCTTTTATGTTGGGAGGGGCCCCAGCCCTCATAGAAAGCCCAGCCACGAGCCCGGGTAGTCTGTCAAGCCGGCGAGCGTATTCCCCTTCTGGGGACATCAGCGACCTTGGGGCGACCTGCTGGGTTGGGGTCAGGAGAAGGGGCTAAGGTTGGCAGAGAGGCGGCAGGAGACCAGCGAGGTTGCTGGGGAGATATGCATGTGTGATAAGATATCCCTAGCTACTGGTAATTGCAGCGCTACCCTGTCCCTGTCTGCCCTCTTATCCCTCCTGTTCTGACATGATCCAGCCCCTTCCTACTCCCACCAGCTTGTAGTGGTCAGCCCCTCTTCCCAAGGCCCAGCTGTGGGCTGTTCCTCCCGTGTCAGCGGGGCTGTCTCCTGCAGCATACATTGAATTATAGTTATATTTTACATTGTTATAATTTGGATTTGTATTAGTTGGAGAGGAACACATGTACGGTTCTATTAATTAAGTACTGTACTGGCTCTCCTTTACCCACCACTACAGTATCTCCAACACGCAGTGTCTCTCTCCCTCTCAAAAACAAAGCGCTATTGCATCTGCATAAAAATATCAGTCGACAGGCTGCGCCTGCGTGAAAGTGCGACATGGCTGTCCTTAAGTTGGGAACTATCTGTATTTGTAGATCACTCTTTCAAACATTACAGAAACATGTGACTGACAAGCAGTAAACCAAGCTGTTGCTTGAAGTTTGTTGAGTCTCTTTCCTCAAAGCCCACTTCATCAAAAAAATCTGCAACTTCTCATCCTCCTGTCACCAATATCACAGCAAGGATAATAGCACTTGCAGCTACACATCTGCTCATAGCTTAAGTGTACCTTCCTTATTTGTCCCTTGTTGTCCTTAAGCTGAGTTGCTTAAATATGAACTAACAATCTCATTTTAGTTTCTTGAACATCACCCCACAGAATTTTGTATTAGTGAGGAACTTAAATATATTGTGGCTCCGATATCTTATCTTACCCAATTGGAGATCCCAAAACATAGACGGGCGTTTACACTGGCTCGCTGTAGTGGATTGCCCTCAGCAGTGCTAGAGGGTCCCTACAGAAAGATCCCTTTTGCAGAGCGGCTATGTCCTTGTGGGGCGGAACAGGTGGAAACTACTGAGCATGTTCTGCTGAACTGTATGTTATATAGAGATATACGTACTACCTTTATCTCTCCATTGCTGGTTAAGCTACCGGGCCGTACGAGCCAGCTCTATAGATTTTTGCTTCTATCAGACTCCAACTCTGCTGTTATATACAGTGTTGCTAAATTCTTTGCGGCTGCAATGAGTATCCGAAGAAAGATGGTAAATTGTGGATTTTCTAACTTGGTATACGGGACCTCCGATGGGATGTGTATTTAATTTATAGTTTGTTATGATAGTTGATTCTTATTTTAGTTCATTTTATTGTTAGTATAGATTATAGATTTATAGATATATTTAACATTCTAATTCAGAGCAAACTTTTATTGTAGATTTTATAGCATTAAGTATGGGTTGATTGGGGGTTGGGGGGTCTATTTTATTTTAATTTCTTGTCTTAATTGATGTTCATTATGTTTCCTTTAGGCCAGCGGGTGGCACAGCGGGTTAAACCGCTGAACCATAAGCTGTCGATCGAAAGGTCGGCAGTTTGATTCCCACGACGGGGTGAGCGCTCGTTGCTTGGTCAGCTCCTGCCAACCTAGCAGTTCCAAAGCATGTCAATGCGAGTAGATAAATAGGTATCGCTTGCGGGAAGGTAAACAGTGCTCCGTGTTCCAGCTGCATGCTACGCGCTGTGGCAAGGAGAGTCATGCCGGCCACATGACCACGGAGGCGTCTTCGGACAACACTGGCTCTTCGGCTTTGAAATGGAGATGAGCACCACACCCTAGAGTCGGACACGACTGGACTTAATTGTCAGGGGTCTCTTTACCTTTACTATGAGCGACAGAGCCATTACGGAGACAGAACTTGGACCTATGAACATTTATATGAGACTGCTTTTGGGTCCGAGGATTCACTGCTTTGACACTTCCATACACTGAATCTCAACAGCCATTTAGTTGCCCGTTCATTCGGTTTGGGAATTTTCAGTTTCAATTCATTCATTTGGGAAAATCCTTTTGGAGCTCTTCAGACTGCTTACAGTCCCACAAATCCTGAATATTTGATGTAATCTGCAAACATGGCTACTCCTGCTTATTTATTCTGACTCCAGATTATCTATGACCCTGGTCAGCAAATGATCAGCATCTAATTTTGAACAGTAGCCCTATTTTTTTTAATTATTCATATTAATTCTTACAAATGCAGAAAGATTAACAATACAAAAACATTTAAAATATATTAAACTGAGCAATGCATAGGAGCCATATATTGTCTTGGAATTTGTTAAACAGAGATAATATCTGCATGATTTATTTTGCATCATCAGAATTTCCTGGGTTCTGGGCATGTCCATTTTGCCATTAAGGCCACTTCCAGCACAATCCTGTTTACATTTAGACAGTAATCTACATTTAGATTGCACCGCCGGTCTAGGGTGTCACAAACGTCACGTAAAGCAGAGTTGCAGCATCCGACGAGTAAGCAGTGCCATCGGAGAGGCTTTGCGCCGTTCTTCTGATGCCACAGAATGATGGAGCACCACAGCGGAGAGGTAAGTCCCCGCTGGGCAGCGGAGGGGTGTGGGGGGGCAGAATGGGTATTCTGGGGGGGGGGAAATTGATCGGCCGGGTCCGGAATGGAGGAGGGAACAAAATAGCTGACACACATTCGAGTAGACCCATTAGGGCAGCTGGGGCTCTACTCGGGGTAATGGGACGAATGTTCTTTTACCCTGAGAAGGCCTCCAGCTGTGCCGGCAAGGGCCCCATCCTACACAGGATGTGGCGAGCACCTTATTTGTGCAGCCACGTCCTGCTAGACAAGATTGAGCTGTTAATCTGGCTCAGAGGCAGGAGGTCTGGAAGAGCTGCTGCCTTATACTGTATGCCTGAAGATCTGAGGACGCCAGTTCGAGACACCCAGAAGTATCCAAGAGCTGGTGACATGCTGCTGACGAGCTGCAGAGCCTCGGTGAGAGAGAGAAATCTGTCAGCTGCACTCTGGGTGGGAGACTGAGTTGCCGTCAATTGCACATGGGAGGCAAATGCCAGAGAGAGCCCGGACTTCTTTTTAAAGCCACAGCGCTGCAAGTCCAAGCCCTTATCTGTGCGAAACAGCTGATGCTCGGGCTTTAAAAAGACTCCTCCGGTTTTCAGCTGAGCGTCTCCCCCATTCCAGCTTCTCCTTTGTAAAGGGGAAGCGGATGGGGCGCAGAGAGATCGTAGAAGCAGGAGGGAGCGGCGGGGCTGAGCAATCTCCCTTCCCCGAAGCCAGCAAGATTGCAAAGGAGGACTGGGAGGCAGCAGGGCTCAGTAGCTTGGCAGCGGCAGTCTTTTTAAAGCCAGACCATCAGCTGTTTCGCACAAATAAGTGCTTGAACTTTCAGCGCTGTGCTTAAAGCCACAGCGCAGAACATCCAAGCCCTTATCTGCGCAAAACAGCTGATGAGTTGGGACTTTGAAAAGATGTCCCTGCTTAACGACGGCTTCACTATATGACGGATTTTCCAAAACGTATCCCTGTCGTTAAGCGGGGGACACCTGTATTAATTAAATTAATATTAATTAATATTAATATTTAATATATAATAATCTCTGGATCCTAAAATCTAGAAAATGAGAGAGAGAAATCATTCAGCATAAAAATCTCCAGATTAGAGACTCCTAGCTCTTTGCATTCAGTGGTATGCATGAGGTTTATAAACTTGACTTGCCTCTAAAATCTTTATTCAGCTTTAGGATTCTAGGAAATTGTAGGGTTTTTTTTTTAAGACAAAACATTTATTTTGCTTTATATGAAAACTTAATGATTTACTGAATATTTTGCTTTGCAGTGACAATAACTAAAGGACAGAAAATTCTTCAAAGTAAACAGAAAACCTAAACACCTAAAATACTCAACACTATATCATATTTGCATATGAACCTATCACCCCTGAAGCATAAGCACTGCTAAAGGGCAAGCGTTGACTTAAAACTCTCCTTACTCACAAAGTGGGGAAAAGGCAATACCTATGAATAGCCTTACCATACAACTGAGGATAACCCTTCACCTGATGAAGTGGACTCTAAACCACAAACACTTATGCTATAGTGCTGGGCAGCCCAATCCTATTTCTCCCCCAATTTGGGCAATGCAGCATGGGCCGCACGGCCCACGCTGCATCCTATCTGGGGGAGGGTCCTGCTGGAGGTCTACTCAGGGGAAGCGGACATTTGTCCACTTGTCTCGGGTAAACCCACCACCACCACCACAATGGGGCTACTTGGTCTCCTCCAACTCTTTAGCCGCTGAAGAACCAAGCAGCCCTGTGTTGGCGGAAGGGGCATGGGAGGGGCGATAGGATATGACGCACCACAGCAGCGCCGATTCCTCCCCCCTCCTGGGCCCAATCCTCCCCGTTATACCCCTCCCCAGTCCCTGCGCTGCTCAGAGCGGGACGTACCCGCTCCACGGCACAGTCCTCTGGGTTCTTCGGCAGGCGGCCGGTGCAGGCCTAGGCACTGGCACCGTCTACTCTCTGGGTGCTGCAAACGTGCTTTACAGCACGTTTGTGACACCCTAAGCCAGGGCAGCACTGCTGCGCCAACCTAAGCCTTCAATTGGATTGCACCGCAAATGTATTAAGTCTTTAAAGTGTCACAAGACTGTGCTGTTGTTTTTGGTAACTGAACTAACTTTTCTAAATGGGAAAGGTGGGCAGTGCAATCCTGAGTATTCGGCCAGCCTAAAGGGCCGGCCGCTGTATCCTATCAGGATTGCGGCCTGCCCCAGGGCTGCTAGTCCGCACATCAGGTGAAGGGGACGTTCGTTCCCTTCCCAGGGTGTAAGCAGGCCTGGGGCATATGGGCCTCCTCGAATGCACGCAGGGTGGCGCAGGCCGGGAAGGGTCCTAGGATATCACCGCCAATATCCCCACCCCCTCCCAGCCAATGCCCCCCTCCCTTGCCGCCCGATCCCACCCTCCCACCAACCGGTGCGGGACACACTACCGACTGGTGCGGGACTTACCTGCAGCAGCTGAAGACGGATAAGTTCCATGGCCTAGTAAATGGTGTCGGCCTCTGCGCTGGCGCCGCTTACTCTCTGGGTGTTAAAAACATGTCTTACGGCACGTTTACGACATCCTAGACCAGCAAAGCACTAGGCCTGCCAGTCTATAGTTAGGCAGGATTGTGCCGTAAGTTAGGCAACAGGATCATATTACTGGGCCACTAAAACTCTCAACCACGCACCGAATTATTTTCTTGCATCTAGTAAAATGCTTAAATTACCTGCATTTTGACTGCAATTACCACAGAAATGAGATCCTTATCCAATTCTTTTAAGACTACCAGTTTCTTCAATGTCAAGCTGCATAACCTGAAGATTAAAAATATACAGACAGCATTGTTATAACTGAAATACCTACGCCTTTGGTATACAGATGTAAAACACAAGAGACCAAGCCATGTGAATACAATAAAAATTGTATTTGGGTCAAGTTAGGACAATTTTGAACATTTTAAAATCCATTCATACATGTCTCCATTTAGGAAAAAGCATATCGATCACTAGTGACAACCATACATCTAGATTGCCTGCAATTTTCTACACAAAAGCACTTTGCGCATAGGAATATTTTTTTATACTTTTTTATTCAAAGAGAACAACTCCATAAACAGAAAAGGAAGATCACAACAACCACCTGCTAGGAAAGGGGACCTTAGAGATTACATAACATGATTCTATAAATTACATATCAATGCAGAGTCAAATGAAACAGCAATGCTTAAAATATATACAAGAGAGCATAGTTGAATACTAACATTATTGTCAATAAAGAGGTATTGTTCTGCAGTGTTTTTCTTTTCTCTGGTATCTCAATAATAATTTGAAAATGGTAAGAAAACAGTCTGACCTAGATGGATTTTCTTGTTGGTATTTACATGCCCAGGCCTTTGCAGCTAGAGGGAAGCTAAGACAATCGTTATCAATGCATATGATCCGAAAACCAGCATCTTGGGATCCTTCTCACTAGGGCAGCAGTTCCCAATGTGGGCGATATGTTCCCTCAGGGCCCCACACCGTACTTCCAGGGGGGCACATGGAGGAAATAGAACATTAGGGCCCACCCAAACTGCCAGGCATATGATGAATTTGTTAAAAGGATCACAATGAATAAAGTGTGCCTGAGGGGGGACATGATTGAGATGTATAAAATTATGCTTGGGATGGATAGAGTGGATAGAGGGAAGTTCTTTTCCCTCTCGCACAACACCAGAACCAGGGGACATGCACTAAAACTGAGGAAACCTATCAGGGCAAGGGACAAGCTGCGTAAAACAGAAGCTTCATAGACTTCTAGCCAGATCACAAATTTGACTGGACTTAGGCCGATGGAGCACAAAGAAATGACACAGAGATGTGAGGCATGGGAGCTAGCAGAGTCAGCTAGGAGATATAGTTCATGTGTTGAGGTAGCCAATTTTTATGTTCTCAGGGGTTTCTATTTCTCCAACAGCAGCCTGAAGCCAGGAGTATATTTTGCCACACAAGCTGCCTTCTTCACAGATAAGTTCAATGTTAAAGTTGGTGCCATTTAGTTGGAAGCAACAACTCCCAGGCAAAGTGAGCCAAACTGAGAGGGAGAGCTTTTCCATGTATTGAGACGTATAAAATTATGCATGGGATGGAGAGAGTGGATAGAGGGAAATTCTTCACCCTCTCTCACAACACCAGAACCAGGGGACATGCACTAAAATTGAGTGGAGGGAGAGTTAGAATGGACAAAATATTATATTTCTTTACCCAGCGTGTAATTCACCTGTGGAACTCCTTGCCACAGGATGTGGTGATGGCACCTGGCCTAGATGCCTTTAAAAGGGGTTTGGACAGATTCATGGAGGAAAAGACTATCACAGGTTACAAGCCATAAGCAACCTCCTGGTTTTAGAAGTACTGTAGGTTTCTCTGTGCCAGGTGCAGGGGAGTGGCAGCAGGAAACAGGTTATCTTGTTGGCTGTGTGCTCCCTGAGGCATCTGGTGGGGCCACTGTGAGACACAGGAAGCTGGACTAGATGGGCCTTTAGCCTGATCCAGCAGG
The DNA here is from genome assembly GCA_026170595.1 of Plestiodon gilberti rubricaudatus. Classification (NCBI taxonomy): domain Eukaryota; kingdom Metazoa; phylum Chordata; class Lepidosauria; order Squamata; family Scincidae; genus Plestiodon; species Plestiodon gilberti. Next base: position 102,246,275 of record JANXHW010000004.1, on the reverse strand, counting down.
GCTCTTCTTATGTTAAGTGCCAAATGTCAGAATATTTTTGTTAGCACACCTTATGCTGCTACTATACATTTTGTCTTTAAGAATTTTCTTTGTTACTTAGAAATAAAGTACCGATTATTAGAACAAAGTGCAGATGGTAAACTACCTTTTTTTCCAACTAACAGCAGCTACGAGGGAGGCCATAGAGGTAAATGAGGCTCAGAATGGGGTCATGAGCAAAAAAAGGTTGAGGAACCCTGGTCTAGAGGCAAGAGGTCTGGCTCAGTTGGCAGAGTGGCCACCTCACATGCCTGAAGATCTGAGGTCAGCAATTCGGGACACTCTGAAGTATCCGTGAGCAGTCGAAGAGCTGTCAGCACGTCACTGACAAGCTGCAGAATCTCTGAGAGAGAAGCTGCAGCTGGCAGTTGAAGCATGGGAGGCGAATACCAGAGAAAGAGGCCAGACTGTGAAGGAAACCACCTGGGACGAAGGGTTCTATGGAAGATTAGAACTTCGTATTATTGAAAAAACCCCGTGGGGGTTAGCAAGCCTGCCCATGTAAACCACCTTTGAATTAAAGTCAGAGGAGAAATCTGATGACCAAGAAGAGGTGGTATATAAATACTGGTTGTTATTATTATTAGAGTACAGTACTTCAAAATATACCTACATTTAGCTAAAAATCAATATGCTTGGACCACTGCACATTCCCACCATAATTGGTAGAAAATGACTGTACTTCCAAATCCTTTCCAACACTTTGGATTGTACTGGGGGAGGATTGAAAGCAATCTGATTGGAGTACTATAACCAGAGCATTCCCCTAGGTAGAGCAACTGGGGTGGCTGCCCTGGGCCCTGCGCTTTTGTGACCAGTATATGGCCATAAACTCCAGCAAAGAGATCATTACCTTGTTGTGGTGCTGGAGCTAAACCGTGAAGGGACATTCAAAACAGGAAGGTCATGGCAGAGAGGTCAGACTAAATAGGATTCCTGGGGAAGGTAATGGCAACCCACTCCAGTATCCTTGCCGTGAAAACTACATGGATCAGTACAACCAGAGATATGTTGGTATGCCATCGGAAGATGGGACTCCCAGGTCGGAAGATGGTCAAAATGCTACTGGGGAGGAACAACGGATAAGCTCAACTAGCCCCAGATGTGATGACGCAGCTAGCTCAAAGCCGAAAGGAGCGCTAGTGACCGACGGTGCTGGTGACGAATGACGAATCCGATGTTCTAAGGATCAACACACCATAGGAACCTGGAATGTAGGATCTATGAGCCAGGGCAAATTGGATGTGGTTATTGGCCAGATGTCAAGATTAAATATAGACATTTTGGGTGTCAATGAACTGAAATGGACTGGAATGAGCCACTTCACATCTGATGACCACCAGATCTACTACTGTGGACAACAGGACCACAGAAGAAATGGAGCAGCCTTCATAATTAATAATAGCGGCTAAAGCAGTGCTTGGATACAGTCAAATGAAAGAATGATCTCAATTCGAAATCAGGGTAAGCCATTTAACATCACAGTGATCCAAATATACGCCCCAACCACAGATGCTGAAGAAGCAGAAGTAGATCAGTTTTATGAGGATCTGCAGCACCTACTGGATAATACGCCAAAAAGAGATGTTATTTTCATTACAGGAGACTGGAATGCTAAGGTGGGTAGTCAAATGATACCTGGAATTACGGGTAAGCATGGTCTAGGTGAACAAAATGAAGCGGGACTTAGGCCAATAGAATTTTGCCAAGACAACTCACTGTACATAACAAACACTCTCTTCCAACAACCTAAGAGATGGCTTTATACATGGACTTCACCAGATAGACAATACCGAAATCAGATTGACTACATCCTTTGCAACCAAAGGTGGTGGACATCTATACAGTCAGTAAAGACAAGACCTGGAGCTGACTGTAGTTCAGATCACGAACTTCTTATTGCACAATTTAGAATCAGACTAAAGAAAATAGGGAAGACCCACAGATCAGATAGTTATGAGCTCACTAATATTCCTAATGAATATGCAGTGGAGTTAAAGAATAGATTTAAAGGGACTAGATTTAGTAGATAGGGTCCCGGAAGAACTATGGACAGAAGTTTGCAACATTGTTCAGGAGGTGGCAACAAAAAACATCCCAAAGAAAAACCAAGAAGGCAATGGCTGTCTGCTGAGACATTTATTTATTTTACAATATTTTTACCCCGCCTTTCTCCCCGAAGGGATCCAAGGTAGCTTACAACAGAAAATACAAATACAAAAAACATAATCACCTTAAAAAAACAACAATAAAAACAGTTAACTAAAAACTAATAAAAACAATATCTAAAAAACTGTAAGAGACTACTATTACAATTAAAAGCAAGAACATAAGAGCAGCAGCACCTCACATGTACCAGCAAGATGTTAAAAAGGCCAAAGACTCAGAAGGCTCTCTAAACAAAACAGTCTTCAGCCCTCACCAGAAGGTCTCCAAGGAGGGAGAAGTTGGTAAATCAAAAGGGATGGAATTCCATAAGGTTGGTGCCACTACTGAGAAGGCCCTATTTCTAGCCGGCGCCCCTCGCACCTCCCTAGGCGACGGCACCCGCAAGAGGGCCATCTCTGATGACCTAAGGGGATGGGCCGAACTGTATGGAAGTAGGCGGTCTCTCAGATAGCCTGGCCCCAAGTCGTATAGGGCTTTAAAGGTCAAAACCAGCACTTTGAATGGGGCCTGGAAACGAATTGGCAGCCAGTGCATCCGTATGAGACATTGGAAGTAGCACAAGAAAGAAGAAAAGCAAAAGGCAACAGTGATAGGGGGAGATATGCCCAATTAAATGCAAAATTTCAGAGGTTAGCCAGAAGAGATAAGGAATCATTTTTAAACAAGAAATGTGCAGAAGTGGAAGAAGACAATAGAATAGGAATGACAAGAGACCTCTTCCAGAAAATTAGAAACATCGGAGGTAAATTCCAGGCAAAAATGGGTGTGATCAAAAACGATGGCAAGGACCTAACAGAATCAAGAAAAGGTGGCAAGAATATACATAAGTTCTGTATAGGAAGGATAATAATATCAGGGATAGCTTTTATGGTGTGGTCAGTGAATTAGAGCCAGACATCATGAAGAGTGAGGTTGAATGGGCCTTAAGAAGCATTGTTAATAACAAGGCAGCAGGAGATGACGGTATCCCAGCTGAACTGTTTAGAATCTTGCAAGATGATGCTGTCAAGGTGATGTATGCCATATGCCAGCAAATCTGGAAAACACAAGAATGGCCGTCAGATTGGAAAAAATCAACTTATATCCCCATACCAAAAAAAGGAAACACTAAAGAATGTTCAAATTATCGAACAGTGGCACTTATCTCACATGCCAGTAAGGTAATGCTCAAGATCCTGCAAGGTAGACTCCAGCAATTCATGGAGCAAGAATTGCCAGATGTACAAGCTGGGTTTAGAAAAGGCAGAGGAACCAAATTGCCAATATCTGCTGGATAATGGAAAAAGCCAGGGAGTTTCAGAATAACATCTACGGTATTTCTGTTTTATTGACTATTCTAAAGCCTTTGACTATGGACCATAATAAATTGTGGCAAGTTCTTGGTGGCATGGGGATACCAAGTCATCTGGTCTGCCTCCTGAGGAATCTGTATACCGATCAAGTAGCAACAGTAAGAACAGACCACGGAACAACAGACTGGTTTAAGATTGGGAAAGGAGTACGGCAGGGTTGTATACTCTCACTCTACCTATTCAACTTGTACACAGAACACTTCATGCGACGTGCTGGGCTTGATGAATCCAAGGCTGGAGTTAAAATCGCTGGAAGAAACATTAACAATCTCAGATATGCAGATGTTACCACTTTGATGGCTGAAAGCGAGGAGGAGCTGAAGAGCCTTACGATGAAGGTGAAAGAAGAAAGTGCAAAAGCTGGGCTGCAGTTAAACCTAAAAAAAAACAAGATTATGGCAACCAGCTTGATCGATAACTGGCAAATGGAGAGAGAAAACGTGGAGGCAGTGACAGACTTTGTATTTCTAGGCGCAAAGATTACTGCAGATGCTGACTGCAGCTAGAAAATCGGAAGACGTTTACTTCTTGGGAGGAGAGCAATGACAAATCTGGATAAAATTATTAAGAGCAGAGACATCACACTGACAACAAAGGTCCGCCTAGTTAAAGCAATGGTATTCCCCGTAGTAATATATGGCTGCAAAAGCTGGACCATAAGGAAGGCTGAGCGAAGGAAGATAGATGCTTTTGAACTGTGGTGTTGGAGGAAAATTCTGAGAGTGCCTTGGACTGCAAGAAGATCAAACCAGGAAATCAAGCCAGACTGCTCACTTGAGGGAATGATAGTAAAGGCAAAACTGAAGTACTTCGGCCACATAATGAGAAGAGGATACCCTGGAGAAAAGGCTGATGCTAGGGAAAGTGGAAGGCAATTTTCTGCAAGTGGGGGTGGGGCCAGCGGCTGCGGCGATCCTGGGGATCGCCGACGGCACAAGGAAGAAAGTGCCCAAAAACGCCAAATTTTTTGCCTTATCAAGACTTGGGGGGGGCTTTGGGGAGGTCTGCGCGACCCTCTGCAGGCCTCCCCAATCCTCAGATTGCCCAAAAACGGTGATTTTCAGGCACTTCCAGTTTTTGCAGAAACTGGAAGTGCCTGAAAATCATGGTTTTTTGGCGATCGAGGATTGGGGAGGCCTGCGGAGGGTCGTGCAGGTCTCCCTGAAGCTCCCCCAAGCCTTAGTAAGGCAAAACCCAGCGTTTTCAGGCACTTTTGCGGTGGTGGTGATCCGTTGCCATGCTGTCCACGCCCCCTTGGGGACAGTTTTTGTTCTCAATGGTGGGTCGCGACCCACCACTTTGAGAACCACTGAATTAGATGTCTTGGATATGTTTTCTTAAATGCTGAGTGAACAGGTTTTCCTTAAGAATGTGTAACAGAAATTGCTCCTTCCCTAACAATCTTCCTTTTACTAATTTTGCTAACATCGTATGATTTTGGGGACATACAGTATTTGTAACTACAGACTTCTGCCTGCTGAAATATGCAATACCTGCTGCCACTTAATGGGCAGTTTGTGACTATCTGGCCCTAATGATGCAATTGTCATGAAAGCTATTAATTACTGTATACAGCACTTAGCACTGCCAAACACTTTACAACAAGCACCTAATTCCCCCCCCCCCCCCCAGCCTTACCAGGCAGCTCTCCATTCACATCCCTTTCCGTTTGGTGAGACTGCCACTGAATCTATGGGACAGGAATTGATAGCCTATCCATAAACGCATTATATTGCTGCATAATATATAGTATACATAAGAATATAAGAAGAGCCCTGCTGGATCAGGCCAAAGGTCCATCTAGTCCCGATTCCTGTATCTCACAGTGGACCACCAGATCCCTCAGGGAGCACTCAAGAAAACAAGATACCTGTATCCTGTTTCCACTCCCTGGAATCTGGCATTCAGAGAGAGGCTACCCCTAAAACTCAGAGGTTGCACACAGTCATCACAACTCGTAACCTGTGATGGACTTTTCCTCCATAAATCTGTCCAATCCCCTTCTAAAGGGCATCTAGGCCAGGTTCCATCACAACATCCTGTGGCAAAGAGTTCCACAGATTAACTATGCATTTAGAGATTAATTTACCTCCCTCAACTTTTTGTTTTCCCCTCATCTCACCTGATGAGCCGACTACTTTGCTATCCTCACTGAACCTTTCCACTTGCCTCCTTGACCCTATCCCCCTGATTGTCTCCCCTCCATTATTCTACCTCTCCACCGATATTCCCACTAAGGGGTTTTGCGTCGCTGTATAAACCCCTTCGCTGGCTGTGTGGTAGCTTCTCGTCATTTCCAGATGCATGGCAATGATGTCAAACATCATTGCCCAACTTCTGGGAACACCAAGCTCTAAGCTGTGGCGAGCTCGGCTTTGGAAGACTTTGAGCTGCGGGGCCATATAGCTTAAAGGGAACGGTGCTCTCCACCACATTATCAACCCGTCTCTCCCCTCTGGCTCCTTTCCTGCTGCAATCAAACATGCCACTGACACCCATTCTCAAGAAACCATCCCTCGACCCTTCAATGATTACTTGGTCTACTACGCTTTGCCTCCAGTGACACATACAAAAAGTTATCCAGTTAATCCCAAGTTATCCAGTGACACATAAAAAACAGAGTACCCCAAGTTACACATTCATCCCCAAGAATTAGCCTGCACGTAGCTGCAACTCCAAAAATCTTTAAAAAGGAAAGGATTTTGACCAACAAATGGTCACTCTACTCTGGTGCAACACCTCCATGTGTTGTATCAGGACAGGGTTTCCACAGCGCTGACCTTCTACTCTGGCAAGGCTCTCCTCTTCAGGACAGGTAGCTATATACCACACTGACAGCACAATCCTGCGCAAGTCAGGAACGGCAGAACAAGCGCTCTGCTAAATAGCTGGCGGAAATCCAAGGCCAAACATCCCCTTCCCCCAAGATGACCAAGTAGACCCCGGGAAATTCTCTCCCCCTGGAATTTAGAACTACCCCCTTGTTGCTAGCGTTCCATAGGACTATGAAAGCTTTTTTATTCCACTGGGCTTTTAATTAGGAATCACATAATTTGTTAAGAGTTGGAACTGTTGCTAACTGGGCAAGAGGCACTTTTTCAATGGGTGCTCCTCTTATATTTAGCAGGGGGAGAGTAACTGCCCCCCTTTCACCCCAGCACAGTGTCTTTTCTGGTGGCTGTTTGCTGGTGGTGTTCTGCATCTTTTTTAGATTGTGAGCCCTTTTGGGACAGGGAGCCATTTAATCATTTGATTTGGTCTGTAAACTACTTTGTGAACTTTTTGTTGAAAAGCGGTATATAAATACTGTTAATCCTCATCATCATCTCAGCGTTTATCTAGCTCAGTGCAGGCAAATTTGGTAGGTTATTGGGGGGGGGGGCTTTTATTGCATTGTTTTATCTATATAAGCTGCCTTGAGGTCCCACAAGGGTGGAAAGGTGGGATATACGTTATTCAAATAAATATAAGAACATTTGTGCTCAGAGAGGCTCTTTCATCATGTACAAGCAACAACTTTTGCTCTTCTTCCCTTTCCTTTCGGATTTTTGTTAATGTATTGCTTAACATCCAGTCTGAAGGAAAGTTCTGGTGAACTCAAAAGCTTGTACGCTACTCCGTGATTTCTGCTTGAACCAAATGAAGATATTGTTTTGCTGTCTATGTATGGAATTTATGCTCAGGGCAGCGAGGTATTCATCAGTTGCCATTTTTGAGCCAATTCATTTTATTCAAAAAAAAATCTATCTAAGGAAACAAAAGCAGTTCAAACAAAATGTATAAACACATCTACTCTCTTTGTCCATCCTTGTGTGAAGTGCCATTTTGTACCAGTTTTCTAGCAGAGAACAATAAATGTTTGTATTCTTCCAGCAACAGCCCTTTTGGGACACACACACAAAAAATTGTTCCATTAATGCTGCCTGTTATCTGACAGGCAATAAGGATAAGAACAAGAGTAGAACAAAACTAGTCAAACATTTGCATCAAAAGGTTCCCCCCCCCCCCACTTCCATCTGTGTAATGCTTTAAAGCAGGGATATCGAATAGTAATGTGAATGCTTTAAATAGGGATATGGAAGTGACTGGCAGATCCTAATTCCATGCTTCCAATTTTTATGCAAATTGAGTTATAAGTCATCCTCCAAGATGCGATACAAATACAGCTCACACACCCTTTAACTAAGATACAGAAATAGAAGTGAGGAAATAGGAGGTGCTGCTTTACCCTGAATTGTGCAAAGTAGTACTTTGATCAGCTATCAGACAATGCAGAATCACTCCAAGCAAATCTGTACTTGCAGACTGTACTCAATGCACTTGCAGGCAGAGGTAGCTTCAGAGGCATCGTTAGGGGGCGACGGGGCGCCAAGCAGAGGGGGGTGTACCTGCCTCCAGATCCGTTGCCCCCTCCACCACTTTTTGTCCTTGTTGCATCATCTTTGGCTGCAAGATGGGCCCGCTCGCCCGCCCTGGCCCTGATCAGCTCCAAAATGAGGCCGAAAATCGCGAGGGGTGTGTGTTTTTGCGGTGAATTGCGGCGGCAGCACACAAAAATGACAATGACATCACACCCCCAGGGGCGGGGCTCGTGGTGTCATGTGGGGGGGTGTCGCGTCAGTGGTCCTCCCCACGGGGGGGGGGGGTAGAAATGCCACTGGGTAGCCTCACCTCTAGAATACACTTGATGTAAAAAGCAAGAGATTAGTGCTTTAGCTAGAGACTTTCCAATCATTAAAAAAATCCATTTTACTTAGAGCAGGGAACTATGACAATAGGGACTAATGTAGTAAGGAGGAAAGACATTGTGCTAGGGAGGTAGCTATTATTAAGGATGTCCCTGTTGGATCAGGAAAGACCCATTTAGTTCAGCATCATCTTGTTTCCCACAGTGGCCCACTAGCTACCTCCTGGAGGCCCACAAACAGAGCATAGTAGGAAAGGGCATTCTTTCTTCAGTAGAAAAAAGCTTATTGCTTACCCACTTCCTGCAGAATTTCTATATTTTATTACTGAGATACTGCTGCTCTAATTCAATGCCACGCACAGCGAGCTCCACATTCACAGCAGGACCTTCCCTCACATATCCTAACAAACCAGCACTGAACAAGATGCCTTCAAAAGCTAAATTCAAATTAGTGTAAATACTGGCTACGAGAATAGACCTTCAAAAGCCCTTTCATATCACTACCTACCCTAGATAATCACAGGTTACAAGCCATAAGCAACCTCCTCGTTTCAGAAGTATAGGGTTTCTCTGTGCCGGGTGCAAGGGAGTGGCAACAGGATACAGGTTATCTCGTGTGTTCCCTGAGGCATCTGGTGGGGCCACTGTGAGATACAGGAAGCTGGACTAAGTGGGCCTTTGGCCTGATCCAGCAGGGCTTTTCTTATAACTCACAGTTAATTATTCCAATTTTTATAATTCAAATATCAACCTCAGAATTGGTTCAGTCACTCTTTTGTCCTTTAAATCTATCAGGGAAGAGAAAAGTTCCCAAGGACTCCAGATAGAAGCCAGTGTGGAGCAGCAGCTAGAATGTCAAACTAAGAACCAGGACACCCAGGTTCAAATCAAAGCTTGCTGCCTAATCAGCCAGGCAGCAATCAACCTCGCAGAACTGTTGTGAGGATAACTTGCTAGAGACAACTTTGTATACTGAAGAGAGGGCATCATAGAAATCTAATAATAAATATCTGCTTCTTTCTTCTCCTCCGCTACCCCATCCCAAGTTTTTCCAGTTCATGCCACACATGAACTAATTACTAAGGAGTAATTTTACCAGGATTCCATGTACTTCACATTAAAAAGTTAAAATTCTGTGCCAAATAACTCAAATTCTAAGCCAGAAAAACTGAATTATGCATCTGTCTATCTCCCCTGCAACCATAGTGGTTGCAGGGGAGATACCTATGTCTGAACTAACATTTTCAGGGAGAGACTTGCTGAAGAAGCAAGTCAAATAGAGGTAACAGATGACGTTCTAGAGGGCTTATTGACAAATTAAAATATAAGAAATTACTAGATGGCATCGCAGGCTAGATGGCATCCACCTGAGAGTTCTTAAACTCAACAATTCTAACAAAAATATGTAATCTATCCTATCAGTCAGCCTCCATGCCAGAGAACTGAAAGGTAGCCACTGTTAACACCATTTTTTAAAAAGGGATATAGGAAAATATAGGCCAGATATCTGTTTTGGAAAAAAACAGTGGAAAGATAATATTATGAAGAATATAGAAGACATACAGCGCAATCTTAACCAACTTTCCAGCACCGATGTAGCTGTGCCAACAGGGCACACAATGCATTTTGCAGTGCTGGGACAGTCACGGAGGCCTCTTCAAGGTGAGGGAACATTTGCGCTCTACGTGTAATGCGCTCTACGTGGGGCTGCCCTTGAAGACGGTTTGGAGGCTGCAACTAGTGCAGAATGCGACGGCCCAGGTGGTCACTGGAGCTAGGCGGTTTGACTCTGTTGAGCCCTTGCTTCAGCGGCTGCACTGGCTGCCCATTCATTTCCGGGCCCAATTCAAGGTGCTGGTAATGACCTTTAAAGCCCTTCACGGTTCGGGCCCAGGATATCTGAGGGACCGCCTTCTCCCATACATTACGGCCCTCTCACTTAGGTCATCTGAGGGGGATCTCCTGTGAGTGTCACCTCTATCGCAAGTTAGGGGAGTGGCAACACGTGGGCGAGCCTTTTCTGCTATGGCGCCACAATTGTAGAACTCCCTGCCAGGGGATCTGAGAACCGCCCCCTCCCTCATGACTTTTCGGCAAGGGCTCAAAACATTTTTGTTTCGTCTAGCGTTTGGGTGATGGGTCGTGGTCTGCCTCCTGTGTCTCAAGATGCTCTGCCATGCTGCTTCTCTGCTCCATACTGTCGCCCCCCCCAGTGGATTTTATTGTTTTTAAATTTGTTTATGTATGGTTATGTATTGTTTAAATTTATTTTATGTATTATTTTAAATTACGTATTTTAACCTTTGTTGTAAGCCGCCTTGGGCATCTGCCTTCAGCATAGGAAAAGGCGGGATATAATTTTTTAAATAAATAAATAAATTTGTTCCCTTACTTCGGGGCCGCATTGCGGCTGCACTGGTGCTGGAAAGCTGGTTAGGATTGCGCTGGTAGTCTTGCTGAAGAAGAGTGAATCAGTGCCGTTTCAGTAAAGGTAAGTTTACTTACCTTTGTTTGCCTGCTTTCCTTGCCTTGCTAACCTCTTAGAATTCTTTGAGTGTGTCAACAGGAATGCGGATAGAGGCGATTCCATGACATTGTATATTTGGACTTTACAAACGTTTTGACAAAATCTTTCACCAAAAGTCCTTGAGTAAACTTAGAAGTCATGGTATAAGAGGTTCATGGTATAAATGAACAAACAATTTTCAAAATGGAGGTAAGGAATAGGGCCCCCCGAGAATTTGTACTGGGACCACTACTGTTTAATTTGTTCATAACTGATCCGTATTTAGGGATATGTAGCAAGGTGATCAGAGATGAAACCAAACAAGTCATGGTGGTGAAAACCAAAATGAATTGTGAAGAGCTTTCAAAAGAACCTTTCCACACTCAGTTAAATGGGCAACAAAATGAACAAGATGGTGGAATGTCAACAACTGATGCACGTTGGGGCAAAACAAAAAATATTACATATATGTTGATCAGATCTGAGCTGTCAGTAACCAAGACAGAAATCTTGTTTTCAAGGTAGATAGCTCAATGAAAATATTGATCCACTGTACAGCAGCTGTTATATATATAAAAAAGGTGTGCTGGGGTAATTAGAAAAGGGACTGAAAATAGAACTGCTAGTTTGCAACTAGAGGTTAATACGGGTAATGCGGTCATAGTGAGGAGTGAAAAAAAGGTAGCGAGCCAGCCGATTTGAAACAGTGCCGATTTATCCGGGTAGAATGAAGCAAAATACACCACGGACAAAAGACATGAATCAAACCCAAAAAACTGAACCGCTGAGGACCCGACGTTTCGTGTTTTAATCCAAACACATCTTCTGGGGGCTTCCCAAGGCTTAGTAGATGTTAACTGTCAAACGCCTCGTGCTGTTCATTGTTATAACTGACGTAAACGCTGCGGAACTTTGAGCCGATTTCAAATCGGCTGGCTCGCTACCTTTTTTTCACTCCTCACTATGACCGCATTACCCGTATTAACCTCTAGTTGCAAAATAGTTGCCGGTTATAACAGTCTCCGTTCTAGAACTGCTAGTATTATAATGCCCTTATGCAAATCTATGGTGCAGTCACATCAGAAGTATTGAGTACAGTTCTGGTCACCACATCTCAAAAAAGGATATTGTAGAGCTGGAAAAGGTACAGAAGAGAGGAAGCAATTCCTTACCACAAGATATAGTGATGGCCAGTAGTTTAGATGGTTTTAGAATGGGACAGAGATAGACAAATGCATAAACAGGTTTGTCACAAGCTACTAGTCATGATGACTGCATGCAACCTTTAGAATCAGATGAAGCTAACTTCTAAAAACCAGTTGTGGGGAACAAGGGTGAGAGAGGCGTAAGCCTTCATCTCCTATTTGTGGACTGTTCAGTGGCAACTGGTGGGCCACTGTGGAAAATGAGATACTGGATTAAACGGGCCTTTGGCCTGATCCAACAGGGTTCTTCTTATGTTATGCACTATCTTGGGCTATCTGTACAAGTTATGAAAACAAAGCCAAAATCCATATTTTTCCTTAAATTAGAAATCTGTGTCATATTGTTGGTAGTTTCCACCTACAGAAAGTTTGCTTGAGACCAGGTTCCTTTTCCTGAAATTGGGCCAGTCACTATCTCTCAGCCTCACCTACCTCACAGGGTTGTTGTGAGGACAAAAGGAGGGATGGAACAATGCACACCACTCTGAGCTTGGAGGAAGGGAGGTATAAAAATGTGATAAATAAATAATAAAACCCATTTCCTTATCTTACTTCATCCCACCCACTGCCTCATTCTAGTAGTTTTCAGAATGTTTCCAGTCTTTGTAGAAAAATGGTGGGAGAAAGAAGAAAAGAAAAAAGGAGGAATAGATGAGGGGGGGAACAAAAGAACCTATGTTCACTGAGAACTGACCTAAGCCTACACAACATTTTTCACTGCACAAATATACCAGAATCCCAATAAAGAGCCATTTTCACCTAAAAGTTTAATCCTCAGCAAATTTTACCTCCTACAGTCAGAATTGTTACATCCCAGTACCAACTGATATAATGATTTAAATTGGTTTGGTTTGTTTAGTGTAGAGCTTGTAATTCAGTTACCATCAGCGCTGGAAAGTTGGATAGGATTGGGCCCTTAGGAGCAAAGCATGAAAAGGTCTGACTTTGAATAAGTTTTTTTCTGTTGCTTGAATTTGTTTTATTATATCACTTTTTATTTATGCTTATTCTTTTAATATATTTATGTGAATTTGAGGTTCATCTGAAGAATATAAATACCTAAAATTAGTCAAACAAAACTTGCCTGCTCCTTAAAGAGAAGAAAGTCTGATGCTGGCATTTGTCACTGCAATTATGATACTACAGTACTGTACTACAAAATGGCACAAAGAAGAATTCAACCTCAGTTCGTGTAAGCAGCCCAGTCCTAAGTAGAAGCTAATATAGCAGGGGTGGCCAAACTTGCTTAAGGTAAGAGCCACATATAATAAACTTCAGATGTTTGAGAGCCGCAATATTTAAGAAGCATTTAAATTCTTAACTATATTTACTCACCATGAACATTAAACTTATGTTTTAATCCAGTGGACTCTAAGTTTATACTTGGTAAATAAGTATAAAGCTTTAAAATTTCTTATTTACCTTTTATATTAAATTGTGATGCAAAAAGGAGCTCAGCCAACATAATTCCAACGTATTTGACATTATACATCAAAGAGCCACATGTGGCTCAGGAGCCACAGTTTGGCCACCCCTGTAATATAGCATACTAATACAGGGTTAGTCAAAAAGGATGGTGCAAAAGTAAAACTGATTTATGCTTAAATGAACTAACATACCACAACCATCATTGACATGAAAAGACAGAAAAACTATCCAAGTTTCACATGCATGTTACAAATGTTCGATGTGGGCACTTGCATAGCTACAAAGGGGCAAGGGGGGGGGCAAACAGCTGTGGTCTACTCACGAGGAGACCACGGCTGTCACCCCCTTGCACATCGAACATTTGTAATGTGTATGTGAAACTTGGACAGTTTTTCTGTATTTTCATGTCATGGCAGCTGTGGTGTCAGTTCATTTAAGAATAAATCAGCTTTACTTTTGTACCATCCTTTTTGAATAACCCTGTATATCTTAGCTTACATGCTGCATGAATTTCATTTACTTCAGTGCACTTGGGAATATCAAACACTATATGTAACATTGCAGCCTCATAAAGTTTATGATTTCAGTACCTCCCCAAAAGATGTCTTGTAGCTGAATACAGTACTCCAATTACAGGTGGGCCCCCATATCCGCTGGAGATATGTTCCAGGCCCCTACGTGGATACTTGAAACCGTGGATAAGAGCGAACACCCCCTCCATTGTTTCCTGAGGGGCCCCCCACCCTGCCTCCCATGCAGGCAGGCATGCTTGCCCCCCCCCCCAGCTCTTATTTTTCTTTCAGCAAACTTTGTTTCTTCCTTAAAACAAACAGAGAAGCAGCCTCCATTGCAGGCAAGTAGAACGAGACTAAGTCCTAGAGAGGCTCTGAAAGGTTTCTGTTAACCTTGCAGAGCCTCTCTAGTACTTAGTCTCGTTCTACTTGCCTGTAATAAGCAGCCAGAGGCTGCTTCTCCTGTTTCTTTAAGGAAGAAACGAAGCTTACTGGGAAAAAAGTAAAAGCCTGGGGGGGGGGTCCCCACGATCCGTGGATAACTGAAACCATGGATAGCGAAGCAGTGGATATGGGGGCCCACCTGTACTTTCCATTCCTCACATTAAGAGATTTGCATTTCTTTCCCATCCTAGCTAAAGGAATACAATCTTTTACACAAACTTTGATCATACATTAGATAAGATCCAATAGTCTAATTAACAGTGGTTCCCAAACTAAGGGCACTGCAGCATGTTCCCAGCAGTCTCTCCCAGGTGCCATCATCTTGATTCACACAACATCTCACGTGATTCAAGATGGTGGCACCCAGGTGATGGTGCCGCTGCAACAGGGCTAGGGCGCTGTGCAAGAAGGGCACCGTGACCGCAGTAAGTTTGGGAACTGCTGTATCTGAGCTAGCATACATATAAAACTAGTAGCTTAGACTTATTATTAGACTAACAAATCAGAAATTATGCTATTATTGTATTAGACAGGTTATTATATCTAACGCATGATAATAAATCATTATATCATATCTAATGTATGATCAAAATTTTGTTTATGTAAACATAATTCCTTTTTTATATCACATATTTATATTCCTATGCTTTTTAGAAATTTTATATCTTTGCAAGATGTAGTCAGTTCTGCTTAAGAGATTACTACTGTTCTCAAACTGCTACAACAGCAAAGTGACACCACCAGCCTCCTTGCCAAGATAGCTACTGCAAAGTCACAAATGGTTAGAAAGATCATTGGACTCCTCTAAGCCCTTAAATTACTACTGAGCATGGCACACACAGCTATGCAGGACTGACATCAGCACATGGCATCCTTAAGCAGCTGCCAGAGCCCAAGTACCCTGGGATACTAACCACTGATGCTTGTCCTGGCCAGGCCCAGGGACTCAACCAGCACCTACTAGGTAGGTGGGCAGACTTCCCCTTAACTCCGTGGTGGCAGCTGTGAGATAGAAAAAGAAACCTATATCCACCATCATACCAGATGCCAAGATAACTAGAGGGGACCATCAAACCAGTAGCCCGCGAGTTGTTGGCTGGACTTAATATTCCTTGACCAAGACAGGTGTCACTGGTGGGTCCCTCAGGGTGCTTGGGCCCTGGCAGAGCGGCCCAAGAATGCCATGTGCTGATTCTGGCCCTGTGTAGCTGTGCAAGCCATACTTAACGCTAATTTAAGAGTTAGTAAAGTCCAGTGAGCTTTCTAACAATCTGGGACTTTGCAAGAGGGAGTCTATTAGAAGGCACCCTCAAACCAGGAGCCAACCCTAGCACTACAGAAGCAAACCAACACTAGGTCTCACTACTGAATCACGTTAGGACCCACCTGCAAAACAGAGATAAAACTGGGATAGAAACCCCTCCCAAAACAAAACACAACCACAGTGATTTTGTTTCAGTTTTGACAATATTTGTTCTAGGAAAGATGTTCAATATAGAACAGGCATCCTTCAATAATGCCTGGGAAAGAGAGAACCACAGAAGGTGTTGATAGATGACATGGGATGAAATATATTAAGTCTTCACCCAACAGACCGAAGAGGAACTTCTGTACATACAGTATTCAAACCACCAGGAAGGATCTATTCCAGGGGTTCCCAACTCCTTCCCGGCCGAGTACCACCTCTGCCGTCACTCTCCTTCTGAGTACCACTGGAAGTGACATCATCACCAGTTACTCCCAGGTTTTCAGAGGCCAGAAAATGCAGGGAGGCAGCTCTGGGCAGGTGGAAGGGCCCTTCTCAGTGTTCCCAAGAGGCTCAGCCAAAGGCAGGAGCCTCTTGGGAGCAAAAATTCACCAACAAAAGCACCTTGTCAGAGCGAGGTTCCAGTGGCCCAGCACCACTAGCAATCGACCGAAGTACCACTGGTGGTACTAGAATAGGCTTACCAGATCTCCAACCGGGACAGAGTGCTAGACCTTTAGGAGAAGGAATGTGGGCAGGTGTAGCTTGTTAAACCTTAGAGCACAATCCTGGGCATGTCTACACAGAAGTAAGCCTCATTGAACACAATGGGACTTACTTCTGAGTAGACATGCCTAGGATTGTGCTCTAGGACTTAACAAGCTACACCTGCCCACATTCCTTCTCCTAAAGGTCTAGCACTCTGTCCCGGTTGGAGATCTGGTAAGCCTATACTAGAAGAACCACAGGTTGGGAACCCTGCCTGATCTATTCAATTCCATGAACAGAAGGTGCCCAGAACAATCTCCCCCATGCTGGTCTTACAGGGACAGCGGTGGGGACATAATGGGGGTGGTAGTGGCAGTGCGCTTATAAGACAGAAGGTTCAGTTTGTTAACTAGCAAGAACAGCTCCGCATTCCACACCTAGAACTTCTTACGTATGCACGAACAACGACATCTAGAAAGGGGCAACAAACATCAGACCCAGGCATAAAGGGCTGGGCTGGGCCACACTGCCACAGTGATCAGGATGGTGCATTCTCTTGGTAGCCAGTGCTCGCCCAAAGGGCAGCTCGCAGACAACGTCGAGTACCATGCAGAGCCAAGCCAGCCAGCCCGCACGGCCGCCCCCGCCCCCGGGAATAGCGGAAGAGGGGAGACCCGGGCAGTGAAGCCTGTCACGATGAGAACCACCGCAACAGCGCCCTAGGAAGACCTGACCAGAATCGGCAGGAGAAGGAAGAGGAGGCGAGCGACGAGGTCACTATGGCTTGGGGCAGCGCGGCGGCGGGGCACTCACCGCGGGACACAGCTGGGGCTCGAACCATCGATCTCCCAGGCCGCGAACAGATTCATGGGCACCGGGCTGCTCGGCACCCCCACCCCACTCCAGAGGCCGCTGGACCGCCCGCGCGGCTCAGTCATGCTGGAAGCCATCGCAGCGCCCGGGGCAGGGGCCGAGAGACGCAGGTGGTGGCGACAACAGCAGCAGAAGCAGCGGGGCTCCCCTCCTAGACCGGGCGCGCCAGGCCACGCCCTCTCGTCGACTCAGGCGGCACTGCCGGATCATGGGAAAAGGCGCCGAGCGAATGGCGTCAGAAGAGACCGAGTCTGCCCTGGTACGACCGGGCAGGACCAAAGCTGCAGTGCAAAGGGAAGGGAGAGAAGTCATTGCCCACGGGGCTCTTTCTGCGCATGAGCTTTCCTCCCCAAGTCATTTGCATTGGGTTTTGTTTTACACGTCAGGTCGCACAAGATTCTCAGTCCCCCCATCATGGAAAAGGCGAGCACAGAGCTGGAGCATTTGCGTAAACCCACGGTGCACACCACCACAACACCCATAACCCGCTTCGGTGTATACACCGCGGGGAGGCAACGATTCACTTTTGGCCCCCTGCAACGTATAATGACTGGCGGGCAAAGGAATACTTCGTCGTGAGAAAACTTCGTCCAGGGTTAGGAGGGCTTAAGTTATGGAAGCTGTGGACTTGGAGCCTCGTTGGCACTGGACGCAGGGAAAAGGGGTGAGAAGAAAGGAACCGAGCAGGTGATGGGAGGAGAATCTCGCAAGGGACCAGGCAGGTCAGTGGCTGGCAGTATGGAGGGGGTGGGCCGGCGGTAGGCTTGGAGCGCAGGAGCAGAGAAAGTGAGCGTGTCTTCGTGATTCGAGCAAACCCTGCAGAGCCTGCGCTGAATACCAACAGCCTGGGAGCTTCGTACTGATGATCAGTGAGCAAACAATTGACATGCAGGGGAGGGGACGAGTGAGTGGAAACTTGTCTGCCCGTTGCAGAAGAGCCAGAGGCTCCCGAGCTCAGAGCTGGCATTTGATGATGTTGTTGATAGCCAGCTGCAATAAACTGACACAAAGAAGAATTCAATTTCAATTCACAGAAGGGCTCGGCGACCAGAAACGAACTGCCTCGAGCAGAGGAGCGGAGCGCTTGCACAACCTTAACGATATTCCTTTTGGCATAAAAAAACCATATTGGCTGCAGTGTGATGGGCGGATAGAAGCACCTCAGTCCATGCCGTCGGAACTAAATTTCAATGCGGGCGGGCGTTGAGAACGGAACGGAAGTAGCCGGAAGGTTCCTTCTGAGAATCCCGGAATTGACGCTTACAACTTACAGCCAGCTCACTCTAGTCCATATTGGGCGGGTCGGTTCCTGTAGCTGTTGTAGATCTCTTGTAAGTCAACATGGTGCTTCTCACCATGATTGCGCGAGTGGCCGATGGACTTCCTTTAGCAGCCTCTATGCAGGAGGACGAACAGGTGAGTGGAAGATCTCCCTCTCTCTGGTCCTTTTCTCTTTACCCAGGGCTTAATTTTCGTTTTATGCGAATCGCTTTGAACATTTGAAGTGCAATTTGAAAGGCTAAGGCTGCAAACGAACCTATGCACGCTTACCGGGGAGTGAACCCCTTTTAGTTCTGTGTGATCTACTTCTGAGTAGACGCGCCTAGGATTGCACGGTAAGTTGAATTGTTATTGTGTGCGCCGCTAGGACTCGGGCCCAGCTGGAAGTTACACCTTCGTTTGGACTGACCGTGGTTACCCAATCTTTGCTGAGTAAGGAAGGGATTGACCTATCATATGATGCTTTTCAAAACGCCCTTCTTGATTTCTGTCTTCCTCGTATGAGCCCTGGCATTGAAAGATAAGCCCCAACCTCAAGTAAAAACTGCCAGAAGAAGAGAGGATGTACACGGACACTCTTCGTTGATCTGAAGGTGTTGTGGTATCTAGTTCTCTTGTGCTGAACTGACTGTTGAAGGATTGCAAAGTCCAAGTGCAATTCAAGGACAGGAATGGAGTTGAATGTCCTCTATATCATGGGTCTGTTACATGAGGAGAATTGCCAGGCAGCTGAAAGTGAAGGGCTTTGGTTTCCCTTGATTCACTTTCTGATGATTCAGTGACTTCCATCTTGCTGTGAGCCCACATAGAGGTTTGTCCAAGTTTGATGGTGTTTTGTGTTAAAGATCTGTGTTCTTCTGTAGTCAGGCCGAGACCTGCAGCAGTACCAGAGCCAAGCCAAGCAGTTGTTCCGGAAGCTCAATGAACAGTCTCCTACAAGGTGCACTTTAGAAGCAGGATCCATGGCTTTTCAGTAAGTACTACTGCATAGTAGAAACAGAAGATGTAGTTGTAGTACATGTGGTTTAGAAGAAAAATCTGATTTGGAAGCCTCCTGTGGAGCGTAGCCGAAAGTCTGAGGTACCTGAACAAAAAAGCATTTAAAAAAGGGCCCAAAGTGCTATTCCTTAAAAACAAGTCTGACACTTTTAAATAAATATTTCACCAGTTTGTGGTGAACTGCCATCTTTCTTTGAATTGACAACTTCCTTTGAGCTAAGTTTGCAGTTTCTCTGACAGTTCACAATTTTTCTTTTGAGTATTATCTGACTTGTGAGGGTTTTTTTGGGAAGAAAAAATATGCTATATATAGATGTGAAACTCTGTTTCCTTTCTAATTAATGGTTTTGGAAAGAGAAAATACAATTTAAGCTGAAGCTCAAATATTTTGGCCACCTAATGCGAAGAGAGGACTCTCTGGAGAAGACTCTGATGCTGGGAAAGATTGAAGGCAAAAGGAGAAGGGGAAGGCAAAGGATGAGATGGTTAGACAGCATCACCGATGCAACGAACATGAAAATGAGCGAACTCAGGAAGATAGTGGAGGACAGGAAGGCCTGGCGGGATGTGGTTCATGGGATCACGAAGGGTCGGACACGACTTAACGACTGAACAACAACAAATATGTAAGATGAAGTACAAAGCCAGTACATAGAAAAAGAGGACAAAAATATGTATTCAGAAATTAAAGGATCATAGAACACTAGAGTTGGAATGGGTCTTAGAGGTCATCTGGTCCAATCCCTTGCTCGCTCCGTGAAGATGACTATACCATCTCTGACAGATTGTCATCTAGTCTCTGCTGGAAAACCTGCAGTGAGGGGAGAGCCCACAACTGCATGAGGCAGGCTGTTCTGGTGCCAGATAGCCCTTACAGTTAGAAAATTCTTCCTCATGTCAAGCCTAAATCTACTTCCCTGAAGTTTCAACCCATTGGTTCTAGTCCTGTGCTCAGGAACCACTAAAAGCAGGAACCACTAAAAGCTCAGGAACCTTCTTCTGTGTGACAGCCCTTTGGATACTTGAAGATGGCTATCCTATTTCCTCTTGGTCTTCTCCTAGGTTAAATTCTTCCTCTTATGACTTGACTCCTTATCATTTTGATTGCCCTTCTGTGAACCCATTCCAGCTTATCAATGTCTTTCTTAAAACTTAGTGCCCAAAAATGGACGCAGTATTCCAGATGAGGTCTGACTAGTGCAGTATAAAGAAGAATTATTACTTTTCATGATCTGGACTCTGTCTCTCTGCTAATGCAGCCAAGCTATGAATTTGGGTTTTTTCACACATTGCTGGCTCATGTTTAACTTGTGATCCTGTGTGGTGCTCTGTCCCAGAGGTTAATAGGAAGGGAGGGGTGGCAGCAGAGGGCCTCCCAGTCAGTCTCACCTGCAGTATGGCTGCAGTGTTAGTGTGGCACTGCCCTGGCAGGAAGGGGAGGTGGCCTGGCAGGCCTCGGTGTCTGGGGGAGGGGAGGGAGTTAGCAAGCCACCCTGGCCTTCCTCCTTGTCCAGAGTTGGCTGGATCCTTTTCCAAGGCACCACTCCATGACCCGCTCCAGTCACTGCCTTGTTCAGCTTCCCAGTACTTGATCCAGCCCTCATCATTGGCTAGTGGTGTGCTTTTAAGTCCCACCACCTGCTCATGTGGCCCTATGAGCCCCTGCCCGCTTCCCACAGTCCCTGGTTGCAGTGTCGCATTTGGGGAGAAATGGGTCCCTTCGGGGAGAAAGGCGGGATAAAAATACTGTAAATAAATAAATAAAAGCAACTTCCTTATTTTCACTGTTGTATGCATTATAGACATTGATCAGAGTTTGCCTATGGAGAACTATCTGGTATCTACCGCAAAGATTGTTTGAATGGCAAATGTCCCTGTGAAAAACCTTGTTGCAAAGAGATCTTGGGGAGACATTACAACAGTAGAAGTAGAGACTAATGAGACTGCTTGAATCTTATGCTGGGGTTACCTCGATATTCCTGTATACATTTATATAAATCTGATGTATCAACTCAATCTTCCCCTTTCCTGCTGGATGGTTTGTGTTTGTTTTTGGATCAGGCCTGGGAGGGGGGAGGGACCAGCATCCGTGTTGGATGCCGTATCCTATCCTCCCACCCGGCCATGAGCCCTGACATGGGGCTGCTTGATTCTCCGCCAGCTACAAAGAACTCAGAAGACCATCACAGAAATTTCCACTTATCTAAGTAGGGAGTTGGTTTCCTGTGGGGTTAACATTCAATCTACTATACCTTCTCTTGCAGTTATGTTATTGAGAAGGGAGTTTGTTACCTGGTATTGTGTGAAGCTGCCTTCCCCAAAAAACTGGCCTTTGCATACTTGGAAGATTTGCACTCAGAATTTGATGAACAACACGGAAAGAAGGTGCCAACGGTGTCCAGGCCCTATTCTTTCATTGAATTTGGTGAGGTTCTTCTCCTTGAAACTAATCTGTGAAAGCCCCTTGGTAGTATTGATTTCCCTCCTTCCCAGACTTGCCCACTTCTCTCCCCCAGCAGATGTGTTATGCCCCTTGCACAGCCTGCATATATATAGATATAGATATAGACACACACACACACACACACACACCCCTGATCTGTGGCTCCATGTCTGTTGCTTGCTGACTAGTGCAAAAACTAATGAGAGCAGCCAGCTTGTGGCAAGGATTATTTATCCAGACGTAAAGGTATCTTATACAACGTAGGAGTGTAATCCAAAATCTTTGGTCGTGTAACTCACATGCCCTGCAGAATGTCTGCTTAGAAACCAGAGACAGATTTCTGTTTGGCCGTCTCTGTACACATGCAAAGATATTGAGCAAAAACACTTAATTGAGGGCTAAGGCTCCAGTCCTGTGTGCCCCGTTGAATGAAGCGGGTTTACTTTCAGCAAAATTTGTATAGGATAGAGCTGTAATTTTGTAGAAGTAAAGGGCTGGTAGATTCTGGGTAAAAATTGTGTTTCTCAGTGAGATGGAAGGTAATACGTATGGAGTTTGGTATAATTATAAATTCTCATAATTTGAGAACACATTGGAGAACTTGGGTAGTTATGATGGCGAACACAATTATTGCTTGGCAAGCAAAGCCAGCCAACAATTTTTGAACACTGAATATGGTTGTTAAAGATACTATTATGCTGACTTCATACTCGTGTAGTCAGTTTTTATATTGATTTTAGCTATGAGGCCTGTTTGTAGGTCTCTTTTGGGGACCTTGGAGAGAGATGTGAAGATTCTACATGGGAAGGCTGGCTTGGTTTTGAATTGTGTCCCTGCCTCCAGTTCTCTTTAGGACTAAGTTTGCTTTGGAGAGACAGTTCAAATGGACAGAATAACTGGTGGAGAGCCAAGGCTGGCTAGATACATAAATTAGCTGTGAGTTCTTTGAAGAGGGTTGTTCATGAGCAACTCTCTCTTGTTCTAGATACCTACATCCAGAAAACCAAGAAATTATATATTGACAGTCGTGCAAGAAGAAACCTTGGTTCCATCAACACAGAGTTACAGGATGTGCAGAGAATCATGGTCGCCAACATTGAGGAAGTCTTACAGCGAGGTGAAGCACTTTCAGGTAAAAATGGCTTAACAACATTGGCTGTTGCCCTTTGTTTTGTGGTGGAGTTTGTTTGTTTTTTGAGATAATGCAACGAATTATCGGAAAGAGAGGAGGAAGCAATGGCACGCTACTCCTTAAATTGTAATGTTCTGCAAATACGGGCCCAATCCTATCCAATTTTCCAGTGCTGATGCAGCCATGCCAATGGGGCATGTGCTGCATTCATGTGCTGCATTCTGTGGCGGAGGGGCAATCACGGAGGCCTCCTAAAGGTAAGGGAATATTTGTTCCCTTACCTCAGGGCTGCATTACAGCTGCATCGATGCTGGAAAGTTGGATAGGATTGGGCCCTACAAATGGTTTCTAATGTTTGTAAAAGAATCCCTTATCTTTCATGTTTGAGATTACCAGTGTTGTGATTCTCTTATGCAGACATGCAAAATATGTCTGACCCTACATTGCCTTTGTTCAATCAAACCTTTCTTCAATTGTTCTGTTAGGTTATTGCCCATCCAAGCTTAGCCAAGGAGTTCAAGAACTCTGGAAATCACTATTCTAGCACTTCTTCAGAGAGCTGGGAGACCAGTCTATATTTTGGGTAGCGGGTGAATTTATTTCACCCTGTACCGAAAACCTACCCCCCATTTACCATTTCTATATGTTGCTTTGATTTTTCTTAAACTGGTGATTAGATCTATAATCTTAACCAGGGGTTCTCAACCTTTGGGGGTTTACGTACCCCTAGGCGGGTCCCCAAAGGTTGGCATACCCCCAGGGCCCCCAAGTCCCATGTACCCCCCTAAAGTGCACCCCCTAAAAAATAGTGGGTTTTCAGCCTGTGGCACGACCGAGCGGGTCCTCCGACTTCCGGCGCGAGCCAGAGAACCCACTTGGCCATGCCACAGGCCGAAAAAACATTTAAATTGTCCCCCGTAGTTCTCCCTACCTTTCTTCACAGCCACCGCCATGTTGGATCTCCTGAAATCTTGCAAGATACAAGATCGTAGTGTGAGATTTGGGAGCCGCGATCTTGGATCTCGCGAGATTTCAGGGGATCCAACATGGCAGTGGCTGTGAAGAAAGGTAGGGAGAGCTACGGGGGACAATTTAAACATTTTTTCCGACCTGCGACACGTCCAAGCGGGTCCTCTGGCTCGCACCACAAGCCGGAGGGAAAGGCTACAGCCCTGCCAGAAGCAGAAGGCCCTGCCTGAGCAGAAGGCCTTCTTCTGTTGTCTTCTCCTCTTGAGGCTGCTTGCTTCTGTCATATGGAGACTGACAGAACTTTTAGTACAGTCTAACCCAGTGTTTCTCAAAGTGGTGGGTCGTGACCAACCACAAAAAACAGAAACAGTCGCTACCCCCTTAAGGAAAGTGGTGGCAACGGGACTTTGGCGGTCCCGCCGCCATGGAAAAAAGTTTTTCCCACTTACTGGGGTTCCACGCCCCCGTGCCTCAGAGGAGCTTCCAATTACATTTGGGAGCTACTTTCCATTTTTGCTGAAAACTGGAAGTAGCTTCCGAGCGCAATTGGAAGCACTTCTGAGGTGTGGGTGTAGAGGGGGCTATGGCCCCCACGCAACCCCTGGAGGGCCGGCACAATCCCCAGTAAGGGGGGAAAACCTTTTTTATGCAGCAGTGGGACCCAAAAAGTGCTGTCGCAGCAGAGTCTGTGATGACTTACAGGCTCCCTTACTTGCCTGTAAAAACTTGAGAACCACTGGTCTAACCCTTCCCCTGCCCCCTCACCTTCATCCAAAATGCTGCTACCAAAATCATTCACTCCTATTGTATAAACCTTTAGATTGGCTTCCCATCCAGTACATCTACATTCTTGCCCTTACTGTTTGAGTTCTCTGCAACTTTTCCCTTCTCCATATTTTATGTTTTATTATTCTGTCATTTAAGCGTTACTGACATGCATTCTCTGACCTTCAGTCTTCCAGCTTGACCACCCATGGCCATCTTAAAGTCTCCTGCTCTTTTCCCCCATTTTCTCATGTCCTTTCTGTCTGGACTTCCCTTACAGAACATCTTTGTGGTGCCATCTCAATCAAATTTCTTAACTCCAACCAGAATTAAACCTTATGAACATATTGCAGCTCTTGCTCACATTCATTCCATGTTCTACTGCCTTTTCCACCCTACTGCCTACAGAGTCTGGGATGGGGGACCTACCTGTATTGGTGATGAAGAAGCAAAGTGTTGATCAACGATATACAGTGGACCCTTGCTATCCGCAGGGCATCCATTCCAGGGACAAACACCCCGCGGATAGCGAGGATACTGGGGTCCACCTTCAAAAAAATGTAAAAAGGAAGAAAAAAAGCCCCCGCCCAATCCTCTTTTGTACCTTTTGCACAGTGAAATCACGTCGTTTTCAAGCCTTTGCAGGGCTTCTGCAAGCTTAGCCACCCACTTCTGGGTTGCGCGAAGGCTCTTCTCTCCTTACCCCAGTATGCATCTGGTTCAGACTGAAGTCAGAAGGTATATGCCTATATAGCAATGTCTATAGTCATATATATATGGGACATATATAGCTATATAGACATCTTGATTTAAGCACCAATGTGTCATTTCAAGAGGTTAATCTTTTTTTTCTCCCAATTTATTCTTTTTAACAGCTTTGGATTCCAAGGCCAACAACCTGTCCAGTTTGTCTAAGAAATACCGTCAGGATGCGAAGTATCTGAACATGCGCTCCACTTATGCCAAGCTTGCAGCTATTGCTGTGTTTTTTATCATGTTGATTGTCTACGTGCGGTTCTGGTGGCTGTGATTGTGTGCAGGCACCAAAGAGGGACAGCTGGTAGCACAGCAGATGCATAGTTGCAAGATGCCAAGATTGCAGGGATGTATGTTAGAATTCCCATTGGGATGTCCTTATAATGAGGACTGCTGCTACTCTCCAGTGAATCTTAATTCCCAAATATCAGAGCTTGCTCGCAACTAAGGATTCTCCTTTTTAGCAGGTGCACACTTGGGCAACTGCCAAATTTGTTCATCCTGCTAGTAGTGCTGATCAAGGTGTTCTGACTTGGCATAGTTGGTCAGCCCAGTTCAGTGCTGCTGGTGGTAGGCACATCCCTCTCCCTGTAAATGAGCTGAGCCCTGGTAGTAAGGGACTCTAATCAACATTCCTGGTACTAGTAACATTTTCTTATCTGGGTCTTGCTATTGTTAGAAGGCTGAGTCTGTTATTGTACATATTTTTCAGTTTGTCCAATCAGTACTGAGCTTTCATTGTCAAAGTTCTTGTCTCATTACACCTCTTAATTTAGTAAATAGATATGAAATTCTGCCTTGACAGCACCTAGTGTTCAGTGCAATTTTGAAATAGTTATCATAGAATTAAATTATTAGCACACCATCCATATTCAGCACCAATCTCCACATTTGCTATATACTTTCTGGGGAGTTGCTAAGTGTTAACTAGCTAATTTTTTCTCTCCTCAAATGTCATTTCCTTCTCTCTTCTCCCCTCCCCCCAGATTGCCACAGGATAGAATAAGGCTGTCTGGTTCCCCCTGCTTATAAAAGGACTGAAGAGGGGCAGTTGTCTCCCTAGATGCTTGACAGTCTGTTTTTTTGTTTTTGTTTGAAAAATTAAGCTTCCTTCTCAGTCCCCTGTTCACCAGATCTTTGTTTCCTACTTCTGAATAGCAGTTCATTACTGTGGAGCAGAACCTCTGTTGACATCCTAAGATCCGTAAGATATCCATGTCTATTTTAAGGACTGCCAGTTCTCAAGCATGTGCAACCAAGCAGGGGTGCAGATACTCAGAAAGTTTGAAGAGTCCTAGCATGTACCCAAGGAGGAGAAGAATGGAACTGCTATACCATAAATGCTCAAAGGCAGCCAATCTAAATCTTGCTGCCAACCTGAGATAGACACAAAAGTAAAAATCTAAGGATCATGTCAGTAAATCTGTTCCTGACTTCTGCATGCTATCTGAAGTTTTGCTGGCAACTTGCTTCTAAATTCCTGCCAGTTGTGTCCCAGTTGAACATGTAACTAATGTTGATCTACCCATAACTTGGAGTGCTGCAAAGGAGAATAGGCATCATTTCTTGATTCTGACAACATTGAAGAATTTGCCAGCATTGATTGGTTGCTCTCAGGCAAGTTGTCTGTCAAAAGCTCAACAGTGAAATAAACATAAATAAACGGAATTCTTGTATTTTCCTGGCCTCACTCCTGCTTTCTGAAGCTATGAGATATATATACCTCTTAAGAAACCAGTTGGGCCTCCAAGGGATAGTGCTGTGAATATGGTCTTCAGCCCTATTTGACTTGCCACTTATTTCTGTCCTGATAAAGCCAGTCTGTCTTCCTCTCTCTATTTTGCTTCTAACTCAAATTCTATCACCCTTGATGTTTGCTTTTGCTTAACTCGTAGCTTCTCCCATTGGGAATTAAGTGCAAACTGGTATATCTTCAGCAAAGCTCTGGAATTGAAATTCTTTCTCTTCAGATGCTGTTCGCCAACCAAAACACAGGTTCTCCAGTGCAGCATATTATATGGGCTAAAGACATATGTACCGTTCTTGCTGAAGTTCAGCAGACCTGGGTTGGTGAACTTGGTGAGAGACCACCTGGAGACCCATCCTGGAAAAAAAGAGAGATAGAAATGTAATAAATAAGTATCCCAGAAGTAATTTGCAGCATTGTGGTTAGATTCTAAAGAACTATTTCCATATGGGCAATAACACAATCTATTACTGCGCCATAAAATACAAATCACCATGAAGAAAAAAGCCAGCTTTAAGTAATTGATTTAAATGTAAATATTCCATTTATTTACTGGGCAACTTGGTGTTCTCCATAATAGGTAAACGTCTGTGTTCTTTGCCTGGTATGTAGAGTCCTAAATATTCATAAAGTATTTACCGTAAGCCTCATTTAGATGTTATGCCTGAATATGCAGAAGGAAGCAAATGGGAAGCGCACTAACTAAATTTTTAAAAAAGGATACAAGACAATGCTGATGCCGCAAAAACTTTGTTTCATGTACAGAAACCAAGTTGTTGCGGCATCGTCTTGTATGACTGCTTTTGCAGGTACAAAAACTAAATGGCATCCTATAAAACTTGTGCCCAGGTTGCCAGATGTCTACCCAAGATTTTACCGTTCCTTTAGGCATGCTCTAATAGGATCTGAAGAGAGAACTCATCCACCTCAAAATTCCTACGGGACTTATGGGCAGGGTCTGTATCAATAGGAAGTTGCCTCATACTGATTGACCCATCTAACACAGTATTGTGGTCACTGGCAGTGGCTTTCCAAGGTTTCAGACAGGAATTTTTCTCTAACTTACCCAAAGGTGTCGGGGATCGGACTTTGGTTCTTTGGCCTGCAGAACATCATGTGCTCTGCCACTGCAGTATGGCCCCTGATGTAGTGGATGACTGAGAAAGTATGTTGTGCTGGGTAATGCTATTTGTTTCCCACGAAGATCGTGGTGATCCCCCCCCCCCAAAAAAAGATCACCAAAACACTTGTTGCTAACACTGTCGCAGGCATGGGAAGTCTTGGGAGTCTTAGGACCTTCAGTCCTCAATGCAGACCGAAGAAACCGAACCAATGTGATGTCTGTTTCGCAGTGCCAAGCACAAGTACTCCTTGACCCGGTCTTGCTCCTGGATGTCAAGATGATTGCTATGGCCCAGAATGATTTTTTCCCCAGCTTCAGCCTGTTTTTGTTTTGATTAGACCAGTCTGCTCTAATCCGAGACTACCAAGAGGGACACACAGAAGTATGTCCAATGAACAGTAAAGACTTACCTGCTGTTTATATCTGTACTTAGTGGCACTAACTGTCTTGTGCACAAGCCCATGCTGCATCTGAAGGCAAGAGAGAGCACCTTCAGACTGAGAAGCACACTTGAAACAGTTCCTATGGAAAGGAAAATATAGCTGTATGCTTTCCTATGGTAGTATTGCTGAATTTTTTGCAGTACACCATTTCAGGTTCTCCTGGTAGGATAAGACCATCTCTGTATCCTTGCTTGCAAGCTTTCTTTAAACCACCAAGTAGTCCCCCAATGTTTGCCATGTTGTGGCATGGACTAACTTCTGCTTTATCATAAAATTGCATCTATTATTTAGCTCTGTTCTTCTAAAGGCTATTCCACCATTTTTACTTCCCTGGTGGCAGATTAATTTTTTTTTAAAAAAAGCATTGAACATTTAAAGCATGAATACGTTAGTGGTGGTTCAAGCCTCTGAAAGGATTACTGGTATATACAGTAGAATATGTATAAAAATCGTTTATTTGTAAATATACTTAAGTATGTAAAAGAATCATGTTAAATTTCACTGGTTTTTTTTTAAAAAAATAACAAATTTGTTTTTAAAATAACGTTGTATTCTTCCTTTGAGAACGAGGTAAAACTTGTTCATTGATGGTAGTGGAACTGATCCTGAATAAGGGCTTTCGACTTTGCTGTAATTCTGCAGCTAGGCTTCATAGCACTGCGTCCTTATGTAGAACAGGAAAATTAATGGCTGTGAATATGAACAGTTCCAGTAGGGGGTGCTTAAGTATCACCTTGTTTCATATTGTCTCTAGGTTTTGTTGTTGTTTGCATTAACCAAGGCATTGTTATTTGAGACTTCTGTTGCATTGCTTCTTGTTCGTCCATGCTTGGCAGCCCAGAAAATTGCTTTCAAGACTATTTGATATCGCTGATATGAAACAGAGATATGCCTATCAGCGATAGCTGATATGAAACAGCGATATCTTCTTTGCCTTTGTGGAATGAAGGTGAAACTACACATTTTAATGCAGTGGTCTTCAGTTTGTCAAGAGGTGAAACCTACCTCAACGCATCCTGCGATGTGGCACTCTGTCAAGAGCCCAGCGGGTGAGAGGGGGTCAGCAAGTGAGCAATCACAGATCCTCTTCTCTTCTGGCAGCAGCCAATCAGCAGAAGCTGCTACTCTGTCAGGCCCAGACCAAATGTGCAGAAAGCAACATGGAAATGAGCATGAATAACTATGTTTGGATGCAAAATTGACGTGGGTTTCTTTGTGAGTGTTTTCCCATGGAATAAACCCAAGTAACTTTTTTCACTTTTTATTGCATGTGTTGCAAATCATCCATGTGGGTTTTGAACATATGGTTGCAAAACTCACATGGTTGTTGATATCTGTAAGTTCGGAGTCCACGGAAGAGGTGAGACGGCACCTTAGACCGTCTCCTGGTGGAGCCCACCTTTGCTACAGCCTCTCCGTGTGTGAGTGAGAGACCTTTATTGTCATAAATACATTAAAACACAGACAAACATAGACAAGCAACCAAAAATCTCTAGCGCATCTAATGAATAAAATCTACAATCTTGTATAAAGTCCTCCTTAAACCTACTATAAATCTATACTTTAAAAGCCCCTTTCCTGAGTAGCCACCACCGCAGAAGCAAAAGTTGCGATGTTACCAAATATCCCATCCTCTGTTGACAGAAGGGCTCAGAGAACATCTTCCTCCATCCTGCCCTGGAAACTTGCTTCTCCTTGGTACGTTCTTAGATTCTCACGACGTGTCCAGATTTTAGAGTTCAAAACAACCATTCTGCCGGGAAACTTGTCGTACAATACACTTTTATTATTAAAATTTGATGGTTAAACTTTACGTTTCGCTCCCAACATTGAAAACATCCTCAGAAGTCGCTTCTCCTTGTTTGGGGCTTTAAAAGGCAGCTGTCTCCTCCCCCTTGCTTGTGGTGAATAGGAGAGAAAGGCGTCAAAGTGGATCTCATTTTAATTTTGACTGAATAGGCTTGACCATGATAGAGGACACTGGTGTTCCAGCTACTCATGTCAGCAGTGAGTGGCTTCCTTGCCATCCAAAGAATTCTTCAAGAGGAGAGGAGGAGCTGAAAGCCTGAAGCCGACTTAAACCCTGCAGGCACATTCTGATTGGCCCGAGGCATTGCTCTGCGACCCGCCCCCACAATACCAAACACGGCCTCTCATTGCCTGAAGCTCGATTTATTCAACTTGGAACACACCAGAACAACCTTCGGCCAATGAGAGACCACGTTCAGTGTTGTGGGGGCAGGATGCAGAGCAATGCCTCAGGCTCAGGCCAATCAGAATCTACTCCGGGACGTGACAAAGCAAGACGCCTGTAGTTTGATACAGCTTTTAATTGACATTTGGCAGGAAGAGGCTGTTCAGACAAAATGTGGAGCAGTTCTGCTACATTTTGGAGAACCTCAAGAACATGGGCTCCTGGGAGGGTCCTTGACACATGCAAGAGCAAAGCCAAGGAACTTCAGAGGAACTACAAACTGGTGATGGAAGACAATAGCTATTCTGGGCATTCCCGGACAAGCAGGCCCTTCTTCTGTTTTGGAGGCCGTTGTAATTACCGTACCTGTTCTTGCATTGGAATACAGTAAACACACCATTAAAGATTTGTTTATTAGGAAGTAACTTGGCTATAAACTTTTGAAAATAAACCCTTGCTTGTTCTAAAAAAAAATCTCAGCTATTAATTAATCTGGCCACTCACTGCTGAAGTAGCTTGCAGACAGTCTTTGGTCTTTTGGGCAGGAACCATGCAGATTCTGCAGCTCTGCCTACCCTACTGTCAATGCACCAGCTTCTTTCCCTGGTTCAAATTGGGTAGATTATCCTGAGTGACTTGTAGTCAGTTGGCTTGGGGAGAACCCTAGCTTCTTCTTCATATACGCTAATGGGTTCTGAGTTGTCTGTGACGGATCAAGAGAGAGATCTTGGGGTGCTGGTGGACAGGTCGATGAAAGTGTCGACCCAGTGTGCGGTGGCTGTGAAGAAGGCCAATTCCATGCTCGGGATCATTAAAAAAGGGATTGAGAATAAAACGGCCAATATCATTATGCCTTTGTACAAATCGATGGTAAGGCCACATCTGGAGTATTGTGTCCAGTTCTGGTCACCACACCTCAAAAAGGATATAGTTGAATTGGAAAAGGTGCAGAAAAGAGCAACCAGAATGATTCGTGGGCTGGAGCACCTCCCTTATGAGGAAAGGCTACAGCGTCTGGGGCTTTTCAGCCTAGAAAAAAGGCGCCTGAGGGGGGACATGATTGAGACTTATAAAATTATGCATAGGATGGAGAGAGTGGATAGAGGGAATTTCTTCTCCCTCTCGCACAACACCAGAACCAGGGGACATGCACTAAAATTGAGTGGAGGGAGAGTTAGAACAGACAAAATAAAATATTTCTTTACCCAGCGTGTAATTCATCTGTGGAACTCCTTGCCACAGGATGTGGTGATGGCATCTGGCCTAGATGCCTTTAAAAGGGGTTTGGACAGATTCATGGAGGAAAAGACCATCACAGGTTACAAGCCATAAGCAACCTCCTGGTTTTAGAAGTGGGTTTTCTCTGTGCCAGGTGCAAGGGAGTGGCGACTGGACACAGATATCTTGTTGTCTTGTGTGCTCCCTGAGGCATCTGGTGGGGCCACTGTGTGACACAGGAAGCTGGACTAGATGGGCTTTTGGCCTGATCTAGCAGGGCTCTTCTTATGTTCTTATGTTCTGGTTCAAAGAACAGAATGTGGGAAAAGAAGTTCCCTGATAAAGTTGGAACAGCCAATTGCATTATATGCCTGTGGCTAGTGTATCTGTTGTTAGATGGATTCACCAAACTGAAATTACTACCAACAGTAGTAATTTTCCAATCACTAACACGTCAGTTACTGGGGAGAAAGTTACACATCTAGGTGTAAATTATTCGCCCAATGAGATATTTAAATTATTGTGTTTATGTAAATGTTTAGACTCTAATATCTGGCATGGTGTTGTTCAATAACTTTATAAACAACTTGGATGAGGGAGTAGAGGGGAAGTTCATCAAATTTGTAGGTGACACCAAACCAAGTGATAGCTAATACCTAAACTCGCAGCCATTCTCAACATTTTTTTTTAACCACAGCCCCTTAGGAGCTCTTCTCAGGTTCCAGGGCCCATCTGACAAGCCCCCTGTCAAACAAGGCTACCCTTCTCACAGTTTTCAGTCTGTGGCCCCCTTCAAATGTGTCAGGGCTCCCCAAGGGGCCATATGGCTCCTGTTGAGAATGTCTGCGAGGATATCTAGAGATACCAGGATGATCTTGACAGGATGGGAAACTGGACAAACGCAAACAAGTTGCACTTCAACTGGGGTAAATGTAAACTTTTGCATTTGAATAGGAAAAATCAGAAGCACACATATTAGATTGGGGACACTTGCCTGAACATGTATACATGGAAAAGATCTAGGCATTTTGGTGAATGATAATCTAAGCCAGTGGTTCCCAACCTGGGGGTTGGGACTCTCAAGGGGGTCGTGAAGCAGTTTCTGGTGGGTCACAGGGTGTTGGCTGAATGGCCACACCCAAGATGGTGGCTCAGTCCCCCCCCCTCCACTGCAGAGAAAGAAGTGTCTGATGCTCTCTTGGGACTTGTTTGCTCACCTTGTGTTACTTTCTGCTTGCCTTTTACCATCTCTGTTAATATTAGGTCTCTCCCTCCCCCCCAAATGGGGCTGCTTATGAGTAGAACTTTAAAAAATATGATTTATTTTAAAAAGTGTGATTTATTAAACAGTGTAACTCATTAAAAACAATGACATCCACTTCTGGCCCTAGGTCTTAGGGGGGTCCTTAACATTGAAAATCGTGGGGCGGCATGGCGGGGCTTTCTCAGCTGGGCGCGGGGCTGGGCGCAGGCATTTAACTGGTCAGCAGTTTCGATCCTCCTTCGACATCTTCCTGGCGCAGGCAGCACTTTTCGATTCGGACGGCATCCATTTTGAATGGGCGGGACTCTCTATGACTCTCTCTCCTAGTCTCACTGGTCTGTCGGTCCTCCAGTCCTCTCTAGGCTCTGGAGGACCGACCAGCGAGACGTGCGCCTTAAAGAGGGCATGCGACCCATGAGACTAGGAGAGACAGTCCTAGAGAGTCTCGCCCATTCAAAATGGATGCCGCCCGGATTGAAAAATGTTAAGTACCCGTGCCCCAGCCCCTGAGAACACTCGGCGGGGGGGGGTACACACGAGACAGCTCCTGCCCTGTGGATGCAGCGGGGAGGCGACAGCTGCCCACGAAATGAAAAAAACGGGGAAAAACAAAAAAACCGAACCCAGATGAGGCTTGCGCCCCACCCCCAGCTTCTGCGCCTGGGGCCCAGGGCCCCCCACCCCCCTAGAGACACCTCTGCATATCAACAAACTTGCGTGGGCCCAGAGGAGAACAACTAGGTTGGTGAGGGGGCTGGAGATCATGTCTTATGAAGACTGGTTCAATTAATTACTCCAAACCTCTACATTTTAAAAAAGGGAAATTGTATCAGGTTGATTCCTTTATGGTTTAAGAAAGCAACCACAATACTACTTAAAATACACTGCTTGGTGCAATGTGTAGTGTAGTGCAGTGCAGTCCTAAGCATGTTTCCTCAGAAATAAGTTCTGTTGCATTCAGTGGGACATATTTTTAGTAAGTGCATTTAGATTTGCAGCCTTAATCTTGAATATTAATCAAGATTCTCAAATATTCTTCTTAATGAAGTTTCTTCAAATATTGTGGAGAACCTTAACCAATATTTGAAGAAAGAACTTTCAAATATTGTTGAGAATCTTGCCTCCTCTACTGAAATCTCTCTAGCCAACTGTAATATAAAGTTACACCCTTGCTTAAAAGCGTTAGTGGCCAGTTATGGTAAATTTTGAGTGATGTTTCCTTCAGTCAAGGGAAAGACAACACGGCTGGGGGAGCAGTTTAGTTTAGTTTAGTTTATTAACAATATGGTCATAGACCAGCTTAAGTCAGATAACATATCCCACATACTAAAAACAATACATTCATAATCCTGAAATACTTTAAAAAAATTGCTAAAAACACAAAGAAATATATTTTTTATCTAAAATTGTTCCAATTGTAAAATTTTACAATGGATTTTGCTGGCGGCTGCAAAGAAGCTTGCACTCAAAACTGTAGTTCGACAAACCGCCTTTCAGATGCTCTTAACAAATATAAGAGTCAGTGAGACTGGAATACCTTCTAATCGGGGGGGGGGGGAATAAGCCTTAGTCGAATTTCATCATAAAACAAGCAATGAAGTCGAACATGTTCAATTGTTTCTACCTCCCCACTTCCACATGGGCACACCCTCTCATTCATAGGAGTATTTTTATACCGCCCATCCATCAGCTGAAGGGAGTGCTCTCCATTGGGCTAGGGAAAATGCCCTCCTGTGCCCCGGATGCTCCAATACAGAAAGATAGGCAGCTGGGGTGACAACATATTTAATGCTCTCGGCTGTCAGGAAGCTTGGTGTTTGGCCGATTTCCCCTGTCTTTCGATATCAAGCAGCCTTTGTCTTATTGTTACTTTCGCCTGATCAATACCTATTTCCAGGGTGGCCCAGGGGGAAAAGCCCATCCTCGTCAGCTTATCCTCGCACACCTACAAAGGGGGACTTTGGTGGAGGGGAGCACTTGGTGCACAAAACACAAACATGCCTTTAGCCACGAAGACTGAAAATTGTCTGGGAGGACTGAGGATGCTAAATCCTGTGAGATGTGGTTCAGTTTGAGCCAAGTATTGATAGAAAGAATAGTGACCCTGGCCTCAACGTTTACTAAGCCGGATTTCAAATGCAGCCTTGCGTTGGTCACATACCTGGGTACCTGGAAAATTAATCTTGGGAATTTAGATTGTACCCATTCCAAAGGAGCAAAACTAGAGGAAGGGGTGGGAGCAGTTTCTCTAATTTTTTTCTAGGCTGAAAACAGCAGGAACAAAGAGCCTCAGGTTACCACGAAAATGGCTACTGCTGTTTTTGCCCCGAAACACCATGATGGTTAGGGTAAAGTAACAGGCATTCTTCAGAATTCTAGTCAGGAAACACTGCAACTCCAAAAGTTTGCATAGGAAAAGGGAGGGAGGCAAATAGACTGGATGTTGTTGCAAAGGTTGTTTGTTTAAGGATGGGCTATTTGCATAGACAGGAAGAATATTTCTATGTAACTGGAAGATAGTGTCACATCAATGGGTTGATTGCAGTGTGGATGGCTCTTGGTTCTGGAGCTTGAATTGATGGAGAAAAGCTCCCTTTCATGTTTAGAAAATTTGGCTAACAAAATAGCACTACTGTACTTGATAGGCAGCAGTTGCTAGCATCCTTATCTGAAGAAGGGAAACCAATTCTGCATGTGCGTGCGTGCGTGCGTGCATGCATGCATGCATGCATGCATGCAGCACAAATTTAGGCTCCAAACTTGAGATGTATGTGTGCAACACTAAGGACTGGGCAGCCCAATCCTGCGTAACTCTTGCACCGTGGAAGTTGCGGTCCGCCGGCACAACCCCCTCTGGAAGCCACACATGTGCAGAATGGACGGCGGCGCAACACCGCCGGCGCAGGGGGGCGTTCTGGATGCGTTCCCACCTCTGCGCCATATCCTATCCACCGTTCACAGGCAGACGCCCCTCCCGCTGAGCAAAGTTACGTCAGCCACAGACCTGACACAGATTAGAGGAGACCCATAGGCAGCCTTTTACATGAAGCAAGCCCCAAAAACCACAAAACACCCACAGCCCCTACCTGCACTGCTCCAACACCTCAAACAGCATTTTTTAAATATATTTTTTATCTAAAATTGTTCCAATTGTAAAATTTTACAATGGATTTTGCTGGCGGCTGCAAAGAAGCTTGCACTCAAAACTGTAGTCTTTCAGATGCTCTTTACAAATATATGAGTCAATGAGACTGGAATGCAGCACCCAATCAACAGAGTAATGCAGCACTCAATCAACACACACACCACCCAATCAGCACAGACCTCCCCAGCCCTCACACTCTCTCTGAGCACAGGGCGCATGGTGTGGCGTCCCCACACACCCACAAAGGGGGACTTTGGTAGAGGGGAGCACTTGGTGCACAAAACACAAACACCCCACTCTGCACCCATACAAACACACCTCAAGGGCAGAGGCCCTTGCTAATGCAAGAGTGCTAACAGCTATGCCTCACAGGTCTCTCTGTGCAAGCTGTTGCTAACATATGTCTTTCTCCCAGTTCTCTCCCTGCAAGCTCGTCCTTGCTCCCGCTACAACAAACAGGTAAGTGGGGGGGGGATTCGGTGGAGGGGAGCACTCTATGCGCAAAACACAAACACCACACCCACACTGTGCACCAATCACCCACCTTGCTCAAGGGACGAGGCTCTTGCAGTTACATGAGTGCTAACACCTATCTCCCCTCAGATCTCTCTGTGCAGGAGCCTCTGTGGCCAGCTATACGCAGGTAGGTTCACACAAGGGCAGAGCCTCTCGCTCACAAAGAACCAAGAACATACCAAGAACCAGGAGCCCAGCCAGACTGTGCGGGGGAGGGGTGGTCGGACTGCACCCCTACAGCCAGCCAGTGCCAGGCAATGAGCTCTCTGTCAAGACATGGCTCACTGCTGCATTGGAAACATACACACACAACCCGGACAAGCGGCAACTGGCTGCCATCCAGATTGCATCCAGCTGCCATCCGGATCACGGCCGGCCACTGTAATTGAATGACATCATTTTTGTGCGACGTAGGCTGGCCATAGCTACCTGGTTGGTATAGACACAGGCCGGCCATTCAATGGATGCTGGCCATCGTGCTCTCCATGGCTGCTGTGGTTGCTCAGCAGCCCTGTCTTTGATCGGCGTGATGCATGCATGCACAGACCGGTCATGGCGCATGTGCATAGACACTGCACCGGCGGAGCCACCTCAGGTGTGTGCTGTTTCTCTCCGTTGTTTCTGGTGGTGTTTTACCTGCGCCGGCAGCCCTTTCCCCTTGGAATATGGTGGTGTTGCCTGCATAGGATACAGTGCAGCCTGCACCAGTGTCCCTGCACCAGTGCCCCTTAAGTTACACAGGATTGCGCTGCTAGTGTTGCTGACACATTGGTGGAAGGATATCTTTCACTGTGACCCCATAAACCACTTATATAGCAGTTTGTTCTCATTGCAATTCTGCAATGCACATTCCATCTCATGGCAAGACAGAATTATTCCGTTTGTTCATTAATTTATTACCTGGCCTCAGAAGCCTTCCAAAGAGCTGTGCCCCTAGCCTACTTGTATCATTTGGGTTAGGAGGCAGGAGGTCTGGCTCAGTTGGTAGAGTTGCCGCCTCATAAGCCTGAAGGTCGGTGAACGGCCAGTTCGAGACACGCCACTGACAAAAAGCTGTGAAAGCCTCTGTGAGGAGAGATAAAGAGCTGCCAGCTGCATTGGCGAGTGTGGGAGGCGACGGCCAGGGAGAGGCCAGACTGCAAAGGATACCATCTGGAATGCAGTTGTTCATGAAAGATTGAACATTTATATATATACCGTAATTGTAAAGCCCCCCATTAGGGGGGTTGGGAAAGCCTGCCCATGTAAATTGCCTTGGATTATAGTCAGAGGAGAAATCCAATGACCAAGAAAGGCAGTATATAAATGCTTATATATTATATTTGTTTGTGCCAGTCCACCTTCATTTACTTTTTTTATCCAGCTCTTCCACCAAGGTGCTCAGGGCAGTGTATATATTCTCCCCATACAGTATAAGGTTTTTAATCCTGCAACTTTTCTGCAGTTTCAGGGAAGCATAAAGTACAAACCATAAAAACACTACAATTTTTATCTTCAATTTTTTTAAATTGTAAAATCAGCAGCAGAAACCAGCAGAAAAACTGAGATCAGAAAAAGGAATGGACCAGAGCCAACCAATATCTATAATAATGATGTGAAAGCCTGCTGAAAAAGACAGGTCTTCAACTGGTGTGGAAAAAGCAGTAGTGAGAGGGCCTGCTTGACCTCACAGTGCAGAGAGTTTTACAGGACAGCCACTTCACAGGTAGATGTATCATAAACTAAAATATAGAGAAATAAAGAAATGTTGGAGTACTGTATTATTCTTAGCTTTCAAAGTTGATATATCTTGTCCAGAAGATAGGATAAATTAGTAGTCCAGTTGCCAACCTTTTTTTCTGGCTGGACTCCTGTGCCTTTACAAGTTGCACAACAAACAAAAATTGAGATAGAGCAGCTTTTCTCCTCAGTGCTGAGAAAGGCTTCCTGTGCTGTGCTGAATTTCTCCTCTTCTCACACTTGTTAAAGGAACAGGGATTGCCCCTCTAGAAATTAGTTTGGCAGCCCTATGGAGATATTTTTTTGAATAGGTGGATTGCCATGGGGTTGGGTGGGGGGGTGTTTGAGAGATTGTGTTTCTGAGTTTACATCTGTTTAGTGGTCTCTCTCATTTCCATACAGAACAATGAAGAGCTGGAGCGTGAATGGGGCTTTACTGTGCAAAGATAATTGTGTTGAGGCACGAGTACTGTACATAACATTCTGCCTCATATGAATCAGTTTTGCACATTGTCTTCAACACATCTGCAGCTGCCCCTGGGTCTGAGGGTCAAGCAGATGGAGAGACATGGAAACTCAGTCTATACTGCAGAGCTGTAACTATGGTGGAGCCAGAGGGGCAGCTGCCCTGGGTGCTCTGCCAAGAGGGGCGCAATCGGGACTCCACCATGGCTGCTCCTCCTCGGAACAGAGAGGGAGAGTGGCCGTGGCTGCTGGAGAGTGGCCACACCCTAAGAAGGTCACGAGGAGGGCAGCCTCGGCCATTCACCACTGAGAGGGAGAGTGGCTGTGGCTGCCCACTGCCTCCTCGCAGCCTCCTCCTCAGGGTGCACCCGAGGAGGAGATCGTGAGGAGGGCAGCCACTGCCACCACTCGCCCCTGAGGGTGAGTGGCCGCGGCTGCCTGTCGCCTTCTCACAACCTCCTCCTCAGGGCGCACACCCCAAGGAGGAGAATGCAAGGAGGAGGGCAGCTGTGATGGCTCACCCTCTCTGCTGAGGGAGAGTGGCCCGGCTGCCTGCCTCCTCCTCACAACCTCCTCCTCAGGGCGCACCCCAAGGAGGAGATCGTGAGGAGGGTATCCGCACCTAGAAGTGATGTCACAACATGACATCACTGTCCTGGGCGCGGCAGCGGCACGTTACACCGCTGGGTCAAAGGATGAGCTTCCCTCTTTCTCTGCAGTCTGGGATGTACAGGTGGGCCCCCATATCCGCTGGGGATATGTTCCAGGCCCCTCCATGGATACTTGAAACCGTGGATAAGAGCGAACACCCCCTCCATGGTTTCCTGAGGGGCCCCCCACCCTGCCTCCCCTGCAGGCAGGCATGCACGCCCCCCCCCCCAGCTCTTATTTTTCTTTCAGCAAGCTTTGTTTCTTCCTTAAAACAAACAGAGAAGCAGCCTCCATTGCAGGCAAGTAGAACGAGACTAAGTCCTAGAGAGGCTGTGCAAGGTTTCCTGCTCTCCTGTTTCTTTAAGGAAGAAACAAAGCTTACTGGGGAAAAAGTAAAAGCCTGGGAGGGTCCCCACGATCCGTGGATAACTGAAACCGTGGATAGCGAATCAGTGGATATGGGGGCTCACCTGTACTCTGGTTTCAATGCTGTCATGTTCTGAGTTAAGAAATAATGTCCAGCAGAAGGAGGATTGGCTCCCCCTAGCTAGCATTCAGCTCCTGAAAATGCTTCCAACCCCAAGGCCTCAGACATTCCAAGCCCAAAGCAAGAGCAAAAGAAGGGAATGTTTGTGTGCAGAGTGCTTTTCCCTCTTCCCGCTGCACAATTGTTCCTGCCCACCTGTTTGTCATTTGGTTTTCTGTGCATGGTTTTAGGCTGCATACATACATTTAGGTTGTGCATATATAACATATTTTAATTTAAAGGGGTAATTTTGATTATGCGGGAGGCGGGGTGAAGATGCATTGCCCCACCCACTGCATGGGAGGAGGTCCATCATGGGGGGCAATCCACTGACCTCCCACACGTGGTGATGCAAACCCTAGGAACACCCTTGCCCAGAAGTAACAGGAAATTGGCAATAATCAAATTCCAGTACCTAGCCAAACCCCACTTAAATGCAGAAGTGGGGCAAGGGTAGGAGACAAAGCATCAGTTAGTCAAAGAAGCAGCTGCTCGGGTCAAATCACTGGACTTCTTTCTCAGGGTGGGCATGCCAGAAAAAAAATAGAGGGGGGTTGTTCCGGTTTGGGCACCTCAAAATATGGTAAGCCTAGGGATATTTGAAAGCACAAAGCAGCATGTTACCAGCTCCCCTATCTGCCCT
This sequence comes from Plestiodon gilberti rubricaudatus, assembly GCA_026170595.1. NCBI lineage: Eukaryota > Metazoa > Chordata > Lepidosauria > Squamata > Scincidae > Plestiodon > Plestiodon gilberti. The sequence goes on along the minus strand of JANXHW010000004.1, from coordinate 102,205,107 downwards.
GCACTGAGACAATGTCTTTTTTGTCTGAAGTCAATGCTAAAATACATTAAACAGAGCCCAAGCAAGATTTAAAAAGACATCCTTTCCTCATTCCTTGGGTGTGAGAATCCTTTTGGAACATTTTCATAAGAGACTGCACGGCACTTGCCTAATGACCTTATCTGACCTGCAGGGCATGTCGCAAACATTGATTTGGACATCCTGCTACCAGAGAAGAGAGAGTTGCTATTGCTGCTGTTCACAAATCAGCCTGGAGTGAAGGAGTTCGGACAGCTTGTTAGCAGGAGTCTCTGCTTTGCCACGGGACACGCCTGTTCTCTCACCACATAGGTAACGAGTCTTTGTTGGAAACGACCTGAAGAAGATGAGCGTGCACAGGCAGTGGGAAACCCTCCCTAACAGTCTGGTACCGTCTACCCTGGAAGTACAACCCGCCTTGGAACACATGAGGGAAGGGAAAGCATCTTTTACGGCGCAGCCCGCAGGTTATATAGCAGCTTGTTCTCATTGCACCTGCACCAGGAAAGCGTGCACACAGGTCTGCTGCCTGAGGGAGAGAACTCAACTGCTTCAAGCATCCCAATGAGGCTGGCTGGGCTGGCTCCCCTCTCGGTGTAAAAAAGAGATATTTGTGCCCCATATAGCCATGATAGCCATATAGGCGAAAGGAACGAGCCTCTGTTTCACAAACAGATCAGATGGTTGTTGCCCTGATCAACCCCAGCCTCGTCCCTTTGCTACAGACCAGCCCGCCCATTCCAGCAAGGGCTTTTTCCGTTCCAAGCAATTTGGAGTCTCTGTTTGGAAATTAAGCGGCGGGGCGCAGAGGGGGAATGTGACGAGCCAGGTCCCTTTCTCGTTGGGCCCTCCTCGGGCTAAGGAAAGTCACTTGAGGGTGACGCTTAGTACGTGCCGCCCGTCTTCCCCCACGACGACGAGCGTGCTTCTGAAAAGCCACAGCAGCCAGCCAGCCAGCCCTTCCTCAGGTGGGCGGGCCGTCGTGGCGGGTTTACTGGGAAGCGCGCGCGGGGCTCAGCCCGTCCGCAGTCCCTCTCCAGCACAGGCGCGGCATCGGGTACCGTCCAGCCAGGCTCCCTCCAGCCATGCCGTCCTACGCGGTGACGGTGGCGACGGGTGATCAGTGGTTCGCGGGCACCGACGATTACATCTACTTCAGCTTAGTGGGTTCGGCCGGCAGCAGCGAGCGGCACCTGCTCGACAAGCCCTTCTACAATGACTTTGAGCGAGGCGCTGTGAGTACTCCGGGAGGCGGGCGGGCGGACTCTCGCCTCGCGCGTTGTAGTCGTGCCCGGGACTGCTCTCGCAGGTCGCACCCCCTGTTCGCTATTCTAGACATCAGCAGCCTCTCAACCAACGCCATTGCTTGACCCAGGAGGCCGTCTAACAAAGTGCTCAGCAGTTGTGTAGCAGCACTGGCGTAATTAACTGGCATTTGGCTGTTTGACACTCGTCTCTCTCTCTCTGCATTCCCCGAAATGCAGAGAGAGAGAGAGAGAGAGAGAGAGAGAGAGAGAGAGAGAGAGAGAGAGAGAGGTGTGCTTTGAGGCTGGAGAGGTCTTGGTAGGGTTTGCCCGCTTTTGAACCAGCACCTGTGCTTCGAAGAACAGCGTGAAGTACAGACGTTAACTCGCAATTACAGTATGCGAAAAGCTTCATCTGCTTATTTCCATACTGCTGGTAAAGGCACAGGGATAGACGGACCCGTCTGTTGTGTTGCGTTGTGTTTTTTCTGCCTAGGTTCTGGGAAGGCAAGTAGTTCCCAGACATCTACTCCGAGAGATCACGACAGAGGTCCTTCATCTCTGCTTCCTTTCCACATGTTCACAAACTGCCTTTACTTGTCTCTGCATCTTCTTCTCACCTTCCATGGTACCTTTTCATTAGAAAACTGGGATATGGTAAGTGTCAGGAGGAACTTTATGTACCTCTTTTCTTTGACCAGAGATTAAATTAAGAGGTTGTGTAGCAGAGGCGTAGCCAGACCATTTTTCAACGGGGGCCAAAACCTTGACGCCCCCCCTAAAAACGCACGGCTGTAACCCTTTACGCCCCACGGCGTGAATTTTTGGGATTTTTGATTTCAGTTTGGAAGCCTCCTTGTCCACTTTGTACCTCCTGTCTCCATTTCCAGCAGCACACATGATGAGGCATTCGTAATGATGTGAATTTTGCTCTGCAGAATAAACTTGAAAGTGTGAATAAACTTGAAAGCCCACCGCCCCCCCGCCCCCCATCAGCCAACGCCCCTGTTGTGTAGTTTATCTTTTTAATCTCTTCTGCTTGGGTGGGTGATTGTTATTATCCCCTCAAGTAGTTTCCCATCTTCTCCAGTGTCAGAAAGGAAGAGCAGTATCTTCCCCCTCATCTTGCCCTTGCTTCCAGTGTGTCGTGTTCGGCCCTTTTCATCCCACTGCGACAAGAGCCACTCAATCCTCACTGCATCCTCTCTCCCTTGCTTTGAACATTGCTTCATGTTTAGAAGCAGAAGACACAAACTCAGTCTCTCACCCACCCAGAACAGACTAAGCACAATCAGTCCATTAGATGTTAGTGAACGTTGAGATTCTCTTCTATATATACTGTACATTTGGTTCTGTCCTTGAAGCACTTTCTTTTTCTAAAGCCATTCAAACCAGTGATGGGATATTTTGACAGCAAAGTCAATGTGGGATGTTTTGCAAGTCAAATATTCAATGAGGACAAATGATATGGGAAATGCAGAGGGATATTTGCTTTGTGTATCTGCTTTTACTTCTTATGTTAAGCATTACAGAGTTTTTCAAAGCGTACTGGACCTTTCTGGGCATTGGAAACAAAAAGCTTGATGGGAAAGTCAGAATAGTGTGGGCATACTAGTGTAAATTGTGATTGCCTGGGTCTGACATAGCACCACAAAACTGATTTAATAGTATGTGAGAGTTGTGCTGTGTAGGTTCCCTCCAGTTGCTATTCCAGATTAACATTTATCTATCCCTTGCACTGCTCTAGCAGCTACATGATTAGGAGCGGTCCCATCCCTAGGTATAGGAGAGGGAGGTTAATAAGGAATCTAAACCTTGGTGTGCTCTGTTAATCTGTTTAAGAGGTTGATTTTGTTACAACAGACTAGCATGGCTACCTTTCTGACAGCGCAATCCTAACCAACTTTCCAGCGCCAGTGTAGCCGTGCGTGCCAACAGGGTGCACACTGCATTTTGCAGCGCAGGGGCAGTCAGGGAGGCCTCTTCAGGGAGAGGGAACGTTTGTTCCCTTACCTTGGGGCTGCATTGCGGCTGCACTGGCGCTGGAAAGTTGGTTAGGATTGCGCTGTGAAACGGTGTTTTTTTTTTTTTTTGGATACATCATGTTCAATATACATGACAAAATTCTACTTCTGTCTGCTTTGGTTCCTGTTGTGAAAATATTTTAAGTTGTGTTGCTTAATGTCCCTAGTTCCCCATCTCAATGCACTTCTGTTTTTCTCCAATTAACTATTATGAAAGAAAAATTAACCTAGATGTTTGAATTGCAAAGGAGGACTTTTTGCCTTTTTCAGACTAACCTTGGTTTTTGACATGAAAGAACACCAGAATCCTGTTCTTTTATCTGCCACAGATAATTTATCTTCTCATAATCTAGATATAGCACTACAAGGCAAGGTTTTTTGCATGCCCAGCAAAGTATATTTCTCTGTAGGAAAAAGTAGTAACAGACATGACACTTCTAATGCTTTTTTTAATATTGTATATAAACCAAAGAAAGAAAAGGATTTTGACAAAAGGATGGAAGGAAATTAACTGCGCAATCCTGGGTAAAGATAGAGTGGCGGAGCACGCGTTCCGCCGCTCTATGACATCACAAACGCATCATGAAGTGCGTTTGCAACTCCCGGTGAGTGGGGCAGAGGGAGGGTGGACCAGGCGGCAAGGGAGGGTCAGGTGGCCATTGGCAGCACCAAATGGGGGGAGGGCGGGAATATTGACAGCGACTCCGCCGACATTCCCAACCCTCACCCGGCCCAGTTTGCCTCGAATGTATGCCAGCTCCAGCTTGCATGGGCTTGCCAACACCCGGGGAAGGGACAAGCGTCCCCTTCTCCCGAGGTGCTTCCGGGCTTCCCCATGGCAGCCCGGAACGGCAACAGGATACTGCAGCTGGCCCTTTAGGCCAGCCTGGTATCTTTACACAGGATCGGGCTGCCTGAAGCATAAATTATTATTAATTATTAACAGTATCTATATACTGCTTTTCAACAAAAAGTTCACAAAGCGGTTTACAGACAAAATCAAATTATTAAATTAATCAAATGATGAATAGCATAGAAATGCCAGCCAAAGGTTCGCCATGGATCACACTTCTCAATGGCCATTTCACGTGTTTCAACTATTTGTCAAGGATAACACTGTGTAACACATTGTTTGTTTATTTCTAAATGTTTCTTATACAATTCAGAGGTGCTGATTCCAACGGATTTTTTGTATCGTCAAAACCTTTTATTTATCTTAGATTTTGTGTTGGTATTGAATCACTGTCATTCACCTTTACACCAGGGTAAACATGGCCATGACAAGAGGTTGTAAACTCTCCCTGAGTAGCATGAATTGTGGCTGAACTATTGGTGCTATGCCAATAATAGCCCCCACCGGCTGATGCAATGCCAGACAATCAAGCTCACCCCCTCCCAACTGGGGAATCACAGCTGCATCTTCTTACTTATGACTGGAGCTTCTCCATGCTAGGCATCAAAGTCAACCTGCCAGACCTCTGAGCTCGGTCATCACTCAAAGGCTGATAAGGAGCCTTGCTGTCTTCAAAACAGCACAGCTTCAAATTGGTTTACACCTCACAAAATGGAGTTAGGCCTAGCTATGGATTTTACCTAGTTCAGAGGTACCCAACCTTTGTCACCAGGTGTACCACCCGTCACTGTCAATTTTTTGAAGTACCACCTGCGCCAATCAGTTTAAATAATTAATTAGCCCCAGGGTTACGTTTCAAAGCCCTTATCTAGCAAAACAGCTAGAAAGGGTAAGGGTGCAAAAAGAAGGTGCAGAGGCAAGGAGAGCAAAATTTAGGGGTACAAAGGAAAGGAGAGGAGGGACTGTGGGTGGAAAAAAGCTGCAGAGGCAAGGAGCGGTAAGAGTAAGAGTGCCAATCTAAGAGGCAAGGGGATGAGAGTTAAAGGATGCAGTGTGTGTGCGTGCAGTGTGGTTAGCTACACGAGACCTGGTTGAAGACAAGCCCGTCCCCAGAAGGAGGGGAGCAAAACCAAGCACTGAAAAAAAGTTAAAAAGCATGTTCTCCTCAGAACTTCTCCTCTCCTTTGATCTTTGCGTGGGAGATAGACAGAAGGGGGAATAGAAGGAGAGACCAGAGAATCTGCATAATCCCCTGTGAAACTGATGGATACACATTTTTTCTCCTTTGTCCTCCACCCTACCCTCCCTGCTCAGAAATCCCTCTCTCTGCCTGTTGAAGCAGACAACCCGTCAGTCCTTGATCCTCCAACGTAGTGCCCAGCTGCACACATTTTGCCCAGCTCTGACATTTTGCCCAGCTGCAGGGCAAAAAGTACACATTTTTTCTCCCCACTTGGAAAACCAGCTGCACTTTCTTTCTGAAGCGTGGCGCCCACTCACCAGTAGCCCCCCTGCTCCAGCGCAGCAGCTGAGTTTGTTGGCGGCTGTGAGCAGCTATTTTAAAAGTTCTCTTGCAGTGGCGGTAGGAATGGGTGTGGCGGGGGGTGGGGGACCCCGGGCAACAGGCGGGGTGGCAGCTTACGGGCAGCGGGGTGAGAAGATAGCAGCGGCAGCAAAGGCAACGGAACAGGTTGGAGACGGCCAGAGAAGCTGTCCACTGCCTCCGCGGGGCTGTTTGGTTTGGCCCCCACCCTCCCGCCCGACCCCTTAGGGACGTTTGGCTCCGGCTAACGTCACTCGGGAGTAGGCCCTGTGACGCTGGTTCCAGCCGTGACATCACGGGGGGGGCCTTGCTGTGCCACTGTTGTCCTGCCCTCCGTCTCCTGCCCGCTGAGTAAGCTTGCACCCCCACAGAGGGGAGATGGCGGAGAAGAGTGGCCACAGAGCGGCCACTGGCTGCGGGGCTCTGTTCAAAGCACTTCCTCTTCTGCTTTAAAACTTTAAAAAAACTGGAAGACAACTAGAGCAGTGCACGCCGCAACTGCATGCCGCTCCCTCCGTGCCTGCTCTGTTATCCGGCACTTCAAAACCGGGCGAAGGCGCAACGCTGACTCACCAAGAAAGCTGGAAGCTGACTCACCAGGCAAGCTTACTCGGTGGGCTAGAGACGGAGGGCAGGAGAACTTTTTAAAATAGCTGATCACAGCCGCCAATGAACTCCGCCCAGCCTGTTGCGTACCACCGGCGGGCGGTCCGCGTACCACCGGTGGTACGTGTATCACAGGTTGGGAACTGAACTACTAGTTCGTCCCAGTGCTATCAGAGCATATATGCGGTTGTAGCCTGTTGGGAGCACAAGCATGATGGCTCGGAAAATTTCCTTTCCCTCTCCTGAGGGGGCTGCAGGACTCCTATTCAATCTCATGTGGCAGTGGTGCAGTCCTGAATGAGTGAGTGTTTGGCCAGCAGTACCAATGGTTGGAGGCCAGCGGGTGGCGCAGCGGGTTAAACCGCTGAACCATAAGCTTTCGATCGAAAGGTCGGCAGTTCGATTTCCACAACGGGGTGAGCGCTCGTTGCTTGGCCAGCTCCTGCCAACCTAGCAGTTCCAAAGCATGTCAATGCGAGTAGATAAATAGGTACCGCTTGCGGGAAGGTAAACAGCGCTCCGTGTTCCAGCTGCATGCTACGCACTGCGGCAAGGAGAGTCATGCCGGCCACATGACCACAGAGGCGTCTTCGGACAACGCTGGCTCTTCGGCTTTGAAATGGGGATGAGCACCACACCCTAGAGTCGGACACGACTGGACTTAATTGTCAGGGGATACCTTTACCTTTACCTTTACCTACCAATGGTTGAAGTCAGTAACATTCACCAAGAGCCAGCACACACTCCCTGCTCTTAGCTGTTGCAAAAGGAAGTTATTAGGCAACACAGTTTATAGCAGAGATACATGTGATAACCCTGAAGGCTGGGGGGGGGGGGAGAGAATAGAGACAAGAGGCATATGCAGCATCAAGGTGTTGCAGCATGATACCCCACCCCCCACCCCTGCTTATCTGTGTAGGGTGCATTGTACTTATTTCCCCTGTTGGGGTAGTTTGATAGAGGTTCCAGTTGGGTATTTATGTGTGGAGTCCTCCTGGAGCAGAATACCTGCAATAAGAATTCTGAGAAGACAAGTATTAAACGAATAACTTTCCATATATGTTATTAGGGACAAGAGGCTGTTTGTGCAAAGCGCTCCCGTTGTGCATCAACTGCCCTTCCATCATGGTTCTCATCACCAAAGTTCTCCTTCGAGAGACCAGGTTGTAGCCCCAGGTTGCATGTCTTCTCATCTGAGATGTAGTTTCCCTGGCAGGGGCTTATATCCTAGGGTGGGTGTGCTGTGATTGGCTGGCAAGCGTAGTCTATATCCTATGCTCCGTGGTAGGAAAGTGGGTGGGGTGATAGGAGGCACTGGTGTTCTGAGGGTGGTGCGGAACCGTAAGTGGAGCAGGATGGCCTCTCCAGTCAGCGCCATTCCCAGTGGGCGACGGCTAACATGTGGGCGGCTCCGTTCCTCCTGAGTGGTAGCCATGCCCACTGGGAATGACTCCGACCGGGAAGGGGGAGGGGCTGCTTACACACACATAGTGGCGTCCTGCTCCACTTATGGTTCTGCACCACACAGTCGGAACGCCAATGATAGCAGCAGGAGATGAGGTTTTCTGGTGTTCTTCCCTTCTTTCCCATTGTTTCCTACGGGTTTACTTGTACATACACCAGGTCTGTTGTTGGCATAGCATTTATCTGGCATTGGGGGCATGTCCATCTTCCAAAGGGAGGTTGTGATATGGTGTGCGCCAACTCCCCCTCATCTCACCCATATCCCTCCAACATCCTGCCTCAGTCGCCTCCCCATTTTGTCTTCTCCAGAAGTGTCCAAGCTATGTTGGCATGACATTTTTCTGGCATTGTGCCAACATCTGTGGCACTTTTGTTCATGGGTAACTTCTTTGCTGTGGCGGGGCTGTCATACTTGATTTTTAAAAAAATTAAGTTGTATGTTGTATATCTCAGGGTCTTCAGCCACTCTAGTTGCCCTTGTGAAAATCTTTCATTGATCACTGGCAGAGAAGAGTGATCCTGGTACATTTAAATGTACCAGGATATCAGGTTCAAGTATCTGTCTATTTTGCACAGTGGTGTCACTCTAGGTGAGGCAAAACGCTAAGTTGCACAGTGCGCTGACCCTTCGTTACTCACCGGCATGAGGCGGCCCTGCCCCCTCGCCTTCGGAGCCATTCAGTGTGGCGAAGGCAACGTGCAGGGAGTCTCCTGCACATTGCCTTCGCCGCACTGAATGGCTCCGAGGGTGAGGGGGCAGGGCCGCCTCGTGCCGGTGAGTAACGAAGGGTCAGCGCGCTGTGGAACGTAGCGTTCCGCCCTACCTAGAGCAACGCCACTGATTTTGCATATAAGGTTCTCAGAGAAATCCACTTCTTCAAAAACATGTCTTATATTGTTAGTAAAGGTAAAGGTATCCCTTGACAATTAAGTCCAGTCGTGTCCGACTCTAGGGAGCGGTGCTCATCTCCGTTTCAAAGTCAAAGAGCCAGCGCTGTCCGAAGACGTTTCCATGGTCACGTGGCTGGCATGACTTATATTGTTACAACTCTCCAAATATGTATGAGGATAACATTTGAGTCTAGCTGATACTGATAGCACTGTATTTGTGGTTTTAGACATTTCAGTTAAAACTGTGGTTGTCTATCAAGAAAGCCAGAGACAGGAAACAGCAGCTGCACGTATCAGTAAGCAAATGTACAAATTGAAGCCCCTTGGGCAAAGTTAAATGGCCAATGAAATGGCCTGCTCACCACCACCCAAGGCCACCAAGCATCAACTAACTTAATTTGGATATAGCTGTATGTTGTATTGTCCAGCTGATAATAGCCTGCATTTTCTTTTTCCAGGTTGATACTTATAATGTGACAGTGGCAGAAGACTTGGGGGAGATCCAGCTGATAAAAATTGAAAAACGGAAATATTGGTTTCCTGATGATTGGTATCTGAAGTATGTCACTGTGAAAACGCCAATAGGTGACTATCTGGAATTTCCCTGTTACAAATGGATTACAGATGAAAAAGAAGTGGTGCTCCGAGATGGACGAGGTAAGTGCTTTGCAGAGTTCCTTACGGTGGACAGGTAAGTTGAGACATCTTCAATTAGTTTCACTTGCTAAATTGTTTATGTATTTAAAGGGTTAATGCAAGGTCTTCCAACATGGCAAATCACTCTTCTTCCCCCCACCCATGTCAATTCTGTTCAGGCTTTTGGCTAAAATGTTGTGCTCTAAGCACATGGGGAAACTGTGATGGTGAAGAAGGGGGCTTCAACAGTATGCATGAAAAAATGTTCATGCCAAAGTTTCATTGGTATGAACTTTAACATGGTACTCAACCAGTTTGCATATATATAATTGGGGATAATAGAAATCTAATTATGGCCCAGTCTTATTATGGCCCATTCTTATTTGAACATTTGCACCAACACTGCATGCATACCAGCACAACATCTGTCATATCTAGAGTCCATCATGGCAACGCCACACTGACAGTGCGCTGGCACCAGTGCAACAAGGGTCATATGCCAAGACTGGCAAAACAATGCTGGCACAGCCCACCCCAATAATACCCCCAGCATCTATGGAACCACTGACCTAGCCCATTATCAATGAAGTGGCATCCTGATGCTGACCTGTCATCGGCATGATATCTGTGTGTCATCACACAGCATCATTGGTGTTGATGCACCATTGGTGTGATGTACAAGGAGCCAGTCACTGCATCTAGTCAGTCTCAATACTGACAGCCCAAGAAGGGCCACTAGGGTGAATCGAGCAGGGGGTGGGGCAGGTGCAGGGCCACTGACACCCCCCCCCCAACCACTAGAAATGAAAAACACAACACCATCCCTTATGAGGAAAGGCTACAGAGTTTGGGGCTCTTCAGTCTAGAAAAAAGGCAGTTGAGGGGGGACATGATTGAGACGTATAAAATTATGCATGAGATGGAGAGAGTGGATAGAGGGAAGTTCTTTTCCCTCTCACACAACACTAGAACTAGGGGACATCCACTCAAATTGAGTGGAGGGAGTATTAAAACAGAAAATTTCTTATTTCTTTACCCAGCGTGTAATTGGTTTGTGGAACTCCTTGCCACAGGTGGTGGTGCTGGCACCTGGCCTGGATGCCTTTAAAAGGGGATTGGACAGATTTATGGAGGAAAAGTCCATCACAGCTTACAAGCCATGATGGGGATAAGCAACCTCCTGGTTGTAGGAGTAGGTTTTCTTTGTGCCAGGTGCAAGGGTGTGGCGACAGGATACAAGTATCTTGTTGTCTTGTGCTCCCTGAGGCATCTGGTGGGGCCACTGTGTGATACAGGAAGCTGGACTAGATGGGCCTTTGGCCTGATCCAGCAGGGCTCTTCTTATGTTCTTATCTGGCCGTTCATTGGCCCTGAAGTAAACTTCAGGTTCATTGGTTCATTGGCCCTGAAGTAAACTTCAAAGAAATTGCAAGAAAAACATATTTTTTCAGACTCAGAAAGGTACCTCAATCTTTGACATATGTTGACCATACAAACAGTTATTTTCCTTCTGCTCATAGTTCTTTGGAAAGCACCCATAGTCTGTTAAAACTTCATTGTTAGAATCAAGTTTGGGTTGCATTTAATGATGTGTGCTTGAATCTGCACACCTTGTGTAAGCTGCACCCTTTATGAAGAGACCATTTGAGTATCTGTCAAACACAATAGCATACTTGATTAGTTAGTTACTACAGATGTTGGATAATGGTATGCCAAGGGTGAAGGATCTTTGAAGAAGCAGGGCACCTTCCATCAAACGCAAAACTCAGCTCTGTAGTTTTATCTGTCTGATAGTGTTCCACCTTTGTTCCACCACGTTTTCATAGTATTTGTCAGGACTGTCTTGTTTGCTTATTTTGGAAGGAGCACTTCCAAAAGTGCTACATGGTAGCCGTTGGGGACTGTGCCACCCAGGATTCATGTCCAGGCTTCGGGCAGCCCAACTAATGGAAAGACATGTGATGGTAGTCTTTGTTAGGCAGTCATGCCCCTCCAAAGACAGAACTGTATTTTCAACAGTTCCAGTAGTCCTCCTGTCTACCCCAACTGAGGCAGTGCAAAATTTGCTAGTCACTTGATTGAGGATCAAGTAAGAATTTTGGACTCCCTTTTCCTGATCGACCATGGGTTAGGAGTTATTTTTTGTCTACTCAGCACTTAGTGGGGTACTGCTTTGTATGATGTGGTTTGTTTGGCTTTCTTTCCATCTAGTAATTAGGTCACAATAGCAGGTTCAACGTGGTAGGAAGTGAGAGAGAATTAGGCTCAACTGGAGACTACGTCAAGGTATCTCAGTGGTGAAGGGTGGCTTCCCCAAACTAAAGTTTAGTAACAACTTACCAGGTTGAAGGGAGTTGGGGCAGAAAGCAGTCTTAGGTAATCCTAAACCCATTCTGCACACCTCCATAAACTAACAAGGGGCAGTGATGATTCTGAGAGACCCTCCTTGGCACACCTTTAAGATCCTTAAGATAAGAAGAGCAAGAAACCATAGCTTAACTGATCTAATGCTGGAGCTAAAGTGGGATTGCCTGGCCAGGATGGGCAACCAGATATGTTGGTTTCCATTTTGCAGACAGGTACTCAGACTGAGGGCTAGAGTTAGTTAGCTGTTTAAATAGTTTTCAGATCAGCTGTGGTGAATGGGAATGCTCCCCTGTCTTGGTAAAGCATTTGTCTGTGTTTACGATGGAGCTGGCCTAGCTTAAGTTGTATGTGCAGCTCCACCATTACACAACCTCACATCCCATGCTTAGATTAAGAAGCCAAGGATAACTTTATGTAGAAAGATAATGTAGAAACGATCCATAAAGTAGATTACTCTTTATATGACTGGGGTGAGAGCTGTCATATTGCAAGTATTCCTATCATTTTATACACAGCGATGCTAAAACTATTGCAGCAGCAGCGAAAAGAAAAAACAAGGCAATAGCATTTCCACTTTTATAATAACAATTGGCCATGTGGCCAGCAGGGGGAGCTGAGGAAGAGGAAATGAAGCTCGCAGCAGCCAAGGCAGGAGGTGAAGCCAGGCCACAAGCATTCCGTGTTCCAGCCGCATGCTACGCGCTGCGGCAAGGAGAGTCATGCTGGCCACATGACCACGGAGGCGTCTTCGGACAGCGCTAGCTCTTCGGCTTTGTAATGGGGATGAGCACCGCTCCCTAGAGTCGGACACGACTGAACTTAAACATGTCCAGGGAATACCTTTACAACTTTGTGTTTTCAATAAAGTTGAAGGTTGGTTAACTGAACTTGGAATGGATGTGAGTCTGACAGGCTAGAAACATATACCCTCATCATGTGCTGAGGCCTGAATGGTTGCTATGTTACGTTTTGCCCCTGCTCTCCTTCCAATAGGCCTGGACAGACAGACAGACAGACAGACAGACAGACAGAAAGACAGACAGACAGAAAGAATGACACAGTAGCAGTGCACACTGATTGGCCACCAGTGACTGGAGAAAAAGCAGAAGAGAAACAGTAGCTGTGAGGCTCACTTTCTGGCTCTCTTGAACTTGGAGCTCTTGGCTTGTTGCAGATTAGGGTTTGAAGTCCCAGCACTTGACAAGTTGAAGATCACTGGTCCAGAGGACTGAGAGAACTATGGGAAGGTGGAAAAAATTGGAGAGAGAATAGGCAGAGGAAGGTGTGCATGGTTCTGAATTGAAGAGGTGACCAAGTCTAAAATTCATATTGATGTACACATACAATCAACCAAATCTACCTCACTAGTACAGAGGAGAAACTATGTTGGCCACCTAACCAAGCAATTACAGAACCATTCCATATCTTATCTTTCATTCCTGTATGCCATATCTTGATATTGGATTATACTGTATTTTGTTTTTTTGTCTTTTCATCATTTTTCACAGCCAAGCTTCCCCGAGATGATAAGACTCAGATCCTCAAGCATCACAGACGCAAAGAATTGGAGGATCGTCAAAAGTTGTATCGGTGAGTTTCTATAAAGTTTTTTATGTGCTATGTTTTCTCAGTAGTGCCCTGAAGAGGTCAAGGATACTTTGTTATAACGTTAATACTGTATGTGCACACAAGCAGTGCTTTTAGGGCTGTTCCCTACCTTCTTTATTAGTTCTTTGACCTGATGCTATATATCAGGGATGGCCAAACTATGGCTCCTGAGCCACATGTGGCTCTTTGACATATAATGTGCGACTCTCTGAAATATGTTGGCTGAGCTCCTTTTTGCATCACAATTAATATAAAAGGTAAATAAGAAATTTTCAAGCTTTATAATTATTTACCAGGTATAAACTGAGAGTCCACTGGATTAAAACATAAGTTTAATGTTCATGGTGAGTAAATATATTTAAGAATTTAAATGCTTCTTAAATATTGTGGCTCTCAAACATCTGGACGTTATTGTATGTGGCTCTTACATTAAGCAAATTTGGCCATCCTGACTATATATACCTCTTATTTCCAGTTTTCCTCTTTACCATTTGCAGTCATATAAGTACTGTGGTTTCTTTTAACAATTGTAATCTTTCTTTTGGCTTTCTTGATTCAAAAGAGTTAGTTATAGAGAAAATTCAAATTCTACTTGTCTCAGAGCCCAGCCCTATTCTCCCCCCTCCCCGGTTGATGCAGCAGTGCCGAAATGGCAGCCACTGCATCCTGTGCGGGAGGGAGGGGCGGACCGGTAGGCTTCCTCAGAGCAAGGGGAAGGGAGATAGGATCTGGTGCAGGCCGTCCACGGCGAATCCTCCCCTTCCTGCAGCCTCCCTGCCCCTGTTACGCCCACGTTATGCCCTCTCCCTACCACCATTCCACCCTCCCCCCACCAGCTCACCATGCTCAGTGTGCGTCTGGGTGGGGGCCTTCCTTCCAGCGTCCCCGTCAGCGCTCTGGTCAGCACGCTGTTGGGGAGGTGTCCGGCTTTACGGCAGTCCGCGCCAGTGAGGGAGGCATGCTGCCATCGGGCAGCATGCATAGGATTGGGCTGCCCCTTACATAAGATGGGAGTGTGCCATGATCACATTGTACCCCCCCCCTCCTGGCAGTTTGTGGTGCTGTTGCCTAATAACATGGGGTTGGATTAGTCTACCCCTCCCTCTCCATGTGATTTAAACCAGCGTTTCTCAAAATCTTACAGGGGAGTTTACTCTCCTGTATGTTTTTGCGGGGAGGCGGAGCAATATCAGAGGCAGCACTCCAGGATCACCCCCACCCTTGACCCAGAAACGCTATTTGTAACATACCTAGTTGTCCTGCCAGCTCCCCAAAGGGTCCCGGGGGGGGGGCTGCTGCTGCCGCCTCTGCAGGCCTCCCTAAGGCTCTAAACAGCACCGATCGCATTCCGAAGCCCACTTCTGGTTTTCGCCTTCCTTCCAGCGTCCCCGTCAATGCTCTGGTCAGCACACTGTTGGGGAGGTGTCCGGCTTTACGGCAGTCCGTGCCATCGGGCGGCATGCATAGGATTGGGCTGTCCCTTACATAAGATGGGAGAGTGCCATGATCACATTATACCCCCCCCCCTCCTGGCAGTTTGTTGTGCTGTTGCCTAAATGCATACTGTTCCCTGGAAGGACAGGTACTGAGGCTGAAGCTCAAATATTTTGGCCACCTAATGCGAAGAGAGGACTCTCTGGAGAAGACTCTGATGCTGGGAAAGACTGAAGGCAAAAGGAGAAGGGGAAGGCAAAGGATGAGATGGTTAGACAGCATCACCAATGCAACGAACATGAAAATGAGCCAACTCAGGAAGATAGTGGAGGACAGGAAGGCCTGGCGGGATGTGGTTCATGGGATCACGAAGGGTCGGACACAACTTAACGACTGAACAACAACCCTCTCCATGTGATTTATACCAGCGTTTCTCAAAGTCTTACAGGGGAGTAAACTCCCTGTTTAGGGGTAGACTAATCCAACCCCATGCATTTACTCCCCTGTAAGTTTTACTCCCCAGTTTACTCCCCTGTACGTTTTTGAGGGGGCGGGACAATATCAGAGGCAGCGCTCCAGGATCGCCCCCGCCCTTGACCGAGAAACGCTGTTTGTAACATACCTGGTTGTCCTGCCAGCTCCCCAAAGGGTCCGGGGGGGGGGGCTGCTTCCGCCTCTCCAGGCCTCCCCAAGGCTCTAAACAGTGCCGATATCATTCCAAAGCCCACTTCTGGTTTTCACCTAAAACCAGAAGTGGGCTTTGGAATGCAATTGACATTGTTTAGAGCTTACTGAGGACACACCTTGGTAGTTCAAATCTGCTGCCACCAGGTCAGGATACCAGGATAGCCAGGAAGCTCATCTGAGCCAGAACTCCCTCCTGGGACAATACTGGACCTCACAGGTCTTTTTAAAAAATGCACTCTCACAGTAGCGCCTGCAGAGTGAGAAGATGACCATTCCACTGATTTTTCAGAACAAGGCAACTCAGAATTTGAAAAGGCTTCTTAAATTAATTAAAGGCTTCTTAAATTAATTAAAAAAGGATAACAATGGAACAAGAAAAGAATGAATTTAGTCACCTGCAATGAATTACTGTATTTAGCCAGCAGGTGGCGCTGCAGCATTGCAGAGCTCACATATGCGTTGATTCCAAGCTCTTGCCACTTGGAATTCAATTTACCGTACAATGCACTTTAAAAGACTAGAACACAACAGGCAAAAGACAAAACCCAAAGTAATATAAAACCTTACAATTTCCTGGCTATTATTAAACCCTATCTTGGTACCTGGGGAATGGCTATTCCCTTTTCCACTCATAGTCATGGAGTGGGCTCCTCCTTCAGATGATGGGGAGAAGAAAAGAGAAAAAGGTTTCATTTTCCTCGGAGCTTACCTGTTTCTGCCAGGTTCATCCTGATTGGGCGAGTCCTTTGGTAACTTGATCTACCTTTCCCCCAGCTCTGCATTCCAACAGGAAGGGCTATGTTAATGAAAGACTTTAGGAAGATAAAAGGACCTAGCTGGCAAGATGCAGGAATTTGCATCCCAGCTCTGAGATCACAGACAGGGTTGTTGAGTTTAAGTTGAGTTAAGCGGCCATTATGTCACTTCCGGTGTGTGTGTGTGTGTGTGTGTGTGTGTGAGAGAGAGAGAGAGAGAGAGAGAGAGAGAGATAGGAACACCACTGATGTCACATGGCGGAGGCACAGCTTCACCGGGGGGGGGGGGATCAGCTTGGAATGCTGCCCCCAATAGGGGGCAGCATCCCTACGCCACTGACAGAGCCCCCAAAGTATCTGTAAAAAAGTGGTAGTGGGGAGGGCTTGAGTACTTATCAAACATCCAATTATGTAAAAAAAACAAAACCTTGCCAATACAGGAGCTCACCAGTGTGGATCAATTTTGAAAATTTCACCAAGTATAAATTCTCATCAAGAGTTATGCTATTGCTAACACTAGAGATGTGAAGAATTGGGAGGAGGGGTGCTTTTTTCTCAATGTGTTTTTTCAGTGTTTCTGGTGGAAAAGGTTTGCATGGCTAATCTGGAAATTTTTTAGTTATATGATTTCAATCTTAGAAATCATAAGAAGAGAAAGTGCTATTGGTTCTGTTCAATGTTTCTTTTCTTTCTTTCTTTTTTTAAATAGATGGGCAGAATGGCATCCAGGCTTTCCCTTGAACATAGATGCCAAATCTCACAAGGAGTTGCCTCGCAACATCCAGTTTGATAGTGAAAAAGGAGCTGACTTTATCTTGAATTATACCAAGGCGTGAGTATTGTAGTGGTTCTTAGTCTTTTAATGGCCCAATCCAGCGTAGAACTAGGCCTGCGGAGCTCTTGGTCTGCTGGCCCAAGGAGTTGCAAACGTGCCGTAAAAGCATATTTTTGGCTCCTTTAGAGTAAGTGGCGCCGGTGCAGAGGCCGGCACAACTCACTCCACGGCAGACCTGGACCTGCACTGGTCATCGCAGGTAGGTCCCGCGTCGGTCGGCGCAGGGGGAGGGTAGGCAGGAGTGGCGGAGGAGGGGGGCATTGGCTGACCCGGACTGGGAGGGGTGGGGATATCGGAGCTGAGTTGTGCTGATATCCTATGCCCCGTCCCAGCCCGGGACGGCTTCCCCGGACAGCGTGAATCCAAGGAGGCCCATTCGGGTCCACGTTGCTTACACCGGGGGAAGGGGACGAATGTTCCCTTCCCCCAAGGTGAGCCTGGGATGGGCCCACAATGGGCGTAGGATGCAGCAGCTGGCCCTTTAGGGATCTTAGGCAAGATTGGGCTGGAAGTCTGAGGGCACGTGACGCAGCCCCTTTGCTGAAGCTCAGCAGGTCTGGATCTGATCAGTGCCACGGTGAGAGACTGCTGGGAATCCCATAATCAGTGGGAGACATTCCTTTTATGTTTTTGCTATTAAAGATACTTATACAGGGTTATTCAAAAAAGGATGGTGCAAAAGTAAAGCTGATTTATTCTTAAATGAACTGATATACCACAACCATCATGACATGTGTCTGGCTGTGGACTTACCTGGTCCGGCCGCAATGGGACTCTCCAACGACAGCAAGGAGGGTGGGGAACGGGTCAGCTGACCCGTTGCCTCTGCATCTTTCCCTGGCTCTGTGGCAGGCCACGTCTCCAGCCAAAAGGGAGGGAGGCTCGCCAGTCGGCTGACCTGCAACCATACTGGGCCGTCAACCCTCAGCCCCGCCAAGCTCGCCTGACATACCACAGCTGCCATGACATGAAATGTTCTATGTGGGCACTTGCGTAGAATGGGGCAAGGGGGGGGGAACAGCTGTAGTTGTCCCATTGTAGCTACGAAAGTGCCCACATCAAACATTTGTAATGTGCATGTGAAACTTGGACAGATTTTCTGTCTTTTCATGTCATGGCGGCTATGGTATGTCAGTTCATTTAAGAATAAATCAGCTTTACTTTTGCACCATCTTTTTTGAATAACCCTGTATAGCATTTACTAATAAAAAAAGTTCACGAACAGCCCAATCCTCCTTAACTTTGCATCAAGGGATCCAGCGAGACTGGCACAGGCAGCACTGGATCGTGAGCACCAAACGGGAGCTGGGAGGTCACCTCGGGGGAAAGGAACTTTTGTTCCCTTACCCCAGATCAAGGCCCAGCCCCCATATGGGTCTCCTTGGATCTGCTGCAGCTATTTTGCAGGTGCAATTCCGGAAGCACTGTGTAAAGGAAACCAGCCAGGGACAGGGTACAGGATTTGGGAACGGGGGACAGGATTCGGCATGCGCCGCTGATCCTGCCCCCTCCCCGGTCCTGTCCTCCCACCCCATTGCCACCCTCTCCCTGCCCCGTTACTCTCCCTCCCTGTCTCCCCCCCCCCCCGCCTTCTCTCCTGCTCTGCTCTTACACCCACCAATGCAACACTCACCCTCCTGGGCCACATGCCAGGCAGATCTGGCGCACAGAGGCCGGTGCAGGCCTCTGCCCTAGCCTGGAGCCAGCACAACTGCCTTACATAGCTTTTGCAACAGCTGTGGGTTGGCCCAGGACGTCCTACGCAGCCCAGGGCTGCAGAGGATTGTGCCCTGTGCAGTTTACATAGCAAAATAAAAGAAAAGATGGTTCACTGTTCCTGAGGACTCACAGACTGAAAGAAGATGCAAATGAAATACCAGCAACAGCCATTGCAAAAGATGCTATGCTGGAGTAAATAGGGGCAGTGGCTAAAATAGAACTACCACTAATTAAGTTATCCTAGCACTTTTTCTTTGCACTGAGAAATACAGGGATTTAGCTGATATTTTTCATGTTAACAGTTCAAAGATGGATCTTTTGAGAAGTACAGTTTTTATGACTGTCTAGCCTTGTCATCACATAGAAAAGGGGCCAGATGTTAGTGGTTTTGGGAGTTTTGCCACTGTCATTTTGGTTCATTCATTACAGCCCCCCCCCCCGAATGAAATAAAAGCAAAAACTTTGGCATCTCTTTGAGTTTAGGGGGCTACCCTTGCTCATTGAGTGGAATTGAAATCTTTCAGTGGCACAGAAACACCTGTACTCACCTGTTCTCCCTAACACACTAGAATCTCAAAGACACAGAAGCCAGCATCGAAATGGGGGGGGGGAATCAAGCCACATTCAAGTCATTTCCTGAAGCTAAGGCACTGGAAGCTTTAGAAATTGTATATGGTGCATCATGGTCTCCAACACAGGTTTTCTCACTATATATTGGTGAGGAAATGCTCAGAATGTTGGTTCAATTTTCACACATGAGAACAACAACCATGCGTTCTCAGTCAACAAGAAGGAAATGAGACAGTTTATTGGTATTCTGTTACTGACAGGGTATAACCCCCTACCACAGACCAAATTCTACTGGAATAGACAGCCTGAAGCTACCAAACTGATGAGGTGCCTCAGGTGAAATCCCTTGGCCTGCGCAGCTGACATGACAAAACTGAATCTACCTCAGTGACTCAAAAACTGAATCTACCTCAGTGAAACAGGATTGCAACCAGACAAGCCCAAAATCACACCCACAAGGGAAGGAAACAAGGGACAGGTGTGCACCTATGTGGCTGGCCCAAGTGTGGATGAGAAGTCCCTTGTCCCCTTCAGGAAGGAGTTGAGGGGGAGAGATGGAGAAGAGAGATGCGCAACTTGTTGCTGCTGGATCAGTCTTGTCTGTCATTATTTAGGCCTGTTCTTTCTTGTTGTAGCCAAAAGGCTGCAATTCTATAGACTTTCCTGGGAGTAAGGAGTAAGCCCTGTTGACCAATGGGACCTCCTTCTGGGTAGGCATGCATAGGTGTTCCAAAGTTAGTCAAAGCAACATTATGTGACAGCTTCAATGCAAGTCAAAGCAACATTATGTGACAGCTTCAATGCAAGTCAATGGGACCAGTCAAAGTCCTACCTAGAGCATACAAAACACGTTATCTTTTTTCAGGTATAGGAAACACCTGGATTTTTTTCTGGTGGCATGAATCTCTCACCTGAGGTCCCCCCCCCCCGGAAGAATTTATGTTTTTTCTATCTGTGGGCCTCAGTGGTTAAAAGCTGCCCCTGAACCTAGTTAGCAGGGAGTTAGAAATGTTTCCTTCCCAATCCCTGCATTGGAATCATAATCCCTGATTATAACAGTGCATTCTTCTGTTGTGTCTCTTTTTCTGATAAATGACTATGCTATATTGCTAAATATTTGCCCCATTGTTGCCTTATAAGCTTGTAATACTATCAGATTAGAGAGCTCTGGAGTTAGGTACTTCCCAAAGGAAGTTTGTAATTATTTTCTGATTGTCTACTTCTTTTATCTTGGAATAATACATTGTTCCAGAGGGTTCTCAAAGTGGTGGGTCGCGAGAGATTGCAACTAATAATGACCTCCTTTTTTAAGGATGGAAAATCTCTGTGTTAACCGCTTTATGCACATGTTCCAATCTTCCTGGAGTGACTTTGCAGATTTTGAGAAGATATTTGTAAGAATTAGCAATACAATTTCTGGTGAGTTGAATTTCAATTTCTAATATTTATATCAAGAAATTAACTAATTGTATTCTACAGTAAAAGTATAGATTCAACAAAAGCAGCCCCAAACCTGAAGGTATACAAAGTTAGGAAAACAGGTCTATCTTGCTGGCCAGAAGTCTGGAAATCCTTGAGAAACAGAATTTATCTATCTACTGGAATATTTGTTTGTGGGATGGTGAGTCCCATTTATATAAGAACATAAGAAGAGCCCTGCTGGATCAGGCCAAAGGCCCATCTAGTTCATCTTCCTGTATCTCACAGTGCCCCCACCAGATGCCTCAGGGAGCACACGAGACAACAAGATACCTGTATACTGTTGCCACTCCCTTGCACCTGGCACAGAGAAACCCTACTTCTAAAACCAGGAGGTTGCTTATGGCTTGTAACCTGTGATGGTCTTTTCCTCCATGAATCTATCCAAACCCCTTTTAAAGGCATCTAGGCCAGGTGCCATCATCACCACCTCCTGTGGCAAGGAGTTCCACATATGAATTACACGCTGGGTGAAGAAATATTTTCTTTTGTCCATTCTAACTCTCCCTCCACTCAATTTTAGTGCATGTTCGCTGGTTCTGGTGTTGTGTGAGAGGGAGAAGAATTTCCCTCTATCCACTCCCTCCAGTGGTTTTTAAAAGAATGGAGAAGCAGCTAGACAGATGAAATCAATTAGCAATTGAAATGCTGTGTCAATTGACCTATATTAACCCCAGTGAGCTGCTACAGTCTAAAGTTTGTCTGAGATTAACCTCTTCAATGACTAGCTATCTAAACAGCATTTTCATTCAGAGATTAACCTCTTCAGTGACTGGTCCCCCCCCCTCCAACAGTTTTACTCAGAGATGGTGTCCAGATTTTATCAATAAACGCTATTTCCTGTTTATAATTCAATAAACTGAATTATGTTTAAAATCTCAATGGCTTCCCTGTGCATTCTTTTTCTATAGATAGATTCCTGGACAAGGCTTCTGGTATCTTCAAACTCAATGATGTGACCCGTAGTTAAAGAATGTTCAGCTAAGGCAGAAAGATCTTTGTGCCCCTAGGCTTACCAGATCTCCAACCGGGACAGAGTGCTAGACCTTTAGGAGAAGAAATGTGGGCAGGTGTAGCTTGTTAAACTTTAGAGCACAATCCTAGGCATGTCTACTCAGAAGCAAGCCCCACTGAACACAACGGGGCTTGCTTCTGAGTAGACATGCCTAGGATTGTGCTCTAAGGTTTAACAAGCTACACCTGCCCACATTCCTGCTCCTAAAGGTCTAGCACCCTGTCCCGGTTGGAGATCTGGTAAGCCTACCCAGATGACATGCCCTCTCATGTTCTCTGATTCTAGTACTAATAGCTCGTTTAGTGGTCCCAATACTGTATATACTTTGCCACATTCACATGGTACATGGTAGATGCCAGGTGTTGACAGCACAGGTCTGGGGTCTTTGGCATTTCTCACACATTGGGATAGCTTTTTTGTGGGTCGTCTGAATACAGTCTTAACATTATAACGTCGGAATACCTTGGCAATCTTATCAGTGGTGCCTTGGATAGGCACATGAAGCTTTTTTCTTCCTTCTCAACCATATTGCCAGTATTCTTTTTCAAGTTATTCAATGGAAGACATTGAATAATGGAAGACATCTAGACTTTTACAGCTTATCTGTTTTTATTATAGTTTCCTGTCATTGTTTTGAGATTATGGATGCTATACACAGTGATATATTTGATGTAATGTGTATATTTCTTATATTTAATATTCAGTGTTCTTAATATTGTCTTAATATCTTTCTCTTAGTGTTCATGAAGCAGGCAACATGGTCCAATGCTATATAATATAAAATAAAATATTTTGAGGCTATACCCCATGCTTTTGGTGTAGTTTGATACAGAACAGTTAGTACTTTTTGCTAGGAATTTTGTAGTAACACCAACAACCTTTAACTTTCTTTTTCATTGCTCCTTTAGAGTATGTGATGCAACATTGGCAAGAAGATTTTATGTTTGGGTACCAGTTCTTAAATGGTTGCAACCCTGTATTGATCCAAAAGTGCACAGAGCTCCCCAAGAAGTTCCCAGTGACCACAGAAATGGTAGAATGCAGTTTGGAAAGGAACCTGACCCTGGAAGAGGAAATAAAGGTACAAACATTGAATGGACATTTATGTCATTATTATTGCACTCTTCCGTTTCAGAACTGCACTTGAAATTATTTGCAGGGATTTTATAGAAGATTAAGTTCTTTAGAAATGCTTTCACCATCTAGCAGAGAACCTGACATTTGAACACTAACAGCCAGCGCCGCTTACTCCCAGGATGCCACAAACGTGCCTTACGGCCACGTTTGCAACACCCTAGACCAGAGGTTCCCTAACTCCTGGGAAGGCCCTCCGCTGCTCTAAGTAGCAGCGGGGCCTTCCCAGGGGTCGCGATGACGCGCCCGGGATCGCCCTTTTTACCTTCATTGGTGGGCAGTGGGTGTCCGGCGGGAGTTGTGGGGAGCCTGCGGACCCCTCCGCAGGCCTCCCCAAGCGTCGGAGCAGTGCTCCGACGCGATCGCAACTCACTTCCGGTTTCGCGTAAAACCGGAAGTGGGTTGCAATCGTGTCGGAGTGCTGCTCCGACGCTTGGGGAGGCCTGCGGAGGGGTCCGCAGGCTCCCCACAACCCCCGCTGGACACCCACTGCCCACCAATGAAGGTAACAAGGATGATCCCGGGCACGGCGGTGGCGGCGGCGGCACGATCCCGGGCGCGCTGTTGACGTCACCGTGGGTTGCCATGCCCCTTAAGGGCATAGCAACCCTTTGTTCCCGGCTGGGGCGTCGCGACGCCCCAGTTAGGGAACCACTGCCCTAGACCGATGGAGCCTCATATAGAAGAAAATCTAGTTCATCATTTTCTAGACCTAGGTTTACCAGATCCACACTAACTTTCTGGCACCGGAGTGAGCACTCCGGCGTTGGAAGCCGTCGAAAATGTGCCATAAGGCACGTTTGCAATGACTTGTGAGTAAGGGAGGCCGGTGCAAGGCCGGCTGCCCTCACTCCGGCGCCAGGATGTCCATGCGGCCAGCGGTGGATGGAAGGTAGGTCTTCGGCAGCAGCAGCATGGGCAGTCCGGGCGGTGAGAGAGGGGGACCATTGGCCGAGTCAACCCAGGAGGGGGCGGGGATGGCGTCTGCCATATCGCCGTCCCAGCCGGGCAGGCTCGGCTGTTAAACGGCCTTCTCCTACTTCGCTGGCAGAAATCCGAGGAGGCCGATTGGGCCTGCCCTGGTTTACATCCGGGGAAGGGGATGAACGTCCCCTTCCCCGAGTAGACGGGATAGGATCCTCCAGGCAGCCCTGGTCTGCCGGCCGGATCGTTAGTCAGGATTTCGCCCCCATACCGGGACAGAGTGCTAGACCTGGCTTGCTTCTGAGTAGACATGCCTAGGATTGTGCTCTAAGGGTTTAACAAGCTACACCTGCCCACATTCCTTCTCCTAAAGGTCTAGCACTCTGTCCCGGTATGGTTCTGGTAAGCCTATATAAATGTAATATGTAGCTAACAGCCCAATCCTATCCCCTGCCACATTATAGCAGGCAGCCGCACCAACGGAGTGTGCACTGCATGCTTTGATGGGGGGGGGGGACAACGTAAAGCCTGCAGGATATAAGTAAAAGCCTCCTGATAGTCTGGCCAATCGACTTTGGGTGTCCTCGGACCTGCACCAGCCATTTTGCTGGCGCACGTTGAAGGA
Organism: Plestiodon gilberti rubricaudatus; assembly: GCA_026170595.1. NCBI lineage: Eukaryota > Metazoa > Chordata > Lepidosauria > Squamata > Scincidae > Plestiodon > Plestiodon gilberti. The sequence continues at coordinate 102,180,676 of JANXHW010000004.1, read as the reverse complement.
GAGCCAGGGGGCGTGTTGGGTTTCAAAATGGGGGATAGGATATGGTAAAAGTCACTGGTGCCAATTCCACCCCCTCCTGCCCTTGACACACACACCCCTGGTTCCTTCCCCTGCCCTACCAGTTACCCTCTGCCCGCCTTGCCACCCATGAGCTGCTCCCTGCAGCAGCCTACCTGCCCTGGTGCTGTCCAGGGTCCGTGGCAGCAGGCACCCACCGCTGCAGCTACCTTGTGGCAGCGGCCTCAAATTGCTTGGCAGCGACACCATCTTCACACTGTCCTCAAAGGGCCTTTTATGCCAGTGGGACACTAGACCCACTGTCATAAAAGGTCAACAGGATTGGGCTGTGAGGCTACAATTCTATACATACTTACCTGGGAGTAAGTTCCACTGCACTCAATGGGACTTACTTTTGAGTAGACATGCATAGGATTGTGCTGTAATATATTAGCTGGACTGGCATTCCTTCAAGCAGTTGCTATCATTCTTCCTGTCTACTGTATTTATTTGTGGAGTTATGGTTCACTTTTCAATTAATGTGAGTTTTCCCAGTGGAGAATATTAAACTCTCAAAAATATAAACATAAAAATATCAAAGTAAAAATGCTTGTTAAATCAACAACATTCTCTAACAGCAAGGAGAATAATATAAAAACCAAACTAAACAGGTTGTTCTTTCCTTTCCTGCAGCAAGGGAATATTTTCATAGTGGATTATGAACTTCTGGATGGTATTGAAGTCAATAAGACAGATCCCTGCACAGTACAGTTTTTAGCTGCTCCCATCTGTTTGTTGTATAAGAACTCTGAGAAGAAGATTGTCCCTATTGCAATTCAGGTAATGGGTGAGGTCATGTCTACTTTTGACTGGATATTTTACAATCAGGTGGGCGTTCCAACCTGACATCCAACCTGTTCAGGTGGGTGGAACGTTTCAGTGGACTGGCAGGTGGACTAGCTAGGATCTATTATGCTGCTGCTGCCAGCCAAAGAAGATGAGCCATACACAAAATGACCTGTTTGCTGGGCCACGTGGTCTTTCTGTAATGGTAACCATCTCAGAGTGTCTCAGCAAAGCTTCATTCCTTTTGAACCTTACATCAGGGCTCTCTAGAGGGAACCAATGGAGGAAAAAAGAAAAGAGCGGGGGGGGGGGGCGGGGGAGGCCAGTTGCCACACTCCATAAGATAATGCTTTGTAATTATTCAAATTATTGTTTGTTGCATTTTTTTTCCAGATCAATCAAGCCCCTGGGCCAGACAACCCTATTTTCCTCCCATCTGATGCTAAGTATGACTGGTTACTGGCCAAAATCTGGGTACGCTCTTCTGATTTCCATGTGCATCAGAATGTTACACATCTCCTTCGGACTCACTTGGTTTCCGAAGTGTTTGCAGTGGCCATGTTCCGGCAGCTGCCTGCTGTCCATCCTCTCTTCAAGGTGGGTTATTATGATGCTCAAATAACTAGGCTTACCAGAGTCTCAGAAATGGCTCAGGACTCATCCTGGCCATCCCGGCCACCGTCCCCAGAATCCTGGCTACCGCATGGCTTCCCAGCACTTCAAACGGCTCTAAAAAGTTTTTTAAAAACCCGATTCACAGCAACTTCCGGTTTCGCGTTGTAACCAGAAGTTGCTGTGAATTGGTGTTTTTTTTAAAAACTCTTTAAAGCCATTTGAAGCACTGGGAAGCCGTGCGAGCTCTAAAGAGTAAAAAAAAAACCGATTTCATTTCCACATGCCGTACACGTGACATGCTAATTCAGGCTACTACACAATTCCAGGGCGGTGGGAGGAGGAGAGACACGCAACGCTACCGTGGCAGCAGCGATAAGAGGCACAAACTGCAACGAGAGCGCGGGTGCATGCACGTTGCAGGCTCACGTGGGGGAGGGCTTTGTTTGTAACTTCAGAGATCAAAAAACAAAACAAAAAACAAAAAAGGAACTTCAGAGATCAAATATACAGAAGCTGAAGCTGATGCACATCCGAACCAGGCCAGGAAAGGGTGCGGGATATCGGCGGAGCACGCCATCAATATCCCTGCCCTCGCCCCACCCGGTTCGGCCAATGGCTCCTCCCCCTCACTGCCCAGTCCACTCTCCCCCCACCCCTGCACCAGTCGGTGCAAGACTTTCCTTCACCAGTGGGTGCAGGGACGGTCCGCTGGGAGAGTGATGGCTGCTGGCCTCTGTGGTGCCGGCCCTTACTCCTGAGTAGTCGCAAGTCCTGAGTAGTACTCCTTACGGTGCTTTTGTAACACTTTTGAGTGGCAGAGCACGTGCTCCGCCACTCTAAAGTTAGTGAGAATCAGGCTGCCCTGCACCAAAAATTGTACGTTAAAGCCACATAACCAAGAGGCACCCACGGATAGTTGCTGAGAGCCCTGGCTCGCAGGAGAACTCACTGCTGGCCTGGATCAGGCTGACCTCTCATTTGCCCCCGCACATGCAGGGAAAAAGGTAAATTTTTCTTACACATCAATTCACATTCTCAGAGGTGGTAAGGGGAGGCAGTTGTCCCACCCTGTTTTCTGAACCATGCAGCTCAGTTCTGAAATTCAGGAGATGATATGTTGTTCTATGATGTCATTTGTAATATTTGATACTGTTTTGTTTCAGAAATGTTTAATGTTGGATAAATTTAATAGGGGTGAGGGGCCTTAAACTTGCCACGCTCAGGCTGGGATGCTGCATAGCCCATTGGTATCCTAGGAACTTGGCTTTACCTATGAGTAAAAGAAGGTGCTATCCTAGATGTGATTGCTCCATCTCCTTGCCACTACTGAGAATAGGAATTTGCAGGCAATGAAAATGTCTCTTTCTTCTACTGCGGCAACTAGAATTACTTTCTCCAGAAAGGAAGAAGAGGGTGAAGTATCGCAGATGGAACCAAAAAATGCAGAAGCAGTCAGTGAGAAACTTCTGCTTCAGAAGCTCCCAGCTTGATTCAGTCACGCAAACACAGTGAAAATTCAAACAGATACTGCTGACCCTGAGATTAGTCAAGGAGTCAGAGCAGCCTGTATGTGGAACTAGGTTGATGTGTCAGCTGCATCCATTCTAGAGTCAAGCAGATATAACCATGGTTATCTATTCATTGGTTGCATCTTGGTCGAATTGCTGTAATATGTTTGACATGGGGCTGCCCTTCAAGATTATTCAGAAACTTCAGCTTTCGCAGAACGATGCTATGTGACTGCTGAACAGCACAAGGTGTGCAGAACATATCATTCCTGAATTGTTCCACCTGCATTGGTTGCCAGTATGTATCAGAATGCAATCCATGGTTTAGTTTTAACCCTTAAAGCCCTAAGTGACTTGGAGGCAGAAAGACTTGAAGGACTGCCTCCTCAGTGTATGGACAGTTTCATGTGAGAGATCTTCAGGGAGGGCCCTTTTAGGTGTTTTGCTGCTGAAAGAAGTACATCTGGTGGTTTCCTGGGAAAGGGCCTTCTTTGTGGTAGCACCACAAGAGGTGAAGCTGATGTCTTCCTTAATTCAGTTCCAGCGCCAACTGAAACCCTTTTTGTTTCAGGTGACTTTTCCCCTTGGGCAGCCCAACCTTGTCTAGCTAGACCGTGGCACGGGCATAGCGCTGCAACCTAGCCAGATAGGACCCAGCACCAGTGCAGCTGGAGGCCTCCTCAGGGTAAGGGGCCGTTCGTTCCCTTACCTTGAGTAGAGCCCCAGCTGTAGTACTGGGTCTACTTGAATGTGCACCAGCTATTTTTCTGTTGCACATTCAAGTGGGTGGTGTAACGCCAGGCAGGCCTGGGAAGGGGGATAGGATCTCAGCGTAGCCACTGCTGCCCATCCCTCCCCCTTCCCAGGCCCAGCTGACCAATCCCCGCAGAACACCCCTGTTCCGCGCTTCCCCCACCCCTCCGCTGCCCAGTGGGGAACTCACCTTCCCCAGTGGGAGCTCCTCCGGATCTTGGGCGGGAGGAGCGGTGCTGGCTTCTTCACCTGTGCCGCTTACTCCCAGGGTGCCACAAGCATGCTTTATGGTACGTTTGCGACTCCGCCAGTCTAAAATCTAGACAGGATTGCACCGTTAACGTTGGTACTAGTATTTGCTTCTCTCCAGTTTTAATTTTGGCATCATTGCTTTGTTTTGGGTGGTGTTGTGTGATTTTAATGTTATTTTTAGCTTCAAAGCGTTAGCTGCCTTGAGTGCCGGCCGGCCTAATGGGAGGAGAAAGCATATAATTTCTTTAAATAATATGCTATGAAATTGTCTCCATGCAAGTAGTTTGTTTAAAGCCATGGGCTGTACTAAGACACTATAGTATGGTTCAGATGCTGTTGTTGGAAGTAACCAGCTTATGAGCCCATCATATTACACTGGCAGAACTGAAAGGAATTCAGCATTCTGAGCTTCTTTCTCTTCTGGTTTACAGCTCCTGATACCCCATGTACGGTTTACAATAGCTATCAACACCAAAGCCCGGGAAGAGCTTATCTGTGAATACGGCCTATTTGATAAGGTGAGTTAGTTTTTGCTTTTGATTTATACCCTGAGTTCACAGGGTTAGAAACGGCATTGGCAGCAGATTTTGAAGGGTCCAAAGGGGCAGTGGACTCAGGGTGCCTGTCACCCCAAGTCTGCCACCACCACTGCCTCCAACTGCCGCCCCACCCTCCCATAATCAAAGAATGATTGACTTTGCATTGGAGTGAGCGCGAAGGCCATCATTCCCCTATTTACCAGGCTCCTCTTACGCTTCCTTGGAACCCAGAAGACTCTTCCACCTCCACCTGTCATACTCTCCAATTTACAGCCCAAGCCTGTCCTTGTAGTATGTTGGTGGATCTCATGATCCATTATCATATCACATGGGCCTCCATAGCACGAGCTGCTGACGGTTTGTGAACCCTTTGGCCTAACAGATTTATGTCAGCAAAATAGCTGGTGTAGATCTGAGTAGACCCACTGAGGACCAGGTAACAGCAGCTGAGGTAAGTAAAAAATGTATTTACCTCTCCCCACTGGCCTGGTCCTCAGCTGGCCCACAAGATGCAGCAGAGGCTGCATCAGTGTCCCTGCATCGCACAGGCTGACAGAGGATAGGATTGGGCCCTCGGTGTGATAGAACAGTTTGTCTAGTTCTTATTAAAATATATGGTCTTTGTATTCTTCATTTAAAGAGAAGATGAGAGATAACATCTCTTCATGAGATACTTATACATTCACTCGTGCGCAAAAAAGTGTGGAAATTATAAGCAAAAGAACCACCTGAACTTCCACACCATGGAAGCAGTAAGCACATTCTACAGTGACTCATATTCCACTAATTTATAACTTAGCCTACATACACTCATGCTTTCCCTTGGGGAAATATCAATACCATCTGAACTGATCCCCCCATGTGATTAGGGGGATATGGTGTGCATAAGCTTCACCGGTGGAGCAGGGACCTCTGGAAGCGTGGTAGCCACCAGCAGTGGCATCGCTCCAGGTGGAGCAGAATGGTAAGTTCCACAGTGTGCTAACCTCTGTTTACTCCCTGGCATGAGGCGGCCCCGCCCCCTCACCGTCGGAGCCATTCAGTACGGCAAAGGCAATGCGCAGGGAGTCTACTGCGTGTTGCTTTCGCCGCACTGAATGGCTCCAACAGCGAGGTGGCGGGGCCGCCTCATGCCGGGGAGTAAATGGAGGTTAGCACAGTGCGGAATGTACCGTTCCGCCCCACCTTGAGCGACGCCAGTGTTGACAGCGCAGGTCTGGGGTCTTTGGCATTTCTCACACATTGGGATAGCTTTTTTGTGGGTCTAAATACAGTCTTAACATTTATAACGTCGGAATATCTGCCGGACACAGGCAAGTTCTGCACTGGGCGGTGGGAAGGCATGGGGAGGGCAGGCCAGGGTTGTAGGAGGGGGCAATTGGCTGGCCAGGCCAGGGATGGGGCAGGGATATCGAGATGGTAAGTAACGAAGCTTTGAAGACTAGAAGCGATCCTGCCAGTGCCCCCATCAGTGGCCACTGAAGGGCAGGCCCTGGAAGTTTGCAGTGGCACTAATCCTGCCTTGGTGAGCAGGACACATGCAGAGCCTTTGTTCTGTGTTGTGGTTGTGTGAGACAGGAAAAGACACTCTTGGGCGGCGGCTGAGGGCACAGCAGCCTGGAGATTCTGCTGCAGACACCAGACACCTGAGGTGGATTGGTTTCCTTAGCACTGCAGGAGGTGCAGGTTTCTTTTGTTCTTTGTGGGTTAGCAGCCGCCACAGCAGCATTCTAGATGGCAGTGGCTGTCTGCTATTCCCCCCCCCCCCCAGTGTCCACAATGCCCTATCACACTGCTATACAGAGCATTGTTAGAGAGAAACATAATACGGCAAACCAGCTAGAATACTGTTGTTACTGCTGATCCACTGAGAATGAAAGAAACCCATGTCCATTGCCACACAGTAAGAGGAGAGTCAAAGACCAGACCTCCACCTTCTGCACACAGGCTACTCATATTAGGAATGCAGGATCCTCACCAGTGTTGGGATATTTAAGCTGCAAGGCCATTGCTTAATGCCCTGTACCACTTACTGTTTTGGGTGCCAAAGGCAAATGCCACTGGAGGAGGTGGGCATGTGCAGATGATCCAGCGAGCAATGAAGCAACTCACCTACAGTTCTCTCTGCTTCCCTGAAGAAATCCAAGCAAGGCGCATGGAAAGCAGTCAGGATATTCCATACTACTACTATCGGGATGATGGTATAAAGGTGTGGGAGGCAATAAAGAGGTAGGAGGCAGCACATCAGGATTGTCTAAAATAAATTGTTATATTTAGAATGTAAAAATCAAGAATACATATACGGGTGTCCCCCGGTTAATGACTGTTCATTTAATGGCGGTTCATTTAAATGATCCGCATATACGATATGGGGAAAAGCAACCTCCTGGTTGTAGGAGTAGGGTTTCTCTGTGCCAGGTGCAAGGGAGTGGCGACTGGACACAGGTATCTTGTTGTCTTGTGTGCCCCCTGAGGCGTCTGGTGGGGCCACTGTGTGATACAGGAAGCTGGACTAGATGGGCCTTTGGCTTGATCCAGCAGGGCTCTTATGTTCTTATGACGGCAGTCCCCCAGTACAGTACCTTACAAAAAGTCGCTGCTGCTTGCCATCTGAGCCTGCTGCTGATTACAAAATGGAGGCAGGAAGCACTGACAGCCCTTTTAAAATCTTTTTTAGCGCATCTTTTAAAATCCCCATCCCATCAGCTGTTAGGCACTAAACATCAAAGCACTATTCTAGCACCAAACAGCTGTTGGGATGGGGATTTACAACTGCACTGTATTACATTGCATTATATAGGCCAGAGGTTCCCTAACTCCTGGGAAGGCCCTCCGCTGCCCTAAGTAGCAGCGGGGCCTTCCCAGGGGTCGTGATGACGCGCCCGGGATCGCGCTGCCGCCGCCACCGCCGTGCCCGGGATCGCCCTTTTTACCTTCATTGGTGGGCAGTGGGTGTCTGGCGGGGGTTGTGGGGAGCCTGCGGACCCCTCCAATCGCAACTCACTTCCGGTTTCGCGTAAAACCGGAAGTGGGTTGCAATCGCGTCGGAGCGCTGCTCCGATGCTTGGGGAGGCCTGCGGAGGGGTCCGCAGGCTCCCCACAACCCCCGCCGGACACCCACTGCCCACCAATGAAGGTAAAAAGGGCGATCCCGGGCACGGCGGTGGCAGCGGCGGCGCGATCCCGGGCGCGCCGTCGACGTCACCGTGGGTTGCCATGCCCCTTAAGGGCATAGCAACCCTTTGTTCCCGGCTGGGGCGTCCCGACACCCCAGTTAGGGAACCACTGATATAGGCTACACCAAAATTGACCACCAGATGGTGGTGAAGACTCGTTTAACATCGGATTCACTTTACGATGGAGATTTCAGAACTATCCCCAGGGACACTTGTATATTGGGTTGGATCCAAAGTTTTTGTTGGAAGGAAAATGCTGGAAGGAGCATCTGCTTATGGAAGAAGAGGTATAGTGAAGGAGGCCGCTTCCATGAACAAGGCAAAAACTTTGGAACCATTCCATTTTGTCCCTCTCTGTAAATGTGTGTGTGTGCGCACGCGCGTGTGCGCATGCATTTGCATGTGAATTTTTTTCCTGTGGTCTTTTTGTAATTCTGACTAATTCATTAACTTGTACATAAAACAGGAGTGACCAAACTTGATTAATGTAAGAGCCACATATGGTAAACTTCAGGTGTTTGAGAGCTGCAATATTTAAGAAGCATTTAAATTCTTAAATATATTTACTCACCATGAACTTTTAAAATCATGTTTTAATTCAGTGGACTCTCAATTTATACCTCAGTTTATACCAATGTTCAATAATAAAGCTTGAAATTTCTTATTTACCTTTTATATATTAATTGTGATGCAAAAAGGAGCTCAGCCAACATATTTCCGAGAGCCGCACATTATAAGTCAAAGAGCCACATGTGGCTCAGGAGTCACAGTTTGCCCACCCCTGACAAAGAACATGAGTCATTCATTCTGGTCCTTTTCAAAGCAGTTTGTATGTTTTGATTGGTTCAGTATGTGTTAAGCCATCCTTATCCGGGCAATGTGTGTGATTTGTCCACTTGTGTTGAGTGATACTACAGTGAGTCAATAGGGGTAGCCCTCCTTCAGGGTCTCTTTGCTTCCATGGTATCATCAGATAACCTTAAAATATAGTGGAGGTGCTCAATCCTAAGAGAGGAATCATAGTGTCAGAAAAGGACAATGAGCTAATCACCTAGTCCAAAGTTCTTCCCCAGGACATCTGCATCTGCCCCACCCCTCACAGTGTACCACATACATAGGAAGCTGTCTTATAGTGAGCCAGACCATTGGTCCATTTAGCTCAGTATTGTTGACACTGACTGGCAGTGGCTTTCAGTGAAGATTTTTTTTCTCTCTGTCCTACCCAAAGCTGCCTGGCCCTTCTGCCTACAAAGCAGATGGTCTTCGGACAACGCTGGCTCTTCGGCTTTGAAATGGGGATGAGCACCACACCCTAGAGTCGGACACGACTAGACTTAATTGTCAGGGGTCACCTTTACCTTTTACTGTTAGTGCTAGACTCTGAAGCAGTTTTTTTCCTGAGATTGTGAAAGTTTGAGAACTCCAGGCCCAGAAACTTTATATACCGATATATAAATGATTCTGTGTGCACGCATAGAACGTGTTGCTAGGGCAAATCAAGGTGAGACTTTCCTTGCTGTAACTTTCCTTGCTGTCTTTAACTTTCCTTGCTGTCTCTACAGCTTTGTGAAAGATGTTGTTGACATCTATTATAATAGCGAAGAGATGGTGTGTGAAGACTTGGAACTTCAGGCCTTTGTGAAGGACATTTATGTCTATGGAATGAAAGGCAACAAGGCCTCAGGTAAGTCTTGCAATCCCTACTAGAGCTCGATTCTGTGGAGTGAAAATGCATGGGACTGAATTGTTCTAAGGTTCTTTTCTCCCTTTAAATCAAGGTCTGATTAAAAACTCAGAGGGTTGGGGGTCTAGATATACAATTTCTAGAAATATTTAAGCCATGGACTCATTACTTTCCTGAAAAGATGGAAAACTTGGGAGAAATGGGAATGTATGCAATACTTGTTTATCAAACCCAAAATAAATACGAACACATTTATTTATTTTAGCATACAATTTGGCGGACTAGAGTCCACTTCATCAGATGCATGAAGTGGTATTCTCCAATAGGTGTGTGTGTGTGTGTGTGCGTGCGTGTGTGTGTGTGTGTGTGTGTGTGGAGAGAGAGAGAGAGAGAGAGAGAGACTGACTGACTGACTGACTGACTGACTGACTAAGGGCGCAATCCAAACCTACTTAGGCCGCCATTGTAACCAGAGGCCCCAGAACGGAAAGGGAATTCAAATCCCCTTTGAATTCCCCTTTTGGAGGGAATTTGAATCCCCTTTCTGTTCTGGGGCCTCCCGTTTTCGCTGGGCCGCTGGTTACAATGGTGGCCTAAGTAGGTTTGGATTGCGCCCTGACTGACTCAGTTTTAACCATGTTTTTGTGTGCATATGCAACACAACGTATACACACCCAAAACTGAACATGCATCTGAAGAAGTAGACTCTAATCTATGAAAGCTTATGCTGAAATCTACGGCTAAGTCTTGCATGTGCTCCAACAGACTAATGGTGCAATCTTGTGTAACTTTTAGGCTGGTGGAGCTCTCACTCTGCTGGCCTAAAGCATTGCAAAAGTGCCATAAAGCACTTTTGCGGCGACTTGGGAGTAAGCGGAGGCCAGCACCACTTGCTCCTCTGGTGTCCCAGACCTGCACCGGCCACCGCAAGTAAGTGTTGTGCTGGACAGTGCAGGGGTGGGGACGGGCAGGACAGGGCGGCAAGGGAGGGGAGCCATTGGTCGGCCCAGGCTGGGAGGGGCGGGGATATCGACGCCTATGCCCCATCGTAGCCCACGCCAGCCTTACACGGTCTCCCCAGATGTATGCCAGCTCTGGAGCTGGTGTGCATCCGAGGAGGTCCACAGGCCCTCGGCTCGCCTACACCCGGGGAAGGGGGCAACGTTCTCCCGAGGTGCGTTCCAGCAGTGCCAGCACGGCCTGGAAAGGGCTTAGGGTACAGTGGTCGGCTCTTTAGGCTGGCCGCTTATACTCAGTATTGCACTGCCCAATGACTACCCCTCTGGAAGTTATCAAACCTAAGTTATCAAATCATGCTACTTAAAAAGCATGAAATGTATCACTTATAACTTTGCACAAAAAATGTGCTCTTTGGTGTATTTACAACGTTTGAAAAGTATAAATTTGTCCATTAGTTTTATTCAAAAAAATAATTACAAATATAGCCCTGGTTGGAGGTCCTAATGAGCTCTAAGATACCTATGTCCTAGTTGGGAAAGAGAGGACAATAAATGAAAAGAAAGATGGAAATTGAAATTCAGCAATGTCTTATATAATGATTTAATATCTGGTTTTAGAAGGAGTATGTAGAACTCAGAATGAGGAGGCAGAAGACACTTGTATTTTAAGAAAAGGCTCAGAAAATAAACTTCTCTATAATATAGCTAAGGAATATCAATTCATTTGGATTTCAATACAGGGTGAGTCATAATGGTCCCTGGTTTTAGTATACCACTATATCGTAACGGAAAGGGATAGGGTAACATAGTTAATTGTAATGGAAGGAGAAATGTTCAAAGTTATTTACAGACCTTACAAATGCTGGATGTGTTTGCCCTTTGTGACATGGCAAATGTCTATCCTGTAATCCAATTCGGCCCACACTCACACCAGCGTTGCCTGGTCCACCTGAGTGATAGCCATGGTAATGTGTTGTTTCAATTCTGTTGAATCTTGGGGCACGGGTGGCACAAACACCTGGTCTTTAACGTAGCCTCATAAGAAATCACATGGCATTAAGTCCGGTGATTGAAATGCAGTAAACCTTCTCTGTGCCTGATGCCATCCTGGTTGACGGGAGCTCCCCCTACTGGCCAAGAACATGCCGCTGCATGCATACAAAACTTGGAGTCTTTCTCTTTCTATCACCATGTATTTCCGTATCCCTTACCGTTACAGTGTTATGGCTTGCCGAACTCCTGGAGACCATTATAACTCGCCCTGTATATCATTTTATGTTGAGAGTTGGTGTAGCACAGTGCCTCAGAGGCTGAGCTGCAAATCAGAACTTTCTTTGTTTGAATCTCACCTCTACCATGATCTCACAAGTTGATGTTAAGCAAGCCACTCCCTCTCGGCCTAAATTTCCCTGCTGCAATATGGGGATAATACTACTTACCTTACAGAGTTGTTGTAAGCCCTGCCTACTAAGGAGGGAGGGACATCCCATTGGTTAGGAATGCCCCCCCCCATTCCAGAACAGGAATTCTCAGGTAAGAAATTCTGTTTTCCCCAGGTGTAAGCAGACCGGGGGCCTATATGGCCCTCCTTGGATGCACGTCGGCTGCAGACGTGCTGCTGCTCTTTTAAATGAATAGGAGCAGAAGATGCTGACAACCCATCACCCCGTGCTTCCATTCATTCATTGCAAACAGAAGCAGTGCGGTGCAGGGTCAGTGCCAGGGCCCATCACGCTTATTGTAAGGGGAGAAGGGCAGGCTCTAAATCACCTTTCCCACCTTTTACCTTTCCCTTTTTCTCCTGTGGGCCGGGAGAAGCCATTTGGAGCTGCAGCAGCTTCCCCCCCACCCCACTACTTCCAGCAGCGCTGGAGGGAGAAGTAGGCTGCAATCCTCTTCCAACTTGCTCCCAGCAAGAGGATTGGAGCCCCCAGCAGGCTAGAGAGGGCAACAAACAGATGGGCTGGGGGCCCGTCCGCCACCCCTCCAAGAGTGCCGCTCCATGCAACCATTCTGTATGTCACTGCATGGCAAGGCTGACCATGCCTGACAATATAGCAGTGGGGAAGGAGAGTAGGAGCAGTGGTGCAGCAGATAGTCTTTTTCACATAAGGGGAGAATGCACACAGTTTGATGTAAGATAGCCTTTCCTTTGAGAAAGGGGCTGCTTCTCACGTGACTGGGGCATGCAGAAATATCTGGCTTAACACTTAATGTCCTGCTGGCCTCTGCAAGTTTCTGAACTTCCATCTCAGTAAAAGTGTGACTAATAGCAGTTTACTCTCATTGACCTTGAACGCAAAGTCAGAAGGGACAATTGTGATTGTGTGCTGTCTTGCTTTCTGCAACATGAAACGTTGAAAACAAAAGGAGTTGATACGTTTTCAAAAAGCTCTGGAAAGTTCCAAAACCTTCTTTAATTTCTTTTTCCCTTGGCGCTCAGGATTTCCCAAGACAATCAAGACAAGAGAGAAGCTGTCAGAATATCTTACTGTAGTGATATTCACAACATCAGCACAACATGCAGCTGTAAATTTTGGTCAGGTAGGATTTCTTTAGAAGACGTACTATATCGGGGTTATCAGTGGCATAGCTAGGGTATTTTGCACCCACAGCCCATACATTTTTTGCACCTCCTGCATATGACATATTTATTTAAATAATTTAATAATAATTAATAATTATTACATTTAGAAATGCAATGCCCAACAATCTTTCTAAACATTATGCAGCCTTACAGATTTCTTAAGAAAAAAACCCCAAAGCCCCAACAATCTTTCTAAGTATAATGTAGACTTGCAGATTTCTTAAGAAACACTCCCTCCCAAAATTCCAAACAGTCTTTCACAGGCAGCCTGTTAAAATTACAGATTTACTGGGGCTAGCATTGGATGTTTTATGTCAGAGCCAAAGACGCTACTTACAGCACAATCCTACGTAAGTATCCAGCGGCCGGCCTAGGACCGCCCGTCGGATCCTATATCCATTCCGGGCCGCTCTGCAGTGGCCAAGGGTCTATTTAGGGCCACTGCAACACCCCCCACAGGATGCCATACGCCCTCCATGGGACACCACACGCCCCACCCCTGGGGTGTGTGACATCATCTTCGCACGCCGCGGGGGCGCAGAAACACCCCCCTCACGCTTTTCGACCCCTTTTTGGAGCCAAACAGCGCCCAGGAAGGCGGGAGGGCCAAACCTGCAGCCGAGAATGGCTGCACGAAGAGGAGCCAGCGGTGGAGGGTGCACCAGATCCGGCGGCAAGTACACCCCCTGCAACCCGCTGCTTGGGGCCCACTGCCCCAACCACCCCCACTGTAACGACGCTTCTGGCACCAGTGTAGCTGCAATGCAGCCCCAAGATAAGGGAACAAATGTTCCCTTACCTTGAGGGCCCTGTGACTGCCCCACCACAACAGAATGCATCGTGCGCCCCATTGGCATGGCTGCATCGGCACTGGAAAGTTGGTTAGGATTGGGCTGCAAGTGTTGTCAAGGTTCCAACTACATATGAGACAGACGTCTGTGACTGAAACTCCACAAGTTGGTTTTTTTCTTCAAGAAGCAGGTATGGAAGGGGAAGTATTTCAACTTTTTGCCCCCGTGCATGCTGACTCCCCAATTATGAAAGCCTGCAGGTTGTGTAGTTTGGTCCTCAATGTGTCACAAATGGATGATGCAATTGTTTTATGTTGCAGCACTTACCATTTTGCTGCTGCTTTCTTTCATTTCCTATCCTGTCTTTACATCTTATTGTGTCTTTATCTTTCATTGCTCAGTATGATTGGTGTTCCTGGATTCCCAATGCTCCTCCAACTATGCGTTGTCCACCACCTACAGAAAAAGGGAGTGTCAACATTGAATATATTGTTGAGAGTTTACCAGACAGAGGACGCTCTTGTTGGCACCTTGGTGCTGTTTGGGCTTTGAGCCAATTTCAAGAGAATGAAGTGAGTGAGATCTTTCTTGATTCTAAGATGTTTGTTTGTTTGCTTGCTTGCTTGCTTATTACTGTGGCATTATCCATGTACAGGGCAGTGGACATATATAGACGGAAGACAGGTATATTGCACTTAGTATTAGGGGCAGGAGAAAATGGTGATAACAAAATAAAAACATGTAACGCTTTCTGCTAAAAAAAAATCTGCGAAAAAATAAAATCATGTAATTTTGTGTCATTCCTCATCTGCTTACACTGTACAACCTATACCACCTACCGTAGTACACTTTTAAAGTGATTACAGTTGATAAAACTGGGAAAAATTGAATACATAAAACCACATAACACTGCTTTCTGCTATTTCATTTTGGTTAAACAGTGAAATCTATGAAAAAATAAAACCATTTTCTCCCACCTCTACTTATTATGTATGAGGGTAAAACTCAGGGCTTGCTTGTTGCCTGGAAATCCATGTTTTTCTGTTCTGCTTTCAGATCTGGTCTTTGCAACTCCATGCAGCTGCTAGGACTTGCACAGGATCAGTGCAAACAGTCTAGTCTACATGGTTAGCTTCGTGCTGTTAGCATGTGGATATGCTGAGGAACAAGATGCCTGCCTTGTCGCAGGATGTTTTTTTTAGACTTTTGGGCACATGGTACAGCACCCAGCTGAGTACAGGAAGCAACTGTATTGATGCACTGTATGCAGGGATGTGGATCAAGTCTCTGACTCCAAGTCTTGAGTCAAGTCTCAAGTCTCTGGGTCCAAATCTTAAGTCAAGTCCCAAGTCTTTACCCCTGAGTCCTGAGTCTTTGGTTGCGAGTTGTGAGTCCCTATCAATTTAATGGAGAAAACGGGTTTAAACCTGAATAAAATTTGGCTTGTCGTAAAACGCTCCAAGTCTCAAGTCGAGTCTTTCAAGTCTTTTACAATGACCGAGTCAAGTCAATAGACTCAAGTCTACATCACTGACTGTATGTAATAGAAACTGTTCAGCTGCAGGGTGGAGTTCTGTGTAAGTGGTGGTTTAGGAAGGTGTAGTCCCTGGTATTTACTATTTTTTGTAAATCCTGCCACCACCTCCTTTTTAATCTTTTGGCTTTAACTTCCTCTGATAGTGAAAAAGAAATAAATACTACAAGGACTTTTGGGCTCCAAATCCTGCTGTGCACTTCTTGCCCAGTTTGATGAGCATTTGGTTGCAAAGTAAACTCACCAGAGAGTGGTGTATGTGCATTTTTGCAATATGTCAAATATGTCAGTGGTTGAGCAGCACTATTTCTTTCAGACTTTTCCTAACAGAATTTTTTTGTGTGTCTCTTCATCTGCATCTAGCTGTTTCTGGGGATGTATCCTGACGAGCATTTTATAGAGAAGCCAGTGAAAGAGGCCATGAAGAAGTTCCGCAAGAGTCTTGATGAAATTGTCAGTTTCATTTCTGAACGGAATAGGAACAAAAAGCTCCCCTACTGTTACCTTTCCCCAAATCAAATTCCTAATAGTGTGGCCGTGTGAGTGACTTTGCAAAGATCTGAAGAAGCAATGAGTGGAGTGATTGACTGTACAGTGGACACATTTTTTTCTGTGGATCCGGGATCTGTGGATTTGACTCACTGCGGATCCCAGATCTGCAAGGTCCACATTAAAAACTGTAAAAAAAAAAAGGGGGGGGAGCGGGTTTTTTTTAACCTTTTAGAGTGAAACCGCTGTGTTCTTGCTTAAACACGCTGAAATCATGCTCTAGAAGCTTCTTCTGGGTCGCAAGACTCTCCTCTCCCAAGGTCGCCTCAGAATGCATTGCAATGCATTCTGGAGCTATTTTGGGAGAGGGATGGGGAGTTGCGCAACCCAGAAGAGGCTTCCAGAGCGCGATTTCAGCATGTTTAAGCAAGAACACACAGTGGTTTCACTCTAAAAGGTAAAAAAAAAACACTTTTTCCCCTTCCCCCCCCTTTTTTACAGTTTTTAACACGCGGATCCTCGCTATCCACGCGGGGGGGTCCAGAGATCTGACTGTATATGGCTGTATTGACTGTAAATTACCTATAGGCAAATCAGCTCAATGAGTTGAATTCATAAGTTTTCAGAAGATATTTTATAACTCATAACTAACTGATACACTTTATTCAGTAATACAGTATCTATTGTGTTATAATAATTACCAGGAAATAAAAAAATATATATTCTTAAACTTTGTATATGAAAACAAAACTCTGCACTACCATTTGCATTTGTTTGTGTACATTCTCCATTGCCTTTCCTCACATAAGGAAGCCTTTGTTGGTCTTTCACCACCACCCAAACATGAATACTTTCTGTCGGGATAAATTCAGTACTTCCCCCAGATTAATTGCAATTGTGATTCTATATGGTAATGTTCATTTTTAAATTCCTCAGAGACCACAATTTCCACCGCTGTACAATTCCAATATGCAAGTTTGCCCCAGTCATTTAAAAAAATTATCCTATGGAGGCCAAGCACTCCTATCTTCCTCACTGGAATGGGTATTCAGCCAACGTTTTGAACAATGATGAATATGTGGCACAGCTCTCCCTCCCCCATATAGTCATTGAAAAAAGTCTAGTGGGTATGATGAAAAGTAAATTATGCAGTTGGGATATACTTTGACTTAAAGTGCAGAGAAGTCACCATAGAAATGTCTCCTAAATGCTTTTTCTTGCATATTTTGACATTTTAAAACCAAAGCTCTTGGCTTTACAGCAGCACGTTTCCTTTTCAGTATACCTAATTACAATATCTTGTGGCAGTGAAAGGTCTTAATACTGATTGGCTGAGGTGGTATGGCTCAGGGAATGAACAACACAATTCACAATCCACTGGTTATGAGAGGAAGTGGCTGGGATTAAAACATCACAGGAGATGGTCGAGGCCTAGGAAGAGGAGGACATGGGAGAGAAGGAAGGTAAGAGACAGCAGTCCAGAGCAAGGATCCTGAAAGAAGGGTAGATGAAGAACAAGGCTTGAAGCAGGGCCAGCTCAAGACCTCCTGACGCTTGAGGCGGCATGCCAAATGCCATCCCTCTTACCCAATGATGTGCCAGCCTTTGCTTCTCCCACTCTCCAATGTTCTGGCTTAGTGCTCTCCTCCTCCTCCCCACACTTCCCCCTCATCTCTCTTCCTTTTCCAGGGAGTGGCAGGAGGAGCAGTTGAGGCAAACAGGTGGACAGAGATGGGAGCCACCCCCACCCCACCCCCACCCTTCCGCCTGAGGTGACCGCTTCCGTTGACCTCATGGATGGGCCAGCCCTGGCTTGAAGAAAAGGGGATAGGGAAGTAAGGCAAGAAAGGACTAATCAGAAGAAACCTCACAGTATTTAAGATTAGGAGGGCAGTATGACAGCAGCCATGAAATTAAAAGACGCTTACTCCTCGGAAGGAAAGCTATGGCAAATTTAGACAGCATAATACAAAGCAGAGATATCACCATGCCAACAAAAGTTCGTATAGTCAGGGTGATGGTGTTCCTTCCCAGTAGCAATGTATGGTTGCGAGAGTTGGACCATAAGGAAGGCTGAGCGCCGAAGAATAGATGCTTTTGAACTGTGGTGCTGGAGAAGACTCCTGAGAGTCCCTTGGACTGCTAGGAGATCAAATCAGTCAATCCTAAATGAAATCAACCCTGACTGTTCCCTGGAAGGACAGGTACTGAGGCTGAAGCTCAAATATTTTGGCCACCTAATGCGAAGAGAGGACTCTCTGGAGAAGACTCTGATGCTGGGAAAAATTGAAGGCAAAAGGAGAAGGGGAAGGCAAAGGATGAGATGGTTAGATAGCATCACCGATGCAACGAACATGAAAATGAGCGAACTCAGGAAGATAGTGGAGGACAGGAAGGCCTGGCGGGATATGGTTCATGGGATCACGAAGGGTCGGACACGACTTAACGACTGAACAACAACATGCTATGGATGGAGAGAGGAGTACTAAGGAGGTTGGTGAAAGGACAGGGTGGTTAAAAGTAAGTGGGACAAAGTATGCAGTGGCCTGAAAACAGGTACCCTGAGAATGAGAAAACAAAGGCTGGTGGAGATGACTTGGTGAAGAGCTAAAAGAAATCGTTCATAAGCATATAGGTAGTAGGGGCTATCACTTTTGGCAGGAAGGAAGTGGGAAGGCAAGGAAGATGTCTAGACTAGATCCTGATGGGGAGTTCTAGTGGTTGTGGCTTCTGTTGTCATAGCAACCTGAGGTGGCAACCAAGAAACAGACCGGGTGAATTTCACTGTGATTTGAATTAAACAGCCAGCTAATGATTTGGCTGCAGCCTCCTATTCTACTTTTACTGATGCTCAGAAGAAGGGAAGAAAATATTAGGATGGTGCAGTGAAAGATACCAATTGGCAGCTGAAGGGGTAGCTGAACAGAAGGAACTTCAGAGTTCAGTGGCTTGGGCTCACTGAAATGTAAATAAAGCTGGAGGAAGCAGTCCTAGCAGGCTGGTGGTTTGTTAAACTTTATGGGAATGGTGGATGAGAGAAGATGAGGAAAACGTTTGAGTGCTTGATGGATCACAGAGCCAAATATGAGAGGAGTGAGATGAAGCAACAAGCTGATGTGAAGGAAAAAGAATGCAGGTTTAGCAATTGGGGTGTTTGGTTTTTTTGCGAGGGAGCCATCAGGGCCTCTGAGAGGGGGTACAAAGTTTCTTTTGGGCCCCTTCCCAAAGGGGGAGGGGGCAAAACAGGGCAGGGGTGGGCGGATTGGACCTGAAAGGGGGTGGGATTGGCAGCCTTAAATAAATATGTAAATTAAATAAAAGAGGATCGGAGATAAGAAAGCACATTTTATTTGAACATCTTTGTTTATGCTAAGGAGAAAAAAATCACAATACAGATAAACTATTTACTTTACAAAAAGATAAATATAAGCCTACCCAGCCTAGACTTTGTTAGCCCAGTGTTGCATTGCCACAATTTTTTTTTCCAAATGTTTAGGCTCTGTCTTGCCACCAGAATAATGCCAGAAACCCTAGTAGGCCACAGGGACAGAGCACATGCCCCTCCCTCACAGCTCTACAGCAGCACACAGGCCCCCCATAGTAGCGCTTTGCCTTGTGGGACTTGAAGGCCAGGTTGTTGTCGGAGCCAGCGTCACCTGTGCAGCGAGGACTGCTTGCAGCAGGAATCCCTTTTTCACTTCAGAGTGAATGTGCACCTCCAGCAGATCGGAAAATTTCTGGGCCTCCCAGGCTTCCTTTTGGACCCTGGGCCTGGGTATAAATTACCCCCTGCACCCCCTCTCTCATGGACCCTGGCTGGCATATCATTAGGCTTACTATCCATTCCGGAATTTCCGGGACAGTCCCGGAACGCGAGCTTGGGTCCCGCGAGCGTCTGTGAGGCTCGCGCACGTGCTGTATGGTATGGGGGACTTCAACCTCTCCGGAAACGTCCGAGTTACTCGGACGTTTCGAGAGAGCTTGCAGTTGCGTACAGCGTCTGTGAGGCTCGCTTCTTTGCATTAACTGGAGCTGCTGAGCAGGGGCAGTCCCAGCGGGTGGACAGGTGGTCAACAAGTCCCAGCAACAAGGTGGACAGGACAGCAAAAACAATGAGGTAAGCGACCAAGCTTAAAACCTTAAAACATTGGTTGCATTGCATTGACCTTAGGTTTATTGAAACTTCAGTAGAGGAAAGAGATCTCCCTGAGTTCAGGGTGGGTGGAGAGAGTACGTCCATTTCTTGGATGTATTTTAACTTTTAACTTTTGAACCTGTTGATTTTGATGTGTTTTTTATGTGTGGATTTTTATGTAAAAAATATTTTAAAAATTAATCAACTAATTCCTGGGTTAAAATAAATAAATAAGAATTTCGGCCAATTTTACGGCCGGAAGCAGCCCAGGAAGACGAATCCCACAGTCGTGCAGGGCCAGGAAATTGCCAGGTGTGTGTGTGTGCATTTTCGGCGTACCGCCACTGAGTTGCCACCGTATCTGGCGGCAAGTGCATCTCCCCAGTGTGTGTTGCCACCCGGGAGCCCACCGCCCCCCCCATGCCACCTCTGAACAAAGGATGGCCAGTCCTACACCCACTATGAGAAAATTTAGTTCAAGTAAAACAAGGGTAAATGTTCAAGTAAAACAAGCAGCTCCACTGATAAGGGATCTAAGATCATGTGCAAAATTAGTGTTGTGCAGAAATAAGAAATTCCCATTTAATGAAGAAACTGGGAGAGAGCTTCCAATACAAAAACTGAATATGTATTATGAAGATAACAAAAATAATGTACTGTACTCCAAATACCCTTTCACCAATTAGTAATACAAATATCAATTAAACTCGACAAATGTGTGTGCCTATTTTGTGGTGGATGGATGTCTGCAATGTGTATTTGGAGGCACCAAGAGAGTAAGGAAAGAGAAAATGCTCTGGGAATGAATGTAAAGAAGGCTTCCTCTGTTATCCCTGTCCCTATGCTAACCCGAGATGTGCAGTTATTCTGTGGGAAAACGTATCCGTGAGTCACATCTGTGAGTTTCAACCCATGTGGGATTTGCAATCACATGTTCCATCCAATCCAGGGGTTTCTTTGTGGCAAAAGCCACAAAGTGCTCCTCCTCCAGCTGACAATCATCCTTTGGCAGACTTCCTGTTTCTGCATGTATCCCAGTAGCACTTTCCAGAGAAAAGGGGCGGGAGCTTCCCTCTGAGGGTTTACCTTTCTGAGGGCAGTAAACGCCCTGTTCCTGCCAGTGAAACAGGATTCATATGATATGCTGTTTGTTCACTGTGCCAGTGTGCACAGAGGGCTGACTTGCTCACACAGAAGCAAGCCCACAGCCATTCCTTGGGGCTTGCTTCCAAGCAAGTAGGCGTAGGATTGGGCCCCAAAACAGGCATGTGGGGACAGTCACCTAAGCTGGCTAGGCAGCTTAAGCAGACACCCTTCACATTCACACTCAGAAGAGCAGACAAGGAGATCTTAATGCCAAACAAAATTCTGTATGTATATACACACTTTTCTAGGAGTAAGCCCCATTGAACACAATGGGACTTCTGAGTAGGCATACATAGGATTGTCATTGAGTACATCACGTGGAGAGGCACCTCTGCCTACTTGGGGGAAAAGGGTGCCTGTCATTGCCTCTTTCTGCTTTGGCTGCCATCCTATACACACTTTCCTAGGAGTTTGCCCCACTGAACTCATGACAATGACACCCCAGGCTGGCCTTGTTTGCAGCTCATTCATCCCACCCCTTCCATCCCAGGAGGTCCTTGACACAAGAAGCAATAGCACAGCGTTCACGTGCACACACACACACGTACGTTTATGGCATTTCCAGAAGCTCTGTTTGGATGCCCCTCTTGTGATTTTACCTATGTTTTGAAAGATAGTCCCACTGTTGACTAACGGAAGGAAGTCCCATGTTTAATGCAGGCGTTTTCAGCAAGTGGAGAAGTGGTCGTTTACAAGAAAAATTGCAAGCTTCCTTCACAACTTGGGCTGCAATTCTATACACACTTTCCTGGGAGCAAGCACCACTGAACACCTTTGAACATTTCTGAGTAGACATACATGCATAGGTAAAGGTAAAGGCATCCCCTGCTTGAAAGCCAATCGTGTCCGACTCTAGGGTGCGGAGCTCATCTCCGTTTCTAAGGCCGAAGAGTCAGCACTGTCCAAAGACGCTTCTGTGGTCATGTGGCGGGCATGACTAACGGAACCAGGCGTGTCGCTAGAGCGAGGCGCAGGGGGCGGACTGCCGGAGGGTGACGCGCGCAGAGGGTGACGCGCGCATCACCTCCGCTACGCGCGTCGCCCTCCAGGAGGCTCTGAAGCCGGGAAAAGGCCTCGGAGCGACCTCCCCAAGGGAAAAAAGTAGGGGGGCGGTTTGGGTACCTCAAAATCTGGTAAGCCTAGGGCATCACTGCATGGTGACTCCCAACAGGGCACCACGCTAGTGTCACCTTTCTCCCACATAATCACCAAGTATGCATTGGGAAGCTTACAGCCTGCCTACGTACAGTGACTAGTCTGATTCCGACTGTTGCTCAGTGAAGTTGCTGAACTATTTGTTCCAGACAGGCAAACTCCATGACAGATGGTGGTACAACTCACTAACCTCACTGACACCTGCTACTTTGCTGTCCATCAGATAATTTGCAATGGCACAACAGCCCTGCTGGGAGGAGATGATTTGCAACCCCACTTGTGTCTTTCTCAGATTCTGTTCTATCACTGACGCAGTTCAATAAGAACTTTGACTTGATCATGATCACACTTGTTGTCTCTTTGATAGCAGAGATAGGGATCCCTTCCCCCCACCCTAGTTGTTTTCTACCCCAGCTGGCCTCAGGGTGGGGCTCTGTGGGGAGAGGGGCCTCTCTGTTCTCAGAGCCTGCAGTATCCTCCAGTGATGTAGACTTGAGTCTATTGACTCGGACTCAAGTCACATCAATGACTTGACTCGGACTTGACTCAGCGATTGTAAAAGACTCGAAAGACTTGACTCGAGACTTGGAGCCTTTTACGACAAGTCGAATTTTATTCAGGTTCAAACCCGTTTTCCCCATTAAATTTATTTATTTATTTATTTACAATATTTCTATCCCGCCTTTCTCCCCAAAGGGACCCAAGGCGGCTTACACAAAAATAAAATACAAAAATACAAAAAATACAAATAGATAATTACTTTTTAAACAGCAAAAAAAAGTTAATAAAAACATCTAAAAATTGATTAAAAAATTACATTTAAAACAAGATCATCAAGAAAATGGATAGGGACTTGCAACCAAAACTCGGGACTTGGACCCAGAGACTTGGGACTTGACTCGAGACTTGGAGTCAGAGACTTGATCCACATCCCTGGTATCCTCTCACTCTCTGAGTCCCTAGGTTCCAATGGTGGGGTGGGGAGACTCTCCTCAGTGGTCATGAGTCTCTTGTTCTTTGCTGCCATGGTGTACAGCGGACAGTTGCATGGGTACAGGGAGGGCAGCATAATGACAGCCACACCGGCAGGTGCCAACAATGATGCAAAGAGCGTGAGGTAGGGGTGGGTGCATGCTGCCTTGAGTACCCCAATTACTAGGGGGAAAGGAGATGGGATCAAAATTGCTAAAATACATAAAGGGATGAAGTTGCTGTAGTAGGTGCCCTGTGTCCCATGCCAGCCCAATAGGACCATGCAGCCCCCTGACAGCTATAGTCTCCCAGCCAGATGTGTGTGTTTGTGGTGATGTGGGATGCTCAACGTTCCATGGGGTGCTCTCTGCCTGTGTCTTGCTATGTTAGACAGTAACTCTGTGGACTGGCTACTGTGGGTTATAGACTTGCTTCCATCTCTTCTTTTGTCCCTGCATGGGTGTTGCTGGCCAGTCATGCAAAAGGTGAGTGCCTTGCTAGGTGAGCCAAGCCCCTTGATGGAGCTCAAATCTGGCTCCCAGTCTGTATCTCTGTGCAGTGGGCTACCTTGCCTTACATGAATGCTCTCAAGGCTCCCCTTGTGACTTTAACTGGTCCTGGTCCCTCCCTTAGCAAAAGGCTCCTTCCAGCAGGGGAACTTGAATGCTTGCCAAAGAGGGACTTGTGTGTTTACTGAACATGGCTGTCTTCTTTCATGGGAGCTATTTTCCATCCTTTGTGCAGCTGTGGTCAAAAGGGTATTTCTAGGACCTGTGTGTTTGCATGAGTGGTATAAGGGGACTTGAAAGATTCTTAGCACTACTTTGCTTTTGCCCCTTTGCTGCTTACACCATAGTAGCTTTGTAAAGGGTGTGTGTGTGTGTGTGTGTGTGTGTGTGTGTGTGTGTGTGTGTGTGTGTGTGTGAGAGAGAGAGAGAGAGAGAGAGAGAGAGAGAGAGAGAGAGAGAGAGAGAGAGATTTATGCTTGGTGATGTGACTGTTGCTGTGGTACCAGAGGCGTAGGCTGATCTGGTGCGGTGGTGCGGCGGGCCCCAGGGCGGAGGGGCGGGAAGGCTCCGGGGGGGGGGGCGGGAGCCTCCTTAAGTCTCGGTGGTTTTTTCGCTTTTTTTCCTTTTTTAAAAAGGTTTTTAGGGTTTTTTAGCGGTTACGGGGCTTCTAATTGTTTATGTATGCTTTGCGCCAACTTAGCTTGTTTATAGGACCCTCCCGTGACGATCAGGGGCGACGCTCTCTCCAGGGGGCGCAGATCGCTCCTCTGCTCCGGGCGCGAACTCTGTAAAGCGCTCCTGGGCGCTTTGCAGAGTTCACGCATGCGCAGACCGTCGATTGGAAACTTCGTCGCCGAAGTTTCCAATCGACGGTCTGCGCATGCGTGAACTCTGCAAAGCGCCCAGGAGCGCTTTACAGAGTTCGCGCCCGGAGCAGAGGAGCGATCTGCGCCCCCTGGAGAGAGCGTCGCCCCTGATCGTCGCGGTAGGGTCCTAGGCTATAAACAAGATAAGTTGGCGCAAAACATACATAACCGATTAGAAGCCCCTAAAACCGCTAAAAAAACCCTAAAACCTTTTAAAAGAAGGAAAAAAAGCGAAAAAATCAGCATTAATTATGCTAATTAGCTTGGGGGCGTCGGGGTTTTCCGCCCCAGTAGCAGGGGCGCCTGGCTACCCCTCTGTGTGGTATTTGTTCCTAGGAGCCACTGGCGGGGGGAGGCGGGGGGCATTATCCCAGTGGTGGCTACTCACTGTGCCTGCCCCTGCTTCCCACTTGGTTCACCCTGGCAGTGCTTCTCTGGCCCCTGTCATTGGGGCTGGGTAGATGTCATTGACTGGGTAGACTGTCATTGGGGCTATGTGATTGGCTCCTTGCACGTTCAGCCAACATCACTGGTATCAAGTTATCACTCCATCATGGATGCTGAACTGTTTCAGGATGTCCATGGACACCGGCGACATTACTGAGAGGGCTGCACTAGTGTGTCATTGCCTGGGCTCTAGCGTACCTCCTCCTCCTTTGTGTTGGATGGGCTTTGGATACACTGATGTTGTTCTGTTGTCGCTACTGTGAGGTGTCAGTATGGATTGGGCCATCACTCTGCTTTTTTGCTATAAAAAGGAACAGTCAGGGGGTTTATTAGTAGTCTGGAGATGGCATTTTACTCTCCCTTGGGCAATTTATTCTTGTTAAACTCTTTGTGAGAGATTAAATAAAACCCACTTCCTCTTCTTTAGATACCTTACTAAAAGCTCATCAGCTTTTCCTTTAACCACAGTGATTAAATAGTGCTGACTGCAAGAATAAAAATAAACTCATTTGTCAACTGTAGAACAGTATTTTCCCCCTATGGCAAAGTTGAATCAACATTGCACTTATATAAAACAGCACATACAAATCAATATTTTGGTAGTTTCATGCTGCCCCTGCTGTTTCCATGCATGCTCAAAAAACCCATGTATCTTACATTTGGGGACAAGGGGTTTGTCTCAGTTGGTAGAGTGGCTGGCTGCTCATATGCCTGAAGATCTGAGGACGGCAGTTCGAGACCCGTTGAGAGCTGTCGATATGCCGCTGATGAGCTGCAGAAGCCTTGGGGGGAGAGAGAATTCTGCAGCGGGCACACTGAGTGGAAAGCAGTGTTGCCGTCATGTCGAAGTGTGGGAGGTGAATACCAGAGAGAGGCCAGACTGTGAAGGAGACCAGCTGGAATGAGCATTCTATGCAAGATTAGAACATTTGTAATATATACAAACCGCTTCGGTTTAGATAGCCTGCCTATGTAAACCACCTTGAATTAAAGTTGGAGGAGAAATTCGATGACCAGAGAAAGGCGGTATATAGATACTGGTATTTATTATTATTATTATTATTATTATTATTATTATTATTATTATTATTTATTTGCGTATACCTTGTTTGTGTGTCTACTCTAAGAGCAACTGAGGCAATGTGTGTGCCAACAGTTTGCTCTAAGAAAAATGCTAACCTCAAGATTCCAAGTCAGTAGTGCAGTCAAAAACCTAACACTTATCTACACTTCATAGAATTGGGTTCAAAAGCAAATCAGGAGCCAGTGCAAATAGAACAAAATGAGAGTCATATGCTCCATAAATAAAACAGCATTCCAAAACCAGTGCAGCTTCCAAACACTTTTCAAGGCATAGCCCACATTGAGTGCATTATAGTAACTGAGTTGGGATGTGAGTGACCAACACCTGTGTCCCTGAAGCCAGATCTGCATTTACCAAGAAAGGCCACAGTTGGCACGCAAGTTGTAGCTGTGCAAAAGCACCCCATCCCATGGCCTGAATGTCCAGGAACAAAGTCAGGGCCAGGAGTACTCCCAAACTGTAAACCTGATACCTCAGAGGGAGTGTTCCCCCTTCCCAGAATAGCTTTCCTACAGACCAACAACATTGTCTGGATCAAGTCTATATGTAGTAAAGTCATGAACAGGTAAATGTGAAGGCATTTTTTTCTACACAACAGAGCTTGACCTGAACTACATAAACTTGTAGCTTTGTGCATGTTGCCCACACACATACGTGTTGCAACATTTAGGGCCCAAACCTATCCAACTTTCCAACACTGGTGCAGCCGTGCCAGCCGTGCATCTTACAGTGGGGGGGGGGAGTCACGGAGGCCTCCTCAAGGTAAGGAAAAGTTTGTTCCCTTACCTCAGGGCTGCATTGTGGCTGCATTGGCACTGGAAAGTTGGATAAGATTGGATGCATAGCCCAATCCTATGGACTCATAGAGCTGGCGGATCAAGCATTCCACCAGTGCTACCTGCTTTACAGTTGCTGTTAAAGCACTTCTGGCAGCGCGTAAAGTAGCGTGCTGCTGGACTGCTGGCAGGAAGACCAGAGCCTTCCTGTGCCTACTGGTGGAATGCTGTGGTCGAGGCAGGTAGGACGTTGGGGGTGGGTGGGTGGGACAGGGGAGGGTGGAACGACAGGCGGTGACAGAGGTGGGGGAGGACAGAATGGGGCGTAAATGGGGGCAGGGGAATGGCAGATCAGGTCTGGGGCCCGGGGGCGGGTTCAGCAGCAGTGGCGGCTGCTAAATCATAGCCCCTAAACCTGATTCCACAGTGTGTGGGGGCGATTTTGATAGCACAGGTCTAAGTAGACCCCCCATGCTGCAGAGGTTTACCCCCGAGTAAGGGAACAAATGTTCCCTTTACCCAGAGGAGACCTCTGCAAACCCCCCCCCCCCCGTGGGATGCTTCAATAGCCATGTTGGTGTTGCCGCATCAGCACAACACCACAATCAGCATTTAATTAAAAATCTTTCAATGGAGTGAAATAAATCATGATATCACCCCTTCAGATGGCTGCCTAGAACTTATGTTCCACCCCCTAATTAGACTTTAGCACTTCCACTGCACTAAAACAAAGCAGAACTGAATCACTTTTGTGATGATTGAGCTCCCCCTGGTTTCTATTTTCCCCATCTGTTTCCTTGAGACACTTTGAGTCTGTCCCATTGCAAAGAGACCACTCTTTGTTGTAGTTGCAGTCAGAGGCCAGGCAGACAGGTAAGTTTGTATATTGCTTGTCTACTTCAGTTGGCATCCAGAGAATACACTCTTCCCTCTTTAGGGAAGACTTTCGCTATACAGATGTTCACTTATCCATACTGCACATAGACCATCTCTCTTTATAGCTACCAAGATTTTTGATATATGGTCCGGGAATGGGGGGGGGGGGAGGCCAATGTCTCTCATGGAGGCAATATCTACCTTCCATTTTACCCAACACGTAATCTCCCCTCTACTTTGAATTCTAGAGACAGAGAAGTGCCCAAGAAGAAATTCCAGGAGATCAAATTTTGGATTTCTCTCCCTGGTAGGACAGAAGTCTAGAAGAGCCCTCTTTCTTAGGTATGCTCCTGCGGGCTTTAGGGGAAGCGCTCTTCAGGACCCTCGGAGGACCAAGCATGGCTAGGGAAGAGGTGCCCTCTGTGTCAGGTGCACTGCCTAATGGGTAGCGCATCCCCACGCTTTCAAGGCACATGCATTTTTTTTTTTGCATTTTTGTGCTGCATGTTTTGTTTCTACAAAATATTTATTTATTTACTACATTTGCATCTGGCTTTTCTCCCCCAGGGGCACCCAAAGCGGCTTACAACATAAGAAACCACATTTAAACAATAGGTTATATATAAACATTAAAATAACCTAAACTTTAAAACCTTAACATCATAATAAAACACAATACCAGCAGCATAAAAAGGCAAGCCCATAAAAACCTAAACGGCATGGAAGTAAGAGACCCAGATAAAAAGTCATGAACTCTAATCTAATCTAATTTCTAATCTAAAAAGAAATGTCTTTAGGCCCCGCTGGAAAGCCTCTAAGGAGGGAGCAGTTCATAAACTGAGAGCAAGGGAGATCCATAAGTTTGGTGCCACTACTGAGAAGGTCCTATTTCTTGCCGCCGCCCCTCCCACCTCCAAAGGCGATGGCACCTGTAAAAGAGCCTTCTCTGAGGGAATGAGCCGGATTGTACAGAAGAAGGCGGTCTCTCAATACCCTGGCCCCAAGTCGTATAAGTAGAGGTTTTTTTGTGTGTTACCCAAACTGGTGGATGTTGTCTTAGAGCCTCTTCAAGAACTCCTGAAGAACCAGAGAAAGGCTCAGAGATTGGAAGAGAGCGAACATAGTCCCTATCTTCAAGAAGGGGGGGGGGGAGAGATCTAGGCAACTATGAACAGGTCAGCTTGACACAGATACCTGGGAAGGTTATCAAACAGTCTGTCTGTGAGTACTTAGAGTGATTGCTAAAAGCCAGCATGGTTTTCTCAAGAACAAGTCTTTCCAGACAAACCTTATCTCCTTCCATGACAACACTGATAGATAAGAGGGATGCCGTAGACCAGTAATAGGCCTGGATTTTAGTAAGGCTTTTCACAAGTTTCCCCACAACATCCTGGTAGACAAGCGGATGGGATGTGGGTTAGATGATACTACTATCAGGTGGATTAGTGGCTGGCTGACACACCATACTCAGAGTGTACTTGTCAATGGCTCCTCGTCGTCCTGGAGGGAAGTGATGAGTAGGGTGCCTCAGGGCTCTGTGCTGGGTTCAGCATTGTTCAATATCTTGGACAATACATGGATAAGGGAAATATCTTGGATAAGGGAAATATCTTGGATAAGGGAAAGGGGGTAATGGGGATGCTCATCAAATCTGTGACACTAGCTGGGAGGGGTAGCTAATACCCTAGAGCAGTGTTTCCCAAACTGTTGGTCACAACCCACCAGTGGGGGGGGGTGAGCTGATTTTTGGTGGGTCGCAAAATGTTTGCAGCACCAGCCCCCACCTTGCCAGCATGGTGCCAAAGCAGCCGCATGAGCCACACACGGTCAATTTCACCCATGGGCAGGCTATGGGAAAGGGTGGGGCGCGGGAGCAGGGAGATGGCAAGGCAGGAGGAGGTGGAGGCGGGGTCTTTTTGGGCCAGATGGGTGGTCAGAAGTAAAGCTATGTGGGTCATGATAGATTGTCATTTTAAAATTTGGGTTGTGTTGCTAAAACGTTTCAGAAGCTCTGCCCTAGAGGACAGGAACAGGATCCAGGATATTCTTGACAAGATGGAAAACTGGGCAGACTCAAACAAAATGCACTTCAACAGGGATAAATGTAAAGTTATGCATTTAGGCAGGAAGAATCAGAAGCACACATATACTGTAAGATTGGGTACACTTGCCTGAGCAGTAGTACTTGTGAAAAAGATCTGGGCATTTTAGTGGATTAGCTAGACATGAGTTGGTGGTGTGATGCGGCGGCAAAGAAGTCAAATGCAATTCTCAAAAGTACAGTCGCGAGATCTAATGGTTCAGCTGTATTCTGCATAGTCCACTTCTGGGTGCCACAGTTTAAGAGAGTTATTGACAAACTGGAGTGGGTCCAGAGAAGGGTGACTGCTGACAGCTCAATACTAACTAGGATTGTGTTGCCCTTTATAACAGTACAGCTGTTCCATTACCATAAATGGCCATATAGCGGTGTGCTGTATGCTGCCAGCACCCATTTTAGGTTCGCTGGCGCAAATGGCAGCGGTGCCAGAGAGGCCTGTTGCCATAGCTGCCTACCTCCAGCAGTGAAGGTAAGCTGGTGGCAGGGGCTAGGTGGACAGAATGGGGGGGGGGATAATTAATCTAGTTAATCCATTAATTAGAGAGCAAGGATGGTGTAGTGGTTCTAGTGCTGGACTTGGACCTAGAAGATCCAGGTTCAAATCCTTGCTCAGCCATAAGGTTTCCTGGGTGACCTTGGGCCAGTCACTGTTTTTCAACCTAATCTACCTCACAGGGTTGTTGGGGACAAAATGAGGGAAGGAGAGCCACATACTTCCTGGAGGAAGAGCCCTGAGCTTCTTGGAGGAAGAGTGATTAAAAAAATGTGAAAAATAAAGTGCCTCCTTACATATACTGCCTATGTGGGGCTATTGTCAGCACGTCTCCCTATGACTGGTCTGGTATATACTGGAGGGGTTGGGTTGCCATGCATAGGCGCTGGCTAACAGGGTTGCACCTCTCTGCAGTTTTTTAAGCGCTGTTCCTGTGCCTCCCGCTTATCCTGGACTAGTACAGAATAACTTTTTATTAGAGAATGTTTCAGTTTTACAGGGAATCAGCAAAATAGCAAATATAACAAACCCCAACACATGGTTACATACATTGGGAAGAGATTGGTGATCACAAATACAGAGTATTCAGGCATAGTATGCAGGTCCGTTTCAGAGGGTGAGGTAGTAGTGGGTTTAGAGTCCATAGGTAGCTAAGTCCAAGCCTAGAGAGCGGGGCGTGGCCCGGTCTCACCTTGCACGTGGCCAGCTGTGCCAGGCCAGTCTTCTTCCGCCGATGGCAGCCTCTGGTCGTGGACCCCTGGCTGCAGGGGGTCCTCCGTGGGTGGTCTCTGCGGTCGTCACTGGTAGGTCTGGCTGCTGTCAGTGTTTAGTTGAGGCATGCATTATAGCTATGGGGCACGGAGCCGGAGCACAAGGTGACATACAAAGTACAAGTTTACTAGTACAGGCTAAGGTTCAGCACCACGGCTTTTAGGCTGGTGGCTTGAGTAGAGGACCAAACCGTTCAGCAGTTTCAATCCAGTCACGTCGCCAACAAAGAAGCCTGTCTTGTGGTTGGAATTTTTGACATGTTTGTTTTGATGATTTCTGACAACCACCACCGACTGGGAAAACTGACAGGGCGGTGGGTGACCCCACTGGGTGTTTTACTGCCGTACCAGCAGGCTTTGACACCGCACTGGCCCTTTCGAAATGCGTCGCTACAGGCCCGGACCGGGTGTCAGCAGCAGCCATAGCAGCAGCAACGGCGGCGGCGGCGCCACCCACCTCTTCGGTCTCCCGGGTGTGACGGAGGCGAGCGCCGCGCCGCGCCCTTCCTCTTCCGCTGCTGGTCTTCTCAGGTGATTCCTGAGGTAGCTCTGGCCTAAAGGAGCGAGGAAGGAAGCTCGTTAGGAGTCGCCGCCCTTCTTCACCGTCCCTGAGTATGGGTGGGAGTTTCCACAGCCGGGCCGAGCCCCACGTGAGGCTGCGAGGTAATCCTCGGGGAAGGGGAGGAAGAATGGAGATGCCTCCCCGGCGGCCGCTATATGACTCAAGGGAGGCGTTGCGGGGGGCGGCGCACAAGGAAGGTAGCATTTGGGAACGGATTCGGGCTCTCCCTACTCACTTGCCTGACCTTAGCGCGCACACTATTAGGGGAGGGAACTCTTCTTTGGGGAAGCCAGTGGAAGAGTTTTCCATTGGTGTGTGCACAGTCGGTTTTTCATCATGTCTCTGATGGCGCCGTGTGTTCCTCGCCCGCTGCAGCGGGTTCAGTCTTCATCTTCACTGCGCAAGCAGAGCATGCCCTGTCCTCCACTCTGGGCAGTACGGCAAGGCCCAATTCTTCCTGCTGCATGTAAGAGTGAGCGTGACTGGGAGACGGGAGCAGTCCTCTTCTCCGTTCCTGTGTTCTGAGTGGCCTCGCTGAGCCAAATCCTCTCAGCTGCTTTGCCCAGAGATCGAGAGGCGAAGGAGGCAGTAGCTCCTCCTGCGTAGAGCAGCTGCCGCCTCCTCCCGCCTGTGAGAGGCAGGGAGAAGGCAAACGAGGTTCGTACACAGCCATTACTCACTTGCGAACGAGTGGCAACTAGCTGCTTCTGCTGCCTGTCCTTTGAGTCTAGAGAAGTAGCCCCTGATTGCTTGCCTCCACTGCTCCTCTAGGTGGTTCAGCGGTGGAGACTGGACCCGTCCCTGCCCTTCTGCCCAGATTGAGGGGGGCCTGTGCACTCTTTCTAGCTGGCCTCATGGGGAGAACTCCTTCCCACTTTGTTGCCCAAAGGCAACACCCGCCCGCTCCACTGGAGACTTCATCTGACTGGTGCAGCGAGATTGGGATCAGGTCCAGTCCCAACTGCTGCCTCCTGCAGAGTGAGTACCCTTTGTAATTGCAGCTTTAGAGTGCAAGAGCTTGTGTGCCTGAAGCAGCTGCCCAATGCTGCTGTGTTCTGGTGGTGGTGGTGAGAAGAGAACTTATTGCAGTACTTTACTTCCATCTGCAGTGGTGGCTGCTTCACCTCAGCAACAGCTGGTCAGCGATTGGTGCTGATAGGTTTCTGTAAGGAGCAGCCTTCTCTGAGCAGCCCTGCTGGGCTCAATCTAGCGTACAGCCCCAAGCAAGCAAGTATACACTAGCAGTGGCTGCTCTGTGCCTTCTGTGAACATGAGATTTTATTTCCTATATGGGAAAAAGTGTTCCTCTAGCCATCACATTTGCTCAAGCCTTGCTAAAAGTTACTGGTCACTGCTAGATTGTGGGACACTGACAGCACTGGCACACACAGAATCTAAAATAATCTGCACCCCCTTTTTGCCAATGTATATGTAAATTAAAGGTCATTTTGCTACCTGTGGACAATGCTATACATTTTCTGCTTAAAGGTGCCTGCTGCCTCTTTTGCTATCGGAAGAGTCAGAACTGAAGTTGTATTGGAGTCAGACCTTTTTCCTAAATACTATTTTACTGTAACCATCTTTGTCACTGTTGTATATGTGACTGGAATATATGCTGATGGAGAAGTTCTTGCCTTAAGACAGTGGTTCCCAAACTGGGAGGCGCACCTCCAGTGCCACGGAATCCTCTCGGAAAACAGTGCAGTGCCAATTGGCAGGCATCAGCATAATGTAATGGGGAGCCGCAGGTCAAAAAGGTTTGGGAAACACTGCCTTAGGAGGTAAATTGGCAAAGGGATTGTTCTCTTTGGCATTACCAACAAGAGAAAGGCCAAGTAGGAGAAAGACACATTGGTCCTCTTGGGGGGGGGGGTCACTGGATTGCCTAATCCATATTACAGTAAATTAACTTCTTGGAGTATAAATTCACTCCAATGTTAATTTATACCAGTTGTGATGAAAGAGCCAAAAAGCTGGTAGTTAGTTCAGTTCATTTTTCTGTAGTTAATGCAAGTACCTCAGAAGGGACTGGAGAGAAAATTGTTGTTTCATTAAATCCCTGACTATTGGCTTTAACAATGCTAGTAATTTTGTATTGCAGTATTTGAGTATTCAGATCATTTTGCACACTATAATAATTACAATTGGTCCCAGGGGTATTATTTGAGTTGGGAGGATTATTATTAATAGTCAGCCTTTCCCAACAGGGAAAATTCAACGCAGCTAACAAAAGAAACAGACAATACAAATTGATCAAAACAAGTCAAAGGAAAGATTTCTTCCTTATTCTGTTCCCTGTAGCATTGATGGTTTGGAGTGGGAGTAAAATGACAGTTGAACCAGGTGGAGTCTGCCTGCCCCTCTCCCTTTTGTAAGCAGCAGAATTGTTGTTACTCCTATTTTTTAGGTATGGTACTGAAACTGAGACCATGGCTTGTTGGGCAGCCCAATCCTGCATAAGATCCGCTGCAGCATGCTAAGTGTGCTGCGCCACATCTTGCGTGGGATTGGTCCTACGCTGGCAGAAAGGGACACCTCAGGCGGGGAGGGATGTTTGTCCCTTTCCCCTGGGGAAAGTCTCGGCAGCCCCTAAGGATCCCCTTGCATGTGCACTGGCAAAATGGCTGGCGCAAATCCGGGGAGGCTGGGTAAGGCCGGCCAGGCCCGGGATGGGGTTAGAATATTGGCAGAGGGCAAAATGGGCCTTGCGGTTAGCGTGTCACCCTTCTCTTTTGCTCTCTGCTTCACTTTTATTTATTTCATATCCAGATCTAAATAAAAGTGAAGCAGAGAGCAAAAGAGAAGGGTGACACACTAACCGCAAGTCCCATTTTGCCCTCCACCAATATTTGCTTCACTGTAAACTGGGAATGAATTGGGGAAAGGTAGTTTACTGCCATCACCCAAAATCTGAGAGCCAAGATAGGAGGCTGAGTTGGGAGAACCTTCCCTTCGGGTTAATGGGGAACGTCAATGTTGAGAGGATCTCCTTAAAAGCAGTCGGTAGCAGAATGTGAGCAATCTGGTACAGAGGCCAGTTTACCTGAGTTACCTGACCAGGCAGGTAAATAGCAAAAGTAAAAAGTTTTTTAAATGCCTGAAAAATCAACAAGCTGGAGGGAAAGATACGCAGGATAAAAGGAAAGCACTGATCAACTAGAAGGGGGTGGTGGCGGCGGCGGCGGCGGCGGCAGCGGCAGCAGCAAGGATGTTAAAATGCAAGGAGCAGTAAAACAAAAATGCCTGACGTGACTAATCAGGAAACCATCCTTGCCCAACTTACTTGCATTATTTCAGTCCTGACACCCATGCTTGCAGCAAGCCCTTCTTCTCTCCGGAAAAGATTGTATGCTTCCAAATGGTCCTATACCCATGTCTAGGCTTACCAGATCTCCAACTGGGACAAAGTACTAGACCTTTAGGAGAAGGAATGTGGGCAGGTGTAGCTTGTTAAACCTTAGAGTTTATGGGGCTTGCTTCTGAGTAGACATGCCTAGGATTGTGCTTTAAGGTTTAACAAGCTACACCTGCCCACATTCCTTCTCCTAAAGGTCTAGCACTCTGGTTGGAGATCTGGTAAGCCTACCCATGTCAGACCTAGGCAAATGCACCAAAGGGTGTGAATGACCCTGCTTATGTAGCCTCTGTGGGTATTAACCCTGCTTTATTTGGGGGAGGGAATTTCCTGGGTCCCTGCTCTTGTAGTTCACATGGGCTTCATAGTCCAATACCAAAGCCAAGTTTTCCTCTTACCAGTCAGTTAGGGAAGAAGAGGAAAGTCACCTGTACAGATGATAATGTCTACTGCATCTGAATGATTTGGCAGCCTCAGGGGTGCTAAAAAAAGTCCAAAAAGTTTGGGGATTTTCATCACACTAAGTCTTTTTCATTCTCAGTGGCTCCGGAAGCATGATTCCATTTTGCTCTCACTCCAAGACATAGCCACTCAGTGCCGCCACCTTCTGCTGCCTATCATATAAGAATGGAACCCTTGCAATATGGTGCTTTCATTTCATTCAAGGTGGCACTGTAGAATTTGATGATCTGCTTATGAGAAGCTATGAGCTTACACCCGAATTGTGTTACACACTAGAAGAGAGCAAACGAAACAATCCAGACAAGACAGAAATGTTGATGAATAGATGAGAGGCTAGTGAATTTTCCCTGTCCTGGATGGGATCATGTTCTTCTTGTGTACTTGTTCCTTCAATACTAGAGTCTCAGGTAGCAGCAGTAGCTCAGAAAGTTTTTAGTCATCTTCAGCTTATGAATTGACTGCAGCTGTGGGCAGCCCAAGACTCCAGTAGTCTGAGGCAGTGTGCCAAATGCTGCCCTCCCTTACCTGGTAATGTGCTAGCTCCATGGACTGGAAAAGGAGGAAGAGTGGTGGGCTAGAGAGCACAGTGTGCTAGCCCACCCCATCCTTTTCCTTCCATACTTTTTCTTTTGTGATGTCTCCATCTTACTTTTCTGATCCAGGATGTGGGGGAAGCAACAGGAGTGGAGGTCAGGATTTTGCCTTGGTTAGCTATGCCTTGGTAACCTTACATCTAGATTTCTGTCAGGTTCTCCTGTGCAGCTGTCCTGGAGATGGTTTGGCAGCTATGGTTTATGAGCCTCCTAACAAGTGCATAGAAAGGAGAGAGAGGCTGAGCATAAAACATTTACAGCGCAATCCTATCCAATTTATGCCACTGTCTGAGCTCTGCTGAATCCTACCCAACTTATGCCACCGGTGTAACCAGCAGTGCAGCGAGAATGGGAGGCCCCAGAACGAAAAGAGGATTCAAATCCCCTCCAAAAGGGGAATTCAAAGGGGATTTGAATCCCCTTTCTGTTCTGGCGCCTCCCGTTCTCGCTGCACCGCTGGTTACACCGGTGGCATAAATTGGATAGGATTGAGCAGAGTTCAGCCGGTGGCAGAAGTTGGATAGGATTGCGCTGTCAGGTTAATTATGTTGGCTGTTTAAGTTCATAGCTCCAAATCAAGGAGGCGCTCACCTTCAGAGCCCTAAGCAGCCTAGATCCTGTGCATCTTAACAGAAGATATAAAAACACGAACAACACAGGTCTGCAGATTAAGATTGACAGGGAACTAATTAAGAACCACCTAACTGGCCTAAATGAATTTAGGTCATTTGGACCAGTTGAACTGAATTCTTACAGCGCAATCCTAACCAACTTTCCAGCACCAGTGTAGCCGTACCAATAGGGTGCACACTGCATTTTGCAGTGCAGTGGCAGTCACGGAGGCCTCTTCAAGATGAGGGAACATTTGTTCCCTTACCTTGGGGCTGCATTGTGGCTGCACCAATGCTGGAAAGTTGGTTAGGATTGCGCTATTAGAGTGCTAAGGGAAATTGTGGATGTTCTTGCAGAGCTTCTGTCAGTTTTGATAAATCCTGGAAGACGGGAGGTGCCACTAGACTGGAAGTGGGCTAATGTCATCCCAATTTTTTTATATTATAGACCCGTCAATCTGACTTCAGTACTGGGAAGGATATTGGAACAAATTATAAAACATACAGTCTGCATACATCTGTATAACAACTCGGTGATTAATAGAAGTAAACATGGATTTGTCAAAAATAAATCTTGCCAGACAAATCTTATGTCCTTTTTTTGATCAGGTTACTAGTTTATTGGACAGTGGGAATGCTGTGGATGTAATTTATCTCAATTTCAGTAAAGCATTTGACAAGTTTCCCCGCGACATCTTAATCAGCTAGTTGGTAAAATATCAGGTATGATGCAGTTGTTAGGTGGATTTGCAACTGGTTGGACAACTGTACACAAAGGGTGCTTGGCGATAGCTTCGTAGCAACCTGTGGGATGGTTTTGAGTGGAGCACCCCAGGGTTCTGTCTTGGGCCCAGTTCTCTTTAACATCTTCATCAATGACTTGGATGAAGGGATACAAGGAGGACTCATCAAATGTGTGGATGACACCAAGCTGGGAGGAGTAGCAAACACAATAGAAGATAGTAGAAGCATTCAGACAGAATGGAATACTGGGCTGAAATGAATGCGATTAAGTTCAACAGAGAGAAATGCAAGGTTCTGCATTTCAGTAAAAATAATCAAAGATGCATGTATAGAATGGGAGATAGCTGGCTTGGCAGCAAAGCATGTGAGAGGGATCTCGGAGTTGCAGTGGATCACAAGATAAACATGAGTCAGCAGCGTGATGCAGCTGCAAAAAAGGTGAACGCAATTTTAGCCTGCATAAGTAGAACCGTAGCTTCCAAGTTGCGAGAAGTAGTGGTTCCACTTTACTCCACGTTGGTCAGCCCTCTCCTGGAGTACTGCGTCCAATTCTGGGCACTGCACTTTAGGAAAGATGCAGCCAAACTGGAGTGGATACAGAGAAGAGCGATGAGGATGATCAGAGGGCTAGAGAACAAGCCGTACGAGCAAAGGTTGAGGTAACGTGGTATGTTTGGCCTGGAGAAGAGAAGGCTAAGAGACTGCGCTTTAAATACCTGAAGGGCTGTCATATGGAAGCAGGAACAAATTTGTTCTCAACTTCCTCTGAGAGTAGAACTTGGTCAAATGGGTTCAAAGTGCAAGAGAGGAGATTCTGGTTGGATATCAGGAAGAAATTCTTAATGGTAAGGGCAGTTTGGCAGTGGATTCTCCCTCACTGGAGATCTTCAAGCGGAGGCTTAGGCACCTGCTGGAGATGCTCTAGGTCAGGGGTGGCCAACTTTTCAATATGAATGCTCCTGGACCTTAATGGTTGTATAGATGAGGGCATTTCAGCAGGTGCAGCTGCTTTAGCAGCACCGTCAGCAATTGCCGCTGCCAAGATTCTGTCTTCTGCACAACTCTTAAGAATGCAGAGGCCCTAATGGTGGACGTTGGTCACCCCTACTCGGAGAATTGCCTGGTACAGGCAGGGTTTGGACTAGATGACTTTGTTGGTCCCTTCCAACTCTGTTTCTCTGTTATGTTACGCATTGACTGCTTTGATCTGCAAGTGAAACCGTACTTGGCATCCCTTTGGTGCAATCCCTTGGTATCCCTTAAGTGCAGTTTGCTAGGGTATAGGACAGGGCTGTGGCACCCGGGGATCACCCTCCCGACAGAGATCTGCCTGGCTAATCCTGTTGGTTTCTTTGCATTGCCAAGTAAACAATTTTTTCCCCAGTGTAGTTTATGGTATTTTAAATATTTTTAGTTCTCTGTGTCAGTTGCCTTTGTCATGGTGAATCTTAATGTTGTGGTTTGATTGCATTTGTTTAATGAATCCTATTATGTTATTGTTTGTGCATTACTTTGGAGCTATTACTGCAGAGGTAGTGACTTAACTGATTTTTAGAAATGACTAAAATAGATGCACGTGTGCAACTTGTCCGATGGGGCTCTTGCCTGCCTCTTGTAATACTGTATATGAAGCAGCTCTAAGTATCCCAAACTGAAAATGTTAGTTATTTTTCTTTCCCTTAGCCCAGTGGTTCCCATGCTTTGGTCAGAATTGAAGTTGTCGGAATACCTACGCAATGCTAAGGACAGTAGACCTCCGCTATCCCATCCTGGTGTTTATCGGATCCTCTGTTCTTGTGGCAAGGCTTACATAGGAACAGCAAAAAGAGCAATCTCGTCGAGAATAAAAGAGCATGTAGGAGCACGTAAGAGCATGTAGACTCTTCCCTCCTGGCCAGTCCGCTTTAGCGGAACATTCTATGGCCACTGCACACCTAATCAGTTTTGATGAGACTGAAGCCCTGGTGAATGAAACTTCTCATAGACAGATATTATGTAAAGAGACCATTCGGATCTAGAGACACAAGGATAGTCTTTTGAACAGGAAGGAAGAACTATCCATGACTGATAAAATATGGATCCCAGCCTTAACCAAGAGTACATGGCACCATAGGCAGAAAGTAGTCTAATATGATTATAGCTGTTGTTGTACGCTGTTGTATGCTGTCTCTTTAATTAACTGTTGATGCGAGCTCAAGAATGTAGCAAGGCCACAGTGTGTACTGGCTAACGTCTGCCGGCCGCTTACGGTGTGCTTGATAATGCTTGATATAATTTGAGCAAAACGTCGCTTTTTATGAGAGTGACCCATATTTTAAACTTATGTTTTTATCTCAGCTTTTAACGTGTTTTTGTGTCTTCTAATTGCTGAAAATAGCATTTTTACACATTGTCTAGCCTAGTTCTCTGAGTTTTTAATATTGGTCTTACATAATTTTCTTCTTTATTTCTCATGGCATTTTACCCATCAAATCCAAAATTATCAGTTCCCAAGACAACACTCTATCGCAGTGGTTCTCAACCTTTGGAGGCCTGGGTACCCCCTATCACGGTTCAATTTTCTGAAGTACCCCTTGCTAATTAACTGCTAATTAATTGGATTAATCTAATTAATTAGGTAATTAATCATTAAATAAAAAAGTACTAAACAATTTTAAATGTGAAAAAATGTCTTATTTAACTCTGTGTGTGTGTGTGTGTGTGTGTGTGTGTGTGTGTGTGTGTGTGTGTGTGTGAGAGAGAGAGAGACAGACAGACAGACAGACAGACAGACATGCAAGGATCTCTTTTTTTTCTCCAAATCACACTTCCCAAAATCAGCTCCTCCCTCCCCCACCCCACCAAAGTACATTTTCCATAGTACGAAAATAAGCCCAAAACCAACATCAGAGAGACAGAAGGGCTCCGAAAATAATTACAATTTAAAATCCATGTTAATTAACACTTAATTAGCTGCTGATGGGGCAGATAAGGGGCAGGGCTTGGCGTACCCCCAGCAAGAGGTCCGCGTACCCCTAGGGGTACCCGTACCACAGGTTGAGAACCCCTGCTCTATCGGGACCCACCTAGCTTTACGAGACTTAAAAA
Organism: Plestiodon gilberti rubricaudatus; assembly: GCA_026170595.1. NCBI lineage: Eukaryota > Metazoa > Chordata > Lepidosauria > Squamata > Scincidae > Plestiodon > Plestiodon gilberti. The sequence goes on along the minus strand of JANXHW010000004.1, from coordinate 102,140,202 downwards.
ACAGGTGATCTAGGAAGAAATAATATTTTTATTTATTTATTTACAAGCACTATTTTATTTATTTATTTGCAAAAAAATCAATCAGTTTCTCATAATGAGGTAGCCCTAATAAATAGCCTCAAAGCTTGAGGGGCTTAGTTATGTGATCCATTCTTGGCCCCCACTTCCTGTTATTGACAGACTTGGAAAATATAACCACCAGAAAAAAGTTGCTCAAACATTTTATCTCCCTATATTTACACAAGCTTGCAAACTGCAGGAGCTCAGCTGTTTGCAGGGCAATTAGCAGCTATTTAATTTTTGAATAGCCTCGGGGCTTGAGGCAATTACTTATTTGATCTTTCCATCACCCGTGTTTTCATTGGAGGTTCTGTAGGACCCACCAGAAATCGGGTCACGTCTGCCTTAGTCTGTACAACATATCTGTACAGTGGGGTGCCATATTATAAAGAGATCTGTTGCTTAATGGTGCCTTCGTGCAGCATGTTTAAGCCGTCCAATCTCTAACAAAGTGAAAATAGTGAACATTTAGGGTCTCGTTCAGGCATTTCAAAGTTCAGTCTGTTGAAACACATGGCTTCTCAAACTGTGGATCACAACCCACTTGTTGGGCCGCCCGCCCGTGCCTCCGTTTGGTTCTAAATTGGAGCCAAACAGAAGCAACTAGAAGCCATTTCCAGGGCACGACTCGCCTTGACCTGCTGCTCCTGCATCACGCCAGGCTTGGGATGACCTCCAGAGGACTCTGCAGGCCTTGAAAGGACTCTGGAAGTGACTTCCAGTCTTGCCAATGAGACTTCCAGTCACGTCCAGAGACATTTGTGATGCCTTCAGAGGCCGTCCCAGGCCCGGTGTGACGCGGGAGCAGCAGGACGAGGTGGGTCGCAACATGGGAGCAGCAGGGCAAGGTGGGCCATGGCGGCAGTGACTTTGAGAACACATTCAACTTTTTCATAGTAACCTTTCATAGTATTGGGTCCAAACAGTAGTGCAGTATGTTCAGATCATACTTCATGGTCCAGGAGGGAGTGCTACTATTCTTCTTCCCCACTTAGAGTAAGTGATTGATTGTGTCAGATATTAGTGGGAGACTTCTAAAAAAATTTGGGATTTTTTTGTTTGTTTTAAAAAAAACTTCAACTTGTCATGGTGTCACACCTGAGGGTTTTTTTTCCAGAAGCTACAGGGCATTCATAAACCAGTGGTCCCCAAACTGCCCCCACCGCGATCCACCTTGTTCTCTGCACCGGCCAGGGATGCACTTCCTGGGCCTCTGCGAGCCTCAGAACAGAAGTCGCAGATGTGAAACTGGACATAAACCAGAAGTAGGCTTACCAGAGTCCCGGGACATAGCACATTCACGGATTGGTGCCCGCCATCGCGGCCGGGCCCGACTATTCCGCTCAACTTCCTCTTCTTCGTCCCAGCCTCGCACGTGTGTGCAAGGCTGGAAGCATTTGGAAAATGTCCGAGTTCACTAAAATGTATAAAAGCCAGGCTGACACTAGTTTCTCAAAGTCAGATCTGTTGCTTAATAGCATTCATCCAAAAGTGGGTGCTGAGTTGGATCACTTGGGAAAGGAAGGCATAGTCACCAAGGCAGCCTTGGAGGGAATGGTCAACCCCTGTTGTTCCAATTATTAAAAACACTGTGGAGACTTCAACCGGTTTGAAGATGGACTGGTACTCTTTGCCATAAACTGATAATGTATTAGCAGCCGTGTCAGGAGGGAAATGGTTCAGCAAGATTGATTTGTTGCAGGCTTGCTTGCAGATGGAAGTAGAAGATTCTTGCGAATACAGGTGCAACATGTAGATCCGCTATCCGCGGCCCCCTGTGCACCCATTTCCTTCCTTTATCATCTTAAAAGAACGTGTCTTTAACAGAACGCTATAAGCATGCAAACTTATAACGACAAGCAGCCAGCCAGCCAGCCAGCCAGCCAGCCTGCCCGATAGAGGGACACAGAACAGAATGATTTTAGGTTTTTTTTTTTTTTCATAGCCTGCAATAATTCTTGAATTTACTGGGAAAAACGGGTGTGAAGCCATGGCAACAAAGTTTTAAAATGGTACTAATAAGCTTCCTCATTTTTATTAGTACCATTTTAAAACTTTGTTGCCATGGCTTCAAACCTGTTTTTTCCAGTAAATTCAAGAACAGAACAGAACGTTTACACAGGAAGCAGGAAGTGATTTGCTTCCTGTAAACGTTCTGTTCTTTGTGTCTCTATCGTGCAGGCTGGCTGGCTGCCTGCCTCCTTGTTGCTATATAAGCTTGCATGTTTATAGCGTTCTGTTAAAGAAAGACACGTTCCTTTAAGAAGATAAAGGAAGGTAATGGGTACAGAGATAGCATTCCCCTTTATCCGTGGTTTCTGGTATCCACAGGGGGCCAGGAACCTCTCCCCCGCACTGTACCTCACCATCAATACTTCAAAAGTGTTGTACCAATCTAACAGATTAGTGTTTGGTACTGCATCCCCTCCATCTATCTGGCAAAGGGCAATGGATCAAGTTTGCAAGCTATCACAAAAACATTGCTATCTGATGTCGTTGTGACGGGAAAGTGATGAACACCTGAAAATCCTGCAGACTACTGAATCATTTAGACAATGAGCTAACTGTGCAAAATGTGCATTTTTTAAAAAGGAATTGGTAACATACAGTTGTCACATTTTAGATGCGCAAGGCTTTATATAACTCGTAAGGGAAAATTAATGGAGAAGATGTTTGGGGGATTTTGGCACCACTGCTTTGCTATGCAGGGCAGGAAAATCTTATGAGACATCTATGCCATTAAGTTTCCACCTGATAGAAAGAGGATCTGGTGACCTAGTGAAGTGATAAGGCTCTTGCACAGATGATGGCAGTGCCCAGGGAAATTTTAGGGTTGAAGCAAGCACCTGAAAGGATGGGGGGACCTTGTCTCCATGGGAGTAAAGAGTTTTCATGTGGACAAATCCCCCAACGACAGAAGTTAAAGCATTTGGCATGTAGATCTGATTTTAGTGAATGGAATACTTGGGCCCTCTGTGGGGAGGACAGTCACTATATGACCACCTGCCCAAGAATTACCTCTTTGTAGGAAGATTCTGCAGATATGCTGTCATTTATAGCAGTTTCTAAATATGAAGCTTAGTTGTAAACAGTGGATCTAAATTCTTAATCAAAAGAAATGGCTTCTTCCTTTTTGTCACAAGTAGAATTTAAACCACGGCAGTCTTTCTGGAATATTTTGTTAGATTACAAGGGACTGTATTAATAGGAAATAACAAATTATGATCAGAATGTACATTGAGATTCAGCACGTAATGCAATTCAGCAAATGTGGCACAAATAATCCTTTCCTTGAGAAAACAGAAAAGAAAACCTTGCTTCCTGGTTTTCATTTTGTTGTTGCTTGTTTATATACCGGTGGCAAGTCAAAAGGATATTATGTATTTGTCCGCTGTGAATGTGAGTCCACCTCACTGTTGTTGTTTCAGCAGTACAACCTGTTGCATGAAGGAAACCAGAGTGCTGGAGCCATATGGTGTCTCTGTAAATAGAGTAGTAGTTTTTATCTATCACTGCAAGTCCATATATACAGGTGTTCCCCTGTTAACTATGGGGATACATTCTGAAATCTCTGTTGTAAAGTGAATCTGACATTAAGCAACTCTTTAGCACCATCTAGTGGTTGATTTTGGCATAGCACATAAAGCCTATATAATGCAATGAAATACAGTGCAGTAGTAGGGAATTAATGGGAAGTACTCCAGATGCATCTTTCTAAATTCCCAGCCCGTCAGCTGTTTGGCTCTAGATTAGTGCTTTGATGTTTAGTGCCCAATAGCTGATGGTCTGGAGATTAAAAAAGACACATTAAAAAGGATTTTAAAAGGCCTGTGAGTGCTTCCTGCCTCCAATTTGTAAAATCGGCAGCAGGCTCAGGGGCAAGCAGAAGCAACATTTTGTAAGGTACTGTGCTGGGGGATAACCGTTGTATATGTGGATTGTCGTTAAATGAACCATTGTTAACCGGGGGGCACCTGTACTAGGTGATGTTGGTAAGGTGATTTTTTTTCCTTCCCTCTCTCCTTTTGTGATTATTTTTTTTCTCATCCTGGTGGGACAGGCAGCTGCTCTGCAAGTGTATGACAAAAGGTATGACAAAATCCCTGTCCTAAATGTTCAAGACAAGCCTGTAAAACCTGCAAAAATGTAAGGTGTGTCGGGGCCCTGGAAGAAACACTGGCGTGTCACCCAAAATGACCTCGCGTGTCACCTGTGACACGCGTGTCATAGGTTCGCCATCAGGGCCCTAGGACAACACTTCTCTTCTTTGAAACAGGCTAATACATTTTACAGAAAAGGACTACATCTTTCTTTCAAAGTTCACTAAAACTTGCTTTTGCCCTGATTGTTAGTTCCTTGCTTCTTTAATTGGGTTCTGCCTGGACTCGCTGATATGTAACAGCATAGATGGGTTCTATGCAAATATAACATTTATTGTAAAAATCCCTTCTGGAATTTAGAAAAGCTCGCCTGTGTAAACTGCCTTGAACAAAGTCCAAGGAGAAATCTGACGATGTAGAAAGGCGGTATATAAATACAGATAATAATAATAATAATAATAATAATAATAATAATAGTGGACCATATGCCAATGTGGTCTCTAGTGTGTGTTGCATATTTTTAGACCTTAATAATTGTACCTCACAGCTGCAGAACCTAAATGTTGTTTGTCTCCTAAACCTTCACATTATATGTTTTTAGAGCTCAGGGATACCACCTTTCCTACTCTTGGGATCCTCCCTATAGTATGTCCGAGAGGTCACATCATATTTTATGCTTCACTCAACCAAAGTTGCAGATGTTCTAGTTTTGCTAATCTATTTTGAGATAATATGCAGAGATTTCTTCTCCAGACCAATACGTGCAACCGGGCAAACGAAAACAAAAATTAATGCAAACATTGAAAGATTGTTCTTTTTCATTGTAAAAATAAAATTGTTCTTTGTAAACTGTTCTCAGTTATTGTAGCTATATGAGGGAGCTTCAGACTATAAAATTATTTTAAATCAGTTTGGATGAGTATAAATGTCAATGTATGAGTATGTCAGTGGCATATAGGGGATACATTTCTTTTAGCTCAATGGATTACCCTGATCTTGGAATGAAACTACAATTGGATTTGAAAGGAATAAATTGTTTGAACTTTAATGAAGAAGGCCATCAGGGGACAGATGGTCCCAGAGCAGCGTTTCATGGATAGAAGAAGAATTGCTTTAGTTAATAATAATCCTGTTCTCGGTTACAGCTAGGTCCCTTTTTCTCAGTTACGGCTACCGGTAGTTCCCTTTTTCAGCTAGGGTTTGGAACAGGATGGGGATAGAGAGGCTGCAATCTTATACACACTTAACAGACAGTGGTTTCACTGTACTCAGTGGGGCTAATTCTGATTAAAACATGTATAGGATTGCATTGTGAGTGAAATTAAAGCTTTCTATGATTAATACCACAGGACAAATTGTTCAAAAAAACCAGTGGATGGCGCACACAGTGGTAAATGTAGGTGTCCGGAATAAATCTTAGCTGGATAAGTGTAGGTTTCCATTCAGTAGAAGAGCACTGGGGTTTCTGCCTGTGTCTATATGGGTCTGTCAAAGATTGCTTTGGGTACCCTTGCACTTGGAAATATACCAAGTGTTCTCAGTCTGATTAAAAATTAAATGAGCATCCCTAATCTAACCATTGATGCCAGAGATATCTTATATGATGCATGGGACCAAGCAGATTGGTACGGATCAACGATGCCTGGATAAATAACGTATGTTATTTAGATCGAAATACTAGATAGGAAAGAAGGAAATTAATTTTTTTGGCCTATTTCCTATTCATTACCACAATAATTGAGGAAATAGTTAAAAACTTATGCAAACTCTAGCTTGCTTAATATGTGACTGAAAGCAGATTATAGCTCTTGGTACAGAGGCTTCTGTTAATCTAATCTGTAGTGCCTCAGCAAAGGTTCTGCTCTGGGCAGTTACAGTTCAGGAGCTAGGGGAGCTAAAAACAGGTGAATAATCCACAGCAAATAGCAAACAGGGTTCATAGGGACTGGAGCCAGCTTACATGATCAAAGCTGGGCATTGGTCAAGATCTAAGACGGCAATAGAGGATCTGAAGGGTCAGAAACAGGTAGGTAGAGTTAAAGGCAGATCCAAGATAGCGGAGCCCTCGTGCTAGAAACCAGACTGAGGAGCGCAAGCTCTTGAAATTCAGCTAGGAGCTTGTATAATGGGATTGGGCCTTGGTTCGGTTGATTGCTGGCTTGGACAGATAGGTGCTGCAGTCTAGGTGACACTCTGGAAATCCTGCACCTAGCCTTCTAGGCTTGCAGTAGAAATGGAATATTGATAATACTGTTATTAATACAGGAGGTCAGGCATTGGAGCCTGACAATTAGGAGCCCTGGTTTGAGGCACAGATGCTCCCACCTAGCGCCTCTATGGAATTTCCATCAGCTGGAATGTAGTCTGAGCATCAGAACACAAGCTACCATATTGGTGGTTTGTGTATACACAAGTAACAAGTAAACTTCTGTTCCACTCCTCTGAATTTTGTCTATGCTGAAGATGTGAACCATCATGGAAGGTGCCTATAGTTACTCATGCAGTCATCTGTCAAATGAGGCTGCCCACAGTATTATAAAAAGTCTAGTATAGCACTCAGAAGAAAGCTGGTTCCAGTTATACTTGGGTTTAAAATGTGAGTCCTTATGGGGCATTACAATACTGAATGGGAAAATGTACTACTTAAAAGTCACAGACTGCAGCTGTAACCACAAGTGTCTATATTCATGCTAAATATATTAGTTTGGGCCCTCAGAATACCAAGCACTGTGTGCTGATGAGGGGGGAGCGCTTAATAAACCATACTTAATTAGGCAGGACTGCCTCGTGGTGGCACATGACTTAATTTTCGCACTGTTTCTGGTACAGTATTTGGACTCTTGAATTTGTCTCCTCCCCCCCCGCCCCTCTTTCCCTGTCCCAGTGTGTGGCTTCAAAAGAAATGTTGACTTCAGTATGAGCATTCAGCTGAATAAGTTTAGCAATTTTTTATTGATCTGTACTCGGTGTGTTGCTTGGCATGTTCAGAGTACGCAGTCTGAATTTCCTTGGTGCAAGATATACAGGCCTAGTTCAAATCAAACAGGCACCTGCAGCAGTGCCCAGTTTTCCCTATTCCCCCCTTTCAAGATGGTTCACATCTTCAGCACACTGTGCCATTTCTTTTAATACAGCCTGGACAGAAGGATGCTGAAAATGGAAGAAAGAAATTATATTTTGCTTCCAGAATCCTCTTGCCCAGCCTGTTTAGAATAAGCTCCCGGCAGTAGTGACAGCAGTGGAGGAGGGCTTACAAACCTGTTCCAATTGCTCTTCTGGAAGGAGGGAGATTGGAATAGAATAGCAGTAGCCCCCCCCCCCCCCCGCCTTCAGGCCCACCATGGTGACTGCTGTCACAAATGAGTAGTCCTGGAGAAAGTGTGTCACTGCTGCTCTGATCCACGTCTCACTCACTTTTGTTTTGTGAAGAGAGGCAAGCCAGAAGAGGGTCAGGACAGCAGCAGCAGTCGGGTGGAGATGGTAGACGGGCATGGGGCGCCAGCCAGCTTGCTACCTGCCACTCAAAGCAGCTGCTTCACCCAATTTTGTGGGTGGACTGGCCCTTGTGGTAACACTTCAGTCCTATTTCTATTCATTAGTTAATATTCAGCTATCCCATAAATACCTGCAGAGCTGTACATTTCCAATCACCATTTCTGTAATTTTTCCCCTCTTATTTTCAAATTATTTTTTTTAGGTGCACGACCTGGCAAAGGCAGATAACGAACTCCGTATCAGGAATGTTATCCATATCCAAGAGGACCAATCCTATATTGATGGTGTGATGAATATGCCATTACATCAAATCTCTGTAATTCCAGCCCGGGATATTACTTTTTCCAGAATTTCTAAGAGCAAGACCAGAGAGAGAGAACAGGTATTGTCAAATATTTCTTGAATTTTTTTATTTAGGAAATTTCAGATCTCTCTAAATCAAAAAGTTGAGGGAAATATGAAATAATTATAGCTGTGTGGATTTTTCTTAAGAATTTTACCTTTTAAAAAGAACTTAGGCACATTTTATGCTCCTTGAAAGGTGATTAAGAGGGATTTTTGTGAACAGTTGAAACAGTCACTGGGAATTTGGAAACTTCCTGAACTTCATTATCAACTTCTGTTGTTCAATACACAACTATAAAAATTTTGTGACAGAGACATTGTTATTTAGTGACAGTAACAAAAGAGAAGTTGATGCATAAGTAGCAACTGAAAGGAAGGCCATTTTATAAGATTAGCAGTACTGTGTTGAACTGGGAAGTCCTGGGGGCGGGGGGGGGCAGACTGTTGGTCCATGTGGTTTTGTGTTTTTAATCATATTGCAGCACAATCCTATACATGTCTGCTCAGAAGTAAATCCTATTTTATTCAATGGGGCTTACTCTTAGATAAGCATGTATAGGATTACAACCCTAGTTGGATTTGCCAACCCAGAGTGAAAGGTGAATTGAACTTTCCTAAGCCAGGGATTGTTCAGATGGAGTCATTGTAAGTCTGTCTTTCCCATCCTCTTTGAACACAATTCTTATGTTTGTCTCTGGTAGTAAGTGCTACCACTTTGGTATCAGGAAAGCAATTACAAAGGTTTTACCAAATGGGAAGTTAGATCAGGGCCGGCTTTAGCCCAATTGGGCCCCGCCCCTATCACCAGAAAGGCCCCCACGGCCAGCGCCAGGGCCCCCTGCACTGAGTGGCCTCCTTCCTGGCGGTGCTTACCTGTAGATCCAGGCAGCGCAGACATGGTAGCTTGAGCAATTTTGAGCTTGCATTGGGCCCTCCTACCCACCCTTGGCTCCAATTGAAATCGAGCCAGTTTGGAGCTGGTTGGCAGTGACGTGATGACATCGTGTCACACACACCCCAGTAATCCCTGCCTTAATTGGGCCCTGCCCTACCCTGCCTAAGGTCGGCCCTGAGTTCATTTTTCCATTCATGTTATGCTTAGAGAGAGCTAGAGCTAGCTTGATGGTGATAGTCTGGGTGTGGGTGGGTGGAATTAACATAAATATTACTGAAAGCGGCTACTGAAAGATATTCAGAACTGAAATGGATTTATGGCTTCAACTCTCCTTAGCTGCAGGAAACTGCCCTCCTTAGTACAGATCCTCAAAGGCTTGATTTTTTTCCTTACTTGTTCATCTAATATAGAAATTCAGATGTACGGTTGTTACTACACTCGGGTTTTCTAAGTCCTTTGTGCCAATTTTGGATCCAGGAGCATGGTAGTAAATAGCTCTTGAATTTAGGATGAGCGTGAATGGAGAAGCTTAAAAGTATTTCTGGAAAACAGAAGCTTTCAAACTATCTTTCTTTTGAAAATATAGAAGATTTCATACAGAGCATTTGGAATTTGTTGTTTAAAAACTTCAACTCCAGTGCTACTGCAGCATTCCACCCACCACCCACCCCCACCCCACCCTAAAGAGGATTAGGACTGAAAAACCAAGTGAAAGTGTATGTACACTGAGCTGTGGTGTAGTGGTTTGGGAGTCGGACTTAGACCTGGAAGATCCAGGTTCAAATCCCCGCTCAGCCACGAAGCTTCCTGGGTGACCTTGGGCCAGTCACTATCTCTCAGCCCCACCTACCTCACAGGGTTGTTGTGAGGACAAAAAGGAGGGGAGGAAATATGTACACCACTCTGAGGGAGGAAGGGTGGTATAAAAATGCGATAGATAAATAAATAAATAAATAATCAAGTACAATATATGAGACAGTAGAATGTTTTTTTACTGTTTATGTGGTATAGAAGTTGAGGCGGATGAATTAACTGTTCGGTGCACGGGTGAATTTGGGAACACCCTGGCTTTCTTAAACTGAATGTTTTTAACCTTAGAATGTTGTTAATGCTCTCAAGAGCAAAAATATGCTTTAAAAATGATGTATTTCCCTGCTCTATGTAGTATTTGGCACTACTCTGTGTGAGTGAGAGAGGGGGGGGCACCTTACAAGCGTAATCCATGCTTTAGGGTATACTGCTGTGTTAGTCTGTGTGCTGTTATGTTTGCAATTGGAAAAAAAAGTTATCTTTTGGGATCTGTTCACTTGTCACCAGTCACAGCACTGGGACTCCCAAGGCTGTTTCCAAACATGTTGTTTATCTCTTTGGCAGCATAATTATGTTTAGCGATTTAATATCTGAAAAAAAAATGTCCATGGCTCATGATTATATGAGAGCAGACTTGCCTGCTTCTTAATGGACATGATGTAGTTGTTCATTTGCCCTATGGACATGTAGTTGCCCTATGGACATGCTGTAGTTGCTCAGAGGTGAACAACCCTCTGCACATGTTCAGAGGTACTCTTAATGACCTACTGTATTTTTCGCTCCATAAGACGCATCGGACCATAGGACGCATGCGTATTTTGGAGCTAAAATACTGTAAAAAATGTCTTCCTTTTAACAGTTTTACTTACCTGGTTGTTGATCTTCAGCTCCAGTCTTCGGGTGCCCCAGCCAGCTCCCAGTTGCGTTAGGCGCCTGGGCTAAGTTCCCAGGTGCTGGATGCGACCAGGGAGCCCTGCGCAAACATCACAGGAACTGCGATGTTCGCGCAGAGCTCCAGATCACGTTCAGCGCATGCACTAAGTTCCCAGGTGCTGGACGCGACCAGGAAGCCCTGCGCAAACATTGCAGCTACTGCGATGTTTGCGCAGAGCTCCCAGTTGTGTTCAGCGCCTGTGCGAAGTTCCCAGGCGCTGGACGCGACCAGGGAGCCCTGCACAAACATTGCAGCAACTGCGATGTTTGCGCAGGGCTCCTGGTCGCGTCCAGTGCCTGCGCTAACTTCCCTGACGCTGAACGCGACTGCAAGTCCTCCAGAAACATCAGAGTTCCTCCGATGTTTCCGGAGGGCTTTGAAGTTAGCGTTCAGCGTCAGGGAAGTTAGCGCAGGCGCTGGACGCGACCAGGAGCCCTGCACAAACATCGCAGTTCCTGTGATGTTTGCGCAGGGCTCCCTGGTTGCGTTCAGCGCCTGGGAACTTAGCCCAGGCGCTGAACGCGACTGGGAGCTGCTGGGGCACCTGAAGTTTGGAGCTGAAGATCAACAACCAGGTAAGTAAAACTGTTAAAAGGAATACATTTTTTCGCTATTCGCTCTATAAGATGCACAGACATTCCCCCCTAATTTTTTTGTGGGGGGAAGTGCGACTTATAGAGTGAAAAATACAGTAATGTTGAAAATTGGTTCCTGGGCTGAAAATGCATCAATTGAAGCCCTGGGAAAACCTGCATCATTGATAGTTAGCAGGACAATTTTAGTATCCAGCATTGTCAAGTCCTGCGAAAAATATATTGAATTGAAATTTAATAGAACAGAATTTGAGAAGGGGCATGCCTAAACATGGGGCCCTGGTGGTTTAGTGGTTAAGACGCTGAACTGCAGACCGGAAGGTCGGTAGGATAGTAGTTCAAGACCCAAGTGCCGCATGATGGAGTGAGTTCCCATCTCCTGCCAACTTAACAGTTTGAAAGCAAGAAATTGTAAGTAGGTACCGCTGCGGCGGGAAGGTAACAGCGTTCCGTTAGTCACACTGGCCACATGACCACGGAAGCGTCTTTGGACAGCGCTGGCTCTTCGGCCTTAAAAACGGAGATGAGCACCGCAACCTAGAGTCGGACACGACTGGCTTCCGAGCAGGGGATACCTTTACCTTTACTATGCCTAAACATAGGTGCGGTGCTAAATGGGCGTGATTAAAATTGACAAAAATTACAGCTGCTGTCAGAGACCACTTTACAATTTGATTTCCTTTCAATACCATCTCTTTCTGTTCTCTTTTCAGCATGAGAAGGCTTTGGGGCATTCAAGTAACATCTCAAAGGTACTGTATGTAAATCTGGAATGCCATCGTTCCGTTCCTTCCTTAGCCTTTATGACAGATAGCAAAACTCCCACAATATAAATCAACTAAAATAGATAGAAATAAAACGGAATATTAAGTATACTTGTATATTATGTCGTTTTCCCCAATTGTAGACTGCTTTTCCTTGCCAACCCACAATTGTGGCTGCCTCCTCTTCCCATGCTTTCCACTCCTGGTCTAAAAGAGGTTAACTACACGCATCTGGGGGTATCCTACACCACATCATCCCCACTCCCAGAATAGAAGAGGAAAGCACAGGGCATGACTGCACTCGGCAGATGCATCTAGGCCATCTTCACTGAGCACAGCCAAAGCTCATCCACCATCCTTCTCAGAGGGCACCAGCTCACTCTCCATGGCAAGGATAGTGACCAAAATTGCAGAGGCCTGTAATTTGTATTTATATTAGGACGTGTCTCAAACTTGTTTAAATGTGGGCTTCCCTTCCGAACAGCTCCTTGCCCTCATCCTGTCCCTATGCCAAAAATCTATTTTACAAGTACCATAATTGTGCAGATACTGTAGTCTCATGCAGTTAGGGGGAGGTTCTTGCAACTACAAAAGAGTTACTGCAGACTTGGGGTATTTACCAAACACTGACATTAGAGGACTGGGGACATTTTTGACCCTGTCCTTAAAGCCCCAGACAGTGAATTACAAAAATAAAGCAAAATGTAAATCTGTGTTTTCAGAGGATCTGTTAGCATTTTAGCAGAATACCTAGCTTTCACTAGATGGGCTGGGAGAAAATGAGGACTTGCTGTATTTTAGTTTAAAGGGAAGGAGAGACAGGTATGATTAAAAGAGAAAGGGGCAGGGCAAAAGGGGGTCCACTGATACTCTGCCCAAGGACCCACTGGAACGAACCTTGTGTGGTTGTTTGTATTTTGATCAGAGTGGTGACATGGAGACAGATGGGATTCCCTTCTCCTCTATGCGGATTCCCTGTTCTAAATTGCCCTTCTGAACCTATTGGCTCTGCTTGGGAAACAATATAAGTACCCTACGGTATCTAGTTAAGGGCATTAACTTCTGGGAAATGGAAAGAGGGTTAAAGATGAAAACAAAACCTCCTCAGCCCCTATTTCTACCGAAATTGGATCCCCCAGCAACTGCTTTCATGCTTTGTTTTGGCTTTAAGTTGGATAATCCAATCATCAATCTCCTGTATTTGTCTGTTTTTGCCCTCAGCTATTGCGTGCGCATGTGTGTGCATGCATGTAAGTAACCGTCTTGATGTGTTACTTAGCCAGATGCTTATGTTGCATAGAACAAACTTCTTTGAAAAAGTATTATTTCTCTTGCAGGCTGGCAGCCCAACCTCTATTTCTGCTCCTTATAACTTCTCTCAGGCATCTGTTACACCTTCTAATCAGGACATCTGCAGGTAATATATTGGTTGTATCGTAGCGAAGCATTGCTTTCAGAATGACTGATAATGGTTGCACATGAGCACTTATGTAACTTCAGATATTGGATTATAGTGATAGTCCTGGATCCACAATAGGGTCCCATTAAAAAAAAAGTAGCTATATATAGATTTTTGAGGGTTGTATATGTTTCTTGACTAGGTAACTGCAAGGTCAACTTTGGTAGAGCTGTCTCATTGTGTTCTGCCATTACCATTTTCCAAGATGGCATACCCATGGATGTATATGCAGCAACATAAGAGCAATCACATGTAGAAAGCTCGTTTTGGTGGCAAAAATATGGTGTTTTTTAAGTCTAGAAGAACTTGCATCCTTGAGTTGTCATTGGCAGACTTGGAATGGCAAATAGATATAAAATAAATCAAATCGAAGCTGTTTGGAAAAAACAGTTGGAAAAAATGAACCACATTCCAACAGTGGAGGAGATTAATGAAAAAGAAAAAGAGAGGGAACGTGAGAGAACTGAAAATAAAGAACGAAAGTGGTTGTCTCTACCCTATTTAAAAGGTATTACTGACAAGATCTCACGTATTTTTAGACGACATGAGGTCAAAACTGTGTTTGTGCCCACTACAAAAATTGAACAACAATTAGGAAATCTGAAAGATAAGAGACCAGAACTATCCAACCCAGGAGTTTATGAAATTCCTTGTAAAAACTGTAATTGCACATATGTGGGAAATACGGGACGACCGATAAAGGTGAGGGTGCAAGAACATGTACGGGCTGCCAAAGCTCTTAAGGAGGAGAAATCAGCACTTGCTGCTCATGTGGCAAACACCAGACATGAGATTGCCTTCCAGAGAACTCGCTCGCTTTTTACAGAAACTAACAACAGGCAGAGATTGAACCTGGAGGTGATCTCTATTTCGCAAAGGAGATCAGGGTCTCTCCTGAACCGCCAGCAGGAACTGTCCTTTGTGAACCGTATCTGGCTCCCCTTCTTGAATAGATCGCACCAGCAACGTTGCGAGGCAGAGAGGTCATCCCCGGTCAATTCGGAAACTGTGGTTTCCGCTTCTAGTCAACTACTCAGCGGTCTCTAAGTGTTCGTACAGTAGCGCTACAAGAGGTTACCTCCGGTCAGGCTAGGAACGCGACCTCCTTCTCCAATTAATTAATTAATTTAGTGGCTCCCGCGCTTTTAGCGCTTCCCTCTGTATATATATTTTTGTTTGCTTCTCAAGGTTTATGTCCATCTACCGGCTTGCTGCCGTGAGTTCTGTTTGTATTTGCTTTTGAAAAGGTCCCGAGGGCGGGAAGAAACATAAAGCGGAAGATCTAAGGCTTTTTTGTACTTGACTGGTTTTGGATAATCCTGAAAGCGTCTACCCACCACATTGGGGTGCACGAGTAAAAGGAATTTCTCCAGACAAGTTATTGTATGTAATTCTTTATTTCTTCAACTTTGAAAAATCCACATGGCTGAAAACCCCATAATCGCTGCTTCTGTATACATCGTAACAAGTCATGAAAATCTGCATGCCACTTTGAAATAAAGTTTTTTTTTTTTTGTAAAACTCATACAACACTTGTTGCATCAGGGTTTGTAGCAATTACTTATCTGATTTTCCATCACCTGGGACCCACCAGAAATCAGGTCGTGACCCACCAAGTGGGTCCCGACCCACACACCAGCAGAGTCAAGTTAGGCATTTTCAAAATCTTTGACGCACCAAGCTCAAATGGTTCGCCATCACTGCTCTAGAGTAGCACTCATTATCGCCGAGCTCTGGAGTGTTGAAGAAAAACTTCACAGGGCTTTATTTTCCAGCCGCACTGGGAATGCTGCTTCCCAGAACCCTCAGGAACATCCACGTGACCCTTGTTTGGGAACCACTGATTTACACAGTCAAATTCTTGAAACACAAAGATTAATGACGGAATGATATGGTTTTTCAGGTTTTCGTGGCCGGCAGATATAAAATGGTTAAACATTTTCAGGCTATGTGGCCACAGTCTTAAAATAGGGTTAAAATAGATACCCAGCGTTTTGCTCATCCTTCGCAGAGAGCTTCTTCAAGAGGGTAACCAAAATCATTTGGTGTGTGCTGTTCACATGCTGTTTACCCTCTTGAAGAAGCTCTCTGCGAAGGATGAGCAAAACGCTGGGTATCTATTTAATTAACCATTTTATAATCTGAATGGTTTTGTACATGCAGCTCCCAATTCCCTTTGTGACCAGATGTCACAAGGATTTTACAAGACTTGCAATATACCGAATAATACTCATGCTTTTCAGATCTGTCACTGTGTTTTTCATTGACCCCTAAAAGGTTTTTTCTTTCAGTCTCCCAATTTTCAGCAGTAATTGTTGAAATAATAGACAGGTTTGTGCGTTTTCATTGTTGTATTGCAGTGATTCTCTGAGCTCTGTGATTCCTGAAATCATGCCATAGAATACACTGAATTTGTTCTTCCAGAACACTTCCATATTATTGCTTCAGTGACCATTGCACCAATCAGCATATCTTTCATTAATTGAACATAGTGGCTGCATTCAGACAATAATCCAAGCCAGAACTGAAGGATTGGGAACAAGCCCTGTGCTTGGATGCTCCCTTCTCTCATGGCTTAATACATTACAGTGGACCCTTTCTATCCGCGAATTCGGGATCCCGGAACCGTGGGATCTATGTAAAAAAACTGCTGGGGCAAGGCTGGGAGGGGGGAAGAGCCTTTATGCAACACAGAAGTGGTTGTTAAGCTTCAGGAAGCCCTCTAGAGGCTAGAAAATGGCGCAGTTTACTTCTAAAAGGTAAAAAAAAAAAGCTCACATATTTTACCTTTTTTCTTTTTACAGCTTTCTTTATGTGGACCCTAATATCTGTGGATTCTTGCCATCCGCCGGGGGGGGGGGGAGAATGGATCCCCTGAGGATAGCGAGGGCCAACTGTACTTCCTATTTAATCAAACCGTAATATGCCATTGCATCTAAGAGAGGTGGAGGGCGTACATGAGCACAGGGCTTATTCCTGATTCTCCAAGCCACAGTTTGTGCCATGCATGATTCTCTGATCCGTGACTGGAAATGGAATTGCTGGGAGGAACTTTACTTGGTTCAGATAAACATTTGATGTCTGATACTAATTTATGCAACGCTCCCATGGAGGTACTTGTCCTCTGCCCTCTTCTGGCAATCAATATGTTGCCAAAATGATGAGAAATTATCTGTGAGCAGCTTTGCATCATGCAGTGTTTGCTGGTTATAAACCAGCATTTTTAGCTAATTGGAATAGTTTCAGCTCCCCTGGCCAATTCATGCCTTGCTATATATACAGCCTTACATGTTGACATGGAAGCACCGTCAACTTGCAGTTTTGCTTCTTTAAATTAGCTGCAGAAATGTTTGGTTCCCTAATCTGTAACATAATCCTGAAATGATGCCATTGCTGTATGGTGTGTGCCAAAAGTACCAGATACAGTAATTTCCTTATACAGTATCTATTGGCTATTTGTGGCTAGGTGCCACTGCCCTACTTACATCACCAAGAAGTAAAGAAAGCCAAAAATAGCCTTGATGCCTTTATTATTATTATTATTATTATTATTATTATTATTATTATTATTATTTATTAACAGTATTTATATACTGCTTTTCAACAAAAAGTTCACAAAGCGGTTTGCAGACAAAATCAAATGATGAAATGGCTCCCTGTCCCAAAAGGGCTCACAATCTAAATCACTATATCTGATAGAAAAACATTTTAGGGGTCATTGAAAAACACAATGACCAGAAAAATAGCCTATATATGGGGGAGAAGGGGAGAGGTGAAAAGGAAAGAGGGCAAGTAAAAGTTACTATATTTCCAGTTTTTCCTTGCAACATTATAAGAATTGTTTTTGGTATAATAGTGATCGTTGTTTTGGCTGTCTTAACTCAAAAAAGTACTTTGCCACCAAAATTAACTTTTTACATGTAATTATTAATGAATTATTTATTGCATTTTATCCTGCTTTTGTGGACTCGCATATCTACACATTCATATATCTGTCATCTTGGAAATGGTAGCTGTAGAACTAATACAGAACAGAACTAAGAACGAGTATGTCTACCAAAGTTAGATTTGTGGTAAAGGTAAAGGTGACCCCTGACAATTAAGTCCAGTGGTTACCTAGTCCAAAAACACATACAAAATTCAATGTTCTCTTTACAAGAGTTTTTTTTTTTTAATGGGACCTTGTTGTGGCTCCAGGGCTATGAATATCCTGGAAATTGTCCAAGGTAAATATATCAAGCTGTCATCTAACTCTTCTACCATATAGCATTTTTCAAGTGCCTTCAAAATGCAAGTACCGAAATGTAAGCAGCAGCCATTCTATATGAAAATTTCTCAAGCAAAACACACAGGAAAATAAATTGTGTTGAAATCTGGTATTAAGGGCCAAACCTGGCAACACGAAAGTGTGCTACAATGCAAACCATGCCGATTTTGTATAAAGCAGAAAAACACTGATATCCTGAGGCTGAGGGCATTTAAAGTACATTGCAGATGGGAGGGGGCTACTGAATCCTTTTTCCTGCCCATGCTTTCACCCCGGCTGATGTGATTTCCTCTGATCTGAGCCCAACTGCGAGAAAAATGGTGGTGGGGGGAGAGAAGCATGTATGGTAAGAGTTCAGTACCTTCTGGCTGCCAATGCTGCACTTTTAATAGTGCGTCCCCTACTGCACCACATTTTATTGCCAATCTGCACAGCATGCATTCTAACATATGGCTCATGCCACCATATGGATCTGTTCAGTTTGATGCTGCTGTTTGCCACTTCAGTTCTGCTTGCTGTTCGCCATCCCCACTCTAGTTGAAATTGCCATCTCTTCACATAATTGTGTGCATTCTTTTATAATTGTTTTTACTTTCTGTGCTTTTATTCCACTGTTCTGCATGCAGTTCCAGTGCAGTGTGTTCTGAATGTTGTCATCACACTCCAGTGCAGTCTGCTGTTGTCTTGAAAAATCCTGTCTGCCAGAATTCTCTGACCCAAGGGGCCACTGTGACAGTAATCTGTCAGGATACGGTGCAGACTTCCAAGAAAAACCTCAATGGGCAGGATTGTGACCATGCTGTCAAGTCTAAGAATGGAAAAGCTACCCAAGTTCTGAAATTCTCCAAATCCCTCAGTGATGTGGACCAGAAGGCTCAAAGTACACCAGAGAGCTTTAGCTACGTGGAACGAACATGTTCAGAAGGCAAATTGATGCCAACCCAGGAGCAGTGTTTAAAGCTTAACAAATTTTATCAGAAGGAGAAGAAACCATTCAACCTCAGGCCCTTTTCTTTCAGTAATTCCAAACCCTTCTATTTCCGCTCGCTCTCCACCAATTACTCAAGCATTTCTGGGGCGAGTGATACCCACAGTGCAGTACATATCCCTCTCCTGGAGGACAAATGTGACAACGAAATGTCCCGGAGTAAAAAATTGCTGCACTACCTTTTCTCCTTCTCTCATAGCTCCAGTACAAGCAGTCATGAACTGGAGAACTGCTCAAGTCGTCTCCAAACAAAAAAATCCTCCAGTGTGGTGATAGAGAGCACAGGTTTTTGTTCAGATGACATGGGAGACGATGATGTCTTTGAGGACAGTTCCTCTATGAGGCTGAAAACTACAGAGCTGCGGGCACCACTTTGTTCAGTTGAAAAAGATAGTGACTTAGATTGCCCTTCTCCCTTGTCAGAAAAATTTCCCCCTCTCTCCCCTGTGTCCGTATCCGGGGATGCCTGCAGGTTGGTTTACAAAGAACCACCTTCCTCTACCCCTTCCCCAATTCTGTAGTAACCTACTGTGTCCTCTGTGTTTCTAATCTTGCTTGCTTTGGTATGCGCAATCTGAAAGTTATCCTGCTCTCCCAGTTTACTGATACCTTTTTCAAGCTGAACTTTACTCTGTGTCTGCTGTGGGTTTTCAAAGAGCTTACCATTTGTTTCCTTCTCCATTAGCAAATGTGAAACCAGGAATATTCAAGAGGACAAGCTGAAGTTAACAACTCAAAAGAGCAACATATTTTGCCAATGGCATTTGAGAATGGGCAATTTATCCTTTCCCAGATTTTTTAGTTATTTTTGTAATTTCTGTCAGAATTTTGTAAATTCTGTCATTTCTATTTTTGCGTATTTCTGTAATTGGGAGTTTTGAAAACATTGACTTTTATCCAAAGAACTATATGCAATGTTGCATGAATGCAGCAGCAGGGCTCTTTTGCATCCCTTTATGCTGGAGCCTTTCACGCATTCCAAAAGGCACACCTGAGGATCACAGGGTCCTCTGTAATTTGGAGGTGGGTGGGTGGGTGGGATACAACCAGGATTAAGACCGCCAGTCTTCCCAGGATGTGCATGGATTTTTGGGTTCAAGTTATTATCAGGTTTACCATGATGCTGCATGACTAACAGCTTTCATCTCTGGACTATTTGAGAAAATAGGTTGGAGATAGGCACTCAAGTGGGAATTGCTATCTTCTCACCTGTATATTTTTTCTACAAATTGCCTAAGACAAAAAAAAAACTATTAGGAGAAGGAGAGACGGACACAAGGAAGGAATCCCTCTTTGCATGTGTCATCATCTCTCTACCTCTACTAGCAGTAAGAGGTTTGAGGCTAGTAATGGAAAAAAGTAAACAGACACTGGCATTGTGTATCTGTTGCACCAAATCTAGCCCCCCCCCAGAGCCCCCCTTCAAAGGCCCCTATTATCATTCAGTCCTCATCCATATGCTCCATTTCTGGATGAGCCTTCTTGCTCTTGGTTTTCCATGTTTCTGGCTAGAGAACCAATCTAGTTAACAGAAAGCTGTATGGAGGGAGTTCACCAGCTCCCAGCTGTAAAAAAATATTATTCCAACTATGTTGTACCTCCTGTGTCACTAGCATAAGCAGTCACTTTTGTATATGTGAAACTGTGCTAGACTCTGTTGTTTGGCATGGAATCGTGGCTACAAAACGCTGTTCAGTGCTTTGTGGTTGGGTGTGACCTGCAAGATGTTCTTTAGGATTAGGAAAAGCAGTAAAAACTGAGATTTTTTTGTGTGGCAGTTTCAAGGCACAAGCAAATGTCCAGAAACTGAATGAGCAAAATACTTCAGGATCTGTTCAACCCCATCTCTTACGAATGTTTTCATGGCATAAACTACATTAAAAAAAAGAAAAAGAAAGCACCTTGCATTGAGTTCCAGGGTTGTTGTAGAGTGCTGTAGTGGTTTCAGATACCCACATATCTGGAATCCTTGCTTTGCTCTCTGAATAAATCTGTCACACCCCAGGAAGTAGTTCCCTTTTTGTTATGCTGCAGACATTTCTGCTGACAAGATGATGTCTTGTACTTAGTTTGTCCCGGCTGTTTTTGTTCTCTTCTTGGTCTTGTTTATCCCATCTCATAAGCTAGAGAGAAGCCTTGTAGGTAGTTGATAGTGTTTGTGCTGCTTGTGTGTGGGCATATTTAAATTATTTCATTTCAGTAGAAATTGTTTTTCAGTCTTTTGAGATCTGCATTGGATGGCCATGCATGATCTTAAATGTTAGATGCCTCTTCCGCATTGTTTTCATTTTCAGCTGTATCTTTTCTTAGTTTAGCTGGTTATTTTTTTTTCTTCCTCCTAATAAATGGCTTTGCTCTTTATGTAGGATATGCCATTGTGAAGGAGATGATGAAAGCCCTCTAATCACTCCTTGTCACTGCACAGGAAGCCTTCATTTTGTGCATCAAGCATGCTTACAGCAATGGATCAAGAGTTCGGACACTCGCTGCTGTGAACTCTGCAAATATGAATTCATCATGGAGACAAAATTGAAGCCTTTAAGAAAAGTAGGTGCAAGGATGGTTTTCACATGGCTGACATTTTCTGGAGAAACATGATCATGGAGAAATCATGACTTTCCTCCTCAGCTTTCGGGGCTGCTTCACATACCATATTGTAGCATACAGCACATACATATTAGGAGATGCCTGAAGACCTTCAGGATTTTTTTTTTAAGCTGAGTACAAATGGCAGAGAACTATGATGTACACGTGGCAAAGAGCTGTCATCTAGAACAAAGATGTACAGGTGCCCTTAAAAAGGGGGGGGGGTAGAGGAGCACTGCTGTTCTGAATGTGCATGAGTGAGAGGCACCATATCTGTGCCCATATCTGTATGGGAAGTGCTGCCTATCCACATCTGCATGTGGTGATGCTGTATGCAAGGGGTGGTGGTGAGGAAAAGAAGCTCTGCTGTGCCCAGGGAGATGTGGGACTTGTTCTGTGTAATTATCCTCTGCACATGTGAGAGAATTTGCGGTTTCGTTCACGTGGTTGTGGAGGAGGGAGGGGAATACAATAGGTGCTACTATCTAATTAGCTGTTGGACAACATGGGAATAACAGCAAACTACATTGTTAACACATTCCTGTAACAATATGACATACAGTGTCTTGAACCCCCTACTAACTGGGCAGAGAGGCACCTTTCAAAGTGGTGTCATCATACATTTAGCAGGGGAAGAGCATTTTGTCCCTCTTCACTCCAGCATATTGCCTTTTCCGGTGACTAGTGTCTTTTTTTTTTAAGATTGTGAGCCCTTTGGGGATGGAAATATATATTTATTTAGCTACATAGACTTTCTTGTGAACTACTTATTGTTGAAAAGCAGTACCGTATTTTTCGCTCCATAGGACACATCGGACCATAGGACGCATGCATCCTATGGAGCAAAAAATAGGAAAAAATGTTTTTTAATAAAAATAAAAAGAATAATAATTAAAAAATGTAAAGAAAAAAATATTTACCAGGGCTTCGGGGAGGCCTGCGCGAGCCTCTGCAGGCCTCCCCGATCTTCATTTTGGCAAAAAACGGCCAGCCGGAAATGGCCATTTTTTGCCGAAATGAAGATCAGGGAGGCCTGCGCAAGCCTCTGCAGGCCTCCCCGAAGCCCCGGTAAGTATTTTTCCTTTTTTTGATTCGCTCCATAAGACGCAGGCTTTCCCCTCTATTTTTTGGGGGGGAGAGTGCGTCTTATGGAGCGAAAAATACGGTATATTCATATTCTCAATCACTGGATAAACTGTAATAATAAAAAGGAAGAATAATAAAAATGGTGAACTCAATATGGTTGCTGTAAAGATTGAGATGAAGTGCTTTCAACCCCTTAAAATATAGAATACAAGGGTTTAGAGCCACTAACACAGCTACTGATTTTACTTCTAAGTAAATCCAGCGGGTGGCGCAGCGGGTTAAACCGCTGAACCATAACCTGTCGATCGAAAGGTCGGCAGTTCGATTCCCGCAACGGGGTGAGCGCCCGTTGCTTGGCCAGCTCCTGCCAACCTAGCAGTTCCAAAGCATGTCAATGCGAGTAGATAGGTACCGCTTGCGGGAAGGTAAACAGCGCTCCGTGTTTCAGCTGCATGCTACGCGCTGCGGCAAGGAGAGTCATGCCGGCCACATGACCACAGAGGCGTCTTCAGACAACGCTGGCTCTTCGGCTTTGAAATGGAGATGAGCACCACACCCTAGAGTCGGACACGACTGGACTTAATTGTCAGGGGATAACTTTACCTTTAAACCCCAAAGTAGACAATGTTATTTAAATATAGGTTATGACAGAAATGGTGTAGGCCATATGATGATCTCTGTTCAATAATATATGGATATAAATTGTGTCTCACAGCAGTAGTTTTTTGTTTGTCATCACATTACATTGAATGTTGTGGTTGCCAGTAAATCAGTTACCATATGAAACTTCTCAGTGAAAGTTCATGCTAGTCACATTTATGCTTTTTTGTGGCCTAATGAGACTATGTGGCATATTTAAAAGAGTTTGTGTAAGTGTCAAAGTTATAGGTTTTCTTTTCCTCTTAAGAGAAAAACCTGAATTGATAATGATATCTGTTAATGTTATCAGATCATTCCAAGTTGACCTATACATCACAGGTAGAGGGTGCTAAGGTGCATTTTGGTCAGCTGGTGCTAACAGTTATGTTCCAGACACATTTTGGAAAAATAAAAGTTCACCTTTGCTTTACCTAGCCAGTGGTTCAACAACCCTTTTTATGTCCTAACCTCTGGTTTCATTTTCTGGATTTCTTCCTAGTGGGAGAAGCTGCAGATGACAGCCAGTGAACGAAGGAAGATTTTGTGCTCTGTAACTTTCCATATTATTGCTATCACTTGTGTGGTGTGGTCTCTCTATGTCCTTATAGACCGGACAGCTGAAGAGATTAAACAAGGGCAGTCTACTGGTATGTGATTTTGCTTTTCCTACCCTAAACTAGCGATGAAAGAGGATACCTTGGCGAAAAAGTGTAAAGCAACCAAGAGCAACAAAAGCTTGCCATTTAGATGTTTATATGCTATGTAAAACTGATTCTGCCTCTGTCTTATGCTTCTTCAAACTTCAGATGTGAAAGTATTGTAGAGTGACAGGAAAAGTGCCTTGTACTTACTAAAAAAATATAGTGTTTGCATCTCTCCTTGCAAGCTACAACAAGAGACTGGAAAGCCCAGTGGGAATAGGAAGAGAAAGTACCAGGACAAGTCAGGTTGTCAACTAGGAGTTCCAGAAAAGGACAGTGCTTTCCTTCCTATCTCTGCAAAACCTTCCTTTCTCCACCTCTGCTGGATTTAGAAGCAAAGCCATCATATTGGGGGATGAAGAAAGTACTGTATCCCTCTCTGGAAGGCAGTTCTCTTGCATTCTACCATGCTCAATCCTGACTAACAGCACAATCCTATCCAGCACCAGCAATGCTTAATTGAGTTACTGCTTATTATTTATTATTAATAATAATACTCAGCATTTGTATAGCACTTCTGAGTGTTCAAGCTCTATACAAAGTGATGCACATTGGGGCAAGAAACCAAAATTGCACATTTACGCTAATGGGTTCTGAGTTGTCTGTGACGGATCAAGAAGGTGCTGGTGGACAGGTCGATGAAAGTGTCGACCCAGTGTGTGGCGGCTGTGAAGAAGGCCAATTCCATGCTTGGGATCATTAAAAAAGGGATTGAGAATAAAACTGCCAATATCATTATGCCCTTGTACAAATCAATGGTAAGGCCACATCTGGAGTATTGTGTCCAGTTCTGGTCACCACACCTCAAAAAGGATATAGTTGAATTGGAAAAGGTGCAGAAAAGAGCGACCAGAATGATTCGTGGGCTGGAGCACCTACCTTATGAGGAAAGGCTACAGCGCTTGGGGCTTTTCAGTCTAGAAAAAAGGCGCCTGAGGGGGGACATGATTGAGACGTATAAAATTATGCCTGGGATGGAGAGAGTGGATAGAGGGAAATTCTTCTCCCTCTCGCACAACACCAGAACCAGGGGACATGCACTAAAATTGAGTGGAGGGAGAGTTAGAATGGATAAAAGAAAATATTTCTTTACCCAGCGTGTAATTCATCTGTGGAACTCCTTGCCACAGGATGTGGTGATGGCATCTGGCCTAGATGCCTTTAAAAGGGGTTTGGACAGATTCATGGAGGAAAAGACCATCACAGGTTACAAGCCATAAGCAACCTCCTGGTTTTAGAAGTGGGTTTTCTCTGTGCCAGGTGTAGGGGAGTGGCAGCAGGAAACAGGTTATCTTGTTGGCTGTGTGCTCCCTGAGGCATCTGGTGGGGCCACTGTGTGATACAGGAAGCTGGACTAGATGGGCCTTTGGCCTGATCCAGCAGGGCTCTTCTTATGTTCTTATACTCTCTCTCTCTCTCTCACTCTCATCATTGCAACACCCCTGTAAGCTATTTCTCGTATAATAGCTGACACTGAAGTGGAGTGGCTTGCCTGGCTTGCCTAAGGCCACTTAGTGAGTTCATGGCAGAAGTGAAATTCAAACCAGAGAGATCTGGATTCACAGCTCAGCCTGTATGTTAGACCAGTTCCCATTCAAAGTGTACAGTTGTATTCTGAATGTGCATATCAGTTTTCATTTTGATATCTCAATGTTCAACATATACCATGTTACAAGTATGCAGACAAATGGACAAGTTAAACCAAAGGCTATGTTTTGCTTGGCTAAAATATGATAGACATAATAATACGAGGGCAGTGTCTAGTAAGAAACCACAGGGATGTAGCAGTTTTGTGCTCTACCGTATGCTCCTTGCTGGTCCTCCAAAATAGCAGAAGCTGAATGAGTGCAAAATATGTTGCTTGCTTAATTTGCACAATTGTGTACAAATAAACTGCTTTAGCATATTTCTATGTTACGAAGTCTAAATCTTTCTGCAATTTAGAGGGCCTTGGATCTGAAGACTTTAGCTCATTGCATCTTTATTTAACAGTGCTATATGCTAACTTTAAAAAAAACTGTTTTTCTTTTACCCCTTTCTAGGGATTCTAGAGTGGCCATTTTGGACTAAACTGGTGGTTGTCGCTATTGGTTTCACTGGAGGAATTCTGTTCATGTACGTTCAGTGTAAAGTATACATACAGCTGTGGAAAAGACTAAAGGCTTACAACCGTGTAATATATGTACAGAACTGTCCAGAACCAAGAAAAAAGAGCATATTTGAAAAATCTACACTAATTGAGCCAAATACTGAAAATAAAGATGCATTTGTAAGTCATCATGCAGCAACTAACACATTACAGTACACAGAGCCTGAAAATCTCAGGGCAGATGTTCTCCATATCTGATGTGGGTTTTTCTTCCCTGATCTGGGGATAAAGCATTGTTTGTTCGGCTTTGTAAAGTCGGCTAAGATCTAGCTGTTGTTGGGTTTTTTTTCTTCTTCACCTCAAACATATTATAATTGTAAATCATGACCTACAGTACAGGGTACCTGAAATAAAGAGTTCATTGTAAGAGGTGTAAATGAGGGGGTTTTGAAGCTTGTACATTTTAAAAAGTCTGATCTATAAGAAGATAGAAATACTGTACCACATTTTTTTTCCAAAAACCATTCTCAAATATTCCAGAATGCATTTCAACATATGCAAGAGTTGTAAAAATGATCAATTACTAAGAAAAAGAACTAAACCAAGCAGTCAGCAACCTCATGTGATGTTTCTTGCACCGGGGGGGGGGGGGACATACTGCTTCTCCAAGAATTCCCCCATACTCAAATAAAATGAGCAAGTCCGAGAGAAGGTGCCACCAACAGTCTAAGGCTACAAGTTCAAAATTTTGTTTCCAGTTGCAAAAAAAAAAAAAAAGAGGGTTGCAAAGCATAACGCACTTTTAATAACTTTTATAATATGAGAATGAAGTGTGAAAGAATCTTTTTTAATGCTTTTGAGTTTTCACTCAAGGCCCCCATCTGAGCATATATCTAACCACTTGCCTTATTTCAAAAGAACATGGTTCTTCTTTATGGTATCTGTAATTACACATAGTGAAGTTGTGTGCCTGACCTCAGAAGCTTCCAGAGTTTTATCCAGCATTCTGCCCCTGCTCTCGAGTGGGAGGAATCCCCATGAACGCAGTGTTTCTTGAGGGCAGGAAGAATACCTGTTCTTCCTTTTCAGTTCCTTTTCATCCACCACTAAAGCAGCATTGTAGGAATGTCTCCTTTTCTTTCATTTAAGGCAGAAAATTTAAGAGACTTTTACTTCAGTTTTTATCTTTATTCTCTATCTTTGTATATAGTTAGTTGTAAAAAAAATTAAAAAAAATAAAAGCAGGAAATTAGCCCTTCCTCGTCATATGACATGGAGTTTGTCTTTGGTTTTGTCGTAATTCATGGACAAGCCCTTTGATCCTATAGCTACAAGAAAGCTATGCCTACTCGCAGTGTGTCTGATCATTCAGCATAGAGGACCAGTGAACTATGTGCTCTACATTCTGAGCCTCTAGTCATTAGATGTCATCTGGACAAAGATGAGGTTGAGATTGGACACTGCCTTCTTATCTAAGGTGGTCTCAGCATTCCACATTAATCAAGACTTAACACTGCTTGTTTTCTTGCAAACCCCAACTTTAGAAAGGGAGAGAGCTCTACCAATACATGAAGAGGGCTCTTTCTACATTCATAGAACTGCATCCTTCTGGGCAGAAAACAGGCTTTTTATCTGCTACCAGGGTCCAAAAGGTCAAGAATGTTTTCACCCTATGCCTAGCTCACTGGGTGATTAATAATTATCTCCCTGATGTACTAGTTGAGAAGAAGCCACCAGCCTCCTCCAAAGTGATTTCATTCTCTGCTGCAAACCCAAGAGGTATTTGCTCCTGAGGCTTTGCAGAGCAGCAACGTGGTCAGCTCCATCACCTTTTATCTAGCGCTATGTCCTGGACACAAGGTCCAGCTGTTGCCTCATTTGGACAAACTGTTGTGCAGAACATCTCTTGATTTTACCTGCACCCATCTCCCAGTGAAGGGGAAACTAGCTAGTGGCTGCTACATGTGACTGCACAGAGACCGTGAAGGAGGAGGACAGGTTGTTTACCTGTAACTGTAGTTCTTCAAATGGTCATCTGCGCAGACACAAAAGAGCATTCTGTCCCTAACTACTGGATTTCTCCCTTTCTCCAAGTTTGAACTTGGCTCTTAAAGGAACTTGGACTGAGCATTCTTTCTGACCTGGAGGCGCATGGTAGCAATTAGGGTTTTCTCTACTTGAAGAACAGGGCAGAGTGCTTAAGAAAACTTTGGAAGCTTTCTAAGTTGGCTCTGCACATGCACAGAACTTCACTATGCGTGAAGACCATTTGAAGAACTACAGTTACAGGTAGGCAGCCTATCCTTTTGTATTAAAAGCCTACAGAAACACTACGTGCTCTCTTGGCATTTTTCCAGTAGTATATTTTTCAAAGAATGTTGCATACGTGACTTTTGTAACAAATAATGGATGATATGTAGAATGGTTTCAATGTTCTCAATAACTTGTATTTAAGAGTCAGTTGACAGATGGCTGCTATAATTTTAATTCCTTGTACAGGACAGAACAAAGCGAATTTTGATGCTTCATTTTTAACTCTTGTGTATTCCTTTGCACAAAAGTCACTTTGCTTGTAATGCTGTTTGTTGTTTATATGTCATCTGTCATTTCCATCTGGAATTTCAAGAAGAAGCTTTACAAGAATCAATGAAGAATAATTTCAAAGTTTCAGTAATATGAGTCATTTTATAAGACCAAATATTAACATTTTAAGTATGATATGGTTGGTACTAAATAAACACTTCACAGGTTAATTGAACAAACTGCCTAAATGGGCCATTCAAAACCCATTGCCATTCTCTTACTTTACACTGTTCTGAACTATGCTTTGATCTATGCATGCCCTGATAACTCTGTTTTTAAATTTTAGTTCCATGCTATTTTCTTTTAAAACATGTTCTGATTTTTCCAAAGAAGTTCTGCAAATACTTGTTTAACAAAGGTGTTTAGGCCACCAAGACAGACACTCAAAATTGGAGTGCTGAAAAAAAAATTGAGAATTTGTTGGCGCAGGGTCTAAATGTAAAAATGTAGTGGGTTTATGGGGTTGTATCAATTATAGAGCAACAGGTTTTTTGTATGTATGTTGTCCTCAAGCCTGTGAGTAGAATGGTACTTTGAAAACCATTCAAAGTAATTATTAAATTAGGCTATCATTCTCTTCAACAGTGGTGATGTTGGAGGTTGGTCAGATCAGCCACTGGCCAGGGCCCATACCCATTCAGAGAGTTCACCCACCTGAGCTGACTCCTATACCCTCAATACCAGTGGTAGCTCCCCATGCACCATCCAGGGGTGATCAGGGGGCACCATGAGAAGCCAAGAGCCCCAGGACTTCCCTTAATCTGGTGCTGACACTCTTCAGTTTTGTTTACAGAGATGCAATATATTTCTACTTTCTGCAACATAGACAGGCGAGAAATTCCTTCCAAACACCTGTTCTTATCTCCTTGGGCTGGTATATATCTAGCACATTCTGAAGTGTAATTACATGAACTCATTCAGTTCTGCTGAGCTGGAGCCCAAATCATTTGTATTTCTCTGATAAGATGAACCAATATACTCAGGTTTGATAGAATATCATGTATGCAGGGACTGAAAATTAATCTACCAAATGGTCATCATTAGAAGAAACAGGTTGGCATTCTGGAATCTCTGCTGGTTACTATACTGTATTGAGGGTGTCCCAGGTGTTTGCTTTTCAGTATTTAACTTGTTCGTTTATAATCAAAACAAACCCAAAGTAAATTATGCAAGCATCTTTGTTACTGATATGGGAAAGGAATGCTCTCCTAATTTGCAAAGTTAAAGACATACACAATATTGCAATTATGCTTGTTCCCATTTTTTTATGACAGGGGACCATTTCAATGTTTTAAGCTTGTA
Organism: Plestiodon gilberti rubricaudatus; assembly: GCA_026170595.1. Taxonomy (NCBI): domain Eukaryota; kingdom Metazoa; phylum Chordata; class Lepidosauria; order Squamata; family Scincidae; genus Plestiodon; species Plestiodon gilberti. The sequence continues at coordinate 102,110,506 of JANXHW010000004.1, read as the reverse complement.
GGAAGTGTCTAAATTCAGGGATCCCAGTTACTACTATTGCATAGCAGTTTGATCTTGCTGCTAGATGTCTAAATATTTTAGCAAGACTTTGTTTTTTTTACTTGAGATTTGACAGCCTCCTAGTAATCCAGTAAAATGCTGAAACCATGCTCTTTGGATAGAGGATAATATATATTTACAGTTGATATTGTACTTAAACATTTTGTTATAGCTAGGTTGTTACATATTACACTGTACTTTTACACTGGCATATGGCTTATACTTTCTACAAGGCATTTCCCAGTCCAGGACTGTTTAGTTCATAAATGTCTAAAAACTTAAATGTAGTTTTTGTATGTTTTGCTCAGTGCATCTCTTTCTCGGTATTACCAGGCAGTAGAAGCAGATTTTTTTAAACTGTACTTATTTGTGCTGTGAAACACACAGTTATTAAATGCAGCAATAAGGATTTTTTTAAAAAAATAAAGTTTAACTAGTATAAAATTTCATTGCAAAGGAACAGCCTACTGTGTGCTTTGTTCAAAACAAAAATTACATGCAAGTTTCTGCCTATCTTTCTGGAGATTTTTACCATTTCACCCAGCTCGGTTAAAAATAAAATACTAACAATATTAAACAAGACCTCCCAGGGCAACCATAACAGCCACATCCAGGAAAGGAGCTATTGCTAGAGAGCAGCTGAGAGGAACAAGGAGAGGCAACAGGTTTTACTTCTGAAGGGACAAACAAACCCCATAAGCCACAGGGACAAAGAGGGTGGCTGGGAAATGCAGTTTGAAATCTTGCCAGAGGAAGTGCTGAGTGAAGGCAGAATGCACCCTTTGCATGCTTTGACAGCTGCAACTATAGTACAAGTAGCAGAAGAGGGAATCCGTCTAGAACCCACAGTTCCTGCACTGCAGAGGTACCTCTTTGACTACATATCAAATAGAGATGACACAGATACAGGAATCATTTTAGCAGAGCACAGCCATAGCAACATAAATGGGTGAATGCCTGCCTGACACGCAAAGCCAAGAAGGACTTAGAGCCAAGGAAAAGGAACACCAAAGAAAATAGACAAAAAGCCCCATATTGCCATCAACATGAAGATTGCCCAGATTTCATTGTCCAAGAAATGTCAACCTGCAGACCTTTAAATGGAAAGCTTTATCACGTGTTTTGCTGTTCAACAGCCAGCACAAGCAATCTATGATTAGCAAGGGCTAGTGTCACTTCATCCCAGCCATCGCTGTGTGTATCGGCCATATGTTTCCCACAGGGAGTTGCCCCCAACACCACAGGCCATGCAAACACCCCATATCATAGTGGGGCTTCATGTGGAGGTGGGTGGGTGCAGTCTTAGGCTATCCAGGATGGTTGCTTCTGCTGCTGGGCCCACCCAGCCAGAATAGACCACAATTGCTCTGTTTGTTTGTAAATTCAGTAAACTGCTTTTTATGTAGGAAGTAAAGCAGCTTACAAATGTGAAGGACTGCGCAATGTAACAATAAAAGTCAATTAAAATATAAGCCATCAATAAAAGATGTACAAGACTGCAGAGTAAAAATCAGAACGCCAGCTGCAATTACATGATTTCTTTGCCAGATGGCAGTAGAGATCAGTGATGAGGTCCAGAAGGATCTCTTCAAACTGGGAGAATGAGCAGCAAAATGGCAGATGCACTTCAATGCACTGGCGTCACTGCAGGGGGGGCGGAGCTCTAAGTTCCTCCGTGATCAGAGCCTCCGTTACACGGAGGAACAAAGCGCCCCGCCCCCACGCCTTCCGAACCAGTCAAAGCAGTGAAAACAACACGCACGGAGGAACTTAGAGCTCCTCCCCCCTCTGCAGCGATGCCAGTGCTTCAATGTAAATGAAAAGTAATGCACTTTGGGGCAAGAAACCAAAACTTCACATATACGCTCATGGGTTCTGAGCTGTCTGTGACAGATCAGGAGAAAGATCTTGGGATGCTGGTGAACAGCTCGATGAACGTGTCGACCCAGTGTGCGGCAGCTGTAAAGAAAGCCAATTCCATACTCATGATAATTTTTAAAAGGGAACAAGAATAAAATGGCCAATATTATGTACACAGTACTCCAGATGTGGCCTTACCATCGATTTGTACAATGGCATAATAATATTGACCATTTAGAATCATCCACTTCAAGAAGCCCCTGACCCCTTTTCCCCAGATGAATATCCTTAGTGTGACTGAATACGGGCACATCACTTGAAGAAGGGGTGCCCAATAGGGGTACTGCTTGTGGCCTTGGTCAATGCATTGGTCAACCTTTGAGGACTGGAAAAATTAAAATATTTATATACCATTTTGAGTACCAGAAAAGTGGTATATAAATCTTTTAAATAAATAAACTTCAGTCTGAGCTGTATCACTTCAGACTGCAGAAGGGGGCTCATACAAAACAAATTCCCTGCACACAGAAAACTAGCATGCCAGGGAGATGGTGAGGCTAAAATCCTTCTCCTGGATTAACTGGTTTTCTATGTGAAGGACATGTTCCCTATAGGGAGGACTAATCCGGTATGTGAGACCCCACCTGTGGCCTGAGAAATGGGCAAGAGGGAAATTATAAAATGGGAATGTCAGGAAAGGGAGCTATTAATGGTGCATGATGCAGTCACCTTACTGAAACTAAGAGCGCCTGGATGGAAGTCCAGCTGCGAGTCCTCTGCATGTTGCCCTGAGCTCCATCATGAAAAAAAGGTGAGATATGAAGGTGTAAATCATGTTCTGAGTTCAGAGTGTTCCTGCTTTACACATGTAATCCTCAGAAGAACCATGTAAGAGAGGCTGGAGTTATTACCCTCATATTGTAGATGAGGTTCAGCCTGCGAAAGTGGCTTACTTAAGGCCATCTACTGAGAGCAGAGGTAAGGGCTGAACCCAGGACTTCCTGGCTTACAATATGACCTCTTAGACCAGGGGTGGCCAACCTTCCACCATTAGGGCTACTGTGTTCTTAAGAGTTGTGTAGAAGACGGAATCTTGGCAGCTGCAAGTGCTGATGGTGCTGCTAAAACAGTGGCACCTGCTGAAATGCTCTCACCTATGCAACCATTTAAAGGGCCAGCGTTCAAGTTGAAAGGTTGGCCACCACTGCCTTAGACAATAAGGGTGCCCTCAGTGCAACACAGGCAGAAGGTACCAGGAGCAATGCAAACTGGACTATAGGTTCCTTGATCCTGCAATTCCTTGAGCCCACCATTCAACAATGGTTAACAGTGTAATCCTGTCTAATTCTGAGGCTTGAGATGCAGCGGGGCCGGCGCAGCCTCAGCCACATCCAGAGCACAGAGAGGTCAGCTGGGAGGTCACCTTGAGGGAAGGGAACGTTTGTTCCCTTCTCACGGTGTAACACCCAGCCGCCCAAACGGGTCTCCTAGGATGCGCGCCAGCTATTTTGCATGGTCCATGTAACAATGGCCAGGCCTGGGAAGGGGAATAGGATTTGGCAGAGGAAGCCTCCAACAATCCTACTCCGTTCCTGGGCCTGGCCGTCTAATCGTACTTCCCCCCCCACCTCAGAATGCCCCGTTCCACCCTCCCCATGCCCCTCCGTTGCCCGGCAGGAACTCACCTTCCCCAGCAGCTGTAGCTCCAGATCTGGGGTGCAGAGAGTGGCGCCAGCTCTGCCTACTCGCCGGGTGCCACAAACGTGCTTTATGACACGTTTGTGACACCCTAGATCAGCAGAGCGGTGCTTTGCCGGTCTAAAGGACAGGATTGGACTGCCCATGATATGGAAGTGGCACTTATGAAACCTGAAGGCAGAATGAGTTTTCCCAAAGGGACTTCAAATGATTTTAACTTTCTTTGAAAATGTGGATCTTGGGATCTCAGAACTGGTTTCCACTCACAGGTCATGGTGAACATGATCACAGGTGGGTAGGGAGCCTGTGAAGATGAGTTGTCTCTAAGGTTGGGTGAACTGATCACTCTCTTCCCTCCTCTCTGCCCACCTTGCTGCCACGATGACATCATATGCTAGTATTCTTCTTGCCCCCACATCACAATCTTCAGGGTTACCATAGGGACAGCAATAAACAAATGTGCCTCATCACCACTCTGTTGCCCACTCTTTACTGGTCACTTGATCAGTTAGGAGCACTGGTGAACTATCTCTCCAGAGAGTGGTGAACTATTTTGTTTCGTGTCTTATTTGGACATCTTAACAATGGCAGGTAGGAAACTGTGCCATCTATATGTTCAGAAGTATCCCTTATTTTCCCAAATGGCTAACAGTGAAGCCACACATGAGGTTATGGAAATCATAGTTGGGGAAGGGATAAAGTCTTTGGAGAGGTCAGAGAAGGAAAAGCAAATTGAAGTGGAAGCTGTGCAGTAGGGGAGCAAGAAAAACACAACTTAAAAGACACAGGGCATAGTCCAGCAAAAGTAGTCATGACTAAGTCCCCAATAATTTCAAAAGGATTTAGGTGAATTGGGATTATTTCAAGGCTTTCCATGCAACTTACAGCAGCTTGACAATCCTAGGCATATCTACTGAAATGTAAGAGCCACTGAGTTCAATGGGATTTACTCCCATGTAAGTGTGTATAGAATTGCAGTGTTATTTGTGCCTAATCTTGGTAGATTGTGTGTCTTCTGTATTTATTGGAATATTGCTTCTTCCTTCCCTAGCTGTCTTGATTTTTTTACTTTGTGATATCTAGCCTTTGTTAATTTGTGCGACCGGGTAGCCATTGGCTCAAATTAACAAATTAACAAAGGCTGGATATCACAAAGTAAAAAAATCAAGACAGCTAGGGAAGGAAGAAGCAATATTCCAATAAATACAGAAGACACCAATGAGATACAAAAAGTTGAGAAAGAACAAGAAATTTGGACTTTACCATTTATTAAAGGGGTAACTGATAAAATCGCAAGAATTCTCAGGCAGGGTAACATCAGGACAATCTTTAAGCCAACCAGGAAGATTGAGCAACTTTTAAACAACCCCAAGGACAAGAGACCACCCCTTTCCAACCCAGGCGTTTACAGCATTCCCTGTGGTACATGTGGAAAGGAGTACATTGGATTGACTCAGAGGTCCATCAGCACTAGATTAAAAGAACATGAAGGTTCGGTAAGACTGGAACACCCAGAACAATCTGCGGTGGCTGAACATGTTCTTACCACAGGACACTCTATACTGTTCAAAGAAACCTGCTCTATAAGAACAGAAAACAAGGGAATGATTTTGAAGAACTTGGAAGCTCTTGAGATTAGCAAAAAACCACCTCACTTACTGATGAATAGGCAGCAAGAATTGAATCTTGCCAATTGCATTTGGCTCCCTGTCATACGTAAACATCCTATGAAGGGACAGGCTCGCAATAATATAACAACAGAAAATGCGAGTTGATACTATGTGACTGATAGACACCGGGTCTCTAAGTGAACAACAGCCCCAGGTCTAAAGGACAAAATTGCAAGCTATCACTTGCAGGAGTTTTTGCAGGATCGATCTCTTTGATTGACAGAGGAGTTCCGGAATGGTTTCCGTTCAACTGACAGCATGTTTCCCTAACTTCTGGAGTTCAAAACAATGAAGCAAGACGCCGAGAACTATAACATCTTTCATTCCTTTTTGGATTGCCCCAGAAGATGTGTCCAGATTAGGACACGAAACGTTGGGCTCACTTGTCCAGCCGTGGTTTCTTAATAATTTCTGTTTGTCCGGGAATACATCATTAAACCCAGATAAAATAGTCATTGTTTTTAAACCTCAGTCGGATTGCTGTGTTTTTTACATAGATATGGCTGCGTTACCCGTACTACCTGTTTCTCTAACTATATCTGCTGGCCATGAAAGCTTTCGAATGAAAATGTATGCACTCTTATAATGGATTGCATTTCTTGTATTATTATAATAATACTCAGCTAATTTAATAGGTGCCTCCAGTAGGTGGAATGTATGCATCTGCTTGTTTCTGAACTTGTTACGATTTGATTTACTCCCCAGCAAACCTAACGGACTCCTGCCTTTCCTTAACCTTCAGTGCAGGGCCAACTGCCCTTTGGATTCCCTTTTGCATATTAACATTCTCAGGCCTCCTAGAACCTTGGGGGTTACTGTGGAGACAGGAGTAAACAATTTGATATGATCACAGTTCTGTTGGCTCCAAGTTGGCTCAGTTGGCTTTAGTGGATGCTAACACGGGTTGAACCCCTCAGAGCTGGTTTCTCAGAGGACCAGTGATGACTTAAGGCCATTGCTGGCGCAAGTCTGCAGTGCTTTGACCTGGGAAGGTGGATCAGCTCTGGAAAGGGGTTTGGGATTCAGCGTGCGCCACCGCCAATCCCGCCCCCTCCCAGGCCTGATCTACCCTCTTCCCCGCCCCATCACCGCCCACCTCCTCCCCCATTACGCCAGAGGGGAAAGGAGATAGGATTGGGCCGTAAGGCACAATCTTATGCACACTTATTTGGGAGTAAGTCTCACTCAAATTACTACCCATTGATCAGCGGTTTAGGTGAACTCCATCATTTCACCTCCTCTCAGGGCCATGGTTTTCTGGCTACATCCTGGGAAATGCTTGGACTTCCTCAAGTGCTTATCAGGGGCTCCTCCATGAGAAGATCAGAATGGCAGATAAATAACCCTTAAAGCCAGCTTGCCCACCACTGCCACTCTTCCCCCTTGCTGTAGCTGACAAGTGTATTCACACAGTGAACCCATAGCTCATGTGGGGTGAGAGACCCCAAGAATCCTGGCCAGGCCAGCATGCCAGGTGAATGGATCATGCCTGTAAAATTTGCCCCCTTAATCCCCAGGGATTGCCCTGCAGTGTGAAAAGGCTCCATCTTCTAGTGAAGGCTTCTGCTCCCTAAGGGGTGCCTGGAAAGCACTGCAGGGAAGGCCTTTAGGAGGGAGCTGCCTTGGCTCTTGGACTGGCTAAATAGTAGGTTTTGTTTTATGTTTTGGCCATTTGGGTGGATTTTGACTCTAATTCCTTTTGTGGGGCAGAGTTGTTTGTGTGATGGTGCCTTGATTTTATGGTCCATAGGCATTTAACAAATGAGCAGAAGATTTTACTAAGGGGACTGAGCAATGGAAACTTGACTTTAGGCATCACCTACATGTCCTGGCCCCATGTCACACTGAGTGGGATTATTCAGCACCCACCTCAAGAAGGCTGATGGTCTTTCACCGGAAATGTTTTTGTGAGCCCCAACCAGTCACAATACACAGCATCAGTTCTGGTTCTTGAAATGCTTTTCAGTACCATCACTGGGATGATGCAACAGTTGATAATCTGTTCATCCTTAAAATATTGCCATCCCAATGGATCTCTTGGGTTGGTTTGTATAGTTGGGGCCGCACCAAACAGAAACGTTTGTCACTCAATTTCCCTACCTATTAACCTGATACGACAAAGTAGAGAAGGTTTCATGATGACCAATTATTTGCGGCTCTTTTCTCTCAGGGACAAATGTGGCACACAGACAAGTCGACGATGGAGGCCGTCCCACCCCCAAAACATTGGTAGCTCCTAATGACAATACAAAGCTCAAATACCTGAAAAAAACAATGAAGACAAACTCTGACACTGACACATTGGGAACTGGAGAACGTCTAAGCTCCAAGGTGACAAGCGATCTCCAATTACCTAAGGGTAAAAAGGAAAACCACTTTAACCAGCGGAGAACCTTTATGGAAGATCTCTGGAAAACTTCCAGGATTAGACATGCCCAGACCCAAAGGAAGCACATCAGGATCCAAGAACGTTCAGGACACCCAGCAATGTAAGCAAGATAAGACTAAAAAACAACTTCATCAGCAAAGAGAGGAAAGAGTACATAGTTCCATAGTACAAAGAGAGGAAAGTTTGAAAGGAATGTCCACAAAGCAGGTGGAGCTTCCAGCTCATACTATTGGACATATACGAGTTCAGAGTGATGCATACTCTGAGCAACACCTCTCAAAAAGATCACGTGAGGAAAAAACAAAGTCATCTAACCAAGAGCCACCAGTCAAGGAGAAAATGAAAATGCCTTTAGACAAAAGACGTAAGAGGAATTTGGACAGGGAGCTGAGTAGATCTCATTCCAGAGACCTCCAAACTGGACTGAATAATTCACAGACCATGAAAAATACATCTAAAGAGCAACTCAAAGACAAGGCCAAGGCAAATGCTAATCCAGCTGGGACTAAGGGGGAAAAGAAAGCCAAAATAGAAGCCAAACCTGTAAAACAAATCCCCAGGAGCAACCTGGCTTTGCACATGACGGAGTCTGTCTTCTACCCACTGGGGAAGAACAATCTTTCAGCTTTGCCTTGCAAAAAGATTCCTTCAGTGACTTCTCCTCACACCATTTTGGAAAAGACACCAACCATATTGCCAAGGCCTCTGCCATGGCCTCTTCCGCAGCCCCTGCCTAAGCCTCTGCCAAGCACATCGTCTAGGCAACAGCCAACGATACTGCCGAAACCACCATCAAGCTCACTACCAAAGGCACAGTCAAGCTCACTGTCAAGCACATTGTCAGTTACTTCACTGTCAAAGCCCATACATTTGCAAGGGCCTAAGCCACCTGGTCCTTTTTGGATGCAGGCAACATAGGATGCAGGTCCAAGCTCAGCTTATGGAGGGCACAAGCCAGGGATGCTGATGAAACACCTGTGCCCTTCAGACTGCCAGCACTTCAAAGACATGCAAGGGACACCCAAAACCTGGTGCCACCGAACACCCCAATCTCTGGCTTCCGTCCAGCAATGCAGCAAATGGACAGACCCAATCGAGATCGCTGCCCTTGGCGGCAGTAAGAGGCAAGAGTCTCACCTTATTTCCAAGGGAACGCATGAAGCGGCTTAGAAACTAGGGTTGAGGACGGCAATCTATGTTTCAGTGTGCACAATTACAACTCTGTTGACGTGCAGTGCATTCAGCATTGGCTTTATTGAACAATACTCTTCTTTATTATTTCAAAAATGACAGCATCTGCATACGCTTTCAATCGTTACATAGATTAATTAGGGGAAGGGATGTCATTTTGATGGCCATATTGCCTATCTTAAATTGGTCATTGGGCTGCAGCGTAATGTCTGTATGCGCACATCTATGAAGCTCAATGATCAAACTTCCTTCCTAATGATACAAAGTATTGCATTTACACTTTTGAGCAAAAGGGTGAGAGTAGGTGGGATATAGATTAGTGCACGTAGTTCACTAGGAGAGCCAGGTTGGTATATAGTACGTAGTGTCAGGTTAGGAGCAGGGAGACGCACCCATACTGTATATACTCGCATATAAGACAATCTCGCTGATAAGACGAGGGCATGTTTTGAGCCAAAAATCCTGAAATTTGCTATGACCCTTTGATAAAACAAGGGTAAAACTTAAGGACTTGTGGGGTCAGATCCTGGAAAAGTTCAAACAACTTACCAGTAATTGTTCTGAGGCAGCAACAAAAGTTTGGGGTGGGTAAAAAAAAAAAAAGTCATTTTACCTTGTTCTGAAGCAGCACAAAATGGAGCTCTTCTCCAAACAGGAAGAAAGGTGAATGAGCATTTTATATTATATATGAAAATATAAAATGTAATAGGTTCCCCCCTGCAAGAGCTGAGCTCTTTGCAAGCAATTAGAAGCTATCTTGCAAACTGCAGCAACTGAGCTCAGCTCTTTGCAGGTCAATGAGCTCAGCTCCTTGCAGGGCAATTAGCACCTATCTGATTTTTGAATAGCCTCAGGGCTTTGCTCAGAACTTTTCAGGGTCTATTTAGGGCATGAATTTCTTGTCTTATATGCATGTACATTCAGTAAATCTCTCTGTTTCCTTGGACCCATCACTATCTCTCAACCTAACCTACTTCATACGATAAAACGGGGGTAGAGGAGAAACCATCACCCTGAGTTCCTTGAAGGAAGGGTAGAATAGAAATGTAACTAATAATAAAACTGTAATTAATCTGAAAAATATGGCACCCTTTTTGCCAAACCCCAGGTCTTCTGCTGGGAGCAGAGGGGATGGAACTGATTCTTGTTGATTCTTCAACTGAAACGTTTGTTAGAAATGTGTGAAGTATAGAGCAAGTATGTTGGCTCATATAGCTTCATAACATGTTCTGCTTTTTCCTAGGTATAAAGCATGAATGTCCAGCAAATGGGCCAGAGGATCAACAGAGCATCTATTGCTGAGAAACTGGTGGTTCACTAATAGTGGCCTTTGAAGGCTGTTCTGTGTTCAGTGCCACACTGAAAAGCATTCCATATTTAGTAAAGAAAATGCTGAAGCAGGAGTACTGCTAATTATAGAGAAGATGTCTCTTTAGAATAAGAGATTTTTGGAGCAGTGGTTCACATATAAATAACCCTAAAACCGTTTTAATTTGAAAAGTTTATCCTAGTCACAAGCGTATTCATGTGATGTATTCATGCAAGCATGGGCTGACAATTTAATTGTCATCTTCTCTTTGCTAATCTAAATTATTTTTTTAATCACCATCAAAATGAAAAGAGGACTGTTTTTGGTATTATTCCTAATAAACTAATGCTATGAATCCAAATGCTCAGCTCTGCACCCATATATCACATGATGTGCTCTTGTAATGTGGTATATTATCATTGTGGTATATACATAACCTAAAAGCTTTTGCACATCAGCTTAACAAATATTTAGAGTTAGCAGTGAAGGTTTGTGAACTTGGAACCTCCTACCTTCCACACATACACCCAGTGCTTCTCCAAGCTTGATACATCTCTCCCAGCTTCCCAGCTTCCCTGCAGAATCAATAGCAGGGCCATGATGAGGGAAGAGGGAAAGCTCCTCCCCCCAATGCCAAGAAAAAAAAAAGCAGTAATGCTGCCCTATAAAGGCATATAATTATTTTTATTCCACCACCCCCCATTGCTTTGCAATGCCCCAGAGCAGTCATTAGAGTCTTCCCATGGGCTTCTGGCAAAGGTATGTAGGAAGGTTCCAAATCCACCATTACTTTGTTCTGGAGGGCTGTAGAGCAGTACAAAGCCCTCCTCCCCACACATACTGTTGCTTATTTTCCCACGATCCTGTCACTGCCAAAAATGGTAGGTTAGGGGGTTTCATGGTGGAGAGGGAATAGAGAGACTTGGAATGACCCATAGTCAATTCTTTCCTGGTAGGGGGAGGGGAGGGAAACTCAGATTATTTCAAAGTTAGTCTGAAGTGAGCTGAGTTTTCCCATCCCTCTACAAATATCTGCCAAAATTTCTAGCTGCAATACAGGGAGAAAGATGGAAAATACTCTTGTAAAATGTTGCACTCATGATTGAAGACTGTAGTGTATATGTTTTTCCAGCGTCGGTGTGTTTAACCTTCCACAGAAATATCAAGTCTACTTTAATAGTCAAAGCTGTGTGGCTCTACAAGGGGCATGTGGAGTACCACTTTCTTTAAACTTGATACATTTGTATAGCTTGTGCAAGCAGAAAAATTAGCTGAAATGAGGGTGGAGCCTACTCATTTGTTCTACCACTTTCCAAGCAAAAATAACTTAGCAGATGGTGACAAGGGTCTCTCTTTGGCTGAACAGTACTATCAGCTGAACAGTGGGAGAATGAACTGTTGCTTGTGCCATTTTACCGGTGAAGGCCTTTGGCTGTACCTACATGTTATACTCTTAAATAGACAGGAACTTCCCTTTCAATACATTTTTTTAGTTAGTACGGTTAGTACAGATTCCAATTTCTGCATGGGTTTAACTGCTAACATTTAATTGAGATTTGTTGGTGGGCAGAAGAATATCATCAACATAACCTTGGCATGTTAGGGTTACGTTTAGGTCATAGTCTCAAAATGTGTTCTCCTGGAGTACCGTATGTTTATAACATTTGAATAAAGCAACCTTGCTGAAGCTTCCACAATGTTTCCACAATGCTTCCACAATGTTCTACAATGACAGGATTTAAATGGAATAAATGAATAAAGAGTCATGATCATAAAAACATGCAGTATGCCTCCACTCTACCTCTAGTTTCCATAAACACTGTACTGTTTAAAAAGCCACCTCTCTTTTTAGATAGGAGCACATTTGCCAGGATGGTGTAGTGGTTTGGGAGTCGGACTTAGACCTGGAAGATCCAGGTTCAAATCCCCGCTCAGCCACGAAGCTTCCTGGGTGACCTTGGGCCAGTCACTATCTCTCAGCCCCACCTACCTCACAAGGTTGTTGTGAGGACAAAAAGGAGGGGAGGAAATATGTACACCACTCTGAGCTCCTTGGAGGAAGGGCGGTATAAAAATGTGAAATAAAAATAAAAATAAATAAATAAAATTTGTACAGTATAGCTATACTGTACAGATAGAGGCCTTGAAGTGTTGGCTAACCTAGCTGTTACCACAAGCATGTATGATGATGGCTAACAGCCAACTAAATAAAAATTCCAGCCCAGCAATGCACAGTAGATATCAAACATTATAGTCCTAGTGTGGAGTAACACAAACAGCTACAGTACTTTGGAAACGCGTTCAGAAGCTTCAGCAGGCACAAAATATAGCTGCTACTGTATTAACCAGAGCTTATCATACAGATCATATAATTTTGGTTTTATGCCATCTTCATTAGCCCCCAATTTGTTTCTGGAGCCCATTCAAAATGCTGTTTTGACTATTAAAGTTCTAAACAACCTGGGGCTGAGGTATCTGCCCAATGAACCTACCCAAAGACTCTGATCAACATCAGAGGCCCTGCTCTGTGTCTCCCACTGTGTGCGATGTAGTAAATGGACACACAAGTTTGTCTGATCCTAGATTTTGGAATACCCTCCCAAGGGATGCCTGCATGGGTCTATGATGGCCTACCTTTTTTATATCAGGCTGGTTCTTCTTCCTCCCCTAGTGAGGCACAAACCACTTGTGAATAATTCTTCCTTACTGTTGTATCTTGATGTTTTCTTGTGACCTGTATTTTTTATGTTGGTTATAAATTTATAGTTGTGTTTTATTGTAAATTATTGGGGGGTATTTTAGATGTAAATGCAGGGTAGAAATTGTTTTAAATCTTTCCTATAAAGTGCTGTGAACACTCAGATGTTAAGTAAATGCTATCGGTGGCTTAGATTGCATGGAGAGCCTTCATGCCAATGCCACTCTCTACACATACATAGAAATAATTCATATAGTAAGAGGATATACTTGGATTGCTCCAAGGCTGAAGGACAAGTGTTACTTTCTCTCCAATACACATCATCATGCCTTTGCACTCCATCCTTTACTCTCCTGGAGCACCGTGTGTTTATAACGTTTATAACATACAGGGATTCACACAACTGATTTCTGCATTGCATGAGCAAACTTGATTATGCTTTTCAGGTCTACATGTCAGGAAATACATGCATATGCTGTATTCAAATGTTACAATTATACATGGATGTTTGATGTGACAGGCATGTGAACTTGCTCCTCACTTTACATAGGAAGGAGACTGGGGAGGAAGTGTCCAGTCTGGACCAGCATTTTTATTTAACTGGCTGTTAGTTACAGCACTTACAGCTCTGACAGGGTTCCCAGCAGGAATTTTATTTTATTTTTTACTTTCTTGTAGCCTGCAAGCTACGGGGTCATTTCTGGGAAAATTTCAGAGCGGGGGGGAGGAAGGTGACCAGTAGAAGTTGACTGCTGGGAATGTTCTCAGCACTTCAAGCACTACTGAAGTCACTGATGCCCGTAGCGATGTGGCAACAAGGACGTTTGAGAGGAAAACACACCTCGCTAAGTTCTAGGTCATCAATAACAACTAGCCAAAGTGGTTAAAATATTACTGTTGTCATAAGTGAGAGTTTTTCCATGTTAGAACTGCAGATAAGAGCTCTAAAATGTGCTTGCATTTCCTCTGCTCAAGACGTTTTTTAATCACAGAGGCCAAGGCTGGGCCAGCTGCATTTTAGCAATTACAGTTATTGAATTGCATTAATTTACAAGGACACTTGGCAACAGCTACGTCTAATGATGGAGAAAGAGTCTACTCTCCATTGTAGGTGTCCATACTTTACTTCCAACATTTTCTCATCCCAAGCAGAAGAGACCTGCGCCGGTCAATATGCAAAGTGTTGGCATTCTACTACTGGGGGCAAAAGCTTGGAGGTCCACACTGGACAGAGCTCCCCCACTGCAGAAATTAATGTTATTTTTTATAGAACAGTTGAAAAACAGTTTCTTTATTAGACTGATTCCTGCAGAATTTATTTATTTTTTCCTTTAAAAAAACTGAACATACACAGTTTCTGGGTCACTATATCTTTTTTGTCTCTGCCTACAGTAAACTAAGTGTATGGTTTAGGAATGTATAAGTCATTTTGGTAATGTGAATAGCATAGACTGAATTTTGTATTTGTCAAACAGATGTTCCTTCTTTGGCACTGTCTTCGTTTTCTCCCTGCAACAGAATGAAAACTAATTATTGTACTTGTCATAACCTGTTGTCAGAGGCGTCACTAGGGTTTGCGTCACCTGGTGCAATAAACTCATGGTGTCACCCCCATTAACGTTATTTATTTTAATATATACAGGTACAGGTAATAGTGCAGGTCACCCAACAGTAATCAACAAAAAAACAGTGGCCAACTTGATCTCTCTCTCTCACACACACTCTCACACACCCCTGAATAAGTGTTCTAGTATTAGCTCTGATACATACAAATGAGAGCTGACTCATACATTGGAACCTTATTGGTTCCATGCTGTGTCGTCATAACAACATCTCATTAGCTCTCAGAACAATCAGTCTTATTGGTCAGTTTTGAGTTAAGGAAATCCATCTTTTGTTACTTAAAGCAGTTGTGTTTTCTTTTTCTGGTTATTTGGCCATAACATTTGATAGAACACAGATAATTCAAAATGGTTTGTTTCATTACATTCTGCATTAAATTAACTTTCCAATTATATATAACTTGATGGTATTATAAATACAAGGTTTCCACAATTTTAGCCACTAGTGGTGTTACCCGGTGTGGTGTTACCCTGAGGGTGTTACCCAGTGTGGTCCGCACCCTCTGCACTCCCCTAGTGAGGCAGACTGCCTGTTGTACCTGTTCTAAAGGAACTGGGATTCTCCTTTTTCATGGAGCATACTAGAACCACATAAAAATGTGTCCAATCAAACTTTTAAGATCCAAGGAGACCAGTATATGAACCACAAACTAGGATTTGATCTTTTAATTTCATATTGCCAATGTGGAGAATTCAAATATGGCTGTTAATATCATTTGTGGAAAAGTCCTCTGTTATCCTGCTTTACTGAGGGCAGAGTCAAACATTACAGGAATCCCAGGGCTGTTGTCAAAAACAGCAAGCCCCTGCAATGAGTTTGTCACCTCCTTTATAATCTGTCATATACCGGTAACTCAGCCGCCTGTCTTGATTTTATTATGCTATACAGTTTGTACGATATAGTAGAGGGGGAGGGGAGAAAAGTCAATACCGAGTTACCATTTTGAGCTATAGTCCTGTGTTTGCTACAATGTTTAGTTCCCCCTTCAATGGAAGGAAATATTCAGTAAAAATAGAAGAGAATAAAGTAAGGTACCCTTTCCTGAAGTTGTTCTTGTAACTTCATAACGGTTTCTCTTTCCTTGGCCAGCTGCTCTTGGGTGACCTTCAAAAGCTCTTTTAATTTGGTTGCTGCACACCCCAAGTCCTTTGTTAACTTTTTCTCCTTTTCTAGTCTCTCCTGCAATTGGCAATAAAACCAAACTTTACTTTCAGGGTAACAAATGTCCGGTAGTTCCAAGGATCTTGAACGAGCAAAACTCACAGGGGCAAGTTCTCTTATCCCTGCCTTGTAATTTAGCTTTGAGTCAAATCCAGCTTTTGACGTTTTACCTGCAGTTGGAGAACCTCCTCCGTTGTCGTGGATGCAACCTTTCCACCAAGCCTCAGTTTCTCCAGTTCATCTTGTAGGCAACACACTGACTTCTGAGCCTGGAGTTTCAAAACGTCAGAAAAGTTAGTTCGAAAAATCACACTTTTGAAAAATGCAGATACGAGGTTAGGATAGGCATTTTTACAGGGAGTGTCAAGTTATACCAATTGGTCTGTTTTAATTTCTAAGATGCTTTAGTGGAATGACGTTGCCAAAATATGAGACAGCATAGTAAATCGAGATGGAAAAACCTCATCAATATTAAAAACAAATAAAAAGGTGCAGTTTTGGGGTAACTGATTTGTATTAAGAAAAAAATGACTTAGCGCTAAAAATGTCAGGCTGACAATAGATCTGAGGCACAAAGTAAACATGTAAAACCCACATGGAATGAGCATTTCCCATGGAATAAGTGAATAGTTGGATGCAAACCTCTCATGGGCTTCCTTATTTGTGAGACATCCGAGTTTTTTGCCACAGAATATCCAAGTACCAATTTCCAACTTTTTTTCTTAGCCTGTGAGTTTAGAGTCTTCCACGTGGTTTATTTGAACATATGGTTGCAAAACCCATGTGGTTCTCAATATCCATACCATTTGATAGGTGAGATACTATGCTAGACTGGCCTCCTGGGGGGCTCTTCTTCACAAAGCTGGTATTCTTCATGATTTTGACTTTAAAAAGCAGCTGTCTCCTCCCCCTCGCTTGTGGCGAGTAGGAGAGAAATATGTAAAAGTGAGGTGTGTTTGAACTGTGGTCTGAGAACATTTACTGTATTGTTTCATGATGGAGGGAAGTGATATTCCCAGCACTCAAAGTGGCTGAGGACCATTTCTTCCTTGCTGCCTGTTTCTTCCCGTGTCCCTCAGTTCGGGACAGAGAGGAGCTCAGCAGTGAGGGGCTTCCTTGCCATCTGAGGACTCCTTGGGGAGGAGTTGAGAGCCTTCATTAATATTTGGTGGGAAGAGATTATCTGAGTGGCTATCACCAGAAATGTTCCACTATGTTTCTGAGAAGCTGGAAGACATGGACTACCAGAGGCCCTGGAGGCAAAGCCAAGGAACTTCAGAGGAACTACAAGCTGGTCAAGGGGGGCAGTAGTCGTTCCGGATGCTCCAGGGCAACCATGCCCTTCTTCAAACATCCTTGCCCAATTACTCTGTTTATTGTGGAGTGGTTGTATCCTGCCTCAGTGGATAAGGGGGTGATGTAGCAGAGGTGGTGTGCTACTGAACTGAGGGTCACGGGAAGGAGCAGGCAGCAAGGAAGAAGTGATCCTCAACCTGGTTTCCGTCGACCCAGAGGAGTCTCCCCACAGCCAAGACCTTCAGCCTCATCCCAAGTCTTGGGTGATGCAGGCAGCCCAGAGCTCTTTGGTGATCCTTTGCAACAGGCATCTGAAGATGCAGGTAATTACTCCCTACCTCCTGTGAAGGATAGTTTCAGCAAATGAGGGGGCAGCCAGTTGGTGAGAGCTGGGAGAACCGTTGGGGAGAGGCCTTTTAGACATTTTTTATTATTATTATTTTCACATTTTTATACCGCCCTTCCTCCAAGGAGCTCAGAGTGGTGTACATATTTCCTCCCCTCCTTTTTGTCCTCACAACAACCCTGTGAGGTAGGTGGGGCTGAGAGATAGTGACTGGCCCAAGGCCCAACATCAGGCAAGTACCACTTAAATCTCTCAAATTCCCAAACCCAGAGGTACAATTTGAGGAACGTGACGTCCTGCTTGGCAGAATAAATGTGTCTTCCCTATGAACTTTCCACTTTCCTTTAATTAAGGAAACGACTAACTATGGTAAATGCAAGTGAAGGGGTTTAAGCCAAGCACTATCTTTTTGCACTGCAGCAGTTAATTATCCTTGGCAGATGCTACACCTCTGCAGAAGACAGGTTGCTTACTTTCAACTAACATTCTCCAAGTCATCATCTGTGCAAGTACACATATTTGAAAACTCTACACTTGCACAGAGTAGAATTTCAGAAACTTCTGGGACAGAATGCTAGCTCCTGCTCTCAAATACGAGAGTGAAAAAAAATTGAAAAGAAAAGAAACTGGGTTTGAAAGTTTACCATTTAAAAGTCAAATGAAACAAATATTCAAGACTCTGGGGGGGGGGGGGAAGGTACTGAGTGTTCAGAGAATATACAGAATAAAGTGAGGGAGAGATTTTACAAGGAACTATTACAGAATAAGCCTGGACATTTATATTTACCTTAGGATCTCACTTTCTTGTCTTGCTGCAATTGCAAGAAGATGTTTACAAGATGGCTTATTGATGATATTTATTGCTTTGGAAAATACATAAGATTTTTTTTAAAACTCAGAATGGAACTTGCTGTTATTGCCAATGTCATAAAGGAGATTTATGGTGGAGCTAGATTTATAAAGGAGCTAGAAAGTATTGGGGCCATGTGATAAGCACATAATGCAATGTTTAATGTAAGAGTACCAATGAACCCTAGGGTGAATTTGATACAATTTGCCCTGGTAGAATATTAAAAAAAAAATCTTATATATTTGGGTGGTTGCCGGGGCTTGTCGGTTTGACTCAGTCGGGCCGTTGCTTCAGCGGCTACACTGGTTGCCGGTTCGTTTCCGGGCACAATTCAAAGTGGTAGTTTTGACTTTTAAAGCCCTTTACGGCTCGGGACCAGGGTATTTGAGGGTCCGCCTCCTTCCTTATAATCCGAACCGTACTCTGAGGTCATTGGGGGGGGGGGGGTCCTGTTAACCGTGCCGCCATTGACGGAGGTGAGGGGGACGGCGGCGAGGAATAGGGCCTTCTCAGTGGTGGTGCCCCAACTATGGAATTCCCTCCCCATGGAATTAAGAACGGCTCCCTCTTTAGAGACCTTTCGGCGGGGTTTCAAGACGTTTTGATTCAGGTTGGCGTTCGATGGCTGCGATGGTGAGCTGGCTTTTTAATAAATGCAATCATAAGGGTGACCCACTGGGTTTGTTTGTTTTAATTGTTTTAAATACCTGTTTTAATTGTTTTTATTGTATTGTATTGTATTGTGTATTTTAACATGTTTTAATTGTAAGCTGCCTTGATTGCCCTTATCGGGAGAAAGGCGGGGTAAAAATTATTTAAATAAATAAATATATGCCAGTACATTGGTTTTTGCAAGATATTGAAAGAACAGCGCAGACTCAAACAGAGCTTAATGCCTTTTTAAATGCTGGGATCTAATTAAGATGGCAAAATTATTTGCAATTGGAGACAGAACATGGAAGAGCTTCTAAAGCATAAAGACCGGTGTTGAATTTTTTTGTGTAGTGCCAGGTATTAATTAGCTGCAAAACAACAGTGAGGTCCAATGGGTCTAGCTAGCACTTTGTATGAAGTAAGCCTGTTCCCCTCAATGCTTCTCAGAACATAGGGGGTAGACAGATTGATGTGGAAAAGATTCCCTGAAGCTGGTAAGTAAAGTCATGTCTTAGATTACCCTCCCCTGCCCCAAAATGTGGAAAATCCACCTCAATAGTACACGGTCTCCTTGCTGGTCATTATAACCTTACAATGGTCCTGGACCAAGCATTTTCCTTTCATCAGCATTGTATGTTCAACACACTGGAGATAAACTTACTTCCTCAAATTCAGCCGTCAACTTATCCCTCAGAACGTGCTCATTATGCAAGTCAACTTCAGTTTTCTCCAACTGGGTTTTTAACTACAAAGGGGGGAAAATGAACTAGTCATTCTAGTACAGGTATTGGCAGATATTCTACTTGAAAGGTTGTTACTGGCAGCTAATAGGATATAAATTCCCAAATTTTCCCTCAAAAATTATAACAGGCATAAGTGACCTTACTTCTCTTTTTAGAAGACTAATTCCTAAGAAATACAGCTGAGGAGTATGTTTCCAGACTTCCTGATCACCATTTTGCTATCCCAAATCATCCTAAATGGAAAAAGCCCAGGATCTAACAGAAGCAAGCAATGATAGGACACAAATCACTTGGGTCTATGAATTGAATCCCAGATAAACTACTGTGAAAACAGCCACTAAGTTTTATGCTTAGTCTAGTCTAATTAATGACTACTAATTATTTGTCAGCATAACAATGTATTATGGTTATTACATTTATAACACTTTTATATTAAAAATGCCACAGCAGCAAGTATAAAAACGAAATCAATAATCCAAATATGCAAAAGAAATGCTTTGCAACTCAGCAGCAACAGTAATACGAAAATAGAGAAAGCTTGTCAATCCCAGGGAAAGGTCTCTCAAGCAGTCAAGTTTAACTAAATGCCAAAAAACATACGAGGAAGCTGTAAAGGGGCTTTTTGGGCAGGGAGTTCTACAGAATGAGTGCGATTCTTTGAAAATGCCCTGCTCTGAATTCTCCCCAATCTCACTTCTGAAAA
Organism: Plestiodon gilberti rubricaudatus; assembly: GCA_026170595.1. Classification (NCBI taxonomy): domain Eukaryota; kingdom Metazoa; phylum Chordata; class Lepidosauria; order Squamata; family Scincidae; genus Plestiodon; species Plestiodon gilberti. Next base: position 102,090,276 of record JANXHW010000004.1, on the reverse strand, counting down.
GGAGGGGATCCTGCTGGCCTTGGAGGATGTGGGGTAAGATGCTCAGGCACTTCAAATACACAGGATCCAAAGTGTTTAGGCATTATACTTCTCCTGAGCACCAGATGCTGGGAACCAACAATAGGTGAAGGCTATTTGTGAGCTTCTCTAGAGGCAACAAGCCGTCCACTGATAGAGACTGCTGGACTCAGCTCTGAGACTGGCAGGTGATAAATCTCTCTTTACATAGTTACTTCAGGTTTTTAAAAACTTATTTAGCATGAAATGGTGTAGAAGAGGATGATAAACACTGACTATGTTATAACAACAAGAAAGCCATGCAGGAAGAACCATGCAGACAGACAGCACAAGCAATTTCATGGTTCGAAGTGGCCATCTCACCGCCCTAACCTCGAGTGGCTCTTGTGTGCCTGGGTCAGTCTGTGACCCAGCAACTTCTCCTTCAAGCACATGACTCTTCATCTCACTCAGTTGTTGCCTGACCTGAAACAGGGACCAGTGAGTCTTAGACAAGCACCTGAAATAGCTATCAAGAAGCATGTGGACTTTAAAAAAAGAAAAGGGAAAACAAAACAAACATGCTACACATATTTCATCTTTTAGGAGTAAAGCAGAGTTGCGAGGGTCATGTCATCCCATTTATTTTACTTTCAGAACAATTGCAGTTACATCAGATATGGTTTCAAACGAAGTTTGCAACCACAATCCCTCCCCACACAACTGTTTGCTTTACAAGGAGAGGGCTACAGAAGGGTACAAGTGAACTGAAGTGAGTTAGGTCTCTCCAATATTTCACCAGCATCAGCAGTAACCACACTGGATTTCGCCAAACAAAGCTGAAGCAATATGAGTTACAAGACCAATCTGTAACTTGACAATACAATAACACTTCATGATAGAACTCCACCTCCCCAAACTCACATACGAAGCAACATCTTTGCAAACTGGTAGCCTAAGCAGTACACTATATTCAGGGACAGAAAGTGCTGGTATGCATTACTTCTTTGTGAACACTCAACTACACTATGGAGAAGGGTAGAAATAAGGTCTGCATGTGCATGGGTGGGTGCGTGTTGTCAGCTCAGTGGGACAGTCAAAACGCCCAAATCCATGATGCAACAATTATAATGGAGTCCTGAGAGCCAGCAGGTTGGCAAGCAAAGTACTGTATGCCCATCTCTAGAATGTGGTGTTTTATTTATTTATTTAAAATATTTTTATCCTACGTTGGTCCATCTTCCATGGATCAAGAGTCTAATTTTGAATTAAGAGTTTCTACCAAAACAAAAACACAAAGAGGGCTAGTGTCTGCCATTTTACCATCTTACACAGCACTCATTGTCCACGGACCATGGCAAAGATGGAGGTGGTGGCAACGGCTGCTCTTACTGCAAACTCAAAGCCTCTTGGGATGTTGCCATTTATTTTGACCTTGCAATCCTAGAGACTTGCCTACCCGCCTCTCTGGGCACCACAGTCCCTGAAACCACGGCTGCTACTGGTGCACCCAGAAAAAATTGGCCATGAAAACCTACGGATAGATAGCATAAGAATTGTTCTAATGTTTGGAGTTGTTATATTGAAATAAAGAGCATTGCTAACATTTAAAAAGGAATCGCAAGGTGTTTCAGCTCCACTGTAGAAGGGAAGAGACATTGGCTTTGACTGAATTAATCCACCCTAAGCCCAACTGTGGCTCTCCAGGGTCTTAGGCAGAGGTCTTCTTTCCCAGTTACACCACTAAAGATCCTTTCAGCTAGATATATCAGGGAGTGAACAACTTCTGCATACAAAGTATGTGTTTTAATCACTGCTCTACAGTCCCACCGCAATGCACAGAACAGGATTCCTGTTCCCCAGGGCTGGCCCATCCACCTGAAGAGGACTGCCAAGGACAGTGAATTTTGGGGTGCTCCAGTTCTGGTGCCACCTTGTTGCCAGGGAGATTAATTGGTCAGCTCTCTCCTCTACTTCTCTGGGCAGCCCAATCCTGCCTAAGATCCATGCACCGGATCCTGCATAGGGTTGGGCCTATAATCAGCGGAGCTGGGGCACACCTCGAGAGAAAGGGAACTTCTCCCCCTTCCCCCGGTGTAAGCCCCAGCAGCCCCAATGGGCCTCCTCGGATGTGCATCAGCATTGTGAGTTTGCGCATCTCTCAGCTGAGCTCCGTGCAGTGCAGAGCATAGCAACCTGGAAGTTCAGCAATGATGTGATGTCATCGCTGAGCATCTGGAGATGGTATCGTGAGTTGTCACAACGCTGTGCAGCTGCCAAAGGGGTTCACACACCAGCAAGGAGCCCTAGAGGGAACAGTGCCCTCAACCGCTTCCAGGGAGACTTTCAAGCATGGGGTGCATGTTTGGAGGTGGCAGCGGTCAACCAGGAGCAACCCTTGGACAATATGACCAGCAAGCTCGAGGCATTGTTGCAGCAAAGGTCCCAGGACATCAGGAGGCTGGTTGGGGTTGTTGAAGGCACTCAGCACTGAGGAGTGTCTTCATGGAGAGGCAACACTGGCGTCGCTCGAGAGCAAGAGGGCAACACCAGTTACAAGGAAATAAGAAAAACAGGGAAGCAAAGCTAAAAAACTAAGAAATGTATAGAAAGTGGGATTAATCGTTAAAAAAAAAAAAAAAAACACCCTGGTGGTCCAAAGCATTCAGCAATGTGTCTTCTAAAGGCATCATGTTCAACATCTGATCCATTCCACTGATTGTGTAAACATCAGAGCTGAGGCAATTTCAGAGGTTATTTGAGGCTCAGTTTTATCCATAGCCTATGAGTGTTATTCTTCCCAATAAGAAAGTAAGTGCAGCTTTAAAAAAAAGTACCCATTATGATGTAGCCATTTACCTGTGCAAGCTCCTGGCTTTGTTTGAGCGCTTCTGTTTTTGCTATATCCAGGTGTTCTTGAGATTCAGATAAAAGCTGCCTCAACTAAAAACAAATTAGTATATTAAAACACAATTAAGAAAAAGATAGAAGAGTCACAATCCTCTAATCCAGTGTTTCCCAAACTTTTTCAACATGTGGCTCCCTAGACCATTGGAGACCATTGGCCGTGGCTCCCCATTACATTATGTTGATGCCTGCCAAATGGAATTGCACTGTTTTCTGCCAGGATTCGTGGCACTCCGTGGCTCCCCTGGGAGCCACGCCTCCCAGTTTGGGAACCACTGCTCTAATCATCTGACTGAACAACTGTTTGATATCCAGTAAACCCTGAATATAGAACAGTCGTTTGTTTAAACATTAATCTCAAAGTCCATCCCCTTGCACTTCCAAAGTGACCTTTTCCAACAAGCCCTGATTTAAGTCTCACAGGGACTTAAACTCTTGCCATAGAGCAGTGGTTCCCTAACTGGGGCGTCGCGACGCCCCAGCCGGGAAGAAAGGGTTGCTATGCCCTTAAGGGGCATGGCAACCCGCGGTGACGACAACGGCGCGCCTGGGATAGCCGTTTTTACCTTCATTGGTGGGCAGTGGGTGTCCCTCGGGGGTTGCGGGGAGCCTGCGGACCCCTCCGCAGGCCTCCCCAAGCGTCGGAGCAGCGCTCCAACGCGATCGCAACTGACTTCCGGTTTTACGCGAAACCGGAAGTCAGTTGCGATCGCGTTGGAGCGCTGCTCCGACGCTTGGGGAGGCCTGCGGAGGGGTCCGCAGGCTCCCCGCAACCCCCGAGGGACACCCACTGCCCACCAATGAAGGTAAAAACGGCGATCCCGGGCGCAGCGGTGGTGGCGGCGGCGCGATCCCAGGCGTGTCATCGCCACTCCTGGGAAGGCCCCGCTGCTACTTAGAGCAGCGTAAGGCCTTCCCAGGAGTTAGGGAACCTCTGCCATAGAGTGACTTGCGTGTTTGTTTCACCTGACTGCCCTCTTCTCAGCTATCCTTCTACCTACCGCCCCTACAGATAGAGCCAAGGATATAGGCAAAGCAGAGGTAGAATCACTCTGGAATTTCAGGATACCCTTACTGAGAAAGACACCACCAATCAAAGTTGCAGAGAGATACTCTGATTTACCCACATTCCCTAGAGAAGGGACCAGAAGGATTGAACAACTGGGGCTGCCCTACACTGCCTAAACATTCATGCAACCATTAAACTGAGCTGGATCCAGACTCGCTCAGATGCCGGAGGTGAGGTGTGTGCACTTCCCACTTCTCTCTTCAGTTTGAGCCTCCTTGGAAAGATTTCAACTGGAACTGTAAAGATAATCTCTGGGAAATGTAGCAAAACGTCTCCCCAGTCCCCTCTTCTAGTACCCCATAAAGGTTTACATGGGAAGGAGCCATTAGATTATTCCCCACCCCACATCATCCCTTCAATTCACATGTTACCAGAATGGCATGGTATCACACCAGAGGGAAATCAGTCCCTAAAGAGCTGCACGTATGTTTGAACTGGCCTTTCCTACTTATGTTCAATTTGCATGAGCAGAGGGAATACCCAAGATGATCTTCCTACATTATCCAACCAACAAGTAGAATGAGAAATATCAATACCGTACTGACGATTGCCAGAGAATAGAACAAGGTAGAACACCCTTCACAAGTCTGACTCTCAGTCTTATTTTAAGCACCAAATTCTGCATACTGATCACAAAAAATCTCCCCTTTCTTTCTCCTTTGTTGCTCCAGAAAAGGAACACACTTACCGCTTCAACTTCTTTTGTATAATTTTGATGTTCAGAGTTGCTTGTTGCCAAATGATTTTCCAACTGTGCTTCCATCAAGGAAGTGTACTCTTTCAACTGTTTAAGAGGGGGGGAAATGGAAGCTCTTCAGACAATGAATATTTTCCATTTAAGTACAGACAAGAAAAATATAGTTTGCATTCTGCTAGTTTAGTATAGCTACATTCTTGACCAGAGGCGCAACTGGGGCAGAGTCAGAGGAGCAGCCGCTCCGGGCGAAAGTCTCAGGCCCCACCCCACCAGAGCCCGCGCCGCTGTTTCCCCGGTTGCAGCACGGACGGGAGGACGGACCCTCCCACCCGCTCCACAGCCCGAGAAGCCGTGACGCGGGCTCCGTGTGCTCGAGCTCTGCCGAATCGGCGGAGACTGAGTGCAGGGAGCTGCTTCCTTCCCTGTAGCAAGGGCCCACTCCACAGCTCGGAAAACAGCGGTGCAGGCTCTGTGCATTCGCAAAGCCCGTGTCGCTAATCCAGAAGTGATGTCATGGACGTCACTTCTGGGGCGCTGCAAGCTCCCATGCCGCAGTGGGAGCTTGCTACACTCCTTTTCTTGACTGCCACAGCTAATCCTCCCTCCCTATAGTTCAAGGCTGGTTTTGAATGTTCACATCCTGATCATGCCCTAGCTTGCTCTGTGCTGGACATTATTTCGAGGCAGATTTATCCCGCCACATTCAAGAGGAGAGAGGAAAAATATCCTGTATCAGTTTTTTCCCCAGTAATCAGAAATCTAGTAACTCTGTGCCAAGGTCAAAGGCTGCAAACTTAGATAGTTTGTTTCATTCATTGCACTTGAAACTTATGATTTCCTTTGAGTCCTATTCAGCCTAAAACTAGCACAGCTATGTTTTGCAGCTGCAGACTGACAAAGTCTTTGAGCTTTTAATGTTGGGACACAAGACACCAAAACCACTTTGTAAAAGGTGAGAGGCTAAATAAAATTCTAGTTGCACTTTGGCAGAAGGATTCAGCTACTCTCCTGCACTCCTTAGAGGGGTGTTGAAATAAATACTCCCATACCTTGTTTGTATCCTGGAGTTCCATCTTGAACTTTTTCACATCATCTTCAAGGCATTTCATTTGGTCTTGCGACTAAGTGAAGCATACAAATACACACAACACAAAAGGACCAGAAGTTAAAGTTGTTGTACAGAATTTACAGTTTACTGCCCACCGTCCCCCTAACGACACCCATTTCGGCCTCTCCGCTGGCATCCGAGTTGCCTCAGCACAGCATTTTCCCGATATTCCGCTGGCACCAGGGGCGCATACATCAGGGGTAGACTTCTGTGCTGACAGGGCCATCATCATGCCAGTATATGTGGAAATAAGCTGGCATATCTCGAGGATAGGGTTGGGCCATAAATGGCAGAGGTTATCTTACTCCTACTCCAAGTGACAGTGTGATAAAAGCATTTGATTGCAGAGATGAATGTTTATGCTAGTAAAAAGAAGAATGTGATATTGGAAATCAAGTATAAAGTTTTATCTAGAAATGTGTGTGTACACACATGTTCTCCATTCATCAAGTACCTTCTGAAGTGCCTCTTCAGATGCAGCCAGCTTTGCTTTCCACACCTGTTCCTCCTCCTCCACACTCTTCTGCAAGGCCTTGAGCATCCCTTCCTATTGAAATGGAGCATGAAGAAAGGAAGCTGATTTGAGAGAGATAATCCAAATATTCAACATATGAGATGCAGGATTGCAATTTCTGTGTAAACGTTGCAGAAAAAAAAAAAAGAGAACAGAATGTGGTATTTGGTGCAGAATCTTGACGTGTTGGGGCAGACCCCAATTTGGTGACAAGTCTACAAAGGTTGATTCATACTGCTTGGCATTAAAATCTGCCACTCGAAGGGCCTATAAGGAATATACAGCGCAATCCTGTGTAACTCTTGCACCGGTGTAACAGTAGATTCACCGGTGTAAGTGCACTTATTGCCAGTGTAACTTGCTGTACGCTGACGGACACAGGACGAACACCAGCGTAACCCCCCCCCTCGGACGCCTATATCATATAGGCACCTCTCATTTTAAGCAGGTTTGATTTAAACGTTTTTGAAATAACTCGCTTTCAAAATCAATACTGAAACCTAATATATGCGTGCTAATTTTTGAAACAACAATAAATTCTCGGCACTCCTGCATATTTGGCTGGCTTTGTGTGTGTTCCTTTTGATTTTCATTTACGCGTTTTTGAAATATGCGCTGATTTTCATGAATGTAGCCCCTGTGCAAAACATAATTGTTTTATTTTTCCTCTGTTTAAAAATCCTGTTGAAAATACATTTTACTCTTCAAGGAAGTGATTCAGTGCCTCTGATGTCATATGCTTTGTGGACAGCCATTACTCTCATATACCGTATTGGTCTGAGTATAAGACTCACTTTTTTCTCCTAATTTAAGTTTTTAAACTAGGGGTGCGTCTTATAATCAGGCTGTTGCAATTTAATGCCAGTGATTTAATTAAATTTTTTAATAGCACCAAACTTTAAGGGTGCGTCTTATAATCAGGTGCGTCTTATACTCGGGACAATATGGTAGTATCTACTCAGAGAGACTATGTCCCTCATATTGCAGTTCTTAGATCAGTTAAAGTGAAGGTGGTCAGCCTGATCCAGAGCTCTTTGTGTGTATGAAAGTGCCACATGGACCACGTGTCTATGCTTTGTTTATTTTTATTTATTTATTTATTAAAAAATTATACCCCGCCTTATCCAATGCCAAAAGCAAATACCCAAGGCGGCTTACAAAAATCAAAATAAAAAGTTGGATATTATATGCAGAAAATAGTGAATAGTATGCTAGTAGGATGTATTGCTTCGTGCTTGCTATAACTTTATGAAATATGTATTGTTTTTATGTTTTAATAAAATATAAATATATATCAAAAAAATCAAAAAAAGTTTACAACATATAAGACAATAAATAAGATAAATTAAAAACAATAAAATCCACTTGGGGACAATATAGAGCAGAGAAGCAGCAGAGTAAAACATCATGAGACCCAGAAGTCAGACATCAACCAATCACCCAAACGCTAGACGAAACAAAAACGATTTTGAGGCCTTGCCGAAAAGCCAGGAGGGAGAGGATAGTTCTTAATTCCCCTGGCAAGGAATTCCACAGTTGTGGCGCCACAGCAGAGAAGGCTCGCTCATGTGCTGCCACTCCCCTAACTTGCAATAGAGGTGGCACCCGCAGGAGAGCCCCCTCAGATGACTTAAGAGAGAGGGCTGGAATGTATGGGAGAAGGCGGTCCTTCAGATATCCTGGACCCAAACTGTGAAGGGCTTTAAAGGTCATTACCAGCACCTTGAATTGGGCCCAGAAACGAATGGGCAGCCAGTGCAGCTGCCAAAGCAGCAGTTCAACAGAGTCAAATCGCCTAGCTCCAGTGACCACCCAGGCTGCCGCATTCTGCACTAATTGCAGCTTCTGAACCATCTTCAAGGGCAGCCCCACATAGACAGCTCCTCGTAGACAGTACACCAGTCTTGGGGCGCATTACAGTAATCCAGTCTTGAAGTCACTAAGGCATGAACCACAGCGTTCAGGTCCGATCGACTCAAGTACAGCCGCAGCTGGCGCACCAGCCGAAGCTGGGCAAATACACCCCTGGCCACCTTTAGGTCTCCCCAGTGCACTTCAATGGAAGGCAACAGCTTGACATATGGCAGAGGACCTACAAATGAAGATAATGGGGAAGCCTGTATTTAAGGGAGCTCCATATATTCTTTGGAGTACACATAGTAGGTTTTGGAGTCAATGTATTTGATATGGAGGGACACACCACAGTTTTACTTACTGTCTCGGCAAGAATAGTCCTATATTGATTGCATTCTGCATGCAGTGTGTTCAGTGCCTCATTCGCTTCTCTCAATGAAAGTGCCATGTCCTAAAAGAAAGTTACATAGATAAGCTTTCATAGGAATATCCATGCAACCCTAGTTGCCTTCTCCATTCTAGTTAAAAGATGACAAAAAGGTCATCATGTCCAACCTTCTGGAATGCAAAACAATACCGTTTATTCTCTCCAAACAGGAAGTCAAATTGACTCTGAACTCAAAGCCCAGTTCAGAGAGGGTGTTTTTTTTTAGTGAATCAGAACCTAGAGTGTCTTGATTGTCTTGAACCTAAACTAAATTAAACCTTTAAGTCAAATAAATGATAAAAAATAAGTTGTTCAATAATCAGGCATTTGTTCTTTAGTTATATGGTTGTTTTATTTTTCTCTTTTTAAACCCTGTTGAATGTATTTTGTTTGTTAAAACCTTTATAATGTTACTTTGCAAGTATGAGAGATTGATGTTATTCTGTGTGAAATGTATCTAAATGGTTCAGAGTGTCTGAACTGGGTACCAAGCCACATTTTAAAGTTAGCAACTGAACTGGACAGAGAGAAAATAGCAATTAATTAAACCAGATCTGAATCCACATTTTTAATAGTTCAGCTTGCTGCTTTCGACTCACACATACAACAGATCTCAGCATGACATTACAGAGAGCAGGTACCTATGGAATGAACTCTTCCAGAATAGTCACACAAACAACATGCTACAGGAAAATAACAAACAGCCTATGCCATAAGTAATTCGGGGGTGGGGGTTACAGGATATTTCCTGATCACAAATATGGCGATTAATCTGACCCCAGAAATTGAGGAAAGTGAAACCACTAAATCTTTCAAGAGAAAATATTTATTGAAGGACACTTCATAACACTGAACACCTAGATCTTTAGAGTTATCAAGCAATCAATTAATTTTTATTAATTAAATTTAAATAGAGTAGCATATTCCAAAATCTCAATTAAAAAGGTGCTTTTCAGAGTGCCCTGAAAGACAGGGACAATTTTTCTTGGGTGCAAGGCATGTTACAATGTAAACATGCTACCATTCATTGTCAGAAAGAAATGCCTTCTTTCATGTTTTATTTTCATCAGATTTGGAAATATTTTCTATTAAGTAACAAACTAGTGCAAAAAGGGCTTCAAGCACGTAGGCTTAAGCCCATTGTTGTTATGAAAGATCCAGTGTCAGTTAAAAAAAAAAACTGGGTTATATCCAAAGTAAGTTGGTCATGCTTAAGCACAACTGAAATTAATGAGACCAAGTTAAATTACAGCCCAATCCTAAACTGGCCTCTGTCAGCAGCACAAGGCTCCATGCTGTCACAAACGTGCCATAAAGCACATTGCGCCGGTGGGGAGGCCAGTGCCGGCAAGCCTCCGCCGGGGCAGGAGCAGCATCCACTGGGGCAGGTGAGTTCTGCGCTGGGGGGCAGGGAGGGGGCGGAACAGGGTGGGGGAGGGTAGATCAGGTCTGGGAGGGGGGTTAGCTTGGTGGAGGAGGCCTCCACCAAATCTATCCGCCTTCCCAGGCTTGAAAGCCTGAAACGGAGCTGCTTGGATTTGCACCAGCCATTTAGCTCTCTCTAACCCTCTCTCTGTCTACAACAATTGTAGCAGGCTTTGCTGACAGCTGATCGGAGGCATACAATTCTCAGAGGTATACCGTGGGCCCTTGTTATCCACAGGGGTTCCGTTCCTCTCCCCCACACACACGGATAACACGAGCTGCAGATGCTGGGGTACAGCATCCAATGGCCCCTTTATTCAGCATGGGGGCTTCTAGAGGCCTGTTCCACGTAGCACTGGCCTGGAAAGCCCTCCAGAGGCCTCTGCGGGTCTCAGCCTCCCCAATGCAATTAAAAGTGACTTCCAGTTTGACCAGAAGTTACTTCCTGTAGCGTCAGAGAGGCTTTTGAGGCCTGCGGAGGCCTCCTTTTGAGCTCTCTTATCTTAATCAGATCATTCATAGAAGATCAGCTTGTTTAATTTAAACTTCTCCCCATTTTTTATGTAACCAAACCATCCATAAAGTGATTGCCTGTTTGACATAAATTTGTTGTTGGGCGGATCTTTAACCATACAAATAAAACTCTCAGATCTGGTCCAACTTGGCGCACTGTGCCAATGAATCAAAGGTCCCTTAAGGTTAGGCTTACCATAGTCCTGGCCGGGACAGTTCCGGTTTCCGGGGGGGGGGGGTGTGTCCTGGAAGCTGGGGATTGTCCCGGCGGATCCGGGAAGGATGGCCGTCTGATTCCTCTTCGTCCTGCCACCACCACTGTGGTGTCTTCTTAGTCTCTCTGGGCCTGCCTGGGAGAGCTTTCCCAGCAAAAAGGCAGCTGCTGGCCAGGACTCCTCGCGCACCTGCGCAAAGCTCGTGCAGGCGCACAACGTTTTTTAAAAAATTTTAATGGGAGAGCTCTCCCAGGCAGGCCCAGACTAGGGACAAAGAAGATGCCACAGTGGCGGCGGCGGGGACAGTCCCAGCTGGCTGCGAAGAGCAGCCGGCTGGCCGGGACATAGACAGAGGATGACAGCAGCGGCGGCAATGGCAAGCGGTAAAGCCGGGAGGCGCTAAAAACGTTAAAAATGGCGGCCGGCGAAAAATTAATTAATTAAAGAATGTTGGGGGGGGGGTGTTTGGGATCAGGAAAATCTGATAAGCCTACTTAAGAAGGCAAGTGTTCTGAACCTGGGGTCCATGGATGGACTTTATGAACTGGGTGCAAAAAATGAGTTTCTCTTTGATTTCCTTCCTGTTACTTTGAAAATTGTCTTTGTGAAAAAAAAATGTTTTTAATGTCAAATGATCTTTGTAATGGGACTTCTTAACAGCTCCTGCTGTAATCTGTGACTCTGACTTGAAAAGAGTGGAGGGAGGCAAGTTTGTAAAAAGGAGGGAATCTGAAGGGAAGAAGGAGAGGCAGAGAGGTACAGCCTAGGAGCTGGTCAATGGGAGGCTGCTGAAGGAACTGGAATGAAAGATCCCTGTTAACAGTGTGCAATTGTCTTTTGCATGTGGAATAGTTTCTATATGAGATTATTTATATGAATACTTACAGATTCTGCGTTTGCATTCTTCTGTTGCAGAACAGAAGCCTTTTCCTTAAATTGCTGCAACCACTCACTGTAAGCCTGAAAAACAAAAACAAAGGATGGTGAAACATTTTTCCTCAACTCTTAGCTTCAGCTTCCTTAGATTCTTAAGTGCTTGGAAATGCTGGTCTCCAGGAACTGAAGCCTGAATCTCTTCTTTCTTATCTCCTCATATGCAATATGAACCTCTCTCGCCATCCTCTTCTGTTTCTCACTCTCTGAAAAAGTTACTTGTCTCTCCTCAGTTAAAGCTGTTTCAGACCACTTGCGGAGGCGAATGAAGACGAGCGAGCGCGAGAGGCTAGCCACCGACCTGCCTGTCTGTAGGAGTGTCTCCCTGCAAATAGTCCCTCCTTTTGTCCCGCCTTCTGAAGAAAGCGCAGCTGTGATTTGCTAAGCACATCTGATTGGTGGCTCCAGTAGCGCGGCCGCGCGCGGCCCCTCAAACATGGCCCAGGGGATGTTCGAGCGTGCCAGCAATCGGGAGACCGCTCGCTTCCGCTGTGGTAACCAGACACCCAAGCACGACTCGGCTAAGATCCGGGACGAGCCGAGATTCGTGCGGTCTGAAGCGGCCTTTAGTCTCCACTTCGCATATCAATGCTATCTGCCCCCATCTGAAGTCTATACCTCTTGTTTCAATGCAAGTTTAAAACCATTTCTCCCTCTGCTGACTGGTAGGGTCTCTGCTGACTTTGTGCATACACTTTCTTCTGCTCGGTCTTCTTAATACTTTAATTTACATAAACTTATGCTATTTACTCCAGCCTTGCAGTCAAAAGAACATAAACTATCTGTGCTTGGCTTGGGACACCATTTATGTTCCCATCATGTAATTATGGGTGATTGCTTTAAAAAAATTACTTTTGGGGAAGTGTTTCTAACAAAATTCAACAGTTTCACTCAAATGGGTTTCCCATCCGATTCGGGTTCTCAGCACCAGCTATGCCACCAGTACAGCTTTACAGCAAGTGTTAAACTATATGCAGATGCAGCTTCATTTAAACTGACTACCTTTGTGTGGTTCACCATTCTCATTTCCCTTGAATGTACGAACTTCTGAATCTGCCTAGATCACATCTGATTCTTGGTACATCTAGTCCAGTGCTGTCTATTCTGACTGGCAGCAACTCTCTCAAAGATCCCAGCTGTGCTAACAGAGGCCTTTTTAACTGGAAAGGGAGGAACCTGGGCATTTCTGTGTTCACTTTTCCCTTTAGTTTTTTCTGCTTTTCACATCAGAAGGCAGTCCATCTTCAATTTTAATTCTGTGAAGCTTCAAGCAGCAAATTGGACCTACCTGCTGATCACTCAGCACGACCTGGGGGAAGAGAGACAAGAGCACCTGCTTTGTCTCTGCCTGAAACAGTCCAAGCTGCTGCTCTGACGCTTCCTGAAAGAAGAAAGGGGAAGTTTCAGAAAATAACTTCACACCTCACTCTTGGTTACCTACCTACCAACCATCCATCCATTATCTTAAATACCAATAGCAAATTTAGGTGACTGACTGCGCAATCCGACTTAACTTTTGTGCTGGTTTAACCAGCGGCGCAGCGAGAACGGGAGGCCCCAGAACGGAAAAGAGATTCAAATCCCCTTTGAATTCCTCTTTTGGAGGGGATTTGAATCCCTTTTCCATTCTGGGGCCTCCCGTTCTCGCTGCGCCACTGGTTAAACCAGCACAAAAGTTAAGTCTGATTGCGCTGTGAGTTTGCTTGCTATCAGACTGCAAGCAAAAACCAAAATAAGGCAGTCGTTTATACATACCTGGGGGACTCACTAGATACCTCCAGGGGAAGCATATCCAGGGGACTTCTTTGGTATGCAAAAGTAAATTAAAACACAAAGAAAAACAGTCTGACACGGACTGAGCATACTCAGAAGCCTTCAGAAGAGCAGGAAAGAGAACTGGTCTGTTTTAAGACTTTAACAGGTCACAGTATCTTGGAGATGGGTATTTGAGTTGGAGAGCTGCAACATTTTGTTACAGGTTCTACTTATCTAGATACTAGTACACTAATGGACCAATCCTAAGGGGCTTTTATGCTGCTGGAACAAGCATTTCAGTGGTGTAAATCCCTTTATGGCTGTTGCAAAAGAGACAAGAGCCGATGGATGCAGCCTGGTCGCGACTGTAAGTGGTGAGTGGCCAGGTCTGTGCGACAAACGGACTGGAGATGCTCACCACCACAGGTAAGGCTGTGCAGGGGGTGGGAGGGAGGCGGGGAAGGGGTGGAACAGGGCAGAGATGGGGTGGATTGGGCCCAGGAAGGGGCAGGTTGACTTGCGCTAGCTATAGAGCTGGCGCAGACCCAAGTTGACCCATGGCGGCTACTGGGGCTTACCTACTTGGTAGTGCTAACGGGTGACTTTGTTTTGTTACTCTGCTGTTGGAGTCGCCTCCATTCACGGCCCCTTTTTCCTCATACAGTATTAATGCTCCCCTGCGCCTCAGCTGTCCTTGTGCCTAATCAGCCTGGCCATGCTTACTGTTTCCTTCATCCTTTCCTTCTACCCCCGGAATCCCCAGAATTTCAATGTTATTGAGCTGTTGTTTTCCTGTTGCCAAAGCAAGGGGTTGCTATTTTCAAAGTTATTGAGCTGCTTCAGTTGTCTCCCAGCAGCTTCTGTTCTTTTTGGCCCAATTCTAAGGAGGGCCTACGCCGACAGAACATGTGTTCCACCAGTGTGCTCTGTTGCAAAAGTGCCGTAAAGTGCTTTGCGACAGTGCAAGGCCCAGGCACGCCAGCAGGAAGGCCAGAGCATTCCCGCTGGCACTGGCAGTTGTCAGGAGGCCCACCGGAGCAGGTATGTCCACCGCAGGAAGGGGGTTGAACAGGGTGGGGGGTAAGTGGATCAGCCTGGGAGGGGGGCGGGATCGGTGGTGCTGGTGCTCGCTGTATCCAACCCCCCCCCTTCGCGGGCCTGATCTGCCTGCATGGATCAACGTGGACTTCCGCCAGGGATATTGCTGGCGCAGGTCCATGTTGACCTGTTGCAGCTGCTTGGGCTTACCCTGGGGCAAAGGGACAAATGTCCCCTTACCCCGAGGAGACCTCCGGCAGCCAAAAATTCGGAAACCTTTTTGCGGGGCCCCAGGTTCACAGCCAAGGTATCTGAAGAGATACAAATAAATTTGACTATAAACTTTATATCTCTATGGTAGAATGGATTTAATCAAAATGTGCGCTTAAAGTGCATGTGAGTTAATGGACCAAATGGATCTAAGCACATTTTAATATAAAATTGCATACATGAAAGCCTACAAGTAAGCAAGCAAAATGTGTAGATTACCTTTGAAAATAGTTACAAAACCACTTATTTTAGCGACTGCGGAATTATTTAGTAAAAATATTAAATTTTTATTTTTTGGTTAGCACGGGGGGCCCTTAGGCGTGGGACCCAATTGGGAGCAATTGCTCTAATTGGCTTAAAGCCAGTACCGCTGCATTGCCATGCGGGGATTCACATTGGATTGGGCTGTTTGACAATGTCTTTACAGCTGTGCCTGCTTCAAAGCCACAACCAAGGTAAGTTGGATATTTGGAACTTGAATGTCTGTAAGTCTGGGGTCTTCTGTCTGTGTCCCCACTGAAATGTCTCTCAAGCAAGATGATGTGTCAGTTTCAAGGTCTCTGAAATCTACACCTACATTTTAAAGTGTCAGTGAGAAACACATGTACCTCTACAGGTCCACTCACCAGTGAGCCAAGATTGGCTACAGGATTCTGTTGCATGCACACTCTGTAGCAAACCTGGATTTGCTGCTAGATAATGTGCAAAATGGTCCTCACTCTGAAGATGGTTTCTTTTCATTTAGGTACAATTGTTTACAACAAATATATAAGCCTCTTCCAAATTTACAGAATTGGAGGTATATAAAACTGATGTTACTGCAGCTGTACTGCTATATTACACAAAACCAACTCGTTTACAGGAACGGTCACCTTTGCTTGAGCTGAAGAAAGCACCTTTGCTTCACATGCCTTTTCACAGGAAGCCAGAGCTTCCATTGCTTCCCAGTTCTTTTCTCGAAGGTCCTGTTGGAATGAAAGGTTCATGAACAAACTATGTATTAGTACAGAAGAGGGTTACAAAATCTTTTTATGTAACCATCACCCTCCACCATCACCCACAGAAATCCAAGTTAATTTTCATATCTCAGTCTTAGACCTAAACATGTTATGTTCATTGCAGTGTGAACACTAGGGTCCGCGTCACTCAGGGCGGGAGGTCAGCACGTCACCCCCGTGATGCCACTGTGGTCCCCCCGCTCCTGCCCCCCCTCCCGCTGCCGTCCGGTATGACGCAATCAGGTCTTCATTCGGCCGCTTCTGACTAGGGCAAGGCTGAAAGCGCGCAGAACGCTGCTTTCAGCCTTGCCCTAGTCAGAAGCAGCAAAAGACACGATCGGGTAATACCGAGCGGCAGTGGGGGGAGAGGGGGGGCACTGGGCGCGCCACCCCCTCCCAGCGCGCCACCCCTGGCAGCCCCCCGCCCTCCCCCCAGTGACGCCTCTAGTTCATTGCCTCATATTTTCGGCTTTCATTGTTACTCACATTGTTTTTTACTTTCAGCTGTTCAACTGTATCTTTAAGTTCTGCTGTCGTCTTCTCTAAAGCAGAGACCTTTGTGGATGATTCCTGGAGTCTGAAATGGAAAGACTGTGTTTCAGCCTCTGTCTACTTCTTGGATGTACTTTTAACCCACTAGTTTCATTACACCTAATTCTGGGACAGGCTTATGCTATTAAGCAGTGGAGTCTTTCAGTGATATCTGTGCTAGGTGTAAAAGAGATTATATTTAAATAGGCAGGCAAGCTGTGAGATTGAGTTGGAAAGAAAGCTCAATTTGAAAGCCAAGGAGGCCTCAACATGCCAAAACTCCCCCATAGGATGCAGCGGAAGCCACACTGGTGCCGCTGCACTGCCGCATAGTGAATTCGTTAGGAATGGGACTGCCCGAGTCTTTTCAACAGTAGTCTCCAAGCTGGGTAACTCCCTCCTCGGGGACATTCAAGTTGGCTATCTCACTTAAGGGATTAGTCAAGCTTTGGGGGGCTTTGAAGGGAACCAATAATTGAGAACTTCACTAGAGAAGCATTGTGCTCCTTTAAAATTTTCTGTGATGTGATTTTTTTATTATTGGTTTTCATTTTTTAATTTTGTTTAAACATTTTAAACTCTTTGCTCTGTATTGTTGTTAAACATTGGGGTCCAGATGGACAGAAAGGTGGGATATAAATATTTAAATCAATAAGAATAATGTATGTGAACACTTGAAATATAAGTACAGTCAAACCTCGCTATCAGCGGATCCGGCATCCGCAGATATGTCTCACTGCGGATCCCGGACCTGCAGGGGTCCACTTTAACACATTTTTTAAAAGAAAAAAAAGGTTTAAAAATAGCATTCCTTACCTTTTGGCTGGCAAACTGCTCAATTTGCAGGGCAGTAGAGGGTGAAATCGCACTCCTACGGCTTCTTCCGGGTTGCTGGACTTCCCCCTCCCTTCCCTAAGGTCATCCCAGAATGCATTGGGGCATGTCTGGGGAAAGAAGAGAGAAGTCCAGCGACCCGGAAGAGGCTGTAGGAACGCAATTTCACTCTCTATAGCCCTGCAAACAGAGCTGTTTGCCAGCCAAAAGGTAAGGAATGCTATTTTAACCTTTTATTTTTTAAAGCGTTTTTAAAGTGACCCCAGTATCCATGCTAAAGCAATTTCGCTTTACGTGGATTTCAGTATCCGTGCGGGGGTGGTGGTTGTTCCGGAACTGAGCCACCGCAGATATAGAGGTCCGACTGTACTATCTAATAAAAAGATATCTGCACAGCATATAAAGGTTATTAGTGTCCAAAACGTGATATTTTAAAACTCACCAGCCTTACCTTAACTGCATCAGACTCACTTCTGCTTGATTTGCTGCCTGAAAATTAGGAGAGGGTGAAAAATTATGTTACTTGTCTTCAAAGCAGTCCCTTGTTTCCAAAATAGTATAACAAGCAGCATTATAATGTTACTGCTAAAATACTTCAACATAAAGAGGAGAGCCTCACTGAATGAAGGGCAAAGTTATCAAAATAAGAGGCTAGGAAGGAAGAAATATTGCAAGACTAACCTGTATATCTTTGTCTTTCTCCCCTTCTCTTATCTGGTCTGCCTCCAGAAGAGCTTCAGTCAATTTAACCTGCTCTGCAAGCTGTACGTTCTTGTATGAGGCTCCCGAGAGTTCAGCCTGTAAACTATTCAGCTCCTCCACTTTACTCTTCACCTCCATTTCAGAGCACAGCAGTTTAGACTGAAGTTCTGTTGAAGATGGGAAATGTTGATCAAAAACATACAAACTAAATAGGATCCAGAAACACACAAACTAAAGAGGATCAATACACACTGGCGTCACTACAGGGGGGGCGGAGCTCTAAGTTCCTCCATGATCCAAGCCTCGGTTACACGGAGGAACGAAGCGCCCCACCCCCGCGCCTTCCGAACCAGTCAAAGCGGTGAAAACAACGCACAGGGAGTCTCGGAGGAACTTAGAGCTCCGCCCCCCCTGTAGTGACGCCAGTGTCAATACATCTTTTCTGTTATGACTCTTATTTTGTAAATGGACAGACAAAACTAGTAAACATTTGCAAGCAAAGGTATTCTGAACGTAACAACAGTGCATTGCACATCTAGCAGAATGGTAAAATAAAAATAAACTGCACACAAACTTACATTACAGGCCAATCCTATGCATGCTTACTCAGAAGTAAATCCTACTGTGTTCAATAGGGCTTACTGTCAGGTAAGTACATATAGGACTGTAGTCTCAGTCAGTTGATTAGTATAAAAGCACCAGAAATACTCCGTGCCTGTCCTTGGTTCCACCTTTGGAGGGGCAGTTATCGCATTTTCTTTAGTTCCCCCTTTAAGAAAAATGGAGTTAAGGCCAAATTAAACATGATGGTGGCAGGCAGTCACATTTCTTTACTCACAAGTAAACAAAGGTGGGAGCTGATTTGATCATAATAGGGGTGTGTGAGTGAGGGGAACTGAATACAAGGTGAAGACAGTTCTCTTCTCCCACATCTTTAATGTTTTTCAATGTTTGCAACCCTTTCTATCGACTTTTTCTATTTTCATATATTAATTGGTTTACTAGTTGATGTGGCCTGTGTTCTTTTTCTGCTACTTCTCTGGGTTTCAACCAACCTTATTTTTATTTTGAAATTCTTATTTTATCACTGAAATTCTGTATTGTGGCCCATCAACCAAACGTCTTCCCCAGCCCACGCCCTACACTAATAAACGCTCTTTGATGTTAAAAATCAGACCATACTACAGCACAAAAACCAACTCCCCACAAACACACTTTTACTGAGGCACAAGAAGCATGTACTTGAACCCCAAAGGCCCTGGTCAGGCCATCTTTCCCGCCTCACCACTTTAGTCTTGGCTCCCCATCCTTCACCTGGCAGTAGCAGGTACTGCAAAAGCAGCTGGCTGCCCTTTTCCCCTCCTAACTCCAAGGCACTGGAAGGCTGGGATGCTACAAGGCCTGCGTGCCCTTGGCTGTCTGGCACAGGTAGCAGCAGGGTCGGAGAAGAGTGTCGACTCCTCTTGGCCCAGGCTTTGGCAAATGCAATATTTGCTGCCATAACCACCGAAACAAGAGGACAGGAACGACACAGAATGTCCCGGGTCCGGAATAGCGTGAGAATGCCCTTCCCTCCTCCTCACTCTCTTCTTTTCTCTTTCCTGCCTTCAACTCTCATGTTTTCCTCCTCTTCGCCACCGCTAGAAGCAACAGCTGCATAGATCTTGCTCTGCCTGCACTCTAGCACAATCTCGTTTCATGTGCTGGGCCTGGCGAGGAGGGAAAGAAGTGGGACTTCAATGTGGATTTAAAGCGACAGAGAAGACAGCTCAGTGGTGGGATGAGGCTAGGATGCCTGGAGTAGGAGGGTTGGCCGGGGCGAGGCTACAGGACGCAAAAACCCAAGGAGGGGCAGGTCTTGCCAACCAGCCTGCCTAGGCTGTGTAAGCGCCTTCCTGCACGTGGGTTGGATGGGAATGAGATGATTCCGCAGCGCCCTGGCTGGCTTCAGTAGCACCCTGGGGAGCTGCAGTACATAGTTTGGGAACCACTGGATGTTGTTCTTGCAGAGGTGTGAAGCAGACTTATGGTTTATGTATGATGAGGAATGCAAAGTGGCTAGCTCTGACCCTTCTTATGAGAAGCTTCCTGTGGTTTAAGGGGCCCTTACTTGGTTCTGTAGCTCTTGACTCCAGTAGCATTGGGGGGTGGGAAGTGTGCTTCCCTTGCATGCTCCTCAGGCGAGTCTTAAGAGAAGAGTAGTGCTAAGTCCTCTGGCCATGGAGGGGTTTGCTGAGTTCAGCTCCAAGGATACCCCTTGCCTAGGAGGTTCTAAAATAGGGACTTCTAGAATCTGTGTTGGGAGTATTCCCTACTCAGATTCATGTGGTTCATTCCACGAGTGCAGGAGTTCCATTCTCCCCAGGACCATCCCACCAGTGCAAGCCTGGGCTAGCTGCTAGATTCATCTGCCTTATTCCCCAAGTGCAGGGTCTATTCCCAATACTATGCCAGTACCTGACTGTTTCTAAGGTGAAGCTGGAAAAGACCCCTTACTGCTCAGTAAAGCTCTGGTGGATAGCACTGCATAGATACAACAGGAACGGAAGGAAAACCAAGACTTCTTCATTGTCATCACCAGCATCAAGTAGGTTTTCACATGGGATCTAACATTTTGGTAGTTTCAGGTTTTTCACCAATGACATACACCATCCCAAGCTTCCTGAAGCATCAGGGGGTTGATCTGGCTTTCTTCAGTGGGATAAGATGCCTAGGAGTGGTAATGTCAGCTACCTGCGTCATCTGAGTGTTCCAGAGTGTCTTCAATACCAGCCACATCAGCAGAAAATTCCCCCAGAGCCATCTGAAAGCTATTAGGTTCCATAAGACAGGGGCAGGTAACCAACTTAACTGTCAGGTTCCTCCATCCCTGAAGAGAACCTCACCCTGACATGAAATACTTCCTGCACTCCCAGATCATTCTGTTCCAACCAGAAAGCTATACACATATATCTATAAGCTATACACACGTCTACCCCACCTGTAGGTTACACTCCAGGATAGTTACATGGTTGTTATGATTACCATGAAATCCTGAGCTTCTCCTGTTCAAGAAGCCTCAACATGATGTCTCCCAGGACTAAAGTCCCCAACACCAAGACTGAGACCACCTCCAAGACTGAGACCACCTCCAGGTATGTAGTAGGTTAAACAGTACAGTATACCCTAAGAATGACACTTGAAATAGGCACTCAGTTGAACAGGAAACATAAGTCACTGCTCTAGCAACTGCACAAGCTGCCAATTCATTTCTGGGCCCCATTCAAGGTGCTGGTTTTGACCTTTAAAGCCCTTTATGGCTTAGGGCCAAGGTATTTGAGAGATCACCTACTTCTATATAATCTGGCACGTCCCCTCCGGTCATCGGAGAGGGCACTTTTACATGTGTCGCCCAGGGAGGTGGGAGGGATGGCGGAAAGGAACAGGGCCTTTTCAGTGGTGGCACCAACGTTATGGAATTCCCTCCCTCTTAGCTTACAAACTGCTCCCATCTTAGAGGCGTTCCAGCAGAGCCTAAAAATGGTTCTTTTTAGATTTGCCTTCTGAGGTCATGGCTTTTAGTATTAGACAGCAATATCTCGGACCTCAGGTTTTGACTTTTTATATGATGTTGCTGCTGGCTTTGTTCACTGTTTCTTTAATTGATTTTATTATGATTTTCATATTTTAATGTTATTTTAATAGTATTCTGTAAATTATTGTTTCAAATTGTCTTATGATCTTGTAAGCCGCCTTGAGTGCCCTTTGGGGAGAAAGGCAGGATACAAATCAAGTAAATAATAAGGAAGATGTATTCTAACAGACTATAGTGATACCACCTTCCTGAACATCACGTTTAGTTCGGTGCTGCACCAAAAATCCAACCAGACACAATTGAGAGAGGCCAGTACTTTCCACTTCATCCAGCTAAGCAATGCAAATCAAATCAGCATCCCGTCCAGGATGATGGATGACAGCACTGGCGTCACTGCAGGGGGAGGCGGAGCTCTAAGTTCTGCTGTAATCCAGCCCTCCATTACACGGGTGAACGAAGCGGCCCTGCCCCCTCGCCTTCTGAACCATTCAAGGCGGTGAAAACAACGCACAGGGGCCGCTTCGTTCACCTGTGTAACGGAGGTTCGGATTGCAGCGGAACTTAGAGCTCCGCCCCCCCTGCAGTGACGCCAGTGGATGACAGTCGTTTTAGGATATATTAACCTGGTCCTGGACCCAACCAGAATGAGGTTACTTTTACAACCCTAACCCTAACCATTTGCTGATGAGGCAACCTGGATTTCTTTGGATACAGACAGACCAGAAAGGAAGACATCTTACTTATCATGACCTCTTCTTCCCCCATGTAGTCCATACTGGCAACTGGGAAGTTCCTTACCTTTACCCATGTAGTCCATCCTGTACTCACCAAAATAAATAGAAACTAACCTACAAGCATGAAAGATCCTACAATATAGCAAAGCCCTTAGTGGCAAAATAAGAATTTCTCTGAAAAATGTCAGCTGCTATATCCATTCTACAGAGAAACTAAAGTCCTAAGTAATGGAGGTTACAGGGCAGAAGTGTGGTTGAGCCTGCTGCCTTGCTTGAAGGTCTAGTGGTTGAGCCTGCTGCCTTGCTTGAAGAAAAGCTAAGACGACACCAGCTCAAGACAACCGGAAGCTGCCGACAAGCTGAGATAACCCGAGTTAACCCTCTGTGAGAGAAAAGAGTTGCTGTCGGGCAAACTTGGAAGGCATGTGTGTGCAGCCAGAGAGATACCACACCAATGAAGGGAAACATCTGGAGAATGAAAAAGGGTTCTATGCAAATAGAACATTGTTGTAAAAACCCCTACGGGGGTTTAGAAAAGCCTGCCTGTGTAAACCACCTTGAATAAAGTCTGAGGAGAAATCAGACGATAAGAAAGGCAGTATATATATTTTTTTATTTTTCACATTTTTATACCGCCCTTCCTCCAAGGAGCTCAGTGTGGTGTACATATTTCCTCCCCTCCTTTTTGTCCTCACAACAACCCTGTGAGGTAGGTGGGGCTGAGAGATAGTGACTGGCCCAAGGTCACCCAGGAAGCTTCGTGGCTGAGCGGGGATTTGAACCTGGATCTTCCAGGTCTAAGTCCAACTTTATTATGTAAATAGATTATAAACCTGCCAGCCATTGGGGCCTAGCGACTCTAGTCTACTTTTCACCCTGACCATTCAACTCCCACCAAACGACCATTCTCCTAGATAAAAGTTGGACCATTCTCCTAGATAAAAGTAACCTCATTCTTGTTACATTCCTAAAAAAATTAGAGTTGTTCATAGAGAAATGTGGTTCAAATGCCCTTTGCCTATGTCTCTGAGAAAGTGGTTAAAGAGCACAACAAGAGGTGGGATCTGCCAAAGTTTTGGTCGGTGGGAAGAAAGGAGGGATTTATAGTATCCATTGCTTCTATCTCAGTTAACGCAGGAGTCTGTGCCGATGTTACCAGCCGCCCTCCAGAATTATGACCCCTATTTAAAACCTGACAGCCAGGAATAGTGTGTATAGTCAATTTCTGTCAAGAGGCAAACACGTGTTCTCTCTTTGTATAGGCACAATATGATCTCACCAGCAAGACTGGACTGCTGCTCTTTTTGTAAGCTTTTGTAGCTAGCCTGGGATTTGCAGAGTTCTTCTGTGATCTCATCTAGCCTCTTTTGCAGCGCAGCCTCCTTCTCTTTCTGGGATATCTGCATGAAAGGGAATGGAGAAAAAAAATGAAGATGGAAGCCAAGAGCAGGCATATAGATAGAGCAGGCTAGTTTTTCAAAAGCAAAACTTCTAGCATGTCACAAGAAGTCGCTATTGCCCTCACAATTCCTTGTGGCTTTCTACTCTTGCCAAAGTATTCCAAGAAGCACCGTTTCACAACTGCCTGCCTGGATATAACTTCCTTTAAAGAACTACATACCGTATGGTAAGATCATCTGCTTCCTCTTTTTCTATTACTGATTTATATTGGCGTTTACCAGTGCTAGTCATTTATTTCATATGATGCAGAAGATGGAGGTGTTTGATGCCAGTGAAAAGTAACTTTTGAAAATATTTTCCTGACATCAAGCTGTTCCAACTGTCCTTATTTTTGCATGAGGTGGAGGGTTTTTTTTTAGGGTTAAGTTGCTGCTATTGTCAGTCCTTGCTTCCCCCCTCCCTTATTTTGCAACTGGCAAAACTAAGATGTTTAAGTACTTTCAGTGGCAGTTGCCAGATGCTAGATATATTTGTAATTATTGTTTGAAGAGAACCAAGACATTTATACTTTCAAATTTCATAAACAAAACAATTGTCTGGGATCCAGCTTACAGGTCTGGGGCTCCCTGGATGCTGAAGCCACAGCGGTCGCAGCTGGGGATCTCCTCACGCCAATCTCAGGGCTGGGAGAATCCGCTACGGTCGATGCCGTTTGGGCCCTGCCAACGCTGCCCCTGGTGGGCAGCACACAGGGCATGCTGGGGTGACCCTCAATCCTGCCAGCGGGGACAAAGGAGTGTGGTGGCCACGGCAAATGGTGAGCCTCCGGCCTCACGCTGCGGCAGGGTGAGCCAGGGAACGCCCCACAGGGCACAGACCAAGGGGAGAATGACCCCGTTGAAACTGACAGCTGAGACGAAGGCGATCGGAGGAGGTACAGGCTTTGAAGGGGGCAGGGACGGAGTCCAGGATGAAGGAGGGAGGCGAGGCCCATGGACCCAGGAGCACTATAGAAAGCCCAGCCTCGGCCGATGAGGAGGCTCAGTAGCTGGTAGGCGACTGAAGAGCTGAGCGATCCAGGCTGCCCAGGACCACAAGAGTGAGCCAAGGGCCAGGAGAAGGAACTTGTGTGCAGTAACATGGTGCATGGACGGTTCATCCATGCTAGTTTGTCACTTGATAACTTGTACGTGTGGATGGGCCACCACAGAATTTTCATATCGCCTAATGTCACTTCAAGTGTGGCATTTTTCAGCAGTAACCTTCTCTAACTCACAAAGGAAAATTTTCCATTTTCTGAACCAATCATCGCAGAGTCATGTACTGAAGCACATATAATGCTATAAGCACATATAATGCTATCTATAATGCTGTAACGTAGTGCTATAAGGAGGGCAGCTTTTGTCATTAGCACAGATGGTAGCTAGTACTGACCTGCAGCTGGTAGATTTGCCCTTCATATGCAGCAGCTTTCATCTCCAGGACTTTTTTCTGCTCCTCTGTCTGCTGTAGCAAGTCCAACTTTTCAGTGAGCTCCTTGCTTCGTTTGCTACATTCCTGACGCAGTTTGGCCAGTTCAGCATTTTGCCTGCATTATAACAGCACCAAAGATGATGTTTACATCAAACTTGCTTCCATTACATCATTCCAATGTAACAGAACTGAAAAAACTAGCATCTTGTTTCCCTGCTTCCAATTATTTTAGCTCTCTTGATAAAAAGGAGTTTCATGCAGTGAACACACATGCCATTCTTTGGTGTAGAAAAATGGAGACGCAAAGCTTTCAAACATAAAAAAGGAAGTCCTTTCTCCCAATTTGACATGTAAAAATGTGTCCTACAGCTCCAAGATTCATATGACAAGAATTCTAAACTAAGTTCTAAGTTCTAAGAACGGTCATGCAACCTCAGTATAATTGCTGGTTCTTGGCTCTTTTACTGTTTACTTTCACCTCTGGGTCTATGAAAGACAAGCTTTCAAGAGCTTGAAATTACAAGAGTCAGGAGAGGAACTAGTGACCCAAGAAATGCAGCAATCAACAGAATCTCCTCCTTCACATGATCTATCATCTTGTACCTTCAGCTTTGATTTTGCTATCAGAAACTGTACACCAATCAACTTTTTTGATAAATGATGGACAGTTTGTGTCAAATTCTGCAAACACTTTCACTCCTTTGGTGGTAGAGGGTATCTCTGCTATAAAAAAAAAACCACAATCAACTTTTTTGATAAATGATGGACAGTTTGTGTCAAATTCTGCAAACACTTTCACTCCTTTGGTGGTAGAGGGTATCTCTGCTATAAAAAAAACCACTATAACAAGAGGGTTTTGCATAAAAGATGAATGTCATTAAATCAGAACAAAACTGCAAGGAAAACGTTTTACTACATTGTCAAGCTAGAGCACATCCAAGCTGGAGCGTGGGGACAATAAAGTCAGTGGTTGGCAGACCACGCTGACGACAGGACTTGGGCCAGTGGCTGGCAAACCACGCTGACCTTTCCTAACCTGTCAGCACATTTCTTCACACTATCTGGAACATGTAGAATTGTCTCAAAGCACAGCATGTTTACAGCAGCAGTACATGATAAGCTAGTAACACATTTTGCCTGTGTGAACTAAAACTTGCTGAAACAGCTCTATGCACTGTATTGTATCAAATCATCCTGCCTTTATGGAATGTTGTATCTTAATAAATGGGAGCTTCAGTTGCAATCGGTGTGCCTTCTCGGGGGTGCCTATCAACAGGTACCTTCCCTCCGGAAGCTCCCGAGAGCGATCTGGAAGTCTTCCCACGAACAGAGACTTTTGCCTTCGTGTCCTTCCTCTGTCTATC
The DNA here is from genome assembly GCA_026170595.1 of Plestiodon gilberti rubricaudatus. NCBI lineage: Eukaryota > Metazoa > Chordata > Lepidosauria > Squamata > Scincidae > Plestiodon > Plestiodon gilberti. The sequence goes on along the minus strand of JANXHW010000004.1, from coordinate 102,063,943 downwards.
AGTCTGAGCCAACGTAACACTGGAGCACATCCAAGTTGTCACAGCAATTTGGCAAGCTTCCTGTACATTCTAAGACAGCGGTCTTTATGGCAGATGCTGGTTTAGATACAATGCAATTTTTATCCTGTGCATGTCTTCCAACGTTGGTCTTGCTATCGCTGACCAGAATTGGTCTAAGGAGACTAACTGGTGGGTGCTTGGAATATTTTAACTAAGAATGATCTATCCCTAAATTTTGAGAAGTCTAAAATACTGGTTTTTAGCAGAACATGGCAGCCTTTTAACTGGTGGTTTTTTTTGGGGGGGGGGGAATCCAGCAGGTTAAGACCTTTAAATATCTGGGGGTTCATATGCATGACAAAAGTTTGCACCTATATTCTCAATATATAATGGTGAGCTAAAATAAAGCGTGTGAGGTGTTTTGGCTGTTGGTCTGGTCCCCATTTCCTTCTGTATCCTGATCTTAAATAGATCTCAGCTTGAAGAACCTGTTTTGACTGGTGTGGTGAGTGGGGGCCCTTCACCCTAAGACAGCCAGATGCAGGGAGTGACTGACAGTCCCTCCTCCTCCCAGGCACCCCCATTCCAACCACTGTGCATTTTCAAATTGTGCACCGGCAGGAACAGGGTGACTGCAAGGTGGACAAGATAGCAGGAGGCAAGGTTGGTGACTGGTGGAAAGCTGCTGGGGTGGGTTTGGGCAAAAAGAAACCACAGTTCTTGGTGTACCTTCAGAAAGTGAAAAACTGTGAGCAGACCACACTCTGCATGCCTGGGGTGGGGGGATAAGCAGCATGTCACTGCTCTGCCTCATACACTTCCCAGACTTGGATCAGGTCTTATAGAAGAAAATGGGAAACCTTTGCATGAAGCAGGCTTACCTACTAGCTGAATATTCTTAAGACTGAAACTCACACTCCAAGGACTTTTGACAACAGGAATATTTAGATCGTAACCAACTCAATGACTGCACAGCAAAACTACACCCCCATTCTGCACACCATCCCCTAAGAAATGCTTCTTTATTCTTCCTGTTATCTCATGCTTCCACACCAACTAAAACACTTTCCATCTTACTTGCTCTCAGTCTGGCTGGTGGCTTGGTTTAAAGCATCTCTAAGAATGGAATTTTCTTGCTGCAAGCGAGCAAGCTGGGTGTTGGGACCATTCTCCAGCTGTTCTTGTAGCGTTCGAATCTGAAATCAATAAAGAAGAACATCAGAACAGCTCTATTTGTTCCTAGACCATATTTATTTGAACACATGAAGTTGCCTTACATCAAGTTGAACCACTGGTACACAGAGCCCAGTATGGTCTACGTTGACCAGCAGCTGCTTTCTGTGGCCTCAAGCAAGCTATTTCTCAGCTCTGAGTTCCTTTCAAGTTGAGATGCTAGGATTCTACCTGTACAAGTCACAAGATAATCCAGCCAACCCCCACAATTAAGTGGGGCCATATTCAAAATTTCATCATCAAAAAAAGGTTAAGAACATGGGTGACAAGGTTAAGAACATGACAAGAACAAAAAAGGTAAAGGTTAAGAACATGGGTGAGAAGAGCAAGAGTCTTTTCTGTAGAAGCCCCAAAGCTGTGGAATGGGCTCTCAAAAAAGACATTGCCATGTATCTCATTCAGAAAGAAAATGTAAAGAAAATCGATTTTTGAAGACATTTGAAAGCTGAATTGCTTTATGCTCTAAACCTCTGGTCTTTTAAAAAGAACAGCATGGTCTAATTTTGCTGCTGGCCTTGTAGCTGATTTTTCACCATTTTATTGAAATGTTTTAACTAAATTTGCAAGCTGCCTCAGTTGATAAGACTGAGAAATAAAAAGTTGCACATGGGCAAGCCAAGGTTTTTTGCTTTCTCCTTTGACAGTTCATCTCCAGTCCCAATAACTATTTAAGTCTCAAGGTCTTAATTTACAGATTCCACCATAGCAAAATATAACCCTGTTCTTGTTTACACAGTCACAATTCAGGTGTCACTATCTCAGTTAATAAGTTGAAGGTGTCATTTCTAGTCAACATGACAAAGGAACTTACAAATGTTTCAGCTACACACCCCATGGCAATTTCTCCCACTCTATAGAACTGTCAATTCCAACCAGAGATAACAAGTCTGCTGTTTGTTTATTTTTCACATTTTTATACTGCCCTTCTTCCAATGAGCTCAAGTTGGTACTGTATACATAGTTCCTTCCCTGCTGTTGTCCTCACCAGAGGCGTCACTAGGGTTTACATCACCCGGTGCAAGAGCTCATCGTGTCACCCCAGTGATCCCGCTAGGGTTGGTGTCACCCAGTGTAGTAACTCATGGTGTCACCCCCATTAACTTTATTTATTTTAATATATAACAGTACAGGTCACCCAACAAATCAGTAACCAACAAAAAAAACAGCGGCCATTATGGGTTGCACTACATGAAGTGCATTTTGGTGGGAGTAACGTGCCCCAGAACGGAAAAGGGATTCAAATTCCCTCCAAAAGAGGAATTCAAAGGGGATTTGAATCCCTTTTCCGTTCTGGGGCCTCCCGTTCTCGCTGCGCCACTGGTTAAACCGGCACAAAAGTTAAGTCGGATTGCGCTGTAAATTTTTTACAAGGAGACTGTACAATGAAGTAAAGAAAAATTAATGGAAGAAGACTTTAATTGTCAATGGTTTGTATATGCTCAAATTTTGGAGAGATTTAAAGTGGATAAGAAGGCATATGGATTTGTAGAAGAAGAATCAATACTGGAGGTACAATTAAAATCTGAAGACCAGGTAATCTCAAAAACGTATAAATTGCTTTTGAAGTTGGATACAGAAGAAGAACAGGTTAAATATATGATTTATTGGGCGAAAAATGCAGGTCATGTTATTTTAATGGAGCAATGGGAACAACTATGGTTAAAACAGTTGAAATTTACGTTAAATGTTAATATTAAGGAAAATATGTATAAAATGATGTATAGATGGTATATAACCCCATGCAAATTAGCAAGAATGTATGAGAAGGGGACAAACAGCAGTTGGAAATGTAAAAAGCAAGAGGGAACGTTTTATCATATGTGGTGGACATGCCCCCAAGCAAAGAAGTATTGGATTCAGAATTGCCGCCGAATCCAGCAGCAATTGCACTCCCCCCCCCATGACACCTCTGGCTCCTGTTGGCATCGCCTTCAACTCTCTATATCCACCCTAGTTGCTTTAGAGAGGACTCCAGGGCTGATCACCTCCATAGGGTTTTGCATCTAGTGGTCTTTTGCTGTGGTGCTTTATATCTACCAAAGAAGATTGCCTCATTTTTTTCCTTCCCCCTCCCCATCTCTTTCCCTTGTGAGCATGTGGCTTAAAAAAAAAATTCCATCTCCCCCTCCTCCCCCCCTTTGGACGGAGCAGAGTGTGTTGGGAATTGCAGGGGAAAATGTTCTAGCAAAGCTTCTTGGCAGGCAGGTTTTGCTTGAAGGAAAGGGAACGAAAAGCATGCCCAGCGCTGCAACCGACGATCACGCTCAGGAGTAGAGTGCCTTTGCGCTTGTCAGCGAGGGTGGGCGGGACATGCTGGTGAGAATGCGTGGGCTGAAGTGCCGGTTCCGTCTGCGCTCCAGCTGACGATTGGAAAAGCACTCAGAGCTGCTTGAGTGGCTTTCCGAATGTCAGTGGAGCGCAGCTGGGGCGGCACTTCAGCCGATGAACTCTTCCGCCCGCCCTTGCCGACGTGTACAAAGGCACTTGACTCCTGAGCGAGATCGTCAGTTGCAACGCAGGGCATGCTTTTAGATGATCCTGTACGTGATCATCAGCTGCAGCGCGGGGCATGCTTTTCGTTCCCTTTCCTTCAAGCAAGCCCAGGCAGCCGAGAATCTTTGCTTGGAGTTAAGTCAAGCAGAGGGGGTGAACAGAGCTGAGCAGAGGCGGCGAAATAGCGCGGCAGCAAAGGCACTTGGCTCCTGAGCGCCTTTCCGATCGTCAGCGCGAGGCAAGCTGGAGAGAGTTGGTGCTGAGTGGGCAATTTCTGAGCGGGCATGCTGGGGGCCAGAGGCACGCGGAGTGGCACCCACAATTACTGTACAATCCACTTGGACCACCAGTCATTTATTTTAAATTTAAGGGTTTTTTTTACTCAAACTTCCCTCTTAAAATTAAGGTGCGTGTTATACGCTTGTGCGTGTTATACGCCAATAAATACAGTATTTAAGGTTACTAAGTTTGCCATAGTGGATAAAAGAATCAGGCATTTGTCTTGCCAAGTGTGGTAAAATATGCTGGGGGTAATCTGTAACGTTATGTTCCTTCTTATGTTATACCCAAACATCTATATTAGTGGTTCCCAACCTCTTCGGCGTGCCATACCACCGTTGCGCCATATACCACCGGAAGCCATTGCCAATTACTTCTGGGTCTTCAACCACGACAGAGCTTGGAAAACGATGGAGCTTGGAAAACGATGGTAAGGAGGTCAGGGCAGGCGGGAGGGCATTTCCCAGCGCAAGAATCCTATGCACAAGCTCTGCCGGCTGCCTGGGACAGCTTACCATTATTTTCAGGGCTCTGGCAGGCACAGCCGCAATGGCGGCCGCCATCTTGCTGGCATACCACCAAACAGTGGAGTGAGTACCACAGGTTGGGAAACACTGACCTATATGGTGTAGTGGTTTGGGAGTCGGACTTAGACCTGGAAGATCCAGGTTCAAATTCCCGCTCAGCCACGAAGCTTCCTGGGTGACCTTGGGCCAGTCACTCTCTCTCAGCCCCACCTACCTTCACAGGGTTGTTGTGAGGACAAAAAGGAGGGGAGGAAATATGTACACCACTCTGAGCTCCTTGGAGGAAGGGTGGTATAAAAATGTGGAAAATAAAAATAAATATTATACCCAGTGTATAAAATGATGTGCTCTTTCAAGGTGTACTGTGACAAATGGTTCTCAGCAGAAAAAGCTTGATTTGACTTGAATAAAGTGATTCATCCTTCCAAGCCCAAACTTTGACATAGCCAAGAGTCAAGCCAAGTCAGTTTAAAACAGCCCAAGAAATGTTTCCTACCTTTCCTTGCAACTGTTGGATCTCAGTCACATGATCCTGGTAACTGGCCTGCATACGGGCTTGTATGGCAGCCATCTCTTGTTGATGTGTCAGCAGCTGCTCCTTCAATTTGTTCTCAAAAGTAACTGTCTTTGCCTTTTCAGATGCAAGTTCCTTCAAGAGAATATATTTATCAGGAGCAAAGCCTTGGACACAGACAGTGCTTGAACATACAGCAACCTCATTAATCAGACAATGCTGCAATTCTTATGGTTATTTAATAGACTTATTGCCCACCTTTCCTGACCAAAGTCACCCCAAGGTGGCTTTCTTGTGGTTACTTAACATTGATATGATAGGCCTCAGTATAACTGAAATACAAGACTGAACAGTTGGCCAGTCAAAGGACAAATACAATGGTTTTGATGTGGAAAGTTGTCCTTGCTGAAGAGGCATCCAAAAATTGGCAAAAAAAGTTATGTGGTGACATTTTGAAGTTCCGTATCTAATCTTCTATAGCACACAGAGTGAATTTGGTGTTGAATTCCATATTTTCAAAGTCAAGGAAATCAAAGGACACGCTACTATCATGACTATCAGAAGGTTCCCTGCTAACTGGGCAAGAGGCACTTTTTCAATTGGTGCTCCTCTTATATTTAGCAGGGGGAGAGTAACTGCCTCCCTTTCACCCCAGCAGTCTCTTTTCTGGTGGCTGTTTGCTGGTGGTGTTCTGCATCTTTTTTTAGATTGTGAGCCCTTTGGGGACAGGGAGCCATTTAATCATTTGATTTGGTCTGTAAACCGCTTTGTGAACTTTTTGTTGAAAAGCGGTATATAAATACTGTTAATAATAATAAAACAGGTATGGGATTTTATGCTTTTATTTCCAAACATACATGAATGGATAATGCAAATCCAGATAAATAAAACTCTGAATGAATTTTTTAGTAAAAACATTTATACATATCATTAAGTTATATTGTACAAATAGATTTCCAGATTCTATCCTCTGTTGTGGCTGCTCTACCTGTTATTATTGTTTGTGGAGCTATCCATTCTACAAAGTATTCCAAAAGATTTTATTTTCTTCCTTTGGATTCACTTTTGTTTAGCATCATAAATCTAGGTATCCAACCAAAATTCAAAGATGTAGATCATCAGTTGGCAACTTATCAAGATGTTTGGCAAAAAGCTCTCTACACATGAGGAAATATAGTACAAGACGGAGTTTGTCAATACCACCACTAGTTTTGGATGCCAACATCTTGAACTTCAACATCCTTGCTGTAAGAGATCATGTTTTTGTTTGTTTTCACAGTACAGTATGCCTTATTAACAAATTCCAGAAGCTACATAGGAAAAAAAACTTTGGTGAACTGATGTTGCATCTCCAAAGTGAAGACTAGGACAATCTCATTCCCAAGGAAAGGAAATTCAAGCTTATTTCCATAAGCCAGGCTCCCACCCCTTGGTGAGGATATTTTTATGTCTGGCACAGGAAAGGAGAGGGCTGAGGGGTGCCCATTGGCCTTGCTTCTCTGGGCATCTAGCGCTGGCTGGTTCGTAGACATGGAGCCTACTCCTGCAGTCTACACTTGGGCCATAGAAGAAGGGCCTGAGCCTAGAAGCGGCTCAGTGTTTTTCATTGCCTTGCCCTGGTGCGGACGTCTGAGAGGATGATGAGTTAGCTAGGGAGGCTTGCAAACAATAAGAAAGCAAGAGATGGCTAAAAATCTCCCCAGGGTCTTTGTCAGGTTGGGGCACCCAAAACTGCCCAGTGACCAGGTCATCTACATAGTCTTTTCAGATCCCTATGCCAAGAAGCATCTGAGTATGACTGCAGCACACACCGCATGCCTTTTGTCCCTCACAAACTTCTCTGATTGGAGCGCAATCAAGTCTTTTGTGTGCTCCTGGAAGGGTTCAATTCTAGGAAACCACTGCATACCCAAAGAGATGGTGCTGCCTTGCTCAACCTTGTGCGCTACCAAGAGAAGGCTTGAGTGAGTGAGAGTTTGCATGGGGATGTGTGGATAGGAGAGGAGAGAAGCGAAGCAAGGAGGTCAGTCAAGACACTCCCCATCCTTCTCCCTCTTCAGGGAACTCAGCGTGAGGGCTGTTGGTTGGCAGACAGCTGGGTGCAGGGGTGGAAACATCACCCAGCTGGGTGCAGGGGTGGAAGCATCACGCTTTATCCTGCATTGCAGGCGGTACTGGAAATCCTACCCTCGTGTGCAGCCAAGGCATGACTGTACATGAGGTTTTGATGTGACCTCAGGGTGGGGAAATAAGATATCCCCTCTGAATGTAATGTCCACATCCTGCTGACTCTGTGGCAATGCCTCACTTCCTGCTTGGGGGTGAGTCAATCGGTTTCAGTCCCCTGCTCCTATATAAATCACTAGTAGCACAGCCTGAGCCTCAGTTCAACAGCAGCAAAGCCTCTCATGCTCACTGCTCCACCAAGCCACTGCCATCCTCACTGCCTCCTTGTGCTCCCTGCAGAACCAGGAGAAGAAAATTAGCAATGCACAGGAGTGGCCTTGGCTGTTGCAGGAACCAAAACATCCACATCTCAGAGCAAGCAGAGGAGCTGTTGAGCACCACTCAGGAGATAGGAGAGTGTGCGTTTCTCATGGGTTGGACCCAAGCAACTTGCAGGGTTCTTTTAAGGTGACTGTGGGTTGGCAGGAGGAAGGGCCATGGACCTCAACTTTTTTTTTTAAGTCACAGACATGGTGCAAACAAACTTCATAATCACAGAATGCTCACCACCAGACAATTATGGAAGGTCACAAGCTAGAGTGGAAACATCCAAGAACATAGGTTCACAAACAAGGAGTTTCTCCAGGTAGCAGGCTACCAAATTCTAATGTGAGAATTCCCACTTCCAAGGCCTTCTTGTGCCAGTACTTAAAAAGTCATACCAAAACTACCTTTGTAAATTCTCTCAGTTTAGCTTTAGCCACAGTTGCATTTTCCTGCTCTGTTGCAAGTTGCTTCTCTCTCTCTTCCAGCTGTCGTTTCAGAACAGCAATGGGATCACCTTTCTGCGTTGCCTGCAATAAGAACCAATGATCAGGAGTAAACGTCTATGCGTCAGAGCTATCATGTCCTTCTCTCATCAGCTATCTGACCACAAGGCAATTGCTTAGTATCATAAAAACAAGACCACCACCAGACAATTACTGAAGGTCACAAGCTATATCTGTTACTGTTTTAGTTATTTATCACAGAGGTTCCCAACCTGTGGTACACGGGCTGCCAGCAGCCAAGATGGTGGCCACCATCTCAGCCGCACGGCACTGAGTCGGAGCCCGAAAGCACTGCTTGAGCTCTGCCAAGTCGGCAGAGCTTGAGTGCGCAGGCTCCAAGGACAGGGAATGACCCTCCCCCCTCGCTTGTGCCTTACCGTTGCTTTCTTCACTCCTGTGCAGTCGCAAACCCGGACGTAAGTGTCAATGACATCATCGGCACTTATGTCCAATGACATCATCGGCACTTATGTCCAGTGTTACACAGAGGGCTGGAGGCGTGCCAAGGTGGTATGCCAAAGAAAAAGGTTGGGAACCGCTGATCTATCATATTGATAGGCATTGCTACCAGAACACAACACTTCCCATTTCCACCAAGGGAAGCCAAAGGTAGGCTTACCAGATCTCCAACCGGGACAGAGTGCTAGACCTTTAGGAGAAGGAATGTGGGCAGATGTAGCTTGTTAAACCTTAGAGCACAATCCTAGGCATGTCTACTTCGAAGCAAGCCCCGTTGTGTTCAGTGGGGCTTGCTTCCGAGTAGACATGCCTAGGATTGTGCTCTAAGGTTTAACAAGCTACACCTGCCCACATTCCTTCTCCTAAAGGTCTAGCACTCTGTCCCGGTTGGAGATCTGGTAAGCCTAGTGATAGGAGGGTGCATGTTTTGCATGGGGAAAGCCCCAGGTTCCACTTCTGGCATCTCCACTTGGTAGCAGGGCTTAGTCCATGAGCCAGGTCTGAATATTTTCAAATAGAATGCCTTAAGGGAGTGGTACAATGCCTGAAATATCCATGCAACTTCGTTAGAAAACACCAAAGTTATATAGGCATCGAAAGATGAGGTGGGTCTCCACTTAGAAAATTCATTAATTTTACATTAATTTACACACAATCCATAGGAGTGTGGCAAACTTATCACAAAGTTCCATCTCTTGAGATGTAAAAATTCATTCTATGAAGGACTACAGAGCTATAACAAATAATTATCCACACTCTTACAAAATTAGTTCCCAAGGTGGTTTAGAGGAAGCAGTAGCAGTTAAACTGGGATTTTGTTGTTTACAGCTCTTATGTTCTTCCCTATGGATTATGCACATTGCACCTGTTACAGAGCACGGTTTCCCTGCCAGAGATGCTGTGCCTTGTAGTCCCAGTTCAATTTGCAGTGAGGAAAGACAGGAATCATGTTCCAGTGCCCATCTGTTCTCCGAGGGCCTTTTCCATAGGAGAAACTGCACTCCGCCAAGGAATGGGGTGCCAGGCACCTCCTGCTTCCCCCTGCTCCAAGTCAACCCTATTCACAAAAAGCTGCAAGCAGGATTGTGTTTGGCCCAAACCTGCCTATGTGATCAGGAACACTCAACATCTTTAAAGTATTCAGTTATGTGAACATAACCAGGCAATCTGAAGCAGATAGCACACGTCACCCCCCTGGCAGTCCGCCTCCCCCGCCACGCTCTAGCGACGCGGGTGGTCGGCAGAATGTCTGTTCTGCCGGAATAGGCTGCCATAAAAAGCTTTGCGGCCTCGTAAGCTACCAGTGTGCCAGTGGGAAGGCCGGAGACCTGCGTGCGCTGGTGGATGTCAGGAGGGCGTTGGGTGGAATGCAGGGGGATGGAATGTGGATGCAGGGGGTGGAAAGTGGTGGGGGAAGGACAGGGAGGGGGTGGAACAGGGACGTGGGGAGGGCGGAATGGGGAGGAGATGGGGCGGGGATGGGTGGATTGGGCCTGGAAGGGGGGTGGGATTGGAGGCGGTAGCACACGCCAAATCCTGAGCTCCTTCCTGGGCCTGATCCGCCTGCATGGAGCAACACGGATTTGTACCAGCAATTTAGCTGACATAGGTCCAGGTTGCCCCATAGCGGTTGCTGGGGCTTCCCCTGGGGCAAGGGAACAAATGTCCCCTTACCCCAAGGGGACCTCTAGCAGCCAAAAAATCCCCCACAGGATGCAGCAGAAGCTGCGCCAGCGCCACTGCATCGCTGTGTGGGGATTTAGGTAGGATTGGGCTGCTTGACTTATGGAAGAGTTTCCTCTGCCTTATTCATAAAGACATTTTTATTTCCCTCCAGCTTTGCTATCTTACAGTTTCACAGAACTGTGAAGTATTTATGTAAAGAGGGAATGCTGAAATATTCACAGCAGAAGTGTGCATATCAAAAGATGTTCGTACCATATGCCATGTGTCTTGAACGCCTCCTGTTTTCTCAGTCAGGATTTCAATCAGTTGCTGCATTTCACCTTCACCAAAAACCATGCTGTTAATTGTGGAAATCAAGGTCTGGTATGGAAGGTAAAGTGCACTCTCAGCATCTGCAGTAACTGGGGGGAGAAGAGAAAGTAGGCCAAAAATATAAAAGCAGCAGAGAGAAATTCTACCACACAAAATTAACACAAAAACAAATACATCCGAGGTTTTAAAAATATAGTAGGGCCTCGTTATTAGTGGGTTCTGCTTCCGTGGATCCCACTATCTATCCACAGAAGCAGCCACGAATAACAGGATGCTGGAGTCCAGCACCCAATGGCCCATTTACTCACTGCAGAGGTCTTCAAACAAGCACTTTGTATCAGAGTAGGGCTTCCCAATATAGCAGCCTCAAACACCTGTGGTGGGGGTGCCAGTTTGTACTTGCCCAAACACCTGCTGCCACATTAGACCATGCCATCCCCTTCATTACCCACTTCCACTTCCCACCTGCCCTGTTTCACATAGCGCAGACAGCAGAGAAGAATGGGCACAATGTTTCCCACTTATCTTTTCTACACTTCCTCTTCCCTCCCTTCTTCGGAAGTGGAGGGAAGAGAGAAGGTCGCTGACAAGGATGGCAGAGGCTAGATCACATGGGTACAAACTGCAAGTGAGGAGATTCCAGCTGGATATCAGGAAAAAAATTCTTGATGGTAAGGGCGGTTCAGCAGCAGAACAGACTGCTGAGGGAAGTGGTGGATTCTCCTTCACTGGAGATCTTTAAGCAGATGCTTGGCAGGCACGTGCTGGAGATGTTCTAGGAGGATTTCCTGCTACAGGAAAATACTGGATTTTTTTTTTTAATTCCAGCTTCTTCAGGCTAAGGAGGTACTAATGTATCTGTCATGATCAAGCAACTGTCTCCTAAGGGAAGCTCTCCCCCCCCCCCCCCAAATGACAGCGCTCTGGGTACACCAAGGCTTAACTAGGAACTTGGATAATAAAGCAAGGTAATATTTTGTGAAACCCTGTGATCAAGGGTCCACAAATGCACTCTCTCCATGGCAAGCGTCCCTCCCACCACTCACAAACATGACAACCCCACTCCTGCCCCAGAGCAGAGTTGTGGGGTCAAAGAATCATCCCTGTATCACACTGCACTTTGTGGCAGAGGCGTAGGAATGGGGGGCTGGGGGCGGCACGCACCCGGGTGACAGGCAGGAGGCCCCCGCCCCAGGCAGCAAACGTACGTGTGTGTGTGTGTGTGTGTGTGTGTGTGTGTGTGTGTGTGTGTGTGTAGCGAAAACTATGGCGGCGAGTTTTTTCAGCGCCACAGCCATGCAAGTGTGGCCCACCCACCTGGCCTGTTAGAGGCCTTTTCCGCCCGAAAAACGCCAGGTGTGTATGTGTGTTTCAGCTGGAAACGGCCACGAACGGAACTTCGTCACTGGAGGGAGTGGGGCAAATGACGCCGCCAGGGGGTGCGTCACAAACTCCCGCCCCCGGCATCACGCAATGCCGCCCCCAGCCCCCTAGGGGCTAGCTATGCCACTGCTTTGCAGACACTCCATGTGTTTCAGAAACACAGTGTGACTACAAGGATGATCTTTCAACCCTTCACCAGTTCCAGCTGTCGTTGGGACTGGGTGAGCTTTAAATCAAATACAAATATAGATATTCTACCTACAAGATAGCCTGTGACCACCTACAAGTTTCAATACAACATTTACAGCAACAAACTTACTTGATTCTCTTTTCTTTTTAGCAACGGCCTTCTTCTTAGAAGTTCCATCATGCTCTTGGTTTCCAAACGCTTCTGATTTTTTTACTGTCACAGAAGTGGTCGGTGGAGCATTCTGCAGAACCCCACCTGGTGGAACAGAAACTGATACCTCCTTTGGAGCCACATCAGAAACTTGAAGTTTTAAGGCAGAAGTCAGTGGAGATGCTGTCAGGCTAGAAGGCGGCTCCACCTTTATCACTTTCTTTTCCTTCTTTTTTTTGTCTTTAGGAGATGGGGTAATCTTCTCCTGAGGGGTAATCTTCTCCTGAGGGGTAATCTTCTCCTGAGGAAGAGCTGAAAGTGGCAGAATAGGCGACTCAAAGACTGTTGGTTCTACAACCAGAGCAGATTCAGGGCTCATATCCTTAGAGCTATTAGAAATATCCAAACTCAGATCTGACTCGGCTATTCTTCCATTAGGTTTCTCTTCTCTTTTTTTAGCTTTTCCTTTCTTCTCAGCTGGTCGCTCTTTTTTCTTCTTTTCTACCTTGTGCTGGCTGGCTTTCTCCATCTCCTTGCGCTGCGTCGCCAAAGCTTCTTCATAAGATGTCTCTTTCATGGAAAAGGTAGACACCAGGAATATCCCTATGGCTGAGACCAACATGAATCCTCCAAAGACCATGACACCCAGCATCTGAGGGTCATAAAAATCCATTCTCGCTCTAGTTTTAGCCTGTAGCACAAGAGTAAGTTAAATGTCAAAATCTAATATATGAACATATGATGCTGCCCTATACAAAGTCTGACCAAACTGGCTCAGTACTGCCTACTCTGAATGGCGGTAGCTCTCCAAGGTCTCAAGCAGGGGTCTTTCCTAACCCTGCAAACTCTAGTCTAGATCTAGATCAAGGATTGGATGAATGCATTTCACCACCGAGTTATTATCTTGCCCCCAAATGTTGAGCGATACCACTGTCTCTGCCTCCTTCCGTTGCCCGATACATGCACTGTATCTGAAACATATATGTGGTGCTGTCAAGGAAGCATGCCCAGGCCAGTCTTGTGACATTTTGAATTGGGCTGATGGGAGGGACACCTTAGGCCCCACAGGACTTCTTAGGCCAAGCTTTATAGTTCATCAGAGAATCCATCCACCCCCAACTCTAGCTGGCTGGCTTTGAAGAAATATTTGAAGAGGGATTTTCCTGCAAGCATGGCTACTGGGTGATCTATGGAATGTGGAGATGGCCCAGACAGTAGATGCTATCACTCCTAACTATTCTCTCTCCATTTGCAGAATTCACACAGCATCTTGGGATTCCATGGGGCTACGGACAATAAAGCAGGAGGGGTAGCAGCTAGAGTGACGGTGGAAGACGTCTCACAACGAGTTCAAACAGGCTAGAGCTCAGAGCCTACATTATGGCGGAGACAGTGGCACAGAAAACGTACCTCTCAACCACCACTATGTTTCCTCAGTATTGTCTGACAGAACGGTTTCAAGTGGTGCAAAATGTTTGTAATTTGAATCCAAAAAGGTCTCGTAGATGTATAGGAATGTACATCTGAGACCTATATAGGAAGTAGAAGCAAATTGACAAAGAAGAACACAAACACAAACTGAATGGCTGCGATGGCGAGGGGGTGGGGCCACTTCATAACGGAGAGTAAATGGGGACTAGGATGGGGCGGAACTTACAGTACCGCCCCCACCGTAGCGACGCCTCTGTGTTATCTTGGAGTCTCTGTCTATAATATTTGAGAACTCCTGGAGAACTAGCAGCCCAATCCATAGTAGGTTCCTGTGCAGCAGTGCAGTGTGGGAATTTCACAGGCTAGAGGTCTCTTCGAGGCAAGGGGACATTTGTCCCCTTGCCCTGGGGAAAATCCCAGCTACCCATCCATCCTGCCCTGTTATACCTGCTCCCCACCCTTTCCCCGCCCTGTTCCACCTCTGCGCCGCTCCTACCTGTTCTGTTGCACGCTGCTCCTTTTGGCAGTGCACCCAGGCCAGTGCGGGCCTTCACACCAGCCTGGGTGATCGCTGGGCCGTCGCAAAGTGCTTTCTGGCACTTTTGCACCGGCACAGCACGTGCTGTGCCAGTGCAGGGATAGCACAGGATTGCACTGTAGGGAAGTACGAAGAGACTGGAGGTGAGCAAATGTGGTCCCTAGCTTCAAGAAAGGAAAAAATTATGTGGGTATCTACTGACTGGTCAGCTTGACATCAATACCTGGGAATGTGATGGAGCAAATAATTAAGTGATCTGTCTGTGAGCACTTGGAAAAGAGGGCAGCGATTGCTAAGAGCAAGCATGGTTTCTCTCAAGAACAAATCCTGCCAGACAAACTTTATCTCCTTCTACGACAGAGTGACTAGCTTGGTAGACCAAGTAGTTTATATTCTGTGGACATAATATATCTGGATTTCAGTAAGGCTTTGACAAGGTTCCCCACAATATCCTTGTCGACAAACTGATGAGATGTGGGCTGGAGGAGGCTACTGTCAAGTGGATTCATGGCTGGTGGACAGACTGTATTGAAAGAGTGCTTGTCTACTACTCCTTGTCAACCAGATGGAAGTGGCAAGTTGGGTGCCTCAGGGCTCTGTCATGGGCCTGGTGTTGTTCAATACTTTTATAATCACTTGGATGAGGGAGTAGAAGAAGGGACGCTCAGCAAATCTGCAGACAATACCAAATTGGGAGAGGTAGATGATCCAAGATCATCCTGACAGAATCCAAGATGATCTTGATAGGATGGAAAACAGAGCAAATGCAAACAAAATGAACTTCAACAGGGATAAACGCAAAGTTCTGCATTGGGCCGGAAAAATCAGACGCACACACATAAGATTGGGGATACTTGTCCTGGCAGCAGTCAATGCGAAACAGACCTGAGCATTTTAGCAGATGACAAGCTAGAGTCAGCAGTATGATGCAACGGCAAAGAAGGCGAATGCAATTCTAGATTGCATCAGTAAAAGCCTAGTGTCCAGACCACAAGAAGATATAAGGTGACAGATTAATATTAAATTATGTTTGCTTGCTAACTAAGCCTTTGTAACAGATGACTGTAAAAGGCTGGTGCACCCAGATGGTTGTTATTTATGTTCATAATTTAAAGTATCCTATCACAGAAAAATGTTATGACTCAGTTTAAATGTACAAGTTTATTGAGAGCACAGTGGGAAGCAAACCTGGTTCAGCAGCAGCAGCAGCACATATGAAAAGGATCTACTGTAGGTGCCCTAGTTGACAACAAGCTGAACCAGCAGTGTCATGCAGCTGCAACAAAAATCTAATGCTATGCTGAGTTGCGTTAACAGAGGCATAGAGGCCAGATGACATGAAGTAATAGTTCCACTCTATTCTGCGCTAGTCAGAACTCACTTGGAATACCGTGTCCAGTTCTGGGCACCACATTTTAAGAAGGTCATTGACAAACTGGAATGGGTCAGGAAACCAAATCCTATGAACAAATGTTAAAAGAGCCTGGAGAGGAGAAGACTAAAGGGAGATATTATCAGAGCCTTAAAATATCTGGAGGGTTGTCACAGAGAAGGAGAAGTGGATGTGCTCTCTGTGATTCGCGAGGACAGGATTAGAACCAATGGGATGAAACTACAAGGAAATAGATTTAGGCAAGACATGAGGAAGAACATCCTCAGGGCCTCTGAGAGGAATTTTATCAGGGGGTACAAAGTTTCTTTTGGGCCCTTTCTCAAAGGAGAGGGGGCAAAACAGGGCAGGGGAGAGCAACAATGGGCAAAAAACTCTCTGGATCCCAGGTTTACCAGGCTTCCCAATGCGGACCTGGCCTCTCGGTTGGCTCGGCCTCTGTCTTTCACTCTCCATGAGGCCAGTTGAGATCCTAGGAAATTTCTGGGGGCCCTCCTTTGGTTCCCAGGCCCCCTTTTGATCTTGGGCCCAGGTACAATTTACCCCACTCTCATGGGCCCTGCTAACATTCTCCCCTAAGGTGCGCGGCTGTGCACCTCTCAGCCAAGCTCCATGCAGCTTAGAGTTCAGTTGACCCAGAAGTCAGCGATGATGCGATGGCATCATCACCGGCAGCTGGGAAGGTGCTTTCACAGTGCTGCACAGCGTGGGAGGGCTCCGCGCAACAGCGCTGATTCTTAAGAGGGAAAACTGCTCCAAGATCCTTTCCACTCTAACATTCTAGGATTCTTAATGAATTTACTGATGAAACCGGAGATACTCTAAACACACACAGGCAAGCCTTTCCCCCAAATGCTAGGTGTCCAGAAATAAAAGTCGGGTCATGATCACAACCTTTGCAATAATTTGCATTTAATCAGAGAATGGCATTTCCTAGAGATCAATTCCAACTGGTGGATGAAATCTACTTCAAGGATTTAGGCTGACAGAACTGCTAAAGAATTTTAAATCTCTGTTTAGCAGAAAGTTCCACAACTCTTCAGAAAGAACACTAGAAACTAATTAGTATATCTGCCAGGTAAATCCAACACTTTCACGCCACTTTCATGCTGGGGTCCGTGGCACCCAGGGTGGCGTTGATGTTAGCAGCACCCCGTGTGGCTTGTGTCACCCCCCCTTGCAGCGGCAATGGGTGCCTCTGGCTTGGCATCCGCTGCCACTGCGAGGTGGGATGAACAAGTCACAGGGTGAGGCTGCCGCTGCCACAACCGCTGCGACCGATCAAAGTGGTTGCGGCGGCAGGTTCTGGCAGGGGGGGTACAGAAGGGCAGTGATTGGCTGCCCTTCAGTTTTGAATGCAGTCGCTTTTTCACAAAAAGAGCAGCTGCACTCAGAACTGAAGGGCAGCTGATCACTGCCCGCCTCCACAGTAGCGTGCTATCATGAAGCTGCAACCCCCCCAGCCCTTGTACCCAGGGCAGGCAACCCCTGACGCTACACTACTGCTCTGGAATATCATAAATCTAGGGCCAGTCTGTACCATTAAGGCACCCTAATTGGGACTATGTCGTATGGCTCTTTCTCCCTGTCCTCAACCTGCACCAGCACGGTCTCACCATCTCACCACTCTTGCAACAACAGGTAATAGTTGGAGAGTATGCTCAGGGGTGTTAATTCAGATTTCAATACAGAAAGATTTCTAGCAACAGTTAAAGCTCTTCAATATAAAATTCAAGAAGTAATCGATTCACAGAATTTGGCACTACTACTTTTTAATACAGTATATCAAATCTACAGTAATGTTATAAGTGGTAGTCAAACATCCTTCTTTTTAGTCAAAGGAACGTCTTTGGTATGGATAAGGTAAAGGTAAAGGTAAAGGTGACCCCTGACAATTAAGTTCAGTCGTGTCCGACTCTAGGGTGTGGTGCTCATCCCCATTTCAAAGCCGAAGAGCCAGCGTTGTCCGAAGACACCTCCGTGGTCATGTGGCCGGCGTGACTCTCCTTGCCGCAGCGCGTAGCATGCAGCTGGAACACAGAGCGCTGTTTACCTTCCCGCAAGCAGTACCTATTTATCTACTCACATTAACATGCTTTGGAACTGCTAGGTTGGCAGGAACTGGCCAAGCAACGAGAGCTCACCCCGTTGCGGATTCGAACTGCCGACCTTTCGATCGACAGCTCATGGTTCAGCAGTTTAACCCACTGTGCCACCCCTTTTTAACCCACTGCGCCACTACCTTTTAATACAGTATATCAAATCTACAGTAAGTGGTAGTCAAACATCCTTCTTTTTAGTCAAAGGAACGTCTTTGGTATGGATACCCAAGTTCTAATTGTTGCTAACAATTAGGCACTCAAGCTGTAGTAGAACTAGTGAGATGATCAAAAATACAGATGATCCCTTGTAATAAGTAATCATGTCTGAAAACCAGGGAAGGCAAGTAGTATGCTCCCTAAATGCTGCCCCAAAATATGTTGTGACAGTATATTTTTAGGGCATTCCTATGGACCTGCAACAATGCCAGAGCAAGTTTAGACACAACTTTGGAAAGCTGCAATGATGGGAGTGAACAACAGAAGGATGCAAGCACCTGAAACAAATGTCCCATCTGACCAGTCCTGATCAGATTACAAAAGAAAGCTGCGCCCTCACTGAAGGCAAGTGAGACATTCCTAAGTTTCCCTGACATTTTGGAGCAGTGGTTCAATATATATTACTAGATGAATAAAGCTTCAATAATTCAATCCAGGGCACAAGGGACAAGTTAACAACGGTGGGAAACATACACCAAGCCTGGGAAGCTGATCCATTGAGCAGCTGAAAAGAACAAGCAATCTTTCCCATAGATCAGAAGTATTTGACATCTCCTCTGCTCTGTGAATTGCCTCATGGAAGAGGGGGGGGGGGAGACCGAGAGAGAACGAACACGAGCACCATCGGATTTCTTAGGACAGATTGAACAATTGGAACAACACTGAAGTTTTGCTAAAGCAACAGCCAGGCTAGTGGAAGAGCAGCTGAAGCCTAGATTAGCAACAGCTCTTGACTGGGAGGGGAAAGCGTGAACGAGAGACACCTAACGGTCCTGCCGTCGCGACTGAACAACCTGCAAGATCAGGAAAGAGGCGAGGGGAGGAGACAACGTCCACGGAAGAGCCTTGCGGGACTGTGCAGAGCTCCTCCTCCCACCGGGAGAATTGGACACGTCGTCATTCCGCCCAAGCTGCCGTGGCACGGCACAGAATGGCCCCGCTCAGCCTTCCCAAGCAGGACTTCCATTGGACACGGCCCCCCTAAAGTCTTAGGCTAAAGATGCGGCGGGGGGGGGGTACATGGGGACAGGGGCAGGACGGGCAGTCGGCCACCAGCACACAGTGATAGCAGTTCCGAGAAGTCCGGCTCAGCTCTTCTTTCAGAAAACAGATGCCGAGAGCCCAAGTTTTAGTGCCTTCTAGGTTCGCATTACCAAAATCACAACCAAAGAGTACTTCTTCACACTTCCTGAAATAACTTCCCTTTCCTACCCACACTCGCGGATTATCTTTCTCACCTTTTCCGTTCATCCTTATATTGGTGAGAGACCTCTAAAATCCGCACTAGGGATCGTGGGAAGACGAAGGAATAGTTTGTTCTCAAATGAGGGAGCGTGGAGGAGGGTTCTTTATCCTCACTGACTTATCTTTCACTCACTCACACGCACGCACACAGCCTTCCAGTGGAGTGCTACCACCAAAGCCGCGACTCCTTCCAGGTGTTAACGTGACCCTGCTGCTCCTCCACCGCAAGGGTCCACGCTGGCAAATTCATTTTGTAGACGAGTAGCGGTGAAAGAAGAGGTCACCCCTGGATTGTGACACGCAATATGAATGCATGTGGCCAAGATGAGTGCAATGACCTAGGGAGCAGCACTCCATTGCTCTGCGGGGAAGGGAAAGGCGAGTCTCTGCCACGCCACCTCACCCTGAAGTTGACAATGGGGAGAGATTCTAATTTCTACCTACTAGTCCGACCCACATCCCCTACGTTCCAGCCCCAATGTTCCATGCGTGGAGTTTGACACCGATTTAACAGCTTTTGAGCAGCGTCCCATGGAATGCTAAACTCTTCCACATTCACAGAGAATAGACATCTGTTGTGTCTTTCCACTCATCCACCCTTCTCGGGGCCCTACGCAAACTTCCCTAACAACCTTTCCATTTTGGGTAGGCGGTTACGAACTCTTGCCTGAGTTTTCTCTCCTTGAACTTTTGCTTGCGTCTTTTGCAAAAACTCCGCAGCTGCCAAAGCAGGAGAATAATCTCCTTTCCAACGGAGACGATCCGGAATTGCCTTAAGGTCTTCCCGAGCACATCCACGGATTGTTAGCTGCGCCGCCACCGCTTGTGTGGAGTCGTGGCAGTTTTTTTAACCTCCCCGGAGCTGGCAATGAGCTTTTTTTCCAAGTGGATCTCCCGCCTCCCTCCCGGCACTTAGGATAAGCCTTGGGCTGGGGTTGGTGTCAGGCCTGCCACTCAAAATCCTGGCGACCCAGTGGGAAGACCCGGAGGCTTGGAAGTCGCAGAGAAGAGAAGGCGAGTCGGAGCGCAAGGAAGACCAATCAGACACCAGGACCTGATGGGTGGCTTCTGGGAGTTGAGATTTGCGGCGGCTAACGCGAGGAAGTACTTTTTTGGAAAGGGGCAATCGATTCACTAGGGGACTGCACCACTCAATCCACCTCCCACTTGAAGGGGGAAGGCACCAAGGCGGAAATTAAGAGAGAGAGACCGCTCTAGGCAGATGGTCTCCCTTCCCTTCGGTGTCTGCTTTTATGAATAGTAGAGCGCGCGAAGGAGAAGGGTGATGGGGGGGGGGGAGAGTAAAGCAGGCAGGCAAGATGATAACGGGATTCTGAGTGACGCGGGGGTGTGTGTGCGATCTGAGGAGGATGGGAGGGAGAAAATTTGCATGGCGTACCTCGTGCGGGGGGCTGCTCTCCAGGAAGCCTGGTCTGGACTTTGAGCGGTGATGGTGGCAAGTTGTTTAATTTAAATAGCCTTGAAAATGGATTTAGACGAATTCATAAGTTTTGTGGAATTTCCACATTGCGGTATTGGAACTCTCTGAATTCTGTTGGGAACAGTTGTTGCCTTTCATACCCGGCTTGTGGGATTCCAGGAAATGTTTGACTGGCTCCTGGTGGGGTGCTGGCCCTTTTTGACTGATTTCAGGATGGTTTACTTTCTCATTGGATATTATTCACAGCAACACAGATTCTCAGACCAATTAGAGGGTTGCTCTGCATGATGTTTTTGTAATATTTTCTCTAATTACAAATACAAGCAGAGTGTGTCCATTAATGTTGCAGCACGTTCCTGAAAAGAGCAACTGCTGCAGACCTCTTCAAGACTGCAGTCCACTTTCAGATAACTCCTGCTAAAGAACTCTCACTTTAAACTGCAAAATTGGCTCCAAACTGTTTCTTGGCTCTCTCCCACTAGGTGGAGAATATACCTTCCCAAATTCAAGTGTGTTCCATTCCAAGGTTAGAGGGAAATTATCTGCTACCAAGGAACATTTTGATTAATTGTTTCGTATCCTCACTCAAGTCACCTGGGATAGTGATAAATAGCTGTCCCATCAGGAAAGATCAGGAAAACCTTGGATTATTTTTTTGCTCATTGCTGCAGTACAGTGTGGCATATCCATAATGTTTTTGTTTTGTAATGTTGACATACTTTAGTCACTGTCAACATGAAATTAGTCTGCAACCTTGACCCTTAAATAGGAGAGATTCAAAAGTGTTAATGCCAGTTCTGTTTTCAAAAGGTACAGCAACAAAAGCTGAAGCTCTAAGATTAAGACTGGAACCTTATGATTTGCCATCTAAAGGGGCTGTGTGGACAAGGACTTCTAAAGGCCGAGACATACTAGGTGTGTGGTGCGTCCGGCGGCAGCCGCTTTCTTGCCATGTGACGTCCCGGGCCGGCTGCCTGCGGGACCCGCTGGGAGGGACGTTCTCTGAAATGGCTCACCTGGCCGATGCCAAGGTTTTCCTGCGTTTGTCGTGTCACATTCTCATTCAGCCAATCAGAGCCTTTGTTTTGAACCTGGGGGCGGGATGCGGAGCAAATGTGGTAGCTAATCAGAATCAAGTCTGAAAAGACTTGATTCTGATTGGCCAACAAGAGAGACGGGGCAGGCAGAATGTCTTCGCTTTCTCCATGCGGCTTTTGCTGGTGGAACTGGGGTTCCTAGCACGTCGGTCGCTCAGGCAATGCGAAGGCCGCACTTAACTCCCTTAGCAATACCTGCATTATTTTCTTGTCACCAAGAGCTCCTATACTTCAACATTTACTGCTACACCACTTGCGTAGTTCAAGGGGCTCCTGATTCAATGTACTTATATTGGCACTTCCTTTTTCAAGGAATTCAGTCACCCTTCAACTAGCGCTAGGGATGGAACCAGGCTAACTATTAGATCTTATATTTTCTATAAACAGCCATTATTGTCTCTTCTTCATTCCAGAAGCGTGTGTGTCTTCTAGCCCCTAGTTATGCTCAGACGCATAGGAATGGGGGGGGGAGGATGGTCTGCACCCCCGGGCGGCACACAGGGGGTGCACAAGCTGCTGCATTGACGGTGGCACGGCGGCGGAGGCAAAAAGGAGTCTTTTGCGGCACGGCAGCTAGAAAAGGAGTCGCCCGCCTGGGCCCCTAGTGGCCTTTCTCCGACAATCCCCCCCCCCAATGACCGGGGAATTTTTTTTGCTGTGAAGTCACATGCTGGGGGGCTTGACACAATGGGGGTGTCAGAGGGTTCCGCCCCCCGACAGAGGCTAGCTATGCTGCTGGTTATGCTAATCAGTATAGATCTACTTAATTTTTTGCTATACTCCATCTTATAACTGCAGTCTTGAGGGGCTTTTACAACTTTCCCAGCTACCACCTCCTCTTTTTCTTTCTTTGCTTAACATCTAGCTAGAGATCTGAAGTCTTAAAAACAGAAAAATAAACAACTTTTTTCACACTTCTTTCCCCGAGACAATTTTCAACTTTTCCAATGGGAAATTTGGGGGAACACTGAAAACAATTCTGATTATATATTTTTAAGTTTCTTCATCTGGGGAGGGTTCCTATGTGTGCCACCACTGGCTGCGGCAAGATTGGTGACAAGAAGGGACAGTGCTTTCTCTGGTGATATCGCAGCTTTAGAACGTCTTCCCACTTAGCTCAAGTGTACCCTCCCTGGTCGCCTTCTAGCAGGAACTAAAAGCTTTTCTGTTTTGCCTGGCCTTTTCTCTGTAGTTGTGCATAGTTCCTGTTATTGTTAATATTTATATACCACTTTAACAGGAGTAGTTCACAAAATAAAATAAATGGTTTCCTCTCCCCAAAAACCTAAAAAATACAGAAGAGATGCCAGCAACGGGGGGGGGGGGAGGCAACGAGTGAGGGGGGCCATTGGCCGAACTGGGCTGGGATAGGGTGAGGATATCGGCGGCGCGCTTCACTGATATCCTAGACCCTTTCCCAGCCCGGTTCGGCCTTACCCTGCCACCTCAGATGTAAGTCAACTTCAGAGCTGGCGTACATTCGAGGAGGTCCATAGGCCGCAGGCAGTCCTACACTTGGGGAAGGGGACAAATGTCCCCTTCTCCCGAGGTGTTCCTGGGCTGCACTGGCACAGCCCGGGAACGAGGGCAGGATACCCCTACACAAAATTATTTAAAATATTGTATAAAATAACCTTCAGGCTATGTGTATATATGAGACATAAATAAATTTTGTGTTTAGACTTGGGTCCCCTTCCCCAAGATCTTATTATATGTATGCAAATATTCCAAAATCCAGAGACATCCAAAATCCAGACAGCTTCCCATCCCAAACAGTCCGAATAAGAGATACTCAACCTGTATAACAAATACCAAATATTGAGTTTGAAGCTAATGTAGCTTTAATGTATAAGGTGGGCAAGGAAACCAGAATCCTATCAACCAATTAGTCTATGAAATATAGACTACAAGATTTTGATTGTTGTTGCTAGGAGACTGAATTTAGAATTGCTGTATATATCCTGGAAAACCAAACAGGATCTATCCTATGTACACTTACCTGGGAGTAAGCCTCTCTGAATATAGTGGGACATGTCTGAGTAAACATGTATAGTAAACAAGCTGAGTATCAGAAAAATAATCTTTTACAGTACAGTGAAGTCCTACAGTACAGTGAAGCCTCGGTCTGCAATCCTATACCTGCTTTCCTGGGAGTAAACCCCATTGAACAGAATGGGATGTACATCAGTGTAGACATGCATAGGATTGTGCTCTCAGTCATTCTAGATCTAGGTCCTGTTCTGGCTAAATCACCATAGTGTCTGTATTAGAAGATATAGAATTTAATCTTTTGAGGAGATTTAACAGATGGAGGAAATGTGAAATATACAGATATGAGGATCTGATTAGAAATTCTGAAACTCTAATTTCGCATGATTAAAAATAAAATGTTTGGAATTTTGGGTCCATATCCATAGGTAAGACCATCAGTGCAATCCTATCCAATTTACACCACCGGTATAACCAGCGGGGGAGGGCAGGGCTTTGGAGGGGAGATTTAAATCCCCTTTGAAGGGGATTTGAATCCCCTTTCCATTCTGGGGCCTCCCGTTCTCGCTGCACCGCTGGTTACACCACTGGTGTAAGTTGGATAGGATTGCGCTGCATATCTGTTAGGTTGGTTAGCAAAAGGAAATGTGATGAGAGAAGATGGACTTTGAAAAATTCGTTATTTTATTAAATAAAGTCCTCTGAGGATCACATTTATTTTATACTGCAGAAACAAGCACTGCTATCGTAGCAAGGCTATTCAGAATCAATGGGTCTTGTTGATTGCCTGGTACATCTCGCCCCAACACAATGGTGAATGAACAAATGTTTTACATAAACAGATGTGGTGCAAGAAGTGGGGGGGGGAATCTTGTGGGGAAGAGAGCTGATACAATAGATGGCAATCACATACAGCCTCAGCTCTCTTTTGTGCAGTTGAATCCCTTATAATCCATTGCAAATTAAACACCTTTTTGGTAACAACAATGAGCAGTGGTGAGGGAGATGAGAGCATGGAATCAGATACAACCAAAGAAAAAAGGTTTTTCTGACTTCGCAAACCTAATAAAACAAAAGTTAGCAGCAGATAAAATGAAGAAAGCATGCTGAAACACATTGTAATGAAGGGGCTAGCCTGCTCTTCTGCTTCCAGCCCAATCCTGTGTAAGTATCCGGCGGACGGTCCAGGCCGCCCGCCGAATCCTATCCTTGTTCCAGGAGCAGCCCAGAGGTCTACATGGGGAAAGGGGACGTTCATCCTGTGTAACGTGGGGAGGTCCCAATGGGCCTCCTCGGATTTCCGCCAGCTATTCCGCCAAAGGGGGGGGATATGGGTCATCAGAGCCACTTCGATCGTGGTGAGGGTTGGGGAAGTTTTTAGTTCTAAAGTTGTTAAGCTTCTCATCACAATATTTTTTTCTTTGTGAAATCTGTGCAGAGTATGAAATCTGTGCAGAGAAATCTGAATGCCCCGCGCTCTCCAGCGGGCGATCTTGCTCGCTAGCCAAGTGCCTTTAAGCTGGTCAGCTAGGGCGGACGGGGCACGCTGCGAAGAGTTTGTCGGCTGAAGTGCCGGCTCCGCCCACGCTCCAACTGACTATTCTTTGCTTGAGTACATGTCCACCACATATGATAAAAAGTTCCCTCTTGCTTTTTACATTTCCAACAGCTATTCGACACCTTCCCATACATTCTCGCTAATTTGCTTGGGCTTACTGGTATATACCATCTAATCATTTTATACATATTTTCCTTATTAACATTTAACGTAAATTTCAACTCTTTTAACCATAATCGTTCCCATTGCTCCATTAAGATTTCATGATCTACATTTTTTGCCCAATGAATCATACATTCTTTAATCTGTTCTTTTCTGTCTCGAACTTTAAAAGCAATTTATACATTTTTGAAATTACCTGGTCTTCAGATTTTAATTGTACTTCCAGTATAGATTCTTCTTCTACAGATTCCTATATCTTCTTATCTACTTTAAATCTCTCCAAAATTTGGGCATATACAAACCATTGGCAATTAAAGTCTTCTTCCATTAATTTTTCTCTTGACTTCATTGTATATTCTCCTTGCGAATAGATTAATAAATTTCTGTATAATAATACTTTCTTTCGGCAAGGTGCTCCCACCAAAATGCGCTTCATATGGCGCCACCCATAGTGGTATTTTCTTGTAAAATCTGATTTTATATTGATTCCAAATTCTCCATAGTGCCTGTCTAACATAATGATTTTGAAATTCTGATTTGCTTTCACTTTATCATACCACAAATACCTATGCCAACCGAATCTTAAGTTGGAGCCTTCTAACTCCAATAATCTTCTATTTTGTAAATACACCTACTCTTTCAACCATACAAAACAACATGCATAATATACAGCTGTAGACTTAATTCTATCCAATTACAGTGTCTAATGGATTTCAAGTGTTGTCTTTCATTAGCAAGTGGTACAGGGAATCCTCGTTATCCACATCTCTGTTATAGTTTCCCTGCAGTTATGAGTGGGAAATTGTAAAAATTCCTTGCACTTATATGAGGATCCTCGGACAGGCTGTCTCTCTCTCTCTTTTTTTTTGATATATATTTATATTTTATTAATATATTAAAACAAAAACAATACATATTTCATAAAGTTATAGCAAGCGCGAAGCAATACATCCTACTCACCTATTCACCTTTTTCTACATATAATATCCAACTAAGCCAAAATAACACCCACATTCTATTCATTAAATCCGTATATCATCACATCGTTCTTCTCTCTCTCTCTCTCTTAAAAAATCGATAAATAGTTTCCAGTTATTCTCGAAAAGGTTAACTGACTTTTCCTTAATTAAAATTGTAAGTTTATCCATTTCAGCATAATCCAAAACTTTCAGCCACCAATCTTCCAGCGAAGGTATCTCCGAATTCTTCCAATATTGTGCATATAAAATTCTTGCCGCAGCTATCATATATAAGAACAAAGTTTGAAATTTTTCGCCTACATGATCATCCCTCATATCCAACAAAAAGGTTTCCGGTTTCATTTGAACCTTAATCTTTAAGATCAACTCAATCTGTTTATGAATCTGAGTCCAATACTTCTTTGCTTGGGGGCATGTCCACCATATATGGTAAAAAATTCCTTCTTGCTTTTTACATTTTCCAACAGCTATTCGTCACCTTCCCATACATTTTTGCTAATTTGCATGGGGTTATATACCAGCTATACATCATTTTATACATATTTTCTTTAATATTAATATTTAATGTAAATTTCAACTGCTTTAACCATAGTTGTTCCCATTGTTCCATTAAAATAACATGACCTGCATTTTTCGCCCAATGAATCGTACATTCTTTAACCTGTTCTTCTTCTGTCTCGAACTTCAAAAGCAATTTATACATTTTTGAGATTACCTGGTCTTCAGATTTTAATTGTACCTCCAATATTGATTCTTCTTCTACAAATCCATATGCCTTCTTGTCCACTTTAAATCTCTCCAAAATTTAATTGGCAATTAAAGTCTTCTTCCATTAATTTTTCTCTTGACTTTATGGTACAGTCTCCTTGTGAAAAATTTAATAAATTTCTGTATAATAGTCCTTTCTCTTTTGGCATGCTGCTTCCACCAAAGTGCGCTTCATATGGTGCAACCCATAATGGTATTTTCTCATAAAACCTCATTTTATATCTATTCCAAATTCTCCATAATGAATGTCTAACAGTGATTTTTAAATTCTAAATTTGCTTTCACTTTATCATACCACAAATACCCATGCCAACCAAATCTCAAGTCGGAGCCTTCTAACTCCAATAATCATCTATTTTGTAAATACACCCACTCTTTCAACCATACAAAACAACATGCTGCATAATATACTGTCTCTCAAGCACCTCCGATGAGGCAAGCAGCAGCAACAGAAGCTGCTGGAGGACAGACAATCTGAGTGACCCTGCAAAAAATTGTTGTTGTTGTTCAGTCGTTAAGTCGTGTCCGACCCTTCGTGAGCCCATGAACCATATTTCGCCAGGCCTTCCTGTCCTCCACTATCTTCCTGAGTTCGCTCATTTTCATGTTCGTTGCATCGGTGATGCTGTCTAACCATCTCATCCTTTGCCTTCCCCTTCTCCTTTTGCCTTCAGTCTTTCCCAGCATCAGAGTCTTCTCCAGAGGGTCCTCTCTTCGTATTAGGTGGCCAAAATATTTGAGCTTCAGCCTCAGTACCTGTCCTTCCAGGGAACAGTCAGGGTTGATTTCATTTAGGATTGCAAAAAATACAATGCAGTAAAGCATCAGGACACTGAATTCAAGCTCTCTGCTGCCACCTAGTGACTGTTCGGTGGCATTTCTGCCTTCCTCCAAAGGCTTTGCTCTGCTTTCATACAATTTCCAATGAAAAATTACATGACAAATGACGCTTCATTCATTTTTCAGTCCATCCAGGCAAGTCAGGTAATCGGAACCTCAGGCAAGTATTTCTACTGTAGAGGAAAGTGTCGAGATTATGGAATCTGAATCTGTAAAAGGAAGTGATTGAACAGATGGCAGGTGAATCCCCCCCCCAGGTTCTATGGCTACTTAACCCTCTGTTTAAACCTCATTTCCATGAGTTTAGTGTATCCTACATCGTGCACAACATACCAAAATATATTTCTTGAGGGTTTTAGAATAAAAATCATTTGTATGTTAATTCATAGTCCTGTTTAAAAAGTGTTCAAAATATGTTTGAGGGTTGCTCAAAAAGAAATGGTGTATTTTACAGGAATGCATGGCACCACTCTTGAAGACAGAGGCTGCACTGCTCAGCCTGGAAGCTGCTGGCTCCACAGAACTTCAACCAGTTTTGAAATACACTACTTTCCTTCTTCAAAAGGAGGAACTGGCCCAGGAGGATGTATGCCTGGAAAAATGAGAAGCCGAATTAGTATTGTGCTCCCCAATAACTGTAAAAATAGAGCTGAATTTTTTTTAAAGTTAATGGTGGTCCCAAAATTCACTACACTTTGAAATAGAAATGTATTATAAAAATTCAACAGGGTTGGCTTTGAAAAGAAAGGCAACAGGCTGTAAGGTTGTATCCTTAGTTATAGCAGAAGTCACCAGTTTGTTTTTCACAGAGAAAGGGGGAGCAGGAAGAAGGAAGAGCAGGAAAGAGAATGAAGATAAAAGGGGTTGAGAGAGAGAGAGCCTGATAATAAATAAGCAACTTGTTAGTATCCAAGTCTTGCCTGTTGTGTCTTCCTAAAATGAACTATAATGAAAGCAAATTCTACAACCTGGAGAAACGATGCAAAAATCATGTCCACAAGAGATACAAAGGGCATTGATTACAAATTACTGTATGCTAAATACATTGAAGCTGTCCCTCACTGAGAACTACCAGAATGTACTGTTTCACAATGTCACGTTCTCCGTTTTCACCGCTCCTTGCCAGAAGCGGCCAATTATGTGTAGCTTCTTCACTGACCTTGGGCCAGTCACTATCTCTCAGCCCCACCTACCTCACAGGGTTGTTGTGAGGACAAAAAGGAGCGGAGGAAATATGTACACTACTCTGAGCTCCTTGGAAGAAGGGCGGTATAAAAATGTGATAAATAAATAAACAAACAACATGTAGTTTGGCCCTTACAGGTCTCCCTTTACAGGTCTTTCTATGTAAAATTTAATACAATTGGGAAAATTTATGTTTATCTTATGTCGCTGAAATTGATTATTGATTTTAGTAATGGAGGGAAACAAAGAACAGAGAACATCTATAGGAAAATGGAGTCAGCATTGCTGAGGGATCAAATCCGTGAGACCAGGTACAATCTTTCTAAAATGGACTCTTTGATTTATAATCTGCATCTACAGTTGAGCAAATTAATGACGAATCAGGACTGGCAACAATGGAATAGTTTTACTATGAACCTTGTGGATAAACAAGACTTAACTGTTAAAAATAGACATTGCAAAAAATTAGAAAATCTGATTAACAAAAACTTTAAACCAGCGGCAACTTTGGCAGCCGATAAGGTATTAATACATTTGTCTAATCTAACCCTAACACAAGCACAGTACTCTATTTTGATAAAAGGGGGCAATTTTGCAGTTACCCCCAGGCATATACCTACAGACCAGATTATAGCCAATGTAGAAGCCACATTGACAGCATTTGATAAGGATTCTGCAGAAGAGCTCATGATTCAGATAGCCAATATTTTATTAAAGGCTAAAACTCTGCGCAGCAATATAAGGAGGGCAGAGGCTATGGCTATCAGGCAACTCAAAAATAATACTAATTTGATTATACTCCCCGCTGATAAGGGTAACGCCACGGTGGTAATGAATTCCGAGGATTACTGCACTAAAATTAGGGACCTATTAAGTCCTGAGATTTACAAGCTTTTAAATAAAGATCCGACTAAAAAGATTTTAAAAGAAACTAATAAGCTTATTAAAGAATTGAACCTGAGTCTGGAACTTAAAATAAACTAGTAAAATCTGAGGCCCTACCACCCAGACTGTATGGTCTGCCTAAGATCCATAAAGATAACTGTCCGTTGAGACCACATAGGCTGTAGGTAAGAAGAAAATAATCCAGTTTATTTTAGTGCTGTGTGTGGACTGTCCCAGAAGGCCAGGAGCAGCGGACCCCAAAGAGGGAATGAGAGCACTTCTTATACCATTCAGGACAAAGATTATAGACAAGACTCGTGTCAATCAATTTCCATAAAAGTGCAACTAGTTTCTCCAGAGTTCCTGGCTCCAGCGAGTCTGAGTGGCCAAAGTCCTGCCAGTTCTCAAAACAAAACCTCTAACACAGTACCAGCTACAACTATATAAACATCTGTCTGATGACTCCAGGATCCCTCTGTGCCATAATTTACCATTTCCAAGACTTCTACAAAAAGGGAAAACAGTGTGAAATGTAATACGCTGACTCTTGAGATAAGACCATTGTCTTCTCTGCATACTGAAGGGGATATAACCTCCAGTTCCCAAGGCCTTGGAGTATGTATGTGACTCGCCCGCTTTGAGAGAAAGACTAAAAGAGGAAGGTTTTTGGCCTTTTACCTCTAATACTAGAGTCAGGTAGGCTTGTGTTGCAGAAATAGCTAGCAGAATATACAGGTAATAGCAAATTAATAGCAAAGATTCTACGTCACTTATAATGATTAGTAGGGGGCATTACATTGCAGTGGTTCCAGCCCTTTCTGGAGGATTGGCCCCAAAATTAGGCTTACCATCCGTCCCGGAAATACCGGGACAGTCCTGGTTGCCTGAACTGGCTCTGTCCCAGTTTTCCATGTCCGCCTCCTCCTGCCGCCGCCGCTTCCACGACTCTTCTAGCCTTCCTTAGTCTCCTGGGCACCGCTATCTTGGATCTCACAAAATCTGGTATCTGGTGAGAAAATCTGGTGAGAAATGGGCGTCGCCATCTTGGATCTCGCAAGATTTCATGAGATCCAAGATGGCAGTGCCCAGGAGAACTAAGAAAGGCTAGAAGAGTCGTGGAAGCGGTAGCGGTGACGGCAATGGCAGCAATCACGAGGAGTCCTGGCTGGTCCGACATCTGGCCAGCCAGGAATCAAATGAAAATAAAAGCTGTGGCAGCGGCAGCACAGTGGCGGCGGTGGCAGCAGCAGGAGGAGGAGCAGGAAGGGGAAAAGGCAAGCAAAAATGGCAGGAAATGTGTCAAAACGTGCCAAAAAAGGCAGGGAAATAATTCTTGAGGTTCTTGGGCAGCAGAGTCATCTTTCCCATCCAATTCAGATATCTATTTAATAAGATATGCTAGGAATTAAACTTGCATTTTTATTTTTTTTATTTTTTTGCATTTTTATTTTTTAACCCCTAACTTTGGGGTTACTGCTTGACCACAAAGAAGCTTCTTGCCATTTGGAAAACCATCTAAATAGACAATGTGTAGGACATAGTCATGCAGTTCCAACTTCTAGCTTATGTTTGCTGGTATGGCAGACATAATGGGTCTCCCAAATCCTCTGCAATCTATAGACCCTCCTCCATCCGTCAGAATGATGAACAGCAGGGTGAAGGCAGATATGAGGGAGATTTTTGTCGCTCACATAATTCAGTCTCCATATTTTTCTTCATCCAGTTCTGACCCCAGTTGGGAAGCCAGATAGGAGTCAGGGACCCAGCGGAGAGCAGGCAGGCAAGCAAGAAGATATCTTTCATTGATCAGATTTCAGTTTCAGGCTGGTGTGGGGGAAGGAGTGGACAAAGGCCTTCCTTCCACCATCACCAGCCATCTAAGCCACAGTTGCTAAGAGAGGTAATGGTGGGGGAGGGACAAGCTTCTTATTTATCTTTTTAGTTGGGGCATCGTGCATTAGAACAGTCACCTTGTCAAAGCCATTGGCAGCTAGTTTTGCCCCAAGCTCGTCACCGACACCATCCACTGCTGTAATAAGTTTGTCACCCATTGGTTCACTTACAAAGTCCTGGAACTTCTTGGTTCTGATGGCCATTTTCTGGAACAGCAACAAAAGAGAAGGAGGTAAAGCATATAAGGAGTTGTGTATAGATGAAAAGAAACAGCCTCAGTAGAGCACTTCTTTATTTTGTGGAAAGCAAGATTGCTTAATGCAATGAATTTTTACCGACAGCCCAAGCCTAACCAACTTTCCAGGGCCAATGCAGCTGTGCCAACAGGGCGCATGCTGCATCCTGTGGTGGTGGGGCCATCGTGAAGGCCTCCTCAAGGTAAGGGAACATTTGTTCTCTTACCTCAGGGCTGCATTGCGGTTGCATCAGTGCTGGAAAGTTGGTTAGGATTGTGCTGATCAGTAGCGTCACTAGAACGTGCGTCAACCTGGGGCAGGGGGCACGCGTCACCCTAGTGACGCTACGATATCGGCGCAGGGGGGCGACCCGGCTCCCCCCCGCGTCGCCCTCCGGACGCTCCGAGGCCGGCCCGGGAGCCGGCCTCGGAGCATCCAACCCCGTTGGCACTCCTGGGCCTTTTAGAAGGCCCTGGAGCGCCGACGGGGTCGGACGCTCCGAGGCCGGCTCCCGGGCCGGCCTCGGAGCGTCCGGAGGGTGTAGCGCGTCACGGAGGTGGCACATGCGGGGTGCGCGCGTCACCCCGTGGCGCGTGTCACCCGGGGGCGCCCCGCCCCCCCCCCCCACGCTCCAGCAACGCCCCTGTTGCTGATAGTCTTATAATTTATTTATCTAGACAGACATCACTTGATTTTGGTCAGGATTTTGATCATCTAAATTGGTAGATGACCCCATCATCTTACTTGGGCTTTTTTTTTTGTTTTAACTAAGTTTTGTTTTAACTAACTAATCTAACTTGTGCCACTCCGCCGGTGCTGCAGACAACAGCAGCCCTGCGGCAGAGAGGTAATGCCCCACTGGGCAGTGGAGGGCAGAACAGGGCATTCCAGAGGGTGAGATTGGAGGTTTGGGCCCAGGAAGGGATCAGTGGAGGCCTCCTTCACCATATCCTATCTCACTTCCCAGGCCTGTTGGGCCTTACACGGGCCTCAAATGTATGCCATTGCCAGCAAAATTACTGGTGTGCATTTGAGTAGGCCCATCAGGGTGGCTGGCTGGCATGTTGCTAGGGGTAAAGGGACAAACGTCTCTTTACCCCACGGCAGGCCCAATCCTGCATAGAATGTGGAGAGTGCCTTATGTGTGCCGCCACATCCTGCTAAACAGGATTGGGCTGCCCGTTCTGTGCTTTTATCACACGAGCAGAAAATATCTGCTACAGCCTGCCATCACTGCTTCCTCATGCTAGCAAAAGCTTCACCCAGGGGTAGCCCAGGCTGATCTTTCCCCCAAAGTGGCAACTGATCTGCCGCCGCTGCCACCACCCTATTCTGCTGTCTTGTTCTGCCAGTGCATGACAGCACTAGTGCAAAGAACCCCCATGCAGGCAGTAGGCACATCACTGACAACATCTCCAGTGCTTCTTGTCAAGGGCCAGGTGGTGGGGATTCTATTCCTCTCCACCTCATCACTTTACAAGAAGCAGCAGGAGAGGAAAGGCAGGAGAGGAAAGGGAGCCAAGATGGTGTATTGGTTTGGGAGTCGGACTTAGACCTGGAAGATCCAGGTTCAAATCCCCGCTCAGCCACAAAGCTTCCTGGCTGACCTTAGGCCAGTCACTATCTCTCAGCCCCACCTACCTCACAGGGTTGTTGAGAGGACAAAAAGGAGGGGAGAAAATATGTACACCACTCTGAGCTCCTTGGAGGAAGGGTGGTATAAAAATGTGAAAAATAAATAAATGTTCCTAAAATGTTCAGGAAAGGGATTGCAATGACAGTGGTGGAGGAGCTGAAAGAGAAGTCAAGCCCTCTCAGAGTCCAAGAGAAGATGGAGCTGGTGGCTGATAGGTGGGCTGTGGGGCACCCCCCCCCCCGTTGGCTTGCCATCTTCCCCAACCTACCACTTGAAACAAACAACTGTTTAAAACAAACAACTTAATTTGGTCTCATGGTTGAATCACCACTGCCTTCACAAACAGTGGCATTCCTAGAGGGGGTGGGTAGCACTGTACGTTTTGCACAGGTCTACTCGGCGTTACATGGTGGCCCCGCCCATTCACCATCAGAGTCATTCCGAGCAGAGCGCATTGCCTTCGCTGCTCGGAATGATTCCAATGGCAAATGGGCAGGGCCACCATGTAACGCCAACTAGACCTGTGCAAAAATTACAGTACTGCCCCCCCCCAGGAATGCCACTGTTCACCAATTGATTTCTGTCAGCTGTGCCAGAGTTCAGAGCCTCCATTTGTCTAAGAGACAGCAACCTGAGGAACAACACTAAAGGAGGCAGTGACTTAAGTTATTTTAACTACCACAGTGTTTCCCAAAGTCCTACAGGGGAGTTTACACCCCTGTAAGCCAGCGGGTGGCGCAGCAGGTTAAACCGCTGAACCATAAGCTGTCGATCGAAAGGTCGGCAGTTCGATTCCCGCGATGGGGTGAGCGCTCGTTGCTTGGCCAGCTCCTGCCAACCTAGCAGTTTCAAAGCATGTTAATGCGAGTAGATAAATAGGTACCGCTTGCAGGAAGGTAAACAGCGCTCCGTGTTCCAGCTGCATGTTATGCGCTGCGGCAAGGACAGTCATGCCGGCCACATGACCACGGAGGCGTCTTCGGACAACGCTGGCTCTTCGGCTTTGAAATGGGGATGAGCACCACACCCTAGAGTCGGACACGACTGGACTTAATTGTCAGGGGTCACCTTTACCTTTAAGTCTTTGCAGGGGTGGGGCGATGTCGGAAGTAGCACTCTAGGATTATGCCCGCCCTGACCCAAAAAGCTGTTTTAAAACATACCTGGTTGCCCTGCCTTCTCTCCAAAGGGTGTGCGCGTGGGGGGGGGGGTCCTCTGCTGGCCTCCCCAAGGCTCCAAACGGTGCCGATCACATTCCAAAGCCAAGTGGGCTTCAGAATGTGATCAGCACCGTTTGGAGCCTTGGGGACACCTGCAGAGGCCCCTATGGGGAGCTGGCAGAACAACCAGATATGTTTAAAACAGCTTTTTGGGTCAGGGTGGGTGGGATTGGAGCGCTGCCTCCGACATTGCAGAAAACTGGAAGTGGGCTTCGGAATGCAATTGGCACCGTTTGGAGCCTTGCGGAGGCCTGCAGAGGCTGCATCAGCCCCCCCCCCCAACCCTTCTTTCTGCAAGCTGGCAGGGCAGGGCAACCAGATATGTTTAAAACATTTCAGCAGCAGGTGCAATTCTGGAGCACCACCACTTCTATTTCTGCTGGCCACCCCCCTTAAGAGCATATTGCCCACGTCTGGTAAAAGTGAGAAACCCTGATCTATCACATTTCATAATACTCTTGACTCCTGGGGGATGGGGATTATGAAGTTCTGCCACTGCAGAGGATTAGCTCTGCTCCTGTGCCTTTAACATCATGCCAAGGCTTTTTCTAGAGTGAAGGTGTGGGGTTAAAAGCTTCGTCTGCTCAATTTCTGTAAAGTTTATGCGTCTTACCACATAAGGCTATCCCTTTCAGTGCTCACAACAACTCTGCAGGTTAGGTTAGGTTGAAAGATAATGACGGACCTGAGGCTGCCTCGTGAACCTCAGAATGAAGTAGGAATTTGAACCCAGGTCTTTCCAGTCCCAGTCCAACACTATCTACTATACCAGCTGTTCCTAAGTTGTGGGTTGCACGGATGGGCCCTCCCACCTATCCTTGCATCCAGTGGGCTGTGGGCTCCAAATTGGAGCCCCCCGGACACAAGTGGAGGCCACTTCTGGGTCACAACTCACCTGTACAAGCTGCTCCTGTGGACAGGACAGCCTCCAGAGAACTCTGTGGGCCACAGAATGCCTCCAGAAGTGACCCAGGGGTCACTTCCAGTAGCGTCAGGGAGGCGTTCTGAGGCCTATGGAGGCTGCCCTGGGCCCAGCGCAATGTAGGAGCAGCTTGTACAAGTGAGTCATGACGACCCAGAAGTGGGGTGGGAGTGAGGTGAGCTGCAGCAAGTTTGGGAACCACTCTGCTATACCATACAGATAATCTAAAATAAAACATTTTACAAGATCTGCTCACCTGCTCCTTATTTGTTTTAACTTGTCTTTAAAGAATGCCCTGGTAGGGATAAGTCTAACCATCTCCTTCCATAGCCACCATATTCACCAATGAATGGGTGGGGTAGAGGGTGTAACCTTAGGTATGAAGTGGTAACAATGGGATTTGCAACTAGGTACAGATGACAAAACAATGCTTGCTATTCAGGAGGAGTTAACTTCCCTAACTTTTCTAGGGCATGCATAGGTATACCTTGCATCATACCACTGTTGGTGTATGTAGCCCCTCCAACAATGCAAAATAACCTCACAAACCTTTTGTTTCGTTTAATAGTTATGACACTACTTTAAACAAGCATCATTCCATATCAGAGGAGCATTATGTTTTGATTGTTTGGGCACACCCCAGATGCAGTTTAGAAACTGGAATGTAGTCAGTGGAGACAGGCAGAAATCTTAGGACTGAATAAAAGAAGAAGCCTACAAAGGCTACAGTAATACAGTACTTACAAATTTTTGAAATAAAAACCACAGCTTGTTTAAATACTTCCCTCCATCCCCAGCAGTGGTACCAAGTTCCCGGGGGCTGCTAAGGAAGCCATGAGGAAGGGTCCTGGTGCATGCAAAGCCACCCTCTGTGGCCACACTACCCCCTCCCATCCTGTCCAGAGTATAACTTGCTGTCATGTGAGCAGAAGCTTCTTCTCGTCCCAGGGACCATCTGATCTGATTGACTACAAAGAATCAGGATAAGAGCAGTTCCTCCTTCCCCCCATGGGCAACTGAGATATCCACCACCACATGACTGTCCAATGCTGCCTGGAAAAACTCTACTGGATGGCTCTCTGCAGATGTGGTAGTGGTAGAATAGAATTCTCTTTGCTGCCATCATTAAACTCAGTAGTCCCAATTATGCACTCTATAGTCTGGTCAGATTTGGCAGAAGTATCTCCACCATTAGTGCACTTGTACCACTACTAGCTACTTCATTGCTAGTAGCTCTAAAGAATACTAGGAGCAGTCTTGGTTCTGTAACTGGGGAGAGAACACAAGCCATTTCCTCATTCCAGAGGTCAACTAAAGCCACCACATGATCACCAGCCTGATTAACAGGGAAACTCGTCCTTTCAAGTCATCCTCCACGGCCTTCTCTGTCTGTTCTTTTTGGGTACCAACCAAGAAGAAATGGGAATAGACCTCTTGGCCTTCAAAACAGACTCTGTTGCCTGGATGTCAAGTAAAAGTTGGATTGCCTGCTTGAATGAAAGCTTTGCTGGGTTCTTTGCTTTTGGCAATGGTTGAAAGCTTGTTGCAAGGTCGGTGTACAAACTCAACAAGATATGCAGTTTGCTGTTTACCAAACCAAAGCATCTGACATTGTTGGAATCCACCTGTGGGTCAATTGATGAAACCTGCCTGCTGTTGGAATAGATATGCAAGTACAGTCATCTGGCATCGTGAAGAATACTTCTTTCTTGAAGGACACAAAGAAAGTAGAGGCTGTTGATATGGCTTTTTGATTGGAATCTTAAGAAAGGCCCCAAGTTGACTGAAACCCTGCATAGATCTTTGCTCTGGCAGTAGGGACAAAAGGACTACTGCAAGGTTTGCTTCTCATCTGAAGCAGTGGTAAGGCAAAAAGATGGCTATTATGACAGCCATAGACAGCTGGATAGGGGCAAGTGGGAGCAGTAGGGTTCCCCCCCCATGTCCAAGCTCAGAATGAGTGGGGGGGATATCTGCAGGGCCCTCTGACAAGCAGTAATCAAGATCCCCTTCCTCTTCTGCTTCATTCTCTTCTTTCTCCAACACCTGGCACCTCTAGGAGGTGTTCAGCACATGAAGAACCACCGCTGCTGTGCACCACACATACATAACCATGCATACACAGCCAATCATTTCAGAGGGACAGAGATGTGCTGGTGAAGGGCAGCAGCAGCTCATGTACTGATGTGGGGTCTGTGACAAGGAAGAGATGGCAGCTCAGACTCTACACTCAGGAGAGCTCTTCAGAGCTTAGAACCAGGCAAGGTATCATTGCTGAACTTAGGCTGATGTCAAAGACCAACACCACCCTTCTGGAGCAAGATTTTGACCACACATGTGGCAGTTGCTATAAGGCCAGTCAAAAATTTGTGGACCCTTGTCTCCTAGCCCCAATCCTATACATCTGGACCAAGAAGGTTACAGATTGAGCCCTAGTACTGTGGAATAGCACAGGTTTCACACAAGAGGTCCAAGTTTCAAACCCTGGATGCAGTCTCCCACTAGAAGAAGCAGAAGAGATGAGCCCCGCCCCACCAAACATAGGCACACCTGTGAGTGTAGTGCCAAGACTAGATGGAAGATGAAGGTGACTACTTAGGCACGCCTGACTCAAAATGCCCATGTTCCATCCAGCCCCCCCCCCCCACTTTGATTTACAGATTACTTGCATTTGCTACTTCCAGGACCAACTGTCCCAGTCACCCATCTCCCCCTCTACTCTGTGCTGACCAGCTTCATGGTTTTCATACCAGAAGTAACCAAGGAGATAGAGAACCCTGCCCACTTACCTTTGCTAGAGCACAAGTGTGCACACTAGAATGGCTAAGATGCAATTGAGCCTTTGAATAGGGAGTGCAGGGGCTTACCTCTGCTGAGTCCCCAACACATCTCTGAAAATCACCAGTGCAGAGAACTTAGGATTTTAAACTAATACTTCCCAGCCAGCCTAAGTGAACTATAGGATTCCACTGTTAGTTGACATGTGAAAAAGTGGTTAAAGCCCTCTACATCGCTTTATTTTATTTTTGCAAGGAAGAAAAGGAGAACTGCAAGTCAGTTAAATGCTATCTGATAATTACTACATCAAGGACAGCCTTATGATTAGACATCTTTATTTTATATTACCCCAGAGTGTACAAACACAGAATCCAAGATATATTGCAACAGAAGTTTATGAAACGGAATGTTAAGGCATTTCCTTATAAAACTGCAGAACCATTTGCAGTTGTAACTTGGGATGTTTGAATCATGGTGTAAACACCAACAGTTGTAATTTTCACAGTCATATATATATTTGCTCACCTTGAGGAACAAACACACAGTCAAACTAAGCAAATCTGTTGTACTATACCAGCAAGATTAATACATTTGTGTCAGCTCAGTTAAGTTTAGCCAAAGACTACTAAAGGAAGCCAAGCAAGAAGTAAATTTGTATACGGCTGTTGAGTGAAATTGTCAAGTGTTCTTCCCCTGCTCCACTCAGATAAGGTGCTTTCAGTTCTTTAACAGGTCCATGCAGCTTTGCAGGAGGGAAACACTGTTCTGGAAGACAAGAGAGAGAGTTCTATGGAATAGACAGCAAGCTATCAAACCTGCCTGTTGTGCACGCACACACAGTAGAATGATTGTCAGCTTCTCTATCAACATGTTAAATCTTGTTATACAAAATTCTGAAGTCCCTTTTGGTAACAGACTACCAAAGCCCTTGAAACCACTGGTTAGAGCAGCGGTTCTCAAAGTTCTCTCCACAGGTTGGGGAGAACCGTGAGTCCATATGGGGACCGGATGACTGGTGATGCTCCCAGGATTGCACCATCGCTGGGGGAAATATTTTTTAACCTACTGAGGGTCACTCCCGAGGGTGCAGGGCTTCCTCCTTGTACTTCAGATCAGCTCTCCACGGCGACGGCAACTCACTTCTGGTTTTCATCTGAAACTGGAATTGGGTCGCAATCGCCACAATCCTGTGTGTGCCGCTGCGATCCCGGGAGCATCACCGCTGTAGTCGCCATGCCCCTAAAGGGGTGGCAGCCACTTCTGGTTCTCCTGGTTGGTCGCGATTCACCAGTTTGAGAAACGCTGGTTTAGAGGACTATGGATGACCCATAGGCTCACATGCATGAGAAGAGGTTGAAGTTCTGGTTGCAATTTGAAAAAACCAGTTTCACCCAAATACAGGGTTATTCAAAAAGGTGCAAAAGTAGAGCTGATTTATTCTTAAATGAACTAACATACCACAACCGTCATGACGTGACCAGACAGAAACTGTCCAAATTTCACATGCACATTACAAATGTTTGATGTAGGCACTTGCGTAGCTACAATGGGGCAAGGGGGGGGGGCAAATAGTCTCACGAGAAGACTGCAGCATTTACTCAGGACCACAACTCCTGCCCCTTATAACTGCCTTATGAATTACCATAGTCATAACTTTCTCTGTATCAGTTTTATCATCATGTCAAATTCAGGGCTCACTTAGGAATCCTTATTATATTAGGAAAGTTTTCACTTAACACTGCATTAGATGAACATGTACAGTATTTGGAGAAGGGGGGGTTAGACAAAATATCATATGCAAAACTATTAGCATTTTTGTCAGCTGATCCTTAAATAAAGGCTTTCATGCTGGCTGAAAGGGGCAATAAGCTTACACTGTGTTCAAGAGTTAAAGAATGGTTTTCAAAACAAGGTTGAAGAGTTTCTGCAGTTAACTTATAGTGCAATCTTGTTCAGGTCTATTCAGAAGCACCATTATGTTCAATGGGGCTCACTCCCAGGAAAGTATGTATGTAGAGGATTACAACCTTAGGGTCCAATTGCAAATTTTACTCAAGAGCATGTACCTTTGCATGTTTGATCTCCAGTTCACTCATTTCAACTAGATTTTTACGAAATGCTGCTATTCGCTTCCGCCTGAAGTTGTTCAGTTCTGCCATGGGGAGAAGCAAAGCAGACAGAAATCATTTGGGGATGGAGAAGGAGAGAGGAGTCCCCTTGATCCTCTTGTACACAGATTTAAGGAAATCCAAGTCCAATCTTACAGCACTTCTAAAAGGTGAAACTACACATTACAGAACTTGCGTAAAATCTTGCAGGCAGAGTCTCTCTATTCATGTGATCCTTGGCATT
The DNA here is from genome assembly GCA_026170595.1 of Plestiodon gilberti rubricaudatus. Taxonomy (NCBI): domain Eukaryota; kingdom Metazoa; phylum Chordata; class Lepidosauria; order Squamata; family Scincidae; genus Plestiodon; species Plestiodon gilberti. The sequence goes on along the minus strand of JANXHW010000004.1, from coordinate 102,022,857 downwards.
GCCTTCATTAGCCATGTGATTCTTCAGTCAGAAAATGTGAAAATGAACACAAAAACAACTCTAATACTGCACCTCTTGAGGAATGTCAGGATGTTGTCCCATCAAAACTCTGTAACCTCAACCTTTGTAAAATTACATTCCTTTTTTCCATCACTGTTCTTCATTTTAAGAACCAGCCATTCCTGGCAGATGTGGGCCCCACTGGACAGTAAACAGCACAGTAAAGAGCAACACTTCTCAATTCCTCACTCAGCTCAGAGGGCAGGTGCTGCTTGCTTGTCCCCACCCAAAAAACCCACAAGCCTTCTGCCAGAAAGGATTGAGCCCACTGTGCACTGCCCCAGAAGGCAAGGGAGGCAGTGGCAGCACCTCCTGCACTTCTGCCTGCTCTCGCTCTCTCTCTCACGGGAAGAATTTGGGCCTCTGAGGGCGCAATCCAATCCTACTTAAGCCGCCGTTGTAACCAGCAGCCCAGCGAAAACGGGAGGCCCCAGAACGGAACGGGGATTCAAATCCCCTCCAAAAGGGGAATTCAAAGGGGATTTGAATCCCCTTTCCGTTCTGGGGCCTCTCGTTTTTGCTGGGCTGCTGGTTAAAATGGTGACCTAAGTAGGATTGGATTGCGCCCTGAGACTGGGGGGAAAAACATGATCATTATTAGAAAGAGTAAGTTCATTAGCTCACATCATTTGTGAAGCCACCCAGATTCACTACCATGTCCCAGAAGTCTTGTGTAAAAGCATGGCGAACTAATGAACTGCATAGTAAAAGAGATCTAAAGTTAGTATTGCTCCATAATACAAAAAGACAAACCAAATAAGTTCTTGCAAAACACTACTACAGTATTCAACATGCAGGCAGAATAGTGTAGGCAGCCAAGTGGAAACAAGCTCATGTCCTACTTCTAATAACTGGATGGATACAGTTTGAGAGTCCGTCATTATACTCAAATTCACATCAATCAATAGGATTGCCATTTTACCCAGATTTTTGGCATCCCACCCAGTGCCAGTTTGCCTATTAGTGGGCCTGGATTGTCAACTTTCATTTAAAAACGATGTTCTTAAGTGATAAGAACCTGCTCCCACCTTTCAATCTTACAGCAAGTGAGAAGGCAGAGGTAGGATATGCATGGAAGCAAGATCATGCTTTCTTTCCTTCTCATAATGGGAGCCATACAGCTAGGAAAAGACTATATAGTACACATGGTTCAACTGTCTGAGGATGGAACTTATTGCTTCCTGTATACAACAAAAGGTCCCTCATGGTGGGACAAACCTGCTTGTCCGCTCCAGCTCTGCAGCTTATATCATCCCTCCCCCCCCCCCACCGCAAGCCAACACTGGCTGGTGCCGCTGCTGGACTGCAAAGACTCTAGAACGGAAGCTCAGCATCTGTCTCGCGCCCTACTGGCCGTCCCTTGTAGGCAATGGGTGCACGTGCATGAAGGGAGGGCTGGCGGAGGTGCACGCCCAAGAATTTGTGTTCCGCCTTGTGCCCCGCAATAGCTGAATTCAACCGTCTCCTGACAGTTCCTCTGGAGGAGCCAGTTGCAGCGGCTTTCACATGCCTTTGGCTATTGTTCTCCATTCAGCCTATTGCTTCGGCCCTCCACAACAGTCCCAGTTTCTCACGTGGCCCCTTAGGAAAACGTATTGCCCACCCCTGATCATAAGCATAAGTGGACAGTAACAGCTTCTTGTGCAAGGAGCAGCTTCTTGTAGCAGCTTCTTATGCCCAGCGGCTTTCACATGCCTTTGGCTATTGTTCTCCATTCAGCCTATTGCTTCGGCCCTCCACAACAGTCCCAGTTTCTCACGTGGCCCCTTAGGAAAACGTATTGCCCACCCCTGATCATAAGCATAAGTGGACAGTAACAGCTTCTTGTGCAAGGAGCAGCTTCTTGTAGCAGCTTCTTATGCCCAGTTCAAATCACTGCATGACACAAGAAGTCAATTCTTCCTACTGAACAGCTTAAAAGGGTGGAAAAGCACACAGCCATTACTTCCTCTAGCTTGGTTGTTTACTCACTCTGCCAGTGAGCAGGTAGGCAAAAACAGAAGCACCAGCGAGTACTCTTTGCAACCCCCCCCCCCCACAACCATTCTTGTCATCTCGTCTAGAGAGCACAATAATGAGGCAACAGCAGCTGCTTCTAGAAAAAACCGAAAGAAATGGCACCTGTTCCTTGCAGGTGAGCCACTGCTACCACTTGCTCATTCACCCACCCTCACAAGACAGCATGGGGGAAAGAACATCCCTTCACTCAGGACCATCCCTGCATCTAGCCCTGGCACAGCACACTAGCTCATAGAGTCAAACTGCTAGCAAAGTCATCTACAATTAGTAGAGCTTTTCTACTAGTTTACAGTTTTCAAAATGTAGGTTGTAAAAACTCTGGTACAACACTTCATGCATTTCTACTGTGGAATTTCACAGTACAAAGAAATATCTTGTTGCCAAGAAACAGCTTTACCTTGTTTCGCAGATTCAGAAAGTTTTTCAAATCTTTGACAACACTCTTGCTGATGTGCCTCTGCCAATCTGACATCTTTGCCTTTCAACCTAGCTTTATCCAGAGCTTTATTAGAATTCTCATAGTCCACAAGGGCCCGTGTACGTCTGTACAAGAGATCCTAAAACACAGAATAAAATGAGTTCAGGGTCTCAGGGACAGGGGAAAAAAAAGACATCTCATATAGATATACAAAGCTCACCTTACATCAATGTGACTAAAATATGCACATAGGAGAGAGTCCATGTGCATATCCATTATGATTATACAAAGAGTTATAAAGTAATGGTGAAAGCAAATGGATGCAGACCAGTATAAGTTATGCAGACCACTATAAGTTACAATTATGTATGGATGATGTTCATGTTAATAAAATGTATACATTGTTGAAATATGAGACAGGATGAACAGGTAAAGGCTATGATAAAGTGGGCTAAAATTTGGGTCATATTTTAATGGAGCAATGGGAAAGATTATGGAATAAAGGACTGAAATTTACATTGAACGCTAATCAAGGAACATTTTTAAAGTGATATTTAGATGGTATATGACTCCAAACAAATTGGCAAAGGTGTATAAAAATACTTTGAATAAATGTTGGAAATGTAATAAGCAAGAAGGTTTATTTTACTGTATGTGGTGGACTTGTGTTAAAGCTAAAAAAATTGGACTCCGATTCATCTACAGATTCAGAAGATTTTATATAATATCTGTATTTATATACCGTCTTTCTATGTCATCAGATTTCTCCTTGGACTTTATTCAAGGTGGTTTACACAGGCAGGCTTTTCTAAACCCCTGTAGGGATTTTTACAATAAATGTTCTATATTTTGCATAGAATCCAGCTTCTCCAGCCGTTTCCTTTCAATTATGTGGTATCTTTCTGGCTGCACATGGCTTCAAGCCGAGCTTGTCTGACAGCGACTCCTCTCTCCCACAGAGGGTCAAGTGCAGGGTAAAAATTAATGTACAAATGAAACCAGAGGCTTTTTTGTTGGGACTGATGGATGGACAATTGGAAAAACTGTTTTTATATATGACTGTAGCAAGCTAGGTTATTTTATGCACAGAATTGGAAAAATGCAGAAATACTGTCCATTGAGAATTGGCGGTTAAAGATTTTGGAGGTGGCAGAAATAAACCAACTTACGTCATTGGTCAAAGAGAAGTCAATATCCAATGAAAAAAGCACACCTGCCTGCCCTCCCAGGGACCTCCCTTCAGCCACCGTCTGCTGGGTTGAGGAGGAGGCAGGGTGCTAAACCCCCTCCCAGCCTGAGGCTCCCAGCCCCAGGCCACCTTCACACCAGGTGCTTTTACCCCTAGCCAGCTTCTGAGCTGCAGTCCAGCCACGAGGGACTCCTGATTGGGCATGGGCACAAACCTCACCCTGGGTGGAGCACACATACCCCGCCTTGGGAGACCTATATCCTTGTTTTTGACTTAGCATCTGAAATGCATTATGCGTTACTGCCTAGGATGCTGTTCTGTATTGAAGCCACAGTTCAGGAAAACCTGTTTTATGAGAACAGTGAGAAAGTTACCAGGGTACTCACCTTTGCTGCTTCTATATTGAGCATATAGTATCTTAGCAACTCAGACAGCTTCAGATCTTCATCAGATGAAACACGATTCTCTACTTTCTGTAGGAGTAGAAAACAGTGTTACCAACTAGATCAGGGGTTCTCAAAGTGGTGGGTCATGACCCACCACTTTCCAGAAGTAGGTGATATTCCCTTAAGGGGGGGTGGCCAGCCTGAACAGCCGTGGCACTCCAGGATTGTGCCCGCCCCGACCCAAAAATGCTTTTTGACCTAGTTGGACTGCTAGTTCCCTGAAGGGTCTGGTCCAGGAGGGGCTGCTGCCACCTCTGCAGGCCTCCCCAAGGCTCTAAACAGCAGCAATCATGTTCCGAAGCCCACTTTACAAGGGAGAAAACTCTCTTGTAGGACTTTGAGAAAGGCTGTACTAGAATAATAAAACATAGTAATTGCATAGTGCTTGTGTTTGCAAAGTGCTTCACATGCATTATCTTGCTGTAATCTGTACAACTACCCTGAAAAGATATCCCCATATTGCAACTAGGAAACTGAGGCTGAGAGGGAATCCTACGCCTATCTGGCGAGAACATGGCAGAGAAGAGAGTCAAACCGAAGAAGTCGTATTTGCAGCTCCGTTTCTTAGCCACTACACTACACCAGTTTTGTATAGTCCATAAGAGTGGGTCCAGGTGTCTGTTTGGCACCACTTCTCTTTAATTAAGGTAGCATTTTCCAGCACTATACTGTACATACACATTTCTTGGACCATCTTAACTGCAAGCAAACACTCTGGTAACTCCCCCCCCCTCTCCCCCTCTCTCTCTCTCTCTCACACACAGAGTCAAAACTTAACTTATTCAGTTGCTCTCATAATGTTTTGTACAAATGCAACTTAGAAATAACTGAAGAGCAAATGCTTTGCATGCACTAAAACTAAGATCCTCTTATGAAAATTCATATAATTTCAACATATTTTTTGTTTAAATATGCTTTCCAACAGAAGAGTTTACAAAGAGGGTCGCATAATACAAAATGAGATTGTTGCCCATTCTAAAAGGGCTCAGATTGTTCCCTGTTCCAAAGGGAGATACTAGCAGACAGCCACTGGAAAAAAGATGTTCAGCCAGGATGAACAGGGGCAGTTATTCTCCCCTGTTAAACACACATATAAGGAGACCACCACCTAGGATGCCCTTGCCCTGCATTGCCTTCACACATAATTTGTTTAATTTACAGTCCGAGTCTGGGGGGTAAAAAAACTTTCCATGCAGGTCTTGAATGAAAATAAATTTTATATATATCCCACCACATTCATCACTTTTTGCCAGCTGCAACTGTCTTTTTAGTAAGAACGAATAAAGGGGACTCTTTCCCCCCCCCCCAAGGACAAGGTGCTTAGATGCAGCATTACACAGGTGTGTGTGAAAGGTGCATGCAATGTTGGAAACATCCTATTTTGTGGCGGCATTCAGAGGAGTCACTAGGATTGGTGTTACCTGGTATGGCAACTCATGGTGTTACCTCCCATTAACTTTATTTTAATATAACTGTACAGGTCACCCAACAAATCAGAAACCAACAAAAAAAGAAACCAGTGGCCAACGATGACACTCACACAACTGAATAAGAGTTCTAGTATTAGCTCTGATCCACGGAAATTAGAGCTGACTCATACCAACACCCTATTGGTTCCATGATGTGTCATAACACTTCATTGGCTCTCAGAACAGTCCGTCATTGGTCACTTTTTAGTTAAGGAAATCCACTTTTTGTTACATAAGGCAGTTTTTTCTGTTATTTGGCCATAACATTTTATAGAATACAGGTAATTCAACAGTTTAATTACATCCTGCATTAAATTACTTTTGCAATGATATATAACTTTATGGTATTATTCATAAATACAAATTTTCCAAAAGGTTTCCACAGGTTTGGCCACTAGTGGTGTCACCACCCCCCTGAGTGTGCCACCCGGTGTGGTCCACATTCCCTGTGTGATGCCACTGGCAGCACTGGCATCCCTTCTCAGAATTCCTTTTATGCCTAGAGGCTCCACATGGTTCTTGCTACATAGACTAATAGCTCTTTAAAACACAAGTTTATGTTGAGTGTAATGTTAAGAGATTTCTTGCCTACTTTTGGATTTCTTAACAAGGCATGCACAAAAATTCTACAGAAGTTAAGATTACCCTCAGTTTCTCAAAGAGCTCAGAAATTTTCAGCAAGTACCTGGGGAGAAAGAAGGTAAGAAAAAAAGTTAAGTGTTCTGCATCCTGCATTCAGATTAAATAGCACTATGTTTGAAGGCTTCAATAATGCTACTATTGCCATGGGAAAGGACAAGTAGATATTCAGGGAACGTGTCTCCACCTTTGCACAATAAAAGCTGCCACCACCTAGGGCCAACTTATCCATTAGGCACAGCACCTGGGCCCACAATACTTTTAGGGGCCATGAAAATATTTTATTTTATTTTGAAATCAGAAGGAAAAAATGAACTTTTAATGTTTTGATTTTTTTCCTCACACCAGAAACAAGAGAAACTTGCCTATGAAAATGTATTAAATTTTGCCTAAAACAGAGGAAAAATTAAAGTTACATAAAAATAATATTGCCGTTTAGGTAGGGGGCCCACCTAAGTCATAAAGCCCTGCCTCCACCTACCTCAGTACTTCAATAACTTAGGGAATGCATTCAGGCAACGGCAAGCTGTATGATAAGTTATATTTAGACAGGAATGAAGCATCAATGCAACCTTCTAGAGGGGATTTCATGCACCTCACCAGAGCAAGTTAAAAATAGGAAGGAGCAAAGGGATGAGTGTCCGAGGCAGACAGAAGGTTGAATAATAGTATCACCAAGGAAGGAGAGAATCCATATGGAACAAATGAGCAAGGATGCAAGAATTAAGAATAGTGCTATTCTAAGGAGCAAATGTATAGAACTGGTTACAAACTAGATTGGAAGCATGAAGTCCAGCAGGTCAGTAACAATGTAGTCCCGACTTGGATCTAGGCATCCATTTTGGACAAGCAAGACTGCTCTCTAGTCAGAGACTTGTGCCAAAGAACAGAGTCCTGACAGTTTAGGTGCCCACTCAGCTTAGGTGTGAAAGCTAATAAGACAGTCCGAGAAAGGAACAATGATTTAAGAAACCAGACACTGGTGAAAATGAATTCAAAAAGGGTAGAAACAGAGAAAGGGAAAAAGAGTGGGGGAGAAAAACAGCATTGAAACAGAAGTTACACGAGGTACAAAAAATGCAGTTACCAATTCTTAAACGTAAACTTCTCCTTAATGTTTAAATATTGCTTGTAAGTGGCTTCACTACCCGGAGACATTTAGCAGTGTCATCCTCAGTTTAGGGCCAACCAACAAAGTCAAATACCCATGAATCAGAACTGCCATCTTTTGACAGAAGCAGCCTGCGTGTGGGTTTAAAAGGCCACTATACTAGCAAGAGGCAATTTGCCCCCCAAGCCACTCTTAGCTGTGGGAGGAGGAAATAGTATATGAAAAGCCTTTCCCGTCTGCTAAAAGCAGTTTCCAGGGCGTGGTTTTTTTTTTTTAAGATAGGAAGATATGGTAGTGCAAGGACCATATCCTGCATTGTACAGAAGTTGTTAAAACAAAGGGAAAGAAGACAGTGGGAGATTCAATCACAGTTCTCTCATGTTAAATCTAATTTGACCCTTAATAGACTCAATCATTGCAATGAAGTCCAATGATGCTAGGTTAAACCATAATTGAAAAGAATCAACACAAACTTACTTTTTAATGACAGTTGACTCTTCCCGAGCCAGGCTATTCAAGCAAGCTGAAGTGTGAATATAGTCCTCTGCAACATCTATTGAGAAAGAATGCAAACAGTTTGTCTCACATCTAAACTGGGGAACGTTTAGAAATATGCTAAAGCTGAGTCTTAAAAGGTTATAAAAATTACTTTTATGAGATCTTGTCATCTTATCTGCCTTTGCACATGCTTCCTTGATTCTGTTGTAGTAGTTTACAAGAAAAATCTTCTCTTGCTCAAAGAAATCATCAACCTCCTGGAAAAACAGATTTTAGGGTGGGTTACCTACAAATACTGTTTTGATCCCCAAAATAAGTTTTAGATTTTCTTGCATAACAAGGAAGTCTTAGTTACCTGCACAATAATTAAAAAGTGCTTATATGAAGACAGTGCATGTGCACATTCCTGCCCACAAGACTGACCCAAGCAATTTGTTTCAAGTGAGGCTTGTGCAGGAATGTGGTATGTGCTTCAAACTCTTTATATACAGGGCAGCCAACAACATCCCTATGCAGGCTTAAATGGCTTCAACCCCAAATCCATACAATCTCATGCATAGGGACTTTGTGGTCACCTTGTACATAAAGCTGCTTACCATTGCACACTAAAGAGTATAACAATTTTATTCTCACCAGGGACGGGCAGTCAGGGGAGGCAGTAACAGATTACAAGACAGGAGAGCTGCCTTACAGCGCAATCCTGCCTAAGGATCCGGCCGGCAGCCCAGGGCCGCCCACCAGATCCTGTGCACCGGCGGACAGGCTGCCCCCGGGTCAGAGCTCTACTAGGGGAACGGGACGAACGTCCCCTTCCCCAAGTGTAAACTTGGGCAGGCCCTATCGGCCTCCTCAGATTTCCGCCAGCAAAATTGCTGGTGGAAGTCGGAGGAGGCCGTAAAATAGCCTAGCTGCCCGGCAGGAACCGGGATATGGCCGAGGCTATCCCCCCCCCAGACCAGCTAAGACAATGGCCCCCCACCCTCGCAAAGCGAAACGCCCCTGCGCCTGCCGGATCCCTGCTTACCTGGTCCGGCGGCCGCAGGGGCGATCCGCCGTCTGAGCAAGAGAGGCCGGCCTCTGCGCCGGCCTCCCTTGCTCATGAGTCGAACGTGCTTTACGGCACGTTCGCAACATCTCCCAGCGACGACACACTCATTCTGTCGTCGGCACTTTCAAGAGGATTGCGCAGTTAATCAGTTATGCTGCAATCATGGCTGCCTTCCAATGAAAAACAGGCAGGGCAGCTGAATGAATGAAACCTTTATTGGCATAAAGACAAACATACATAAAATATAAATAGCAAACAGACAAACAATATCATAAAACACAGAGTAATCCAAACACATAAAACAATATCTAAGACAGTCAGAATAAGTGGATACAACAACAGCAACTGTAAAGGACCATCTAGACATTAAGATATATTAGGGATCCCAACTGCCATCTATAGCCCAATGAATCTGCATCATATGAAGGTGAGATCACTTCGACGTTTTATTAGTAAATCCAGATAGTAGCTATTTGATTGGTGCGTAATTCATCGTCACCAACCAATAGGTAATATGACTTCTGACTCAGAAAGTCCTGTGTGTTTAGTCAAAATCGGACCTAAATGGGATAAACGTAAGTCTTGGTAAAGATCACAATATAACAACATATGTGGCAAGGTTTCAATAGCTGTGTTATTACAAGGGCATAGCCGTGTTTCATGTGGCACAGATTTATATCTGCCAGTTGTAACATTAGACGGGAGCACATTGCATCTTGCTAAAGTAAAGGCCCGTCGTTCCTGAGGACTTTTCAAAAGTGCAAGATATTTGGCCATTTTACATACAGGTGATGTTAGTTGGAAATGCAAGGGGGAGCATATTTTCTGCGCTGCTGCAGACAGAACTTGTTGCTCAATGTCTAATAGCCTGCCCTTAAGAAGCCTGAAGGCTTGGAGCGGTGGAAGGGCTCCCAATGAATCTAATGCAACACCCATTGTTTGGATCTTTTGCATGAAAAAATTGGATTCGGGAGAGAATGAAGAATCGGCTAACATACTTTTGAGTAGGACATCGTTGTTAGCAGCGTAACATATCCGAATCCAGAATTTAAAAAAGTGTAGCCATACAGTTGTTTCTAATCTAATTAATCCCACCTCCAAACAAAGGGCAGCATAGGGAACACAACGTGGTACAGCCAGTATATTATAAAGAAAGGCTGCTTGCACCCTTTCCACCAAAGGATTGAAAGCAGACATCCAGATAGGTGATCCAAACAGTAATTGGGGTATAACTTTAGTTTTGAAGATTGTCACTGCAGCGGGGATAAAAGAGTTACCCCATGTATGAAAAAAACGGCTGATTGCCTGGGATGTTAATTTCGCTGAATTAATTGCAGCTTGGCGATGGCTTGCCCAGGATTGTCTATGATGAAAATAGATCCCCAAGTACTTAAATTGCTTGACCTGTTGGATAATCTTGCCTTTGAAAATCAAAGAGGCGGGCTTCCAATTCTTGCCAAATACTACAATTTTTGACTTATCATAATTGATGGATAATTTATTGCAAAAACAATAATGAATACAAGCGGCAATCAGGCGTCTTAAACCTATCTTAGTACGAGAGAGTAACACCATATCGTCTGCAAACAACAAGTTTGGTATAGAAAGAGCGCCCAACTTGGGGCTATGGCCGTCAACACTTCTCAGGATAGGGGCCAGGTCATTGATAAACAAATTAAACAAAGTAGGGGCTAATACACACCCCTGTTTTACTCCTTTATTTGTGGCAATTCAATCGGACAAATTACCATGATATGATAATCTAATCTTGCAAGATGTACTAGAATAGAATCCCTGTATCAGAAGAAGCAGTCTATTATCAAGACCTGCATCTTTCAGCTTTGTCCATAATAAGCCCCTATCTATTGTGTCAAACGCCGCTTTCAGATCTAAGAAAGCAGCGTATAAGCGGGAGTTAACTTGTTTCATTTGCTTAGTTATTAAATGAGATAGTATTAAGCATTGGTTCAAGGTAGATTTACCTGCTACAAAACCCGCTTGTTCAAAGCCAAGAATACTTTGGTCGTTTATCCAAGATGAAAGACGGCCAAGTAGGTGGTTAGCATAAATCTTACCTATAACTGACAGCAAACTAATCGGTCTGTAGCTACTGGGGAGCTTTCTATCACCCTTTTTGTAAACAGGAACAATTATAGATTGGGTCCAAGACTGTGGCATCGCCCCTGTTCTATCAACTACTGTAAACAGTTGCGCTAGAAGAGGCGCCCACCAGTCTATATTGGCTTTAAATAGTTCAGGAGGAAGATTATCTGGGCCAGCTGCCTTTCCCATTTTGAGTTTGCATAATAGTTGTTTTATCTCTGAGATCGTGACTGGAGGCCAGTCTGGTAGATCTTTAAGTAGATCACAGGGCAGCTGGCATCCAATGGGAAAAAAGGCTGGGCATCATCAAGCTCTGGAGAAGCAGCAGGCAGAATTGCCTCCGTTCTGTTAAAAAAATCATGAAAAAAGGAAGCCTGCGAGCAGGGACCGGCTCTTTAGAGAAGCTGGACAGGTAGCTATCAAGCTGCCTCAGGGGAGTGTTACTGAGCTCTTCCTAGCTCTGAGTGGGAGAAGGTGAGTTTAGAAAAAAGTATTTCCGGGGGAAGAGAGCACTAGCTTCAAGGAAGCTTCCACTTGAGAGATGGGGTGGGGGAACGTGCGAGTGAGTATGTGTGTATTCATATGGCTGTGCCTCCCCGGGCCTGGACCTCACCGCACATCACTGATGCTCATCCATTTAGAGAGCAACAGAAGGCATGGAGATTGTTTTCTCTCCACAATTTTGTAAAAAAAATCAGTTCTATTCCTATGCATGTCTGGAGCATAAACTACAGCTTAGTTTAACAAAATTAAGTACACATTGTGCAGTTTATGTGCACAAAGTTACAAAGACTTGCCCCAAATTTTAATCAGCTAGAGACTTATTTTTAGGTCTCTCTAGCAATATCAATTTCTTTAATAAAGGTCACTTTTTCCTAATTTGCTTCAAATAGTTCAAGAATATTAGGATTTTTTTTCTAGAATAGAAACAGATATACTCTTCCTTCCACTTCCAACCCCAATCACCAACCTTTCAAATAATCAGATCTGCCGAGAACCTATATCAATGTAACATAGTTAACAATCCATCCTGCCTCAAAGATAATTTGACAATCAATAGACACTGGAATAGGGCTTGCAGTTTATAATCAAAGATACAAAAATCTTTGTATCATAAATACAAGAGTGACATTTCTTCACAAGAGTGACATTTCTTCAAAGAGATAAAAAGATAACTCACTTTGGAAGAGCTCTTACCTTTACCCCAGAGAACAGAACTTCATCAGCACTTTTTACCACAATTTTGAAGAAGCCACCAAACATTTCTTTGGTGTTTTTTCTCCGAACACTTAGCTAAGAGAAAGGTAACAATACAGATTGTTAGAGCAAGAGCCACAATCTCTCTGCCAATATTATGCTGGAATATAAACTAATTGGAGAACAAATGTGTACTTAAGATCTCAAGACAGACCAGTACGAAACAGGAATACAGTACAGGTCCCACTGAACTGAGACAATGTCCAAGACCTAGAATTAGTCTAATAGTAATGTAATTTGACCTTAATAGGAACAAACAATAGTTACTGGACAAAACAGTGTTCAGGTGGAACACAATCCCAGCCCAAATAATTGCTGTTCGACCAGGAATAAGCAATTAGCCTGTGTACCCTAAGAACATAAGAAGAGCCCTGCTGGATCAGGCCAAAGGCCCATCTAGAGGCCCATCTAGTCCAGCTTCCTGTATCTCACAGTGGTCCACCACATGCCTCAGGGAGCACACAAGACAACAAGATACCTGTATCCTATTGCCACTCCCTTGTACCTGGCATACAGAGCCTCCTGCCTTTGCATGACCAGCCACATTTGAAGTATCTTGGTTTGTTGAATCACAATCTCACAAAGACCAAACTGGGAAATTGGTTTAATGTTTGAAAGGAGTGCTTAAGAAAGTTTTCTGGTTCAGACATTAGCATGTGGTTTAACATACTAGGATACTTTCCATTTTATTTGGGTGCACGAGGCCGAGGGGGTGGTGGTGGTCACACAGACGTGATGTTCATTGCTAATCCAACAAGCCAGAGTTCGTTGGACTGGAATAGTTATGTCTCCATTCTGCAACTGTTTATTTACATGATGGAAAGCGTTCATGTCATTTGAAGATTACTACTACATCCTAATCTCACCCTTTCACCAAGGAGCCTTCACAGTCACCTTATAGGTAGGCCAGTCACTGTCTCTCAGCCTAAGGTTACTCAGTGAACACCACTATTTAGTGGAGGTTTGAACAGTCTCCCTGGTCAACACATGAATCACTATACCACACTGGCTTTCATAACTATTCAGGATTTAAGAAAAAAACTGCAGAGCTCAAGTAGTTGGGGAGCATCAAGTACGAGACAAATTGCCAATACAGACTCAGCAGATGATCCTGGTGCAATACAGGATGGTATCTCCTGAATTTTAGTGCCTGTGATAATGTACTAGTCCCTAGGTCCATGACTTACTCTGTCATTTATCACACTAACAGTGCAATCCTATTCAACTTACACCACTGGTGTAACCAGCAGGGGAGGGGAGATTTAAATCCCCTTTGAATCCCTCTTTGGAGGGGATTTGAATCCCTTTTCCATTCTGGCTTCCCATTCGCGCTGCACCGGTGGTGTAAGTTGGATAGGATTGTGCTGTTTGTCTCAGATAATTGTCTTTTACACAGAACAGCAGCCTTTAACAGTAATCTAATTTTAAGAGACAAGGCCTTAACATATACATTTGTATTACAAATTCAGATTTCCTTATAAACCAGCTGACTTTTAAAAATGTTATAATTTTGTTTAATTAAAAATCCAATTTAAAAAAATCAAATCAGTTTTTATCCATACTTATATGGCACCACTGAATAGAAGTTGCCCACAGCTGGAGTCTGACATAAGTTGGCAACAAGGAGATTTGTTGGCAACACTGCAATACTGCCTCCACCCTTTCCAACTAGACTCTGCCACCCTATACATCCCAACTATACTCCCAGGCTAGCACCAGGTTGCACAAAGCCCACCTGCCCCCACAGTGTGGGTCCACTGCAGCTTCCTGGGTAGAAATGGTGGTGGCTGCAGCTCCTCCTACCCTCGGAGGCTGGGAAAGAGAAGCCGTCAGTGGTGGCAGAGCCTCCCACTTTCAGAAGCTGGGAATGAAAAGGATAAGCTGTTGCTGCTGCCACCAAGGTCTTTGACAACAACGCCTCCTCTTCTCCACCATGATCACAGGGACCTGGAGAAAGTCTATTGGCCAGTGGGGAGATGGAGGCAGAATTGTCACCGGAGTAGAGACTTGCAAGGCACTACCTCCTCCCATCTAGCCAATGGGACTGTCCCCTAGGGCCTCATGATGATGCCTCTATGGACACATTCATTGGCAGGGGGTGCCCAATAGTGACGGCATGAATCTATAACAGGTGCCATCAAAGAGGTGACCCAGGAATGTGGCTGAATGTCCCAGAAAGAAGTTGGCAAGTGTGGAATTTCAGGCCCTTCCCCGCCAACTGCGCTAATGTCACGGATAAGCCGACAGCACTGCAAAAGGAAGCACTTACAAAAACGTCACCTCACTCTAGTAGAGGAAGGCCAAGAACTTACTGCTCCCCATTCTGCTTTTCTTGACCAGAAAAAAAAACACTCAAAGCTGACAGAAAGTCAAAGTCAAACACAACCAAAAAATGGAACTGAGCAAAAACTTTCATGGCCAGCTACAATCTTCATAGATTTAATATTCACAGGTTTAAAAGCCATGTCAAAAATTTCACCACAAGGTTAAAAAGTACACAATAAAACTGCTTCAAAAAATCCACGTAAAAACGTTAAAAAGACAATTAAAAACAATCATTCATGCAATCTTAAAACGGGATGGTTTGGCAACGTTTCGTCAATGTAAAACTGTGGACCTCCTCAGGCTGGGGCTGCAGCAAGCTGCCAGGATGTTACCTGGGTCGTGCCACAGCCTCCCCTTGAAGAAGCGAAAAAGTGCAGGAAACTCCAACTGCGCAGCAGGAGGAAGCTAATTAGAAGCAGAAGCAACCACTCCCGGTCAGACAATGGAAGGAATTGCCGTTAAAATGAACACAGCATGTTAAAACACAACCAAAAATAATTAAAAGGCAAGTAATTAAACTACCCTACCTAGATTTCAGTTAATGGCTATTAAGACTGAAATTTATACCACAGATGGCACACACATGCTTACCAATTCAAGAAGTTTAGGGTTCTGAAATTCTCTGAATGTATTTTGAAAAACATATTTAGGGTAGCCTTCCCACCTTAGTTTGTCACTCTTCCTGTTCTTCTGCTCTTGGCTTTTTAAAAATATTTTACTTACTGTATTTTTTAATGCCAGTTTGTATTGTATTGTAATTTAATTTGTAAAATTGTATTTTAATTTATGATTACACTCTGGGTACAGGGTGTAACCTGTTGGGGGGGGGAGGAAGAACATAAGTTTTCTAAGTACATAAATAGGGATTTTGAATTCGGATGGCACAAATCCTCTAAATACACTAAGAGCGCAATCCTCACTGAAAAGCCAGCGACAAAACGAGCGTTCCGTCACCGGGAGATGTTGTGAATGTGCCATAAAGCACGTTCGCAACGACTCGGGAGCAAGGAAGGCCGGCGGAGAGGCCGGCCTCCCTTGCTCCATTGCCAGAGCACCCACCGAACGAGGTAACCGGGATCCGGCGGGGGCATTTCAGTGGATGAGGGAGGGGGGCCATTGGTGTAGCCGGCCCGGGAGGGGGATGGTCTCGGCCATATCCTGGTCCCCGCCAGGCCGGCTAGGCTGTTACACAGCCTCTTCTACTTCCACCAGCTATTTTAGCTGGTGGAAATCTGAGGAGGCCAATCAGGCCGGCCTGGCCTTACACCCAGGGGACGAGCATCCCCTTCCCCGAGCAGACCTCCGGCCCGGCAGCTCCATGGCCGCCGGGGCTCAGGATCCGGCGGGCGGCCCTGGGCCGGATCCTTACACAGGATTGCGCTGTAAGTCTTCATTCCCTTCAGAAAGACTTCAGAAAACCACAAAACCTCTTGCTTGCCTCCCTGCTATCAATCGCAGGCTGCTCGCAAGAGGGCAAAAAGTGGTGAAATATCTGTGTCTAATGCATTAAGTTGCGAACTACCGTACTATTTACCATACTATTTATTTACAAGTAAAGAGCTCAGTTGCTTGCAGAGTAATTAGCAGTTATCTTGCAAACTGCAGGAACTCAGCTCTTTGAAGGGCAATTAGTAGCTATCTGGTTTTTGAATAGTCTAAGGGGCAATTATCTGATTTTTCCATCACCTGGGACACACCAGAAATCAGGTCGCGACCCACAAGTGGGTTCCGACTCATAGTTTGAGAAACACTGTTCTAGGCTGTTATGATCCTAGGAGCTAGCATTCTGGATGGTAACACTGACTCTGTAGAACATTACAGCAAGTTTCAGTATGAAGTCTGGCATATTCCATGGAATTTCCAGAACTTAAAAGCTTCCACTGAAATAATGAGTAATATTTAATCCTCATAGTAGCGGAAAAAAGCAAAAATTGTGAGCAATTTTCTTCCAACTGCTTCAAAATTAAACAGCTGCAGTAGAGGGTTTGCATGATCAAGGGGGTGAAGTAGTCAGACCGCACCCAGGGTCCCACGTTTGTCCTCTTGCCTCTTACTATTCCGTTTTCAGGTTCCCACTCCACAAATGTGGTGCTAACACATCCCAAAATAAGAGACTCTAAAGTAAATTGTTACAAGAACACGCTGTGCAGATTTTGCCTGCTTCATTTGATCAGAGTTCAACTGGGAGTTGTAAACACAGAATCATACGTTTCTGATTATGGATATGTACATTTGACTAAACTTTCTGAAAGCTTACTGCAGGCCTGTACAACTGCCAACTCACCAAGCCAAATGTAACCTAGTATGTATGTGACCTTCTTGGGGCTTGACAGCTCTTCTGTTTTTGCAGTCTGAAGCAAGTTAATGCATGAACACCAGCTATAGGGGAGCGGGGGAACTATAGGGGAGCGGGGGTGGGCAGGCACTGGGCACACATACTTGTTGCATTCAGTTTGATGACTGACTTAGTTGCACAGGCCTGGCTTACTGCAATCTTGTTTGTCGCAATGATCTAAAGAAAGTGCCTTACATCCTGCTCATACTCAAGGAAGACATGGAAGTTGCGATCTTGGCTGAGAACAGGATGAGAAGAAATTCGCTGAAGGAAAACTTCATGTGAAGACACAGTCTTCTTGAAGACAGCAAGATATTCACTGGAAAAAAGTCATTTGAACAACAGATGAGTATATCTTGCTTTAACTTCAGTTCAGAGGAAGAGCCGTCATTCCCATATGCAAGTCACAAAGAGGGCCCCAATCTAGAGCTACATATGCACAATGGTCCATGATGGACGCAAGCATCTCCAGGCATCTACTTGATAGTTGGTGTTGAAAACTCCAATAGCCCCAGTCACCTGCTCATGTGGTAGACAGTTCATATGTGCACAATTCCGATACCAGCAATGGAATTACATGCACAGCTCCCTCCCCCCACAATACTACGTAGATGTGCCAATGAATCTCAGAAACAGAACTTAGAAAACTTATTTGCTCTTGGCGTATGCTGCCCATCCAGAAGTCTACTTCTGTGCAAACTAGAGAGGACCAGAAACAATGCTTTCAGTGGTTTTCAGGTCAACACCACATGTTTTGAAATGGGTCAAAATAATCTGCATTAAATCTAGTTTTTAGTCAGAAACTGCCTTGTCACTCAGGTGGATGACTTATATTGGCAACTGGGGTGGGTGGGAGTGAATCTCGATTCTAGACCTCTGTGGCATTTGACTGCAACAGGTGGTACACTTGACGACAAAGGTTGGGAACCTCTGCTTTAGAGTCTGGCTAGAAACTGAAGGTAATCCCCTACTAGCTGAAATTATGTATCACTAAGCTGGTAGTTTCACTATCTGTAGCTGGAGGAACAATTACCGAGCTATCCATTTGTCTTGTCTCCTTGCAGGCTGCAAAAAGTTGATTTTGCCATAGCAGGACTTCAAGAGTAAGAAAGTTGCAGTTTTAGGTGAGTGGAAAGTGAAGGCATGGAAGAACTCTCTCCTCCGCATAGAGACTCCCAAGAATGCACAGGGAAGTGAACTTCTGGAAACCCCAAAGGGAGAGATTCTTGGATTTAAGTTAAAGGAGAGACCACCACATGCATTTGGGGTCTTGATAGTCTCACCACCCTAGAAACCAGGGGAACCACCCTGCATGAAGAAGGGGGCAGGGAAAAGAGAGAGGGAGACTAGATCAGAGCAGGGGAGAAGATAATGTTTTAAATAAATATCTAAGTATCTAACAAATAAGATAATGGAATGTTCTCAACCTGAAGTAGTGTTCAAAACCCAATTCCTAATGAATATTTGGCTATTATAAGACAAAGGTAAGATATCCAATGTAAGTTAAGAAAGCTTACAAGGCTGTTTAAGAAGCTCAGCCCTTACACTTAAGACATCTTTAAATAGAGATTCATCTACAAGGCAGAACACTTACAAAGGGCAGAGAGTCTTCAGGCAAGAAATCACTTACGCTTCCAACTCTTGTTTCATTTTGGCAAATTCCTCACGTGTCATAGACATTTCCCCTTCTCCAAGCTTATGCATCTTCTCTCTAGGGCCATCAAAGTCAGGTTTTACAGGTGCTGGAGGAATCTTAGACAAAAAGATTGGTTGGTTAAATAGGGTTTAAAATTCATGGCCAGCAATGATCACAGACAATTGGATAATATTTACAAGATTAAAAGCCATGGCTATACAAAAATGTTTAGTTTAAAAAACTTAAGTACACACTTAAAAGCGTTAAACATCAAAACATTAAACTACTAAAATGCTAAAAATACAACGTTTCATCTGGCTTGTCCCAGACTTCCTCAGTAGCAGGCTGCAGTAGCTGTTGAAGCCATGCCCTACAGCCAGATAGTAAACCAAGTTCCCTCAACCTTGCCTTGTAGGGCTTGTTCTCCAGCCCTCTGATCATCCTAGTTGCACTTCTCTGAACCTGCTCCAGTTTGGCTGCATCTTTCCTAAAGTGTGGTGCCCAGAATTGGACACAGTACTCCAAGTCAATACGTCAGTCCAACGTAGAGTAAACCTGAACCACTACTTCTCGCTACTTGGAAGCTACGGTTCTATTTATGCAGGCTAAAATTATGTTTGCCTTCTTTGCAGCTCCACCACACTGCTGACTCATGTTCATCTTGTGATCCACTGCAGGATCCCAAGATCCTTCTCGCATGTTGTGCTGCCAAGCCAGGTATCTCCCATTCTATACCTGCGTCTTTGGTTATTTTTGCCTAAGTGCAGAAAACCGGAAGTGCCCGAAGATCGCTGCAAAACGGCGATCCGAAGATCGGGGAGGCCTGCAGAGGGTTGCGCAGGCCTCTCCAAAGCTCCCCCAAGCCCCAGTAAGTGCAGGGGGGCCATTTCAGCAGCAGCGGCGACCCCCTGGATCACCACTGCTGGCTCTGCCCCCGCGCACTCAAAGTTCTTTGAGAAACGCTGATCTATATTTTACCAACTTGATGATTAAGATGTCACGGGGGACCTTGTCAAATGCTTTACTGAAGTCGAGATAAATTACATCCACAGCATTCCCACTGTCCAGTAAACTAGCAAGCAGATCAACAAAGGAGATGGGATTGGTCTGGCAAGTTTTATTTTTGACAAATCTATGATGGCTTCTATCACCGAGTTGTGATAGACCAGGGCCTCTGGATCCCTCGTTCCTGGCTATGGCTTTCCCACCACACATTGGGGGGGGGGGGGGAGAATGTCCATCCATGCCTCCTGGTGCTTCTCTCTGTTGGCCCATTCTGCTCTGCTGCAGGTTGCTCAATCTTTTGCTCATCGTGCCTGCTGCCGAGTGCAGTGGGTCTGAGCTCTCGTAAAGAGCTCTGTCCAGCCGGACATGTGGGTAGGTCACAGTGAATAAAGTCAAAGACCAAGAATAATTTTTTTAAAAAACCTGTTGCCTACACACAGGGTAAGGTCTGCTCACAGTCTGGGGGACCCAAGGAGCAGTCCCAGCAGCAAGATTCAGATTGTCCGACCCTGCCTGCCTGACCCTGCCTGCCTGGGACAGAGTATAAAAATACTTTAATTGTGCTCTTTTTGGTTACAAAGGGTTTTAAAAATATATATTTGAATTTCATTAAACAAAATAATCGTCTTTCTAGACCCTCTAGTTTCCAAAGATGCCTCAGAACAAGATTAAGAACCATGATTTTGTGATGCAATAAAAAAAATTCTGAAGAAATCGCTATTTTATCTATCCTAAGAAAGAAATTTGAAGCACACAAAAAGATGGCATATCATCTCTATGCTCAAGAAGAAATGGAATTGCTAAAGTTTGGCAGAAGTTTCATCTACCATATTTTGAGGAATAAAGAGCAATGCTACTAAGGTTTAAACATGAGAAAGTAGAAGGTAAAGTTATTTGCTTACAATTTACTTGTTTAGTTAAGATACCACCATCTTACCCAGATTTTCTATCAATACAGTACTTACAATTAATCCTGCGTACTCTTCTGTTTCAATAAGTGTATCATGTAGCCACTCGAAATCTTCATGCTGCCTTGTAACAGAGAATTCAGTGCCTTGAAAAGCTGGCAATGTAGTCTGAAAGCAGAGATTGATAGCTTCCTCTTTAGTATCTCATTGCTACAAACGAACAGCTGTATGCCTGTTTTTTTAAAATGCCATTTAGCTGAAATTAATCCTTATTACATCCAGCTAACTCCAGTTTCCTCTGGATAACTTTCAGAGGAGGCACTCAATACAGCGATTGTACTCAGACACATGGTTTGTTGGATTCCGATTACGGTAAATAGTAGACTATGGTCTGCCACTAAACCAGGAGCAAGTTTTCAATTGCTATGCACTAGGAAGAAGAGAGAAGAGTGCATGAACTAGAGGCTCAGACCCATTCATGAAAGTAAGTTATGGTTCAGTGTTATGTCCAAATGGTCTATATATGATTTGTCATGTTCCTGCAGTGACCAGCCCACAGTGGTTTGCATTACACATGTTCCAATGGTCATAGTATGCTTCTGCACGCTTAGCTGTACATGGGAAATCAACTGTTTGAGAATGAGCATTTTCAGGAGTACATATAGTTATCTCTCAATAGCAATTAGTTGAAAATATCTTTTGTGCAAAGGAACACTTGCAGAGTCCTGCTTATTTGCAAACCTGTCCACCTGAAGCACTGCCATAAGGCTCCACCCCAAGCCATGGGAAATGCACCTGCCTAAGGCTGGACCCTGCTTCCTGGGCCAGCAGGAAGCAGCAGCCCCTCCCAGCCGAGAGTCACCCAACACTCAGCCCAGGAGAAGCAACAGCTTCCAGTGTCTCCTCTTCCTGTTCACTCCCCAAAGCCTGGGGAGACTGTCGGGAAAAGGAAGATGGCGGGTAGGTGGTAGAAGTGACAGGCAAATGTAGGGTGCCGACCACTTCCACCAGTCTGTCACCTGAGGCAGCCAATTACCTGGCTTTGTGGGTGGGCCAGGTAATTGTCTGCCTCAGGCGTCTTATAGTCTTGCTCACAATCTAAGCAAGGTTCTAATAATATTTTCCACATTTTTATATTGCCCTTTTATCCAAGGAGCTCAGGGTGGTGTACATAATTCCTCCCCTCCTTTTGTCCTCACAACCACCTTGTGCGGTAGGTTAGGCTGATAGTGACTAGCCCAAGGTCACCCAGGAAGCTTCATGGCTGAGTGGGGATTTGAACCTAGATCTTCCAGGTCTATGTCCAGCTCACTACATCACCAAGCTCTGTTTAATTTTATCTCAGATTCAATATTGATAATGCTAGAAGTGACCAATTTGCCATACGTTTTTAAGATACAAATACAAAATGGATATTTTAAACAAACATTTTATTCAGTACAATACCACTGCAAACAACTGTGAATCATCTTTTTGTTTTGTGGGACATGAAAAAATCCTTACTTAAAAAAGCATATTTTAGGACAAAATGAGGCATTCACTGAAGTTCATCAGTTAAGAACACAGTAGTTTTAAAGGGATAGTTGAAACTGTCCATATAGTATCTGATGAATTCAGAAAAGAAGCCGTATTTTGAGTTAAAGAAATCCATCAACTCAGCTTTTTAGCACTATTAATGTTATTGCTAGAGAGATAATCACCTCAGCTGCCAAACACCAATGGGACCATGGCAAATGTAGCCATTGGGCTTTAAAGCAACAGCACCATTTTACTTCTCCTGGCCTATTCAACAGGCCCCCCTTTTTCCTCACCCTCTGCTACCCAATGGCTTTGGGAGAAGGAGTTTCCTTAAGATTCTTGACTGGACAACCCTGCAAAGTGTCAGCTGTGCTGTCACTAGCCTACTGCGGTTGGCAACTATGAAATTTCACATCAGGTCTACAACAATTTCCTTTTGTTTTCAGGAAAGCAGCAGCAATGGCCCATATTCCCATTGAGGAAGACAACACTGCTGCCATCCGGAACAGTAATATAGTGAACAGTTCTTTTAAGAGACAATAGATGGAACTACTTTTTAAATACAACATTTAAGTTCAAGGCTCCCTCCCACCCCTTTATCAAAATAAATTCTACATACCGATATATGCGCTCTTATAGCACTATTCAGTCAATAACTGCTCACACCATTATGTTATTAACAATCCCGCCCTTACCTTGGTATGTACTGTGAACTTCACCTTGTCTTTCTCACTGAGGGCATCAGGGATGTCAATTTGCAGCGAAGGATCAATATTTAGATCCACAGACACAGACCTCATCTGAAACCAAAGTTGAAGAAATTTAATCCCAACACTCAAAAATGACTTGATGCAATTCATAAGCAGGTAATAGGTGGGGCTACCAGTACCCCTCCAATACAACATGAGCAGTCTAGGGGCCTATAACATGTGTGTAGTTGTCCTCCACTCTTTCATGGTGCAAGGTTCCAGTGGGGCTATAAAGAGCAAATATTATATCCAACTAAATAGTCAAACCTAGAACGCTGCTTTAACAGTGACTATGCTGCTACCTTAAGAGTTATTACTGCACTCTACCCCTAAAAGGTCTCTTTGAACTTTGAAAAAATTGTACCATAGTAATGACTACCAATATTTCCTGAAGGGAAACTCAACATCTAGTGCTGCTGACTAATATTTTTATACTGTGTTCAGTTGCAGCAGCAAATTTAGAGTTCAAGATAAAAGCATATATTTTCCCCATAAAACCCAGTGAATTGCATTAGCAGAGTCACTGATTTCCTATGCTATGTATTCTCATTTAGAAATGCACATGTACCAGTAATCCAAGTCCTGTTTTGCAACTTTTTAAGTTCGTTCATGTTCAGAAGAATGAAGGGAACAGTTGGTTTCTCCTTCAGCCCACCCTTCCTTCCTATTTTATGTAGTTTTGTTTCCTGTTCTTCCCTCTGTCAAATAATGTTACTGAACTGTTTCCGCTATATTTCTCTAACTTACATCTTCACAAACCTAACTTAGCCACTAGGTGTTGATTCCAAGCTGTTGCTTGCAAACTTTCACTGCAGCTACATGCTAGACCCAAGCTACATCAGAAAATAAAACTACATTTACGTGACAGTGAAAAGTGGGAGAGCTTTCACCTCCTCTTCCAGCAAGGAAACTAGCTTGCATTTCAAACAGATATGCTGTAATTCATATCTTCTTCAGGAAGTTAAAGAAACATGGCACATACCCTGCAGGTCACTGCTACTTTTTTCCATTCTCCATGTTGCTTGAAGCTGCAGACTCACCAGCAGCAATTTCTAGACTCCTTTGCACACTTCCCTTCTAAATGCCCACAAACTCCCTTGTATTTTGTTGCTTACCCTGTGTGCAAACCTCATTCACAAGCTCACAGCTGTAGATATGGCTCCCAAGACAGCTGGCCCCAATTTGAAGGGAGTCAGTCATAAACAAGCACCCACTACCTAAATAATAGTGCTCTGTGTACACAGAGGCTTATGTAGGAAGCAGCCTGTTGCATTCTCCATTCTGCCTAGAACAGGGGTTCTTAGGCTTACCAGATCTCTAGACCTTTAGGAGAAGGAATGTGGGCAGGTGTAGCTTGTTAAACCTTACAGCACAATCCACTGGTGTAGCTCTAGGTGGGGCAGAGCTCTAAGTTCGGCTGCGCTCCGACCCACCGTTACACGGCTGTACGAGGCAGCCCCGCCCCCTCGCCTTCAGAGCCTTTCGGAGCAGCAAAAGCACCGCGCAGGACTCCCTGCTTTTTTAAGTAAACATTTTATGTTGCTTTCGCTGCTCTGAAAGGCTCTGAAGGCGAGGGGGCGGGGCTGCCTCGTACAGCCAAGCTTAAAGCTCCGCCCCACCTAGAGCGACGCCACAGTTGGGAACCACTGCCCTAGGGGTATGTGGACCACAGGTTGAGAACCCCTGCCCTAGAGCATCACACGCTGCATTTCATCCTCAAATATTTTTTGGAATCCCACTATCTGATCTCCCCAACTGCCTGATCTTCCCAGAGAACAGCCTTGATCAAAACTTTCCTGGTTCTCTGCTGGGTTTAGCTCAAATCTAGCATTATTTTAGTTTAGCTTCCTGATTTGTAAGCAGAACGTTTGAACATCTTTAATGTCAAATCAGCCTATTAGGAAGCTAGTCTCCCCAAAATATGGCAAATGAGAGCCGACTAGATGAGTTAAATTGAGACATGATGAAATTGTGATACTGTCCATTCATTACAGGGTTAATTTCTAAAAAAGATTTTCTCAAGTGCAAGGATGATGCTGATTGTAACTTGGGAAAGCTTCAGTTACAACCCGTTTTTTACTTTATTTTGAACTTCGCCTCTTGATCTCAGAACAGGTACAGTTCCAGAAGTCTGTAATTAAGTTGAAACATTTATGCAACAAACAAAACTGAGAACTCTCTGTAGTGGTTGAAACACAGTATTAAAATATTTTTTCATATAAAAATCATCTATAACAGATTTACTCCCTAATGAATATATATATACTCTGTAGTAGCCCTGCTTTTTCTGTTGTGCAATGTACAAAATGGGCCTTAGAGCAGCAGGGGAAGGGCTGCATTGTATTACTTGCATTTTACAATGAGTTTCAATTTGTAATAGTTGGAGAGGGACACAAGTACAGTTGGCCCTTGCTATCTGCAGGGGGGTGTCTGTTCCAGACCCCCCCCCCCACACACACATAAAGCAAAAAAGCAGTAAAGCAGGAGCTGCGCAAAGCAAAATCACTTTAGCACGGATCTGAGAGTCACTGTAAAAAACTGCTCTGTTTTCAGGGCTGTAGAGAGCAAAATGCATCAATTCACAGAGATTAACATGGTATTCTCAGCACTACCCTGGAGATTGCCACAATGTCCCAAGGTCTTTCTGCACATCTGAGAGCATTACAACAGACCACTGAGCTATCCACTATGGAAGTTCAGCCATACCAGTTTTACACATGACAACCGCGGTCTGAAATATCTCCCGCTTGCCCTTGGCACCAAACGCCATCGATACTGCATGCTCCCTTCCGGCATCTCCACAGCATGAGGTTTTTATAAAGTGTATGGCTATAATGTATGTTCTGAGATTTTCACGACCGGTACATATCTTTGAATTAATAAAAGGAAGCATTTTCCAGGTTGTTCTGGTCGTTTTATTCAGTTAACAAGAGAACAAGGGGTTGTCCTAACGTTTCGCTCCTAAACCATGAGGAGTATTATCAAAGGTGCAGCAACTTGCTGTCTGCTCTAGTTCTTCGTAGCACAAGTTGTTAACAGTTGGAAGATTAACTGTTGCCTTTGCCAAGTTCCTTAAAGTCATACAACCATTTTATAACAACGTTCCATAGCTGCAAAGATTTTCCAGATATAAAATGGGGTAGCTATAGATGAGCAGCCATCCCAACTAGTACATCCAATCCAGCAATTTTCAGGTTACATTATAACCACCATAGCAGTCATCGCAGTTACACATCTACAGATGAGGCCTCTGCAAAGATGGTTCTTTCAGTATTCGTTTCAAGTGCACACAAACACGTAAACCAAGGGAGGCCAAACCTTCCACCATTAGGGCCTCTGCATTCTTAAGAGTTGTGTAGAAGACAGAATCTAAAGCAGCTGCACCTCCTGGAATGCCCTCACCTATACAACCATTAAAGGGCCAGGAGCATTCATGTTGAATGGTTGGCCACCCCTGACCTAAACATTCCAGACCAACTCTAATGCTCCTTGTAGGTATGCCTTCCTTCCCAACACACCATCCAAAAACAATCACCAACATATCAGCATGGGGATGGGAGAGCTCACTTGATATCCACAAGGCTTGGATGTTATGAAACGGATACTGCAATGGACAAAAGCTCATCAGCTTTCAAGAGCTGCTGGCCAATTTCAAAGTTCAATTTTAAGCAAACACATGGAACTACCACTTTTTCCACAACTACTCAGCTTCAAATCTTCCTTATTAATGTAACTGCTTCAGTTGAACCAGATACTAGTATTTACATACTGTATTCTAATTCTCAGCATGCTATCCAGATCAGAAGACAATGACGGAGTACCTTATTATAGGGTTAAAACTCTGTATAAAAAGTGTACCACTAGTTGGGATACATGCACTGGTAGAGCAGCCCAATTTAGAAAAGATGAAAGTAAATGAGAAAGGAGGAAAGGAAATTGGAGGGACATGTATACTCAACAGGGGGTCAACCATAACCAACTCCAGCTACTCATCAAGTGTGACACATGGTCATAAGAACAAGTTCTACAACATTCACGGGTTTAACTGCAGTAGTTCCATCTTGCCAAGGAGCCAGGATTGGCTACAACTGCCTGAACTTCCTTTATGAGTATTGTTTCCATCATCTTCCATGAACACATATGATATTATAGAAGAGTATACCTTGTTATCTCCGTTGCATTAACTGTTTGGATGGTACAAAATCACCACATGTCAGTTATTATTATCCCCAGAACAGAAACTCCATAGTAGCACAGTCAGTCTGTACAATATATTGATCCTGGGGGGTGTCCAAAGAAAGGGAGGAGCTACTAATAATCAAGAGATCCCACTCAACGAATACACGCAGCAGCAAAGCTACGTTAACGCCCCGACATTGTGTGCAAAATACTTGAGCAGCGGCTAGATTCGATTCCAAAAGTAGCCCTCCCAGGTTTACCTTGTTGTTACTCATTGTTGTCTCCTCCGTCTCTTCGCCTTCCTGCTGCTGCGTGAGCAAA
Source organism: Plestiodon gilberti rubricaudatus (assembly GCA_026170595.1). Taxonomy (NCBI): domain Eukaryota; kingdom Metazoa; phylum Chordata; class Lepidosauria; order Squamata; family Scincidae; genus Plestiodon; species Plestiodon gilberti. The sequence continues at coordinate 101,995,624 of JANXHW010000004.1, read as the reverse complement.
GACATTGCAGGGACTACCTTTCGCTTCGCGTCTTCCTCACAGCGCAACCGCCTCACTTCCCCACTGGCTCCTCAAATCGTTTCGACAGAAGCAAAAGGACCGCCTACTACTCCGCCTACTACTCTTGTGCTCCGCCCGCTCTACCAACACCTCCTGCATCCCAGCCGTTACCCACGGAGCGTAGAGAAATGACGGAGTTGCCTAGAAAGGCTCACTTGGTGTTTTGTTTTGATGATGCGGATCGGTTAAAAAAAAAAAAAAGGTGCTGCTGCAGATTTTTGGACAGTTGTTCCTCCTCCGATATCCAAAAATATGCTGGGGCAAAAAATATATAGGGATCATCTCATCCAACCATGTAAATGTCTGAAAACTCAGCAGTTGCATCAGCGCTCCTAGAGCCCACTTCGTCTGATTATGAAATTTAGCCTTGGTTACTTCACGTATCTAATTATGGTTGCAATCCTGTGCACACTTATCTGGGAGTAAATCCAACGGAACACGTTAGGATTTACAGTATTTCCAAGTAAATACTGTACAGTATGTATATAGGATTGCTCTGGAACTGGGTTCTAGTCCACAAAAAACTTGTGCCGCAACGCTCTATGTTCGTGTTTTAAGCATTTGCAAACAGAAACAGGCAGAGTTGGAGGCTCTGTTTCCTTGCCATGTTTTGTAACAGTAACAATAATGCCCCCCACATACCCCGAACCGAAAAGATAATTCGAATGATGTGAGCTCTGTCAGAAAAAAGTCATTCTAAGACCGGAAATCGAGAACCGGAAGTACAATATTGTTCGACGACAAGTCGTTGAGGTGCCTCGAGACGTTGTTTTTGCTGTAACAGAATAACAACACAATCCTATACATGTTATCGAAAATTATGGAGCTTATTCCAGGTAAATGTGCAATTGTGCATAGCAATCTAATTCTTATGGGAATATGCCCATTTTAATTGGGCTTACTTTTGAGTAGCCACATGCTGCATAGGATTGTGCTGTAATACAGCAACTTCTCTGAAAGTGGTTACAAAACTACTGAAATTGTAGCCTTTTTTAATCTTTCCTTCCAACACTTTTTGGGTTGTTTTTTTTTTGTCTGTTTGCTCGAAGAGTATTTATGTATGATCGGGCAGCCAAAAACCTCTGCAGCAACGTCCAGCCACAACTCAAAAGACAACACTCAAGACTTTCAAGCAGTTGCCCTTACTACATGGCGATTAACGGTATAGGCCATAGAGATAGAAAAAGGCTAGAGTGAGACAGACTGCACAGCAAATTTTTGTTCATTCTCCCGGGGCAAATGTGAGAACTGCCCAGAAAGAACAGCAACAACTTCTGCCTCTTTTGCCACTTTTTGCGTGAGAGGGAGCGGGACGCTACTGCCCAGTCGCATCTTTATCCTTGTTTTCCGCGGACAGCTCTCAATTCTGCTCCGGGGTTGAACGCAAAGCACGTTTCTAACGTACACCCAGGAACTGAAACCTATGCGTGAACCTTTATCACATGTCACATATCACATGTCTATGGCACAGAACAGGAAGGAACGGACTGAAAAGCCAAAGGCTAAAGAGTATGCTGGGATTGGTAGTTTGATCCAGAAAAGTGGGCGGCCCTTGACTCGTTGGGTGTGAAAAACGAAACTAAAGAGCGACGTGATAGCGAAAGGAAATGATTGGTTTTATCTCTGGTGTTGGGATTTGAAGTGAACTTGGTAAGGGAGAAATGAATATTTCCTTCCCAGCCGCTTCATCTTCCCCTTCCTTACTGAGCTAATGTAACAGAGTCATTCATTGTAGTTACTTCTGGGAAGTGGCTGGGCCTCATTCTTAAGTTTTTTCTTCTGTGATTACCTTAATAATTGTCTTTCAAAAATTTAGCCCTGGTTTCCTTATCTGCTTTTGCTCATGGTGCTGCAGGAAACTCCTTCCATCCATTGCTCCTATAGTCTGGAGGGAAGTATCTTTTCTCACCCTTCCCTGGCTTTCCATTTCTCACTGTTGCAGCTTTTTTCAGCTATAACATCTTAATGTTTGGTGGTTTGCTTGATTCTAAGCACATGTTGTTGGAAAAAGGCATATTCATGAACTTGCTTCCAACGGAAATATGTTTAAAATACAATTGTAAAGTAGCAAAATGTGTATTTGATCTTGACAGTGTAAGATGATGTAGAAACAGAGACAATTTTGATATCTGAGGCAGAAAATCCAAGTGGTAAATAGATTACTGTACCCTACATATTTAACATTTTGCTACCCTTTAATGGTAGATCATCTCACCCTAACTTAAAATGGTAGAAGTGATTATAATGTATGATAAATAACCCAAACGTGTTTTTTACACTAGGAAATTCCAGAAGAGTAGAAGTGCTCCTCCTGGCTTCAGTAAAAAGGAATTTCCTGGATTTAGCTACCTGTTAATACTTCTTTGGATTATGGGGCCATCCCACCTTTTAAGCAGAAAATATAGGAGACTACTAGTGTTGCTGACAGAATTGTTAAATAAAGAACAACTCCTGTGCAGATCCCTTACTTCCTCTCCCTGTCTTTATGGGAAGAAGAAAAAAAGCAGGGACTATGAACATACTGACCTAGAAAAATATAGAGATTTGATCTGCAATCTCACATCCCGCAAAGATAATTGTCAAACACCTGAAACGTTATCTGAAGAAGATAATATGTTATATAGGCCAATGAGTAAATCTAAGCATCTGACTCAGAAAGTTGAATCCAACATTACTGAGAACTGGATTCCACTAACAAACCCCAACAAGATCATTCTGCCTCAGAAAAATGCCCCACGACTACCCTTGCAATTCAGTTTGCAAATGAGCAAGATGGCCAGTGTGACAACTATTCTACAGCAGACTATGCCTCTGGAGCACACCTTCTATCTAGAGAGATGGAAACAGCAAATGATTCTGGAACTTGGGAAAGAGGGTTTTGCAGAATACACTAAACGTAAGCAACCAAATACAGGCACCACTTGTTTTATGTGGGGGTTACATTTTTGAAAGAGCCAGCGGGTGGCGCAGTGGGTTAAACCACTGAACCATGAGCTGTCGATCGAAAGGTCGGCAGTTCGAATCCGTGCGACGGCTCCTGCCAACCTAGCAGTTTGAAAGCAAGAAATTGCAAGTAGATTAATAGGTACCGCGTCAGCGGGACGGTAACAGCGTTCCATGCGCCTCGGTGTTGAGTCACGCCGGCCACATGACCATGGAAACGTCTTCGGACAGCGCTGGCTCTTTGGCTTTGAAACGGAGATGAGCACCGCTCCCTAGAGTCGGACATGACTGGACTTAATTGTCAAGGGATACCTTTACCTTTACTTACATTTTTGAAAAGCAGTGTGTTTCTCAAAAATGTGTATTTTAAGAATAGTTTTACCATAAGAGTATGTATAAATGGTACAGGTTTGGGGAACATCAATGCTATTCATGCATTGAATCAATGGAGGGGGGAAGGGGGCATGTCCATACACATAATGGACATGAATCAATGGAGGAGGGAAGGGCTACATACAGCCAACAGCACCTCCATGCATGGGGTTCACACCAAAGCGTGCAGAAGTGCTGTGCACAAGACCAGCAAACTGAATGCAGCCTCAGACGGTGTTATAGGTCCCCTTGTGCGCAAAGGCTTGCGCTGGTCGGCCAGTCACACAAGACACAGCCTGCACACAATGCAGATGATATCCTCTGTGCACAGAGCCTTGCACAAGAAGGGAGATACTGTGCAGAGGGGCAGAGGTAGGCCTTATATTAAGACATAACATTTCTTATATTAAGAAAAACGCAATATTAAGAAAAACGCACTAGGCCTTATTTTCGGGGTAGGTCATTTTCGGAAAACGGTATCCATGTCACAAAAGTGTTGTAAAGCACTTCGTGATGGCCCAGCACTTGTCCAGGCCACTGTGAAGGCTCGCACTGACCTGTGCGCACCGCCAGAAGGAGCAGTGTGCACCAAGGACTGTGAATTTCACGCCATTCAGAGCAAGGGTAGGGTGGGGGGAAGGCGGGGAGGAGGTGTAATGGGGTAGGGCAGTGATGGCGAACCATTTGGGCATGGTGTGTCAACATTTTTGGAAATGCCTAACTTGACTCTGATGGTGTGTCGCCCCCCCCTCCGAACTTTTAATAGTACTTTGACTATTGCTACTTTTAATAGTAATTTTGAATTGAACTGAAAACAACTAAAGAACACATTGCACTTTATTTAACATCAATTAGTGACATTTTTGTTGCTGAGTTTTAGTAATTTGAAAGAAGTCTGCCAAAATCCCTGCCCTAAATGTTCAAGACAAGCCTGTAAAACTTTTGCAAAAATGTAAGGTGTGTCAGGGCTCTGGGGAAAACACTGGCGTGTCACCCAAAATGACCTCACATGTCACAGGTTCGCCATCATGGGGGTAGGGGGTGAGTGGCGATGGGGGCAGATCAGGCCCAGGAGGGGGTGAGATCGGCAGTGCTGGCATGCACCGCATCCTATCCCCCTTCCTGGGCGTGACCTGCCGACACAGATCGCCTCAGACATGCGCCTGCAATTTAGCTCATGCAGGTTCAAGTAGACCCATTACCACAGCTGGGGCTTTATCTGGGGCAAGGGGACGAATGGCCCCTTGCCTCGATGACACCTCCAGCCTACTAAATTCCCATGCAGGATGCAGTGCAGCCCACGCTGGCCCCACTGCATGAGATCTTAGATTGGATTGGGCTGTCCATCAGATGATAAGATGAAATGCCACAGACTGTTTCTGTATGCTTGATACCACCTCAAACCTGGTACTTTACGGTAGAGGCAGTTCACACAATCCTCTGCAAGTCATCAAGTGCTAAGTAATCTGGTTAAAAGATATCATCTAGTGCCTGTGCATGTGCGAATTGTTATCCTAAAAATCCTGACTTTGAGTATCTATTGGATGTAATGCAATCTTCTTGTTTTGCAGATATTTTTCAACAAGGTAAGCTCTTCCACTCAGCCCTGGAAGCCTTATTGGTAGCTGAAGAAATCTCAGTGGAGGTGCAAGAAGACACCAGTGTTTCTGACTATTTAGCAAGTGTACAACATGTACTACAAGATATCACTGAAGTGAGAGCCCTTGAAAGTGCAGTACAGCATGAAACTCTTCATTACAAAGGCTTCGTGGACTGTGTGGCAAAGTATAGGTGAGAGGCTAACTTTAGGTAATGCAGTATGTGCACAATCCAACCAAGGTTAGACACAGTACTAACTAAGCACACATTTAGCTTTCCCATGGAAACTAGTGGAACTTGAAACAGTGTTTAACTTTGAGCTGGATTGTGCCTTAAATATCTAACAGCGCAATCCGACTTAACTTTTTTGCCGTTGTAACCAGCGGCCCAGCGAGAACAGGAGGCCCCAGAACGGAAAAGGGATTCAAATCCCCTTTGAATTCCTCTTTTGGAGTGGATTTGAATCCCTTTTCCATTCTGGGGCCTCCTGTTCTCACTGGGCCGCTGGTTACACAGGCAAAAAAGTTAAGTCGGATTGTGCTGTAAAACTGTTTAATCTTGTCTATTTTGAAAACTAAGACACCACAAACCTAGAAATGATATTTCCTTATCTCCTCTCCTAGTGAACTGAGCAACTGTTGCACCCATGTATCAGTTTGGAATGAAGGGAGATAGAAAAACAGAATTCTCTTACCATGAATGTCCTGTTCTGGGAAGAGGAAGGATGGCATTCTTAACCCTTGGGAATGTCCCTCCTAATCCACGAGGCAGGGTCGTAGAAAGATCAAGGACTCCTCCTCTGTTTGAGCGCATCTCGCCCCCAGTCCAGTACTGAAGAGCTGGAACAATTCCCTCCTTACCTTGAGGAGGCTTCTGTGACTGCCCCCCCAACACAGGATACAGTGTACTGTACACCCAGTTGGTACGGCTACATCGGCGCTGGAATGTTGGATAGGATTGGGCCCTTAAACTGTTTCTGAACGTGGAGGATCTCTTATTTGGTTTTCATAGCTTACCACCTCTGATCGACCTTCTCCTTGGATTTGCCGAATCCCCTTTTAAAGCCATCTAAGCCAGCAGCACATCTTGTGGCAAGTCCCATAGATTCTGCAAGGCATGAAGGAGGGCTTCCTATTGCCTGTCCTGCATCTCCTACCCATTAGTAACTAGTTTATTATTATTATTATTATTATTATTATTATTATTATTATTATTATTTATTAATTTCTACTCCTGCCTACAACTTTGGAGACACAGAGAGAGAGAGGGAGGGAGGGAGGGAGGGAGGGAGGGAGAGAGAGAGAGAGTTTGCAGCTCTGCCACCCTCAGGCAGCTCCTCCCTTCCTACTGATTCAAAAGGTCACTGTCTCTTTAACTGTTCCAAGTGAGCATCAGATAAGCCTCTAACTAAGTCTAAATGAGCTATTAGCTCAGTCTCTGCAAGCTATTCATTCAAAGCAAACACTCTGGATTCTGCTGCTGCTGCTGTAGCTGCCTGTGAGACTCAGAGATCAGATCAGAAAGATAACGACCAGCCTGTGGTACCACCGGTGGTACCCGTACTACAGATTGGGAAACTGATATAAAGCATGATAGATTTTCTCTCTCTCTCTCTCTTTTTCTCATATAAAGCACACAGTGTCTTAAAGTTTGACATAATGAAGAAAATGGGTCCTTGCCCTGGACTGTGTTTTGAACCCGCTTGTTTAATTGATTTTCCGCTGGATCATAAAATCTCAAAAAATCTAGAGGGGCCCTTTCATTCACACATGTCTGAAATGGAACTTGAAGCAACACATTCTTGTTCTTTAGGCAAGATTGCTTTCATTCTACTCTTTCGTGTAAAGAACTAAACCAGGGGAGAGAAAAAAAAGAGATTTGATATTTGATGCAGCATTTGCAGGCTTAGGGAAGAGCAGTGGTTGGAAAAAGTATAGAATTTAACAGTGCAATCCTCTCTAGAGCCAGGTGGAGCCAGGATGGTGTAGTGGTTCCTGGGTGACCTTGGGCCAGTCACTATCTCTCAGCCCCACCTACCTCACAGGGTTGTTGTGAGGACAAAAAGGAGGGGAGGAAATATGTACACCACTGTGAGCTCCTTGGAGGAAGGGCGGTATAAAAATGTGAAAAATAAATAAATAAAAATAAATAAATAGAGCAGGACTGGCAGAGCAAGTGCTCCACTGGTCCAAGGTTCAAGCGCATCTCGCACCCTGAGAATGCGCATCACCCGGGAAGGAGGCCGTGTCGATGACACATTTGCATCACCCGGGAAGGAGGCTGTGCCGATGAAGAGACCGGCGCTTATCTCCCCACCCCAGATCCAGAGCTGCGTCCCCTGGGGAAGGTGATTCTCCCCCCCCCCCCGGGGCAGCATTGGGGTGGGCGAAACAGGGCGTTCCGGGGTGGGTGGGATTGGTGGATCGGGCCGGGGAAGGGATTGGAGGAGGCCTCCTCCACCATATCCTATCCCCCTTCCGGGCCTGTTGGGCCTAACATGGGCCCTCTGAATGTACGCCAACAAATATATGCCAGCTTTCCCCGGGGGAAGGGAACAAATGTTTTTACCATTACATCACATTGACTTGCTTAAGTCTAGGCTCGCGGAGCGTGTGCTCCGCAGGCCTTAGGTGTCGCGAAAGTGCCACGAAAGCTGTCATTTTCACAGCACCTTGGGTGTAAGTGGCGCCGAAGCCGGCGCCGCTCACACTGCCACCCGACGCCATCCCAGATGCCAGATATAGGTAAGTCCTTTGCTGGGCAGGGGAGGGGGCCATTGGCTGGCCAGGCCCGGGAGGGGGCGGGGATATCGGCGCCGCATTGCACCAATATCCAAAACCCCTTCCTGGGCCTGGCCAACCTTATACGGTTTCCCCAGTTGTATGCCAGCTACATAGCTGGCGCGCGTCCGAGAAGGCCCATTGGGGCTGCCAAGGCTTACACCCCAAGGTGAGCCCCGGCCCTGCTGGCGCAGGTCGCATCCTGCCCAGGATGCAGCGGCCGGCCATTTAGGCTGGCCAGTGCAACTTGCACAGGATTGAGCTGTGACTCAGTGTGAAAGGAGCATTTGTTTCTGAAGTGAGAAGCCTATAGGACAGAGGTTCTCAAACTGAGGCATCCTGACGCCCCAATCGGGAAGAATTGGTTGGTCCCCCCTTTAGGGGGGTGGCAACATTCAGTGATGTGCAAAACAAAGCAGTCCAGGGATTGCTCTGGAACCGGGGAAAAAGGGGCTTTTTTGACTCACCAGGGGTTGTGCTGGCCCTCTGGAGGGTGTAGGGGGCCTGCAAACCCCTCTGTGGGCTTCCCCGCACCCCAGATTAGCTTCCAAAAGCGATTTAAAGCTACTTCCTGTTTACTTCCTGGTTTCAGCAAAAACCGGAAGTAGCTTTAAATCACTTTTGGAAGCTAATCTGGGGTGCAGGGAAGCCCGCGGAGGGGTCCGCGGCCCCCCTGCATCCTCTGGAGGGCCAGCACAACCCCTAGTGAGTCAAAAAAGCCCATTTTCCCCCAGTTCCTGCGCAATCCCTGGAGTGCTGTAGCTGCTGTCGGGGGGGGGGGGGCTTCGCAATCGCAACAACATGCAACACAGAAAGCTCTGCCTGGGAGTTTGGGAACCTCTCCTATAGGGGATAGAGCACTGTATTATATGATTATAGTGCCATTTTGTGGTCTCTTGCTGCTTAGGTAGAAGTGGATATTGGTGACCTCATGATGGATGAAAGTGAGGAAGGCACTTTTATAGCTTCATTATATCCTTTTATGTCAAAAAGCAGTATATAAATATTATTAAAAATAATGTGGAATTAATCTCTATGTTTATTGCTAAACAAGAACACAAATGCACTTAACAACTGGAAAATACATCTCTTTTAAACTGATAGGAGATACTTAAGACATCAGAGTTCCCACCTTTCATCTGAGCTTGAAGAAGCACAGACTCTTGTTGAACTTGTGCCAACTTAGAAGGCACTTGGAAAGCAAAAAGATTCTCACAACTTTCTGAGTGTCTCCAAAACTCAGCACAACAAAGTTGAACACACACACTTCTTGCTCAGAGCTTAGGAGGTGTTTGTGGACTCATCCCCAATTACATTAGGCCTTGAGCTCCGCATGATGTCAGACAAGACTCTACCCCTCCCTCTCAGAGGTGAGGTAAACGTCAGTGGCAAGCACAGATTTTGGCTGTCTATAAACACAACCCAAAATTATGAAGCTCTGTTACTGAACATAAACTGTTTTTTGTATATTTGGTTGCACAGAGGAACACTATGTGTAATTGACTGGAAGACTTCAGGGAAATCAAAGCCATTTCTGCAGAATACATTTGATAACCCACTACAGATCGCAGCTTATATAGGAGCCCTTAACTATGATGGTAATTATGACTTCCAGGTCAGTAAACGTTCTAGCTTCTAGGTTCAAATCTTGGTTCAAATGTAGTGTTTTTGTTTTCATTTGTCACCTCTCAACCTGAACCATTTCTACTGAAGCGGAATCTCTTTGCCCAATGATATGCTCAGTGACGTTCCTAGAGGGGATGCGGTACTGTACGTTTCGCACAGGTCTACTCGGCGTTACATGGTGGTGGCCTCGCCCCCTTGCCATCGGAACCATTCCAAGCAGCGAAGGCAACACACGTGTGCGTGTGTGGTTTCAATACAATCTGCCAGCGCAATCCTATCCAACTTACACTACCGGTGTAACCAGCAGGGGAAGGCAAGGCAGGAGGCTCTGGAGGGGAGGGGAGATTTAAATCCCCTTTGAATCCCCCTTTGGAGGGGATTTGAATCCCCTTTCCATTCTGGGGCCTCCCGTTCTCGCTGCACCACTGATTACACTGGTGGTGTAAGTTGGATAGGATTGCGCTGTAAGAAAGAGAGTGAACAGGGAAGGAGCCAAAATACAGCCCTATATTACTCCCTTTTGGACCAAAATTTTAGATGTTAACTTTCCCAATGGAGAACAGCGGAACTGGCATACCATCTCCGAATATAATTTCTTTATTAGAAATAACCATCTAGGGTCAAACTTCAATTTGTTCAACTTTTGCCAAAGTAATTCTCTGTCTACGAAGTTGAACGGAGTTCAGGTCTAAAGAGGCCACATAGATCTTAGATTTGTGTTTCTCTACTTACTTCCAAACCAGGTGAGATAAGACCATACAGTGATTCATTGTCGATGAACCTGACCGAAACCGTACTTGCTCCGGCCCTAGAATGTTATGGCTGGTCATCCAAGTGGAATGTTTACCTAAGAGATGTCGGGCATATAATTTGCTTACTATAGACAAAAGGCTAATCGGCCTATAAATTTAATGGTTCTAGACCAGACCTGGGCATTGTACGGCCCTGGGGCCACATCCGGACCTTTGGCTGTTCCTGATCGTTCCAGATGGTCACCATTTTTTATAAATGGGGACCACCACCGCATTTGTCCACATCGCTGGAATCACCCCATGGTCGCTTGCTGGCCCCCTGTGATAGGTCAATTGTGGGGGGGAGGAGCCTCGTAGAGAGTGGGTGTTTCAGAGAGGAGAGAGGAGAGAGAGGGCCTGCAGCTGGGCAGCGGTCTCTTTGATCGCCGCCGATCAGCTGTAGTTTGCTGGCGCGGTGCCAGCAATGCGACGTGGGACGAGTAGCATAAGAGCGAGGGACCTTCAGGAAGCAGAGAGAGCGGCTGGCGAGGGACCATTCGGTAGCCCCACCCCTCCGCAGTAGCGGCTGGAGAGCAAGGCTCTCCCTCCCCCGTTGCTTCCCGCTGCAGATGTTTATTGTTGTTTTTGTTTGTATTAAATACAAGAAGGCAACAGCAGCCAGATTTAAAATAAATAAATAGCTGTTCTTCGCGTCTCCTTGGAAATGGACAATCATACTGCTTGGTGGAGAGGATTTTTGTTTCGAACGAAAACAAATTATATTAGAAAACTGGAGAGAGAGAGAGAGAGAGAGAGCCCCCCCCCCATGCATCCCATTGGAGAGAAACTTCACTCCATGTCCCGCCCTCTCTTTTGATTGGCCGAAACATGAGCATGGTCCCTCCTTGCTCCTTGAAACATGAGCATGAGCATGACTGATTGCAACGGAACTCGGGAGAGCACAGCTCTCCCGCATTCCATGGCGATCTGTTAAAAAGGAAGCCACACCGCTCCGCACACGCCCAGGACGCACCGGGATTCGTGTGGTGTAGATCAGCCTTTAGGTTTGAGCCCAGGACCTCTTGTAAGACCTGACAGGGAGGAGGAAGAGGGTGAATCCAACCCCCTCCCCTGAGGAATTCTGAGGCTTACTAAACAACAGACTCTCTACAAGCCAGGTAAGGTCATCGCATCCCTTTGCCAGGCTGGAGAGCGATACTCCAACCTCTACCCCTGAAGCCGGGCTTGCCTTGGCCCCCCGTGCTACCTGGCTTGCCGGAGCACAGACCCCAAAGAGGTTTTTAGCTGCCTTGGTACCTTATTTTGAGAAAGATGGGATAAATGTGTTTAGAAAAATAAATAAAATGCACATTCTCACTGTATGATGAGCATTTCACTTGTATATTTATATTATTATTGTTATCACTAAAAAAGGTAAAGGTGACCCCCTGACAATTAAGTCCAGTCGTGTGTGACTCTAGGGTGTGGTGCTCATCCCCATTACTAACAGTATTTATATACTGCTTTTCAACAAAAAGTTCACAAAGACATTCTACTGAAGCTACATATCTTGTAATGAATATTTTACTTCCTTTGCATCTCAGGTTGATTGTGGACTCCTTGTGGTTGCCTACAAAGATGGTTCTCCTGCACATCCACATTACATGAATACTGAGCTGTGTTCTCTGTATTGGAACAAGTGGCTGTTTCGCCTGGAAGAGTATAAAGAGAAAATGAAGGGTAGTGAAACTCTGTAAAACATCATCCTGACCCAAGAGTTGAAGAGATTGGTCTGTCTTAGATACTAGCTACTTCTTTGGCTCTGAGCCAAATTGTGAAACTAAATATGGAGATTCCAAATCTGTTTTCTTCATAATGCTGATAGGCATTTCCAAGGGGGAGAATTGGTGGATGGGGAAGGATTAAGTCCTCCCGCGCTTTCTATTTTTTTCCCTAACTGGGCTCTGAGACTGCAAGCCTAGCTGGGGAAGGGGAATAGGGGTCTGTATGATTTACATGGGAGATTAGAGAGCGTAGGATGTGATAAGTATCCCTTCCTTGTCTGCTTCTTCTCTATAAATGCCCTCTCCAGCCTGCATTCTCATTATTTTGGGAAACTCACATCAACATCTAGTTACATCCATAAAAATGAATTTTCTTTTCTGGTATGCTTCTTTAACTGTTGGTGATCAGGGATTGGGGGGGGGGGGCTTCTCCAGTTGCCAGAGAAGAAGCCTGAAGTGGTGCCAATTTGAACTGTTCCGTTACTCTTAGTAGCTGTGTTGCACACCAATATTTTGTCAGCAGGGTACATCTGGCTGCTCAGCAACTGAATCCCACTTGAAGGACATTTTCCTTTGGTCTTCATGGTATCATCCTTCTTCTTCCCAACTCTAGTCAGTTTTCTGCTGCTGTCCTTCATTTCCAGATGTAGAGCTGGTATAAAGATTCCTTTGAACCTGACACAGAGGTGGGGAGGTTATGAGTGTGAGGTTTAAGATAAGTACACATGTGAAAAAGAGATATTCTGGGGGACGGGGAGGAACAGAGTGGATGGTGTGTGTGTGTGTGTGTGTGTGTGAGAGAGAGAGAGAGAGAGAGAGAGAGAGAGAGAATGAGTGAAAAAGAGAGGTGGTTTGTATATTTGAGATATGTATGTAGAGAGTGACAATAGGGGCTGATGGGTAGAGCCAAGCATTAAGCCAATAGTTACAGACTCTAGTTACCAATTGTCGCGGGAGTCCCCCTTGCAGCTCCAACCACGAGGGGGAATATCCCTTCGAGTTTCTCACCAAAGGAACCCCCAAACAATTCCCCAACCAGGGGAGGTAGAATCGCTGCCACCACCTGAGGAATTACAACAGGCCACGCCACCTCAGGAACTGCGTGCCTTTTGTATGTTGCTTTGTGGTACTGGCTACAGCCTGTCCACCAACCAAAACTTCAGAACTTAGCAACATAGCTCCAACCGTGTGTAGTATTAGACTTAGCAACACAGCTACAACCATGTGCCAAATAGTCTCAGTGAAACAGCTCCAACTGTTTGGGTTTCTTGGTAGTAAGCTGTAGCGTCAGGCGTGGCAAGACCCATCCAACTCAGTAAACCACACAAGTTGTAAAATATAAGTGGTTTATTTAAGCTATGCAAGCATAGGTGTTTTAAAAGGCAGAATAACTGCGCACATATACGACTTGACAGACATTACACGTTTAGGGTACAAACACAATAAAGGCTATGACTCCTCAATCTATACTGGTTCCCTTCACTCACCCAGAAATAAGTCTAGGTTACTCTGAACCAGTCCTGACCACCCTTCTTTTGGACAGAAAGAAGTCCACAAACTGAATGTATAACACCACCTGGAGAGTGTGTGGTTGTGCTCAAGCGTGACTGTGCTCAAGCCCTCCTCTAGCCCAGACTGCATGAACTCTAGGAAGTCACTCACTCTGGGTGATTTGGGTTCTAACTATTATCCTTGAGGAAGTTAGGGAGTCCCAGATACCCAAAACCCTAACAGGTAATGATCTGACCACGATAGCACCATCATCCAGTCCAGCTGGAAACACCAGGTTAAAGATATGGCCCACCCTGTTTATTGGGGCTGATTTTAATTGAGACAGGCCCATGGTTGTCATGGTGGGAATGAAATCCCACCATGGGACAGGATCCCAAGCCTGGATGTTAAAGTCCCCCAAGACAAAAATTCTAGATGATGCCAACACCACACTTAAGACCACCCTCTGCAGCTCTGGCAAGCAAACGGTTGGTGAGCAGGGTGGAAAGCACACCAACAGAATCCCAACCCTGTCTCAAGCACCCAGCTTCAGGAACAGGCAGTCTTATCCAGGTAGTTGCTGTACAAGGCACGTAGATGGGGAGGGGGGGGGTGATTGACTCTGCCTCCTTGTCCCTGCAGATGGGACTGCTACATGGTGAATGGAGGTGAAAGAGAGCAACTCCTCCGGCTTCCCCCAGCCAGGTCTTGGTGATACATGCCAGGCCAGCCTGCTTATCAAGGATCTTATCCTGGATGGTTAATATCAGGAAAGAAACTCCTGGGAGAAGGCCAGCTGACCAAGGGGAGTAGTGCTGTAGTGGTTAGTGTGCATGCATCCCATCCTGCTCTCCATTTCCCCCTTTTACTGGACCAGCAAGTGAATGGGGGGAAAGCCTTTGTAGTTTGTATGCATTGCAAGCATCTCAGGCTACAGAGACCAGGGGGGCATCTGGCCAAGGGTGGGGGGCTTCCAGCAGAGCACTGAACCCCAGAGGTTCTTATTAACAATTAAACCACCAGTAACACCTACAGAGGGAAGAGACCTAATAGTCTACTGAATTACTTGTGAACATGAACGAGGCAGACCAAAGTGCAAAATGTAAAGAGGAATTATATGGACGTTGACTACCAGGGCACTCCGTATATCTGAACCAGAACATCTGAAGGGGGAGCTTGACCATCTGAGACAGGCATTCCAGGCTAATGATTATACAAATCAACAGATAAATAAAGCAATGGCACACAAACAAAAAGAAAACAATACAGAAAATCTTATCACAAGGAGCACCATCACGCTGCCTTACATACACCGTGTAACGAATCGGATAAGCAGGCTGTTAAGAAAAGAAAACAGGACGATCTTCCAACCAACAAAAAAGATTAAACCACGGGTGGGGAACCTCCGGCCCATGGGCCGGATCCGGACCCCGAGACCATCCAGTCCGGCCCCCGGAGAGATTACCGGGAGGCAGCCCAACCGGCCCCCGGAGGCTCCGCTGGGTCCACGCGTCACCTCCGGAGGCCGGGAGAGGGCCTCCGCACGTCCTCCCGGGCCGCCGACTCGGCCCCTTCTGACCAGGCCCTCGTCGGCGATTTCGCACATGCATACAACGCTGATGAGGGCAGCGTAGGGGGGCTGGAGGCTGTTTGGGGGCGCAGGCCTCCTACGGTTTCCGTTTTTCCCCCTTTTAATCTATTTTTTTACTATTTCACGGGCTGCCGCCCCCCCCCACTGCTTCCCAGGGCGGCAGCAGCCTCGTGTGTGCCCCCGGGGTGTGTGTGTGCTTTTGGGGTACTTGTCTCTGCGGGGTGCAGGCAGCATGATCTCGTTCCGGACCGGAACTTCCGGCGCCGCCATCTTGGGTGGGCGAGACTCTCTAGGACTCTCTCTGTCTCGATAGTCCGTCGGTCCTCCAGGCCGTTCTAGGACTTTGGAGGACCGACCAGCGAGACCAACGAGACGGAGAGTCCTAGAGAGTCCCGCCCATTCAAGATGGCAGCGCCGGAACGAAAACATGCTGCCTGCGCCCCTCAGAGACAAGTTAAGTACCCGCAAAGCACACACATTCCCCCACGCCCCTCCAAGAATGCCCCTGGCTACCTTAAAAGTAAAAAAAAAAAAACCGGAAACGTTAAAAAAACTGAATTAAAACTTTATTAAAACCGAAACTTAATTTTGACAGGGGTTATGACAGTTTTATGGGAGGGCGTAAAGGTGCCCCCCCGGGGCGTAAAATGTCTGGGTCCTCCTCTGCCAGCATTGTCAAAAACAAAAGCTAAGCCATACAACAAGTCCCCCCTTTAAGAGCACCAGAAACTCAGTAATGAGCATTGCAACTGGTGGCCTCTAATTAACTCAGATATAAATCTTCTGACTGAGGCACGCGTTCCCTATTAGTCTTCCTAACCCTGTCAAACAGCGCAATCCTAACTAAGATCCGGCTGGCAGCCCATGGCCGCCCTCCGGATCCTGTGCACCTGCAGCCAGCGTGGCTACCAGATAGGAGGTCTACACGGGGAAAGAGACGCTCATCTCCTTCCCAGAGTATAACCGGGGCTAGGCCCTATCGGCCTCCTCGGATTTCCGCCAGCTATTTTGCTGGCAGAAGTAGAGGAGGCCGTGTAAAGGCTCCGGCTCCCGGCGGGGGTCAGGATACGGCTGAAGGCCATTCCCCTCCCCCTCCTGGGATGCCAGGGCCAATGGCCACCCTATAGGCTTCGGCAATCCACGCCCCCCCCCATTGGGTCCAGCAATGGCGGGGTCCTCCCGGCGCCGGAGCCGGCTTTCCCGGCTCTCGAGGTGCAAACGTGCTTTACGGCATGTTTACGACTCCTTCCGGCGCCGGAACGCTCCTTCCGGCGCTGGAATGTTCTGGTGGATTGGGCTGCCCGACTGTCACCTGGACAATTGAAATGTTGAGTCCTTTTAAATTCTAATAAAGACTTCTACATGGCCACAGAACCCAAAAGTTTTTATTCCTCTGAAATTCTTGGAAAAAATAAGTAATATAGGTATTAAATGTCTAAAAGAAAAGAAAACTAAACAAAGGTGAGTAATAAAAGTACTGTATTAGCAGGCTGATGGGAAAGTGCCTAAGCTTGGTTGGAATGTGCAAACCCCTGTGCTGTGCAAACCCCACATCCAACTCCTGTGCTGGATTTATCTGCTCCGGTGGACCTCCATCACTCCACCAGTGCGCACAGAAAGGCTCTGGCCTACCCACTGGCGTGCTGGCTCCTTGCGCTGCCACAAAGTGCTTTACAGCGCTTTTGCGGTAGCCAGCACCAGCAGAACACGCTTTCAGTTGTGCCTCCCTCCAGTAAGATTGGGCCATAATTGTGTTAGATCTTGTACACTAAATTTGTTTGCCCATTACGAATATACATCTGTGTATCACATATTTGTTTGACTTTTTTTTAATCACAAAAAGGCAGTTTTGATTATCTTTGCAAGGATATTTCATTTTAATAAGTCTTAATTCAAGGCCCATTACCTGCATTCATGTTTAATAACAGTATTTTGTTAAATATTTTACAATCATTGTTTTTTTTTAATCAAAGGCATGTGATACATCAATACACAAACACAAGGAAAGAAGGAATCAAACACAATTCAAAAATAGAACCATTACATGGTGTTCCTTTTGCTCATTCATTTATAGTGGGGAAATTGTATTCACATTCAAAAATCCAGAAGACTGTCAAATGAATCTAGATAACTATATTTTAAGTATGAGCTTCCTTTTGAAGTTGGTCCAGGTTAAGATTGTCAGGTCTCCTGAGAGGTTCAGGCAGTGCCACAGGAAGTTGATCCTAGCAGCTAAAGGTTAGGGATTGGCAGATCAGGAGATAATGCCTGGTAGGATATAGGCAGCGGACTGAAGCAGACAAAATAGAGGAAAGGCCTGATTGTGCCTGGTGCCTTAAGGGAGGAGCCTGATGAACAAGGTGCTAGCAGTGGATAGGTAGATGGGCAGAGCAAATAGAAAAAGCTCTCAAGCCAAAAAGAAGAAAATCTGTCATCCTCCTTATCCTAAAACTTTACTCTTTCCTCTCCCTATGGAAGCCCTGAGACAACAGCTAAAACTCTGAAAGTTCAGGTCAAACACTGAAACCAGGCAGCCTTAGTTCTGATGCATGTAAACTTCAATGCATTGGTCACTACTGCCCATTGCAGTATTACTGCTTCTCCTCATTCTCTTTGGGACTCACCTCCACTGAAGTTGTTAGTTTGTTTTGCAAAACAGCCGTTAGTTTTTTGGACGTTTTCTTCAAAAAAGCACTTCCAGGATGAATGTTTCTGATATGTACATACAAGTCCTCTTGGGTTGGGCCTGTGTAGCCACAGTCCTCACAGACATATAGTTTATCTCTCCGTTGCTTGTAGGCATATTGTTGCTGCACCCCGTGTATCTTTTTAAGGTGTGATTCCAGGGAACAACGCTGGGTAAAGGCTTTGTTGCAGATCTCACATTTGTATGGACGAATTCCTACAATGCAACGTTAGGTGTTTTAAGGAAACAAATGTTTTAAAGAAAACCAAGCATTTAACTCCCTTGGTCCATCTCCTTTTTTTCCCCCCTTTCCCTCCCAAAGATTAACAAACCCAGAATAAATTATATAAAAGAGTAAATAATTGCATAATTTTGCAAAAGAGAAAATATGGAATTTTGTTCAATTTGCACAATGTACTCACATTGCAGAATCCCACTTTTTGATGTAGAATATGCAGTGCTCAAATACTGCCTTTACAGTCCAATTCTATTCAAAGCACCGCGCTGGAATGCAGCAGCGGCGCCAGGGCAGGCTCTGCTGTATCCAGTCCGGGGCTGGAGTCTTCTGGATGCGTCCTTGAAGTAAGGGGACATGCGTCCCTTTACCCCATGTCGAGCCCCAGCAGCCTCTATGGGCCTACTCGGATCTGAGCCAGCTGAATGGCTGGCGAAAATCCGAGTGGCAGCAGCCCCGTGTTGGGCTTCCAAGCCCGGGAAGGGGGATAGGATTTGGCGGAGGTCTCCTCCGCCAAGCCCCCTGGGTCTGTTCTGCCCTCCCCGTGCGTCAGAATGCCCCTCCCCCACCTCCCCACTGCCCGGCACGGAGCACCCTGCCTCTGACAGGTGCTGCTCCTGCACTGGCGGAGGTCTGCCGGTGCTGGCCTCCACACCGGCGCAACATGCTTTATGGCACGTTTGCAATGGTTCAGGGACTAGTCATGCCGGCATAGGATTGGGCTGTTAGTTATTTTTTATACTCTGCCTATTATTATGAATATTTATACTCTTAGTAATTTCACAGTGCTCATGTCTTGCTGCTTTCCTTCTTTTCAGAGAAATGGATGAGCTCAGATTAGATGCCCAAGTCAAATGCTCACTAAAGTTGACTACTTAGGATTTTAGTGTGTTTAAGTTTAGTTTTAACATGGCCTCAAACAATATGCTGAAATTCCAACTTTTATTTCATTATGGGTGGAGGTCTTAATGAGCCAAATTACAGTGACAGAAAACCCAAAAAATACTATCTTTCTCCCCCCCCCCTTCTTATATGAAAACATGGGTGGACAGTCATAAAAACTGTAGTTCTGAAAAGTCCCATCTTTACACTGTTTACAGTACACATTTCATATCTTCTTGGGGGGGATTTTTTTTAAATCCCTGCATTTAAAACTGGAGAGCAAACGCATCTGCAGTAGAAGATGGGTTATAATTTTCTCTTACCTGTATGCGTCCTTACATGCCTTTTCAGGTCAAAGGTATCATTGAATCCTTTCCCACAGAAGGTACACAAGTGTCTCTTCACTTGACTGTGACACTTTACGTGGCGGTTGAGCATGCGCTGCAAACGGAACCCTTTACCACATAACTCACAACTGTATGCCAAGCCATCACTACAGGTGCCAGTTGTGAACTAAGAGAAGGAAGTAAAATAGGGTTTTAGAATCAAGGAACTGGTGGTATCTTCAGATATTACCTAGACTTTTAACTGTCTTGGTTTGGTTTGGTGTTTTGAAGATAGCATAGTAGCTGAGAGACTGTGCTGCACACCAGGACTCCAAATCGCACTTCTGCCATGACATACTAGCTGGCTTTAGGCAAACCACTCTCTCTCTCTCTCTCTCTCTCTCAGCGTCAGCTGCCATGATAATCATGCTTCCTTACTTTACAGGGTTGCTGTAAGGATTCCATCAAGATAATACATGTGAAGTGCTATGCACACTTAGCACTATATAAATGCAAAGTAGTAGTATTCTTGTAGGGCAGGCCTGCACAAGCTTTGACCAACCAAATGGGCAGCCCGATCTTGCCTAAGATGCGGCAGCCTGCCTAAAGGGCCGGCCGCTGCATCCCCGGTGCAGCCAGGGCTCACCTCGGGGGAAGGGGATGTTCATCCCCTTCCCCTGGTGTAATGGGCCTCCTTGGATGCACACCAGCTCTTTAGCTGGCATGCATCCGGGGAGGCTGTGTAAGGCTGGCCTGGCCTGGGAAGGGTTGTTGGATATTGGCACAACCCAGTGCTGATATCCCTGCCCCCTCTCAGGGTGGGCCGGTCAATGGCCCCCTCCCTCGCCACCTCTGCCCGCCCTTCCCACACCCTCCCACCGCCTGGCGCATCACTCACTTGTGTACGGCGGTGTGGAGTTCATCTGGCGCTGGTGTGAGCGGTGCCGGCCTCTGAGCTGGCGCTGCTTACACTAGAGGAGCCACAAAAGTGCCTATTGCGACTTCTATGTTTGCGCAGGATTGTGCTCTAAATGAAGCCCATTAGCCATATAGTGGGGCCAGCCAGAAGCATAACCACCCCTTTATCTTTGTTTTCCCAGCAACTAACAAAGGCTGGGGTTATATTCAACTCCTGTTGGATCACCATGCATGGCTGGTGGGCTGCATTTGACTTAGTGGATCACAACTTGTGTGGTCCTGTTCTAGGCAAATAACATTAATGAGAGAAAGGGATCTTTCTCTCCATATACTCACAAAATAAACATTGCAGAAATAGGTAGAGAAAATACAGGCCAGTTTCTATCAACAAATTCTGCAACCCCAGGAAGATTTCAGGAGTTTGTTTGTGACAAACCCCCTCTGACTAGGAGCAATAATATATGCTGTCTCTCACCCAAACTTCATTTATCTATCACATTTGTATTTCACTTTCACAGTTTCTTTTATACATCATATCTGTATACCACTAATCTTTCAAGTTAGAAACACACGAGGTTCAAGAACAGCTCTTGACCAATCAGAGCAGCTGACATATTCAGCTAGGAGGGAACTAAGTTTGAGGGAAAGCGAAACTCCCTCTCCTCCCCGGCATCAGAAGGAAGGAGCCCTCTCCATAACTACGAGAGGATAGCCATCATCATCAAGGTATTAAAAGATAGGGCTTACAAAAAGAGCTAGAAATCATAAGGTTCTTATATTGTTTTGTATTTGTCTAGCTCCCTGGGTTTCCTAGTAAGCTTACACTTACTGTGTAAGTGAAATTGAGTTCCGTGCGCAAGAGGGGAATTTCTCTACGCATGCATGAGCTCTGTAATGCTGCATGTAATGCTGCAGTGCCACCTACTGGCTAAGAAAAATCATTGCTGTTGTAACTACTTTTCACCACCTGGTGGCTAAGGAAAATCATTGCAGTTGTAACTACGTTTTGCACATTTGGTTTTACTATCCTTTTAAAATTAGTATTAGCTTTTTAATAAACCTTTTCAAAATTACGCTGAGTTGCCTTGTTCTGAAAAACCAGTCGAATTGTCATCTTCTTGTTCTGCAGGGGCTATTGAAAGAGCGGATTATATAAGGACTGCTGTCCAGTATTGTCCCAGGAGGGAGTTCTTACTCAGTGGAACTCCCTGCTTACCCTGGTCTCCTGAGCTAGTGGCAACAAATTTGAACTACCAAAGGGGGTGTCCCCAGTAAGCCACATGCCCGAACCAAAGGGAAAGAGAGGGGAAAGGGAAGGGAGTGAGCGCGGAGTCCAAGGCGCTACTGCCCTGAAGCAGCATGTGGACGCTGGAACTCCTCTTCCTTCCTCTACATCTGCACTGGCTGGAGTGGGTTTGGGATGGCAGAGGAGTGAACGGTGCCAGCCTCCGCGCAGCGCTGTTTACTCCCAGGGTGCTGAAAATGTGCCTTACGGCACGTTTACAACTCTCTAGGCCAGCGGAGCGCTAGCTCCAACGGCCTATAGTTAGGCAGGATCGGGCTGTAAGTTGGCTATCACAGATCATCAGTGTTGCCATGGTGCAAATCACTGCATCCTGGAAACCATGAATAGAAACAACCACAGGACTGCTCTGCTCTACCAAAATTACAGGAAAATTGATATTTTGCAACTTTACCAAGTAAAAATAGCTGTTCAAACCAGTCCCTAGTTATAAAGAATATTTCCTAATCACCTGGGGTCTACATTACTCAAAAGGGACCAAAAATAG
The DNA here is from genome assembly GCA_026170595.1 of Plestiodon gilberti rubricaudatus. Taxonomy (NCBI): domain Eukaryota; kingdom Metazoa; phylum Chordata; class Lepidosauria; order Squamata; family Scincidae; genus Plestiodon; species Plestiodon gilberti. Next base: position 101,973,810 of record JANXHW010000004.1, on the reverse strand, counting down.
TCTGTACCTTGATTTTGGATCGGGCTGCAGGGTGGTTTGCTGCCAAGTTCAGAAGTGTTTCCTCTGTTGTGGACTCAGGGGTCAAAGTATTGACAGCTTCTGTGTCTTTATTGCTACTGCTATTGCTCTCCAAGCTGCAGCTGTCTTCACTACCATAGTTCAGGAGTACACATCTTATCTCTCCTAGAAAAGGAACACAGACACGGGTTTATTGGCAGCAGCAACAAGGAGCACACAAAGCCATTTCTGATGGTAGATTTTAGTGTACCTCTGGTGTTATTTACTTATTTAATTGGACTTCTAACTTGCCATATCCCAAAGGTTCAGGATAGGTAACAAAATGCTAACGATTCTACCCTTTTCTGCCCACCTGCAGTGAAAATCCCTGATTTCCCCCTTTTCTTTTTAACCTGTTTTGAATTTTTCTATCACATCAGAGGCTCATGTGATGCCTTAGCATCCTGAAGAGGCTACGGAGTCATTCAGATGCAGTAGTCATGGCTGTCGTATTGTTGGTTCTTCTTCCCCCAACTGACCAGTAACAAAGAACTTGGCTGTAAGTCAACTTATTGGACCATGAAGCCCACTTGATGGGCTTGGGAAAGTTAAGGGCTCAAGTGATTCCAATATCCAATCCCAGAAGTAAAATCTGGTTAGCACCCATAGGTTATAAAAAATGAGATCACTCACACCCCTTTGTGCATTTGCAGTGGTTGCTCATTCAAGCAATGAGTGCATTGACTCCTTCCTGCCTGCCCAGTTAGGTGTAAGGACCAAGATCCTAGAATACCATGAATGCTCAGGGTAGGGAAAGGACTCAGCAAATCATAATGCTGCTGGATTTATTTTCAGCTTGCCTTTTAACTGCTGCACCAATCTTTGCCTTAACTTAACCCATCCACCTGAACTCTCCTTTTGTCATTCATCAAGTGCCTTGTACTTTACCTCGTTTGTTTGGGTGTTCATCTTTTTAATAAAATAAAACTCTTTTTACGGTTTCTGTTTTAACCTATCTGGTCTCAGACCACTTGGGAGGGAGCTGGTTGCCCCATCTACCAAAATCAGCAGCCTTCACTAGTCTAGCTTTTAAGCCCCAGGGCTCCATTCTTCTGGTAGGGGTTTCCCCCCCAAGGCAGCCTCCTTCTGTTTTTTTTCCTGACCTTAGATGGTGGCAGCAAAAATTACCACCCCAGCTTAAATCCAGTTTCAGGACAAGATGGGCTAGAAGATGGGCTAGAAGTGCTCAGCTCTGCACGCACCCCTCTACTACCACACACCACCAAAAGCCGGTTTGAATAAAAATGTCTTGTACTATTAGTGCACAGGGTCAGGCTCTGGCAAGTCTCCAAGAAAAGAGACGACGACGAGGAGCGGCCCAGGTGAGCAAGCCCAGCTCAGCTGGCTCGCCCGCTCACCGCTCCGAGCTCAGAACGGCGAAAGCAGGAGAGCCGGAGAGCGAGCAAGCTGGTAAGAGCCCCTCGCCGGATCACCTGCTCTCGCTGCTCGGAGCTCGGAGCAGTGAGACCGTGCGAGCCGGAGAGCGAGTGATGCTGGTGAGAGCCCTAGCCCTCGCCGGATCGCCCCCTCCGAGCTGATTGCCCACTCTTGCTGCTCCGAGCTCGCCCGCTCACCGCTCCGAGCTCGGAACGGCGACAGCAGGAGAGCCGGAGAGCGAGCAAGCTGGTGAGAGCCCATCGCTGGATCACCTTCTCTCGCTGCTCCGAGCTCGGAGCAGTGAGACCGTGCGAGCCGGAGAGCGAGTGATGCTGGTGAGAGCCCCAGCCCTCGCCGGATCGCCCCCTCCGAGCTGATTGCCCGCTCTTGCTACTCCGAGCTCGCCCGCTCACCGCTCCGAGCTCGGAACGGCGACAGCAGGAGAGCCGGAGAGCGAGCAAGCTGGTGAGAGCCCATCGCTGGATCACCTGCTCTCGCTGCTCCGAGCTCTCGCTGCTCCTGCTCCGTCCTTCCTCGATGGTGGCCGGGTCCACGTGAGCCCGCTCTCGCTGCTCCGAGCTCGGAGCAGTGAGACCGTGCGAGCCGGAGAGCGAGTGATGCTGGTGAGAGCCCCAGCCCTCGCCGGATCGCCCCCTCCGAGCTGATTGCCCGCTCTTGCTGCTCCGAGCTCGCCCGCTCACCGCTCCGAGCTCGGAACGGCGACAGCAGGAGAGCCGGAGAGCGAGCAAGCTGGTGAGAGCCCATCGCTGGATCACCTGCTCTCGCTGCTCCGAGCTCAGAGCAGTGAGACCGTGCGAGCCGGAGAGCGAGTGATGCTGGTGAGAGCCCCAGCCCTCGCCGGATCGCCCCCTCCGAGCTGATTGCCCGCTCTTGCTGCTCCGAGCTTGGAGCAGCAAGAGCAGACGATCCAGCAAGAGCCCGTCGCCAGATTGCCCTCCAAGCCGGCTCAGCCTCTCGCTGCTCCGAGCTTGGAGCAGCGACAGCGGGCTCACGTGGACCCGGCCACCATCGAGGAAGGACGGAGTAGGAGCAGCAGCACAGCAGCAATGGGTAACGCGGGCAGCGAGGTAAGTCAATTTAAATAATTTTACCCTGCAAATGAATAATTAAAAAATTTGGGCGCACTTTGCACGGCAAAGGGGGGCACTTCGCACCCCCTTGTATTTTAAAATTAATTTTCTTTATTTATTTCTTGGCTTAAATAAATAAATCAATAATTCGGGCGCACTGTATTTTATTTCTTTAATTAATTATTTAATTATTTAATTGGGGTGGGGGTGTCCCAGTTGAAGGTCGGGAAAATATGGTAAGCCTAGTCATTTGGGAGCATAGGTATGCTGGATCCAGATTATGTAGGACTTCACAGTTTACAGATTACAGATTCACAGAACCCAGATTACAACAGAAAGTTAGTACTGGGGCTGTGCATTTGTTTTGGAACAAATGCTAAAACATTACCAGCAGAACTCATTTTGTTCTGTTTGGCATTTGTCTGAGGTGAACATAATAGCCATAAACCAGTTGTAAAGATGTCCCGTAGTTAATAAATCAACAACTCCATCTGGGATACCTCTGAGCTCCTTATCTTCCCTTCTCTCCCAATAATGGCCAAATTGGTCCAGGCACTTAATTTAGCTCAGCATATAAAGGTTCAGTTCAACCACCACCACCCCACCCCCTGGAAAATACACATAAGACATAACATCAACATTTTATGAAAATTTATTCAAGACAAAATGTCCCATAAGGAGGGCAATTGTCCTCAGACAAGATAAAAACCAAAAAGACATCTAGGAATAACACACAATGATAAAACAACAAATTCTAACTGAACCTTTAGTTACTTCAGTTAAAGGACTGAGGCTCCTCTTATCCATGAGATAGCTGACCCTGAGCCACTCCCAGGTCTCACATGATGATCAGCAAACAGACTAAACAGCTCTTTAGGTAAAGGTAAAGATATCCCTTGACAATTAAGTCCAGTTGTGTCCAACTCTAGGGAGCAGTGCTCATCTCCGTTTCAAAGCCGAAGAGCCAGTGCTGTCCGAAGACGTTTTCATGGTCATGTGGCCAGCATGACTCAACACCGAGGTGCATGGAACGCTGTTACCATCCCGCTGACGCGGTACCTATTAATCTACTTGCAATTTCTTGCTTTCGAACTGCTAGGTTGGCAGGAGCCGTCGCACGGATTCGAACTGCCGACCTTTCGATCGACAGCTCATGGTTCAGTGGTTTAACCCACTGCGCCACCCGCTGGCTCTAAACAGCTCTTTACCCCCTTTTTATATTCTTCCTGAGGTCAAGGGGGGGGGGACAGCTGATGCAGCCAATGAGTTACCTGCAAAACCCTGCAAACGCATATAGGTGTTACCAATATCAATAACAAAAGGTAATAATCATCCTAGGACTCAATGGCAAACAGCCAATACTGAGGAATGTTACAGCTCTCCTCAGTGATTGCACACAACTGGGTTTCTTTCACTGAGAGTATATTAAAGCTATACCAACCACACACCAAACTCTTCACACCAGTCCAGAGGAAGCAGCAACCCATTTGGATATCCAGGTCCACTTTATTCTTTCAGTTTCAATTGCTACAGCCAGCTGCATCTAGGATGGGATGGGGGGGGAGCAAGGGGATGCTTGACAATGGAAACTCGCCATTCATTAACTCCAGGCGCGTTGCGACGACGCGCGTCACCCCAGAGCGGGGGCGCGCGTCGCCCTTAAGGGGAGGCTCCGCCCCTGCGCGTGACGTCACGCGCAGGAGCAGAGCGCCCTCCCCGCTCCGTTTTCGGCTCATTTTGGAGCCAAACGGACACAGGGGAGGGCGGGCGGGCCCACCCTCCGCTCCAAACTGTAAGTGGGGGGGTGATTGCGCGTCACCCCTAGACGCGCGACACCCCCCGGCGGCCCGCCCCCCCCACCGCCCCCTGTCGACGCCAGTGATTAACTCACAGTGCAATCCTGTGTAAGGATACACGGCCAACTTAAAGGGCTGTCTGCTGTATCCTATGCTTAGGCTTACCAGACCTCCAACCGGGACAGAGTGCTAGACCTTTAGGAGAAGGAATGTGGGCAGGTGTAGCTTGTTAAACCTTAGAGCACAATCCTAGGCATGTCTACTCAGAAGCAAGCCCCATTGGGCTCAGTGGGGCTTGCTTCTGAGTAGACACGCCTAGGACTGTGCCCTAAGGTTTAACAAGCTACACCTGCCCACATTTCCTGGTTGGAGATCTGGTAAACCTACCTATGCTGGTCCCGGGCTGCCCTGGGGCAGCCTGGGAACACCTCGGGAGAAGGGGACGTTCATCCCCTTCCTCAGGTGTTGCCAAGCCTGGGGCCTATGGACCTCCTCAGATGTACGCCAGCTCTGAAGCTGGTGTATATCGGCTGACCTGGGCTGGAAAGGGGCTTAGGATATTAGCGAAGCGCGCCACAGATATCCTCGACCCCTCCCAGCCTGGGTCAGCCAGTGGCCTCCCTCCCTCACCGTCCTGTCCCACCTGTCCCCACCCCTGTGCCAAGCGGCCTAGGCCTTACCTAGGTTGTTCAGTGCAGATCTGGCCTGCCGGGGGTGTGAGTGGTGCCGGCCTGCGCCCTGGCGCTGCTTACACCCAAGTCGTCGCAAAAGTGCTTTACGGCACATTTGCGACGCTTTAGGCCAGCAGAGCAAGAACTCCGCAAGTCTAAAGTTAGGAAGGATTGGGCTGCCCAACCCATTCTAGTCAAAGTGTCCAAGAATATGATGGACTTTATGGAGAAACCTCCAGTCACAAAGTGGCAAGGGAAGGAATGTGCAGAATCCACTGGCGTCGCTGCAGGGGGGGCGGAACTCTAAGTTCCGCCGCGGCTCCGACCCTCCGTTACACCGGAGCATGAAGCGGCCCCACCCCCTTGCCTTCAGAACCATTCAAGGCTGCCCCCTACAGCGACGCCAGGTAGGGCATTTGGAGTTTGGTTCACATATAGTCAGAGCACTTTTCCAATTATTTTTTTCTCAATCTTCCCCACCCACCCTTCTTTCCTCAAACCCTGATATTAGAGCCCAATCCTAACCAACTTTCTAGCACTGATGCAGCCACATTGCAGCCCCAAGATAAGGGAACAAGCGGTGCCAATGGGGCGTATGCTGCATCCTGCAGTGGGGGGGCACTCATGGAGGAAGAGAAGCTGAAGAAGTGGCCACTTCAAACTGCCGGCTGCTGCGTCTTTGGCTTCTCTTCCACGATCGCGAGGAAGAGAAGCCGAAGAAGCGGCCGCCAGCAGACTCCCTCCCCCCCCCGGAAGAAAGTGCCAATGATGTCGTTTGCACTTTCGCCCGGTGGTACACAGGCGGCCAGAGGTCCACGTAGGTGGTATGTGGGCCTCCAAGGGTTGGGAACCTCTGATTCAGATACTTCATAAATAGAAGTGCATAACAATGAGTTGCTATGACCATAAGAACATATTTATTTAATGTTTCTACATTCTGACAAACAAGCCTTGCATCTAATTGCTATTTTTTATATACTGTATCAGTAGCATGTACTTGTCCATTCAGCAGTTCTGTGTTTGCTGGTTCCATAAACAAATGAGAGGAATTCCATGCCCCAGAATATGATTTCTTCAAATGTCTATGATGCTTGTTCTCACCCTCCCCCCAAGATGGGGCAACTTTGTACTGGCAAATTGTTCTTCCTGTCTCAACACTAGTAGCAGTGCTTCTCATACATGGTAAGTATGCACTCTGCAGTAGAGGGGAGGGGCTGTTGGCTATATAAACCCTCAAATGCTAGTAAGCCTCTACAATGCACCTAAAGAATGTGGCTTTAGATAAACTACTACAGTATTTCTTTGCCTCCCATCTACAATATAGCCATTGCAATATATGCTGGTCTATTTTACAGGATTGTTTTATGGATTACTGAAATAATATATGCACTTTGGACATTTGAAATGTGCTTCAAAATAATATTACTATTTAGTCCACACTGAAGTATTGGATTGGAGACCATCAATACGATCTTAATTTTTCAAAAGATATCTTCTATTGGATCAATTACCGTATTGTCCCGAGTATAAGACGCACCTGATTATAAGACGCACACCCTTAAAGTTTGGTGCTATTAAAAAAATTTAATTAAATCACTGGCATTAAATTGCAACAGCCTGATTATAAGACGCACCCCTAGTTAAAAAACTTAAATTAGGAGAAAAAAGTGAGTCTTATACTCAGACCAATACAGTATTTCAATAGCATAGCAAACTTTATTGTTATACAGATATATTGTATTTTATATAGTTGTTTTTAGTTATTTTAAATTATGGTTTTTTGTTGTATGCTGCTGTTTTCAACCATGGAAAAACAACATAAAAATCTTTTAAATAAATAAGCAAACAAACTCTTTTCAGGAATGAGTTCTATGCCACTCCAAAGCTTACTACTTGCTGCTGTTCCAATGTTGGCTGCATGAAAATGAACGCTTGTTTCCGCTGTAATAATTAGTTTCCAGCAAAGGGAATTAACTGCCATGGTTGGCGTTATCTGATGAAGTAGCCATACCATTTAAAAAAAATGTTTGTCTACAAGGTGCCACAAGACTTGTTTTTCCATTTAAAGTGTTTACCCTAGAATAGTAAATATTAAGACAAATGCTCTGGGTAATATACTCAGTAGCAAAGGGAAAGCATAATAACACTAAAAAAGGGAAGCATGCACATAGTATATGTGGGCCTCAAGACAAAACACGGGCCTCTTCAAAGAAAGGGGGAAAAAGTCCATTTGAATCCAACCACAGAGACAAACTAGGCAAACACATGGGGCAGGGGTTCCAAAATTCCAGCAGTGCCTAGTTAGGAGAACTGCTGTCTGCACTTTTTGGATTTATCCACTTTTTAAAAATGCTTGCTTACAGAAATGCTTGCTGCTGCTGTGTGCAACTCCTCCTCCCTCCCGTCCCCAACTCACTCAGCATTTTGAAAAGGCAGAGGGCAGGAAAAAGCAACCAGAACAAGGGACAGTGGAGATGTGGTCAGATAGAGCTTCAGCAGAACATGTGGCCAGTAGCAGGGAGGGAGGGAGGGAGGAGTAGCCACGTGGCAGAAGTGACGTCTTTTGCCACCACCAGGTAAGTGTGAAGCAGCCTGTGGAGACTGGGCGACCGGCCACACATACAGAGTGACACCTAATCTGCAGTGCTAATCTGCCACCAGAACTACAGGGTTCCCAGAAGTACATAAGGAAGCTCGCCCTGTCCAGATGAGATCAGCTCTTTGTAGCATCAGTCAGTCCTTGCTTTTCTCCTTGCAGTCACGTGCAGAATAATAATGCTCCCTCCACAAAGCAGATAGATTTCCCCATTACACTTCCTGTTTCTGCTGTCATCTGCTGTGTCTGAGGAGCATGTGCCTCTCAAAACAAGATGGACTCAGCCGGGTGGAATTCACTCATCTAGGTTTGGCCTGCCTAATTATTTTAAAGGGTGGCCCTAGCCTGCCTATCATTATCTTGGGGCCGGGGGCCTCAATATTAATTTACTTATGTTAGTTAACAGAAACCAACAAACACTTTCTGCAAATAAAGCAAAAATGCCCCCCTTTCACCCCAGCACAGTGTCTTTTCTGGTGGCTGTTTGCTGGTGTTCTTCTGCATCTTTTTTAGATTGTGAGCCCTTTTTGGGACGGGGAGCCATTTAATCATTTGATTTTGTCTGTAAACCACTTTGTGAACTTTTTGTTGAAAAGCGGTATATAAATACTGTTAATAATAATAATAATAATAATAATAATAATAATAAATACAGTATTTAGAATATTAACTGTCAGTTTCATTTGTTTTATTTTAATCAAAATACTATGTACTCACACACATTATATGTAATTTACCATTAAACAGACTACAGTGGGCTCCAAAGCAGATTTTTTGTCTTTTGTTTGGTACTTTGACCTACGTGCTTAATACTAAATGATGGCCTGAAACCAATAATTATAATAATATTATTGTAATTAACTAAATTTGTACAAGAATCTCTGTATATACATTCATATGGACCCATATGAGCATACACAAATTAGTCTAGACTCGCATCATTTCCTGCTTCAAACGGGGTTGGACTAGATGGCCTTGAGGGCACCTGGAAGTGCCATGTTAGTGGTGGTGGCGGCTTGGAATCTGAGGGTAGCATTTATTCCAGATCAACTGGAGGTGCAATAGTTAAACTACTGAAATTGAAAATGAGGAACCACTCTTCATCACTGAATTTGACATTGCTGCAGACAATAAAAATGAACGGTGAGGCCAAATTTTAATTAGCCTAGAGCTGTAAAAAAGAAAAGAAAGATAACTCACGAGTGAGCGAGCCCTGCCTTTGTGACTGACTGGCCAGCCCAGAACAAAAGCATTAAAACATTTTTTTTGTTTAATCTTAGGGCGAGTCAGTCAGCTCACCGAAGAAAAGGGAGGTGCTTGAGTGCCCCGGCCAGCTAACAGTGCAATCGGGTATCAAACTACTGAAGGAGTTTCAAGTTTAAATCGCTGTAACCGGACCAGCCCGAACGCGTCTTCCTGCATGCTGAAACTACGGCGATCGCGGCACTGCGAGACACGCACGAAAGAAAGTCACTTGAAGAGGCGGAGCCTGGAGTGCCTGACAGACAGAGCACTTGCGCAGCACCACGCACTTCGTTCGCTCATTCTTCCGCACGCTAGGTGTGTGGGCGCGCTTTCAGGAAAAGATAGAAACTTGAGTCGCGTGCACGCAGATCTCTCGGGGTGGGTAAAGAGAGACACTTAAGAAGTTGTTACGCACACTATTGCCAGCCCACCCACAATTATTCTTGCGGAAAGGCAAATCTCCTTCGCTTTCTGAAAAGTGAGAGGGAGCGTAAATTGCTTCCGTTCCGATTATGCGAAATTGCATGACTATGAATGCTCCTCTTGCAAAGAGTCGCCTATATATAAACCTATATTGTGCTGATGTTGGGTGTCCCTCCCTACACCGTCTGGACAGCTGGATTCTATACTACCCATGTTTGCTCAATCAGAGGTAAATCTTTCTGAAATCAATGGGAGTTACTTCTGAGTAAGCACAGTTAGGACTGCAGTCCGATTCTTATTAAACTGGAAGTATTGGAACTTATTTCTGAGCAAGGGAGTCATAGGATCGGGCTGCACGCACATTGTTCCTGTTTCCACTATGTGGATCTCGCTCACAGACCCACCGGCCCTCAGGATGCAGCCGCTGAAACAATTTTCAATGCTGAGGCTCAACAACACTCTTAATTAATTTTAAGAAATATAAAAAGTGTCTCTGAGAATATATAGAATAGTGTTTCCCTCCCTCATCAGCAAAGTCAGCCAGGAATTTAAGTCAGCCAGAAATTTAATTTCTAGCCAAACTTAATCCCCGGGCACTTTTAAGTAATAATAATAATAATAATACATTCACTGCTGCCTTTGGATTTCTATATCTCGTGTGCAATAGAACGGTTTAGCCCTCAACGGTAGGACTGGAGTAGATACAATAAGACTGGCAGGGGGGGGGGGGTTGTCAGCAAGCAAGCGCAGCGCCGAGCTCTCTTTCCTATCCAGGCCAGGGGACCAGCAGGCTAATTGAAGGGGGGGGAGGTAATGTGTGGGAATTCCTCCATTTTACCTGGGACGTACGTGTCCGCTCTCTCTTCGTCTGGCAGCTCGTCCCAGGTGCGGCTGGCGGGCAACGGGTTCCTTCTCTTCACAAGGAATACTCTGGGCATGGTGAGCGGCGCTGGCACTTCACCTTTACTTCTTACGGTTCTGTTCTCTGGAATCTCCACCCTTTCCAACGGTCCTAGGTAGGGCACGTTTGCAATCCCCAGCCTCTGCTTGGGGCAGGCACCCGTCTTCGGGTGGCGTTGATATTACCCCCAAATGAGAGTAAGAGACCACACGCTGCTGCAGCAAGAGGCGCCCCCTCTATCTCCCCCCCCCCAAGTTTCATAAGGTGCAGGAGCAAAGGCACCACCAGGAAACTTTGGAAGGAGCATGCGTGCTGCAAACATAACGGTGTCAACAAGCTTCTGTACCTGTCTGACCGGTTGGAGCAGCTCTGCTTTGTTCCAGCCCTTCCTCAGGCATGAATGTTTGCAAAGAATGTAACGTCTGAAAATAAGGAGCAAAATGCCCACGATTGTAGTCTCCCCTGCTGCCCAGATGGTCTCGGCACCCAGAAAAAAACAAGCACCCCATTTCCTCTCAGCAGCAAAGATTCTCCCAAAACCTGCAACTGTGGAAGTGTGTGTGTGTGTGTGTGTGTGTGTGTGTGTGAGTGTGTGTGTGTGTGCGTGCGTGCGCGCGTGCCCAATGGTTCTATGGGTTCCTTTGTGCATTGGACTTTTTCCCCTGGAAAAATATGTCAACGATTGTGGAGTAGAAGAAACACACAAGCAAAAACAATATATTTTTGGACATAGATATGTGTCCCTCTGTAATTGGGTTGTTGTTTTATGTGCGCGTGGGAACACAAAGTACATTCCAGACTCATGGGATGTAACTAAAGTCTGACATATGAAGCCAACCAGCTCCAGGCATTTTTTCCCTATCTGCTTGGCATGCAGTGATCTTCAGAAGTCTCCCTCTTTTCCTTAACGAACGAACGAATGTGGTGATAGAGATGCCTCCAAGCACTGGAATGGGTGGGACTAGTACACCTCCCCAACCTGTATGTGTGTGAGAATGTCTAGAAGAAACATGAGAGCCTTTCTGTTTGTTCTCCCAACATTTTTATTGAGGAGGGAAGAGCAACTTAAAAAAAAAATCTGGGTAGAGGAGCCACCTGTTATGTATGTTAAGTTTACGTCCACAGCAAGGCCTCCAACTGGTTTTGGTGATGAAAACAGTTCAAAACAATGAAGGGGAAAAAAAAAAACTTGTCACTTGAAATAATTGACCAGATGGCTTAAAAACAACTCATAATGCGATAAGGGCCCCATTGCACTAGGGCCATAGACCTGAAGTAGAGGAGTAGAGGCAACCCTTTCCTGAATATTTACAGTAGCTACTAGCTTGATACCCATGCTTCGCTACAGGATTTAAGTACTTTAAATCCATTTTGACTCCTATAAACTTTCATTGGAACCATGCAATGAACCATTTAAATGTAGGATAACTACCTCATGTCAGGCAACACCCTGCAATTATTAAAAGTCATGGTTCCATCAAATGACATGACTGCTTCTCACGTGGCCAGTTCTACGTGGCCTGCTCCAGAGTGAGCTCACCCAGCAGCCTGGTGATCCTAGAGCCTGAGGGGAGAACCACCAATGTAGTCTACAAAGAGGTCCTTAAGTAGAGAAAAACATCCTCTATTGAATAGAGGAGAAAGGTCCTCTATTGTAGAGGTCCCCACCCCAACCCCCAGACTGCGGACCGGTACTGGTCCGTGGCCTGTTAGGAATCAGGCTGCCCGCTGAGTGTTGACTCTCCGTGGGGGCTTGCTGTGCCGTGCTGCGGTCTGCTGCCTGACCCGACGGTGGGAGTCAAGCCACCGCAGCCGGGTGTCCCACCGCTTGGGTCACCAGCTCTGCTGCACTTGGCTCCAGAGAGCATGGCCAAAGCCGCCCCCGGCAGGCAGAGCGGCCGAGGCTTTCGCTCCCAACCAGGCAGAAGGGCCGCCTGCACTGCCGCCTGGTGAGCCCTCCCCTTTCTTCACTGCTGTCGTGGCGGGACAGGCTGGGCCCTATGGCTCCTCAGCAGCTCCACCCACAGGCCCAGGACTGTGCAGGGTCCAGCCCGTCCAGCTGCGACGGTGGCAAAGAAAGGGGTGGCCTGCTCAACGGGTGGTAGTGCGGGCGGCCCTGTCACCCGGTTGGGAGTGAAAGCCTTGGCCGCTCTGGCTGCTGGGGGCAGCTTCGGCTGCGCTCTCCAGAGCTGACGACCCGAGCATCAGACCGCAGTCAGGGGGCAGACCACGGTGCGGTGCGGCACAGTAAGCCCCCATGGAATCATCCCGAAACCAGAATCATTGAGCAGAGGGGTAGGGGGCTCTGGGTGGCAAGCGGGGGGGTGTCAAAGCTGCTGCATTGGCAGCGGCAAGGTTTTTGTGCCACTTTGGAGGCTTCTGGAGGGCTCCAAAGTGGCATTGAAGCATTCTTGCGGGCGGCGGTGTGAAACGTTTTGCCCGCCCGCCGCCCCCGGTACTTTTTTGTGCCGCTGGTGCCATTCCCGGGGCAGTTCGGTGACATCACTTCCGGTTTCATGTAAACAACAGGACCTGAATTTTGTCAACAAAATCTGGTTCCCCATTATACACAGGTCCTTTAAACAGAGTACGCAAGTAACGGGAGAAAAAAACGATCGTCAGGCAAGGTTAACTGCGGTCAGCGCAGCAGCTGGGGCTATTTCCGTTCCTGATTAACTCCGCTCTTCCGGTGCTTTGCTACATTTAACTGAAGGCTTCTGGACTCCAGGCTGTTTCCATCATTGATCTTTGGATCTTGCCTCTGATAATGGTCCAGGATTGGACCGAAACGTTGGTTTTGTTGCTTTCTCTTTTTGGATTTTAAAGCAGATTGTCTGTCTGTCAAAACGGATACCGGGTTTCTCGGACTTTTTTGGACAGTATTTGAGATTGTTTTAATTGATTGTGAAGGAGAGAGTAATAAATAGACATGGCATCTTTACCCGTTTGCAAATCGTGTATTATTATTATTATTATTATTATTATTATTATTATTATTATTATTATTATTATTATTATTATTAACAGTATTTATATACCGCTTTTCAACAAAAGTTCACAAAGCGGTTTACAGACAAAATCAAATGAACTATAAGATGCAGGGCAATCTCTGGGGATTAAGGGGGCAACTTTTACAGGCATGATCCATTCACCTGGCATGCTGGCCAGGATTCTTGGGGTCTCTCACCCCACATGAGCTATGGGTTCACTGTGTGAATTCACCCAACCATCAGCTACTGCAAGGGAGAAGAGTGGCAGTGGTGGGCAAGCTGGCTTTAAGGGTTATTTATCTGCCATTCTGATCTTCTCATGGAGGAGCCCCTGATAAGCACTTGAGGAAGTCCAAGCATTTCCCAGGATGTAGCCAGAAAACCATGGCCCTGAGAGGAGATGAAATAATGATGGAGTTCACCTAAACCGCTGATCAATGGGTAGATTATAGACAGAATATCCCCTTTGCAAAGATCAGCAGCACACATCTTTTCATGCTTCTGCACTTATGGATTTCATATTCCTGGATTTTGGTTGGGCAGAATAATACTTACTGGTTTTCACAGTTCTTTGGTGGTCTGCGTTTTTGACCACTTTGTTGGTTGGAGCCGATGGCACGTGGACAGCCCTGCCTGGCTGCACAAATGGACACGTCTGTCTCTCGGGTATGGGAGTCAAAACTGCGTGATTGTAAAAGCAGAGGCCCCTCCCATCCTGTACTGAGGCTGGCTGGATGTGTCTTTGCCCAGGAGGCTGCAAGTCTACCAGTCGAAGATCGGGCACTAGCTGGAGGTGGGGGTGCCTGTACAACTGCTCCATGGAGCTGGATACGTTTCTGGATGGATAGTAGGGCACAGGAGGATGGCTCGTGGTTCCCCATACACGGATGGGAGGATAAGGAGTGGGGTGTTAGCTGCTGTTTGGTATTTCCAGCTACTCCCAGAAGTTGGCATTGACTTCTTTGGGCAGACCTGGTGTTCACCACGTTGATGTTCCGAGGTGGAACGTTTGAGCCTTCAGGTGGCTGTTTGTCCGGGGCTTTATCTGGAACAGAGGAACAGGCAAGGAAGCAAGTTGTAAGTGTTCACATAGATGACCTTAGTAATCCTTACAACAGCTCCGCAAAGTAGGTCAGTGTTACCACTTTGCAGATGAGGTGGGGGGCTGAAACTCAGAGAAGAAGTGGCTTGCAATGAGCTCATAGCTGAAGCTCTATGTGGACCACCTTTCTGCTAGGGTGTTTTGAGTACCGTGTAATATGACAGCACTTCTAAAGTGAGAAAGTCGCACCCCCCTGAGGTTCAGAAACAGCAGCATCCAAAGCCATCCAGGGATGGGAATTGAGATTGTCCTGGTTTAAACCTAGAAGATCCCCACACACACACACACACACTGGCATCTCAATTCTGAAGGCATTCTGGAGTGGTTGTTGCATCTCTCTGGCATCTTTTTGTAGGACCAAAAATCCTTTCAGGATTGTTAGGTTAACTCCGAGAAAAGATTGGTCATTTTGCGACCCAGTTAAATGATGGCATTCAAGTTATGCCAATAAAGGGTTTTTGTTTTGTTTTTTAAATTATTTTTGATGGCATTAAAACATCATGAATATCATTTAGAGCAAGGCAAGGAAGCAAGTTTCAAGTGTTCACAAGTGTCTGCTCAGAATTATGTCCCAGTAATTTGAGTGAGACTTACTGCCAAATAAGTGTGCATAAGATTGTGCCTTACGGCCCAATCCTATCTCCTTTCCCCTCTGGCGTAATGGGGGAGGAGGTGGGCGGTGATGGGGCGGGGAAGAGGGTAGATCAGGCCTGGGAGGGGGTGGCGCACGCCGAATCCCAACCCCCTTCCAGAGCTGATCCACCTTCCCAGGTCAAAGCAGACTTGCGCCAGCAATGGCCTTAAGTTATCACTGGTCCTCTGAGAAACCAGCTCTGGGGGGGGGGGGTGTTTCAACCCGTGTTAGCATCCACTAAAGCCAACTGAGCCAACTTGGAGCCAACAGGACTGTGATCATATCAAATTGTTTACTCCTATTTCCACAGTAACCCTCAAGGTTCTAGGAGGCTTGAGAATGTTAATATGCAAAAGGGAATCCAAAGGGCAGTTGGCCCTGCACTGAAGGTTAAGGAAAGGTTTGCTGGGGAGTAAAATCAAATCGTAACAAGTTCAGAAACCAGCAGATGCATACATTCCACCTACTGGAGGCATCTCCCAAATGCAAACAGATTAATTTAGATTCTCAGTTCAGCCATAGGAACTTGATAAAATTAATACCTATAAATTAGCTGAGTATTATTATAATACAAGAAATGCAATCCATTATAAGAGTGCATACTTTTCACACAATTATTTGCTTCTTTTTTTTTGCCAAGGATGCTCCAATCATGGATCTTTGCTGCCCCCTTCCTATGTGAAATACCGTCAGAACCTCTGTGTGGGACCTTTTCCTCTCTCCCTCTCTTTTTTTCCAACACCAACTCAACACCATCTTGTCTATTGAAGCCATTAAGCTTAGCCCCTGCAATGTCCTTTACATTTTAGATGAGCACCATGGAAAGTACTACTTTTGCACAGATTCATTCAAGGATACTCAGTGGCGTCGCCAGCCCTCCCGACGCCTAGGGCTAGGGGGGCGGGGGCTGGCCGAGCGCCCCCCGGACGTCACGTGACGTCATTACGGACGTCACGTGACGTCAAACGACGACGACGCCATCGCTCACCTCAGGACTCGAAAGCTGGAGCACCGCCCGCTATGGCTGCAGGTGGGCGCTGCAGTCCAGCTTTTGTGTCCGAGGAACGACAGCGTCGTTGTCTAGGCAACGCGCACAGCGTGCGCCCGCAGCCACAGGGCAGCTAAGGGCCTGGGCGTGCACCGCGCGCATTGCCTCGGCGACGACGACGACGCTGTCGCTCACCTCAGGACTGGAAAGCTGGAGAGCCGTCCGCCCGCTATGGCTGCGGGTGGGTGCCGCACTCCAGCTTTCGAGTCCGAGGAGCGACAGCATCTTAGTCGTCTAGGCAACGCGCACAGCGCGCGCCTGCAGCCACAGGGTCTGGGGGGGCGCTGCGCGCGTTGCCTCGGCGATGACGACGCTGTCGCTCACCTCGGACTCGAAAGCTGGAGCGCCGCCCGCCCACTAAGGTGGGCGCCGTGCTCCAGCTTCGAGTCCGAGGTGAGCGCCCCCCGGAAGCTTGGCGCCTGGGGCCCTGGACACCAGGGCCCCCTACGTTACGACGCCACTGAGGATACTGGTTGAAAGGCTGGCAGCCATATGGGAAAGGAATGAACGAGTGGGTGTGGTTAGTTACATGAGGCATAAGATGACATTTCTGCATATTCCTTCTCATGCTTCTTCCTTCCCTCCCCTTTCGGTACTGTCACAACCACTGGCAATATTTAAATTGTAATTGTAATCTGCTTCTTTCGCTTCTGCTAGCTCCACAGAAATAACTATCTAATACTCTAGCGAAAAAGATAAAGTCTTTGGATAGAAGGTTATGGTAGGAAGTCAGAGGAGGGGAGCAGAAAACATGTCACTCAGAAGACACACAATCTACCAAGATTAGGCACAACTAACACTGCAATTCTATACACACTTACATGGGAGTAAGTCCCATTGAACTCAGTGGCTCTTACATTTCAGTAGACATGCCTAGGATTGTCAAGCTGCTGTAAGTCGCATGGAAAGCCTTGAAATAATCCCAATTCACCTAAATCCTTTTGAAATTATTGGGGACTTAGTCATGACTACTTTTGCTGGACTATGCCCTGTGTCTTTTAAGTTGTGTTTTTCTTGCTCCCCTACTGCACAGCTTCCACTTCAATTTGCTTTTCCTTCTCTGACCTCTCTAAAGACCTCTCCTTATCCCTTCCCCAACTATGATTTCCATAACCTCATGTGTGGCTTCACTGTTAGCCATCTGGGAAAATAAGGGATACTTCTGAACATATAGATGGCACAGTTTCCTACCTGCCATTGTTAAGATGTCCAAATAAGACACGAAACAAAATAGTTCACCACTCTCTGGAGAGATAGTACACCAGTGCTCCTAACTGATCAAGTGACCAGTAAAGAGTGGGCAACAGACTGGTGATGAGGCACATTTGTTTATTGCTGTCCCTATGGTAACCCTGAAGATTGTGATGCGGGGGCAAGAAGAATACTAGCGTATGATGTCATCGTGGCAGCAAGGTGGGCAGAGAGGAGGGAAGAGAGTGATCAGTTCACCCAACCTTAGAGACAACTCATCTTCACAGGCTCCCTACCCACCTGTGATCATGTTCACCATGACCTGTAGGTGGAAACCAGTTCTGAGATCCCAAGATCCACATTTTCAAAGAAAGTTAAAATCATTTGAAGTCCCTTTGGGAAAACTCATTCTGCCTTCAGGTTTCATAAGTGCCACTTCCATATCATGGGCAGTCCAATCCTGTCCTTTAGACCGGCAAAGCACCACTCTGCTGATCTAGGGTGTCACAAACGTGTCGTAAAGCACGTTTGTGGCACCCGGCGAATAGGCAGAGCTGGCGCCACTCTCTGCACCCCAGATCTGGAGCTACAGCTGCTGGGGAAGGTGAGTTCCCACCGGGCAACGGAGGGGCATGGGGAGGGTGGAACGGGGCATTCTGAGGTGGGGGGGAAGTATGATTAGACGGCCAGGCCCAGGAACGGAGTAGGATTGTCGGAGACCTCTTCCGCCAAATCCTATCCCCCTTCCCAGGCCTGGCCATTGTTACACGGACCTTCTGGATTTGCCTCAGCAAAATAGCTGGCGCACATCCTAGGAGACCCGTTTGGGCGGCTGAGTCTTACACCGTGAGAAGGGAACAAACGTTCCCTTCCCTCAAGGTGACCTCCCAGCTGACCTCTCTGTGCTCTGGATGTGGCTGAGGCTGCGCCAGCCCCGCTGCATCTCAAGCCTCAGAATTAGACAGGATTACACTGTTAACCATTGTTGAATGGTGGGCTCAAGGAATTGCAGGATCAAGGAACCTATAGTCCAGTTTGCATTGCTCCTGGTACCTTCTGCCTGTGTTGCACTGAGGGCACCCTTATTCTCTAAGAGGCCATATTGTAAACCAGGAAGTCCTGGGTTCAGCCCTTACCTCTGCTCTCAGTAGATGGCCTTAAGTAAGCCACTTTCGCAGCCTGAACCTCATCTACAATACAAGGGTAATAACTCCAGCCTCTCTTACATGGTTCTTCTGAGGATTACATGTGTAAAGCAGGAACACTCTGAACTCAGAACATGATTATTTACACCTTCATATCTCACCTTTTTTTCATGATTTGTGCTCAGGGCAACATGCAGAGGACTCCCAGCTGGACTTCCATCCAGGTGCTCTTAGTGTCAGTAAGGTGACTGCATCGTGCACCACTAATAGCTCCCTTTCCTGACATTCCCATTTTATAATTTCCCTCTTGCCCACTTCTCAGATCACAGGTAGGGTCTGACATACCGGATTAGTCCTCCCTATAGGGAACATGTCCTTCACATAGAAAACCAGTCACCGTATTCTTCACTCCATAGGACTTCATGACCATAGGACTCATGCGTAGTATGGAGCTAAAAATAGGGAAAAGGGGGGAAAAATAGGGAAAACATATTTGTTACTTACCGGGGCTTGTGGGGGCTTCGGGGAGGCCTGCGTGACCCTCTGCAGGCCTCCCTGATCTTCAGTTTGGTGATAAATGGCTATTTTCGGCCATTTCCGGTTTTCGCAAAAACCGGAAATGGCCGAAAATAGCCATTTATTGCCGAACTGAAGATCGGGGAGGCCTGCAGAGGGTCACACAGGCCTCCACGATCTACAGTTCGGCAAAAACCGGCAATTTTCGGGCATTTCCAGTTTTCACGAAAACCGGAAATGCCCGAAAATCGCCATTTATCGCCGAACTGAAGATCGGGGAGGCCTGCAGAGGGTCACGCAGGCCTCCTTGAAGCCCCCACAAGCCTGGGTAAGTTACATTCGGTCCATAAGATGCACAGACATTTCCCCCTAATTTTTGGGCCAGAAAAAGTGCGTCTTATGGAGCGAAAAAAACGGTAATCCAGGAGAAGGATTTTAGCCTCACCATCTCCCTGGCATGCTAGTTTTCTGTGTGCAGGGAATTTGTTTTGTATGAGCCCCCTTCTGCAGTCTGAAGTGATACAGCTCAGACTGAAGTTTATTTATTTAGAAGATTTATATACCACTTTTCTGGTACTCAAAATGGTATATAAATCTTTTAATTTTTCCAGTCCTCAAAGGTTGACCAATGCATTGGTTGCAACCTCAAAGGTTTACACACCAAGGCCACGAGCAGCGAGTGCCTCCTGTGGGAGTAAGTGCCTCATTGGGAAGAAGTGCCAAGACGCGAGTTTAGCAGCTGTGCGAGGAGACGTTTAGTGTACTTTTCCATTTGTCCCACTTTAATTGAATCCAAACCTACTTAAATCTAACCTTAAAAGTTAGAACTTAAGCTAACCTGAGGAGGGGATTTTGAAGGACTAGTACTTGGCACACAGGGCACAGGAGTTAGCTGAAGGGAATAGATAAATAAACAAGCACATACTTAATGAAGGAATTGTAACGATGTGAGTAGGTGAATAAATACCTCTAAGATAATATGTCATGTACATATCTTACAATGCAATCCTAGGCATGTCCACTCAGAAGTAAGCTCCATTATGTCCAAAGGGGTGTACTCCAAGGAAAGTGTGTGTAGGATTGAATCCTTATTTACACAACTACTGCAGTCTTCTACAATTCACGTTATATACCGTATTGGTCTGAGTATAAGACTCACTTTTTTCTCCTAATTTAAGTTTTTAAACTAGGGGTGCGTCTTATAATCAGGCTGTTGCAATTTAATGCCAGTGATTTAATTAAAAAATTTTAATAGCACCAAACTTTAAGGTGCGTCTTATAATCAGGTGCGTCTTATACTCGGGACAATACTGTATCTTTTTGTTTCTGTAGTTTTCCCAAGTGATACATTCTTGAAAGGAAAAAAAATGGAACAAAGGAAAAAAAGTTTCAAATGATTGGTGTTCTACACGTAAGGATATGTGAAACAATTCATGTTCATAATGATGATTTATGTAAATACTGTGGACATATATTTACATAAATAATAAAAAACATAATTATAACACTCATTACTTGTAAGTATGAGTGGGTAAATACATTCATTCTTCTGGGAAAATTATACATAAGTACTGTACCTGCAAATTACTTACATAATTATTTACATAATTATATTGTCATGTACTATACTTATGTTAATATTAGCATGTAATTATTTACTTATTATGTGAGTGAATGCTTCTCTGCTCTGTAAAAATGGTTATATGTGAGTGCTTGGTCATTATATATGAAAACATTTAAAAATGGAAAAGTGACTTGGGTGAACATTTTAAATTTCCTCCTCATGTGATTGATATGATAAATGATCATACAGGTGGGCCCCCATATCTGCTGGGGATATGTTCCAGGCCCCTCCGTGGATACTTGAAACCGTGGATAAGAGCAAACACCCCCTCCATGGTTTCCTGAGGCCTCCCCACCCTGCCTCCCCTGCAGGCAGGCATGCTTGCCCCACCCAGCTCTTATTTTTCTTTCAGCAAGCTTTGTTTCTTCCTTAAAACAAACAGAGAAGTAGCCTCCATTGCAGGCAAGTAGAACGAGACTAAGTCCTAGAGAGGCTCTGCAAGGTTTCTGTTAACCTTGCAGAGCCTCTCTAGTACTTAGTCTTGTTCTATTTGCCTGTAATAAGCAGCCAGAGGCTGCTTCTCCTGTTTCTTTAAGGAAGAAACGAAGCTTACTGGGAAAAAAGTAAAAGCCAGGGGGGTCCCCACGATCAGTGGATAACTGAAACCGTGGATAGCGAATCAGTGGATATGGGGGCCCACCTGTATATTTGAGCAAATGTTCCAGGGTCTACCAATAATTCCACTTTGGTCCAGTCTGTCAGGCTTATTATAACGGTCTTCATCAGATTCGACATTTTTATAACTTCCTGGTCGCTTTTCAAACTGTTAATAATTGACATACTACATACACCTCTGTTGAAAAGACTGCTCTTTTCTTCGTACTACATCTCCCAAGCGCCTTTGCAGTCAAGCTGCCTTCCTATTGGTGCATGAAGCCACCATCTTTTCTAGCTTGGAGCTCGCAGTTCGAACTCCTAGGTGGTGAGTGTGCTAGAAGCTAAAAAAAAAAAAAAAGAAGACCTTAGCGTGCTGACTGGAGGGAGAAAAAAAAACCAGCGTTGGAAAGTGAAAAACAAACGCAGCCTCAATCTCGGACTTGATTGCGTACATAAGCGTCCTACTCTGGTGACTTGAATGCACATGCGTTGCATTTTTGAATTCTGAATTTCTGAAGAATAATCACATTTTCTACACAAGACTCGACAGAGAGAGCAAGAACGCCTTTCTTTGTTACTATATTTGGTTTTGAGGGGGAGAGAACACCTGCTGCCGAGTTTCTATGGTCAGCTCTCACTTCCGCCCCAGAAAAAAACTAAATCTATGGGACGGGCCACATGTGTCTCAGCCGCTGGATTAAAAGCACACACCTCCATTAAAAAAAAGTTCCTAGCTTCGAGCAAAGTCTTGGGCATGCGCAGAAGGAGACACTAGCCGCTAGTGACTAGCGTGACCAAAGACACGCATGCTCTCTGAGGCTTCTCTGTCTTGGCCGGTGGGAGGTTTCGGTGTCGCTGGCTTATGACATGTCGACGATCTCCAAAGTGGTGCTGGGGATTTCTGTGTTGCTCTCAGGCGGAACCGTCGTTGGTGTCCACATGCAAGAGAGGCGCCTCAGGGAGGTAAGTACGGCTCCCGTCCAAGAAAGAATTGAGGCGGCCTCCATCACCGCCCGCGGCCAGAGCCCCTTCCTCGCGGAGGACGTATCTGGTAGAGAGGGCCCGGACCTTAGGCCTTTTCCCCCGCCATTGCAATTGCCGCTTCCTTGATAACTTCAAGTTATCGAGTGGTGGGTGTTATCGAGTGGGTGATTCCTCGCTGCCTCCTTTCTCATCCCTCATTATTTACGGATGATGAATAAGGAAGTGAATACGATAAAGAGACTAGTAATTTGCAGCTTATGGTTTAGTGAACTGGAGAGTTCATTTCATCAGATGCATTAAGCGTTTCCCTCTGTAGGTATCAGATGCACGACGCCCACCCACGTATAGAGAAAGGAAAAGTACTTTTTACACGCGGACAAATTGGTTTATTATTTACCGCGTCTTGCAACTGTGCATTCTATAGTAGCCCACATGGCTTTGAAAAAAACACCTGAATGAAGGAATTAAAAATGGGGGGTTGTTGTACAGGAGGAGTGTACAGTTTTTTTATTATTAAAAAGGACAAACAGAATATTAATAGAATAGGAAATAGTAGCAGCACTGAGAAAGAATATGGAGAGCTGCTGGCAGTAGAGTGTACTGGGCTGTATGGACCACTGGTTGCATTCGTTATCAAGTTTGAGAAGACGTTCATCTTGATGACATTCATTTCAAAAAGAGGAAAGGTTGTAGCTCAGTGGTAGAGCAGAAAGTTCAAGGTAAGGATGGAAAAGACCACTGTTTGAAACCCTGGAGCTAACAGTCAGCGTTTAGGCAATTCTGGGCTTGATGGACCAGTGCCATCAGCAAACAGCAGCTATATATCTTTGTGTTGAGGATACATATGATCTGGGAGAGGTAGAGAGAAAGGAAACAGAAATCAAGAATGGAATGCCTTCTGTAGGAGAAAAGATTGAGTCTGTCAATTTATCTTCTTCCTCAAAAACTTCCGCAGACGTTGCTTTGCTTCTTCTGTTTTCCTCTTTTTGTAAACCCCCCCCATCTTAATATTCCAATTTTTTGTATAGCTGATTGTTACCACAGTTTACTTCTGAGCTGAATGTTTGTGATTTTTAACTTCTGGTCATGATTCTTATACTCACAACTGACAGCATTCTTGGCTACGTATCTCTTTTTCTGCAAAAATACAGATAATGTTGCATGCAGATTTTCATGGCTGTGGGTAACTGACAAGGTTCTTAACTGTATGGGTTCTGCAGCCATGTCAATGTAAAAATAGAGAAATAAACTCCTTTACCGCGTTTGTCGTTTGTGTAGATTTCTTTATATTGTGCAGGTTTCACATACACAGAAAAGGTTTTCTTACATGGCTGCAGAACCCATACAGTTAAGAACCTTGCAAAATACAGATAATTTGTAAGAGCGTTTATGTATACAGACCGTATCCGTGAATTCACTTATCCATGGTTTGCTGGGGTCCCCCACACCAATGTTGCATGCAGATTTTCATGGCTGTGGGTAACTGACAAGGTTCTTAACTGTATGGGTTCTGCAGCCATGTCAATGTAAAAATAGAGAAATAAACTCCTTTACCGCGTTTGTCGTTTGTGTAGATTTCTTTATATTGTGCAGGTTTCACATACACAGAAAAGGTTTTCTTACATGGCTGCAGAACCCATACAGTTAAGAACCTTGCAAAATACAGATAATTTGTAAGAGCGTTTATGTATACAGACCGTATCCGTGAATTCACTTATCCATGGTTTGCTGGGGTCCCCCACACAATCCCCCCTGTGCCCATTACCTTAGTTAGGCTTCCAGCGCTGGCACCAAGCAAGTGTGTTTTTCTTTATAAAAAACCTTCCTGTTTAACTTCCAGGAGCCTCTAGTATGCAGGCTGCTTGCGTGCTCTGTGCTATAAGCCAGCATGCGTTTATAGCTATAGCCAGCATGTGCTTATAGCGTTTATAGCCAGCATGCGCTTATAGCGTTTTTGTAAAGAAAGACGCGCCAGCGCTGGCAGCCTAACTAAGGTAATGGGCAGGGAGACTCGGGAGGTGTGGGGGGCCTGCGAGGGATAGCGTTCCCCCCTATCCGCGGATTCCCAGTATCCACAGGGGGGCCAGGAATCTATCCCCCGCGGCTCCAGGGGTCATACTATGCTTGTTAGTGTGGATAAATTATTCTTGTAGTCAGCAGAATGTTGACAGCCTTGAGGCTTATGTAAAAGATAGCATATAGATTCCATATAAAACCTATGTTGGAAGAAATTTCTCCACAGTTATTTTTGTACTTTATAATTCTCTCTTGCATCAGTATCTCTGCCTTACTGTAGGTTTTCACTGAAGAATAGCAAAGACAAGTAACATAATATTATTCATATCTTTTTCAGCGATTACGTGAAGGAGTGGTCAGAGACCTTGAAAGACAGAATCGTAAACAAGAAAACTCTCGCCTTTTAGAAGAGCAGATTGCCTTGACCAAACAACTTGAAATGGAAAGAAGCAAAATGCTAATGGCAAGAGAATCCCAGCAGTGAAAGAGAAGAGTTGACATCTTTTCAGTTCAATATTTTTATTAGCGTAATATTTAGTAGGACTGTCGTTATATTGATGATGCTTTAAATGTTGGAAGAGTGGGATTCTTGCACAGTAAAAATAACTGCCAAGGCACAATGGATAATAATGTGTACATGAGTGAGATTATGAACCGTCATGATGATGATGATGCTACAAGGACATCAACTTCAGAAGGGCTGGAAGAAGGGGAGGTAGAAGGGGAGACGCTTCTCATTGTGGAATCTGAAGATCAGGCATCAGTAGATTTGTCTCATGATCAGAGTGGAGACTCTGTGAATAGCGATGAAGGGGACACATCCTGGACAGAGGAGATGTCTTATTACTGTGAAAGATGCCAGAAATGGATACCAGCAAGTAAGACCCCCTAATTCTTGATTTCTTGTCTTGCTTCATTTTCTGTTTGAGCTTTGTTTTTGTATTTTAAAAAAGAAAACCTCTGTGGTTTTGATGTTCTCCTTTTAGGACATGTGTTTGGATCTCAGTTTTCTGTGTAGAGGTACTCCTTAAAATCCTAATTTAAGAGCCAACCCACACAATCCGCTCTATTTCTCACAACTTGATTATTCAGCATGTGTGAACTGACTCCTAAAGTATTGTGTTTGAGATACGTGAAAATTATATCTCGGATGGCTCATTCACACATGCAAATCGCTGGTTGATGTTGCAGGTAATGAACATGGTTACATCAGCCCTTTTTGTCAGTTACAAAAAGTGACAAATGAGAGCATCCATGAAAAAGGTAGCCATCTGGACAGAAGAGAAAGTAGGTTTTTGCTGGTCAGAGATGCCCTTAGAGAGGCTGCACCTGCGCAATTAGTGCACAGCCTCTCTAGCTCCTAGTCATGCTGGCTGGAGGACTCCACCAGCAAGACTAGCAGCTAGAGAGGTTCTGCACTAATTGTGCAGGCGCAGCCTCTCTAGGGACATCTCTGGCGAAGACATCTCAGAGAGGCACGACGAAGGCCAGGTTAGTGGTGCCGGCTCCTGCACACACACACCCGGCGCAAAAAACAACCTAAAAGAGGCTTTTTAGGCCTCTTTCAGGCCGTTTTTTTGCAGGTGCCTTTTTTCTGGAGGAGGGGGGTGCACATCCGTCAGGCCCTCACCTCAAAAATGGCTAGGTTCGCCACTGCTGCAACCTATTTGGATGTAAATTGCACTGAACAGTGGAATTTTGCTTCCAAGTAAACATGAAACTACATGAGGAAGGGAAAGGAATGGAGAGGAGAACCAAGCAAGGAGGAACTAGAAGGGGGATGGGCAAAGAGATACAGTTGGCCCTCACTATCCTTGGGGGATCTGTTCCAAACACACACACCCCTACAGATAGCAAGAATCCGCAGATACCGGGGTCCATGCTAAAAACCCTGTTAAAAGGAACAAAAGCCCCCAATTTGCCATTTTTACCTTTAAATAGACAAATCGTGCCATTTTCGAGCCTCCACGGGGCTTCTACAAGCTTAACGACCCACTTCTGGGTCGCGCGAAGGCTCTTCCCTCCTCCCAGCCTTGCCCCAGGGTGCATTCTGGCTCGGAGGAGGGAGAAGAGCCTTTGTGCGACATAGAAGTATATTGGTAAGCTTGCAGAAGTGTATCGTGAACTAGAAAGAGAAATGTATATTTATTTATTTACAAGTATTTTATTTATTTATTTTGCAAAAAATCTCAATCTATTTCTCATAATGAGGCAACCTTAATGAATAGCCTCAAGGCTTGAGGGGTTCAGTTATGTGACCTAGTCTTCACCTGCCCCCACTACCTGTCATTGACAGACTTGGGGGGGGAGACACCAGAAAAAAGATGCTCAAACATTTATTTCCCCATATTTGCACAAGCGTGCAAACTGCAGGAGCTCTGCTGTCTGCAGGGCATTTAGCAGCTACCTGGTTTTTGAATAGCCTCAGGCAATTATTTATCTGATCTGTGTTTTTACTGGAGGCTCTGCGGTACCCACCAGAAATCAGGTCGCGACCCACCAAGTGGGTCCTGACCCACAGTTTGAGAAACACTGCTCTATCCCATTCTCTCTGTCATTTTTCACACACTTATACTCACTCCTCCTTCCCCCTTCCCACATGCGTGTGTGCGCGCTCTCTCTGTCTTTCTCTCACTCACTTACACAGTGTCCTTGGCCCTTCCAGCTCTGGAGTTCCAACCATCTGAGGTGTGTTCCTCCTCCTTCAATTTCTTTGCCTTGTTTTCCCCTCCACATCAACATTTTCCCACCCTGTACAAACTAACAAGGGTAAGAAGATGGAGCAAAGCCTCACCTTCCCTCTTCAGCCCCAAGATGTAAAGATCAGAGTCTGGCTGGTGGCAGCTCTCCTTCAAAGATGCAGGAGCTAAGAGTGGGTGAATTGAAACCATTCAGTGAATGCTGAAAGGGGATAAGCCAGGGGAAGGGAGCTGCTTTACAAACATAGGGTCTCCAAGTCTAGAAGAGGAAAAGGGCTCTTTAAGCACATAGTGGAGAAAACTTAGAGGAGCCTTGTGTTGTAGTACAACACAACCTTGTGAGGTTCATGGGAAGCCATGCTCTTCCTACCTCCGCACAGGGAGCTTAGTCTGACATTGGAGCTCTCTGGCAGTGCTCTGACTTTTTCCAAAGTGTGTGTGTGTGTGTGTATCTAGTGACTAATCTCTTGATATCTGTAAGCACCAATCTTGATATGTAAATAAATTACAATTCTGAGTCAGAAAAAGTTCTGTTAATCTCCAGAGCATGAAATATATTATGTAATTGTGTGGTTTACACATATTTTTTTCTACACAAGGACTGAGGGCTTTTTCTTGGTTGTTGCTAGTGGTGTTTGTTTTTGTTGAATACAAAAGGATTACAGCCTAAGGGCCCAATCCTATCCAACTTTCCAGTGCTGATGCAGCCGTGCCAATGGGGCGTGTGCTGCATTCTGTGGCGGTAGGATAGTCATGGAGGCCGCCTCAAGGTAAGGAAACGTTTGTTCCCTTACCTCGGAACTGCATTGTGGTTTCATCGGCACTGGAAAGTTGGACAGGGTTGGGCCCTTACTGAACACAATGGGTAAAATAAATAACACGGTTTTCGAACACATCTACTTGTTGCAGGTCAGGTGAGAGAGCAGATCAGCTATCTCAAGGGTGATAACTTTTTCAGATTTACTTGCTGTGATTGCTCAGAAGATGGGAAGGAACAGTTTGAACGGTTGAGGCTAACATGGCAGCAGGTAAGTAGCAGCACACCCTTTAGAAGCAACACAATAGCTGGATTTCATGTTTGTTTGTGTTATGATACTGTGTTTGTGCATCTTAGTACCTTCTACCATTTGTCCGTTATCTCGTATGTATTTAGCCAATTTACACCCTGCCTTTCTCCTCAATAAGGGGCAGCCAATGTGGCTTCTACTTTAGTAGCTTAGTAATTCAGACACATGAAGTGTTTCCTTTCTCTTCTGTTTGTTTTTTGAATGATCCCTCTATTCTGCTATGATTTAAGCCAGACGTTCCCAACCTTTTCGTGCCATGTACTGCTGTCACGGGCCTCCGGCCCACCACATACCATTGGAAGTAAGTGCCAATGATGTCATCGGCACGTCTGGGTTCATGGCTGCACCGGAGCCAATAAGGCCAAATGCTCATCTAGTTCACCATCCAGACTCCTATGGTGGCTAATGAAATGTCTCTGGCCCACAGACAGGAGATGAAGACATGCCCCTCTCCCACTATTGCTACCCTGCAACTGGTATATTGCCTTTGAATCTGGTACACTCTTCCCTTGTTATCCGTACCCAATTTGTTCCTGAAAACAGCCCTTATAGCAAAAATCTGGATGAGTAATTACATACATAATGTAATTTATTAAATTAAATGGGGAAACGTCTAACTCATTCCAAGTTCACCCAAAAATCAACCTAAATGCCTAATACCATAAGGAAGAAGTTGTGTGGTCCAATTACATAAAATAAATAACAATAGCAACATTACAGTCAATTCTCGGTATCCACGGGGTTAGGTTCCTGGAAAATCCAGCAGATACAGAATCATTGATCCTATGGGATCAGTAGGGTTAGGGGGGAAATCAAATTGACAGGAATATCTTCAGAATTGCCGCAGATGGCTTCAGAATTGCCACAGATGGCTTTAAAATGACCACTGTGAGAGTCAAAATGGCTGTCACGGATGCTGTGGATAGCTTCAGAATGGCCACAAATAGGCGAGAACAGATGGTGAATGTTGCGACATAAGTTGCACCCTTTGTTCCCACAGATAAGCAAATCTGTGGGAATGGAGTGTGCTGATACAGAGAATTGACTATACAGGTGTTCCCATATCCGCGGGGATATGTTCCTGCTGCTACCGTGGTAACCTGAAACAGCGGATAATTGGAACCCTACTCAAATTCCCCCCGTCGTGCTCATGACTCATCTCTGTTTGCTTTGAAAACGGAAGCTTTTTGGAAAAGCAGACAGGAAGCTGACAGCCGAATGCTAGACTTGTAGCTGCTAGAGGAATGTTAGAGGAGGCTAAAGTGAGAACACTAACAGGAAGTGGAGTCTAGTGTTCTTACTTTCTCTGCTGTCTGCTTCCTGTTAGCAAATTCTATAGATTAATTGTTATTAGTTGAAACCCTGTGTTTCATCATAGCTCCATAGCTGGAGGAGGTGGGGAGAGCAGTTTGCTTTGGCTCCCTGTTAAAAATTCAGTGAGAGCGTTTTATCTCTCTTGCTAGTGTAACGTTGCACCAAAATCAGCAAGGCAGGGCAGAGCGGGGCAAGAAGGGACTTGTCCCTGACAGATTGTTGAGGGATGACTCTACAAATGGCATATGTAGATGTAGAGGAGTTGGATCAGCCAGGTAAGTTGGCCTTTCAGACCACTCTTCTAGCAATTGACTTCTATGCTGAGGGAATTCTGGTAATTGAGTTCTCTTCTGCCAGGAGGGGGTGAGAGAGGTTTCTTCCCTTCCTGGTGAAAGCATATATCTCTTTTTCAGATGGCTCCTAACCACCAAGGAGGTCCCTGAGGGTGCATAGGAAGGTCAGATACCACTGGCTGTGTGCCTTGCTTCTTGTCCCCAGCACCACACAGTGAACTGCAGCGGCCCGATTGGATCACCAGAGCTGTGTTAGAAATTCAGCTCACAAACACTGATTGATTGGTCTTGGTTACATTTCAAAGTTATATTTATAAAACCAAAACGTTAGAAGTTTTCTATCAATAAAAGCTTGGTCTTGGTTACATTTCAAAGTTATATTTGGTCTTGGTTACATTTCAAAGTTATATTTATAAAACCAAAACGTTAGAAGTTTTCTATCAATAAAAGCTGTTAGCATAAGAGAGATCTTCCACCAGGGGGGAAAAATGACCCTCTTAGTGTTACTTTCAAATGAACCTTTCAAATGAACCTTTCTATTTGTATTCCAGGTTGTTATGCTGGCAATGTACAATCTATCCCTGGAAGGCACTGGACGCCAAGGTTACTTCAGATGGAAGGAAGATATTTGTGCTTTCATTGAAAAACACTGGGCTTTCCTGCTTGGAAACCGGTAATCCTATTACGTTCATAAAACTGAAGTAATATATATGATGGGGTGTCCATCAGTGCTGAAAGTCCATTAAACTTGGACACTTCTACCTTAAGAGCTACATTGGTGCTACCACTCCACTGTCTACTAGGGTGCCCTGAAGAATGGAGGAATGTCTTCATTTCTAGAGCATTTTGATAGAAAGCGGAGTGGCAGCACTGATGAAGCTCTCCAAAGTAGATAAGTGTGGGAGGGGAGTTTGGGGGCAGGCTTACCTACCTTCCAGGGTTCCTGTGGAGCTGGTGCTCGCCAATCCACCCTTGATCAAAGTGAACGTTCCTCCATTCCTCAGGGACCTCCAGGAATCGACATATTCCTCCACTTCCTGAGGAACATCTCCATTCCTAGAGCACCCTGGTTGAAGGTGGAGCAAAGAATGGCAGTGCCAAGGGAACCCTGGAAGGTAGGTAAGCCTGCTCCTGAGCTTCCTTATCTGTCTTACATAACTCTGTAAGGTAGTGGTTTAATGGACCTCTGTGGAAAGCAGGCAGAGTCTATTGTATCTTAAGTCCATTCTATAGAGGTCCATTAAATCAAGGGTTCACTGTAAATCTTTTTTTGCTAGTTGAGAATAAAAGAAAACCAGTGTTTGTGGTGGATAACCTGAGGAGTACCCGTACTGCTCCCCCATTAAGTTCCTGTGGCCTCAGTCTCCGAAGGGAGGGGTCATGGTTTCACTCTTTTCCCCCTTCTTTCTTTCTCAGTTGGCGCTTGCTTCAGCCCCAGCCATCAGAAGCAAGCCCCTTATCATTTCTCACATATGAATAGATTGCAGCAGCCCATACAGAGGCCCTGGTCTCTCTCAAGGTTTTCTATGTGCTGAAGCCAGGGTGGCATCTTGGTTGTCAAGAGGACTCTGTCACTGCCTCCACTGCTGTTTGACCTAGCTGAGACTAGATAAGTGTCCCGTCTGCAGATGTGTCCAGTGAAGGCATGCTAGCATTATGATGCTTTCAATTGTGTCGGCATACATTAATGTTTGGATCAGAATTGAATTTTGGAGACATTTATAGGGATGGGACATGCTCACTTAAACCTTATCTGCTTATCAGATATGCAAGTCTGTCAGGACCTACTGTATCCTTGTGTGTGCTTTTTCATGAACTAGTACTGTATTTGTTACTACTTCAATAATTAGTTCTTCTCTATAGCTTGCATGGTGTGGTGTTTCCTTTCTTCTCTCCTGTGTGCACTGAATTCTGCGAAGCTATCCATTTCTGCAATCAGCCAAGACTGAACTATTTATTTGGTCTATTTGGCCATTTATTTCAAATGTTGTCTCGGTCTCTCAAAATCTTAATTCAGATTACAACAAACGGTAACTAATATAAATATTAAAAAAAATAAAAAAATCAGTTTTGGTTAAATGTGACATTATAGCTATCACAAATTCACTCGTGCTCTAAAATGTATGAAAACTAGAAGTTAAGGGCATGGCTTTTGTTCTCTTGTACATTTTCTCTACATGCACCCACTACTTTCTCTTCATGTTTTTATCCTCCTCCCCATGTGCTTCCTCTTATTGACATGAACACATTAGGTGATAATGACATAAGCCATCTGTGCTGCTTAAACAGCATGGACGTTAAGCCATGGATCAAGTTTGCACATCATTATATTGCATATGATAGCCCACTCTAATGGCTTGGCTGGGACTGCCATTTGGCCCCTCCTTTCCCATTGTCTCCCCTGTGGCCTTACCACTTGGTCATTATGTAACTTGAACGTTTTGGTACCTGAATGTGTTTGTTTCCCTTTCCTTCCTTGGTTTAGAAAGAAGACTTCTACTTGGTGGAGCACTGTTGCTGGTTGCCTTTCTGTGGGAAGCCCTCTGTATTTTCGCTCAGGAGCGCAGGAATTTGGAGAACCAGGATGGTGGAAACTTGTCCACAACAGACCTCCTACCATGAAGCCTGAAGGAGAAAAGCTTTCTGCATCTGCCCTTAAAGCAAAAGGTAATGCTCTGTAAACTGCAACGCACTTGCCCAAAGCAACTTCATTTAAAGCTATGATCATAGTCTTAAAGGACATGGAATTGGGGGGAGTGTGTGTGAATCTTGAGGGTCTGATTGCAAGACAATAAGAGAGCTGCATGTCTCTGTACTGTTGACAGTCTACAGTATATTTCAACCAATATAAAAAGGATTTACTTCAGATGTAGATATCTGTGAGAAATGAGCCATTATGTAAACATCTTTTTATTGACTCTAGTAAAGGCCCATTACATTTTTTCTAGCCCCTTCCCCCCTTTTTTCATTCCTGTCCACTTCCAAGTTCATCTCATTAACCACTCAGCACCTCTATTCCCCATTTTCTCCTCCTGCCCTTTCACATCTTCACCATTCCCACTCTCGCTGTTCCCTTGCCTATTTTCTTTCTTTGACATGATTTAAATGTGAAAGTTCAGAATCTGTAATGAAGAGAGAGTGGTTTTAAAGAATGCAGGTGTATTTTTGTCTGTACTTGTATTGCTTTCCTCAGGGTGGTGCTGAAGGTGGGGTCTGGCAGGGCATGTGCTGGGGGACCCATGGTCCATTAAGGAGTCCACACGGAGATGGGCTGCCCCTTTATGGAGCTGCCATGCACGTCATAACAGCTTAGTAGTCTGTTAAGTGTAGAGTCACAAGATGAGTGTTGTGAATCTGAATGGACTTCCAGGTTGTTGTGACAATGGGGTTGCTTCCAAGCTTTGATCCCTGCACTGAGACCACTGCCTTGGAGCAACCCCAGTTGGCTGGTGGAGTTGTGGAGAAGTAGAAAGTGCCCATACGAGGGATTGAGGAGAAGAAGCCTGTGAACTTGTGTGCAGGGAGAGGACCTTGGGGGATGGTGCCCCAAGGCCTACCACAACCTGGTGCCAACCCTGGTTTTCCAGTGTCTGAAGGGTGCCCTTTTCTGTTGGTTTCTTTTCGTTGTCTTTTCCTTTAAAAACTTGACTTTATATTCTGGTTACTTTGTGTAAAAGTAGATGTTGCCTCAATCTTACAGTGCAGTCCTGTGTCTGTGAAGTAAATCCCATTGTGTTCAATGGGGCTTGCTCTCAGGAAAGTATGTGTAGGATTTCAGTCTTTGGCTGCAATTCTATGCATGCTTTCCTGGGCGTACCTTTGAGTAAACCTGCATAGTATTGTGCTGTTAGTCAAGTACTACAAAGGATATTCTCTGTACTTGTTAGAACAAACACACTGCTTGTTTTCAGCAGGTTCAAAACCATCTTTAGATCCAATCATTACAGTGGAGGGACTGAGAAAACGAGTGAGCCGCAATCCAGTAGAGTCTGCCATGGAGCTGAAGGAAAAAAGATCTCGCACTCAGGAAGCCAAGGACATCAGGAGAGCTCAGAAGGAGGCAGCTGGCTTCCTGGACAGGAGTATGTCCTCCACGCCTGTCAAGTTCATCAGTCGAAGCCGGCGCTCTGACATGATCCTTGAGAAGGGGGAGGTGGTTGAATTTTCTTCCCTGAGCTCCTCTGATCGAACTCCTTTGACAAGTCCATCTCAGTCTCCTTCTCCAGATTTCTCGGCTCCTGGAACACCAGCTTCCCACTCGGCTACACCCAGTCTGCTCTCAGAAGCAGACCTTATTCCAGATATAATGCCACCCCAGGCCCTATTTCATGGTAAAACCTTTATCATAGTTGCATTGTTGTATTACTGGTGATGGTTAGCATCTGTCAGAACTGTCAAGCAGTATCGTACTGCATATATATACAATCATTTATCAGTCATATTGTGTTATCTCTAGTATTAACTTAACATGAAGAATGTTTATTATTATTATTATATTGCAAAGTGAACGAAGCATTTTTGGGATTCTTCCTGCCTGCTCAGGCTTTTTTCACATTTGATAAAGTTCATAGATCATGAATGAAACGTCATGCTGAAATAGGTTTTTGAAATGTTTTTATTGCATTTTAAATTGTGGACTTTTTATTCACATTTGTGATTTTAATTAGACTTGTAAAGTCGTTGACATATTTTTAATACAGAGTTTAACATTTTATAAACCGTCACTTCTATAACCTTGAATCCCGAAGATGCTTCGTTCACTTTGCATTATAGCTGGTTATAACAGTCTTTGATCATCATCATCATCATCATCATCAATATTAATATTATTATTAATATAATAATATTAATAATATTAACAACAGTATTTATATACCACTTTTCAACAAAAAGTTCACAAAGTGGTTTACAGACAAAATCAAATGATTAAATGGCTCCCTGTCTCAAAAGGACTCACAATCTAAAAAAGATGCAGAACATCACCAGCAACAGCCACCAGAAAAGACACTGTGCTGGGGTGAAAGGGGGGGCAGTTACTCTCCCCCTGCTAAATATAAGAGGAGCACCAATTGAAAAAGTGCCTCTTGCCCAGTTAGCAGGTGAACTGCAGCCAGTGCTTCTGACTACGGTATCATATGTGTTACCAGTACATTTGTTACCAAAATTGCCCTTGAAATTAGGGGAATAGCTTAAATATGGCAATTTGGTATTAGACAGGGACCTTTTAGACCAGCTATACCAGCGTTGGGCTTCCAGAGTTCCCCTTTTAAATAATATTGAGGACACACGTAGTTAATTTCAATATTTACTAAATAATTCAGGCAGATTCATACAAAAATACAATCATACACATCATACAGTTCTAGGAATTCAGCTGGAAAAGACAGACATTCGCGTTAGCAGGATTCCCTTTGAAGCGTTGGGGGTAATCACCTTTTCCTGGAGAGGAGTTGTCCTTTGGCTGTAGCAATATTGGAGGGGAGAGAGGGAGGGAGAGAGAGGGGGGGGAGGAGGAGAAGAGGTAGTGGTGGTTTTGGGCTCCAACCAGCAGAGCACAAGGAGAGGAGGGAGATACAAAATGGCTCTGAGGCTCTGCACAGCAAGGTTCAGAAACCTACAGAGTGGCTGACTGAGGAATGAGAGAGAGAGAGAGAGAGAGAGAGAGAGAGAAACTTCAGAATACAAGAGGACTAGCAGGCTGCTGTCTCTACCTTTTTATAGGGCCAAACATATCCTGGGGGGCACTAAGAGCACATGGGGGAAGGAAAGGAGGAGGATACCTTAGGCCCATGGGAGGAGGGGGAAATGGGAGGAATGTACCTTGAATGGGCCTCCAGTACACCTCAGGGTAAAAACTATAGATAAACAATGGGGCAGAGGAGAGGGGTGATCGGTTTTGATTGCCCAGCCGTTACAGAGCTGGCTTGAGACAAAGCAGGCTCCCAAAAGTCTGGATGGGCCATTTCAGGTGGTCTCCTGTCCTTGGAACATATTTAGCATAACAGTGGGGGGGGGAATGCAGAGTAGAGTCACTGAGAACTTCTTGGACACATGGCTGTTGCTCCTACAAAATGGAGGCTGTTGCTCAGGTTTGCAGGCAGCTGGTCAGGTTTTTCCCTCATGGCTTCTTGGGGAGAGACCTTTCTTCAGCATGGCTCATGGCAGGAACACAAGCGGCAGGACCCTCGCATTGTGTCACAACACAGTCCAGTCTGGCACATGCCCATCCAAAGTCACAGCTCACAGAATCCCAAAAAGCCTCATGTCAATAAACAGTTTCCTTTTTGCCACAGTTCTCATTTTAAAAGGATACTGGGTAACACATTGTTGGTGCTAACCTTACTACTAGATGGCTGGACAATGTTAACCCTCCTTGTTTACCTCTCTAGAAGGTTAAACATGACACAGGGCCTTATTATAGTATTCTTGATCAAAATAATCAACATGGTAATTTCTCCTACATAGGAAAAAAACTAATCGGGTATATGGGATGATTATGATAGATTGAGATGGGAGAAAGCGTCATTTGGTGTTTAACCAAAATGAAATAGCTGCAAAAAGCGGTGTTATGTATTTTTATTCCAATTTCCCCATTTTTATCAATTGTAACCGCTTTAAAAGTGTACTAGGTAGGTGGTATAGGTTGTACAGTGTCAGCAGATGAAAAATGATGTGAAATTGCATGGTCCCCCCCCCCCCCGCAGATTTGTTTTTAGCAGAAAGCAGTATTGTGTTTTTATTTCGATATCACCATTTTCTCCTGCCCCTAGAGATACATTACATTGTCAGGGGAATGTTAGAGAATCTTCATGAGGGAGAATTGCTCCTGTAAAAGTAATTGAAATATATATGCTTATAGAAAAACAACATTTGTGTTGCATGGATAATCTTGTTTACCATTTGGATTGGCAACCTAGGGATCCCAATGGGGGGGGGGATTGTGGGGTTGGGAGGCTAGAAACTATGTCCTATCTTGAATATAACGACTATAATAGTTGTACTATAACTTGTGCAGTTTGAAGCTTGTAAGTCTTGCTGGGAAGGGAACAAATGTAGAATAAAAATTGGGCTCCTCGGTTTTGTAGGGCTCACCAGTGAGGGTAAACCTTCCCTGCTTCTGGCTCTGTCTTCATACAGAAAGCAGGATCTCTGCTTTTGAGTTACAGTCCCAGAGCAAAACCAGTTCTTACTTTTACTTTTTTCTGTCCTCTAGTAATGCATCTAGGCCAGCATTTCTCAAAGTCCTACAGGGGAGTTTATTATCAAGTTTATATTTACTCCCCTGTAGTTTACTCCCCTGTGTCTTTGCGGAGGCAGGGCGATGTCAGAGGCAGTGCTCCGCCCCAACCCCAAAACGTTTTTTAAAGCATACTGTACATGGTTGTCCTGCCAGCTCCCCAAAGGGTCCGGGGGGGGGGGGCTGCTGCCACCTCTGAAGGCCTCCCCAAGGCTCTAAACAGCTGCGATTGCATCAAAAAGCCCACTTTATCATACATACGTTTTGGTGTCCAATACACCCTAAATAGTATTTTTTTACATATGAACTGTAATTTCAAATCCCTGGAAGTTTTAATTGTGTCCCCTAGTATCTTGTTCCATTGCCTATCAAGTATAGGCTTTCCTAATTCCTGGTTCCATTGCTCCCGTAAGCAATTCAGATTGTATTCATTTAAAGATTTCAAAAATTTATAGAATGTTATTACCAGTTTCTTTCCATTACTAGAATTGAGTAACATATCCAGGATCTGGGGTACTTGAGATGCAGAAATTGCCCCTGGACCAAACTTAGATACCAATAGATGTTTTAACTGTATATAATGCCAGTTGGCTGCAGGTTTAAGTTCAAATTTATTAATCACTTGGGCTACTGGTAGAAAATCCTGTTCTTGATCAATCAGTTGATCTAATGTTAAAATTCCCATTCCAATCCAGTCCTTCCATAGAAAGGGTTGTCTCCCTGTTTGACAGTGTGGTGAAAATGAAGCTACATATACTCATGTTCTGGACATGTACGGTGATACATGTACCTTTTGGATACAGGGTATAAAAGGTTGAGGTTTACTGAAATGCATATATTGTTGAATTAATTAATTAATTAATTAATTAATTAATTATATATATATATATATAAAATCAGGCCAGCGGGTGGCGCAGTGGGTTAAACCGCTGAACCATGAGCTGTCGATCGAAAGGTCGGCAGTTCGAATCCACGACGGGGTGAGCTCTCGTTGCTTGGCCAGCTCCTGCCAACCTAGCAGTTCCAAAGCATGTTAATGCGAGTAGATAAATAGGTACCGCTTGCGGGAAGGTAAACAGCGCTCCGTGTTCCAGCTGCATGTTATGCGCTGCGGCAAGGAGAGTCATGCCGGCCACATGACCACGGAGGCGTCTTCGGACAACGCTGGCTCTTCGGCTTTGAAATGGGGATGAGCACCACACCCTAGAGTCGGACACGACTGGACTTAATTGTCAGGGGTCACCTTTACTTTATATATATATATATATATATATATATATATATATATATATATATATATATATATAAAAATATGGTGTTTTATCTGCTAAAATTTTCTCAGTTGGAAACTACAGCTCGTTTATATAACTTAGGTATCCTCGGAATTCCAGATATAGGAATACAAAAGGGCGAAGAAATAGATTGTATTGAAAAGCTCCTGCGTGAATGCCTACAACCTCCCATTGGATTTCCAGCTGTTTATTGAGGGTGCATATCCAAACCTCACATAAAACTTCTAGCCATGCTGTTACTCACACCTTCATAAAAGTTTAGATTGTTTGATTTCTCAGGTCAAGTGTCTGAAATCATATCTTCCAACTGGCAGGATAAAAAGGCGAGCTATTTTGGGGGAATTGTGAGTGTTGCATAAGGATATACCCTGATTATCCTTTAGAGGTTGCTGCATAGCGCTGTAGATTTAAAAAGGCGCGTCTGCTTGCAAAATGAATCTATTTGACTATTTTCATGCCCCAATCCACCTAGCACACTGATGCTTCCTGAGACTTGTGTAGTGCAGCAACAGGCAGTCCTGGTACAAGGCATTCCCATTTAAATTCTTGGTGGTTCCCGGGATCTTTATGAAGATTGTGATTTAATAGAAAATGAAAACCAAAGGGTTTAACCCCTACTCCTATCTAGATGATCTTCTGATCCAGTCACGATCAGCAGACAGAGAGAGACACAACAATCATACTTTTCCAAAGTTGAACATCATGTCAATCTGACACAATGTCCTTCAGTTGATAAGTGCTTTTGCCCAGCTTTGACTGGTGTGTCAGCTGTGCCTATTTCTGTCTCAGGTGGATCTCACTACAGTGATCCATGCCTTAGTCACTTCATGATGGCACTGTTGTAACATACTTTGTGGAGTTGCCCTTGAAGACTCTTCAGAAACTTCAGCTGGTACAAAATGAAATTGCATGGATGCAAGATGATATGATAAAACTCATCTTGCAAGTTGCATACTATTCTCTATTTCCTACTTGTACTATCCAACTAAGCCAAATGTGTCTCCGGCGCTCTATTCGTCAAATCCACATACCATCCATCACATCCTCCTTCTCTCACGTACAAAGTCGATAAGTGGTTTCCAATTATTCACGAAAAGATTTACTGACTTCTTTTTAATTGAAATTGTGAATTTGTCCATTTCTGCAAAATCCAAAACTTTTGTCCATCAATCTTCCATCGAAGGTATTTCTGAGTTCTTCCAGTACAGTATTGTGCATGCAAAATTCTCGCAGCACTTGTCATATATAAAAATAACGATTCAAATTTTTCCCCTATATGATCGTCTCTCATACCCAACAAAAAGACTTCCGGTTTCATTTGCATGTTAATCTTTAAAATCAACTGTATCTGTTTGTGAATCTGAACTCATTTTTTTTTCTTTGGTACATGTCCACTACATATGATAAAAAGATCCTTCCTATTTTTTACATTTCCAACAACTATTTGACATCTTTCCATAGATAAACCAATAGATATAGATAGATGTTTGTTCCATCTGAGGTAACTGCTGGGAGATATCAAGGGACTCCCTTCTCCCACCGCCTTGTAGTTTCCAAATCGGTAAAGAAAAAGTGTGTCTCATATTCCTTTTTTATTGTCCATTTCACATTGAAATACATAGCCTTTTTTTAGAACCTATTTTAGTTAATAAGACAGGTCTTACGATCTAGAGTAAACTCATTTATTAGATGGTAGTCAATTGGAAGTGTTGGTAGGAGTTGCCACCTTCCTTATGCTAGTTGAAGGGAAATACTTTTATAAGTGTTTGTGATATGTCTAAGTTAGCTTTGTGATATATTTTTAAGACGTGTGGTTCTTTGATGGTTTTGGATCTTTGTATGTCAAAGGATTTCTGATTCTGATAGATGATGCCCTATCCCCCAAACTCCCAGGTAGAGCTTTTTGTGCTGTTAGTTGCTTCGGGGGAGGGGGGCTAACAGCAACTGCAGCACTCCTGGGATTGCGCTGGAACCAGCGGGAAAAGGTTTTGTTTTTTTAAACTCACCAGGGGTTTGCTGGCCCTCCGTATGGTGCAGGGGGCCCGCGGACACCTCTGCAGGCCTCCCCGCACCCCAGATTAGCTTCCAAAAGCGATTTAAAACTACTTCCGTTTTTGCCAAAACCAGAAAGTAAACTGGAAGTCGCTTTAAGTCGTTTTTGGAAGCTAATCTGGGGTGCAGGGAGGCCTGCAGAGTGGTCCGCGGCCCCCCTGCACCCTCCGAACGGTCAGCACAACCCCTGGTGAGTTTAAAAAAAAAACCTTTTTCCCCAGTTGCAGCGCGATCCCAGGAGTGCTTTTGCACATCACTGAACGTTGCCACCCCCCTTAAGGGGGTAGCAACCAATTCAGTTTAGGAACCTCTGCCCTATCCCTATCAGTATCGTCAACATCTGATTTTAATAAATTAGAGACTCTATTTGTAAATCAGAATTTCTTTAATGGGGCAATAAAGTACGGTATTACCAGTTCATGCTGCAGTGTGCAATATGTGGCATTTATGTACCAAACTCAATTTTACAGAAAAAATTACTTATTCTCCCATATTAAAGCCAAAGTCTCCTAGGAAAGGCACCCAGTTATTCTGTTTATACCGCCGCAATGTTTGTGAAATATTTTATTCTATTTATAGATGATGAAGAGATGGAAGGTGATGGTGTCATAGACCCAGGAATAGAGTACATCCCTCCACCCAGTGGGTCAGTGGGAATGATCCGAAAGAAGGTGAAGACACCTGAGCAGATTAAGCAAGAGGTGGAGAGCGAGGAAGAAAAAACAGAGAGGCTGGAAGGTGATGCTGAGAACTCTGATAATGCACGAGGTCGAGACAAGCGGAAGGGCCAGATGGACCATAAAGACAACAAGTCCAGTATACCCAAGTACATACCTGTCAGTATCTATGAAGAAAAGCTTCTCTTGAGGAACCTGGAGGCCTACCCACATGCTACAACTGTGACGCCTGAGGCTCGGCGGCTGCAGCGGAAGTTAATTGTCCGGCAGGCCAAGAGAGAAAGAGGCTTGCCTCTCTTTGATTTGGATAACATTGTGAATGCTGCCCTTCTCCTGGTTGATAGGATTTATGGAGCCAAGGATGGAAGTATTTCCTGTTCTCCAGCGGGTCATGCAATGTACAGAACTACTAGCCAGGACTTCAGAATCTTGGATCGGTACCAGGTTAGAGTTTCCAAGTACAATTGTTTTTAAACTAGCTCCTATATTATGGATAGTGGGCTGAGGGGACATGGGCCTACACAAGCACCCTTCCAAGAACTATTATTTTGTTAGGTTATTTCCTACCAATGGAGAATGCATTGCAAAATTCCTTTGCATGGAATGGAGCAGTGTTATTGCTTAAGACAGTCTACCCTAATTTCTTTCTTTTCAAGAGGATGAGCATTTTGCTGGCTTTGTGGAAGGTGTGTGAGGTGGCCAGTTTCATATTCTTTCTTACGATCTGCTCTAGGCTAATATTTCCACATTCCTAAAAGTGGAAATAACTGCAAAATCTGCCAACAATAAAACTCAGTACAGTTGGACCTCTGTATCCGTTGGAGTTCCGTTCTGGACACACGCACCCTGCGGATACTGAAATCCGTGTAAAGCGAAATCGCTTTAGCGCGGATATGGGGGTTGCTGTAAAAACCTGAAAAATAGTTTAAAAAAGGTTAAAAATAGCGCTGCTTACCTTCTGGCTGCCAAACCACTCTGTTTGCAGGGCTGTAAAGAGCGAAATCACGCTCCTACAACCTCTTCCGGGTTGCTCGACGTTCTCCCTCCCTTCCCCAGGCTTGCCCCAGTGCATTCTGGGGTGACCTTGGGGAAGGGAGGGGAAACGTTTAGCGACCCGGAAGAGAGTGTAAGAGCGCGATCTCGCTCTCTACAGCCTTGAAAACGGAGCGATTTGCTAGCCAAAAGGTAAGAAAACACTGTTTTCTTTTTTTCAACTTTTTACAGTGGACCCCACGGGTCCGGGATCCGCAGTGAGACAAATAGTACGAGCACCCTGGTAGTGGATGCAAATGGCCATTTATCGACTGGACTTAATTGTCAAGGGATACCTTTTACCTTTACCTTTACCTAAGTTAGTTCCAATGCCCATATAATGGGTTAATTGGACATTGTTAATTGGACATCTGCCATGTGGTGGCAAATTATCATGTATTGTTCTGATGTGGGAAAATGGTCATAAATATCCACTACAACTCATTAATCACAGGGTACTGCTCCATGTTCTAAATGTGACTGGTTCCCTGGTTTATAATTTTTTTCTGACCTTTTGTTACAGACAAAACTCACTGCTGTGAAGGGTTTTCGACAATTGGCAACAAAATTTCTGTGCCGACTTGTAGGCTCTGAAGATG
This sequence comes from Plestiodon gilberti rubricaudatus, assembly GCA_026170595.1. Lineage (NCBI taxonomy): Eukaryota > Metazoa > Chordata > Lepidosauria > Squamata > Scincidae > Plestiodon > Plestiodon gilberti. Next base: position 101,931,544 of record JANXHW010000004.1, on the reverse strand, counting down.
ATCACAGTATCATCAGCCCATACACTTCTCGTGTCTTGAAACCTTATATCAGGTACAAAGCACTGGACTTTTTTTTTGTTTTCATTTTTGTTTTCAGACTTCTTTTTTTCTTCAGGTTTGTTATTTTTATTGGCTGGCAAGCAAATTAATTATTATTGACAATTGTAAAGGGCCTGACTTTAGACTGAAAGGTGTAGTAAACATTTCTGCTTCCTGTTTAACGTTGGGAGCCTCTCTAGCATCCAGGCTGCTTGCCTGTTCTGTGCAAGGAGCTAGCTCGTCGTTTGTTTAAACGAAAAGATGCGCTGGCTTCACACCAGCGCTTGATCTTAATTAAGGTACTGGACTTGGGGGCTGCGGGGATAGTGTTCCCCCCATCCATGGATTCCAGTATCCGCGGAGGGGTCAGGAACCTATCCCCTGCAGATAGCCCCCCCCCCCGGTAAATAACCCTGTCTTTATAGAGCTCATGAGGACATATTAAATAAAGTAGTATCTTCCATGGTAACGGGAAGGGTAGCTGTGTTACTGCCCAATCCTGTGAGGGCCTTGCGCTGCCAGAACTAGCATTCTGGCAGTGCAAGTCACTCTGGGAGTGAATGTCACAAAACGTGACATACCATTCACTATGGCTGGGAAGGGGGTGATATCGACTGATACCCTATTTGCCTTTCCAGGTTCATTCAGACCTGCGTCGGTTAAATCGCTGGCACAGGTCTTAGACATATTCAGGCAGCAGAGGGAACAAATGCTCTGTTACCTGGGGAACAACTGCTGCCACCATTACGTTAGCAGGGAGTGTCCCCTCCCGTTGCAGTATGAGGAATGAGACAGGGACCCACAAACATGCGTGGAATGGTGGTGCTTCAGTGTATCTTGTGCATGTGTCCTGCTTGTCCACTGTTGTAGTGGGCTGTATGTTTGAGTGAGAGAAAAAGTTCTTCTGCGTGCCTTCCTTTGTTGCCATGGTGGCCACGAAATCTTGATCCACATTGCTACCTGAGGTCTTGATGTACATGTGTCTCTGAGGACCAAGGATCCCAATGCCACCTCCAAGACTACCCCAAGCAGGGAGACTTCAGCCACAGAGTGGGTAATTAACAGTATCCCAATCTTGTCTCAGCCCCCAAGTACAGACTCTCAAAATTCAGGAACTGCTTGGCAGAACACCTAAATAGTCGGTGAAATTACAATAGACCACTGCAAGTTCTCTTCTCCTCCCCTGAAGCCTTGGCTGTTGCAGTACTCTGAAACCCAGAGGACAGTGCTGGGAAAGATTCACCCACTCCACCACATACAAATAGGCTTCAGTCAGCTTGTCCTGAATGGGGTTGCACTCTCTCTGGAAGAACAGTTTTGCAACTTGGGGTTCCTTCTGAATTCTCTGCTGCTCCTGGATTGCCTGTGTGACAATGAGGGGGTGACAGTGGGGCCAGGGTGTGGAGTGACAGGGCTCCTGGAGTGACAGGGGGGCCTTTGTCCAGCTGAGACTGGTGACCAGCTACATCCATAGTTGACAGAGGCAAGTATGTACACACACACCCACACACCCACACCCGCCGTGTGGCACCCTGCCCCCGACACCTCTGAATCTGTTCAAAAGCCCAAAATGATCTGTAACACCCTCTTCACACACACGTGCTCTTGCTACAGTCGAGGGGCTTATTGGATGATTCTAATCATTCATTCCCCCCCCACACACACACGCACAGTGGGGACTGATCCTGGGGGCAAAGTGAATAGTGCCCTCTCCCTTGGTGCTACCCGAAGAAATGATCCCCTTTGGAGTTGCCCGTTCGGTGGTGACCTAATATTATTTTGTGCAGTATTCTTAGGATTTGATGTTAAAATCCCTGACCTTTTTATTTGAATTTGTACTTGTATAGGCAAATATCTCAGTAAGTGATTCATGGAGTGGGGATTGCATGACTCATGGAATGTAGTAAGTACTTCTGACTGGCTCAGTCCCTTAATCTGCCATTCTGCAGTTGGCTTGGGCCCTCTCCATCCTTAATGGAGATTTTGCAACTAGCTCCAGTTCATGGACCCTAGGATTCTGGCAGACAAAATAGATTCTGGAGCATGTCCTTACCTGGTAAACATGCAATCACGTCTGTGTCTCAGTTACAGGCATGACCTAATGAGATTGTTGTCATACTTTAGAAATGGAAACTGTTGTTTGTGTTCCCTCTAGGCGTGATTATGAGACCAAGCCTCCAAAACTTCGGCTGCTGGCTGAGATTCGAGCCCATGCACACAAGAATGATTCCAGCTGGACCACTGAGCCAGAGGCGCCCATTGATTATTGCTATGTGCGCCCTAATCACATTCCCACTATCAATGCAATGTGTCATGAATTCTTTTGGCCAGGTAGGATTTCCTTTGGAAATGATCTGTCGAAAAGGAAAATAAGTGGGGCCAATTGCACATTGTTGTTGTTCAGTCGTTAAGTCGTGTCCGACCCTTCGTGATCCCATGAACCATATCCCGCCAGGCCTTCCTGTCCTCCACTATCTTCCTGAGTTCGCTCATTTTCATGTTCGTTGCATCGGTGATGCTGTCTAACCATCTCATCCTTTGCCTTCCCCTTCAAGTAAATCGATTAGAGCCCCAACACATTCTGTTTCTTTGGGGGGAAAAAAACAGCTTAAGGAGGGGGAAGTGGGTATGTGCAAACGTGTCTGCTCCAAAATCTCCCCTCCCCTCCCCCCCAGCAGTTTTTGCCCATGGGACTCAGCTTGGACATGCATGCATGTTGAACCCCACAGGGGAAAAGCAGTGTATATGGGAGCATTTCAAACAGAAAAGGTTTAAGCATACATAAGGTACTTTTTAAAGTAATGGTGTTGGGACTCTGATTCTTGAACACATGCATAATGTGCACTTATCCTATGTATATAACACATTGCAGAATAGAATGATTGTATCTAATGCTAGTATAGTATTCACTTGCTGCATTTATTTTTAGATAGATTTATGAGTTACAGTATTTTAATAGGAATGCTTTTATGTCCTCTTTTTATAGTCCCAAGAGTCCACACCAAAATATTTATCTCATAAGAAATAGAAGATATTGCATTTGCTTCATCAATGCAAACCCTTCATACAGAAATTAAAGGGAGGATATACATGTATCTAAATGTTATATACTGTAATAGAGGAGATACTTTATGATGCAGGAAGGTGATCTCCATAAATGGGCACCAGCTAAGTTTCTCATTGGTTACCTTTAAGCCCAATACGGTCAGTCAAAAGTAGACAGTTGGGAATTACATGTGTACAGCAACACATATTACCTGTTACACTGGACCACTGAAGGGTCTACAGGAGCTGACATCTCTAAATTATCCCAGCAGTTGCTCGTACGATTAACAGTGTTTGAGCTGCCACTATGTAGAAACTACTGTATTATTTATTATAGCAATAGAAGACAAAGCAAAGGATTATTTTCTGCACTTTCAATTTTATTTTTTAATCGGGCCTGATCCAAACCACCGTTTCTGTTTGACGTGTTGCTTTACATTTGAAATGTAAGGATGGTTTGGATCAGTATGCCCACTGAACTTGGTAACATTTCCCCCCCCCCAAAAAAAAAACATGCATAGGATTAGACTGTTTGAGTTCTTTTCATTATTAATTGTAATGTTGAATAACATGTTTTCCATGGGTGTGAAGTCCCAGTGTACCTACAGGATTATATTACCAATACATTTTTAGTCTTTTTGATGGTATGGTCCATTATTGGTCCTCGTACTAACTAAATTGGAGAAAAAAGAGAACTCCATATGAACAGTTTTCATTACATCTCATTCAATAAAACTATATTCATTTTATACATTTTATGCATGGGATGATGCTTTTTTCTCCATCAGTCTAGATCCTCCATGGGTGTATTTTGCTCTTGCTTTACAGGAATTGACCTGTCAGAATGCTTGCAATACCCAGACTTCAGTGTCGTCGTCCTCTACAAAAAGGTCATAGTTGCCTTTGGCTTTATGGTGCCAGATGTGAAATACAATGAAGCATATATCTCTTTTCTGTTTGTTCACCCTGAGTGGAGACGATCGGGGATTGCAACCTTCATGATTTACCATCTTATTCAGGTAGTTTGAAAGAACCTATTCTACTAATGATGACTGTACCATTTCTTTAGGTACAAGTGCAAATATAGCAGAATTATATGAGGGGCTTTTTATCATTTGTGATGCCAATCTTCATTCATTGTTGTTTTCTCTAAAATGCTGTTCAGATTCACTGAAGTTGGAGGTAACAACCCTTTAAAAAAATACAGGCTTGTACTTGGGATTCGGTCATTTATACCCAGTCACCACAATAGCAGCACAGTCTTAAACCAGACAATTTGAGCAAACTGCATTGAGCAGACTGATCAAACTCTGTTGGCTTCTTTGCTTCTTGGTGTGATTTTTGGCCAAATCCTAAGCAAGAATAAAGGCACTTGCCAAAAAAAGGTGAGTCAAAGGGTGGGGCTCCTTTCACGCTGTGGTGCTTCTCTTGCGCCAACTCCTGGCTTTTTCATGCCGCTTTGCGGTGCTTTTTCTTCATTTTTCATGGCCGCCACTGAATTGCCACCAATGTGGCGGCTTGGACACCCCTTTGACCCACCCACCCCCGGCGTGTCACCCCCTCTACTTCTTCTCTTCTGTTCTATTTCTCATTTCTCTTTGCTTTGCCCTGCTTATTCCCCTCCACTCTCTACACCCTCGGAGAGGCAACCGGGGAAGCTCACCAGGGTGCTGAGCCCTCCGGCAATCGACCGAAGCCGAGAGCAGATGCACCCTGCTGGCAACAGTTAGCGCTGGCAGATTTCGGCGGGGAGAAGCCGACTTGCGAAGATTAGCCCCACAGGAGGGTGGACAAGCGTCCTTGACAGGGTTGCCACCACCAGCCTTCTCCTGCCCTCAGGCCCCACGTGGCTCAGGCCTGGGGCCTAGCAAGTCACGCGACCATGCCTGGCTCTTGTGGCGGCACAGAGACCAACAGACACCGGTGGTGCATGGGCACCCTGGTTACTGATTCAGGGGCCAGCGTGCCACAAGAGTAGCCACACTAGTGTTGTCAAGAGAACCTGCCCTAGCCCAGATCCGAGATATCATCAAGGCTGAGAGTCCAGCAAGGAGGATGGGAAGCTTTCCGGGGAAGGGGAGGATGGTCAAGATCCTAAACTAGACAGGCTGTTCCCCAGGATGTTGAATAAGGCAGTCCAGGCCTTGGAGCTGGGGTCACCCCCTAGCCAGAGCAACAGAACCTCGTTGGCTTCCTTCTCCAAGTTCTTTCCCCAGGGTCCATCCAAACCGTTTCTTTCCCAGAGTCTTTTCAGCGCATCCTGGATGCCGAATGGTCAACCCCCATTCACGCTAAACACATGCCCTGTCTGGTCAACAAACTCTATTTTCTGCCAAAACTGTTCCTCTCCTCCCTCAAAGTCCCAGTAGTGGACGCCCCTGTGGCAGCACTATCATGGCGGCTGTACTTCCCTCCGAGGTGGAAGGCGGACCGAGGGATCCCTGTGATGAGGGTGGAGACGTTCCTCAAAAGAAACTTCAAGGTTACCTCACACGCCCTCAGGGCTGCAGCCACCAATTCCATCGTGTCCAGGGCAGCCTTCCAGTGGGCAGAGCCTCCCCCCTTTTTCACCCCAGCACAGTGTCTTTCTGGTGGCTGTTTGCTGGTGGTGTTCTGCATCTTTGTGAGCCCTTTTGGGACAGGGAGCCATTTAATCATTTGATTTTGTCTGTAAACCACTTTGTGAACTTTGTTGAAAAGCGGTATATAAATACTGTTAACAACAACAAGAACAACAACCAGGATTATCTGGTTAGACCCGTTGAGATGTTGACTTGGTTTTTTGCTTACAAAGGTTACTCATACAAATGCTTAAAAACATACTTCAGGATTTTGCCCTAATCATCCCCTAAAGGGGCAAATCTAGATTCGAGGGTCAATTATAGAACCCTTCATATTTCCTGTGTCTGTGGAGTTCTAACTTTCTTTTTTGGCATATAGGTGTCTTTTAAAAATCTTTACAAACTGTTTTAACGGTTTTTAAATTTTTTACCCCTAAAGTGGTAAAAAGAGGGTAAAAGTAAAAAGGGGTGTTTTTTATTCGTTAAGAGGACATTTTCTGTGAATAACTATTTGTTCTTATGACTACTTTGTGTTTCAGTAATTTTTTCCGTTCCCCAATCTTTATGATCGTTACCTTTCCTTTCAACTCCCAACTGTCACGTTCTAATTTTTCTCTTTTCATTGGCTAGCTAGAACTTTACTTCTATCTGAATCAGTTCTCTTTAGAACTGTTAGTAATATATTCCACAACAATTACATGGTTTATCATGTAATTGAACATTTATGTAATTTTCCACAACAGTTACATGGCTTATCATGTAATTGAACATTTATATAATTAGTTTGCGTTAAATTTGGTGCTGACTCCAAAAACTTTAAATTCTTATATTTAGGAAAGGATTAAGGTAAAGGTGACCCCTGACAATTAAGTCCAGCCGTGTCCGACTCCAGGGTGTGGTGCTCATCCCCATTTCAAAGCCGAAGAGCCAGCGTTGTCCGAAGACACCTCCGTGGTCATGTGGCCGGCATGACTCTCCTTGCCGCAGCGCGTAGCATGCAGCTGGAACACGGAGCGCTGTTGGCAGGAGCTGGCCAAGCAACGAGAGCTCACCCCATCGCGGATTCAAACTGCCGACCTTTCGATTGACAGCTCATGGTTCAGCGGTTTAACCCACTGTGCCACCTGCTGGCCTATAGGAAAGGATTACTTCATACTTTTTACAGCACAATCCTATCCAATTTACACCACCAGTGTAAGCAGCGGTGCAGTGAGAACAGGAAGCCCCAGAACGGAAAGGGGATTAAAATCCCCTTTGAATCCCCCTTTGGAGGGGATTTTCATCCCCTTTCCGTTCTGGGGCCTCCCATTCTCGCTGCACCGCTGGTTATACCGGTGGTGTAAGTTGGATAGGATTGCACTGTTAGTGCATTTTGTCCCCCCTCTCTCTCTCAGTAATGTCATTGAGTTTTTAAATGTTAATGGGGAGATGGTCCCTCACACCATTGTCCCCATCACAGGAGATGAAGCCTGCCTGTTCCGGTCCCTCTTCTATCTCATGTATGACACTCACCTAATGGCTAGGGAGGTGCGTGAGCTAATCGTGAGGCATGTGGTAGACAACTGAGAGATGTCCCACGACTGTGAGGGGGACAACTACACCAGCTCCACTACCTACCTCTCTCACATGTCCCAACCCTTTACCTTACGGTGGTTGATGTGAGCTGTTGGGCAACTGTTTGAATTTGTCTTTGAGGTTTACCACAATGGTAGCTCTATGAGAGTCGATGGAACCATGACTTTTAATAATTGCAGGGTATTGCCTGACATGGGGTAGTTATGCTACATTTAAATGAAATCAGAAATCGGAGCTTTTATTGGCATTTAAATGAAGACAAAACAAAAAAATTTGACATAACAACATTAACAAGGAAACAACAGACAAAATTAGCTAGAAATGTTAATATCATGGTTATGAGTGTGAAGTCTCAAAAGGTGTTTTAAGAAAACTCCCATAATCTCTATAATGGAAGGGGCCTCAGACAGCACGATATTTTTCAAGATAACACTATCTGGACAGCCGTCCCATTTACTCAGCAAGGGCGCTAAAAATTTCCTTCGAAGAGCTGAGTAAAGTGGACAATGCAAAATCATATGAGAGGGACTAACCCACTGAGCCCACTCACAAGAACAACATTTTTCATTGTAAGGTGTCTTAGTAAATCTACCAAATAATACTGCTGAGGGGAAGACATTGCATCTGGCCAAAGTGAAGGCTCTGTGTTCACATGGACACATTTTAAATGGTTCATTGCAATCAAAGGAAAGTGTATGGAAGCCAAAATGGAAGTAATTACCGGGTAAATCCTGTAGCGAGGTGCAGGTTTCAAGCTAGTATATATATTGTTGTTCAAGTATTTCAAAATGTTGTTCAAGTATTTCTAATTGAGTAATATGCAGTTCTTTTTCCCCCTTCATTACTTATGTGTTGTAATTGCTCAGTTTCAGACATTACAAGGAAGCAGCATGAGAGTTGAATTGTCTTTGTAATGTATATGAACTGGCCCTTCTAGATTTTTTTTCTTCATATCACTTCCTTTCTTACCTAAGATATGACATTTTTGTCTTGACAGACCTGCATGGGCAAAGACGCAACCCTTCATGTCTCTGCAAGTAATTCTGCAATGCTGCTATACCAAAAATTTGGATTTAAAACCGAGGAGTACATTTTAGATTTCTATGACAAATACTATCCTTTGGACAGTAAGGAATGCAAGCATGCATTTTTTCTGAGGTTACGACGGTGATATACAGAATTTGGGGAAAGTTCACAGGAAAGCTGGTGACCGAAAGAAAATTTGGCTCAGAAATCCTGCTGTTACAAAAATCTGAGGCCTTTATTGCGAATGTGTGATGTACTCTGTGTGACCTGTCCTGAGGTGAACAGAACAGAATTTCTGAGAAATGCAAAGAGAAGGCTCCAGCACAGAAATGCACAAACTCATTTTACTAGAAAGATGGGATTGGTGCCCTGTTTTAAGAAGCCCTCTTGCCATACTAATTGGTAACGCTATGGGAATTGAAGTACTAAATGATAACTTAGTGATTATTTAGTTTTTCACCAGTTATTGGTAAAATGCTTAAGTCAACCCTTCTGGGTGTTATGTGATTTTGGGGGGATGGAAATGAGCCATAAGATGAAGGGCAGATTTCCTAAGAACTGACAGAGTAGTATGCTGTTTGTACTATCCCACCACAATCGTTGACTTCTAACAATTTCTGATTATAGTAATGCTGGATTTATAATCCGAGATTTAATATTTCGTGTTTAAACAAACCAAGTTGATGGGTTGCAAGAGATTGTGGAGAGGCTTGGGAATATGTCGTCTTAAGTGCTGAACAGCGAGGCAAGATCTTGAGATGACCTTGGGATGACCTATCACAGCTCTCCTAATGATTGAGTTCCACCTCTTATCAGCTCCACCCCAGTCCAAAAAGATACCAAAACTTTGCACTTACAACAAACTAAGCAAAATTGTGTGTGTGTTTGCACAATTCATTGTGGTTGTATTTCACACCTAAACTTGTTTGCCATTTTCTTTTTATGGAGAAGTCTAACTAAGGTGCCTGCTCTTATTTATTAATAGCCTGATCCTGCCTAAGATGTGGTGGCTGGCTCTAAAGGGCTGGCCGTTGCATCCTAGGCAGAATGCAAGCTGTGCCAGTGCGGCTCAGACTCACCTTGGGGGAAGAGGACATTCGTCCCCTTCCCACGCTGTGCTGTGGGCCCCGATGTCCCTCTGGAGCTGGCGCACAGCTCTGGAGCTGGCCCACAACTGGGGAGGCCATGTAAGGCAGGCCTAGGACGGGGCGTTGGATATTGGTGGAACCCAGCGCTGATATCCCCGCCCCCTCCCAGGCCGGCCAATGGCCCCCTTCCTCGCTACCCCTGCCTGCTCTCCCCACGCTACTGCGCTGACCCACGCGGGCCTTACCTGTGTTGGCTAGCGCAGGTTCAGTTCTAGGGCAGAGTTGAGTGGTGCTGGCCTCTGCACTGGCACCGCTTGTTCCAAAGGAGCTGCAAATGTGCTTTACGACTCCTTAAGTCCACTGGCCTAGCTTTAAGCAGGATTGTGCCATAAATTAGAGATTAGGAATCTCTTTAAAAGGGGATTGGACAGATTTATGGAGGAAACGTCCATCACAGTTTACAAGCCATGATGGGGATAAGCAACCTCCTGGTTGTAGGAGTAGGTTTTCTTTGTGCCAGGTGCAAGGGAGTGGCGACAGGATACAAGTATCTTGTTGTCTTGTGCTTCCTGAGGCATCTGGTGCGGTCACTGTGTGATACAGGAAGCTGGACTAGATGAGCCTTTGGCCTGATCCAGCAGGGCTCTTCTTATGTTAATCCTCTTTGTTTGGGGATGGTATTATCCATGTTATCTTGGTTTGTGAATCATAGTAGCAAAACACAAATACTTATCCATTCTCTCTTGCACACTCAATGAAATGTGCATTATCTCAGGGGTCCCCAACCACTGGGCTGCGGCCTGGTACCGGGCCGCGGCCCTTGTGGGACCAAACCCCAGGCTGTATCTCCACGGGGAGCTGCGGGAGGCAGTAGTGTTGGGGTTGGGGCATACTTACCTTCGCGATACGTCACCTCCGCTTTGCCTGTCTTCATTTTCGGCCCTCCCTGGAGCTTGAATGGCTCCAAAATGGTAACGAATCCGGCGGGGGAGGGGGGTGTAATTGGAGCTGCGCTGGGCTTACGCAGCTGACATCATGTCTGGGTCACGTGGGGGTGTGGCGTTGCCCCCCCCCCCGGTCCGTGGGAGGAAATTCCAAACGGATACCGGTCCCTGATGCCGGAAAGGCTGGGGGCTGCTGCATTATCTCATATACATGCAACACATGCTATTGCACATGAGCACATTTCCTTCTCAACTTAATTGGTAACTGTGAAACTGCAGGGAAGAAACTGCTACTTGCAATATGGGAGGGGGCATTTTCCTTGCTTGTGAATTCTTCTACTTTTTTGCTAGGCAGTGGTCCAGACACTGGAATGCTCTCCCTTCCCGTCTACTAGGAGGCAGGTTATTTCAAAAACAAGCTCTCACTGAAGGCTGGACTAGGAGGCGCCTCCCTCTTCCTCCCTAGAACCAGCTACAGTTGCTATAAAAATGAGAACCCCCACCACAACCAAGTTAGTCATCAAGAGTAAAGTAAGACAGGAAGTGGACCACTTGTTACCACGTTATTGGTAACACAAAGGGTAGGGAAGGCCTCCCAGGGGGAACCGGTCCTGCGCTCACCAGTTGTGCTGACAATGCTGCACGAATGCCCAGTGGTCTACACACTGAGCCGCAACATAGCCCATGCCACATATGCCCAGGGAAGGAAAGACATATCTTGCCCCAGCCATTGTCGTAGTTACTGAAGTATGCTGCTCTAGAAGGCTGTTTCAGTATATGCAATGCATTGACCTAGCAATATTTAGTGAGGTTGTGAATGGAGGTTTAGGTTGCTCTTTGCCCTGCACCTCTCCTCACAGGAAGTGAAGAGGGAGGGGGAGGCCTCACCTGAGGCCTTCAGTTTTCAGCAATGTAGAATCCATGGTGGGTTTTTGAACATATGATTGCAAAACATAGCGGTGGTGGTTCATATGAGATATCCTGGTCCTGAGCTGTATAGGGCTTTAAAGGTGAAAACCAGCATCTTGAATTGGGCCCAGAAACATCTGTGGGCAGTGTAGCTGCAGGCGCAGTGGCCGGGCTGAGTCAAATCACCTAGCCCCCAAGAATGCACAGATCACAGCATTCTGCAGTAACTAACTTACGGACAGTCTTTAAGGGGAGCCCCACAGAGAGTGCATTGCAGTAGTTGAATTTCAGTGTCACCAAGGCGTGGGCTATTGTGGTTAGGTCTGATCAACACAGCTGCCATACCAACCTAAACAGGGTGTCCAGCTAAACATGGGCATCCAGGGTAGCCTTCAAGCTGCAGTCCTGCTCCTGTAGAGGGAATGCAACCCTGTTCAGAACAGGCCAATATTCCAATATCTGCATCATGGATTTCCAAATGAGGAGGATCTTTGTTTTGCCCTAATTTAATCTCAACTTGTTAGCCCACATTAGATGACAAAGAAGAGTAGAGCTTAGTATCAGCCACATATTGATAACCCCCCCCCCCCCACTCCAAACCCGTGGATGACTTTTCCCAGTGGTTTCATATTAAACAGAGGGGAAAAGATGGAACCCTGTGGCATGCAAAAGGCCAGGGTGCCAAACACGGGTCCCCCCCCACTAACATCTTCTGGGACTTGTCAGCCAGGCACCAGAACCACTGCAAAACAGCCCCCCCCCCGACTCAGCCCAGTGTCCCAGACAGACACCATTGTCAATGCTTTCAAATGCTGCTGAGAGGACCAGCAGGGATGTGCTCCCCCATCAAGCCCCTGATGTTGATCATCCCACCAAGACAACCAGAGCAGTTTCAGCCCTGAACCCAGATTGAAAAGAATCCAGATAATCCATTTCATCCATAAGCCTCTGGAGCCGAGATGCTACCACCCACCCACTCGATCACCCTGCCCATAAACAGGAGCTTGGAGACTCCTATAATTAACACAGTGGGATCCAGAGAGGATTTCTTAGAAGGGCTTTTTTAATGCCACTGGCAACAACCATCAGGCAACACTCCCTATCCACTCTGCCAGCCCTCCTGCTGGGTAGATCTGATAAGCCAAGCTGGGCAAGGGTCAAATGGGCAGGCAGATGGCCTCATACTCCTAAGGATCCTGTCCACATCCTCAGATAAGCTGAAAAGAATCCAAAATAACAACAAACAGGCACTTGGGGAAAATCAACTGCTACAATCAATGTGGAGTCAAGTTGTGGCGAATGCAGGTAATTAGCAAACTAATCACAACAGGCAACCAAGTTGTCCTTGCCCCCAGAGGGACCAAATGGAGAAGATTCTAGATAATGTGGAATGGTTTTACAGGGTGATTCCCTGCAGGTGCAATGGTAGAGAAAAAAGCCTCATTTGCTGCCATAGTTGTCACAGAATAGGTTAGGAGTCTAGCCCATGTTTGATTGGACTTGTTGCAGTTTTTCGCCACTGTTGCTCAAGATGTCTGGCAAGCCACTTCACTGCCTGCAGCTCCTTGACTCTGCAACTCTCTAACTCTGCAACAAGGCAGAGGTTACTCAGGAGTGATCTGATCCACCACCTGGTCATTTCCTCATTCCAGAGGTCAACCATGGCTTCAGATGAATTGCTGACCCTAGTTGCAGGAAAAAGCCCCAGAGCTCTCAGGAAATTCTCTGGATCCATTAGTAGCCTTAGTGGAGTCCCGGAATCGAGGCATGCTTTGGACTAAAGTGGACCCAAGCCACTCCCAAGTGTGCATGCAACACATGTAGCAGGACCAACATTATCTGAGACAGGCTCATGGTTGCCATAGCAGCCATGAAAGCCTGAGCCGCACCTGGTAAGGTAAATCGCGAAATAACACCAATTTTACCTGTTGCAGCTCTGCTTGGTCTTTTCCCCTGTCTCCCCCCCACACACACACACACACAAAATTCGTTCTTGAGTGACTCAGGGCCTGCACAGGCTGTATGGGCCACAAGGTGAACTTCTGGTGTAGGGCCTGACCCAGAAGGCCCTCTTCACCCCACCGTGCAGCTACACACCATAATAAAAGCACAAGAGATGTTGACAGAGGCGTCCACCCCTCTGTCAGGAATATTCTCCCTCCCACCAGGAACATCCTTCCTTGCCAGCCAGGATCTGAAGGCCAGTTGACAGAGGCTTTCCAGGAACATCCTCTCTCCAGGGACAGTCGACGGAGGCCTCCAGGCACGTCCTCCGTTGCCAGCAAGTCCTCCCTCACCAGCTGGGAATGTAATAATAGGAAGAATCTCAAGTACGGAATGGAATTGGTTTGGAACGGGACCAATTCATCAGCTATCTACTGTTGTGGGCTGCATCAGATAACATTTTAACATCTCAACATTTTAAAATTAATACATTTGAATAAAAACAAAACAGCACTTTTTGTTTTTCAATTCAAAAAATTTGCAAAAAAATAAAACAATTTTCAAACACATCTGCTTATAGGTAATAAATTGGGGGTAATAAAGTTGACTCCTTTTATCTTTATGGTGCTGTCTGGTTCTGGCTAAGCCCTACACCAGAAACTCCCATGCGTTCCTGCCCTATTTACCACCTCTCCAAAAGTTAACAAAAGCCTCCTCAAAAAGCTTGAGAGCAACAGCCAAAATGGAAGCTGGAGGCTGCCTTCTAAAATGGCAGTGGTCTAGCTCTGACACCCCCTACCTGTGAAATGTGCTAAATCCCAAGCCTAGTCCATTCTGGGCAAACGTGAAAACAATTTGACTCGGGCTATGGGAAGGTTCAAGGCCTCTAGCCAGAACCACTGTGAGATTGTGATTGCATGCATGATATGTGCACATTTTTATGCAAGCATGCATGCACAGTAAGACTTTTCCAATAAATCTACTAAGGACTTCTAAAGGTAGCATATCAGGTGCCAACTGACATTATAGAGGTAGTGCTCCAACCAACCCACTGCCTCTCTTCCTTAAAGAAAGGAAATTGAAATGGTTCCAGCAGTCTGAATTTTCTCAGCCACACTTTTGTTATGGGTTCTAACTCCTGTTTCTGATTATCACTAGGCCAGAGAAAAAGCAAAGACACTGCAGCTACCTTGTACTATAACAGCCCTTAATAGATTTATTGGAAAAGGATAGCGGGGTTGAACTCTGATCAAGGGCTGTAAGCCAGAGACAAAGAAGCCGGTTCTGAGCACCATAATAGATATGAGAGGCAGTCGTGTCAGTACAGTTGGTGTCACCCAGTGCTGTAACTCATGGTGCACTAAAATTGAGTGGTGGGAAAATTAGAACAGACAAAAGAAAGTACTTCTTTATTCAGTGTGTAATTAATCTGTGGAATTCCTTTGCCACGGGATGTGGTGATAGCACCTGGCCTGGATGCCTTTAAAAGAGGATTGGACAAAGTATGGAGGAAAAGTCCATCACAGGTTACAAGCCATGATGGGGATAAGCAACCTCCTGGTTTTAGTAATAAGCTATCTCTTAATGCCAGATGCAAGGGAGTGGCGACAGGATACAGGTTGTCTTGTGTGCTCCCTGAGGCATCTGGTGGGCCACTGTGAGATACAGGAAGCTGGACTAGATGGGCCTTTGGACCTCATCCAGCAGGGCTCTAGTCTTATTATGTTCTTATGTACCCTTCACTGACACCACCAAAATAAATTACACAAGACCTGAGAGGTGGAAATCTATTTTATTTTATTACTATTTTATTACAGTTCAATACCATATGTGAGACAATAGTTTTCTTGATTGTGTTTCTCTTGGAGTTGAAAGGTTATGCAATCACCATTCTGTTCATATTTTGGTATACAAAGTGTCATTGTTTTGGTTACCACGTTACTTTTACTTGACTTTATTTTTTGTAATCTGTAACTGAAAATGAAAAAATAAAGAATATTTAAAAAGAGGAAACCAAATCCCAAGTGGCTGTTTTACATATTTCTTCCAGTGGATTTTGCTGCTGCTACTGCAGCAGCCCGAGTGGGATGCTTGATCCATAGTCATTGTGTTGCCAATGGACTCTGAGCACGCAAAGCTGTTCTCCACAGAGTGGAGATTGGACAAGCCTGACCAGACTGTAATTGCCTCAGTTGTGGTAGGACCCAGGTGTATATTAGCATTCCACAGCGCAATCCTACCCAGTTCCTCCACTGGTGCAGCAGTGGTGGAGGGCAGAACGGGAGGCTTTGGAAGGGAAAGGAGATTTAAATCCCACTTATGTCCCCCTTTAAAGGGGATTTAAATCCCCTTTCCCTCCCAAAGCCTTCCATTCTCCCTCCACCACTGCTGCACCAGTGGAGGAGCTGGGTAGGATTGTGCTGCCAGCCTGAGGAATGAAGAGACAGACTTAAGACAAACAGACAAACATTAACTGGAAAAGACGACAAATCGGGAGCAGATTTGTCTGATTAGTGTAGAAATTATAATTAAAAAATAGAGCAAATAAGGGAAGCAAAGAGCTGTATAGCAACTTTAGAAGAAGGATGGTCGTGGCAGGTGAAAAATAACGGGGACTGAAAGGAAATAAACGGGGACTGAAAGGAAATATCTTTCAGTAGAAGCAGAAGAAACACTATTTTCCACACTTTCTTTCCTCAAAAATGATATGTATAAATTTTTAAACCAACTGGTAGTAAGACTGCTTATGTTGCAGCATACCTCCTACACATATGAAGCTTCCAGATTAAAAGAGTATATATACAAAAAAAATCCTTTTCTATACAGTATACACTTTCTTGTTATAGTCATTTTTTTTACTCTCTCTTGGTTCAAAACTCTCTGACCGCTTGCTAAAACAAAGAACATGACATTGAAATTCAAGTAATATCCATACTACAGCAAATCAACATGGGAACCACACACGGCACGTGGTAGCCTTTGATTAATAAAATACCTTTATTAGAGAAACAGGTAGTACGGGTAACGCAGCCATATCTATGTAAAAAAACACAGCAATCCGACTGAGGTTTAAAAACAATGACGATTTTATCTGGTTTTATATTCCAAAATCTAGAATGATTTTGAAGAACTTGGAAGCTCTTGAGATTAGCAAAAAACCACCTCACTTACTGATGAATAGGCAGCAAGAATTGAATCTTGTCAATCGCATTTGGCTCCCTGTCATACGTAAACAGCCTATGAAGGGACAGGCTCGCAATAATATAACAACAGAAAATGCAAGTTGATACTATGTGACTGATAGACACCGGGTCTCAAAGTGAACAACAGCCCCTTGGAAATATACAGAATTCCATGCTAATAATTGCAGAATCAACCTAGTAACTGCAGGATCAACTGCAGTCTCAACCTCTATGTTGGCAAGCTGTTTCCAGATTGAACCCCTTCGCCTGACAGCATGGTTTCCTGCGGAGTTTTCGCAATAACCGCAGTTTAAACATGAACTGACATGCAACTGTTATTGATCCACCAGGTCTAAAGGACAAAATTGCAAGCTATCACTGTTAGTTTTTGCAGGATCGATCTCTTTGATTGACAGAGGAGTTCTGGAATGGTTTCCGTTCAACTGACAGCGTGTTTCCCTAGTTACTGAAGTTCAAAACAACGAAGCGAGACGCCGAGAACTATAACATCTTTCATTCCTTTTTGGATTGCCCCAGAAGATGTGTCCAGATTAGGACACGAAACGCTGGGCTCACTTGTCCAGCCGTGGTTTCTTAATAATTTCTGTTTGTCCGGGAATACATCGTTAAACCCAGATAAAATCGTCATTGTCTTTAAACCTCAGTCGGATTGCTGTGTTTTTTTTACATAGATATGGCTGCGTTACCCGTACTACCTGTTTCTCTAACTATATCTGCTGGCCATGAAAGCTTTCGAATGAAAATGAAATACCTTTATAATGAGTTATTACAGCTGCAGCTTAACATTTTCTGAATCCGTCTACAAATGAACCCTGCAGCCCCCAAATAATACATTACAAAATGTCCTGCTGAAATTGGAAAATCTGACTTTTTTTAGTTGAATTTTTTTATTGCAGAATCTCTGTTTTTTGATGTTAGACAAATTACAAATTCTCAGTTATTGACAAAATTTCTTAAAGCAATAACTTTTGAAAATGTTGCTTACATGAACATGTAAAAACAATAAACACATACAGTATTTCCAAAAGCAATGATTATCTCCCCCTCTTGTCATGTAAATCACTCATCTTGTTTCAGGCTCATTGTGACCATTGGTCCCCTTCAATATGAGTATCCATGAATGACATGCAGTCAAAGTGTTCTTGGTTTTTTTACGCATGTCCCTTTAGGATTCTACCTCAAGACTTAATTTTCATATACTGTATTTTAAATAGTGTGTGCTTATATAGGCGGCTTTCCTGGAGGGATTTTATTCTGTTTGAACATCTAATTTGTACATTATAAGGGCTGTATTCCCTTACAGCAAAATCATCAGAAGAGAGAAGCACTCACCCACATTCACTTGACTTTCATATAATCCATCTCTCTCCATATTGCTGAGGCTCAGATCATGATAGTGAAATGTCACTGGTTTATTGGTCAGAATATCCTGGAGAATGATAAACAGCAGACATCTAATTATATGAAACAATACCTTTACCAATGCTGACATGGTCAAGTGGTTTTCAAACTATATTCCCTGGACCCCTGAGGTTGATCAGTGGCTCCTTGATTAGAAAATCAGTAAGCCAGAGAAATTTTACTGAAACAGTAAATTATGAGTATTCCTTTTCTTTGAAAATAAAGAGGACATTCTGAATCTGGCGGGAATTCTTGTTCTGATAGACTGGAAGGGGGGCATTCCTTGACCTTTTGGGAATGCCCCTCCTACTTCTGGGAGGCAGGGCCACAATCTCTCACAGAGGGCATCCCACCTCCAGACCAGTCCTGGAGAGCTGGAAAACCCTCAGTCTTTGGAGCCGGAGTCAACAGAAACCCGCCTTGTCATGGTAAATAATGCAGAACTCAGAGAACTATAAAAACAACAACAGACAGGAAAGGATAGGAAAGGAAATCTATCCTAACATGAGTGAACAACCAGAACATGGAGTTCCCTTACTTCCTTATTGTTCTGAGAATCCAAAAAATGGAACAAAACAAAACGCCCGGTGAAGAGGTGGGGTGGAATGCCTTCCCTCTTCTATCAGAACAAGAATTCCCAGGTAAGAATCCTGCTTTTCTCTGGTAAAGTGAGGGGGGGGCATTCCTTGACCATTCAGGATGTAACAGAGCCTCATGTCCAGGGCGGGCCAGGTGAGAAGAACTCTCTACCTGTTGCAGAATGTGCCTGTCAAAGTTAGCGTCTGCCAAGGAGGCCCTGTCCAGCTTGTAGTGTTTGGCGAAGGTATGCACCGACGACCAGGTGGCTGCCCTGTACCCCTCAAAAACTGCTGTGTTAGCAGCATTCCTCAGTGAGTGGGCTGTAATGTTCTCAAGTGGAGTTTTCCCCAGTGCATTCTAAGCCAGCTCAATACAGGCTTGCAACCAGCGCGATAACGTGTTGACAGATGCCTTATTTTTCTTCCTGGGTCCAATCCTGGATAGGATGCAGCAGGCGCCTTATGTGCACTGCCGCATCCTGCGTGATAGGATTGGGCTGCCTGTCACATCTGCAGTTCAAGTGGGTCAACAATCAATGAGGGCCAACAGGCATGGCTAATCAACTCCATGAACTGAGTGTGTGCCCACCCAGAATGTACCCCCAAATAACACTGGTCTACAAAAAAATTTTTTTTCTGGCCTGGGCTTTTGCAGCTGTTTTAGACTAATTTCAGGATACTGATTCCAAATCTGGCATCAGTTTTTGTCTATCACATCAGGTTTTTGAGATATCAAATATTGCATTTGATAAAATCAATGAAAAACAGCAAATTTTTTCAGATGCCAGATTTGGAATCAGCGCCCCAAAATTACCTTAAAACCATTGGAATACCTTATGCCAGAAAACGTGTGTTGACCAGTGTAATTAAAATAGTTATGAGGAAGCTTTAGGCTATTGGGAGTACCTGTTTTTTGACAGCTTTGGGAACTACCACTGCAAAACAGTGGCTTGGGGAGGTGTGGCATGTCACAAAATAGAGGTAAAGACAACTACAAAAATAACAGCTTGTACAATTTTAAATTTTTAGTTGTTTTTACACACACACCTCTCAGTATTGCACCCTCGTTCAATATTCTGCCCATGCTCTGAACAGGTCTGGGTTGGGATTTGAACTTGGGTTCCCAGGAGCTGAGGAGGTCACTAGAAAAAAAAATTAAAACACCAAGGGTGGGGGTGGGCAGAAGGTTTGGAATTTATTTTAAATCGACAGCTCTAGACCGACCGTCTACCCGTCCCTGCTCCAAAATGCTCTGGGGTTCTATGACAAGGTGCCTTGGTTTAAACAGGATTCCTTGAAGGTATAAAGTTTGAAAACCACTGGTTCAAAACAATCAAGATACTTCTTTAGCCCAAAATATAGCCCATAAATATGCCTAACCTATTCTGGTTGCAATTAACTAATTCCTGACTATCAGTGATACTCAACACCATATGGCGACTTGCCCAGTCTTTAGCAGCCTAGGTTTCCACACTGACCTTATTTATAGCAAGCGCATAATTTAGCTGCAGACTGACTTCATAATCATCCTTGTGGACTGTAGCAGAAATAAGCTGTTAAAGAAAACGCAATGGTTAGCTCATCTTATGAGAAAGAAAGGCTGGCTATGATCATTTTAAAAAAATGATATACCGCTATTCAAAAAAGGGTTTTCAAAGTGGTGTAAAATACAATAAACTAGTAAAACCAGTTAAAATATAGAAATAAAACAGAGCAGCAGTAGACTCAATAAATCAACAGTCAAAATTTGTTTGAAACAAAACTGCCTCAACCTGTTGCAGCGCTGGCTCCAGTCTGCTAGACTTTCGTAGGCAAGTCCCTCTACTGGATATCCCACAGCACCCTCCCAATGGCACACTGGGCACTACCTCTGGTATGGAGAATTCAGGGGTCATGATGGCTCTTTGATGGGTTTGGGCTCTCACCTAATGCTTGACCCAACCCACCCCCTGGCACCTTTGCCTGTTGTATTGGCAAAATGACACAGTAAGGAGTGGATTATGTATACCTCTTGCAGGAGGGTATGCCACAATGTCAGGGCTGCAACAGAAAAGTTGCAGCCTCTTGTGAAGGCCGACCTAGTCTTCACACAAGATGGAATCTGAAGCAGGGCCTCACTTGTAGACCTTATTGCTATGGAGATTCATACAGAAGAAGATATTTCTTGAGATAGATGACTCTTTTCAAGACAAGGTCTAGCATGATTGTGGTCACCGGATTGAGACTGTTAATGGTTACACTCCTGACAATTTTTAAAGTCAAAATTGTTTTGCCATTCATTCAGATTAACACAATGTATCTATTGAAAACGTGTGAAAGGAATCACTGGGGCTCAACTGGCAACAAGGAACAAAGGAAAGTAATCCCAGAAAGTTTAAAGAGAGTTTAGCAGATAGGCACTCAGTGGCATCGTTAGGGGAGCAGTGGGGTGGGCTGCCCCAAGGTGACAGGCCACCCAGACTGGAGCGGGATGAAAGAAAGGCCCAGGCGGCAGCCATGAAGGTTGTTCACCCCTATACTTTTATAGCTGCTCGCACTATAGACTCAGAGCAAAGCACTAATCTAGCACCAAACAGCTGATCGGTACTGCAGATTTAAACCCCAGCGCTGATCAGCTGTTTGGCACTAGATTAGCGTTTTGCTCTATAGCACTGGAGTGGAAGGGGGTGGCTGGAGTTTCTATCAAACCCCCCTCTGGCTTGGCACTCTCCGCCGCCAGAGGGGGGGGGTGACAGAAGCCGGGGGGAATGCCAAGCCGGGGGGTGACAGAAACTCCAGCCACCCCCTTCCACTTCAGTGCTATAGAGCAAAGTGCTAATCTAGCACTGAACAGCTGATCGGTGCTCGATCAGTGCTTTGCTCGATAGTGATGAACACCTGTAAAAGTAGAGGGGGGTGGCTGGAGCTGGGGGTGGCTTAGGGGTGACTGGGGGGGCAATGCAACCTACCTTCTTGCCACCGCTAGGGTTGCACGCTGCTCAGAGCAGCCTTCCCCCCCCTTTTTCTTCGCAGCAAAGATAAAAAGGGGGAAAGGGGTTGGCTGGCCCGAGCGGTGCGCAACTCAGAAATAATTGGCGGTGCCGCCATCAGGTTACTGCCAATTACTTTCAGATCTTCTGGTGCTGGGGGGGGGGAGGTGTGTGACTCATGAGTCACCGCCACAGGCACTAGAAGACCTAGCTATGCCACTTTAGGCACACACACGTATGTGTGGCGTAGCTAGGTCTTCTGGTGCCTGTGGCGGTGACTCATGAGTCACCCATTTGGTCCTTGTCATCCCAGCTGGCCCCAGAAAACCACATCCACACTGTTGCAGGCCATGCTATGTCACTCTTGTTATATCATGTTATTTCTTGTTCCTTGCAGGCAGCCATCCAACAGGTGGAGACACCACCCAGACCCCTCAGGAATCTGACAGCCCACTTGCCTGCAGTGACCAGCAGGAGCCCAGCTGCTGCTCAGCAAAGTCATCAACCTGCCCATTCCAGTCAGACCCTGTGACATTGCAAACCTCATGGCAGACAGTGAACTAACCAGTACAGTCAAATTGCACTGGCACCTGTTACTTGACTGTCTGTTTTATAACATGCAATGGCACAATAGCTCTGCTAGGCAACCCCACTTGTATGTTTCTCTTTCAGATGCTACTTTACCACTGATGCCATTCAATAAAAACTTTGACTGGATCACATCTCATCCCTTCACAGACAGACATGAGCCCACCCACCCCTCTGAGTAGTTCCTTGCCCCAGATATGGACTTGGGAGGGGGATTAGTAGGATCTAAGCCCTCAACACCTCCCTGGGGGGAGGCTCCACAGTTGTCATGAGCCCCCCTGTTCTCTACCGCCATGATGTCTGGCAGGCAGGGGGACAGGAAGGATCTCACAATGACAGCCGTGCCATTAGGTGCCCATGAATCCCAGATTTAAGGGAGGGGTATGGGTGCAGTCAATGTGCCATGGCCATTGGAGAAGGGGTAAGACCACCCACACAAAGGCACATATAGATAGGTAGGCTGCTGCGGCAGGCGCCCCATGTCACAGATCAACCCATGCAAAGCCCACCCAGAGAGGTCCTGGTGCAATCCCCTGGCAGCAAGATGTCCCTGCCGATGGAAGACATGAATGCAGAGGCCATAGTCAAACAACTCCATGCGAAACCTGGGGTAGAGCAACAAGGGCAGGTCAGGGAAAGCCAGCACTAGTCATGGGGGCAAGAGGCGGAGGGTGCCGGATCACTGAGGTGGCAGAGGCTTGCCAAAGGGTGGCAAATGTGGCCTGGCGAGGCTGTGTTGGCTGGTCCCCAGAAGGTCCTCTAGGCACAATAAGGGCCATGTCCCTGGGGCAACACCCCAGCAAGTGGAATCCCCTGCAGACGCTTCCCAGGCCCCACTCCATGCTGGCGAGGCATTGGCCAAATACATGATTTCCACATTGGCCAAATATGTGCCTGAGGCCTGCTACTAACTGCCTCTGAACAGCCAGCAAACAGCAGCTGATTGCAAAACCAGCAAATGGAAGAGAGATGGCGGAGTAAATATTTCCCTGTTCATAATTCCTCTGGTTCATCATGTATGTCAATGATCTGTGTATTTAGAAAAGAAACATCAAACAATTTCACCTCCTTATGTTTGCCTACCAGGGCCCTATAAAAACCTTGGAGCTAGCTGTAGCTTTATGCTTGGTTTCCAGGCACATGATTTCCTCCTGGAGGTACTGCTGTATTGTTAAGGCTGGGCTACACTGTACGTGTCCGGCAAGCGTCCGGCACGGCACGGGCACGTGCGTCCCATGTGGTCTCTCATTGGCTGACGGCGTTGGCCCGTTGGATAGCTACGTCCCCAGACGGACAAAGTTGACCTCGACTCGACTTTTGCCCGTTTCATGTATGTGCAGCCAATCAGAGGTAGTGCTTTGTACTGTGGGGGCGGGGGCGGGATGAGTTTCACGCGGTAGCCAATCACAGGGCAGATGTTAGAAAAACTGTAAACCAATCATAAGCAAGTACTTTTGACAAGTTACTCACTGATCTCAGTCTCTGAATAATAAGAGACTCTTATTAATAAGCAGCCTGAAGTGAACGGAGGAGGAGGAGGGGGGGCAGGGGAAGGTGCCATGATTATTTGTTGGGCAGTGATTTTCAAAACATGCTCTGGAATAGTGTGGCTTGGTTATGACTCGGCACGGCTGCGTCTCAGCAGAGCCAGACGCACATGGAACGCGTACAGTGTAGCTCCGGCTTCAGGGAGTACTTTTTAATAGCTCTATATTCATGAATGTATCTTCCCCTCACTACTGCTTTTGCATCCCATGGCACATTTAGAGGAACCTCCCCATTCAGATTAGTTTTAAAGTAAGAATCTAATTCCCCATGAATAGCCATCATTGATGCCTGGTTACGAAGAACCTGGATTCAGTGGCGTCGCTATGCTGCCCTCCTGGTGATGTCACCACTGGAAGTGACATCACCGCCACCGCCGCTTCACCACCACTCAGAGGTGTAGGGCGGGAGGGTGGGCCAAACTCTTTGCCTTCTCCGCTGCCGCCTGCTCTTGCTGCTTTCTCTGCTGCTCGCTCTTGCTGCCTCCTCCTCCACCTTTGCCAAAATGGCATGGTTGTTGCCGCCGCCCGCTTTGTCACCCCCCCCCCCCCCGTGTATCGCAAATCTGTCCTGCATTATGAGCATAAAAAGAGCCTAGAATGAATTCTTGTTCTTCAATTTTCCCTTACACAAAAACAAGCCGTACTTTTGGATCTCTTACATCCGGGCCTGTCAACTCTAGTCTTTTTGTGAGAATAATTGCCACCCCTCTGGATCTGGAGGTGCATGGAGCTGTAAAGTAGTATCCAAAATAGGCGTGGTTGAGGAGTCTCTTATCTCTTCTTGTGAAGCATTTCCTGAAGGAAGATGATGTCCAGGTTAGCTCTTCAAATTGCATTGACCCTTCATCTTTTAGTCACAGAGGCCGACCTTTTGACATTTAAAGTGTACAGTTTCAGAGTGGAAATTTGTTAGCATTATTATGGCACTTTTGGATGAAGCTAATCAGACACATAGCTTAAGTTGCCATCCACATATGGAATTTCCTCTAATTTTGGGGCTATGTGTTTCTGGGCAAAGGTACTGCAAAAGTAGTACTTTGTAGAGCAATGGGGTTATAATATTTGCTACTTCCATCATCCACTGTTTAAGGGTCAAGCTAACAAAGCAAATAATCTTATGTCTCTGGGCAGTTGGCGGTTTTGGCAACAGGGCTGTATGAGCCTGCTCAATATCCTGTAATTGCAAAATCTGGTAATAGTTCATTAAACCAAGTCACTACGTTGTCAATCACTGAACATGCACTTTCAAACTGTGGGACTTGACGGATCCTATTATTAGAAAGGCCACTGAGATTTTCCAGCTCTTTGATCTTCAATTGCAACTCCTACACCCTGACAGCTTGAGTTGTGGCCTGCTGATTGCGAATTCCGAGGTCTAAGGCATCCCCTGCTGTTTTGTCAATATCATTTATTTTATGGACTTATAGGGGATTCCAAGGATTTCAATGCAGCTGCCCATTCTAGGATGAGAGCTTCCCTTAATTGTTAAAGCTGGTTACACCCAAGAATAGGCCTGTTGATCAGGTCCCTTGTCCAGAGGTGAAAAGTCCCGTGAAAAGGTCGGTTTTGCTGCCACTGCATCAGTGGCTCGTGCACCACCACCCTCCCAAGGGGCCTCCCACCCTCCCTAACTACACCTCTGCCCTTGTCAGATTTAAGTTGTGTATTGCTGCCTATCAGTTTCACTGCCTCCCATACTGTGATTTGAGGCTGAGTTTTTCAACCCTAAGAACTCGGTAAAAGGTCCATTCTTTAGACACAGTGAACCTCCGAGACATAGCCTTACAGCCCAATCCTAACTAAATCCTCTCCACCAATGCAGTCACCCCACTGCAGTGAGCGTGGCATCCTTACTCCCAAGGGTAAGCCTCTACTACTGCCTTAATGGGTCTACTCGGACCTGTGCCAGCCATTTTGCAGGTGCACGTCTGAGTGGACCTGGGAAAGCAGATCGAGGCCAGGAAGGGGGATAGAATATTGGTGGCATCACTGCCACCAAAACCACCTCCTTCCTGGCCTCTATCTGCTCGGCTTCTGCCCCGTTCCATAGCCCAGAGGTTCTCTAAGTGTGAGGCGCGACTCCCAAGTGCGTCATCAAAAGCAGCCAGGGGCGTCCCATTAATCTTGTAATTAACACATATTCTTGCTTGCAAGAGAGAGAGAGAGAGCAAAAAGAAAGATCAGGAAAAGCTGCTGCCTCTTCACATTGGGTCACTCAAAGTTAATTTCAAAACACTTCAGGTTTGTAGGCAGTTTCCACGTCTTGTTTTTAACCACAGCGGGAGCGAAGCCCTTTCTTATCATGTTAAAGAACGATTAACAACTCTATTGATAAGCTGAGTTGGAGCTGGAGCTGCAAAGACAGCATCTCGTTTCTCTCCAAATCCTGAGACATTGCAGGTTTGCAAGTAAAGTATTTTCTTTCTGTTGAATGTTTTTAATAAAGCAAACACAAAACAAATGCAAGAACTGCAATTGAAAATGGTGCAGAGCAGGTTCTGCCTTACATACAGTCTTTGATTTCTATGTTTAGTTTGGTTGATTAATTATTAGGATTTCTCTCCTTCTTCCTTTCTGACCCACCTCTAAGTTAGTTCCCCACTCTATTTGCTGGGACAACCCCCCCCCCCTCCTGGAAACTGCCAGGCAGTATAAGAATCTGTTTTTCATCTTGCAAAGATGCTACCAAAAGGAGCTAGCTTTCTCTCTCTTTCTCTCTTGTGCAACTGAGGCTTCCCTCCCATGCTTTGATGTTTCTCTTGCCATGAATAGGACTAACACAGACGACATCAGTGCCCTCTACCTAGGCCTGCCAATGGAGGGAGGGCAGCATCCCAACTCCACCCTGCGCACTCCTGGCTTAGCTGCTGCTCAGCATAAGCATGGAAAATCCACTTTAGGGCTCGTTTTGGGAATATACACATACATATAAGAAAGGGTGCCTC
The DNA here is from genome assembly GCA_026170595.1 of Plestiodon gilberti rubricaudatus. NCBI lineage: Eukaryota > Metazoa > Chordata > Lepidosauria > Squamata > Scincidae > Plestiodon > Plestiodon gilberti. The sequence continues at coordinate 101,905,182 of JANXHW010000004.1, read as the reverse complement.
TGAGCATGTAAAGAGTGCCTGTTTCTTCCATGCACTGTAATGGGGAGTCACGGCTAACGGCGAGGGAGGTCAAGGGAGCCGCGAGTCAAAAATGTTTGGGAACCACTGCCCTAGCCCATTCCGCCAGCCCATTCCACCTGCCTCCTGCACTAACTTACCAGTGCTGGAGGTCGTTGGTGGGCTGCTGGCGCAGGGTCGCAGCTGCTTGCCGCCTTGTGGTGGTGGCCTGGCTGCACTGGCGTGTCACCTTTTGCAACAGCCATAAAGCATGCTACACTGCTGGAGCACAAGTTCCAGCAGTCCAATAGGTTTGGGTTGTTTGTTTCCCTGGGTGATACCATACAGATTGGCACTTTCACTTCCCAGTCTAATTAAAACCTTTGGTATATCAAGTAGAGTACTAGAAGAATGGTAAAGATGACAGGCTGACTCTTAAGTCTGCATCAGTACACCCAGATGGAGATGTCACGCAGGAGTCTCCAAACTTTTCGGCACAAGGGCCACATCATACAGTATATCTGACACGGTGTTGAGGGCCGGAATAAATAAATAAATACATTTAAGTACTTCCTGATTAAACACGTGGCACTTGCTGTCTACTTTTCTTCCCTTTCCCCATTCATAACTGGGGATATCTGAACAAAGAAAACATTAGAATTAAAATTCTACTGCTTAGGATTTGTGCAAAGATGATAATTACTCACAGAGATGATACAAGAATCAACCTTGATTTATCCTTGAAAGGCAAAATTGATTTGCACAGGAAGAGGGAGGAAATGGATTTTGAAAAGGAAAATTTTGGGAGAATGAATTTTTGAAAAGAGGAATATGGTAGAAAATCAGTATTTTTGGAAAGGGGACATTATTTGGAGGGATTGGGGAGAGAATTAATGTTGGCGGGAAAAGGAGTTGGGAACATTTGAGTAATAAGTAAAGTTGGGAGAAATCTGGGAGATAAATTCATTTGTAAAGAGAAAACGGAGGCAGGGGCTGACTAGTATGTGTTGGACAGATGGGACTGATTGGCCAGCAATCTGATCAGGGCATTTCATGAAATTTCCATGAAGGCTACTGCTTTTACAGATCTTAAAAATCCTTTGAATAATTCTCAAAGTTGATCTTGTGAAACCTCCTGTAGGAGGTTTTGAATCCAGAAAACAATTTTTTCACGAAGCATCCAAGCCACAGCAATCCTCGCGGCTTCAGCCTGTGTATATTTTTTGCCTTGCACAGGCACACGAGGCCAAGCCTCCGCACTTGGGAACCTCTGGGCTGAACGGAAGGTTCCTGTGCGGAGGCTCAGTCTCACGCCCATGTGCGAGGTGAAAAACACACACTAGGCCACTTTCACCCACTCTGGGCTCTGCTCACTTGGCTCAGAGCCGAGCCAGCTGAGCCCAGAGTGGGTGAAACCAGCTGACCAAAAGTGACACGCCTCCTTCAGTGAGGTGTGTCGTCCTTGCTTGGCGCTTTCGTCCGCTCCGATTCGGCTTGCTTAGCTCTGAGCCCAGAGCAGGCAAAAATGGTATTGCTCAGCACTTTGCCCTGCTCTGATTTAGCTCGTTCAGCTCTGACTGAGCAAGTTGAACCCCGAGCGGGGAAAAAACAGCCTTGCTTGGTGCTTTCACCCCGCTCCGATTCTGAGTACTGCACCCAAAAGCAATTGGTAGTCACGTCACCGCCAATTACTTCTGTGTCTGCGAGCTAGAAGTAATTGACGGCGACATGACTACCAATTACTTTTAGTTGCAGTACTCCGACTCGGCATCTGCGAACCGGAAATAATTGGCAGTCACCACCAATTACTTCCGTGTCTGCACACTCAGTGGGGTGAGGCCTGAGTCATCGCACCACGTGTGTGGGCAGCCAGCGATGCCTCTGGGTTGGTGACCAATCAACATGAATTCTGCATGAAAATCAAAACATCAACATAAAATATTATGGACGATTTCCGGTGCAGAGATCAAGTCAATGAAGATTATATTTGCAATGTAGTGGAAAGCCTGGTACAGGTTTTAGGTGAAAAAAAATTGAAATAAATCAAAGAGAACTTCAATGCTCAACACAGTGACAACCCAAACTTTGTGATGTGGACAACTTATGGAAGTGGCAATACTCAGCCACTGTATTAGTAGATAGCTTTCTGTTATCAAAAAACAAACTGTTGCTGCTCATATAAAGCATCAAAAAAGTTAACATGCAACTCTAACATTTATCACAAACTTGTAGGTAAGTGAAAGAAATTGCAGATTTCTCACATTCAGAATTCCATGGCTTATGTAGACCATTCGTAGATATTATGAATTTGGAAACAAAAATTCCAAATTACTGGTGCATAAAATATCTAATTATAGAAAGGTCCAAGCCGCAGCACTCTAGACAGATGGAAGGTGTATTCATCACACAAAATTATTCTGTGCAATACTGTTCTGAATTGTACACTTTGGCTGCCCCAAAGGCAATACAGGGTTTTCTTAAACCTGGAGTTAAAGTATTGAGCCTAAAACACTGATGAGCCTATACCTTTCTTGTCTATTAAGATGTTCAATGAGGGCTCATCACCCTCATCGTAAAGCATGAGAGGGCTCAAACTGGCTCAGGTACCTTACTCTCTGGGTTACTGGGATAGTTTGCTGATGGAGAAAATCATAGTAGTGGTGTAGCTAGGTCTTCTAGAGCCTGGGACGGTGACTTGTTAGTCACCCCCTCCCCAGCACCAGAAGACCTGGAAGCAATTGGCGGTGACCTAATGATGTCACCGCCAAATACTTCCAGGTTGTGCGCCGCTCAGAGCAGCTGACCCATTTCCCCCTTTTTTTTCTTTGCAGCGAAGAAAAAAAAAGGGGAAGGGGTCGGCTGTTCCGAGCAACGTGCAAACCCAGTGGTGGCGAGCAGGTGGTGAGAAGGTACATCACTTCACCCCCTGCCCCCATTGCCCCCCAGCCACGACCAGCTCCAGCTGCCCCCTCCACTTTTACAGGTGCTCGGAGCTGTATAGCAAAGCGCTAATCTAGCACCGAACAGTTGATCGGTGCTGGGGATTTAAACCCCAGTGTAGATCAGGTGTTTGGTGCTAGATTACCACTTTGCTCTATACCACTGGAGTAGGGGGGTGGCTAGAATTTTCTGTAAACCCCCCCCCCAGTTTGGCAACCCCAGTGACTTCTGTCACCCCCATCTGGCGGCAGAGGATGCCAAGCCAGAGGGGGTGGGGTTACACAAACTTCAGCTGCCCCCTCCACTCCAGCGCTATAGAGCAAAGCGCTAATCTAGTGCCGAACAGCTTATTGGCACTGGGGTGGTGCTAGATTAGTGCTTTGTTCTATAGTGCTGAACACTTGTAAAAGTAGAGGGGTGAACAACATCAGCGGTTCACGGCCGCTGATGCAGGGGCCTTTCTGTCCTAGGCTGGGCAGCCTATCGCCTTGGGGTGGCCCGTCCCAACACACACACCCCACAACGAGGCCACTGACAGTACTACCCTGTTCGTGGTAGGAAGAGACACTGCAGCTTGTTACACCAGTCAGATCAAGTGACCTGGGGAACTAGCAGGGGCCCTATTCTTGGAAATCCCATTAGAAAATCAGAGACCATGTCACCTTTCCCTTTAAATCTCTGCCATGGTCCCCTCTTCAAGATTTCCTTTAAAAATCACTATATGTTTCACTGAAAGGTGGTCATAATCAGAAAAATTCCCCGGACCAGAAATTATCTCCTACCGTCCCCATTTGAGGCTCTCCAATCAAAGTTCTGAACTCCAGGTTGTTTTGTGTATAGCTTCTGAGGTGTGCACATACATGATCTAGTTGCTTTCTCCAGTAACCTAAAAAAGAAAATTATCCATAAGGAAAACATCACATCAAAGATATCAGAGAGCTAGTGTAACACAGCAGCTAACAAGCCCTGAAATCCCCATTCAATTATCACCTTTACCACAAACTCACTACCGTGTTTCCCCGAAAATAAGACAGTGTCTTATATTAATTTTCGCTCCAAAAAATGCAATAGGTCTTATTTTCAGGGAGGTCTTATTTTCCCAACCTGTGGCACAACACCCCCCCCCCCCCCCGGGCACCCCCCGTGACCCCCCGGCACTTACTTTGACCGATTAAAGCTTCATTCTCTCCCGAGGGTGCAAGGCATTTCAAGGCCTGGAAGGCCTGCACTCGAGTCCTCCATCATGGAGACGATGTGCTAGAGAGACTCTGGAAGGATGCAGCCTCCTTGCAGGCCTCTCTAGCACATCGTCTCCATGGTGGAGGACTTGAGTGCAGGCCTTCCAGGTCTTGCAGAGCCTTGCACCCTTGGGAAAGATTGAAGCTTAAATCGGTCAAAGTAAGTGCTGGGGGGGGGGTCGCAGGGGTGCCGAAGGGGGGGGGGGTCCCATCCGTCTGGCTGATGATCCTAGCTAGGTCTTGTTTTCAGGGGAGGTCTTATATTTATGAGTGCCAGCAAAAATCACACAAAAATGACAGTAGGTCTTACTTTCGGGGGAGGTCTTATTTTCAGGGAAACAGGGTAGTAGGTTTAAGGCTGTAATCCTATGCACACTTACCTGGGACTAAGCCGCACTGAATTCAACAGGAGTTATTTCTGAGTAGACAAGCATAGGATTGTGCTGTAAGGCAAGCCACTCATTATATTGAGTGGCTTGCCTTACAGCACAATCCTATGCATGTCTACTCAGAAATAATTCCTATATAGACATTAATTAATGTATGAATATTAGCCCCACCCTCAACAGAAGAACTATACAAGAAAGATCTTAATGTTCCTGATGACCACGCTGGTGTGGTCACTGACGCAGAGCCGGACATCCTAGAGAGTGAAGTCAAGTGGGCCTTAGGTAGCATTACTAACAACAAAGCTAGCGGAGATGATAATATCCCAGCTGAGCTACTTAAAATCCTAAATGACGATGCTGTTAAAGTGCTGCACTCAATATGCCAACAAATTTGGAAAACTCAGCAGTGGCCAAAGAATTGGAAAAGGTCAGTTTACGTTCCAATTCCAAAGAAGGGCAATGCCAAGAGTGTTCAAACTACCGTACAATTGCACTCATTTCACATGCTAGCAAGGTTATGCTCAAAATCCTACAAGCTAGGCTTCAGCAGTACGTGAACCAAGAACTACCAGAAGTACAAGCTGGGTTTCGAAGAGGCAGAGGAACTAGAGATTAAATTGCCAACATGCGCTGGATCATGGAGAAAGCACGAGAGTTCCAAAAAAAATCTACTTCTGCTTCATTGACTACGCAAAAGCCTTTGATTGTGTGGATCACAACAAACTGTGGCAAATTCTTAAAGAGATGGGGGTACCAGACCACCTTACCTGTCTCCTGAGAAACCTGTATGCGGGTCAGGAAGAAATAGTTTGAACCTCGAACAGTTCTGGTTAAACCAGAAGTCACTTTAAATTGCATCGGAGAGGTTAGAGAGGACTGCAGAGGCCTCTGCAGGCCTTTCCAGGCTGGCGTCAAAGTGGAATGGGCCTCCGGAGGCCTCCGCAGTGAGTAAATGGGTCATTGGTTGCTGGACTCCAGCATCTGTGGATAGCGAGGGCCTTCTGTATTTCATTTCAAATTTTTATGCATTTTGAAATAATCAAGATGTTGTTTTTACCTCTTCCAGGACTTATGGCTGTGAGGAGAGAACTGTGATCATTGATCTTATTCTGCTTCTTCTTTTGAGAAACCAGCTCACATTCTTTCTTCTCCAGACGCTTGCTAGATGGGTAGAACAATCCAACGGTTTGGGTTCCTTGCTCATTTCTTCCTAGTAAATTAGGTCTTGATGTTGGAAATGAAGCAGCTGATTGTTGCCAAATCTGTGAGCTGTTATTCTGTTAAGACAGTAGATAAAATAAAGATGCTGATATGGCTTACCAGAAACAGACAAAAAGTCTCATTTTTTAAAATATAATTAACATTTCCCGAGGAAACTCATATGCCTTTTGTGCTTGATCAAGCATAAAATTCTAATCAAGCATTTTAATTTAATATCTAACAGCCTGATCAAATATTTTTGAAGGTTCAAAATGCTTCACACTGTAACTAAGCAAACATGAAATTACGGTATTCTTCCCCAGTTTACTTGCTTTCACTCCCCCCCCCCCCCCCGTTATCTCCCTTGTGTAAATTTTAGATTGTGAGCCCATTGGGGTAGGAACCTGTTTTCATGTAATTGCAATATACATATGCTTTTTGCTCTCTCTTTCATATACACCATATATTTGTTGTGAACGGGAATGCTTCACCCTAATTGAGAAGCCCTTGTGTGTATGTAACATAGTTGCTGGCTTGTCTTAGGCACCAGACATGTACAGTATCTGGAAAACCAGTGTGGCTGCACAAAGTGCTTTCTGAAAATTCGAGAAGCAAGAACAAGTATAAAAAGTGGGAACAGGTATAAAAAAAATGGAAGGATGGACAGTTAATAAAGAAACAGTACACACAAGAATAGCCCATGACTGCAGGGAAAGTGTCTTCAAGGCTAACACACAGAATGAGCCGAGGCTTATGAGGGATGCAAAAAGGGTTTCTTTGGATATGCTAAAAATAAGAGGGCAGTGTGTGTTGTGTGGATAAGATGGTGAAATGATAATGTACAACAGAGCACAAGCCAGACATGACAAGCCAGACATGTTGAGACAATCAGATCTAAATGAGTGTTCATGAGAAGTGCAGAGGGAGGGGAACATCAGGGGGGAGTTTACAGCCCTGACAATGCCATCCCCCCCACACATACACCCCAGCACAGCACCCACCCGTTTTCCCCTTTTAATAGATAGGGACTCGCGACCAAAAACTTGGGACTTGAGAGCAAAGACTTGGGTCTTGACTTGAGATCCCTGGTGCAAAGGCGTAGGCTGACCTGGGGCCCTGGGGCGGTAGGCCCCAGGGCGTAAGGGCTCAGAGGCTCCTGGGGGGGCGGGAGGCTCCGGAGGAGAGCGGGAAAAAATTGAATTTTTCCCGCTTTTTTGCCGATTTTCGGCGATTTAAAACCTAAAAAAGGGGTATTTTTAAAGTATGTCTGCTTTGCGGCACTTAACTGGTGTATAGGAGCCTCCAGCGAAGCGATCGGCTCTCTCCAGCGACGACGTTCTCTTCCAGGGGCGCAGATCGGCGATCGGAGATCGCTCCTCTGCGGCCCATGACTTGAACTGCTCATCGTAAGCTCATCCTTTGAGTTCGCGCATGCGTGAATGCACGAACTCAAAGGATGAGCTTACGATGAGCAGTTCAAGTCATGGGCCGCAGAGGAGCGATCTCTGATCGCCGATCTGCGCCCCTGGAAGAGAACGTCGTCGCTGGAGAGAGCCGATCGCTTCGCTGGAGGCTCCTACACACAAGTTAAGTGCCGCAAAGCAGACATACTTTAAAAATACCCCTTTTTTTAGGTTTAAAATCGCCGAAAATCGGCAAAAAAAGCGGCCGGAAAAATTAGCATAATTTATGCTAATTAGTTTTATGGGGGGGCGCCGAGGACCCGGCCCCCCAGCTGGCTACGGCTCTGCCCTGGTGATAACTGTAACGTATAGCCTGGCTCCCTTTGTGCCCACAGCTCCACAGCACTGAAGAGAACTTGGGTTTCTCCTGCTCTGAATAGCTGTTTTAACCTTTTGACTGAAGCTCATGAGCAGTTCTTCCAAAGACTCAACTTATGTATGTGTGTATAGCATACCTTGGTTTCACACCAATCACAGATCTGAACATTCCAGTCACTAATGCAGCCACATTTTGAGCATGTTACGTTTTTTCTCAAATGACTTGGTACAGTTGAGGGCACTTCATTGCTAAATGCAGGCTAACAAAACAAACAAAACAAACAATAGGTATGATGGAAGAAGAAAAACACCTGTGTTGTCAGAAAAAACAGACAGATGCATAAAGGAAGGGAAATTTAAATATGCCTTCTGAAGGTCTCTTGCTGCCTCAAACTCCTCCAACCTTTCTGGGAACTGCCTCCCAGAATGCCTCAGTGATAGCACCTCATTTATTTATTTATTTTTCTTATTCCTCCAAATCTACCTTTTCTGTTAAGCCTTACACCCCAATCCTAGGCATGTCTACTCAGAACAAGTCCCATTGTGTTTAATGATGCCTCCTCCCATGAACGTGTGGATAGGATTGCAGTCCTAGTCATTAACCCTGGTCCCTACTGTATTATTATTAATTACTAACAGTATTTACATACTGCTTTTCAACAAAAAGTTCACAAAGCGGTTTACAGACAAAATCAAATGATTAAATGGCTCCCTGTCCCAAAAGGGATCACAATCTAAAAAAGATGCAGAACACTACCAGTAATAGCCACCAGAAAAGACACCAAGCTGGGGTGAAAGGGGGGGGGGCAATTACTCTCCCCCTGCTAAATACAAGAGGAGCACCAATTGAAAAAGTGCCTCTTGCCCAGTTAGCAGGGGTAATGTAATGTACTGTAATGTAACTAAGTCTAAATACATGTAAGTGAAATGTCACCTTATTTATCCAGACTCCATTTCGTTCTCCTTCTATTGTCTCAGTACACAATCCTACCCCCACCCCCCAAACCCGGGCCAGTTCAGCATGTCCTGGGCTGGCCCAGAGCTGTCACAAACACAAATGCCGCAAAGCAGTTGCGCCGGCTTGGGGACTGCACCAGCCCATGAGCGGCAGATCCACACAGCGCACAGCACCAAGACGGTGAGTTCTGAACTGCTCAGTAACGGGGAACGGGGTGGGTGGACCAGATCCGGGAGGGGGGTGGGATCGGCGATGCTGGTGCGCACCAAATCATATCCCCCTTCCCATGCCGGTTCTCTCTACACGGGGCTCCCGGATTTGCATCGCCAAAAAAGCAGGTGCAGTCCAGATCTGAGAAGACCCATAGCAGGGGCTGGGGCTTTACTCGGGGTAAAGGAATGAAAGTTCCCTTCCCCTCTGAGGTGCCCTCCCAGTTCCCGTGTTCTGATCAGGATCCAGCGTTGCTTGCACCTGCCTCGCTGGATTGCTGGTCAGAAAGTTAGGTAGGATTGGGCTGTCATTTGTGTCAGTTTCTAGATCAGGGGTTCTCAACCGGTGGTATGCATATGCTGGAGCCCTGGAACTGATGGTTCAAGCTCTGCAGAACTCGAGCATGCAGCTTTCCAGGGCCGGAAAAGGCCCTCCCGCCTGCGCTTGCCTCCATTACCAGCCCTCCGGAGCGATGAAAACCCAGAATTAAGTGCCAATGACCTCATCACCACTTACTTCTGGTGATGTGGTACAGCGGTACGGTGGCTGCCCGGGAGGTGGTACACCGTGCTGCTAGGGCTGAGAAACCCTGTTCTAGAGATTATAAACCCAGTGCTGAGAAGTTTGTTGCCGGTAACCCCTGGGTAAAACACTGCTTTCAGTAAAACACACTGCTCTCAGATTATTCGTATGTGATTATTTTGCGCAGAAAAAACTTACTATCTGTGCTTCAGGAAGTTGGCTCTCACAGATCACACAATGCTTAATATGAGCTGGATTTCCTGCTCCACATTCTACACAGAGTACTTTGCCCTTTAAAATATAAAACAAGCACGTTTTACAAAATACTGTAAAATATGAATGTCAGCAATGTAGGGCTATGTCAGACATTCAATGTTCTTTTTGCTGTGGCAGTTATTTTAGGCCGGCTCAGAGCCCTCGCAAAAGCTGCCGTAAGCTGTTGCAAAAACAGCCCTCTGGCCGTTTTCCCTACATGGGGCTCCCAGATTTGTGCCGCCAAAAAAGTGGGCACAGATCCGAGAAGACCTATAGTAGGGGCTGGGGCTTTACCCGGGGTAAAGGAACGAAAGTTCCCTTCCCCCAAGGTGACCTCCCAGCTCTCGTTTTCTGCTCAGGATCCAGCAATGCCTGCATCGGTGTCGCAGGATTGCTGGGCAGAGAGTTAGGTAGGACTGGACTAACAGTCTGGCAGTTTTAAAAAGCCAAAGAAGCCAAGGGTTTGACAACACAAGACAGACAGACAAAACCAAACAAAAGTCTCTATTATACAAATACTTTTATTTTTACATTAAATCTGAGCTACCTGTAGGTGGATGCTGGCTTGAGGTTGCAACTGTGGAGCCTCACATACTATACAAGTTGGTGTGTTCATTGGCACTGTAGTTTGGCATCCAGTGCACAGTCCCATCTGCAGGAAAGGTAACAGCTATCAAAAATAAAGAACATCCTTGCTCTTATTTCCTTTCTTGAGACACAAAAAGAAGGCTCTCTGAATGGCTTTTTGACACAAACTTCAGAAGTCTGCTGGGCATCAGCCACTGACAACCTACTGAACTGAGAAGAAATTATTCAAGATAAAGTCATACATTGCAAATTCAGCTTCAAACAGAATTAACCTAAAGACTGCTCATTGAGGCAATTTTCTGATCTGTGAAACCCTTGTTAAACAGAATAACAGTCCAATTCTATCTGGGCATCACACGGTATGGCGTTGAAGGCAACACCATATCCTGCCTGTGTGCACCCGAGGCAGGCTGGAGGTCTCCTCAGAGTAACGGGACTTATCCCCTTACCCTGGGTAGAGCCCCAGCCAGTCCTATGGGGTTACTCGGGACTGCGCTATTTAGCTGACGCAGACCCAAGCCACCCTATGTTGAGGAAGGAGGCCTGGGAGGGGGATAGGATATGGCGGAGGCCACCTCTGCCAATCCCGTCCCCTTCCTGGGCCTGATCCACCCCCATTCTGCACTCCCCTGCCCCATTACACCCCTCCCTGCCCTCCCCACACCCCTTGGCGTGGTCTCAACTTGCTCCGGCACATGCTAGGCGCCGCTCCACTGGTGCTGGCGGGATGGTGCAGGCCTTCTAGCCAGCGCCACCTACTCACGTGTAGTCGCAAACGTGCTTCCCGGCACGCTTGCAACACTTGGCGCTGGCACTGAGGTTCAGTGCCAGCGCACATAATCGATAGGATTGTGCCCTAAAATTAAATGATTTGGTGTGGGCATCACTCCTACCTGAAGTTATTGGAATAGTTACTACACATTTATTAAGGCTGCAGTCCTATGCATACTTACCAGGGAGTCACTCCCATTGGAACTCAAAGGGACTTACTTCTGAGGAGACAAGCAAAGGCTTGTGCTTTGTGTTTTTCCTTCCAGCCACTATGAAAGCATGTCTAGAGCAGCTTCACTTGAAGTAAATGGATACATTTTTAGGCAGAAAGTAGCTGAACAGAAACCGCATGAAACATTTCATCCAGATTTATCTCTGATGAGAGTTTTCCTCACCCCCCAAAAGGCATTCATTTTCATCACTGCACTGAAGATATCTGAAACATTCTTTGTTCAGAGTTCAATGCATATTGTACACGCTGTCACTGTTCCCTGTAAGCTGCGCAGCTGCATGACCGCGCAACTGTAATAGAAGCTCCGTGCAGCTGAAAAAAGTTGCCATGCACCTATCTTTTCCCTTTGTTCTCGTCTCACCCCCTAGAACCCTGATGGTGAACCTATGACACACGTGTCACTGGTGACCCGCAAGGTCATTTTGGATGAGGGCTCCCGGCACACCTTACATTTTCGCAAAAGTTTTACAGGCTTGTCTTGAACATTTAGGGCAGAGATTTTTTGGCAGACCTCTTTTATTATCTAGTAATTGATGTTAAATAAAATGCAGTGTGTTCTATAGTTGTTTTCAGTTCAATTCAAAATTGCTATTAAAAGTGGCAATAGTTAGAGTACTATTAAAAGTTTTTTGGGGGGGGACACACACCAGCAGAATCAAGTTAGGCACTTTCAAAAATTTTGACACACCAAGCCCAAATGGTTCGCCATCACTGCCCTAGAATGATGCTCTGGAGCCTGCTTAGCCAGGGAGGGAAGCCAGGCATGTGTGCAGTTCACTGATAGAAGTGATGCTTCTATCAGCTTCTATGTCCCTCCCTCATCTCCCTCGACGCCATAGAGAGGGAAGCCAGAAGTGTGCTATTTGACAGAAGGATACTACAGGGTGCAGTTCTCATAGCGCCATCTCCAAAAGGATATTGTGGGGAAAGGTACAAAGAATGTTGTACCTTGTACAAAGAACAAACGTGCACAGAAAGGCTACCAAAATGATTAGGAGCTTCTTAGATTGGAAAAAAAAGTGAGGAAGGTGGAGTGGGGAAGAAGATAGAGGTTCATGAAATTAGACATGGTTCGAAGGAAGCAAAAAGGAAGACCATCAAAAAGTCACAATACAGTCAGTTCTGGTTATCCGCTAGGGTTAGGCTCCTGCAAAATCTAGTAATACTGAATTAGCAGATACCGAGTCATTGGGGAAAATGGGGTTAGGTTCCAGGGGACCCTCTTCATCAGGTGACTTCTATGGGCTTTAGTCCTAGGACTAAACTGGTTGCAATGCAATGCGACTAAAAATGTGATATAAACCCATTTTTAGCTCTAAACACGAAAAACCTTCCATTCCACGAAATATCACCGCTTTTTCTTACTTTTTGAGTAATCTGCCGGTACTTTTAACTAAGGGATCTTGCTTGGAATAGTTGCAGAGCCTCTGCAATAGCTCCGAACAAGGTGACCAGATAGAATGAAGGACAATACCTTGACCTTTAACCATTGTATAGAAGAGAGAATTTTGGCAGGTGCAGCTTTTTGCACCTTTCCATGATGAGCTGCACCTGCCAAAATTCCCTCTTCTATACAATGGTTAAAAGGTATAGGCCAGGGGTGTCAAACATAAGGCCCATGGGCCGGATGTGGCCCCCGGAAGCTTTTGATGTGGCCCCGTGGTGTTTGCTTTGTTTCCTGGCAGGCGCCAGCAGCAGCAGCAGCAGCAAAAAACACACACAAAAAAAAACACCAAAAGAAATTGGCCAAATGGCCAACAGGGGGAGCAGATGAGGAAATGAAGCTAGCAGCAGCCAGACAGGAGGAGATGGGGAGGCCCGCCCACAAACAGAAGTCTTCTGCTTGAGGAAGAAACAGCTGGTGCCTGTAATCAGCAGCATGCGGACTTCTCTGGAGTAACTGGCTTCTCTAGTAAGAAATAGCATAAAGGCAGGCAAGGGGAGGGAAAGATGGAAGGTACTGGTGCAGGACAGGGCAGAGGGAGAAGAGGAGGAAATAAAGGTTCCAGCAGCAGCCAAGGCATGAGGGGAGGCGAGCTTTCATGGAAGGAGGGTGAGGCAGAGGGTAAATCCAGATCTACTAGTGGATTTCTGGATAATTTGCAGTAGATCAGCAAGGGTTGTGCAATCATTAAAAATCCCCCCCCCAATCTCTACATGTCTGGCCTTGTGCTAATTGTCTCTCAGCCTCAGTGTTACTTAAAATTTCTGTTTAGTGGTTTTTTTTGGCCAGCTCTGCAACAGGCACGCAGGATTTATATAACTAAGGTGTGTGTGTGTGGGAGAGAAAGAGAGAGAGAGAGAGAGAGAGAGAGATGTACAACACCTCGGCACGTGCAATGAATTCAATGTGGCCCCCGAGATTAAATGAGTTTGACACCCCTGGTATATAGGCACTTTGTCCTCCATTCTATCTGGTCACCCTGGCTCCGAAGGCTGTCCTGTTGCTTCTGGTTGCTTTGCTTCTGCTCCTTATCTCCGATCTGTTCTGTATGATTTGCTGCATATACAACATTCCATCACTAGGTGGTGCAGGCATAGAACGAGGGCAGGCAAGCCTCTTATTTCCTGTTTATTTTACAGTATTTCTATTCTATTTTATTGCTGCATTTGAACAAGCTGCTTAAGTTGCCAGGATTAAATGTAGAGATTCAAATCAATAGGCATGAATGGCCTATTGAGCAACTAGTGGGGAGAGCAATGAAACATAACTGTCCAGGAGAAAGATAGGCCAAAAAACAGAGAGCCTTAAAACTGAGGATACCAAAAATATGCGTGACTGACACACACACACACACACACACACACACACACACACACACACACACACACACACACACGTTGTTGCAATCCTATACACATTTTCCTGGGAGGGGAAGCCCAATCCTACTTTCTGCCCAGCGGTTGCCAGTGCAGGCAACGCTGCATCCTGTGCAGTAAGTGGAAGCTGGGAGGTCTCCTCAGGGGAAGGGAACTTTTGTTCCCTTACCCCAGGTAAAGCCCCAGCCCCCACAATGGGTCTCCTCAGATTCGCATCAGCTATTTAGCTGGCACGAGTTTGGGAGGCTCATGCAAGAGAAAATGGCCCAGGAGGGGGCGGCGTGGTAAGTGCTGCACAGCGCTACATGACAGTGCCAGAGGGGTAGGATCTGAAGCGTGGCTTCGGCACCAGATTCAACCCTCCCACAGCCTCCCTGACCCCCATTATGCCCCACTCCCTGCCCAGTTTCGCCCCCTCCCTGCCCCTGTTATGCCCTCCCGCTGGCTTTCCTTCATCAGCAGGCAACAGGGGGCCCTCCGGCAGCCACGGGAAGGCTCTGCCCTTCCCACTGTCATCCTAGCAGCACACTACTAGGTGCGTTGCCGGGAAGTGCTTTACAGGCACTTCGCGACAGTCACCACCAGTGGAACGTGCATTCCACTGGCGGCGAGGGCCCATAGGATTGAGACCAGAGCCTGGGAGTAGGGCTATTCAAAGAGTTTGGTTAATGTTTCACCCAATTACCTTATTTTAGTCACTAAAATAAGGTAATTGGATACTGATTACACAGTTCTTTATCGTACCTGATGAACATGTAAACATGTCACCTGACCACCTTAGTTGAAGCATGAACAGCATCTCACTGCCGCATGGTCAGACTGGCCATTGCCCATTTCAAGATTACAGTGGTTATATGCTGCTCAGGTTGTTAACTGCTCAGCAAGGAAGGAAAAAAAATTAGAAGGAACATTGCATGTTGTTATAAATTATATTAGAACACTAAAAATAACTCTGAAGTGACTTTTTATGTTATTTAAGAAGAGTGAGGTTTTGACTATACGAATTTTGTCTCTTATGTTAGAAGGCAATTTTTTCCCATATGTTTGCTGCTATTGGTCTTTAAGATTGTTCCAACAAGTTTAATTTAATGATGCTAATTGAAAAAATAAAAAATGTCTTTTGTTGTATTTTCTGTCGCTGACCTGAGCTCCTTCAGGAAATGGGGGGTTGCTTCCACGCATAGGTGGGATTAGTGAATCACATTCTTGACAAATGCCAGCAAATGCATTAGATGGACAAAGTGTTAAGCACTGCGCACACCTAGAAAAATAATAGAACAGAAGTTGGAAATTATTTCAGCTAATAGGTGGGTTCATTGTTACTGGGGCTTTAAACGTCCTCTTAAGTCAAAAGGAAGTCCCACAGATAAGAGTCTAACAGTCCAATCCTATCCTTTCTCCCCCTGCTGGTGCAGCCACACCAAAAACAGGTGCGCTGTATCCAGCTGGAGGGGGCAGATTGGGAGGCTTTGGAGGGAGAAAGGGGATTTGAATCCCCTTACACCTCGGTAAGCCTCCTGCTCCACAATGGGTCTCCTCAGACCTGCACCAGCTCTTTAGCTGGTACAAGTCCAAGGAGAGAAAGGGGGCAGGGAGGCTGCCCACAGAGGGGATAGGATCTAGCATGCACCATTGCCACCGGATCCACCCTCTATCGCAGCCTCCCTGCCCCCGTTCCTCAACCCTCCCTGCCCGGTTTCGCCCCTCCCTGCCTGTTCCACCCTCCCCCAATGTCCTACCCGCCTCGGCGGCTCCGGTGCGCTCCCCCAGCAGGCACAGGAAAGATTCGCCATTCTCGCCGGTGCTCCTGCAGCACACACTACTCAGTGTGCTGCCAGAGTGCCCTTTACAGCTGCTTTGCAGCAGTCGCCACCACTGGAACACACGTTCCACTGGCGGTTGGGCCCAATAGGATTGGGCCATTCAGACTATCCCTCTTTCTGGGCCAACCCGAGCCATCCCTCTTTCCCCCAACCCCAGAGCCTGTGGAGTGCCCAGCAGTAATCCCCTTAGCCTTAAGTTGCTGCTCTTAAATGCCAGGTTGGTTAATAACAAGATCTGCCTGATCCGGGACTTAATCCTGGGATGAGGGTGCCCACCTTATTTGCACAGTAGCGTTGCTACACCCTCCAGGGGGGACCGTCAGTGTGACACCCCCTGTGATGCCACAAGCCCCGCCCCAGGGTGTGACGTCACAAGCCCCGTCCCTTTCGACGGCAGTTCGGTGGCGTTGAGCCGAAAATGCATCCAGAAAACGGCCCGGGAGGGCAAATCCTGCAGCTGCGCAGGGCTGGGAAAACGCTGGGGGTGGCGTGACGCATTTTGGCATGACGCATTTTGGGCGGCAAGTGCACCCCCCCAGCATGTGTCGCCTTTGCCGCCTGGGGCCCCCGCCCCTCCCAACAATGCCTCTGTATTTGCATTACAGAGACCTGGTTGGAGACAGCTGGTGGTGTGAGCCTCTCCCAGCTGTGCCCACCAGGCTACCAGGTGATGTAGTAGCCACGGCTACAGGGGTGGGGTGGTGGTGTTACCTTGGTCTTTCGGGACTCCATCTCCCTCACCAAATACTCTTTTCCACAGTGTGCCGGGTTTGAGTGTCTTCACATCATGCTATAGGGGCGAGACAGGATTGGGATGCTGCTGGTATACCGTCCACCAGATTGTCCATCAGTTTCCCTACCTGAGATGACCAAGGTGATCTTGGCAATGGCATTGGATTCCCCATGCCTGTTAGTGCTGGGGGCAGTGGCATCACTAGGGGGCGGACTGCCCTGGGTGACACCCTTGGGGGCGGTTGATACCACTAGTGGACAAAATTGTGAAAACTTTGTACAGTTGGATCTCAGTATCCACGGGGGTTCAGTTCCGGACGCCCCCCCCCACGGATACTGAAATCCACGTAAAGCAAAATCGCTTTCGTACGGATACGGGTGTCACTGTCAAAAACTGGGGGGGGGGAGTTAAAAATAGCGTTTCTTACCTTTTGGCTGGCAAACCGCTCCGTTTGCAGGGCTGTAGAAAGCGAAATCGTGCTCCGAAGCCTCTTCCAGGTCGCTGGACTTTCCCCCTCCCTTCCCCAGGCTTGCACCAATGCATCCTGGCGCGACATTGGGGAAGGGAGTGGGGACGTCCAGTGACCCAGAAGAGGCTGCAGGAGCATGATTTAGCTATCTATAGTCATGCAAATGGAGAGGTTTGCCAGTCAAAAGGTAGGAAATGCTATTTTAAACCTTTTTTCAAGTTTTTACAGTGACTCCCCCCCCCCCATATCCGCGTTGAGACAAATCCATGGATGGTGGTTCCACGGATAGCACGGGGTTTCCCCCCATGCATTTATGAATAATACCATCATGTTATATATCATTTGTTGTATAATTTCATGATGAATGCAATGAATTATATGTAGTCTATCAAACGTTATGGACAAATAACAGGAAAAATAAAACACTGCCTTATGTAACAAAAAGTGGATTTCCTTAACTCAAAACAGACCAATGAGACTGATTGCTTCCCGAGCTAAGTTGGTTTGTGATTTGCTAGGTATCCTGTACTGTTATATATTAACATAAATAAAGTTAATGGGGGTGACATCATGAGTTACCGGACTGGTGACACCAACCCTAGTGACACCACTGACCAGGAGTAATCTGTAGAAATCCATAGTCCTGCCTGATGGGCATCTTTTGTAGAACCCAGCTCAGCCCAACCCTGTTTTGTCCCTATTAACCTCTGGGATCCATCATGGGGGTGACGCGCTGAGATCTCGCACTGGGTGATGCAAACCCTGGTGACGCCTCTGGCTGGGGGCTTAGTCCCAGGAAAGTGTGTATAGGATTGTAGACAAACTGTGCTATTTTGTTCATGAAAGTCAATACAGAACCAGATGGATCCATCTGGTTTATTAACACCATCGCAATCAGTTTTCTCCACTCACGTCTGAACAGTCTGATGATGCTCAATAAGAACATCTCATCTACTTTTTGACAAATGATTTCCCACCATTTCCTAGGGACTGATGCCCATGCAGTTTGGACTACTGTGCCAGGAGGTGTTTCAATGATATATTGGATTATGACTGTCCACCCAGGTACCTTAGAAAACAAATTAGGAAAGTTCTTTAATAATACCTGTTGTTGGTTCTTTTGGGGGCTGCACAAGTCTGGGTTGACAGGAGGTGTCATTGAGATGGGCTATCAGGAATCTCAATAGGGTTCTCCTTCGTCAGGATTGACCAAGTGGTTCCCAAACTTGCCCTAGGCCTTAGGGCCTAAGGCATCGCAATGCAAAGTTTGGAAATGCGCTGCCTTAGGCGTTGTGGCACAGTCATAAGGGTGCTCTGGGATTTCCCCAGAGGCCCCTTCTACTAGCTCTCCTGGGCACCACCATCTTGAATTGCACAAACATTTGTGAGATCCAAAATGGCGGCACCCAAAATCATGTCAAATCTCCCACTATTTCCCTGCCTACCTAACATCGAGCATCCACAAGTATTAAACAATATTATAACTAGCCTGGAATGAAAAATTTACAATGAATACTTGGAAATATGAGCAGCATGTGCAGCAGCTTGCTCAAATACAGTAATTTGAGCAGCTTGCTCAAATACAGCAATAAAAGAAAGAAAAGAAATAGGAAATAAAAGACGATTGCTTGTTCTTGCCTCCTCCACCTAGTGGTTGAATGCTGTATATACAGCAAGCAATACAAAACAGTAGAGATAGGAGTTAAGGAGCAGAAGCAAAGCAATGGAAGCAACAGGACGGTCTTCAGAGCTGTTGGAGAGGCTCCGCAACTGTTCCAAGCAAGATCCCTTACTGAAAAGTACTGGCGGATTACTCAAAAGTAAGAAAAAGTGGTAATATTTCATGGAATGAAGGTTTTTTTGTGTTTAGAACTAAAGTTGTTTTATTTAGCATTTGAGTAAAAATTTGCTTTAAAAACCAAACAACCCCCCCAAAACACCCCTAGTCATGGCTCAGCCTAAGATCTTCCTACAAAGCTTAAATATCGTAAGTCTGTATAGAAAGGAAGGAATGCATATTTTCTCTTGAGCCCTATAAGCAAATTTGTGTGAAAGGTATAAAAAGATGATGCTCAGGTGGAATATCTCAGTACAGTCGGCCCTTTGTATCCATGGGGGTTCGCGTTGAGGGAAATCTGCTGCAGGGGAGGGTGAGGCGGGCGCCGGGCGGCATCATAGTACCGTAATTGAGCAGTGCGCCTGCCCGCTCCTGGACTCCTGCGAGGCTTCTCAGTGCTTCAAATGGCTATAAAGAGTAAAAACAACAACAACCGATTCACAGCGGCTTCTAGCTGTGATGTGAAACCGAAAGTTGCTGTGACTCGGGATTTTTTGTTTTTTACTCTTTATAGCCATTTGAAGCACTGGGAAGCCACACAGAAGTCCAGGAGCGGACTGCGGGCTGGTGCACTGCTAAATTAAGGTACTGTGACTCCGCGCCTGGCCCCCAGTCGCCTGGCCCCCATTCACCCTTTTTTCCCGGGGTAGCCATCCGCGTTGGGACAAGTCCACGGATGGCTGTTCCACGGAAAAAAGGGTATACCTGTAATTGCATTGGATTTGGGGTAAACACGAGGGAAGCACTAAGGAAAGGATGAGGTATATGGTTGTTTTCTAGCACTATTTCCTTATGCAGGATAGTGTAAATGCTCAAACAATAACATTTGAACAAAGTCGTTATGGTTACCTGTGACTGAGGCATCAATGTAGAAGAGATAGACTCTTCTCTACCACTTGAGGCAGTGCAGTAATTATTCAATAGATGTGGTCCAATGAGAAACGAGGGCAATTTTTCTTTTGACAAACCACCTAAAATTACATGCATATTTTATTTTACTACTTTTCTGTAACACCCTTCAAACATTTTTGAATTCTGACTAACATTGTGTAAAATATCACAAGCCTATTCTAGCATAAAACCCCCTTAGATTGAAGGGTTTACTCATGCAAGGAAAAGTATAGACATTCTGTTGAGATGCCTGCCCTATAAGGAAGGCCATTTTCATGATTGCTGCGGGGGAAGGGGCCAAAGGCCATAAAAACCCTGAATGTAGTCCACTGTTATTCTCACAGATCACAAATCAAGTGAACACAGCAGAGTTCCCAAAAGAGATGCAGAATAGAAGGAAGTGAGCCAAACCAGAGACTGCAAATCAAGTGAAGACATGACAGCTTTCCCCCTCATTACACACATGCATGCATTTTTCTTTTGAGATGCAAGCTCCATCTGGGATATTTTAATCTGGCAATGAACAAGTGCTGAACAACTTGCCTTTAGTTAAATGACTAGTGAAAATGGAAATTTGGGGACCTCATTACTTTAGGAATACGCAACAAATGTTCACTAAACCAACAAAAGAAGAGACACCTGCACTAACCCGTACAACTTTTAACATAATCTGAATTGTCAATAAGAAATTTAAGATTATGGATAGGCACAAAAGTAGTAGGAAACATTCAGCCTGCACTTGAGAGCAAAACTTGTAAACTGTTATAATTCACAATTCTTCATTTTTTTTCCTGAAATTCACCCCAATAGTACCAGGTAAATGCTCACCAAATTTCATACTGACAGGACAAATTCTCTTGAAAATTGTATAATTTTCTAATGTCAGCCTCCAAAATGCTCAATCCCAGGGCTGCTCAGATAATACTGTACCTGTACTTCCTAAATCTCACTTTACATGTGCTGGGATTGACAGTGAGTTTTGCACTCCTATTTTTCCATTTCCCCTCTTCCCTAACAAGAGAGATGTGCAGAACCGAATAGGTTTAGGAGTTGTCATAATGCTTATAGGATAAAATTTGAAATTCTATTACAAGAAAAAAACTAAAAAGAACAACTGACCTATTAAGATTTCTATAGAATGTTCCTGCCAGAGAATAGCAAATTCTTTCCGCTCTGGGTTTAACATACAGTACCTTGAAATTCCTGTGCTACACCATTCCAACTGAATTTGTTTTCACCCTTCACTTCTTTCTTTCTTAGCTTTAAGTCAGACAACCCATTTTCCATCTCCTAAGAAGAGAAAAAGATAGATCTATAATCTCATATCCATATTTCCCAAATATTGACTTAAATCTCTCTGTACGTGCTCTAGCCATCCTGAGACATACCTTTATAAGCATCCACGCAGGCAGATCAGGCCTGGGAAGGGGGTTTGGATACAGTGTGCGCTGGTACCACCGATCCTGCCCCCTCCCGGGCCTGATCCATCCATTCACACCCTACTGCCGCCCTCCCTCTACTCCATTCAACCCCTCCCCGCTTCCCCCCTGCCCCTGTGCTGGACTTACCTGTTCTGGTGGGCCTCCTAACCATCAACAGCGCACGCTGGTGGAATGCAAGTTCCACCAGCGCAGGCTCTTGTTAGGATTGGGCCGTTAGAATAATAATACCGTAGTATTATTTCTCAGTAAACTTTACAATGTTTATAACTTGCCTTTTCAGAGGGTTCTTTCAGGAAATTCTCATCATCTTCAGAGGGTTCTTTCAGGAAATTCTCATCATTATCTTCATCATGTACATTTGGTGTTACGTATTCTACCACAAATACTTTCGTTACAATGGTGCTTTCTCTGAAGTCTCTGTAAGTTAAGAATGGAAAAAAAAATCTAAACTAGATCTGCACAACTTGGGACCAAATGCTTTACTGAACTCATGCACTAAAATTGAGTGGAGGGAGAGTTAGAACAGACAAAAGAAATTATTTCTTCAAAATATTACAATAGATTGTAATTAATTAATCTGTGGAACTCCTTGCCACAGGATGTAATTGTAATTAATCTGTGGAACTCCTTGCCGCAGGATGTGGTGATGGCACCTAATCTAGTTGCTTTTAAAAGGGGATTGTATAGATTCCTGGAGAAAATGTCCATCACAAGTTACAAGCCACAAGCAACCTCCTGGTTTTAGAAGTAGGTTATCTCTGTACGCCAGGTGCAAGGGAGTGGCAACAGGATACAGGTATCTTGTTTGCTCCCTGAAGCATCTGGTGGGGCCACTGTGAGATACAGGAAGCTGGACTAGATGGGGCTTTGGCCTGATCCAGCAAGGCTCTTCTTATGTTCTTAAGTAGACCTCAGAAGGTGAGGAAAATTATGGGGGAAGGGGCTGACCAAGAGGGGTGAGAGAGGGAGAAGCTGACAAGGTGCTGGGAGAGTCTAATTATCATGCAGGCCACTCTTTCAGCTGCAACACTTCTGCTGGTGTCTCTGCGGCAGAGCACCTCTGAGCTGAGATGCCTTGGCAGAAGCAGTACTGCTGAAAGCGTGGCCAGCGTGATAATTGGGCTCTCCCATATCTTGAAAATATGATCAAGATTTGCACATTTTCTCTTTTATCATTTGCAGCTAATGAGTTCCTATCTGAGAAAAGACGTGCTTATTTTTGGTCATCACCTGCTTAATGATGTCAGTTTCTGCTTAATGACATCACTTCCAGCCCTCAGCAGGCGCCATGAATGCTATTAGGCTCGTTGTATGAAATGAATTTGATGCTCCTGATGTAGAGTATAATAGTATTGGCCAATATATAGTGTATTAGTGCATGTTTCCCAAACTGTGGGTTGGGACTCACTGGTGGGTCGCGACCTTATTTCTGATGGGTCGTGAGCAGAGCCTTCAATGAAAACATGGGTGATGGAAAGATCAGATAACTAATTGCCTCAAGCTTTGAGGCTATTCAAAAATCAGATAGTTGCCAATTGCCCTGCAAAGAGCTGAGCTCTTGTAGTTTGCAAGATAGCTGCTAATTGCCCTGCAAAGAGCTGAGCTCCTGCAGTTTGCAACTTTGTGTAACTATAGGGAGATAAATGTTTGATCGTCTTTTTTCTGGTGCATTTTTTCCCAAGTCCATCAATGACAGGTAGTGGGGGCAGGTGAAGGCTGGGGAACATAACTAACAGCCTAATCCTGTATAACTCTTGCACCGGCAAAACAGTAGCTCCACCGGTGTAAGTGCAGTTATGCCAGTGTAACTTGTACACCGACGGATGCCAAACGTGGGACGGACGCCGCTGCAACTCCACTGGCACAGGGGGCATTCCGGGGGTATTCGGACACCCTCGGAATGCCCCCTGCGCAGGCGGAGTTGCGTTGGTGTCCATCCTGTGTCCGAAGTGCGCGTGCACGGCATCCGAGGGGGGTTACGGCGGTGTCCATCCTGTGTCCGTCGGCGTCCGGCAAGTTACACTAGCATAACTGCACTTACACCGGTGAATCTACTGTTACACCAGTGCAAGAATTACACAGGATTGGGCTGTAAGCCTCATTAAGTCGGGTGGGTCCTGATAGAGTGTCATTTTAAAAAGTGGGTCCTGGTGCTAAAACGTTTGGAAACCACTGTATTCACGTATTGACCAATACACTGGGCCCCTGAGCATGAATGTTTTTCCCTGCAGGTAAGAAGACATAGAGGGCTATGTAAAACAAAATCTCACTATAGTAGCAAGCTAACTCAAGTTCCATGCAAAGAAAAAGTCTTTTCTCAAAAGATGAATGACAAGATGATGGTACTTACTTTGTGACTGCCAGTGCTTTGACTGTTATTTTTCCATTTGGTAATGTAATTGGTCCCTTATACTTAAAAGTGTTATGATCTCTGTAACCAACTCCCCTAAAAAGTTGTGGTTTACTTCCATCTATAGTGTAATATATGGAGACATCGGGAGTATCTGAAAGTCACAAAAACAAGAAAATTACTCCCTCCTCTGAACAGCATGGATTTCCAACACAACACTTCCAATTTAAAACACACACACACACAAATTTAAGTCAATATATGGGGGAAATAATTGTACAGTATCTGTTTGCAAGGTCTTGACAGAAATTTTAGGACATTTGTAAAATAATATTTGTAACCCATTCTCTTTTTTAATCAAAAATTTACAACAGTGTTTTAGTGTGAAAATATGCATAACTTTCAAAACTTGCTGTTCTGATGTGAAAGTTAAAATTTCAATGAATGGGCATCCAAAACATGGAATTAGTATTAAGATAAAGTGATAGGATTATAGTCTGCTCACATTTTATGCAAGGGTTAGGTTCTGAAGAGCGCAAGGTGAAAATTGTGTAAATATACACAATTTTCTCTTTGTGTATCTGGTCCAGATGGACAAAAAGGAGGGGAGGAAATATGTACACCACTCTGAGCTCCTTGGAGGAAGGGCGGTATAAAAATGTGAAAAATAAATAAATAAATAAATAAATAAAATGAAAATGCTGCATAATGCAAATCTTCATTTTTATCATTTTTACTTTTACCATTTATTTCCACTAATGAAGGAAAACTCTTAAACACAAAGAGGAAAACTCTTATGTCCATATTTTTAAAGCACTGCTTTTTCTAGACTTCTTTTACCTTTGGTGAAATTATTCATTTGAACAGGCAATCCAAAATATACCAGTAGTTACAGGATGGAGCTGTATATCAGAAATGATAATGAAAACACCAGCAATGTATTAAAAATGAATCTCTGTTCCTCTTATTATAAGAGACAGAGACACAGAAATTGTATAGCATACATTCTGAGCTGTAGGATATACCTGATTTGATTTCTACAAGTGTATTTGTATCTATTTCATGTTTAGCTTTGCCTGGTGTTGGGATTCGAAGTGGTATAACTTGAGGCACTAAGATGGAACCGGCAGTCATTTTTTCTTACAGATGTCTATTAAATAAACAAAAATACATTATTATTTTAAATACAGAAGTGCAGTAATATATACATATGCAGATTCACTCACTTGAGGATAACAAACAGGAGCACAAACTGTGGCAAAAGAAATGTAAAAAGATGATACGGGAGGCCAAGCAAGACTTTGAGGAACGTATGGCAGGCAACATAAAAGGGAATAACAAAAGCTTCTTCAAATATGTTAGAAGCAGGAAACCTGCCAGGGAAATGGTTGGTCCGCTGGATGGTGAGGGAGAGAGAGGGGTGATAAAAGGGGACTTGGAGACTGCAGAAAAATTAAATGAGTTCTTTGCATCTGTCTTCACGGCAGAAGACCTCGGGCAAATACCGCTGCCGGAACGGCCTCCCCTGACTAATTAAGTCAAATAGAGGTTAAAAGAGAAGACGTCTCAGACTTAATTGACAAAATAAAAATCAATAAATCACCAGGCCCGGATGGCATCCACCCAAGAGTTCTGAAGGAACTCAAGAATGAAGTTGCTGACCTCTTGACCAAAATATGCAACTTGTCCCTTAAAACGGCCACTGTGCCAGAGGATTGGAGGATAGCTAATGTCACGCCAATCTTTAAAAAAGGAAGGAGGGGGGACCCGGGAAACTACAGGCCGGTCAGCCTAACATCTGTTCCAGGGAAGATGGTGGAAAGTCTCATTAAAGATAAAATCTTAAAACACATAGAAGAACAAGCTCTGCTGAGGGAGAGTCAGCATGGCTTTTGCAAGGGGAAGTCTTGCCTCACAAACCTTTTAGAATTTTTTAGAACCTTTTACAACAGGCATGTGGATGCGAGCGAACCCGTGGATATTACAGTATATATCTGGATTTTCAGAAAGCGTTTGACACGGTCCCTCATGAAAGGCTCCTGAGAAAACTCCACAGTCAGGGAATAAGAGGGCAGGTCCTCTTGTGGATTAAGAACTGGTTGAAGACCAGGAAACAGCGAGTGGGAGTCAATGGGCAATTTTCACAATGGCAAGAGGTGAAAAGCGGTGTGCCCCAAGGATCGGTCTTGGGACCGGTGCTTTTCAACTTATTCATAAATGACCTGGAGTTGGGGATAAGCAGCGAGGTGGCCAAGTTTGCGGATAACACTAAACTTTTCCGGGTGGTGAAGACCAGCAGGGATTGTGAAGAGCTCCAGAAGGATCTCTCCAAACTGGGAGAATGGGCAACAAAATGGCAGATGCGCTTCAATGTAAGTAAGTGCAAAGTGATGCACATTGGGGCAAGAAACCAAAATTTCACATATACGCTAATGGGATCTGAGTTGTCTGTGACGGATCAAGAGAGAGATCTTGGGGTGCTGGTGGACAGGTCGATGAACGTGTCGACCCAGTGTGAGGCGGCTGTGAAGAAGGCCAATTCCATGCTCGAGATCATTAAAAAAGGGATTGAGAATAAAACGGCCAATATCATTATGCCTTTGTACAATTCGATGGTAAGGCCACATCTGGAGTATTGTGTCCAGTTCTGGTCACCGCACCTCAAAAAGGATATAGTTGAATTGGAAAAGGTGCAGAAAAGAGCGACCAGAATGATTTGTGGGCTGGAGCATCTCCCTTATGAGGAAAGGCTACAGCGTTTGGGGCTTTTCAGTCTAGAAAAAAGGCGCCTGAGGGGGGACATGATTGAGACGTATAAAATTATGCATGGGATGGAGTGGATAGAGGGAAGTTCTTCTCCCTCTCGCACAACACCAGAACCAGGGGACATGCACTAAAATTGAGTGGAGGGAGAGTTAGAACGGATAAAAGAAAATATTTCTTTACCCAGCGTGTAATTCATCTGTGGAACTCCTTGCCACAGGATGTGGTGATGGCACCTGGCCTAGATGCCTTTAAAAGGGGTTTGGACAGATTCATGGAGGAAAAGACCATCACAGGTTACAAGCCATAAGCAACCTCCTGGTTTTAGAAGTAGGTTTTCTCTGTGCCAGGTGCAGGGGAGTGGCAGCAGGAAACAGGTTATCTTGTGTTGGCTGTGTGCTCCCTGAGGCATCTGGTGGGGCCACTGTGTGATACAGGAAGCTGGACTAGATGGGCCTTTGGCCTGATCCAGCAGGGCTCTTCTTATACTCAAAAATCACTCACTCATTGCATGTATTCTCAAGAAAATAATACCGGTATTCTTTAAAAATATATCAAAAAATCATGTCTGTTCACTGAACATTAATCTTCCACCTGCGCTAACCTTCACTTGTTTGGGCCAATAAAAATCTCATGCTATAATGCCAACAATAGTAACATTTATAAAATAAATTTAGAAACCAAATACAGTTGGCCCGCATCTTATGCACACTTTACCTGTGTGAATTCAAGTATATGTGCTCAGCAAAAAACAAAAAAAGAGATAAAGGCAACAGTTTAAATAATGCAGGCAATTGCACCTGCCATTCCACTTATATATGCCCCAGGGCAGGCTGAGCATGAGATGAATGAAGCTGCTGTTCCCTCAGTCATCTCAGTTCCTGCTGGTCTCTTGATGTGTGATTTTATTTCTTAAGGAAACAGTATGTATTTTTCAGATTTAAAGTAGTTTTGACTATACATAATTTTCCCTTGCATACCCTCAGAACCTAACTTTTGTGTAAGATGCGGGCCAACACAAATAATAGTCAATAAGGCAAATTTACCGGTACTTTACAATTTGCTGGTTCTTATTCAACACAAATTTATTACTTTTAAAGTAAGCCCCAGTTTCAGAAAAGAAACTAAGAATGTACTTGAGTGTTCACTTGATTTCAGCAAGGCTCAAGGGTACAGGTTTTCACCTATACCAAGGAAGAAAGCTGGGCCATACTAATCTGCAGATGTCAGCAAATGAAATAACAGTGAGGATTAGAGCACACATACAAATCTGAATATGTAGGAATTGCGGTTGGCCAGCCCCTAGACAACCAGGCCAAGCTATTTTAACAGTGCAATCCTATGCATGTATATGCAGACACAAGTCCTATTGTGTCCAATGGGACTTACTCTCAGGTAAGTGTGTGGAGTTGAACGGTCCAATCCTATCCAACATTCCAGCACCGATGCAGCTGCAATGCAGCCTCAAGGTAAGGGAACAAACATTCCCTTACCTTGAGGAGGCCTCTGTGGCTGCTCCCCCACTGCACAATGCAGTTGGCATGGCTGCATTAGCGCTGGAAAGTTGGATAGGATTGAGACCCCAGTCAAGCATGTTTTTTTAAATCAAATACTGAGGTGGTAAAGCCTTGTCACATGCTAATTTCTATATGCAAATTGTTTTTGGGGGGACTGGGTGTTTTTTTGTACGGAGGAACACAGTCATACAATTCCCCACCTGCAGTCTGTCTAACTAACGTGGCAAACTGGTAAAACCTGGGCAAACGTAGCCATTCCAATGAGAACAAGGGATCAGGCTCTCACAGGATTGTTGTGAGCATAAAACAGGAACCAACCCCTGAAGATGAAGAATAACTGGAATCTGATAATTACCGGTTAAAAGAAATGACGAGACTGCTTGTCTCTTCACTTTCCGCTAATCTGACAACGACCTACTATCTTCACTTACCCCTGAACATCTGCCTAAAAAGGAACAGGAGGAAGAGAGCGTCTGCCATTAATGTCCGACTGGCGTGGTTTCCATGACAACCGTAGTGTCAGCGGTACGCTTGTAGTTGACGTCATCCATGCGCGTCGCGAGGCTGATGGATCATCTCTTTTTCCTTCCGGCCACGTGCGGCTGATGAGCGTTTGTTGTCATGGCGGATGTGAAGGTTAAGGCGGAGGCCCCGGAGCCGCTGGAGATCGAAAACAGGTGGGGTTAGCAGAGCTAGAGGAACCTTATGCAGGAGGAGGGAGAATAAAATGGAGAGCTGTGACAAATGAGGTTCATGAGATTTCCTAAAATATCGCATGGAGCGGGAGATCGACTTTGCAACATTTCAGGAGCATGATATCGTAGATTCCCCCCCCCCCCCTTTGCAGGATATTTTGCGAGATAAGAAGAAATGAGTTGGAGTTATGATGATGATGGTCCTTTTGGGTTTCTTTGAACCTTCCTAGATAGCGTTTTGGGAGATAGATCTATCGATGGCTATTAGTCATGATAACGAAATAAAAAGCCTCCTGTCGTTTGTTCAAACTACCTTCCTGGTTCCTCTGTCTATTTTAGATTGTAATTCTCCTTGGGTGCAAAGGCCTCACTGTGTTGAGGCCTTTGAAGGCACCATGTACGCTATAAAAATGTACTTTTTAATATGCACGGTGTGACAGAGTGAATTTTTTTCACCACTGAGCAATAGCAGCATACCTTTTCATGCAAGACAGGGTTTTCATGCAGACCTGGGCTCTGACTCTTCCCTTTATTATGTTGAAAAATAAAAAAATAAATGCCACTTCCACTTCTCTTAACAGCATTGTGAGAATGAAGTCCAAAAATATTTTGGAAACATCTGAATACTATAGTGGTACTCCTGTACCATGACTTAGACCTTCTGCCATTACTTGGTACCTGATCTGTGTAGTCTGGGCTTCCCTTCTCTGCACTGCTTCTATAATAACTGTTCAGAATCTTTTGGCAACCTCCTACTCTTCTGAGCCATTAGCAGCAGTCTTTATTGAAAGAGGACTTACTCAATGAAAGGTTGAAGTCCACTGTCCCCAAAGTAGCATTTTCACATGTGAGATCATCTAGACAGGCAAAACTTCAGGCTGTCATTGTGTGAATGAGACAGTAATGTTGAGACTGACAGTTTTGATTTGGGAACAAGGTACAAGAGCTGATGGGCAAACACCACCATCCATCTTGATTTGGATTGGGCTTGGCTTATTTATCTTCTCCCACAAAAAGGAAAAACAAAAAACATTGTTTCTCAACCCATTCTGGCTTTGGTCCCATTTCACTCCTAAGCCCTTCTCCTCTGTATCCTTTTCCCCAAAATTTAGCTGGTGATGGCAGTGAGGAGGTATAGACAAAGAATGGTGACAGTAAATAAATAACCCAGACACCAAGAACTGGAACTCATAGTTTTCCAAGGAAACTGCATACTCAATATATATAACACCGTGGAAAACTACATGCTCTTGGTGCTTGGGAAACTGCAATTTCCTTTGCTCCAGGGAGTAATAGAGGCTTTGCAGAACAGACACGTAAATACCCATTATCACAACTGCACCCCAGGGGCTTCAGTACTCATGCTGAGTTCTCTTCAAGTGGAGCGGCTCAAAAACTCCTGGCCAGCTATTGTGGTGGGTATCTGGCCCAACTCACATTGCAGAGAATACTCTAGGCCAGTGGTTTTTAAACTTTTACAGTCGAGTAAGGGAGCCTGTAAGTGGTCGCAGACTTGGCGGCAATGTTGGCGACAGCACTTCCAGAGTCCTGCCGCCATGGAAAAGAAGGGTTTTTTTCCACTTACCAGGGGTCGTGCCAGCCCTCCAGGGGTTGTGGGGGACATGGCCCCAAGAAGAGTTGTCGATCGTGCTTGGAAGCTACTCCCGGTTTTCGGTGAAGACCGGAAGTAGCTCCCAAACGTGATTGGAAGCTCTTCTGAGGCACGGGGGAGGGGGTAGAGGGCTCCGGAGGGCCGGCGAAACCCCCAGTAAGTGAAAATACTACTTTTTTTCCTTGGCAGCAAGACCCAAAAAGTGCCGTCACCACATGTTGCCATGCCCCTTAAGGGAGTAGCAACTGCTTCCGGCCGGCATGGTGGGTTGCAGCCCACCAGTTTGAGAACCACTGCTCTAGGCTTTGTGTTTCATTGGACTCAATGATGGTGATTTTGAAATTGGGAATTTCAGGTAACTCCTTTGTTATGGTCATTGAGTCACCTGATTGAGTTTAGATTTGCAGGGGCTTCTAACCTCTCTAGGGATAGGGGACTTGCAGCATAGTCCTATACATGCCTACTCAGAATTAAGTGCATTTGAGTTCAATGGGACTTACTCCCAGGTGAGTGTGTAAAGAATTGCTGCCTAAGATTGCCCATAAGGTAAAGGTATCCCCTGCTCGAAAGCCAGTCGTGTCTGATTGTAGGGTGCAGTGCTCATCTCCGTTTCTAAGGCCGAAGAGCCAGCGCTGTCTGAAGACGCTTCCGTGGTCATGTGGCCGGCGTGACTAACGGAATGCTGTTACCTTCCTGCGACAGCGGTACCTATTTATCTACTTGCAATTTCTTGCTTTCGAACTGCTAGATTGGCAGGAGCTGGGACAGGAGACGGGAGCTCACTCCATCACGTGTCACTCGGGTCTCGAACTGCTGTCCTACCGACCTTCTGGTCTGCAGTTCAGCATCTTAACCACTAAGCCACTGCAGCCCCAAAATTGCCCATACATGGAGGCTATTAATTCAAATGGATTCCTGTGACTTTGGGGTTTTTTTTTGGCTATTCGATCTGGCAGTTGTCTCAAAACCTTGGTTGACATGAGGACGTGACTCTGGCAGTTAATGCAATAGCTTCTCAGCACCCATTTCATAGTCGGAGCAGCTTTGAGGCTTTCTGGGGTACTGTAGGCAATGAAGAAGCAGGAAAGACAGCTAGAGCAATTCTGGAGTAAGACTCAACATGAAAAACTTAAATGTTGGCTTATGTAGTTAACCCAGTAGTTCTCATCTTCTTTTTCCTGTTTGTCCTTAATCTGGAAAAGAAAAACAAGTGTTCCTGCTTTCTTAGACTCCAAACTACTTCTTTTAAGCTACAGGCAGTGTACTAAGCTTAAGTGACATACTTTCCTGAGACACGGTTCCAGTCATAACCAGTCACGGTTAGCAGATAACTCTGAACTGTAGAAGAACATGATTGTTGAAGGTGAAGAATAGTCATCAGAATCCTTTGTGTTGAGAATAAATCCTCCTAAACAAAATAAGTCAATGCAGTTATTACCATAGTGCTCACTGCATGCACTGACACTCAGTACTAAAGGGCATTGTAAAAAGGGAAATCTGCTTCTTATTTTTTTAATTTAGCACAACTGCATCAAAACTGATAGCACCAGGGCTACATTGTTGTATGAAAGTTAGCTGTTGAATTCCCCCTGTATAGATTGTTGGCGCAATCCTGCATATGTTTAGAGCGATGGAGCACGCACTCCGCCGCTCTAAACAGTTGCAAACATGCCGTAAAAGCACATTTGCGACAACTCGTGAGTAAGGGCTTCCGGTGCGGAGGCCAGCAGCCCTCACTCCACCACCCTCCGGACCCCACGGCCGCCGGTGTAGGTATGTCCTGCACCGGTAGGTGCCGGGGCGGGGGGAGGGCGGGGAGGGGCTGGCCATTACCCGGCCTGGACTGGGAGAGGGCGGGGATATTGGTGGCACACTTCGCCAATATCCTCTGCCCGTTCCCAGCCCGGTTTGGCATTACTCCGCCACCTCAGATGTACGCTATCTTCAGAGCTGGCGTGCATTCGAGGAGGCTCATAGGCCCTGGGCAGCCCTACACTCAGGGAAGGGGATGAACATCCCTTCTCCCTAGGTGTTTCCAGGCTGCGGTGCCGCAGCCTGGGAAGGGCTTAGGATACAGTGACCGGCCCTTTAGGCCGACCGTGTATCTTTACACCGGATTGAGCTGCCTGTGTGTGAACCAATTCAGTTACACCTAGTCTGGAAACACCACCACCCCCTTTTGTAGATTTTTTGAGCACTAACTTTTGTGCACCTTCATCCTTGTCTTCATTTTCCTTTCACCACCGAATTATACAGTTGTGCCATTGATCATTACACTGGGTCCCTGCACATGATTGCCTTTTCCCCGTATGTGCATGTTGCATGTGTTTAACAAACACTGCCAGTAACAGATTTTGATTGTTTATTGAACTGTTCATTTTTTTGTATATTGTGCTGTAAAAGTTGTTTTGTGCTTGTACACTGCTTTGGGGGTTTCCTGGGAACTTAAAGATGGGACAAAAAGCAAACAAACAAAAACTAGGTAAGTTTTGGAAAGGAATCGGCAATGGAGAATGATGATACCAGGCAAGCTTGTTATCAGCTGGGCCTGAACGTCAGTGGAGTTGATGAATAATGATGAGCTTGTGGGTGGTACCCTCATGAGGTCTGCTGTTATGAGCCTAGCCCACCTCCTTTGAACTTCAGCACCATCACTGCAGTGGCTGTGGGAAAAAAGACACGTTACTGTGGTTAGCATAGGTGACCAAAGTTGTAGAGTTTTCGGTAGCTGTGCATTGGCAAATTCTGAATATGGTGGTCTTTTATTTGCTATTTCTGCTTTTTCCAGGATCATTGAGCTATGTCATCAATTTCCTCATGGTATCACAGACCAGGTGATTCAGAATGACATGCCTAACATGGAGGCTCAGCAACGGGCCATGGCTATTAACAGGCTGCTCTCCATGGTAAGAAATTCTCATATTTCATGAAAGATTTTACAATGGTTGCTTGAGAAAAAATCACAAATAAGGGATTCCGGAGCAGTGATCTGAAATAACAAATATTTTTATGTCTGGTTTGAAAGGATCATTTTCTTGTGATTATGTGGCTTCCAGACCAACCCATTCATGCTACCTTTTGACTAATAAACCTATGCCTAGGTTTATTGAACCTTGCATGCATTAACAGTGCAGAATTCTTACCTTATTACCACTCTAATCTACCCTATTACCACTCTAATCTGACAGGGCCAGCTGAAGCTATTGGGCTGCTGCCTCCTCTCTGCTGGTGCCACCCCACCCCCCATGCCACGTGCCCCTTATGTAGCTCCTTCCTCTGCGACTCTTTCATCCAAACAAAAAATGTTTATTTAAACATTCATTTCTTCATTTAGAGAGCCTGCCCAGCACGTTCAGTATTTCCAATTGTTTTAAAAAGCCTGGTGGAGGAGGTGTAAAGTCTTTAAACATAGCAGGGAATGCAGAGCATGCTGGGAGCGATCTCAGCATTCTTACATTTCCTGTTTGGATGAAAGAAATGTGGTGCACTTGGGGCAATCCCAGCAGGCACCTCATTTCCTGTTTTGATTAAAGAAAGGGGCCAGTAAGGAGGTCAGTTCCATCAGCAGCGGAGTGGGAGGTGGTGGCGCGTGTCTGTTTGCCACTCCCTCTACTCCCACCAGTCCGGCGCTGCCTGATGCATATGGTGTTGTTGTTATTTTGCATATTACACAACAAACCCAGTTCAACAAAGAGCTGTAACCAATGGGCTCCCTGACAGGTACATCTGTGTAGTACATTGCAAGTTTGTCACATTCACACATTACAGTTTTAGGCATATATTTAAAGCATCTTATGTCTATATCTAAAAATATAATACTGTACCTTTAATCGTCTTTAGAGGAAGGAAAAAAAGATGTAAAATCTTAAGGGGGGAGTGTTTGTTTTTCCTGATTCTAATAAAGCATCAAAATGCTTTACCCAATATGTAATGAATCCAATATAATTTTATAGCCAAGCATAATTAATATTGTTTCTTAAAGTGAAACAATTACTGTAGAAATGCAACAAAGCATTAAAATAGCATGTGTTCTCTTAGGGACAACTGGATCTTTTGAGGAGCAGCACTGGTCTCCTCTATAGGATTAAGGAATCTCAAAATGCTGGGTAAGCTTTGCTGCTGAGGGAGCCACATTTTCTTTCTACTTCTCTCTGTTATAAATGTCCAGAAGGATTTCACAAATCAATTTCTCAGTATGACAGCAATTAGCATGACAAATACTATTTTTATGTCAAGCATGTGTAGTTATTCTCCATAGACAGAATCTTGGGTAATAAACTGAGATTTATTAAAACAGCATCTTGGGTAATAAACTATCGGTGGGAGGATGTTCCTAAATAACCAGCTCGTACAAAGATCTTATATCTCTGTGTAATGTTATTCTGTTAATACCAGTGTTTTTGGCAGATCGAAAAAAACATCTAGCATACAACTCTGTACTGATAAATCCACTGGAATCTTCAAAACTAACAACAGTTTCATCTTTTATTTTATTTTCTACAGTAAAATGAAGGGATCTGACAATCAAGAAAAATTGGTCTATCAAATTATAGAGGATGCAGGCAACAAAGGTAGAGTTCATTTTTTCCTATGGCATATTTCACTGTGGGCTTAATGAAAAAAGCATATTACTGTAGCTCTAATTTTTGAACATTGGGGAGTTCTGAAGGTTCTCGAAACTGTAGAGTCTATAGTTTACATGGAGAAATTCCATTGGAAATACCTTCTCAAGATGTTCTGTGTTTGATGAAATGTGGAGAAATAGTCAATGTTGTCAGTGAAATAAAAATCTAATGTCTTTTTGTCTTGATTTGAAGATTGTATATTTGTCATGCTTCTTTTATGATCGAGGCCAATAAGTTACTCATATTGTCATGCTCTGGAAAATGGCACTCAGGTGGGACTTGCTTGGTCATGTGTTGACACACCTGTATGCAGCTTTGTATTGAGGAAAGGAGATGCTATGGCCTCTTGCTGCTTAAATTTTGCTTTTGAATTAGTGCCAATCCACCTCTGTAGAGGAATCATCTTTGATTCACTTAGTGGAGTGAAGCACCCGTCATGTGGGGCCAGGAGCATGAGCTGCGATTCTTACAGTGGTGATAGACCTCCTAGACCAGTGGTTCTCAAGGAAGTCGTAAGTCCTTGCGGGGGGAGCGGAAACGGTGGCAGCAGCACTCCTGGGATCTCGCCGCTGCCTGGGAAAAAGTTTTTTTAACTTACCGGGGGTTGCACCAGCCCACTGGAGGGTGCAGGGGTCGCGGTCCCCTCTGCAGGCCTCCCCGCGTTTCAGATTGTCTCCCTGAAGTGATTGAGACCCACTTCCGGTTTTCATCCAAAACTGGAAGTGGGTCTTGATAGCTTCAGGGAGCCAATCTGAAGCACAGAGAGGCTCACTCCCCCCCCCCCCGCACCCTCTGGAAGGCCAGCACAACCCCTGGTAAGTTTTTAAAAAACCTTTCCCCGCTGGCGGGATGTTGCCAATGTGACCGCACGTCTCCACCCCCTTAAGGGGTTTCGAAAACCAGAAGTTGGCTTTATTCGCCTCCAGGAACCATTTGGAGGCTTGGAGAGGTTCGGTGGGGGTGCCCCCCCCTCTGGAGGATGGCCCAACCCCCAGTAAGTCTAAAAAGACCTCTTTTGTTCCCCGGCAGCGGCATGATCTCCGGATTGCTGCCGCCACCATTGCAGGTTGCCACTCCCCTTAAGGGGTTAGTGACCTGCCCCTTCTCATCTAGATTCAAGGAGAATTGCAGAAGTCCTGGAAATAGTAAAACAGCAAATAACAGCAGTGTCAAAGCAGATTAGCAGATATGAAGCCAGAATTACACAATATAGGCAGAGCCTCCAATTCCAGTCAAATCAAAAACGTTTCTATCAATGCATAGATGGAGTAACTGCAAGAAACACAGAAACCCCAAATAGAGAAGAAACAGCGCAATTCTGGGCAAAATTATGGGACACTCCCAACAGACCCCCCCCCTCAAAAAGCAGGTGGGATAAAAGAGGTCGAAAAATGTAACCAACAAATGCAAGATTTAAGAATAACACCAGAATTAATAAGTAAAAGAGTAAAGAAAATTAAAAATTGGACTGTACCTGATAATTATGACCTTGCATGGCTTTTGGCTTAAATATCTAACAAGGTTCCATAAACAACTATCAAAACAGTTTGATCACATTTTGTAAGGAGGCGATATTGAACAATGGTTAACAGCTGGGAAAACCCGTCTCATAATGAAAGATCCAGCAAAAGGTGCCGTTCCAAATAATTATAGACCAATAACCTGCCTGCGAACCATGTTCAAATTATTTACTGGCATAAGAGCGGATGAAATAATGCAACACCTAAGCAGCTCACAGTTGAACAAAAAGGAAAGCAGCAGCTCACAGTGGAAAGGAAGTTGCCTAAATACCAGAGGCATGAAAGATCAGTTGCTGATTGACAAAATGATTTTCGAAAGTTGTAAAAGGAGAAAAACAAGCGTTGCATGGATTAACGACAAGAAGACCTTCGACTCCTTGCCTCATACATGGATATTAAAATGTTTAGAAACAACAGGTGTCAGCAAAAAGTATTCAGGCATTTGTAAAAAAAGACAATGAGCATGTGGAGTACACAGTTAATAATCAATGATGGGACTCTTGGCTGGGTGAACATCAGGAGAGGCATTTTCCAAGGGGTCTCACTGTCACCTCTGCTGTTTGTTATTGCCTTGACACCACAGCTGAAATAATTCTGAATAAGAGATTTGTTCATAAACGTTTTTGTTAGTAAGACAGAATTACTTCACGGGCAAGCCCAATCCTGTGTAAGATACGGCTGCCAGCCATATCCTATCCAGGTGCCGGGCTGCCCCGGGGCAGCCCAGGTGCACCCAGGTACAAGGCAGCCCAGGCCCTTTGGGCCTACTTGGATGTATACCAGCTCTGGAGCTGGTGTACATCCGAGCCCTCCGTGTAAGGCTGCACTGGGCTCGGAGAGGGCTTTGGATATCAGCGGACCTCGCCACCGATAACCCCATCCTCACCACCCGGTCTGCTCACCCCTGCACCGGCTGGTGCTGGATCTACCCGGTCCGGAGGGCGGTCTGGAGGGGATGCTGTGCCGGGGGCGAGTGGGCCGCCTGCTTGCCAGGTGTCGCGCAAGTGCTTTACGGCACTTACATGACACCTAGCACCGGGGGAGCGTGCACTCCCCTGGCGCTGAAGATACACAGGATTGCGCTGTGAATCTCTTGGTATTTTAAAGCAGCATTTGTAAGACATTGGAATCTCTATGTGCAATTCCACTTGCTTTGGGAGTTGCTGGTTTTTAGACTAGAATTTTCTACAGTGTGTTTTAAAATTTTGAAGAGGGAACATGTTGGATTGGAAAGAAGCATCATGATCCAGAGCTTGCACACATGTAGACACATTTTATCGGAAAAAAAATATATCAGCTGACTTAATTTTCCACCTTTTTAAAAAACAGGTATTTGGAGCAGGGATATTAGATATAAAAGTAACCTTCCCTTAACTGAGATCAACAAGATTCTGAAGAACTTGGAAAGCAAGAAACTCATTAAAGCTGTGAAGTCTGTAGCAGTAAGTGATTCATAATTTTGAACTAGCAATCTATCGTTATGAGAACTGAGCAAGAGCAAAGAAACGTTAGATTTGCTCTGACCTTTTATTACAAACTGGATAGCTTTAAAAAGTACCTGAAATACCACCAGAAAAATAGGCAGTTTGCATGGCAGTACTTTTGAAGGCCAGCGGGTGGCGCAGTGGATTAAACCGCTGAACCATAAGCTGTCGATCGAATCATTGCTTGGCCAGCTCCTGCCAACCTAGCAGTTCCAAAGCATGTCAATGCGAGTAGATAAATAGGTACCGCTTGCGGGAAGGTAAACAGCGCTCCATGTTCCAGCCGCATGCTACGCACTGCGGCAAGGAGAGTCATGCCGGCCACATGACCACGGAGGCGTCTTCGGACAACGCTGGCTCTTCGGCTTTGAAATGGAGATGAGCACCACACCCTAGAGTCGGACACGACTGGACTTAATTGTCAGGGGATACCTTTACCTTTACCTTACTTTTGGGGAACGTTTGAAGGGAAACTCACTCCGCAATATTCTTCTGGGGCTGCTTACACAGTGCATAGTAGCAGTCTTGAATTTGCACCTGTGTGACAGGGAGCAGCAACCAGTCCTCCTGTAGAGTGTGTACGTGCAGGATGCATGCCCAGGTTTCCAAATAAAAGAGAGTTATAGTACTGGCATTTAGCATATAATCATCATTGAGGATTCAAGACTAGTTGCTTAGAAAGCAGGCATTTTGGTAGATCCAGTTTGTTGCGTAGGGATGAGAAAAGCTGCATTGACTGACGTATCCTGTCTTCCTTTGCAGCTGGTCAGCCTATCTCTCTTTCTTTCTCTTGGAACAAACAAAAAGCCCTAAAGGAGAACAAAAACTGTGGTGATACCACTTTGGCATCATGATCCACTTGCAGGTTCCAACCCACCAGTAGATGACCAATAAGTTACACAATTACATTGAAGCATGATTATGACATTTTGCAGTATAATGATGACTTTTATGGTGATGCGTTTTTTTCCTCTTAAGGAAGAAAAACAGTTGAACAAAATCTCTGTATCATTTATTCACTAGGCTTCCAAGAAGAAAGTGTATATGTTATATAACCTACAGCCTGATCGTTCTGTGACGGGAGGAGCTTGGTATAGTGACCAAGACTTTGAATCTGAATTTGTAGAAGTGCTAAACCAGCAGTGTTTTAA
This sequence comes from Plestiodon gilberti rubricaudatus, assembly GCA_026170595.1. Lineage (NCBI taxonomy): Eukaryota > Metazoa > Chordata > Lepidosauria > Squamata > Scincidae > Plestiodon > Plestiodon gilberti. The sequence continues at coordinate 101,866,369 of JANXHW010000004.1, read as the reverse complement.
ATTCTTGCAAACCAAGGTAAGCCCGTCCCCAGCACTGGAGTCACCAAAGGAAAGAAGCAGGTTTAACTCTACCACTGTGGTCCCCCCAAGTAAAGGTATTCCTTTACCTTATCCCATGTAAGTGAATAGGAGCTGTTCACACCTCTAGGGAGAAATAAAGCACTACCTTGGTGGCCCTCTTTGCAATGAGGACAAAATCTGGCTACCACCTCAGCTTCCATTGGCAGTCCAGGTGGGATGCATTGAATGTGCATGTATGTGTTTGCACATGCACGTGATTCTCTGCGATATGCAGTAGCACACACAACACCAATCCTCCCCCACACACACACATTTGATATAACGATGGGCGTTTCAGTAATTCCGAATACAGGAATGAATAAGTATTCCCAAAAGTGTAGCCTGGGAGGTTTATATTTTATGTACTATGATTTGGAATTAATTCATTTGATGTTGAGGAGCATTTTGCTTATAAGGCTATCTGCATGCCACCTCGACCCGATTTTTCTGAAATGATTACACCTTCAGAATGTACTCTTCTTGATAGATATATATGCTGCTTCTCTACAATACTTTGTCTCCACCTCTATTTTTATAGGCTGAAGCAGCTCGCGAAAGCAAGCAGAACCCCATGATACAGAGAAACAACTCATTCGCATCCTCTCATGAAGTATGGAAATACATCAGTGAGTTAGGCATCAGTAAGGTAAGGCATTTGTTGGATTTCTCTCTTTTTCTTCTCCTTGACCTGTTGGCAAAAGAATAGCTGTGGCATTTCTTTGCTGTAACCATGGATAATTGAGTGTATTTTGGCGTCAACGGACCTGCAGCTCTGTGTTGGACAATTTGTCTTTTTCCCTGTGTTCCTTGGAAACCTCCTTTTGTGAAAACTTGTTTCTAATCCTCATGACCATTATTGGCTGCTTAGTGAAACAAAAATACCACAGGCCTTGTGAAATTAGTCATACAGGAGCTTGCTGTCACCCAGTGCCGGGAGCCTTGGTGTCACACACACCCTGCGGGGAGCTCAGCAGCCGAATGTTTGGGGGGTGCTGAGCTCCCTGCATTTTTTACTAAAAGCCTGCCATCCCCTGCCAGCGGAAGGACCTGTTCCCCCAGCACCGCTACCTCCACCCAGGCCACCCCCCCCCCCTGTTTTCTATGCCAGGCGCTTTCTCCTCACAGCAATGAAGGACACAGCAAGGCAGCAAAAGGTTGCCAAATGGACCTGGAGTCTGCAAACAATATGCAGCGTACTCCTCCCCCTGCTCCAGGCATCAATGGGGTGCCTGGATTTTCACGCCTCTACTCAGCCGGGCAGCGCAGTAGCAGAGGATAGCCAGGCAAATTCATTCAGCCAGCTTGTAATGGCGCCCTCTAGAGATCCCAAAAGTCAGATCTCTGTGTTTATATTCAAACTGCTGTATAATCAAAAGGGCAGATCTCACAGCGTCAGGTTGAGGATTTGCAAGGGAAAGCAAAAGCGCGGCAGGGCTGGCCCCTAAAAAGCCCCTAAAAGTGGATATTCTAGCCTGTTAATACAAGGGCCCACAGATTGGCAGTAAACAGGAAGTGGGAGGCGCTTTAAAAGTGATTTGAAATAATGGTACCTAAGAATCTGCCTCCTAGTGGATGGGTAGGAGATCACCCCAGAGTCAGATCCAGAGTTGGGTGAACAAGCAGTAGAATTCTTGGTAAGGAAATTCTTCATTCCCCTGTTAAAGTATCACTGTATGTACAGTCCTTGGTTAGAAAATGCTTCTATTGTTTGTTTGTTTTTAAAGGTGGAATTATCAATGGAGGACATTGAAACCATTCTAAACACATTAATATATGATGGAAAGGTGGAAATGACCATAATTGCTGCAAAAGAAGGAACGGTTGGCAGTGTGGATGGGCATATGAAACTGTACAGAGCAGTCAACCCAATCATACAGCCCACTGGTTTAGTTCGGACACCTTGTGGGCTCTGTCCTGTAAGTTACTTCTTGGGAATAATATGAGGCCAGATCTTTAGCTGATGTAACTCATGTAAGCTTATTTTTCATTAGGCAAGCCATAATAATAAATCCTGTAGTCTGACAACATCCCGGGAAGAATGGACCGTCATTCATTCAAGGCTGGGGTAGTTGAATTGCATTGTGACACCTTCTGATTGAATCCAAGTCATATTGGCAAGATTATAAGCCTTCATTCATATTTGGTCTCATGCTAGTAGATGCTTAGTAATTTCTGTTGCTGTGCTCCAGATAAGACATGTGACAGCAGTTTTCTGTATTTACCTCTATCTTCATGAGCAATTGTGGCTGAAAGGCCACAAGTGGGATCCAGAGCTGCCCATAGCAATCAGATTGTTGGTGGTAGTCGTTTGCCTAAGGCAGTGGTTCCCAAACGTTTTCTTGACCTACTGGCCGTTGGCCACAGCTCCCCATTATGTTACCTTTTGTGGGGGTGGGGTAAGTCTGGCCTTGGTAGTACTTCCAATGGCTAATAGGAGCGCTGCAGGCAGTGGCATAGCTAGTGCATTTGACACCCAGGGTGGATAATTTTAACACCCCCCTCCTCTATACAACAAAATTATTTTCACACGTACCCACCTCCACACACATACACACCCTCTCCCTCCCTCCCTCATTCTCTCTCTCCCCCTCCTGCCTGTGATTGTAACAGCTGGTCTAAACACAAGCGGGCCGAGTAGGTACTGCTAGCTGGCAGGTGGTGGGTGTTATAGCAGCAAGAGCTGATGCCAGCTGCTCCACATGGACTCTCACTCGGCTGCCAATAGAGACAACGTAAGGGGCTCATCTCCCGAGGAGATCCAGCTCTCCTCACGGCAGGAGGCTTCCTGGGAAGATTCAGGATGTGCAGCTTGGCGTGTGCTGCAAACAGATCAGGGGGTGAGTAACAGAAAACTCCTTCCCCAGGAAACTAGGCAAGCTTGCACTGCTGGGCATCCCAGGCAGGACAAAAGCTGGGAGGAGAGCAATGCCTCTGCATAGACTTGACTAAGAGACTAAGACTAATAGACTAAGCCTCTGCATAGACTTGAGCGAAAAGGGCTTGTGGGGCACAAAGGATTTTGCTGTGCCCCTGGTTGGTTTCTGTGGCATCCTGGGGAGCTGTGGTGCACAGTTTGGGAACCATTGGCCTAAGGGCAGGAAGAGGCTGACTCCAGCTATTTGATTTCCCCTGCCCTTCACTCTGAACAGATGATTGACAAATTAACAATGCAGCCCTTGTTAAATGATCCTGCCTTTCTCCTACCCATCAGAAGAAGCCCAAGATAGTTTTTAGTAATTTTTTCCTACATGTTGTTAGTAATGGTCCTGTTCCCAAGGGGTTCACACTCTTAAAGGGAAAAAATTCTGTAGGCAAATAAATAAAAATATAATTCTCCTCCACTGTCTCACAGGATGGTTGTGTTTCTGTGGCCACTATGAGGAAGTAGGGCCACTTAAGGAGGCGGCAGCAATTGTAGGTGGCAATGGTGGGCCTTCACCCTGCTACCTTTTGTCCTCCTCTACCTCACAGAGCTGTTGGAGTTTCTATGGCCACTGTGGGCGGGGGGACGGGGACGGTCCATTCTTAAGACTGCAGACCACACTCATTTTAGCTTTGAAAAATGTGTACATCAGCTAACTACTGCACATTCATATAACTGAGCTGATCTTTTAGCAGCAGGATCAGCTAACTATTCATGCCTTATTCTCTCCGTAGGTTTTTGATGACTGCCATGAAGATGGTGAGATATCTCCATCAAACTGTATTTATATGATGGAGTGGCTAGAATTTTAGCAGGAAAATGAAAGCAATCAACTGTGAGAGTTTCCTACAATCAATTTACTGTTTTAAATGTGGACCTTTTTTTTTCCTTGGGGAAGAGTACATACGGGCATACTTTTGACAATGCTATGGAACCCAGTGGAATTGAGCTATGTTGAGGACCACTTTCAGACATTCCAGGGACTGAGCAGATGTCGGGAAACTCTTCTACATCGATCACAAATCTGTACTCTCTCGGGCAAGGTGTGATTTGCACATTCCTGACCTCTTTCTGGTATGATGGGAATCAGAGAAGAATGTTGTTTAGGTATGGGTGGATGTGGTTTGAAGCCTGAGGTGAGACACAAGATTAAAAGGGAGCATGGCTCTTTTATTTTCTGTATCCGGTTGTATGCATGCATGTGTGTGCATGTACTGTATATACATTTAAATAAAGCCTACCCATATATACCTGTGTATTAGTTGATCTCGTAGATAAGTCAAGGGCAAGTTTTGAGCCAAAAATAATGACATTCGTTATGACCCGTGGATAAGTCAAGTGTAAAACTTCAACTCTAAGTAGGGATGGCTTTGTTGTTGTTTATTCGTTCAGTTGCTTCAGACTCTTCGTGACTTCATAGACCAGCCCACGTTAAAGCTTCTTGTCGGCCATCACCTTCCGATGGTCTACCGACATGTCTCTGGTTGTACTGATCCGTTTAGTTTTCACAGCAAGAATACTGGGGTGGGTTGCCGTTACCTTCCCCAGGAATCCTATTTAGTCTGACCTCTCTGCCATGACCTTCCCATCTTGGATGTCTCTTCACGGTTTAGCTCATGGAGTCATTGGGGTGCTCAAGCTCCAACACCACAACAAGGTAGCGATCTCTTTGCTGGAGCCTGCTTCTGTGCAGGCATGGGTAAATCCACTTAAATCAATGTGCTTAGGTGCATCAAACTCTGCAGAGAAGCAGGCTACAAGATAGGTGGTATTGTATAATTGTAAGATAAGCTTTAGTGCTAGAAACAGGTTTTGGAGACTCCAGCAGCAAGCACACATGGTGAGAAAAGTACTATTCCTATTAAACAGGTACTAACCACGAGTATGAAACAGGATCTTTTTTCTTTCTTTTTTACTTGTGACATGCAGCAAGGGAGAGAAGGGTGGCCATCGAGGTGTTTCTTCCTATGTGCCAGAGCACACAACAAGGCTTTCCTAGAGTCAGCTGCAATGCCTGCCATGAAGCAGCTTGCCGACTTGTCTGAGCTCCTCGCTGCCACTGCAGTGGAGGGGGGGGGGACGGCGCCCGTGCTTCTTTCTCTCTGTTGCTCATCTTCCCCCCTCTCTCTGCGCCTCTCTAAAGGGCAAAAGCTGGGCTCCTTGCTTCATCGCTTGTGCTTGCCTCCCCCCCCCCCCCCTTTAAACTCAGAGTTGCTCTAAAAGCAAGGTTGTGACCCTGCTACCCGGTCACAAGTCAAGGTCAGTCCAGATATACTGTATATAGGTAAAGGTAAAGGTGACCCCTGACAATTAAGTCCAGTCGTGTCCAACTCTAGGGTGTGGTGCTCATCCCCATTTCAAAGCCGAAGAGCCAGCGTTGTCTGAAGACGCCTTCGTGGTCATGTGGCCAGCATGACTCTCCTTGCCGCAGCGCGTAGCATGCGGCTGGAACACGGAGCGCTGTTAACCTTCCCGCAAGCGGTACCTATTTATCTACTCGCATTAACATACTTTGGAACTGCTAGGTTGGCAGGAGCTGGCCAAGCAACAAGAGCTTACCCTGTCGCGGATTCGAACTGCGAACTGGATTCGATCGACAGCTCATGGTTCAGCGGTTTAACCCACTGCGCCACCTGCTGGCCTACGTACTGTATATACACGTGTATAAGTCAACTCAGGTTTTTTTGGATCAATTTTAAGACCTAATTTCTCGACTTATACACAAGTATACTGTATACCAGCGTGGTCCAACTTTTCGTACCTCAAGGGTTGCATGCGGACTTCAACACGGAACCAGGGGGCCGGAAACCCTGGGTCCCCGTTCGACACGGAAGCTGGGGGCAGCACAATGAATTAAATTATTAATTAATTAATAATAATAATGACCAATGCACAAGTAATTAATAATAATGACCAATGCACAAGCAGAGCTGGAAGGCCCACACTGGGATATTAAGATTACAGTACTAATTGAATAAAATAAAAACATAACTGAATAATCACTGCAGAAGCAGAGCTGAAAGACCCACACGGGGATATTTTTTAAAGAGGAGTACTATCTGAGGAAGCTTTGTGGGCCTGTGATCACAGATAGCTTCTGCTCCTTCCAAAGCCCATGCACCAATGTAGCTCCTCTGGGGTGGCCCATCCCTTCTTCACATTTCTCCCGCCCAGAAACCCTCCCCTGTGAGTCCCTGTCTCCTCCTTCCTTGAATTTGCCCGCTCAGCACCAACTCTCCCCATGGAGGATTGGAAAGGCGCTTAGGAGCCGAGTGCCTTTGCACTCGTCAGCGAAGCCGGGCAGGGCATGCTGCAAAGAGTTCGTTGGCTGAAGTGCCAGCCCTGCCCATGCTCCAGCTGATGATTGGAAAGCCGCTCAAACTCTGAGTGCCTTTCTGATCATCAGTTGGAGCGCCAACTCTCCCCACCATCTCCCCACTGAGGATCGGAAAGGCGCGAGGCCGACACTTCAGCGGACAAACTCTTTGCAGCATGCTCCACCCACCTTCACTGACGAGCGCAAAGGCACTCGGCTCCTGAGCGTGATGCTGGGGTGAACTCTCGTAAGGCCACCAGCCCGACCTGCTCTCTTCCTGAGCCTCCGGAAGAGAGTGGGATGGGACAGCAGCCTTGGGAGAGATAGCTAATGATCACGCTCGGGAGCTGAATGCCTTTTCTGCGAGCTGGGGTGGGGGACGGAAGGGGGGCTACGAGCCGTGCTTTCGTCGGCCGGAATGGCTCCAAAGGCGAGGGGGCGGGGCCGCTTTCTCCCGTCGTGTGACAGAGGCTCAGAGCCCGGCGGAACTTGGAGCTCCGCCCCCCTGCAGTGACGCTACTGGTTGGGGGCCGTTGACTCGTCTCAAAGGCCCAGGGAAGGGCCTTCCTCTACCTTCCTTGGGACTGTTTTGGGGAGGAGGTGGCTGCCCACCAAGGATGCAACAAATGAAGAGTGGGCTAGGCACTCCCACCCAGCACTATCAGACCCTTGCCAGCATGGTGGAAAAGAGGGGGGGGCACAGCAACAATGTATTCCCTTGTATTTTGCAAAATGTCTTTACAGAGGCTTCTGTGGTGGGTCAACATCCTAAAAGCTGCTATGAGCTCCTCTTGCAATATCTTTCACAAGTTTGAGAGTTTTTGTGCTTTGCCCTTAAGTAGCTAGCTGCCTCTGCTGGGCATTTCTGCTCCATTTGGTCAAGCTCCCCCTTTGTGTCCATCCATTTTTCACAAGCCTGCTTTTGTACTTCTCACTTTTGTTTTATGTAATTGCATTTTTGTTTGGGTTTTTACTAAATTGGTTATATTTTGACTCCTTTCCTGCCTAGTCAGTGGGTCTGAACATCCATCTACTGCCATTGGGTTTTAAGTAAGAACTATGGTGCTCTGTGCATTCCTGGGAGGGGAGATTTTTCCCCGATAGTCCCTCCTTCTGTCTGGTTTCCTTTACCAGGAATAGTGGCAGCAGATACATCTAACAGTTCACCACCTCCTTCAGCTGCTGACGCCCCGATAAATCTGGGCAGTGAAGTGCAGGAAGGGGCAAATTCAGCACTAAGCATGAGAATCTTTGCTTCCCTTGGTCAGCCTCCAGCTTTCCTGACCTAGAGAGGTAGCAACGTTGTTTGTAAAACACTAAATACTAATGTTAATTCTACTTTTGGGCATTCTTTTCATATATTTATTTATTTATTTATTTATTTATTTATTAATATATTAAAACATAAAAACAATACATATTTCATAAAGTTATAGCAAGCGCGAAGCAATACGTCCTACTAGCGTACTATTCACCATTTTCTACATATAATATCCAACTAAGCCAAAATAACACCCACATTCTATTCATTAAATCCGCATATCATCACATCGTTCTTCTCTCTCTCTCTTAAAAAATCGATAAATGGTTTCCAGTTATTCTCGAAAAGGTTAACTGACTTTTCCTTAATTAAAATTGTAAGTTTATCCATTTCAGCATAATCCAAAACTTTCAGCCACCAATCTTCCAGCAAAGGTATCTCCGAATTCTTCCAATATTGTGCATATAAAATTCTTGCCGCAGCTATCGTATATAAGAACAAAGTTTGAAATTTTTCGCCTACATGATCATTTGGGCATTCTGTGTGTGTGTGTGTGCGTGCGCCTTTGTAACTGAGGAAGGAGGGACCTCCTTTATTCAACCTTTATGTGTGTTCTTTGAGCAGTGCTTCTGAACTGAGAGGGAACTGGCTATGTGTCTCCTTCTGAACTGAGGAAATAAAATCCCTGAGTCACTAATTGTTGCGTTTAGAAAGCCACAAGAATTAACAACCCAGAGTTTTTTCTCCCAGTTCAGAAGCAGAAGCGTCGCCGGGGGGTGGGGAAAAGGGGGGTGGTGGGCCCCTGGGCGACAAGCGGGGTGTGTGACACAGTGGCAACAATAATTAAGCTAGTTAAAATCTGTAGTGTAGGTAATCTATAGTCTCTCCATTTTGAGAAGAATCTCGGGTATTTAAGTTGACCATGTTTGTTACTTAAAGTTGTGTGTGTGCTTTGCATGAAATGAGCAAAGCACGGCTGCCTGAATAAAGCCTGGCTCTAAACCACCATACCACAACTTGCACATCTAGTTACTCCTCTCCCAACCCTCTCCATTCTCAAGACTTTCCCCTGTGCCATCTGAAAGTAGCTTCCCTAGAGACTACTTTTTCTGGCGGATTGAGAGACTGGGACGGGGGCACAAAGTGTGGAAGAGCAAAGATCAAATTCCTGAATTTTTGATTGAATTGATTGAATTTTTGCATTCCAATAAAACCACTGTCTTGAGACAACTTGCTATAAATGTTAATGGTGGTATCTTGATTAACACTGAAATAGAACAACATAACACATGATGTTATGTTATGTAGCCTCAAATCCCCACTCAGCCATGAAGCTTCCTGGGTGACCTTCGGCCAGTCACTATCTCTCAGCCCCACCTACCTCACAGGGTTGTTGTGAGGACAAAAAGGAGGGGAGGAAATATGTACACCACTCTAAGCTACTTGGAGGAAGGTATAAAAATGTGAAAATAAAAAAATAAAAAATAAATGATAATGTATTATGTTGTTCTATTTCAGTGTTAATCTTACAATATGAGTAAAGGGTTTTAATTAGTGGGGAGAGAATAGTGTTCCTCATTCCTAACTCCAACTACCTATGAAACCACTTCACTCATAGTGCTTTATGAAAAATCTCCTGGACATGAGGAAAGATTCGAGTGATTGTAGAGCACCATCTACTGCCCAATATTTACGTAAGTGAATTCATATCATGTCTCTCCTAGGTAATAATGGGATTTGTCTCAAGCTGGTAGTGTGTCTGCATTTAAAGCCATAGTTTGATAAGAAACTATGAAATAAATAGTGATAAATACATAACATTTCATAAATAAATAACAAAGCACCCTTATCTTGATAAGAATGATAAAGGACCCTTTAAACCTCATCATTAATTGAAACAACTGGTAACTGCGTTTGCTGTCTTGTTGGACTTGTCTCTCCCCTCTTCTTCCTTTGTTGACTCTCACTTTTTTGAGGTGTAGATTGCTTTGTAAAATGCTGTGTACATAGAGGTAGTACAAATACCGTATTGTCCCGAGTATAAGACGCACCTGATTATAAGACGCACCCTTAAAGTTTGGTGCTATTAAAAAAAATTTAATTAAATCACTGGCATTAAATTGCAACAGCCTGATTATAAGACGCACCCCTAGTTAAAAAACTTAAATTAGGAGAAAAAAGTGAGTCTTATACTCAGACCAATACGGTAAATAACAAAAACTGGAAGTACTGTGTTGCTTCCACAGAGATTTCTGAAGCCCCTGAAGATTTCCAAAAAGATTTCTGAAGCCTCTTAGTTATTTCCATGACAGTAGTATAATTAAGTCAGTGCTGGTGCTGGAGAAGGAATGGGGGCAGTGGTGTAGTGTTACATTTTGAAGGACCCCATATCCACATTTCCCATAGGCATGTCCCATTAAGACAATACACAAAAACATAATTTTTAAATGTCTTCATCAGACTGTTTTCTTCTCTTGCTTCTTATTTCTACTTAAAACTTACTGTGTGAAAGTTTTATTTAAAGCATATACAGTATTTCATCCCAGACTTTTGGAGTAGTTTGCAATAGTTTAAAACAAACGTGAAAAGATTAAAAGGAGGAATAAAATGATATTTGACATAAATATATATTAGAGTGCAGTCCTATGCATACTCAGAGTAAGTTCTACCACGTGTCTCCTGGAACCCCTCATCCAATGAAATGGATAATCCTCTTCCTGGGAGCATGATCCATGCTTACCTTCTGCTCCTCCCCTGTCTGGGGGAAACCTTACCTTCTTCCCCTCTCATCTATTTGCATCTGAGACAAGACATACTGGCATTGATGCTCTTGGGCAAATTTCTCAGTTTACTTCCTGCTGAGCCTATTTCAAAGGCAGCACCCTATTCATAGCTGTAGTAGTGGTCCTGCCACTGTACTCTACCCTACCCTCAATTGTGCCCCTAAATAAGGGGGCTGGATGGGTGGAAATAAGGGCATGGGATGAGTCTCCTGGTGCACCTCATTCAATGAAATGAATGTCCCCACTCCTCTTCCTGGGTGATGAATGGTTTGTCTGGGGAGGAGGGTATCTTTAACAGCAAACCAATATGCACACATTAGGTAAAGGTAAAGGTATCCCCTGCTCGAAAGCCAGTCATGTCCGACTCTAGGGTGGGGTGCTCATCTCCGTTTCTAAGGCCGAAAAGCCAGCGCTGTCCGAAGACACTTCTGTGGTCATGTGGCATGACTAATGGAACCTTCCCACCTATTTATCTACTTGCAATTTCTTGCTTTCGAACTGCTAGGTTGGCAGGAGACGGGAGCTCACTCCTTCACGCAGCACTCGGGTCTCGAACTGCTGTCCTACCAACCTTCTGGTCTGTAGTTCAGTGTCTTAACCACTAAGCCACCATGACCCCTATGCACACATTAGCTTGTGATGATAATTCTTGTTTATCTCTATTCCATGAAATATGTCCATCTCTGATTTCTGCAGATTAATTGTGCTGTTAAAGGCACAGAGTAGGCCAGAGTGGGGTTTTTTTTGGGGGGGGGGTTTAGTTAGTGCGTGTCCCTAGGTGGGGGCATTCCTGGTAGAGTCTGAACTAAACAGATCAGATTGATAGGCTTGTTTTGGCATATCCAGGTTATAAGTGTATCACCTTGTCACTGCCCTAGGTCTGTGCATTGCGTCTGCTCTCAGATGTAGACAAAGCTGTTTTCCTGGTTCCCTTGTAATCCCATCTAGGCATAGCCATTGTGCAGTTGGTCTCCCACCTCCCCTTTCCTGTAGGTGGAGTTTCCCTAGGAAATGGCCTTGGCAGGAAGCTAAGTCAAGTCTGTATTGCAAGGGGCCAGACTGCACACTCTACTTTCCTTCTGACTCCAGCACTTTTTTGTGCATATGTGTGTGGCAAGCACTAACAAGCACCTAGGACAATAGCTAGTCTTATCTGGAGCTTCTATTATTTCTATGAAAAGAAGAAGAAGAAATTGGTCACCTCAAGAACAGGTCCCAGCATCTTGTAGTTTTAAGCCTGTCTCAGGTTAGTCTTTAAAAAAAAAAAATCAAAAAATTGATTGGTCAGGAATTTTTTTTTTTTTAAACAAATCCTGTGTGTGAAGCGGATTAACTGCAATATGATGTGGTCATTCAGAAGAATGGTCATGGTGTTGTTGTGTGTTCCAATCTTGTGGTGGTCTTTTCTTCTGTTGGTGGGCAGTCAGGACATTGCCACGTTCACCATGCAGTATCAGGTGCTGGAAGAAGTGCCGCCTGGGACTGTGTTGGGAAAGCTGTCGGAGGAACTTGGAAGGACAGAGGCCACAGGAACCTTCCAGCTGCTCCAGTCTTCTACAGCGCTGCCGATACAAGTGGATTCTCAAGATGGCTTGTTAAGTACCAGGAGAAGACTGGACAGGGAGCAACTCTGCCATCAAAGAGAACCCTGTGTCATCTCGTTCTGTGTTGTTGCTGCCAAATGTTTAGTCTTGATCCATGTAGACATTCATATCTTGGACATCAATGACAATGGGCCTCAGTTTCCTAAAATGGTACTGGAACTGGATATATCAAAAAGCACATCGTTACAGACACGAATCCCTTTGGACCGTGCCCTGGACGCAGATGCTGGCTCTAATTCCCTACGCTCCTACCTCTTGTCACCTAGTGAGCACTTTGCCTTGGAGGTATCAGCTGGTACTGATGGAACTCAGTGGGTAGAGCTGGTCGTAGTTAAAGAAGTAGACCGAGAGCTCTACTCCTCGTTTGAGTTGAACTTAACTGCGTTTGATCATGGAGAGCCCCCAAGATCTGGAACTGCTTTAGTGAGGGTGACTGTGCTGGACTCCAAAGATGACAACCTGATGTTTGCCCAGACGTTTGTTACAGTGGAGATCACGGAAGATGCTTTGCCAGGGACTCTTTTGACCAATCTCATTGCCACTGACTCTGGCCAAGGATCTAACAGAAAGATTGAATACTCCTTCAGTAAACAGACTTCTGCGGAGGTGCTTAGAACATTTACCATCGAGACTCAGACGGGGCATGTTCTCCTGCAGCAGCCACTGGATTATGAGAAGAACCCTACGTATGAGCTGGATGTACAAGCCAGATACTATGGTGCTCATACCATTCCAGCCCTATGCAAACTCTTGGTACATGTTCTTGATGTCAATGATAATACACCTGATATTCATGTCGTCTGGGCAAGACATGCAGCTGTGCTTTCAGAAGCCCAACCCAAGGACAGCTTTGTTGCTCTGGTGACAGCTTTGGATCCTGATTCAGGCATGAATGGGGAGGTGGATTGCTACCTAAGGCAAGACAGTGAGCATTTCGCCTTGAGAAGGATTAATCTTGGCAGCTACATGTTGCTGACAAATGCCCCTTTAGATAGGGAGACTTGGGCAGAACATAACTTCACCTTATTAGTTCAGGACCGAGGAACTCCCATGCTGGCTGCAACCAGGTACTTCACTGTTCATGTCAGTGATGTCAATGATAATTCACCTTGTTTTGAAGCAAATTCTTACTATATTTCTATTGCTGAAAACAGTGCCCCACTTTCAGCTTTGCTGGTTGTCAGAGCCCATGATGCAGACACAGGCCTGAATGGGAAAGTCATTTACAGAATCTTGGACCCTATCATTTCAAAGTGGTTCACTATCAATACTGGCACTGGGGAAATTTGGGCTCATACAGCTTTAGATGCTGAAAAGATGACCAGCTTTGCCTTCCTTGTAATAGCTGAAGATGCAGGGCAGCCTAGACTATCCGCCAGTGTTTCTGTGAGAGTTACTGTGCTTGATATGAACGACAACTCCCCAGTGGTCATAAAGCCAGAGCTTGAAGGTGGCTGCGCAAGCATCACTGTCCTTGTGGACATTGACACTGGTTATGTACTGATGCCCAGGGAAGTAGGGGGCTCTGATCTGTTCCCCTCCGTTAATGCTCCCTTGCTGTTCACCGTGTCTGCTACAGATGCAGACTCTGGCTTGAATGGGGCATTGCTCTACAGCATCCTGCATGGCAATGAAACTGGCATGTGGGTCCTTGATCCCCAGTCAGGGCAGTTTTATCTGAAAAGCAACAATGCCAGCAGCCTTGTAGGCACTGAATGGAACTTGGAGCTGTCTGTGAGTGACCAAGGAGTGGTGCCACGCAGCACCAGACTCCTGGTGAAAGTAACGTTTGACAGCTATTGTGAGCACATGCCAGACTCTTTCCCAGTGTTCCAGCCCCTCAGCGACTCTGCAGTGATGGGAATCTGCCTCATGGGGCTTCTAACCATTTCTCTGGTTAGCTTGGGGTTGACCATGTCTTTGTGTAAAAAGGAGAAGCATGGCCATATGGCATACAACTGTCGGGAAGCAGAGCATGCCTATAGTCAACAGCAACCAAAGAAGCCCCCCAAACTCATCCAGAAAGCAGATATCCATGTTGTGCCTGTACTATGGCGGGGAGATGTTGAACCATCTCAAGCCAAGGTAGAGAATCCCCCTGAAACTATCTGGGTTGATGCCTTGGGTATGTCATGCCACATGACTCCAACTCTGTACAGGACCCTCAGGAACCAGAGAAACCCAAGCAACCTCGCTGAGCAGAATGAGGGCTTTGCTCCTCCTGCAGCGCAACACAGACCTTTTTGTGCTCAAAAGTTCAGGAATCCCACTGCTCAGGATGCACAGCAGCACACAGATTCAAAGTCCTGGGCTATCACCTGGGCCAAAGATCCCTTGTCAGAAACTGCTCTGCAGCACATTGACATGCCCAGCCCTAAGGCAGGTCTAGAGGCGGCTCACAGTCACCAGCACATCCTAAGGAGTTTGGTGAGGCTCTCCATAGCAGCTCTTACTGAGCAAGATCCTGCAAAACAGCTAACCATGGAATCAGCCCCTGTGCAGGTAAGAAATGGTTTTGAGACTGTGATATGGTGGCTTATGGGACACTTGTAGGTATGGTAGGATGGGGGAGTGTGGATGGGGTACAAAATGAATCTTTAAAATGATGCAGCATATTTATTACTTAAAATAAAGGTAAATTATGTAATGCTTTTTTCAGTTTCAAATAATTAGATGTGCTTTTAGGAAATAGACAAACAGCCCAATCCTATCTTCCCCTGGCGTAGGCAATTTAGCGTGAGCTGTGCAGCCCACACTGAATCCTATTGGACAGGCTGGAGGTCTACTTGGGGTAACAGGGCATTTGCCTGCTTACTCCGGGGAAACCCTCAGCTGCCGCAGTGGGACTACTTGGTCTCTGCCAGCTTCTTTGTGGAGAATCAAGCAGGCCACAAGCCCATGTCTGGGCTTGTGGCCTGGGAGGGGGGATTGCATATGGCATCCGAAATGGACAACAGTCCCTCCCCCCTCCCAAGCCCGTTCCACTCACCCCCCCTCTCCCCCACCCCGTTACGCCCCCACCTTCCCCCAGGCCCTACGCCGCTCGGAGCAGCATGGTGCTGGGTCTTCTGCTGCTTGGTGGGTGGCTGGCTGGTGCAGGCCTCGATGCCGGTGCCACCTACTCATCGGGTGCCACAAACGTGCCTTATGGCACGTTTGCAACACTGTAGGTAGCAGCACTGTGCTGATCTAAGCTGGCGATAGGATTACGCCGAAAAAGTCCGTTATTAGCCAACAGGGTGGCTCAGTGAGGGCAGCAGACCATTCACCACTCTGCTTGCAGGCTAATACTGTAAAGTATATTCCTCCACAGCTGATTGGAGAAGGAGAAAATTGTGACATCTCGCTTGAGCAAGCCACTGGACAGTAAGGACTAGCAGATTTTTCTGCATTTCAGCTCCTGAGTTTGCTCAAAGCAGCAGATATTTTTGAGCAGTAAGCTTAGAATTTCAGTAAGAGCATTTTCTTCCAACTCTCCCTCCTCCTTCACACCCCTGCTCTTTCCTCTTCCCCTCCCCCACCTCAGTTGATATCCTGTTGTCCCCATCACTGCCCTCTTGATCCTATCACCTCCCAATCATATCATCTCCCATATTGTAACCATTTGGTTACCATATCTGCTGCCATTATGTCGCCTCATATTATCTCTTATTTCTCTCCTCTGGCTTCTTTCCTACTATATGCAAACATGTCACTGTTTCCCCTGTTCTCAAAAAAAAAAAAAAAAAT
This sequence comes from Plestiodon gilberti rubricaudatus, assembly GCA_026170595.1. NCBI lineage: Eukaryota > Metazoa > Chordata > Lepidosauria > Squamata > Scincidae > Plestiodon > Plestiodon gilberti. Next base: position 101,850,693 of record JANXHW010000004.1, on the reverse strand, counting down.
TCCTTGACCCGTCCTGTCTTCAATTAACTGCCTAGTCTCCCTTTTACCTTTTGCTTTCAAATGCCTGAAGTGTGCTGCTTATGCCTACTGCCTCAGCTTTCTCTTCTACAACTCTGCTCTGGATCCACTCCAATCTGGCCTCTATACTGTCCCCATATGTCTTAACCTCTCTGTTGCATTCAACACAGTTGAAAATTCTCTTGCTCGACTCCCTTTAAGCCCAAGGTGCCAATGATTCTATACATGTTCTCTCCCCACCTAATAGTTTTTTCAAAGTTTCTATTCAGCAGAGTACTGTAGAAGCTCTTCTTCTGCTTTCCCTTTGTCAGGGGCCCTCAGGGATCTGTTCTCAGCCTCTTGCTATTCTTTCTTTCTCATGCTGATCCTGTTCATCAAATCATGTGGTCCTTAATACTTGTTTTTAATTATTTTTTATTGTGTATTATGTATTTTAACTTGTTCTTAACTGTAAGCCGCCTTGATTGCCCTTATTGGGAGAAAGGCGGGGTAGAAATCCATTAAATAAATAAATAAATACCATCAGTATGCTGTATGGTGTACAGTTGAGTATGCTCTATGTCCTATAGCTTTCTCCCTCTATCCAAGCCCACCTCTCCAGCTGCCTGACATTTGAAGCATGCTTAACCACTTCGGCCTCTCTATATTCTCCCAAAATTTTCTCTTTGTACTCTCTCCTAAAGCCTTGGTTTTATCTTTGACTTTCTCTCCTTTATTCCCCATATCAAACCAGCTGCCAAATCATGTTGCTTCTCCCTGTACATCACAAAATACCCCCCTTCTCTGTTCCCTTTGTGAAAACTGTAGCCCCAAAACTGCTCACTTTTGCCTACTACAACCTTCTCCTCTCTGGTCATCTGTTGTCTCACCTCAGCCCCTTCATCTCCATCCAGCATTCTGCAACCAAAGTAATTTACCTCTCTTGTTACTTTGATCATGTCACTTAAATCCTTACACCGGCTTCCAATCCATTCCTGGATCCAGTACAAAATTCCTGGTTCTTACCTTCCAAGTCCCCCATGGCTTATCCTTATCTCTCTGCTTTCATATTCCACTACACTCCTACCTATCACCTTCGCTCCTCCAACTCCACCACCCTCAGCTGTTCCAAAGGTCTTCTGTTCCCCCTGAAACTAACCCTTTTATGCCATCTCTTACCACCCCTTATGCCTGTCTGGAACTGCTTCCCAGATCACCTGCAGGACAAGTCCTCTCTTACTTCCTTCAAATCCCTTCTCAAAACCTAACATGATGCCTTTGACACTACTTGTAGTCTCTCTACCTTCCTGCAACAAAGCCTAAGTATTTGTATGTGAATAGTCACATATTCTTGGCACCACTCCCCTCCCCTTCTTTTGTCCATATAGACATATGATAAAACATCTCCCTTGTTTCTATTTCTAGATTGAGCCCTTTGGGATAAAGACTGATCCTTGGTTGTAAAGCACCCTGCACACTGATGGTATCGCAACAATAATAAATATGCAAAAATAGCTGAGTAAAGTTGTCAGTACAGCTTTCTGTACAAAAAAGTCCATACAGACACATCTGGCTTAGGATGTGGCAGGGTGGACGAGAAATGTTTTGCTAGTGGAGAAAGCATTAGACATTATAAATAGTCCAAATAGTGCAAAGGAGAGTGGGGATATCCTGTTAGGAAGCTGCTTTGGTAGGAAATGTTTGCTGCCATTGGCTTTTCCTGTCTTTCAGGAGATTTCGCAGCTGCTGTCTCTTCTGCACCAGGGCCAAGTACAGCCCAAGCCCAACCACAGAGGGAACAAATACACTGCTAAACATGGTTGTTGTAGGTGAGTTTTGTGCATGGCATATGCCCCACCCTTGTAAAATATCAGTCAGCACAATCGTATCCAACTTACACCACCGGTGCAGTGAGAATGAGTAGTGCAGCGTTCTCACTACACCACGGGTTACACCAGTGGTGTAAGTTGGATAGGATTGCACTGAGTGTAATATTTGTTGATTGTTTAATAAAAGTTTTTAAACAAATATGCTTTTTGCTTCCAAACAGAAAACAAAACAGATCACGTCGTTTACACACACTAACCTAGGCGGAAGTGGCCTTTAAGGTCATAATTCAATATCTCCTCATTATATGTGTGTATTTTTCCATGTGGGCATTTTTCTGTGTGGGCATTCTTCCGTGTGTATTTTTCTCTGTGGACATTCTTCTGCGTGGGCATTCTTCTTGTGTTCATATATGACAGTGGCCTTTTTTTTTCTGTGTGCAATTTTTTCCCCTGTGGGCTTTTTTCTGGTCACCCTCCCAGCCTCTGCCTGTTTGGGAGAAGAACTGGCACTGCCCGGGCAGGCTGTGTGTGTCCCAGCCGCAAGGTTTAAGTCTGTGGACAGAAAGGGTGTATTGGTGTTTAATGAATTATGGTGGTTCTATTTCATGGGAATCCACCACAGCTGTTGAGCACATGCATTTCTGGTTGTTAGCTTAGAGTTTGTTTAAGGAAAGGATAAACTAAGGAGATCACGATGTGGGGATCTAATTCCTCTTGGGGTGGGTGGTGGTGATCCAATCAATTCTCCCGCTACAGGTCTTTCTCTTCCACAGGTCCCCATGTCAAGCTGGTGAGGGTTTCATCACTGATGGTGGTGGCAATGAGCATCATGACTTGGAGCTGCTGGGAGAGAAATTAGGGAACCTACTGGACTCCCCATCTGGTGAGATATGCATTGCACATACATGTCCATTCCATTCCAGTGGAGCTGTCTCTCTCGAGTCATTTCCTGGCTGCTCTGGTACCTTCCTATGCCCCCACTGCATAAGGGGAAACACAATCTTGCCAGACACCTTTCTCCAGTTACTGTATTTATGTTTCTGTCTCTAATCCTAACTCTTTGAGTTTCTATCCTCGTATTTCTATTTTACACAAGGATAGAAACTGAAAAAGGGGAGCATGTTACTAGCTTCTAAACCCCAAGTGCATAATCAATCTGCTTCTGCTAGGGATGGGGAAGGCAAGGAGATATGCCTTGAACCGGCACCTCACTGAAAATTCTGTTGAGCCCCTCACTGGCTTTAGATATTTCATCAGGCATTAGAGTATAATGGGTAGCAACTTGCCATTAAAAAAATGTCTGAATTATCAGGATGTTGAATTCTGCAATCAGTACCAAATTTTGCATTTACACAGCATACAAAACTCATATAAGCCCTGGGTCCTTTCAAGGTTGCCTAATTAATCTCCTTTATCCTATCCCCTTCACCCCCAGGGCTGGAACTGGATCAGCTGACTGAAGCAAATCCAATATGGGCAGCCAGGATGTCCCTTCCACTCTCAGTTGACTACAGGGACAATGTTGTCTCACCAGGTGCTGTGCAATTTCCACCTACCCAGGAAGTCACAAGCAGAGATGAACCTCACACTTTTGCAACCTTTGGCAAAATGGCCAGGGATGAGCTAAACGCAGCAGAGCCCATACTGGCCACCAGCACCTTCTTCTCCGAGATGAGCACTCTGTTTGAGATGATCTTGGCTCAGAAAGCCGGCTCCCACATGGACTCTTCCTTGGGGCTCTTGCGACAACTTTCAATATGCAGCAGGACCCTAGAGCTAGATGGAGATGCTATGGAGGCTGCTAACAACAATTACTTAGAGAGCAGAACTGGAAACTACAGCAGCAAGGATGTGTGAGGAAACACTACAGACTCTCAAGCTCAGGGTGCACTATTTCTTAAGAGGGAGGATATCATAGGCACTGTTCACCTCTTGTTTATCAGCTATTGATCAGCTAGTCCTTTGGACCTTGCCCCACACATAAAGCAAGTCCTGCTGTTTAGTGATATGAAGTGGGAACTGTAGCAGTGCTATAACTGTTCTCCATGAACACTTGCTGCAGAAAATCAGCATAATAGGCTGTGCAATCCTGCTTGGACAATAAAAGGCAATTTGGAACATAAGGCCTCTCATTTGTAGAACTATTTTGCACGGATTAAAATTGATTGGGGTGGGGTGGGGGGCAGAGAAGCAGCAGTAATAGTGGCACAACCAGGAGCCAGGGCTGTGCTCTGTCTAGGCTGGGCAAGGAAATACTGACTTTTGGTCAGAGTCTGAGCCTCCTCCAGCAGGTCCGGCCCACCTCTTTCAAGCTTTCCACTACACAACAAAAAGCTCCTAAAAGCTGCTGCTTGTATTTCTCCCTGCTCTTCTGCCACTTGCGAACAATTTTTTTTGTTTTGTGAAAACTGTCATTTAAATTAATGTGCAGTATATCCTGAATAGAGAGCTTGAGGTTGTTGCATTATTGTTCAATACCAGATTTTAAATTTTTTTTTAAAAAAAACATTAAAATGTTTTTTAAAAAGCATTCTGCACTTTGATCTCCTCCAAAACTCCACCTCCTAGCACTGGTCTCTGATAGGAAGGGGATTTCAGTGTATATAGTAAAGAAGAGGGTCCTAATGCCACACAGCATTTCTGAAGCCTGAACAGAAACCCACACATCTGAGAGTGACTTTAGGGTCTCACTGGGTATGACTCAGAGTTATTACTTTCATTTTGTTAAATTTTCTTTTCACTAGCATCTACTACTACATTTCTATCCCACAGTTCCTCCAGGGAGCTCAAGGCAGCATTCATTATTCTCCTCTCTCATTTTATCCTCACAATAACCTTGTGAGGTAGGCTAAGCCAAAAGATAATGACTGGTCCAGAGTCACCCAGTGATCTTTCTGGTTGAGTGGGGATTTGAACCCGGGTAACCTTCCTTGTCAGACACTCTCACCACTATGCCTCACTGGCTGTTGCCTAATAACAAATTCAGTAGCTCTAGCCTGCTTGAGAATCCTGGGGCAGCTCCCGTTCCCCAAATTCTTGTATTCTTTAGGAGGTCTTATTACAGTACATCTTTATTCTACCCACAACTCAAAGCTTTTTTTCACACTGACTTGGTTTGAAAATAAAATTGTAATATTAAAAAACACACACCCCAAACCAGAGTATCACTCTTTGACTTTGCTAATTTCTTCACCATCTGCCCCTGGAGTTATGTACTTTATTATACTTTTATCCTTCTCTTATACAGGGTTCCAGATGTGCCTATGTTCAAAAATATTTTAGGACCAAATGCTTCCAAATCATTCTGAACTTTCAGAATTACAGCTGTATCAAACACAGAATGTGGTCTATATTAGAAGGATTCTAATGCTGGCCATCCTCCCCTCTTATAGAAACCCTCTTCATGAAGGGTGGCCCGAATGCGCATGGTGCCAACCGATCTAGTTGGTCGAAGGGGCCCTCCACACGCTGGCAGGACTCCCCTCAACTCTCCTTTCTCTGTGGGGTGCCGTGGGGGTCTGGGAGCTCCCCTGCCCATGGGATTTAGTCTCTGCCTGTGTGACAAACAGGTCTCTGGGAGGGAATATTCTTCCCTTGCCTTTTCTCAGCTAGGTCTCTGCTGCCTCTTTCGTCCCCCTCGGGCTCTCCCTCTTTTCTCACTGCATTACCTGTCTCTCCCTTCATATTCTTCCCCTCCTTTCCCACGCTGCTCTTCCCTCCTCTTGCCCACCCATCACCTCTGTCCATGCCGGCCTCACGTCCCTCCCCTCCTCTGCTTGCTTCCTTCCTTATTCATTCCTCTGCGGCGACATAACCGCCAACCCACCCTGTAGCAGCAGGCTGCTCACACCTCTGCGGAGGCGGATGCCTCACCGGGCTGCAGTGCTTTGTTGCAATCCTGAAACGTGAAGAAGTTCCTTTCGAAGGCTGCTTGTCTCTTAGGTACAACGGAAGGCATTTGAAAGCAGGAAAAGTAGACAAGATGGAATTGGCTAGGCTATCTGAAGTGTATTATTTGGACGCAACATTCCTTGGTACAACTCAGATGAAATTTCTTGGGGAAGCAGCAATCCAATAAGCATGTGCACATTTAGGAAGAGATGCAAACATAAACTTGTGATGTCCACATGGTTGTATCTGTAAAGAGGATGGGGCAAGCACTAGTCAGGACCTAGCCAGCTTCCAAGGGTGGTGAGAGGAGGAAGTTTCCCCATTGTCCATGTTAGCCAGCTGAAGACCAGACCAACGGCTGTAGTTTGAGGGAAAGGCCATCTGGGAAAGCTGGGCTAGACGTGTAGTTCTTGCAGCTATTTGTCACTTCCCTGAGGTTCCCTGTGCTCCAAGAATGGAGCAGGTTAAAAGCTGTCTGTCCCAAGTGAGAAAACAATGGCTGATTAAGGCTCTGGAGGCAGGGACTGGAGGAAAAGGTTCTCATAGTCCGTGATAATTTGTGCCAGCTCTGTACAGCTGTGAAAGAAAAAAAAGGATGTCACATGATAATCACAAATACAGTAGCAAAGGTAAAACGCAGTGGAAACAAGAACAGAAACGCAATAAATATCCGAGAGCTGCCTTCCTCTGACTCCTGTTGGCCCTGCCCCAACCCTCCCACAAGGTGTTTCCTCTTTCCAGCAGATGTCTCACTGTTTTGCCCTTGTGTGCCTATTCATCAGTAAGTACAATACCACTTTTTATCTTCTCCACCAGTGCTGAGCCCCCCCCCCCCAGTACCTGCTATCTCCTCTTGTGCCATTATTTTCATTCTCTTCTGTGTGGGCTTGTCATCTTCAGCTGCTGCTTTCTGGTAATGCTTTCCAGTGGAGAGTAAGCTCTGGGTGACTCCAAAGCCCTTTTCACAGCAAACACTCAAATGGAATTTGTTTGGAGAATCCTACACATAAATACACATGTTAAGGATCCTAGGCATAAAGGGTATGAACCAGCTTCTGCAATGCAACTGTATGCATTTGATACATAGTAGTCTCTTCTTATAATGGCAATTTCTAGAACCAAAACTGCCCAGGGAAGTCTTACTCCTCTTCTGCCCTTACTTTCCTCTGGGGTCTAGAAAGATGGCCTCTCCCTCTTCATCCCTTGCCGTGTTCTCTTTCCATCTTAGTCCTTTCCCTCCTGCCTTTTCTTTGTCCCTTTCTCTCCCCTCCCTGCCCTGCTGTTGGAGAACCTCTTTAAAGCACTAGAACCAGCCCCACCCTCCTTTGGCCAGCTGCTGTCTACTTGCCCGTCTACCTGAGCATTGCTCCATCCATCACTCTGCTGCCCAGCAAGGCAGTGCACACCACCGGCCAGCCAACTGGAGGGGCTGTGTGCACCCTCACCCAGCTGCACACGCTCAGTGGTGTCGCTCTAGATGGAGCGGAAAGCTAAGTTCTGCAGCGTTCCGCCCCACCGTTACTCTCCGGCACGAGGTGCCCCGCCCCCCTTGTCGTCGGAGCCTGTTGGTGGATCGAAGGCAACACGCAGGAGTCCCTGCGCGTTGCTTTCTCTCCGTTGACGGGCTCCTACGACGAGGGGGCAGGGCGCCTCATACCGGATAGTAACGGTGGGGCGGAACGCTGCAGAACTTAGCTTTCCGCCCCACCTAGAGCGACGCCACTGCACACGCTGCTACCCAGCCAACTGATGGGGTCATGCCCTCTCCCCACTAGCTCGTTGTGCCCTCCTGGGGCTCGCACACCCATCTATGGAACTACCTAAAGAAGTCTGCCTGGCACTATCCTTATACTCTTTTCAGTGCTAGGTAGAGATGTTTTTATTTGTCAAGGCTTGCTAACATTGTTTTATGTTTCAGTTTTTAATCTCCTTGTCTGTGTTTGTTACCATTTTCATGTCAATTTGTTTTTAAATTGTTCTTATCGTACTGTATTACTGTGAGCCGCTCTAACTGCCAGAGCAGAAGAGTGGTATATGAATCTTATAAATAAATAGATATTTGGAATTTGGTAATGGACATAGGATTCTGATAATCTTTTCATGTCAGCAATCAGTTAAGCATAGATGGGTCATTAATTTTGTTATCTCAATACAGTATATAGAAATGTGCCAAATATATAAAAATGTACCCAATGGTGAGCCCATGCACACATGGCATATGAACAAATATACTGCATAGGCTCAGATTGCCTGGAAAAGTAAGACTGTCCATGCATCATGACAAAAATTCTCAGCATTTCATTAAAAAGTGACATTTAAGCATTAAACACTCAGTTTAATGAGATTGTATGCTGGGATGATGGCATCCTAATTTTCCACTGAAAATACCCATCAAAATGGGAAAGCAGAATTTTTCAAGAAAAAGCTTTACCTCCCTCTTGGCTGCCTTATGCAAGTACTTCTGCAAACTCGGCTCTACAGGCTCCGGACTCTTCTGATAGAACATCCTGAGGTAGGCTTGTGCCTGCATTGAAGAAGAAAAAAAAAAGAGTTTGCCAGTTTTTGTTGGTTTTTCACACCAGGCTCAGCTGTATGCTATTGAGGGCCAACTTTCCAGCACTGATGCAGTCGTGCCAACAGGGTGTGTGCTTCATCCTGTTGTTGAGAGGCAGTCACAGAGGCCTCCTCAAAGTAAGGGAACATTTGTTCCCTTACCTCAGGGCTGCATCAGCACTGTAGGCTTACCAAATCTCCAACCGGGACAGAGTGCTAGACCTTTAGAAGAAGGAATGTGGGCAGGTGTAGCTTGTTAACCCCTTAGAGCACAATCCTAGGCATGTCTACTCAGAAGCAAGCCCCATTGTTTTCAGTGGGGCTTGCTTCTGAGTAGACATGCCTAGGATTGTGCTCTAAGGTTTAACAAGATACACCTGCCCACATTCCTTCTTCATTGCATTCATTTTTTTCTTCAATGCATTCAAATGGAGGAAGGAGATGAAACTGCTGGGCTACAGGTACCCCTCTCTCCACTGGCGTCACTGGAGGTGGGGCGGAAAGCTAAGTTCTGCAGCTTTCCGCCCCACCGTTACTCTCCGGTACGAGGCGCCCCGCCCCCTCGTCATAGGAGCCCGTCAGCGGAGAGAAAGCAACACGCAGGAGTCGAGGGGGACGGGGCGCCTCGTACCGGAGAGTAACGGTGGGGCAGAAAGCTGCAGAACTTAGCTTTCCGCCCCACCTCCAGCGACGCCAGTGCCTCTCTCCACTTCTTTACTCTTCTATCCTCTCTGCCTTTTTAATAGTCAGGCAGGGAGCTAGGATGGGGAGAAGGAGGGCAGTAGTGATGCTGGCCAGGGCAGCAGGTGGAAGTGGTGGCCACCCTTGTCAAGGTGCCGCCCTGGACTCCAGGATTCACCAGGCCCAGTTAGCAGGCTGGCCCTGACTAATTGGGCTGGTGGACTCACTGATTTCACTACATGTCTTACTCAAACACAAATCAAGACAACAAGTGGGTAGTTGCATAGCTTGTATTAAAATACAGAATTCTAATCAATTAGCAGCATTTTTAGGATTGTGAGGAAGAACCAGGTGGGACTTTCTCATCCAATCATGGCACACACACAACTACTGTACTCTAAACTGGGAGATGCAAGGGAAGGAACTGTCATCTAGCAACTCCCAGCAGCAACTCCTTCACTTTTTCGAGCACTGTGCCAGAACCCTGCTAGCAAATGTTCACCTGAGGCAGCCCTGCCGCAGCTGCCTGATCCAGCAAATTCACTGCTTCCTGTACAATACTGTCATTGTCTGGTTTTGGCCAATAATAGTGGAGAAGCCACTTAGCGTAGCAGTACTTGGCCATCGTGTGCCCCTGGTGAGCCGCCCGCTGGTAATAGAGAATTGCCTAGGAAGAGAGAACAATATTAACCAAAGGCAAAGACATGCAGCATCATGAGCAGGGCCTATAAGCTCAGCCTCTGCCACAGAAGAACTTCCTCAGCAGCAGAAGTCCCTCTTTCTGGGCTCCAATCCCTTGCAGAAGTCAGAAGAAAAGTGCCAGGGTTGTTGGTTCCAGCTCCATTCAGGAAACAACCACCAAGAACAGGGAAAGAACTGCCCTGGGCATGGGGGAAAGCACTAAGGGAAACCCTGAATTCTATCTTGTGGTGAATACCCACCACTCTCTTGAGGGAAAACTGCCCATTGAACAGTATCTTTTGACTGAAGTTGCAAATACATACCTAATATGATGTTAGGATCCTCAGACAGATTTTGCTATTACATGGACTCTGACAGTGTTCTGGGTGGGGCTTTTTGAGAGGTTCAGCCTACCAAACATTCCATAGGGCTTTATCCTTTCTCCACATGGTGGCTTTTGTTTTGCTTAACTGAATCACAATGAGAAGCCTCACTTCTCAGCAAACTCAAACTCCCTTTGATCAAGAATACGAAGAAGGGAAGCCCAGCCAGTTTGGTGACAAAGATGAATCAGGTCACTGCAATAACCACTAATGGCCACCACTACCCCACCTCCAAGGCTCTTCTCTTGCCTGTTGTCACACAGATAGTGTTCTGCTGCCAGTTTGCCCTGGAGTCAGTATTACAGTACGCTCTCCCAGAATCTTCTGGTGAGGAGTGCATGGAATAATCTGCTAAGGGGAAGAGTGCGAGGGCAGAAAACCACATACAGTGGAACAGGACCCTTGAATTTTCATTCTATAAGACCTAAACACAGAGAGTGCATAGTGCAGACCTTTTTTTAGCCCAGGTCTCCACCAGAAAGAACAGAGTCTAGAAAACATAGGTAATGGCATAATGAAGCCAGGATGGTGTAGTGGTTTGGGAGTCAGACCTGGAAGATCCAGGTTCAAATCCCCGCTCAGCCACGAAGCTTCCTGGGTGACCTTGGGCCAGTCACTCTCTCTCAGCCCCACCTACCTCACAGGGTTGTTGTGAGGACAAAAAGGAGGGGAGGAAATATGTACACCACTCTGAGCTCCTTGGAGGAAGGGCTGTATAAAAATGTGAAAAACAAAATAAAATAAATAAATAAAATGAAAAGTATTCATGTACTCCAGAAGGCAAGGATGTCCCAGGCAATGATAAGCCTAAGGTCTTGAGTTGCCTGAGGCAGGGTGCCAAGTGCTGTCCCGCAAGAGTGCACCTTTCCTCCTGGGGCAGGGCACACCTTCTATTTCTTTCTCTCCTCCCCCTTTGCCATATGATGTTCTTGCCACTCCTGTGGCCATGGCTCATCTCCTCCACTTTCCTCTGCCTGGAAAAGGAAGTACAAGAAGTGGCAAGACAGCATCTCCCCACCACGCTGCCACTTCCTCTTCTGAAGGTGGAGATGAGCCGCATCTGGCAGAAAGGGAGAAATGGCATGAGCTGGGGGGGGGGGGAGAAAGAGGTGCACGTTGGGGAAAAGGGGAGACAGAGTAAAGAGCACCATATGAGCAGGCCAGTGGGGTGGTGTACAAGGCAATGGCTCCTCTTGTCCCCCTCCCCACTTCTGTCACCTGAAGCAACTGCTTCAGCCAATCTTGGGCAGGCTATCCCTGATCCCAGACAAGGCAGAAGTGCCCCTGGTTTCCAATAGCTCCTTAAGATCACTGGGCTGCAAACAACATTATAACCATATCCACTTCCAGGTGTTGAAAACCCAATGTGTCCAATTAACTGGGGCAGGGATTCCACTGTCAGTTTCTAGGTTAAGGAGTAGCTGGCTGACCAACAGCAAGAGAAACAGATCGTAAGCGTGAGCACAGAAATGTGTGGGCATGTGCACAAGAGGATGTATTTCAGAGGAGAGGCATTGGGGGGGGGGGAATGCAAATGGCTTGGATCATGTATTTAACATGTCTGAATATCCCAACACATACTGAACACATTCTAGCTCTTCCCAAGGTCTTCTACCTATAGAAACAACACACAGGTCAAGTAATACAAATAAGACTAGAGGACCTTGGCCATATCCTTCTCAGTTCCTCTTCCATGTTCATAGCATACTCCCACATTGAACTGAGCTTTGCTGTAGTTCTGGTCTGCAGCCAGCTTGAAGCAGGAAAAGGCCATTTTGCGCTGCCCATCCTGCATGAGCTCCAGCCCTTGGAAAGCAATACAGAACAAACATGATTCAAGCAACACTGATACAAATTCATTCTCTGAGAAAAGTGCAACACACCCTCTTCAGTTAGCAAAGGGGCAGCTCCTTTAGGAGCGCCAGACCTCTAAAGGAGGTTTCTCTTAATTCAGACACTATTCTACAGTGAAGTGGGGGAATGTGTGGTCATTAAATACAAAATGCATCACTTCAATTTCCTCCTGCTAGGCATCTTCAGATTCTTTTTCATACAACCTCTTTCTATGCTCATACAAGATCTCTCTCTGTTTCTTACAAGAAAGTAAGAAACCAAAATCTGCTACCCTTGTTTTAGAACAAAAGGTTACTAAGGCATACCAAGAAGAGATCTCAGACTCCTAAAATAGCAGAGGTTAACTATTTAGGTAAAGGTAAAGGTGACCCCTGACAATTAAGTCCAGTCGTGTCCGACTCTAGGGTGTGGTGCTCATCCCTATTTCAAAGCCGAAGAGCCAGCGTTGTCCAAAGACGCCTCCGTGGTCATGTGGCCGGCATGACTCTCCTTGCCGCAGCGCATAACATGAAGCTGGAACACGGAGCGCTGTTTACCTTCCCGCAAGCGGTACCTATTTATCTACTTGCATTAACATGGTTTGGAACTGCTAGGTTGGCAGGAGCTGGCCAAGCAACGAGAGCTCACCCTGTCGCGGATTCGAACTGCCGACCTTTCGATCGACAGCTCATGGTTCAGCGGTTTAACCCACTGCGCCACCCGTATCACTATTTAGACACACTTCTAACTCCAATACAGTTATATAACAAACAGCTCAGTGACTCACTGGGCACATAACTAGTGCCAACTCCTCGTTTATTGTATTAATCTGTGGCTTAAGTATTGGTAAATAGGCAGGTCCCAAGTATAGTGAAATAGGAAGCCATTGCAAAAAGGCATTCCTGTGACATATTCACACACATCACATCTTACCTCCTTCTCTAGTATTTACAAGATCAACAATTGCCTTGTAAACTGTCTGCTTATTCTTACTTGAATGAGAAATGGCTCATGGGTCTGTATCTAGGCACACATAGAAATAACTAACCAAGTACAGAGTCAGTGATTCATCTGGACATATGAAACTACCTTATATAGTTAGTTAGTCTCAGATATACTGAGATATATAGGTCCATCTAGCCCAGTATTGTCTACTCTATCTAACAAACAGCCCAATCCCAACTAAATTCTCCCACGCTGATGCAGCGGCACCAAAGCAGGCTACTACTCTGCATCCCGTGGGGAAATTTAGCAGGCTGGAGGTCTCCTCAAGGTACGGGGGACATTTATCTCCTTGCCCCAGGATAAGCTGGCACAGGTCTGTATTGATCCTTGTCGTCGGATCAGGCCCGGGAAGGGGAATAGGATACGGGGTGTGCCTGTGCTGCCGATTCCACCCTCTCCCGGGCCTGATCTTGCCCCCGTCACGTTCTGCCCTCTCCCCACCCTCCCCCAGCCACTGCATCAGACTTACCTTGTCCGTCGGGCGTTGCTCCAGCCACCAGTGCCAGTGGGAAGGCTCTGGCCTTCCCGCTGGCGCAGCAAGCCCTGCGCTGTCGCAAAGCACTTTATGGCACTTTTGCAACAGTGCACGCCAGCGGAGTGTGCGCTCTGCCAGAGCAAGGGCTCAATAGGATTGGGACAAAAGTCTTCTGAGAGGAATTTCTTAACCCTACTGCCCAAGGTCTTTTTAACTGGAGATGCTAGGGACTGAACATGACAGCATCTGCTTTACCACCACCATAAGCCAGAGAGGCAACCTCCTTCTTGGAATTCTAACAAGCACAGCAGCGGAACTTTGGTGGAGCGCGTGGAGCAGGAGCTCCAGGCGCTCAGGCAGGAGTGCTCGGAGCACTTACTGTCGCGAAGCACAGCGACGGATAGGCCCTCCCTCCCTCCCTGGAGCCCGTTTGGCTCCAAAATGAGCTCAAAACTGGCGCAGGGGTGTGTGCGTCGACGTGACGCAGGCCCCGCCCCCACGTGCTGGGAGGGCGCCCGTCATTTCTGCAGACACTCAGCCTAGGAACTCCTTTCTTTAATCACAAGGGTCAGTGGGTAGATCCTGATGATCTCCTTCCTCTCTTCCTATAATTCAAATATAATCATGGCAGCAAATAATGTAAGGGAGGATGTTCCAAAAATACAGGCTATTTGACATGCAAATTCTATGTAACCTTATCCCTTGATTGAAGCGGGATGTAGTCATCCAAAAGACTGGAATAAAACCAAATACAAAACTAAAATTATTTCACCAGGAGACCTAGGAGTGGGATGATCATGTGGAAGGGGAACAAGATGGTAATCAACACTGCATCGCACAGACTGGTCTGCTATATTGTTAAAAGTTATGGGATACAGATGTTCTAATATGTTGGCAGCTTACAGTCAAATGAAGGCATCAAGTTTATAATGAAACCACAAAATTAAGGAAAATTCAAGTGCAGATTGCTGTGTTAGAATAGAGCATCTGCCCTTTCCCTGGGCCTAAGCTTTCCCTGAAATTAGTTACTGGCTGCTACCTGCAATTATTTCCATTTTTATGAGTGTCCAACACTGCCATGATTCAGTGTGAATGGCCTAACCCAGAGTTTCCCAACCTGTGGTACGCATACCACCAGTGGTACTTTGAATGACCTTTGGTGGTACTGGGCAAGTTGGTCGTTATCTGTCTGAAGCAGCACCACCACAATCCAGAGAGTGTTTGCTGTGAATGAATAGCTTGCAGAGGCAGAGCTAATAGCTCATTTAGAGGCTTATCAGATAATCCCCACTGATGCCAGGGAACAGTTAAAGAGACAGTGACCTCTTGAGTCAGTAGGAAGGGAGGAGCAGGTTGGTGGTGACAGAGCTGCAATCTGTGTGTGTCAGGAGGAAGGCAGGGAGCTGGCCAGGCTGCAGAGTGAGTGAGTGAGAGAGAGATTGCAAGAGTCACTTGGGTCATTGCCCACCTGATATTTATTTTCCCTCCAAAGTTGTAGGCAGGAGTAGAAATTAATAATAATAAATAATAATACAGAAAGACTAGTAACTAATGGGTAGGAGATGCGGGGCAGGCAGTAGGAAGCCCTCCTTCACACCTTGCAGAATTTATGGGACTTGCCACAAGATGTGCAGCTGGCTTAGATGGCTTCAAAAGGGGATTCGGCAGATCCAAGGAGAAGGACAGGTTTTTAGTTTTGTATTTGGTAAGCTATAACCAAATAAGACCCTCCACGTTCGGAAACAGTCTACCTCAGTTTCCGAAATACTGTTCCCCAAATACTGGGGAGCATACAGCTGAGGAAAATCTTGATCTGATGTCCTGCTCATGGCCACTGTGGGAAAGAGGATGCTGGACTAGATAAAAAACTTGTGTCCATGATGCAGCCTCAACCATCTCATTAGTAGCACGTAAGTAAACCTAATATGCAAGTAGCCCTAACTTACAAATCCATTTTCTTGGATTTTTATTGGCGCAGGTGGTACTTCAAAAAATGTGACCGTGGCAGGTGGTACACTTGGCGGCAAAGGTTGGGAACCTCTGGCCTAACCCATTAGTGTCTCTACTAGGTCCTACAATACCGTTGGCACATATAAACTTCTGCCTGATGATGAGCAATCTACACTCAAAGAGTTGTTACCAAGGATGTTGAATGCCATGGAAATGCTGTCTTGAAACACCTGTTGCACTTCAGAAGCAACTTTGGTAAGAGGCTCCCCCTGTTCTAGGATGCCCTGCACAGAAGAAACGGCAAAATTCAACACTGCATATAGGTTATGTTCCACACATCTACTGGCAATCCCCTCTCTGTACAGGTGGGCCCCCATATCCACTGATTCGCTATCCACGGTTTCAGTTATCCACGGATCGTGGGGACCCCCCAGGCTTTTACATTTTTCCCAGTAAGCTTCGTTTATTCCTTAAAGAAACAGGAGAAGCAGCCTCTGGCTGCTTATTACAGGCAAGTAGAACGAGACTAAGTCCTAGAGAGGCTCTGCAAGGTTAACAGAAACCTTGCAGAGCCTCTCTAGGACTTAGTCTCGTTCTACTTGCCTGCAATGGAGGCTGTTTCTCTGTTTGTTTTAAGGAAGAAACAAAGCTTGCTGAAAGAAAAATAAGAGCTGGGGGGGGCAAGCATGCCTGCCCGCAGGGGAGGCAGGGTGGGGGGACCCTCAGGAAACCATGGAGGGGGTGTTCGCTCTTATCCACGGTTTCAAGTATCCACGGAGGGGCCTGGAACATATCCCCAGCGGATATGGGGGCCCACCTGTACTAGCTTTCACATTATAGTGAAAACAGCCATTTCTCTCAACAGAGTATGATTCCTTCTCCTATGTAATCTTGTTCAACAACACCTGCCTCTTCAAAATCTCCAAAATTACATAGAGTAAAAGACCATTCTATGGCAAAGGAAGCAAAAGGCTCTGCCCCACCCTGAAGGGTGTTATGGAATCCACACTAGGCTACTGGGCAAATAAGCTAATCAGCTATCCAAACAAACTGTGCTCTCAAATTCTCTAATATTTGCTAAGAACAACAAACGATTTGCCATGAGATAAGGTCACAATGTTTCCCCATCTTCCTTTTACAAGCTACAATAGGAAACCACAGAATTTGTGTCAGCCCATTTGTGCCACCTTATATGTAGTGCAACAGAGCCCCTTGCAGCTAGGCAGTCACTTCCTTTAACTAGAAACAGATGTTCTCAAACTAAAGAGAAACAAGAGCAATGTGCAGTAAGACTCATTACTTTTAGCATCCTGGTATATAGAGCAACCACTAAGAGAGATTAGCAGGCAGTTGAAATAACAACACAAAGAACCCTCTGTTCTGTCGTGATGTGAGACAACTTGCTTCTATGTTTCTGATGTTTTATTTCTAGGTACTAGAATATCCACATGGAGGAAGATGAGAACTGAATATAATACAGAATTCGTTCAAATAAGTACAGATTATCTTTGCATTTCTAATCTCCTTTTCTGTCCTTCCTACCTCTCCTCTTTTTTTGTCTTGTTGATACCTTGGACCTCCATTAGGTAGGAACTTTTTTTTTTTTATTCCCTTGGCAGCACTTTTAAGCATTGTACAAAAAAGTTACAACTACAGGCTGATTACCCCTTATCCGGACATCCGAAATCCAGGCTATTCCGAAATCCAGACATTTTTATGACTTTTAAAATAAAAACTTTTTCCAGCACCTGGCTGGCATATCACAAGGCATGCTTGGCATACAAAATTATATGGCATACAAAACTTGCAAGGCATACAAAATTATTACAAATATTGTATAAAATTAACTTCAGGCTATGTGTGTAAGGTGTATATGAGACATAAATGAATTTTGTGTTTAGACGCGAGTCCTAGCCCCAAGATATCTCACTATATTTATGCAAATATTCCAAAATCCAGACAAATCTGAAATCCAGACAACTTCCCGTCCCAAGCAGTCTGGATTAGGGATACTCAACCGATTTTCCCTTCACAATCAAGTGAATTATACACAAGTTAGGTTGTCCAAAAAGACTGAACGCTCCAAATACATGAAGCAAAATTTCTGAAGTGTGCTCATAGCCTGATGCCTTTCGAGTGGATTGCATGTTTAACACTTTCAGTGGAAGAAGCAATGGATCCCAGTATGCAGAAATTCTAAATAATCACTGCAGAGTTGGGGAGAGGAAAAGAAAGGAGTGGATGGGTTGACAAATCCACTCTGTAACCATTTGTGAATTGACAAATTAAAATATTCCACTCTCCACCTGAACTGAACATGAAGTGTTGGTCTCCCGATTTCCTGAAGTTGCTGAAAACGTTTGTTAAGGAAGATGAATGCACCATAGCCTTGAGAATCACATCCTCCAACAGGGGTCTGGGCAAATGGAGTAATTTCCTGAAATGCAGCCTTGTTATTAGACTTTGGAAAACTGCCAATTCGAACATTGCCATAGCAGCAATCCTGCTGTTCAGGAGTGTGTGCCAACTAACAGCATTAAGTAGATGCCTTGGCATTTCCACAGTCCTTGCTTGCTAGAAACCTTGTTGACATGACATGTGCTACCCTAGCTGTGAATGTTACCCTTTACTTCCTTTGCAAACCTTCTAAAATGCCAGCTTCACATGGCTGGGTCTCAGCTAGAAAGGAAGTGCTCAAAACAAGCAACAGAACGCTGGAATAATACAGATTATCTAGCTCAAAATATCCAAAACTGGGTATCAAATATCTTCTTAACCTTTAACTGAAAACTTATGGCCCAATCCTATCCCTCCTCCCTGCCACCAGAACTAGCGTTCCGGTGGTGGGGCGCACTTTAAGGCCGTTGTAAACCGCCTTCCGAAAGCAAGCAGAGCTATGCTCTTCCGGAATGCCGCCAAACAGGCCGAGGCAGCCCCGCATGTGGTGGTGGGAAATGGAGCGCCCTGCCGATGAAGGTAGGTTGGTGGGGAGGGCGGAATGGGGTGGGGGGAGGGCAGAACGGGATGGGGGAAGGCCTGGGGGTGGGAGGGGGTGGCACCTAGAGTGCTGGATGCTATCCCCTCTGATAGCAACTGGCACGCCCCTTCTTTCCCCTTGGAATTGCACTACCTAAAGTGTTGGCACAGGTCCGAGGAGACCCATTGGCAAGTGGAGGCTTACAGGAGGCATACTTATTTTCCCTTACCTCTCCCAAGCCTCCTGATCTCCCCAGGAGTGACGTTGTCAAACCCCCGGGAATGACGTCATCTCCGGAAGTGATGTCACTCCAGGGGGTGTTTTTAAAAATAAAATAAAATATGTTTTTTAAAAAATAAAAAAGCAGCAGAGGGGAAAAGCGCCTGGGGTCTGGGTGAGTGGGAAGCTGCTCATGTAGTACTAAACCTGAGCCCCTCTCCCGGCACATGCGTGCAGATCAGAGTGCAGAAGCTGCGGAAGACGCGCGCACCCCTCTCCCTGTTCCCAAGTCTCCTGTTCGGCTGGGGCTGCCCATCTGTCCTGCGCTGCCGTCGGGCTCTGCTCCCCAGCCCAGCGGCAGTCAATTTCTCTGTTGGGCAGCAGTCAATCGTGCCACTTCCCTGGACTCTATGAAGAGCATGTGGGATGGATGAGGTGGTGGGGAAACTGGTGGGGTGGGTGAGGAGAGCGGTGAGTTTGAAAGCTGGTGCGTGCTCCGAGCACAGAGCCCGTGCTCCAGCTACTGCCGCTGTGGCGGCAGCGGATTCGGTGCAGGGTCGCGCAGGAGAGAGTGAGCTTGTGCATGCGCGAGGTTGGCTGTGACTGGAGAGGTGGGTTTTGTGGGGGGGGGAAGAGGGAGGTGGGCAGGCGGACACATGGCAACCAAGTCCATGCACGCACGCAACGGTGAGGTGGAGCAGCGTCATGGACGCTGGAGGGGGGTGAAGCGTTCCGAGCACAGAGCCTGTGAGGGAAGAGGGAGGCGGGCGCAACGCCGCTGTCGCCTCCCCTTTGCCTTAGTTGCACCCCGCCCAGGGGTGGCCCGCACCATCCCTTGGCTGGTGCCATCAAGTGGCCGAACTATATATTACAAGCTACTGTACTATATACTGTATATACAGTACAGGTAATATACTGGTTGGAACTTGGTAACCACAGGGATTCCATTCTGGACTCCCCGTTTTTTCCTTCCCTTTTAATCTGTGTGAATTCTATCCTGCTGGTTTTACTGTGTTTTATTGGGGTCTGTGCTTTGAGTGTTTTTAGTGCTCCTTTTATCATTGTTTTACTGCTACTATATTTTATTATTGTTGGAGTTGTAGGATGCTTTGAGTGTAGTTTAAATGATGGAAAGGTGGGATATATATTTCTAAAATAATAAATAAATAAGACACAGTACCTGTAATAGGCATGAGTTTGAGTCAGGGCCTGTGCTAGGCTGAAGAAGAAAGTCCCCTGCAATAAAAAGCAAGGAAGTGAAGGATTGGGGGCCTCAACATACAAGGGGCCACATTGCCAGGGTCCCAGTTCCTCAAGCTGTAGCTTCTTCCTCTACTCTTCCATTGTATTAGCAAACTTAAGTTCTGATACAACTTAAGCAAACTTAAGCTGGCAACTATCATCCTTTATCTTCTCCCTTAAAGTACTATGATCACCATAATGACCAAACGGAATGGTTTCCGTTCAACTGACAGCGTGTTTCCCGAGCTTCTGAAGTTCAAAACAACGAAGCGAGACGCCGAGAACTATAACATCTTTCATTCCTTTTTGGATTGCCCCAGAAGATGTGTCCAGATTAGGACACGAAACGTTGGGCTCACTTGTCCAGCCGTGTTTTTTTAATAATTTCTGTTTGTCCGGGAATACATCGTTAAACCCAGAAAAAATCGTCATTGTTTTTAAACTTCGGTCGGATTACTGTGTTTTTTACATAGATATGGCTGCGTTACCCGTACTACCTGTTTCTCTAACGATGACCATAATGCTGAAGATTCTGACAAATACCTAATTCACAGCGCAATCCTGTGTAACTCTTGTACCGGTGTAACAGTAGATCCACCGGTGTAAGTGCACTTATGTCAGTGTAACTTTCCGTACGTCGACGAAAGCAGGATGGATACTGGCGTAACCCCTCTCCGACAGACGCTAGCGCAACTCTGCTGGTGCAGGGGGCATTCCGGAGGCGTTCGGACACCCCCGGAATGCCCCCTGCACTGGCAGAGTTGCGCTGGCATCTGTCCTGCATCAGAACTGCGCATGCGCAGCGTCCGAGGGGGATTATGCTGGTGTCCGTCCTGCGTCCGTTGGTGTACAGCAAGTTACACTGGCATAAGTGCGTTTACACTGGTGGATCTACTGTTACACCGGTGCAAGAGTTACACAGGATTGCGCTGTCATTCAGGGCAGCTCACTGTACAGCAATGACTCCTATTAGAGTAGGAACTTTGCATGCAGCTGAGTCGCTAGATAGGACTGAGATAAACCACTGCAGAAGCCTTAGACCTCTCTCTAAGCTGCTGTTAGCTGAAGAAAACAGTACTGGGTTAGAAAGAACAATGAATTGAGTCAGTATTAGGCAGTTTTACATTCATATGGACTTCACTTGTGGAACACTTGCCATAAAGGTTCTGTACAGCTACGTCTCCCACCATCTGGTTATATGATATTTTAATGGGCCAAATATTGCTAAGTAAAATATGCTAAGATTATTATCACTCCAAATATATATTTAAGATCTATCTCCATTGACTGATGGCCAGGAAGTAGATACACTGCTTTTTAAAAAATTTTTGCTTACACGGCTGCCATTTTGGCTAACAACACTCTGTTGATAACTTTTAAAATCTTTCCAGATTATTTATTTATTAAAAGTGTTGAATGCTGCCTTCAAAAAGGCAAAGTGGTATACAGCGAACCCTGCAATTTAAAAGGACTAATAGAGGGGAAAAGATGTCCATTAATGCTGAAAGTCTGTTAATCCAAATACATTAAAATCAATGGACACGCACATGTGCAAAACGTATGATTAGTTTTTAATGAAGCAGAAAATGTCAGTTAAATCGAAGTCTGTTAAATCGAGGTCCATTAAATTGAAGGCTCACTGTACATATAAAACATTATGAAAATAAGGGCCCAATCCTTTCCAGTGCTGATGCAGCTGTGCCATTGGGGGGGGGCAGTCACAGAGGCCTCCTCAAAGTAAGGGAATGTTTGTTACCTTGGGGCTGCATTGGCGCTGGAAAGTTGGATAGGATTGGGCCCTTGGGATATTTTAATTCAAACTTTTCTTCCCAATTCTTTTTCTTGGAAACGTAATGAAATCAAGCCCTCTAAAAATAGAAAGTGCTCAGCTGGAATGGATCAGGGCTATGTGAAGCTCTACTGGACAGAGAGCCAACAAATGAATTTGTAATTCCAAATTGACCAGAGAGCTCAGGTGGCCTTTCCCCCCCACAAAGCAAAAGAAGTCACATTCTGTCTGGGCTCCTGCCTCAGAAACAATGTGCCCTCAGACACTCCCTTCATGCCCTCTGACATTTCCTGTGTTGAAAGTCTTTAGTTCCCAAGGGTCAAAGCTGTACCTGTTGCTGAAAGGAGTTGGTAGTCTTCAGGCCCTGTGACTTTGCTACAAGATGGATTCCCCGGTGCCTGGTCAGAGTCCTCTCTTCCCAGAAAGTGAAGTTCCTTTTCCTCACTGGAGCAAGTAGATGAAGCTGTGGGAGGAACTGAAAGTGGGGGCAAGAAAAAGCAGAGTAACAGTTCATGGAGATAGACAAAGCTGTGTAATTCTTTCAGAATTAGATCTCTTAACACATTGCCTTGTCCCCCTGTGAAGGGACGACGACACTGGGAACCTTCGTTCCCGATTCAGTTCTGCTGTTGGACTGGAGCTGCATCCACTAACACACCTACCTGATTGTTCATGTGACGGCAAACCAGAAAGCTGACCATCCCACTGGCGAAACCCTGTATTTCCTCTACCCAGTTTCAAAGAACTCAACCACGGGAGCTGCTTTGCCAACTCCAGGGCAAGGACAGCCAACGCGCTCTGGCAAAGGAGAGAAACAATGGAAAACAATGTCAGTGCAACCTTGGTGGGGCCTTCAGCTCATGATGGAATATCCGCAGTCCCTTCCTCTGCCACCTTACAAGGGTTACCCACTGCTTACCCACGTGAAGGCATCCAAAGGAATGCAGCGATGCAACAGGTTCCCACATCCAAAGCCTTTGTGCTGCTGCTGCTGCTGCTGCCTGCCATGCCAGCTTCAGAAAGAACAAAGACAAAGACCGTAAAATTGCATCCAGAGGGTTGGGGAACCAGGTTGTGTCTGGGCTGCTCCAAATGTGCACCCAGACTGATGCAGAAACGAATGCTGTTGCCTGTGGTTCAACTGTCACATTCATATTCACCTATATTTCTGTTGACTTGTATGTGTAAGCAAGATTAGAAATATTCTCTGGTCCCTTCTCCTTTTCCTCTCTGAACTGCTCACCCCAAATGAGCAGCGTTTGGCTTAGTGTCAGGTACAGCAGGGGTAGGCAGAAGGCTAAGAGTAAGCTACACTGGTACTTCTACGTAATATTTTAAAGCCAAGTCATCCTTGACAGGGAAATAATTGGAAGCACGAGGTTCCAATCCAGCACACAAGGGAGTTAACTCATTCTGGAATGTGTGCACCTCTAAATTACATCCCTAACACACATTACTACTGTACGTAAAACGTCACACTATGGGTATTGGGGCCAGATGACTTTCTTCAGGCAACCTGGGGAGGAAAGACACCAGAGAAAATGCACAAAAGCAAAGCAAGTGGGTAAAATGACTTGAGAGAAAGCTAGACTTAACAAGCCCTAGCAAGATTTTCTTGTGAACAGAATCATGTGAATCATCTCTGTGTTGCTGTGTGAGAGACTGGGCTTTGTGCAGCAACGTTTTCCATCCTCGAAAACTGGCCGCTTTGGGTCTCCCTACGGGGGAGAAAGGCAGGATAGAAATTCTATTATTATTATTATTATTAATAAAAGGGGGAAAACCTCAGACTGTGCATCAATTCCCTTCTTGTCGTCTGTCTAACAGCCCAATCTAACCTAAAGATTGGGTGGCCGTCCGAGACTGTCCGCCTGATCCAGTGCTCCACTGCGGGCTGCCTGCAGAAGGCAGCCCACGGCGGAAAGTCTACTCGAGGAAGGGGACAATCGTCCCCTTCCCTGAGTGTAACGGCAGCTGGGGCCAATAGGCCTCCTCAGATTTCTGCCAGCTATTTTGCTGGTGGAAGTTGGAGGCATCCATGTAACGGCCCAGCTGCCTTCTGGAGTCCGGCGGTGCCCGGGATATGGCGGACGTCACGTCCCCGCCCGGCTGGGCCTATGGCTGCCCTCCTGGCTCCGCCATTCCTTCCCCCGGCTCCGCCCTCCCCCCTCTGCCACCCGCCTAAGCCGTCCGCCCGAGCCGGACTTACTTGGATCTAGCAGCGGCCCGAGTCCTCAGCCGGTGGAGCAGGGCAGATTGGCCTTGCGCCAGCCTGCCCTGCTCGAAAGTAGTCCACAAACGTGCTTTATGACACGTTTGCGACTACGTTTGCTTATTCCAGGCGGCAGATCGCTAGGTCCGCCATCCGGAAATTGAGTCGGATTGCGCAGTAAGTCTGATTAAAAAAAGGGGGGGGGAGGAGAACTTTCAAAGAACCGAGCTGCTTTGAATGGGTTGTTGTTGTTCAGTCGTTAAGTCGTGTCCGACCCTTCGTGATCCCATGAACCATATCCCGCCAGGCCTTCCTGTCCTCCACTGGGTAGTTTGAATGGGTAGTTTGAATGTCCTCCACTGGGTAGTTTGAATGGGTAGTTTGGCACAAAAACCTGGAGTGAACTACTTTTGTAGAGGGAAAGATTATGCTGACTGTTGGGCTGTCTTGTGGCACAAAGGAAGTCCAATATTTGGGGGTGTGAAAAATGAAGGACGGCCTATGGGAAGATAATTGAAGAGTTAGAGAAGGGGGAAAACAATATTTTAATTGTGAAGGGATGCTGAATGAGAGTTGAAAAAATGCAAGACACAAAGCCCAATCCTACCTAAATACCCAGGGCGGGGAGGACCGGGGGAGTTTTTGGGCAGGGAGAAAGGCAGAACAAGGGAGGGAAAGGGCAGATTCAGTGGCATGAGCTTGCAGCCGAATCCTATCCCTCTCCACCGCCTTTACACCATGCCTTGGTTCTGTGCCAGCAAAATAGCTGGCACAGGACCCAAGAGTCCCATAGGGACTATGGGAGCTTTCCCCAGAGCAAGTGAACCCTGAGGAGACTTCTCCAACTGCCCCCCCAACCACAGGATGCAGCACATGCCTCCTTGGTGCACCTGCATCAGCAGATTTAGGTTGGACTGGGGTGCAAATTTTATTATGCAGGGTTTCAGTCATGTGGAGGAAAATTGCCATCTGTTCCATAAGCCCTTCTCCTTTGCTTTGATTGCCCAGGTGCATTTTTAGTATATTTGCACTAGAATTAATCATACATTCCTGGACCCTGGGATGTTTGCATTGCGAGTGTGCTTTGGAGACAATTTGGTGCATAATATGTGTGTTAGTTTTTTTTTGGGGGGGGGGAGAGAGAGAGAGTATGGACTGAGGTAGTGTTGGGGGACAGATTTATGCTTGGCTAGTAAAGCCATGGGAACCCTTAATTACATAGAGCTAAAAATGTCACCTGTAAACAAGCAAGCGTTTGAAAACACATGTATTACACAGGTATACTAATCTTAGCTGGGATCAGCTGCAGTAACCTGTAGGAAGGGGCAAACCCAACGAAAGGCCATGAAACAGAACAAGAACCAAAGATTCAAAAGCCTTCAGTTCTTGCGCTCTGGAATGGCACAACAATCGCAGCTGAAAAGCGACAAAGAAGGCACTCTTCTTCAAGGAAAGTTGTGTCAGACACAATTCAATCAGCTAAAAATGGAAGAAGCAAAGCAAGATTTGAAGACACCTTAGTACCTCCTTAGGAAAATCTGCCTCCACAAACCCCTCTGAGCCATACTGAAACTAATCTTTGATATACCTGAAGTACAGAGCTGGGGCAACAAGAAGGCATGAAATCAGTGCTAACAGGAAATACAGAGCAGCCTTTTCAACAAGGTAAACCTTTAACATGAGACTTCTGACAATATGCAATTGAAGCTATTCTTACTACAACTATAGCAATAATCTATATGTCTGCCTTCTATATATGTAATGTGTGATATTACATGATTCTCAATTTACAGCTAGAGCCCAGATGAAGGCAGAGCATACTTAAGAAACATCTCCACTTATCCACTTAGCTGCACAACTGCTTCAATTCTCTGACATTTGCATTCAGACCTGACCTCCATCTGTTGAAAGTTTTTTTGCTGTTTCAAATGCAGAGTGAAAAAAACTTGCATAGTCTCCGGTGTCCTTTATTTGAACAGCACTGAAGTAGAAGCTGACGAGCTTTGAAAAATAAGATCTGGGCTGAAGGTCTTATTCTAAAGAAAATTTGACTTTGATCATTACTTTGATCTCACATGCTGAGAATATAAACTACATATATTTCCCCCTCAAAGCACACTGGAAACCTGCCTAAAGAATACAGCCCCAAGCAAACAAGAAATCTGCTTCTGGACCAGAGCTAAGGCTGCCACCCATCATGAAAGCTGAAAGCCAGAACAAGTACTGGAGACCAGAACTACAAAAAAATGGGCAGCAAGAACAGATATGGAACTCCAAGCCATCATCCCCCTTCACCCCACCCCCATTACTACAGGTAAATTCTCTTCTTGACTAGTAAAGTCTCCATAAGTACGCTGGGTGGTAAGCTCAGAGTAGAGAAGACACATAAATCAACTTGCGGGGCCAGCCTCCATTTTGGGTTTCAATCATAGTTTCCCCTCAATCCAGAGGCGTACCAACTGGTAGTGCACCTGGGGCCCGGGTGACGTTGTCACCCGCCAGAAGTAACATGTAACCCGCCAGTGATGTAACTTCAGGGGGGTGTTTTTAAAAAATAAAATAAAAGTACCGGTATGTTTTTTTTTAAGCGCCTGGGGGCTGGGCGAGTAGTGTTTTTTTAAAAGCTACGAACTCTCTTTAAAATCGACAAACTCTCCCCAGCATGCCCCGCCACCCTTGCTGACGAGCGTCTTTCCACTTGTCAGCTGGAGCGGGCATGCACTTCAGCTGATGAGAGGAAAGGTGCTCAGGAGCTGAGTGCCTTTGCACTTGTCAGCAAGGGTGGGTGGGGCATGCTGGGGAGAGTTTGTCGGCTGAAGTGCATGCCCCATGCTCCAGCTCTGTCGCTCCCCCGCGTCTATGGCTTATTTTCCTTAGAGATTGAAGGGGGGGGGGAACAAAGGGAGCTGCGATGCGGGTGTCAGGGAGGGGTGACAAAGATGATTATCTGATATTGCATTTTACACTGTTAGAGTGGGACAAGCGCAATGTGTATTCAACAGTGTTGAATGTGAATGGGTGGGTGCAGGGTTTGAGGGGCCACTAGACACCATAATTATAAAATTGACTTTTGTTGCAACCTAAGATATGGGGTCTCTTTTGATGTACTGTTTTCAAATTTGATTATGTGCTTTTTTCAGGCAATTCAAACACATTAGTTTACTTACAATATCTACCATATATATTCTGTTTTGTACATTTTTTAAATTGCCTATCTACATTGTGCCGCTTGAAAACATGTATGGATGATATGATATGGAAGGGGAGACCTGTATCTTATTTCAATAATAAAAAGCAAAAAGGTAACAGACCCTTTATTAGAGAGTTGTTGTAGGAGACTATAAACTTTGACTATAAACTAAATGTTCCCATCTCATCTGTGGAGATCATAATACAGCATGGCTGCTACTCTCACCCACAATATAGGGATAACAACTGTAGACAATTTGCATTTGCAGTGCAATTTTTAACAGATTTTTTTATATTCCCAAGTTCACATTTTCTTCACAAAAGACTCGTGTTTGAAGAAGCATTAAGTGCTTGCATTTGTTTCTGTGCTTTCGGGGGGGGGGGGGAAGCAAAGATATGCTGCAGTCAAATCACAAAGATGATGGGCAGCCCAATTCTGCCTAACTGTACGCCGGCACTGCAGCGAGGCCAGTGCAGTCAACCAGGGTACAGTCAAGAGGAGCGTGGGATGTCAACTCAGTAAAGGTGACGTAAGGTAAAGGTAAAGCCCCAGCCACCCGAATGGGTCTCCTCCTTTCCCAGGCCCGATCTGCCCTCCTCCCCGCCCATCGCCTCCCCGTTGCCCCCAACCCTGCCCCATTCCACCCCTTCTGGTGGCGGTGGGCGTCCACTCCCCATTGTTGCATGGACCCAGCTGCTCACCGCTTGTGGTGGTGGCGAGGCCACGCTCGCTAGTGCTGTTGCATTTGTGACAGCCGAAAAGCTGTTTACACCGCTGGAATGATCGTTCCGGCAGCATTAGGATTGGGCTGTAAGAGTAACAGCCAGCCACCACCACCAACTTTCTAATAAAAACTTTTATCTTTCTTTATTGTCACCTTTTTGATCTTTACTGGTGAAATACAACATCATAGATCAATGTCAACATCATAGTACAAAGATAACTCATTCCAGGTTCAAAAGAATAGGAAAAGCAGTTAGCCTTATTTATGATTTTGTCAAGTGCTGCTGCTATATATATTCATTACCTAGCAACACGATGGTACCTGAACTGTATGTATTTTTTAATTAAGAATCCCATCAGTGAAATAATGTGGGAATTTGTTATGAAGACCATGATTTGCACAAAAACCAGGTAATTAAATAGTATACTTTCTGTTGGTAACTATTTTCGATTCCCACCAAGAGAGATCTTTCATAAAAGACACTTCAGGGTATATCTAGTAGAATTTCTATCTCCATTGGTTTCTCAAATTCCTGTCGCCTTAAAGCAGAACTCAGTTAAACACGGATGTATTGTATTCCTTTCACTTTCATGCAGACACTTTGAGGTAAAATTAGCAATGTAAAATAAATATCCTAAATTAAACCTGCTAATTGGGCAAAGAGGCACTTTTTAAAGTGGTGCTCCTCTTATATTTAGCAATAGAAGAGTAAGTGTCTTTTCTAGCAGCTGTCACTGGTGTCTCTTCTGCATCTCTTTTTAGATTCCCTTTAGACTGTGAGCCCTTTTGGGACAGACAACAATTTAATTATTTGATTTTGTCTGTCTGTCTGTGTGAACTTTTTTGTTGGAAAGCAGTATATAAATATTCTTAATAATAATGTCAGAGGTCAAGCAGTGTGTTACTCTCATATGAACAGAAGACGACCTAAATGACATAGCATCTAATCTTCTGGTTTTGGCAGACTGCTTTTTTCCCCTCCCCTGGAAGAAGTGAGAGGTGCCCATATAAATCAATTGAGAAATTCAGGATTTTAGCACATCTGTGAACAGGCAGCACTGCCCCCCCCCCCAAAGGTAGCAGCAAAGAGAGAAAATTCAGTTCTAACTCAGGTCTTGTTTTATGTGAAAAATGTTGAGGTGTTTTTCTTAAGCTTTTAAACATTTAAATTCATATAAATTAGTAGAGCACAGAGGTTTTGCATGCCAGGATGGTGTAGTGGTTTGGGAGTCGGACTTAGACCTGGAAGATCCAGGTTCAAATCCCCGCTCAGCCACGAAGCTGCCTGGGTGACCTTGGCCAGTCACTCTCTCTCTCTCTCAGCCCCACCTACCTCACAGGGTTGTTGTGAGGACAAAAAGGAGGGCAGGAAATATGTACACCACTCCGAGCTCCTTGGAGGAAGGGTAGTATAAAATGTGAAAAATAAATAAATAAATAAATAAATAAATAGTGTCTGGGAGCTGGTCTGAGAAGGCATTTTAAGTGCACTTCTCCTTGCGGACACCTTTTGTTTCCAAGTATTCAATCTGGTGTTCAATCAGAACTATGTCAAAATTCTGGATCTCTCCATTGATTTCTATGGTGGGTAACTGTCATTTTTGAGGGGTTGGGCAGAGACCAAAAAGTGGATTTTTCTAAACATTCAGTATCCAAACAATGACATATAACATGTCACTTTATTTTTTCTTCTTCTCTCCGTGGTTACCACAGAAGCACAAGGGGCTTTCACCAGAGTCACAAATGGACAGACAGAGCAACATCACTCTGCATCCACAAAAATCACCACCAACGATTTTCAGTTAACACCGGACTATATGCCTGTCTCTTGCACCTTAAATTTATTTAAAACTGTCATGTACTGTACTACAGTTCGCTTCCAGATGTACAGGGTTATGCTCATTAGGCAGGCACACAGAGAAAAGGGGAGGAAATGCATAACATTAGGTTATTTTCCTTTGTACAGTTGGGTGCATATATACCCGCCAACTGAGGCGAGTCTGATGAAGCGGCTTCTACTAGTCTTCTTCTGTAGCAGAGCTCCCCTCGCCCCTCGCGCTCACGTGGGCTGAATGGTTGGGAGAATTCCTAGCCGCGCAGGTTCTCACCTTCTCCCGGACTGTGCGTCCTCCTGGGCCGGAAGCTGGGGCTGGGGCTCCCCCTCGTGGAGCCTGATGGGAGTCACAAGACGGGCGCGGGAAACGGCCGCAGTTCCTCCTCCGGGGGGTTTCGCTGTGCAGGAAGAGGAGGGTGATTTGTCAGGCCGAGGCAAAGAGAAGGCAGACAGAAAACCCGGCCCCTTATCCCGTTCCTAACGTGAACGAACCTCTGAGACTCCACAGCAAATGCCTTAACATCTTCCGTGTTCGCAGGCCCTCGGGCCCGGGGTCGCAGCAGAGAGACCAATATCGAGCGACGTCCGTAGGCGTTCCTGAGCCACACGTGGACGGGTTGTCGAAAGGACGCAGGAAATGCGTCTCATAGAAGGCGCAGCTTAAACATCAGAAATAACCAGAGACGCACGAACCAGGAAGTTCCATCCAAACACAGATCAGGAGCTGCACGAAAATTGAAGCTTCTCCACTAGGGGGCTTAAGGGTCAAAGAGGGTTCGACATATTAGTATTTGTGGGAAATCTGCTCTCGTATCTTTTTGAGCTCAAATAAAAAAGAATAGAAAAAAGAAAAAAAAAGAAGCGATAGCTCCCCTCCCGTTTCCTTCCTCATCTATGACAAAGGGCGGTTTGCTACAACTGGGGCAGGATTTCAACCTCTGGCAATTTTTAATAATAGCCGGAACTGCTGCCCTACAAATACAGTCTCTCCCCCGTCCCCGTCCCCCCTCCAACACACATGCATTGAAAAGGACCTCGCTCAGTTACCTCTCGCGATGAGAGTTGTTATACAGAAATGATGAATGTCTTTCTTTCCGCGGTTTGGAATGAGCAAAACTAATTAAACGCGCACACGCCAATAATATTTAGAAGAAGAATAAAATTAGCCAATGACTGGAGATGATCATCCCTGAAAGTTTCCAAATGAAATGTGGTAATGCCTTTCAGTTAGGGTGGACTTTTCATTGAAATGGTTATTGTATGGAAATAATGTCTCTCTTCACTATGCTCTCAGTTTAGAACTCAATAAATGACAGACAGTCAAGTTTTTTTAAAAAAAATTATCCATTTATTACAACATTTAACCAAGCGTGCATCATGAAGATTCCCTTGTTCCATTTTTGGTGGAATGTAAGACATATTTCCAATTGGTTCTAGCTTAATTCTTTTGAAAGGGTCATAAGCACATGTTTGCACTGCATATACACGTCTAGTAGTTTGATCCTTAATTTCACAATAACTGTTGAATCAACAGTGTTCATGCATAAGCCATCAGAAGGTGGTTTTTATACATGATGGCACCATTCATTTGTAAATTCTCCTGCACAAACCCAAATAAAAATGTGCTAAACAAGAGCACAGCAATGCATTCATCAGAGAGAGACCCATGTCTGTCTAGCTTCTTGCCTGGTTTTGGAACAGAAATTGCTTTGGAAGCCTCAACCTGCACTGATAAAAGCTAATGCAACCCTGTTGGTTCTCTTGAATGCCTCAGCTTTTGATACCAGCAGCAACCTGTTGGAAAGTAAGTACCATGTAAGTACCTTACATTGTACTTGTACATTGTAAGTGCAGGTAAGTACTTCAGGACACTAGGCAGCAGTGTATTGTCTAGGTAGCAGATGACTCAGAGGCTGCCTGTTTCATACTGTTACCCTTGTCCTTGTTGACCTGTCGTGGTGTGTTCCAGTGGTTTCTGTCCTTCCACCCCCCTATCTTCCAAGATCTCACTCCATGAGCTCTGACTCTGACCAGCCACATGGAATCAGCCATGCCATAAGGTCTCACTGAAAGTGAAAAGCGCTAGGATTCCCTGTCCCCAAGTCTAGGACCTGTACTACTAGCAATGATATGCATGCTGGTGAATTGTAAGTAAATTATTTTTAATAGCGCAGTAAGAAGTAATCAGGCTTGTTGGCCATTAAGAACAAAATTCCCTAACATTTCTCCCCCAACTGTGATGCAAATTTTCAAAGGACTGGAAGTGAGAACCACAAACCCGTCTGTCTCACCCCCATAGCAACTGTCAATAACTATCCAATGATCTGGAAAAAGTGTCTTCCACTATATGCTTGATTTAGATCCCTTTTTACAGCACAGTTATCAGATTCTAGACTACCTATCGCCACCCCCCTTAAGAGGATAGCAGCAGCCTCAGGTTTTCCTGGTGGGTGACCAGTTTGAGAACAACAGCTCTAGGGCAGCGGTACTCAACCTTTCCGCGCTACTCAACCCCGGCTGGCCGAGGACCACCAGAAGAGAATGCCAGTGATGTCATTGACACTTTCTTCCGGGTTCACGGCCGGCTGGAGCACAGAAAAGGCAAGGTAAGGCACAGGTGTGGAAGGGAAGGCCATTCCCTGTACTTGCAGCCCAAGCGCTTTTGTTCTGCCGGCTTGGCAGAGCTTGAGGCGCTGATTTTCGGGCTCCAACATGGTGCAGCACGGCCGAGATGGCATCCGCCATCTTGGCTGGTGGTGTCCCGCGTACCACTAGCCTGTGGTCCGTGTACCACCAGTGGTACGCATGCCACAGGTTGGGAACCTCTGTTCTAGGGGATGCTCCATTGGGGATAGTGGGAAAAGCTGATGCAGCCTATCATCTATTATTTACACATCACAGCATGAGGTCTCAAAGCACATGGGGGCTCAGTGCGTGCTTAGAGCCTCCAACCACTTGATGTTGGAACTGAATATACATGTACTGAGAACTGGTGTAGTCTAATGGCGTGCGTAGTGAGGTATCCGGTTCACCTCTGTCATGAACTCCTGAGGTGTGGCCTGGAGGTTGAGCTGTTGCCCTGTCTGAATAAAGCTAAGCTGGTTCAGCCCTGGTTGTCACTTGGAAGGGAGACCGCTGCCACTGAAAGATCTTGCGAAGGCACTGTGAGTGTGGAGTGTGTGTGGAAAGCGTAGTAGGAGTCAGCTGACAAGATGGATAACACCTTGAGAACCGACTGAGGGAGACCTGTGACTGCTGTGAAAAGCTTGGAAGGCAGAACCACAGCCAGGACGTGGCTGCACTTTGAAAGGAAACAACTGGGAATTGAGGGTTCTATCATAGAACAATACTTGTAAAAACCCCGTTTGAAAAAATGGGGTTTAGAATTGCCTGCCTATGTGAACCGCCTTGAGTTTGTAAAGAAAAGGCAGTCTAGAAATACCACAACAAACAAACAAACAAACTCCCACTGCTTCTCAGCTTCAGCTCATTGGCACCATGGGGATAAAAATTGGGGATCCAACAATTTTAGCTGACTTTGGATGAATTTTACTCATCATTTTCCTCAAGTGAGAAGGGTTACGTCATGTCTGTTAACATTATGCTGAGCTTCAGAGGTGCTCCAAGTCAGTGGCGTAGTTAAGGGGGGGGCGGGGTGCTGTGCCCCAGATAGCATGCCTCAGGGGGTGCCAGAAAGCCTCTTCTAGCACCCCCTTGGAACTCCCCCTGTTCCCACAAAAACTCACCGGAGGGGCGGCGGCTTCCAGTAGTCTGTTCTCCTTTGTAGAGGCCTCTGTAGGCCTCGGCAAGTCTCTCTGACAGGATTTAAAGTGACTTCCGGTCAAACTTTCCGGTCAAGGAAAGAAGAGAGAGAGAGAGAGAGAGAGAGAGAGAGAGAGAGATGCTTTAAAAAAAATGCTGAGCTCACAAGAGCTCAAAGAAAACCTGACTGGAGAGGTAGAGCCGGACTGTGGGCAGGGATGTCCTCCAACAGGGGAAGAGATCTCGATCTGCGATCTGGCCCTGCCTCGTGGAGTAGGAGGGGCATACCCATAAGTCACGAATGCCCCCCCCCCATCTTCCAGAGAACATTCATTATAGCAAAAATCAGGATGTCAAGTATAATTATGATATTAATTTCAATGGGAAAAATTCTAACATGTTCCAAAGCCATTCCAAGATCACTCAAAAATCACCTTAAATGCCTAATACCAGAAGGAAAAAGTTCTGTTAGCATGATAAAATAGAATAAACATACCAATTAATAACATTATACAGTATTAATAACATGTTAAGGTTAATGTTTCACCTCAAGCTTTAGTTGCAAACTATGAGCAACCCTCTCACCTGTTTTTCCTCTTTTCCCATGAATTTTATTAATCTTCTTTTGGACTCATATCCACAGAGTTTGTAGAAACATAGCACAAAAACAGAGGAGCATGCAATGCATGTGCTACCCACCAGGCAGTGCGTCTCAAAGGAAGGAGGGCACATCTTCTCAAGCCACGCTAAGTCCTCCTGAGGGTCCTGAAAAGTGCTTCCCTTAAAGTCAGGAGCGCATCAGAAAGGGGGCCCTTCTGGACCTCTGTCCTATCAGGGGGAGAAACCCAAAATTCGACCTGATCTCCTGGCACTCCTTCCCGGGTATGCAAGGCAAATTCATCCTGTTCTCTGTTGCCAGAGCTCAAAGCGGAGGGGAAATTTTCCCCTCCGCTTTGAGCTCTGGCAACAGAGAACAGGATGAATTAATCTACCATTAGGTAAAATGAGAAGTCCTTCCACAAGGGACTTCGTCCTCCCCCCACTCCACCATTCCCGGACCTTCAAAAATAAAAAAATCTTGGTATAAAGAGGGATGGTCTTAATATTCACAGTATGGATAAGTGAAAATTCTTATAGCAAACATACCAATAAAGAGCGAAGAGTGGTTTGCATGCCAGGTGAGCACGACCCAAGCCAGTCTTGTCTTGTTTTGTGTGGGCTGATGGCAAGGAAGCATCAAGTCCCACAGACGTTTAGAGTTGTAGTCCAATTTTTTTGGGGGGGGAGGGGAACAATCCCCCCACCCTCACTGGCTGGAAAATTTCACAACCAGCCACACCTTGTGGTGTGTTCAGCCAATTCAGATATAAGCGAGAGTTCAGTGAGAGAGAAACAATGCCACATCCTGGGAGCTTCCTGACTTTCAGGTAGTCATATGAATTATCTGCTATTTGAAGCTGAGGCCGCCAGAGCAACTAAGAAGTCCCCTGCCACCCCCTTCTCATCATGGTACTGAACAATAGAAGACAACCATCGCTCCATCACAGATGGACCATCAAGACACAAAAGAATAGTCTAAGATGAAATGAAGCAGGCATTATGGGTTTTCTAGCCATGTTTATTATTTGAGAAATAAAACTAAAATCGTACTGTCTTCTTAAGAGATTTATCTCACACACACACTCTGGAGATGTGCGTAGAGGCGAAGATGAGTCTTTATTTCTCCTACCAA
Organism: Plestiodon gilberti rubricaudatus; assembly: GCA_026170595.1. Classification (NCBI taxonomy): domain Eukaryota; kingdom Metazoa; phylum Chordata; class Lepidosauria; order Squamata; family Scincidae; genus Plestiodon; species Plestiodon gilberti. Next base: position 101,815,734 of record JANXHW010000004.1, on the reverse strand, counting down.
CGTTTCATCCCACACGAGGGACCTTGTCAAGGTAATTCAGCATAACACTGCTGGATGACACTGAGAACATGGAGCTCTTGCTAGCATATGCCAGTAAAAGCCATGGCAACCGTTAACTGACAACGGAATCATCAACCTCTGCTCTATTCCTCCTAGGCTGCAAATATGCTCTTTTCAGGATAGGTAGCCAGATTTTATTGGCAAATGACAGCTCTTGCTGTCTATTCAGAAGACTTGCAGGTTTCCTTTGGGAGATTGAAATAGCCTCCAGATTTAGTCTTCGTTTTAGACTGGCTTCCGAAAACAACGAACGGACCTGCTCAAAAGCAATTTGGTGGCCAGATTCCAGGGCGTGCGCTGCCACAGCAGATTTTTCTCCTTGTGACAATTTTACCGCTCTCTGGTGTTCTTGTACTCTTACTTTAATAGGTCTCATTGTATTTCCAATGTAAGCACGACCACAACCGCATTTTATTTCATAGACTCCTGGGTTCATTAACGTAGGTCTTTGATCTTTGGGATTTCTTAGTATTTGCTCTATCTTAGTTGTAGGAGCAAATAAAGTCCTGATCCCATATTTTCTCATCACTCTCGCTATTTTGTCCGTGGTTCCTTGTAGGAAAGGCAATGATAACCATAGTTTCTCGTTGTCAGCTTCCTCCTCTTTTTCATTATTCTCTCCCGGCTTAGGGATATAGTTTTTCTTTTTAACTTGTCTCTCCCAGCATTTGTTAATTTGCTGCAACTGATAACCATTAGCCAACAAGGAATCTGTGACGATGCGCCTTTCTGCAGCTAAAGATGGTTCATCACAAACCCGTAATGCCCTGAAAATTAAATAATTTATTAAGGAGTTCTTTTGCAGTGGGTCGTGATTGGATGTTTTGTGCAGGTATCTTCCCGTGTGTGTAGGCTTTCGGTACACAGTATGTCCGAAGGTTAAATCCTTCTTTCTAGTCACCAAGACGTCCAAGAAAGGTAAAGTCCCATTTTCTTCAATTTCTATCGTGAATTGGATCTCGGGGCACAAGGAATTTAAATGTGCCAAAAAGCCTTTCAGTTCTTCTTCCCCGTGATCCCAAATACAAAAAATGTCATCGATGTATCTTAGCCACGTAGATGGTTTCAATTTGGCTGATTGTAAAGCCTTCTGTTCAAAAAACTCCATAAATAAATTAGCAACCACCGGGCTTAAGGGGTTGCCCATCGCTACCCCTTCCTTTTGTTCCCTAAATACCCCTTCCCATACAAAATATGTGGAGGTCAGGCAATGACGGAAGAGGGGAACTAGATCTTGTGGTATGGTCAGGTCACTAATTAAATTCATTACTTCGGTTAGCGGCACTTTTGTAAATAGGGATACTACGTCAAAGCTTACCAAGACTGATCTCTCTGTTAATTTTGCTATTTTTAAAAGTTCAATGAAATGGTAGGTATTTTTAACATGGTGAAAAGTATTCCCAATGTAAGGGAGAAGAATTTTAGCAAGATGTTGGGATAATGCATGCGTAGGAGATCCTATATTACTAACAATAGGACGTAGTGGAATGTTGTTCTTGTGTATTTTTGGAAGACCGTATAGTCTAGGTGGCAGAGCTGATGATTTAATTAGTCTATTTTTAATCTCCAGTTTAAAATTGGACTCTTTAATTAGCCTGTTTGTTTCTTTTAAAATTTTATTCGTAGGATCTTTATTTAAAATATTGTAAGTTTCCGGACTCAATAGATCAGAGATTTTATTAAAATAATCCATTCTATTTAAAACTACAGTAGCATTTCCTTTGTCGGCCGGAAGAATAATAATATCTTGGTTATTATTAAGCTGTTTAATCGCCAGAAACTCTCTGGTTGTTATATTATTTTTAGGGGGTTCGGCTTTCAGAAGAATATTGGCAGTAGCGATTCTAATTTCTTCCGCCGTGTCAGAATCAAACTCTGTCAATACAGTTTCTACGTTGGCTATAATCCTCTCCATAGGCACAGACTTAGGAGTCAAAGCGAAATTTCCCCCTTTTAATAAAACTGACATTTGAGCCTGTGACAAATCATAATCTGACAAATTTAAGACTACCTTGTCTGTAGGTAAAGAAACATTACCTACAGGAATTTGGTTAATTAACTTGCTAAATTTCTTATGGTGTTTATTTCTAATTAAAATCTCCTGATGAGATATAAATTCTAAAGATCTCTTATCCCATGCATCCCAATCTTGGGCTTTCATAGAATTACTCAGCTTGTCATGTAATTCATAGAGCTTTTTGTCCAAATCATAAAGTTCAAACCTGGTTGTTTTAACATAGTCTCTCAATAGTGCAAGTTCCATCTTTTTGTAGATCTTGTCTGTCCTTCTGTTGTTGCATTTCTTGCGATGTTTTAGGAAGATAGGTATTACCTCTGCGTCTCTGCAGCTCAGGAGAAAGGTCAAGGTGTTTTTCAACTTCATTCTCCGTAGGCGATGTTTCTCCAATGTTCTCAAAAGGGGTAGCGATGGGCAACCCCTTAAGCCCGGTGGTTGCTAATTTATTTATGGAGTTTTTTGAACAGAAGGCTTTACAATCAGCCAAATTGAAACCATCTACGTGGCTAAGATACATCGATGACATTTTTTGTATTTGGGATCACGGGGAAGAAGAACTGAAAGGCTTTTTGGCACATTTAAATTCCTTGTGCCCCGAGATCCAATTCACGATAGAAATTGAAGAAAATGGGACTTTACCTTTCTTGGACGTCTTGGTGACTAGAAAGAAGGATTTAACCTTCGGACATACTGTGTACCGAAAGCCTACACACACGGGAAGATACCTGCACAAAACATCCAATCACGACCCACTGCAAAAGAACTCCTTAATAAATTATTTAATTTTCAGGGCATTACGGGTTTGTGATGAACCATCTTTAGCTGCAGAAAGGCGCATCGTCACAGATTCCTTGTTGGCTAATGGTTATCAGTTGCAGCAAATTAACAAATGCTGGGAGAGACAAGTTAAAAAGAAAAACTATATCCCTAAGCCGGGAGAGAATAATGAAAAAGAGGAGGAAGCTGACAACGAGAAACTATGGTTATCATTGCCTTTCCTACAAGGAACCACGGACAAAATAGCGAGAGTGATGAGAAAATATGGGATCAGGACTTTATTTGCTCCTACAACTAAGATAGAGCAAATACTAAGAAATCCCAAAGATCAAAGACCTACGTTAATGAACCCAGGAGTCTATGAAATAAAATGCGGTTGTGGTCGTGCTTACATTGGAAATACAATGAGACCTATTAAAGTAAGAGTACAAGAACACCAGAGAGCGGTAAAATTGTCACAAGGAGAAAAATCTGCTGTGGCAGCGCACGCCCTGGAATCTGGCCACCAAATTGCTTTTGAGCAGGTCCGTTCGTTGTTTTCGGAAGCCAGTCTAAAACGAAGACTAAATCTGGAGGCTATTTCAATCTCCCAAAGGAAACCTGCAAGTCTTCTGAATAGACAGCAAGAGCTGTCATTTGCCAATAAAATCTGGCTACCTATCCTGAAAAGAGCATATTTGCAGCCTAGGAGGAATAGAGCAGAGGTTGATGATTCCGTTGTCAGTTAACGGTTGCCATGGCTTTTACTGGCATATGCTAGCAAGAGCTCCATGTTCTCAGTGTCATCCAGCAGTGTTATGCTGAATTACCTTGACAAGGTCCCTCGTGTGGGATGAAACGTTGGTAGGAGAAATAAAGACTCATCTTCGCCTCTACGCACATCTCCAGAGTGTGTGTGTGAGATAAATCTCTTAAGAAGACAGTACAATTTTAGTTTTATTTCTCAAATAATAAACATGGCTAGAAAACCCATAATGCCTGCTTCATTACAAATTGTACCAAGCCATGAAAGTTTCCATAGTACATAGTCTAAGATGAGTTCACAGCACAATGTTGCCCCCCTATGTTGTCTATGATGGAGAGTTTGCCTATAAAAAACTGGGTCCGGGGTTGGGGGCAATTCAAAACGCTGCTCGATGCTGGCTCAGGTCCACTGCCCTGCCCTTAAAAAATGCCCCATACTGCACTCCTTGCATGCTGCCTGGAACCTTGAAGGCTTGCAGGTTTTAGGCAACGCACAAGGTGCATGGTAAATAGGGGAACTGCTTTGTGCTGGAGAGAGTGCACAGCAGAATCTGCTTCATGCTCACTCCAGCATGAAGCAGATCCTTCTTCAATTGATGAAGGCAGTGGTTGGAGGGAGGGGGTGGTGGCAGGCTCAGGGTGAAGGGCACCCCGGGTGTGCCACCCCTTGGCCACCCCCCAGGATCTGCCACTTGAGCTGCTGGGCCAGCTGGCAACCCAAGACAGGTATCAGACCCCTCTTTATCTATCCTTTTCCCTTCTTCCTTGCACCCCTTTCTTTGAGCTATTGCTCAAGTGCCTGCTTACATCTCCCAAGACAAGTTCCAAGACATATCCCGCTGGGAAAGCAATCTTGGCTCTCTTGCTGCCTTGCTTCCCTTCCTGGACTAGCTGAGGCTGGGTTTGCTTAACATGCCCACTTTTGCCTTTTACCCACCCTTTGAATTAGGATATTTATTTTTTATTTATTCATTTTTATATTGCCCTTCCTTCCTCCTTTTGTCCTCACAACAACCCTGTGAGGTAGGTGAGGCTGAGAGATATTGACTGGCCCGAGGTCACCCAGGAGGAAGCTTTATGGCTGTGCAGGGATTTGAACCTGGATCTTCCAGGTCTAAGTCCAATTCCTGAACCACTACACCATCCTGGCCTTGTCACTATGCCTTGGCAAGCAGAAGCTATCCCCACAACAGCCCTGGTAATAATGCAAGTCTATGCCCAGCAAATAGGGACAGGTAACCCTGGCCTTAGGCACCCCTGATCATTGGCCCCCAAACCCCACTATCTTCTGTATCTCATTCTCGTGTACAGACAAATTGACAACACAATTAGTATTTCTATCCCTTCCTCACCTTTTTGATTCCCTCTACCTTGGTTTTTTTATTTCCACAAATCTGGTTCACCTATACCCTTGTTTTTCCCCTGATGACATGTTAATCAACTGAGTTGTGTCATGGGCCACTGCAGCAGATCTTTGTCAATTTCCCCCATATGTGTGCATGTCTTGGAGTATGCCTGGGAACAAAACATCAGTAGTAGTAGCAGAAGTGTCAGTAATACAGGTGTCCCCCGTTTAATGATGGTTCATTTAATATACGATGCATATACGATGGCAGTCCCCCAGTATAGTACCTTACAAAAAAGTCACTGAGCCTGCTGATTACAAAATGGAGGCAAGAAGCACTCACAGTGTTTTTGAAATCATTTTTTAGGGTCTTTAAATCCCCAGCCCATCAGCTGTTAGGCACTAAACATCAAAGCATTAATCTAGTGCCAAACAGCTGATGGGCTGGGGATTTTAAAAAAAATGGTCTGGAGTACTTGCCATTCATTCCCTATTACAACTGCAATGTGCAGTGCTGACACTTCTGCTACTACTACTGATGTTTTGTTGCTAGGCGTACTACAAGACTCGCATAGGGAAAGGGCAATCATTTCCTTGCCCGGCCCTGCTGCTCCAAGCCAATCTTGGATTGGCTACTTTTTAGCAGGTTGCTGAGCAGCCTAGGCTATACAAGCTATACCAAACTAGACCACTAGATGGTGCTGAAGACTCACCTAACGATGGATTCACTGTATAATGGAGTTTTAAGAAGTATCCCCGTTAACCGTGGGATGCCTGTACTTCTGTTTTGTCTCGATTGTGTTTCAGTTTATTAGCGTTCATCCAGCCCACACCAATTCCACACTTCTGCTCAGCAACCTGCTACAAAGCAGCAAGGCAGGGCAAGGAAATGCCCTTTCCCTTTGCACTATTTTCCCAATCAAAATGCAACCTTGCCCAGCCGGAAGGTGCTAATAGCCTTGATAAGGAAAACAGGATAAGTGCAAAACTGCAATCCCCCCTAACAGAGAGGGTGGAGTGGACAACTGAGATGGCGAAATGTTTAACATCCCACCCATACCACTGCACTGTCCAAGTCACTTCACTCTCTTCTCCACAACTGCTTTAATCCCCCCTCCCTGTTGCTGATATGCAGGGGCAATAAATCAAGCTAAGCCAGAAGGTTTTCACACTTTTATTGTAAAGCTTTGGGAGGGCTAATTACAGGGGAGTTTGTCATCTGACAGCTCAGCAAACAAACAAAACAGAAGGGAACAGAAAAGGGTTCACAAGGTGTCATGCTCACAGCTCCAAACAGAAAGGATTACAAGGGAATCAATTGTGCTCACGGTGCCTGGGAGAATGAAGCCCAAAGCCTTCCCAGTGCAAGGGAAATGCATCACATTGAGAGCAATACAACCTTAGCGAGAGAGAGAGAGAGAGAGAGAGAGAGAGAGAGAGAGAGAGAGAGAGAGAGAGAGAGAGAGAGGCAGTGCCTAGACACAGGTCACCATCTGAAAAATAGTTGGGTACTCTTTGCTCTGCCATAGGATTTCTCCTTTTAGAAAAAAAAGCTACACCTGCATGTACATAAAACTGTACAAAAAACAAGGCATCACAAGCAAGGAACTGAAATCTTGTATAAATAGAACCAACACGAAGAGCTACAAAGGGGTCACTTAGCTCTGTCCTACGCAGCTGGCCTGTGCCTGGCCTCCCACCTTTGGTTTTACCCCTGGCTTGTCCTAGTGCCATCACCCCGATGCCCTTCAATGTGCTTGTCAAGGCCAGGACCCTTGGAGCACCCTTCTTCCTCCCCATCCCCCACTCCCACCCCCACCCCTGTGCACATAGGATCTCTTACTCTGGCTTTGAATTGTGCAAAATGAGCTTCCCCTGGGGCTACCTCAGCCTCCCTGTCTCTGTGGCATTTCCTCACTCTGTGGAAACATGAATTTGTACCACCAAGGGCCAATTATAATGGCACCATCACCACCCTCTTTAGTAGATACCATCCCCTGTAGCATTTTCACTTCCCAGCAATGCAATCATTCCTCTTGGTTTTCCAGTGAGGGGGGGGAGGTACTAGACAGCCTCTTTCTCTTTCCTCCCTCAGCAACTGGTCCCCGGATCCCACACCCCAGGGAGTGAGGCAGGGCCTCTGAGAGGAATTTTATCAGGGGGTACAAAGTTTCTCTTGGGCCCCTTCCCAAAGGGTGAGGGGGCAAAATGGGGCAGGGGAGGTCAGCAACAGCCGAAAAAGTCTCTAGGGCCCAGGTCTACCAGGCTTCCTGATGTGGCGTCCAGGTCTACCCGCCCAGTAGACCTGGCCTTCCGGTTGGCCCGGCCACCGTCTTTCACTCTCCATGAGACCAGCTGAGATACCAGGAAATTTCGTGGCCCCCTCCTTTGGCTCCTGGGCCCCCTTTTTTGACCCTGGGCCCGGGTACAATTTACCCCCTTTACCACCCCCACCCATGGGCCCTGGAGTGAGGCTAAACCAAGAGAAAAGACACTAAAGACTTCCTCCATACCACAAAGCTATCAGATATTATCTAGTAGATCACACATTGGCTTAACCCAACCTACCATCCACCCTCAGGTCATTGGCCTTGGTCTAGCTAGCAGGGGAATAAACAATTCTAACCTGCCTGAGCTTTGCTTTGCTCCAATGGGGCCTGTAGCAAATGTACAGGAGCAGCTTTGGGATGAGGCCAACCTATAGTGCCCATCAGCAAGAAATAGGCTTGGGCAAGCCCTGCCGGGGGATAAGACTCAACTCATGGTCAGGCCTATTTTAATGTCATTAAAATGATATTAAAAATAAATAAAATGGTCAAGGGCCATTTTATTAAAAACAAAGAGTGGTAATCTGACCTGGGAGCCACAGGTGTTTTTCTGTCAGCAAGCCCGCCTTCCACTTATGTCTTCCATAGCAGGGAAGTATAATAGAGAAGAAGCTGGGAGGAGGGTCCTGCCTCCTCTTCACCTTAGAGTGGCACCTGAAAGTTTCTAGATAGCTAGGGATAGGGTGGATAATGTTATTTTCCTCTCTTGGCAGGCTGATTAAGCCTGTGTCTTAATCTACCAGTCTTAGTAGCTATCAACTGAGTGGATATGGAGAGAAGTAGACATTTCAGAACTTCTTCTGGGCCACACAGGTCACTATCAGGAAGCTCAGAGCCTTCTAGAGCAGCGTTTCTCAAAGTCTTACAGGGGAGTTTACTGTAATTGCAGGGGCTGGGCGATGGCGGCGACGGCGCTCCAGGATTGTGCCACCGCCGGGGACAAAAGGGCCATTTTTAGACTTACCGGGGTGGGGTGGGGTAACTGCCCTCCGGAGGGTGTGGGCTTCTCCAAGCCTCAGAATGGCTCCCCCTGAGGTGATTGAAGCCCACTTCTGGTTTACTTCCGGGTTTCCCAGAAAATGAGAAGTGGGTTTCAATTGTCTAAAAATGCCCCTTTTGCCCCCGGTGGCATGATCCTGGAGCACCATTGCTGCCATCAGGGATCGCAACGCCCCTTAAGGGGGCAGCACCAGCTCCCGCCTGGCGTGGTGGGTCATGACCCACCACTTTGAGAACCCCTGTTCTAGAGTGAATGGAAAGTGCAACATCCTCTCACCCACTCTGGGAATTGCTGCTGAATTCACAGCCTGAGAGAGTGAGGGAACAGAAGAGAAATGTCCTTTGTTCTCATGTGCACCATAAGGCATCAGGGATCTCAAACTGGGATTCATACTGGAGAAACACTTTGCTCTCTGTGCCGCCAACTGTGGTTGCAATTCTGCACCACCATGACAGATGGTACTGTAGCTTCCAGCTCTGCAGGTATTAAGCAACACCTAATTCTATAAAGGTGCTGACTTTGGCCTGCCTCCTCAGTCTAAGGAACTTGTTCCTCAGGTATAAAGCGAGCTTTTCTTAACACAGCCCCCGGGTTTCCCACTTTCTGGCTGACACACACATGTAAAATTGTACCAAAAGAGATAAAGAGAGGTGTCCTTGCACGTACCCAGAAGGGGCAAAAGTACTAGAGAAAGTTGAACAGAGACACAGCAAGGAATGGCCAGCCAGTCCACTTTGTGCAATACAGCCAAGAACATCAGTGACCCATGGTAACATGTAGGAAGGGGGTAGGGCCTATGGGCACCCAGAAGAACCAAGTCAAGGTCACCATGGGAACCAGGCTAGGCCCTACAGCATTTGTTGGTCAGGCAGAAGCCCCAGGCTGGAGAGCGCACCAATGGGCACTGTATATCTTCCATTTCTACGTGGATTGGTATGAGGGTCCATAGGCACCAGCTGGCGGGGAGGGCAGGTTGACAGGAAGGAATCACGGTGAGCTACACAGAGCCAGGCCTGACCAAATCAGGACAGCTAGGAATGACTTAAAACCAAGCCCCGAGACCAGCCTGCAAATGGGCTGGAGGAGGAAGAGTATTCCCTTGTCCAATCAGGGATGGCCTTTGAATCATCCCAGGCCAGGGCACCCACTGCTGGGATGACAACTTTTGTTGTGGTGGGCCCTGTTAGAACTGCAACACCCCAACAGGGCTGCTACAGTTTGGTACTTATGTGGCTACACCTCTAGCACTGGAAGAGCAGACTGCAGCCCTTGAGGCTGGCGATGTGGTCTGAAGGCAGGGGGAAGGGGAATGACTCCAGCATACAGAGGCCCTACGGCCTCCAGTGCAACCCTGAGTCAAAGCTCCATTTCACAAAGGCAATGGTGGCTTACAGGCAGACAAATCGAAGGCCAGAATCATGGCGCTGGGGCCTGGTGGGGTCCCATGAGAATTCCCTGCCCCAAATGAGGCAGAAGAGATATTTTGGGGAGTTACAGGGTTGTATATCCTGAAGAACTGAAGCGTCTTCCATCTTTCCTACTGGCCCAGCTCCACTGTCCATTGGGCAGAGGTAAAGCAGAACCAGGTGAAAGCCACTGTTACCAGCTCTAAGTCTCTCCCACACCTGATGAGAAGAGTTGCTGAAGTCCAGAAAGAGATTAGGAGGATTAAGCTCTGCAATGTCCTTCCTTCTTCCCAGTCTTGCTGACAGGCCAATGTTCTCCCCTCACCAGCCAGTCCCCCTATTTCTATTTACACTGTGGAAGGCAAGGGTGGGCTGGTTGGAAGCACTGGCTTGCTCCCGTGTGCTCTTCTGTGTGGCGAATGATTCAAGCTGGAAATTACTCCCTGTGGTTTCTGGGTTGTTGTTTTTTTGTGTGTGTGTGTGTGTGTGTTGTTTGTTTCAATGTCTTTTTGTTTCAAGAATGATAAACGTTTTGATCAGGCAGGACGCAAATGTCATTCCTAAGGTTCATATTTACAGGAGTCTACAGTAACAAGAGAGGCAGCTTTCCCCCTGTGTCAGGTGCCCTCAGCCCTGTGCCCAATGGACTCCACCAAGCCTGCGTGGACCTTTGGTAACTAAGCCCTTCCCCCCACCCCAGCCCTGAAGCCATGAGGCCAAGCCCTCTTCGCTAAGTTTATTTCCTCCCACATCCAGCTATGCAGGGACCATTCTATTGAGGAGCTTGGTAATTCAGGATGCTGTGAGTCCTCTTGCCCTGGGAAGCAGTGAGTTTACAAAAGTATTCCTGTGTCCAGGGCCTGGGCAAGGCAGTCTCACCTAGAAGCTCAGAGAACCCGCAATGCAAATAACAAAGCATCACAGTTTTGAAATGTCCCTTGGCTTTCTTTATCTTCTAAGTTCGAGACATGGTCTTAGCTATTTGTGTTTCAGGCACCTTCCTTGGCCCTCCCAGTCTTACAGGTAGATCTCCCGCTTGGCGGTTTGGGATGATGGTGTGGTGGCTGCCTGGAAGTCCGAGGTCTGGGTGAGAGGGATTTCTTCCATCATGGGGGAGTCCTTGCAGGGCTCATGGCTACTGTTGGAGAAGGCACTGTATGTGGGGAGCAGGCGGAGATTAGCCATTTTGGTGCTGCGCTCTTCTGAGAGTCTGGGACTGCCATTCCCAACTTGCTCTTGACTTCCTCTGTCTTGATAAGGCACAAACGTGGAGAGTTTGAGGGCATTCTTGGGCCTCCGGCTTGGAGAGGATTGGCCTGGCATCCAGCAGGTGTCGGAATGACCAAACTCTGTGCAGTCTCGGGTGCAGGTCCCAGTCATGGCTACGTCAGGAAGAGGCCGGAGATCTGCAAGCAAAAACAAAGGAAGACCGGGGGGGGGGGAGGCAGGGGAAAAAAAAGGAGAAAAAGGATTAAGGTATATGCTTACATACAGACGTAGTCCATAGTTCCCCAGTTACTGTGGCTAAGTTTAGCACAAACTCAATGCAAAGCATGCTGGGAGAACACACCCTCATGAACTCCCTTCCTAAATAACTCCTTTAACAATCCTGCAACTTGTGTCTATGAGCTGAAGTTGCCCTGGTGGAACCGGCTTCCCCAAACAAAAATGGCTTTCTGTGCCGGTGGAACAAGTGTTGCGCCGGTGCAGGCTGCTGCAAAAGCACCATAAAGGGCTTTGCGGCAGTGCAGGGAGCCAGTGCACCAGTGGGAAGGCCGGAGCCTTCCCACATGCACTGGCAGATCAATGGAGGCCTGCTGGAGCAGGTAAGCTCCGTGTGGGTGCGGAATGGGACGGGGGAGGGTGGGGACCCCCCGTTACCCTCCAGCAGGCCTCCAGAGGGTGGAACGGGGAGATGGCACGGGGGGTGGGTGGGCAAATTGGGCCAGGAGGGGGGTGGGATCAGCAGTGCTGGTGCTTGCCGAATCCCGAGACCCTTCATGGGTCTGATCCGCCTGCATGGATCAATGCGGACTTGCACCAGCGATTTTGCTGGTGCAGGTCCAGGTTGACCTGTTGTGATTACTGGGGCTTACCTTGGGGCAAGGGGACAAATGTCCCTTTACCTTGAGGAGACCTTCAGCAGCCAAAAATCCACCATGGGATGCAGCATAGCCCGCACTGGTGCCGCTGCATCACCGCGTGGCGATCTAGGTTGGATTGGGCTGTGACTATGTATTGTAGATAGGAAGGGGAATTCTTGCAACTGTGCATGATGTGCACAGTTGCACACATGTAGTTTGTTGCAGCATGTGTGCATGGGGGGTATGTGGGTGGAGCACGTGTGCTGCCTTTGCTTGTATATGATGCATTATGTGTTTTCACACAATACATGAAATGGTACATGTGTGGACATTGTACATGAGTTTGTGAATGACACATTGTAGAAAAATAGCATGCTGCCACACTGCTTGTGTGTGGTGTGTTGCTGCATGCAATGACACATTTGCATGTGAGGTGCTGTGATATGTGGAATGTTGTGGTCTGTATTACTGTGTGGCAGTGCTGTAGTATGTGGTGTGTTGTGGCATGTGTGTAGTGTGTTGCAGTGCATGGCATGTTGTGTGTGGCATGTTGCAGTGCTACTTTGTGTATGGTGTGTTTTAGCACCCATTTGTGAATAATGTGCTTCTGTACTTGTTTGCAAGTGGCAGGCATGCATCATGCCTGTGTTGTGTGCATGTGGAGTGTTGTGGTGTCAATTGTTTGTGGTGTTCTGTAGTATGTGGCATGCTGCATATTTGTGTGACATAATGTAGTCCATATTGACATCCTGCAGTGCAAAGTTGCATGTGCCATCTGTTTGTATACCATAAGAGTTAAGCCATTCTGTCTCATCTCCCTCCTCTCCACATCTAAACAGGGATGTGTTATATTGTACAACTAGCAAAGTTTTTGAACCATTTGATGATACCATATGATAAAACAGAAATCACATAGAGGTCAAATAAAAATGGTCTACATTACAAACTTGATATAAAGATTACTGAAAGACCATGTATGAAGTGCTTTCAAGAACTTAAAACACACAGATGTTTTCCCAGGAAAGTGACAGGGAAAGTGACAGTATTATAGAGCCAGGGCTGGCCCAAGACATTTTGTTGCCTGATGCAAAGGACAAGATGGCACCCTGCTCAACCAGTGCCAGGTTGCTGAGGGCTCAGCAACCTGAGCCTTCCAGTGGGTGCCCTCCAGTGAGGCCCCATAGTACTCTGTCTCTCCTGCCCCAATGAAACACTTTTTTTTAGCAGTGTCTCTTTTTCCTCAGTGTAAGAGGCAAAAATCCCAGATCCAAAATTCAAAGGTAGCAATGTTAGCAATAACATTGCTACTTCATATTTCTGGATTATCATATTAGCAATAGTTAAAAATTTGCCTCACCAGCCGGTGAAATGGCAGGCTATGCAGTTCACAGTGTCTTGGTGCATCCATATACATGCATCTATTTCCCACACAGAGACTGAGCTGCTAAGAGACTGACAGCCCGATCCAGCGTAAGATCCGCCGCAGCACACTAAGCACACTGCGCCAGATGGAGGTCGCCTTGGGGGAAAGGGACATTCATCCCTTTCCCCTGAGGATAGCCCCAGCGGCCTCTATGGGCCTCTTCGGATGTGCTCTGGCAAAATGGCCGGCGCAAATCCAGGGAGGCCATGTAAAGCTGGCCGGGTCCGGGAAGGTGCTTTGGATATTGGCGGAGTGCACTGCTAATACCCCTGCCCCTCTCCTGGGCCCAGAGGCCCAATCACCCCTTCCTTTGCACCCCACCCCAGCCCACCCTCCCCATGCCCCTGCCTCAGCCAGCGCAGGACTTACCTGCGTCTGTCGGCAGTGGCTCTGGCCCCGGGCAGAGTGAGCGGTGCCAGCCTTGGCACCGGCGCCGCTTACTCACCAGGTGCTGCAAACGTGCCTTATGTGGCATGTTTGCAACTCCTTCCCCCGGTGGAACTATAGTTCCACCAGGGGAAATCTACACTGGATTATGCCGTGAGGGAAGGGGCTGAATCCTGAAGTATGGCCATTCAGACAAACACAACTTTTACAAGGTAGCTCCCAAAAGCAAAAATGGGACCAGTGGTTTACTAGGGACTGTCCATTTCTTCTTGTCCCTATCCCTAGGAAAGCACACAAGGTACCATGATAAACTGGAATGTTAAGAATCACTAAATGAAAAGGCCTTTACACACACACACACACACACACACACACACACACACACACACACACACACACACACGTACATATGCAGCTTCATTTTTCCTGCAGCTCTTCATGGATATGGTGATCTTCCCTGGCTGAGATCTCAGCTGCAGGTCTCCCTCTCCCCTCCACCCCCTTCAAGTATTATCCAATGTATAATCTAACACACAAATGAAATACTGAAGCCATCCAGAACCAAAGAACTCAGCTCCAGCCCTGCTGAATACAGTTGAATATCCTGCTGAGGATACAGTTCATTACAAAGCATTCCTTAGGAATTAAATCCTAAAACTTAAACCCAACTCATAATGTATACAATGTGATGAGAAAAAAAAAAGCTAGACAAATGAATGGAAAAGGGAAGGTCCATCAATGGCCATAAACCATGATTGCTAAATAGAACTTCCAGGTCCTGAAGCACTGTACCTCTGTTAGGCACTATACCCAGAAAGTTCAATACCCAGACATTTTCCAGAAAGCAACAAGTGCTGGACACAAAAAAGGCTGTTGCCATTACACTCTGCTTATGTACTTCCCGAAGCATCTGGCAGGATACTGCTAGAATAAATGACCCTGTGATCTAGCAAAGCAATGTTTATAATCTTGAATATAAAAATTGCATTGGGTGCAATTGCTATTTTTGAAATGCTGTTTTTAAAAGAGTGATTGATTATTATAAGAGAAAGGGGAAGATAAAGTGACAGGGAAAGAAATACAAAGAGGGATCCGTGGCAGCAGCTCCACCGAGATCCTACCCCCTTCCCGGGTGTTACACCGCTTGCTTGAATGTGCACGTGCAAAATAGCTGGCACATGTTCGAGTAGACCCATCGGGGCGGCTGGGGCTCTACTTGGGGTAAGGGGACAAATGATAGGACCGGTGTTGGGTCCTATCTGGCTAAGATGCAGTGCGGGCTCTATGTCCATGCCGCAGCCTAGCTAGACAGGATTGGGCTGTAAAACGGGGAAAGAGGAAAGGATACCGAGAGGAGACAGATTAAAGGGGGACAAAAAGCATAAGGAGAAATAGGAACCAAAATGGAAAAGCAAAGGCAAATGAAAGAGTGTGTTACGATGATGATGAGCGAGAGCGAGAGAGACCGAGTTTGTGTGTTTAAGGATTTAAGTGGAGATTGCAACACATGAAAAGAGGATGAGAGAATAGAGGGTAGAGATAGCAAGGCTAGATAATAGCAATGATATGATCTTGCAGAGTAAAAAGGGGAGGGGGAGGGAAAGTAGCATAGGAAAAAAAGAAAGGGATTTTGAACAGAGATAGGGAAGAGAATTTCCCTATTGAGTGGAGGAGGCAGGCAAGAACATTTTCAAGAAAGCAACATGCATGTGAGCGCGCGCGCGCGCGCGCGCGCACACACACACACACACACACACACACACACACACACACACACACACACACACACACACACACACACACACACACCCCTTTCTGGGGTAAAAAAAGTACCAAATGGGAAAAGGATTGCTGCATTTCCCACCCACTCAATACATTAAATTAGCCACAACCCAACCCCTTTCTCAGAGACGACCATGCTCACCATCTGTGTGTGTGTGTGGGGGGGGGGTAGGGCACCCCTGTTCCTCTGCCTCTGAGACCACTACTTGGGGAGATGTAGCTTGTAGTTGAAGTTCAAAGTGCCATGGGTAACCTTACTATAGTCCTGGACCTGGCCGGGACAATCCCGGTCTCCGGCCACCATCCCCATCATCCTGGCTGACCCTGGAAACTGGGACTACCCCAGGAGTCCTGGCCTTTCCCTGCCAGCCGGCTGCATCTGCCGCAGCCAGTCGGGTCTGAATACTGCGTTGCACACCTTGCGTGAACCTCGCGGAGGCGCAAAACACCTGGGAGCCCTTTGGAATTGTTCGGGACTTCCCGGACGATTACGAAGACGGAGCTCCTAGGCATTGTGCGCCTGTGCGAGGCTCACACAGGCGCGCAATGCAGTATTCAGATGTGGCCAGCTGCGGCGGCTGCAGCCGGCCAGCAGGGAAAGGTCGGGGTAAGCGGTGGCAAGTGGCGGCTGCAGTCCCTGCCACTCCGCCGCGAGGAACGTTCTGTGGGTGCCGCTTCTCATGGCAAAAATAAATAAATAATTGAAAATATTTTGGCCGCCCCCCCCCAAAAAAAAAACGGTGGGAGGAAAGAAATAAGAAGATACTACTTCCTGATGGACAACAAAACTGTAAGTTACCCTGATTAATTATTTATGGACCTATTTTTTCCTCCGTCCCGGTAGGACCCCTGTGAAATCTGGTAAGCCTAGCCATGGATAGACTGGCTGCCGCTATCAGACAGGTTTGGAGGTGAAGGGAGAGAAAATGGGGCTACAACCCAATGCTCTCTTACCTGGGAGTTTCTATTGAACTGAATGGGACTTCCTTCCAAGTAGACTTGCATAGACTTGCACTTAGGAAAACAGCAAAAGGGTTGGTGGAGACAGAAGAGACTGAGAAAGTTTCAAGTAGAATGGACAGATATAGGGAATGAGACTGAGGGAACCAGGAGCAGGGTGGAGGTGTCCAGAGGGACACTGGAGGAGATAGCCATGAGCAGCAGAGGCAGTGGATATCACAGAAAGAGAGAGACTGAGGTAAACACAGAGCACAGTGCATGAAAGTGGAGGAGAGAAAGAATGAGGGAAACATGGAGAAGAGTGGATGGAGGAAGACAGTCTGAGGGAGCCACACACCTTAACCAGGAGCAGAAGCTTAGAAGGCAGACTCTGCAGCATGGGGGAGGAAGCAAACTCTCTGGGAGACACTGGTGTCTGCAGCAATGCCAAAAAACCAAACAAAAAACTGCAGTTACATACCACAGTGCTTTCCCGCACAATCGTTTAAGTCAGAGGTTCCCAAACTGGGGCATCGCGATGCTGCAGCCAGGAACAATGGGTCACGACTCCCTTAAGAGGAGTGGTGACCTGCAGTGACGTTGATGGCGTGTCCAGGATTGTGCCACCACCGCCACTGCCGTGGTTAAAAAAATGCCCTTTTAAACCTTTTTTAACCTTTCTTGAGGGGTATGGTGGTCCCCTGGGGGGTGCGGGGAACCTGAGGACCCCTCCGCAGGCCTATCCGCACGTCAGAATGACCCTCCAATACAATCGTGACCCACTTCTGGTTTTCTGACGAATTTTGTGTAATTCACAATTTAGCACATGCACATCAAAGACAGAAATATTGATATATGAAAATGGATAGCAAAATGCCTGGTGATGCCTCAAAAGCCAGAATAAGCTGGCTTTTGTGGCTGAATAAGATTTACAGTGTTTGGGGTGGAGCTATAGTGCCCAACATATCTCCTTGGCCCTTTTCTACATGTGGAGAAGCAGGTTAAAGCAAAATATGCAATTTGCACAATTTATATAGGTTGGAAAATTAAGTTTTCTTTCACGCAGAACTGAATTCTGAGTTTCTTCACAGTACACAGTGTAAGGTTGGTTTGCTTATTTCCAATTTTCAGGGGCTATTTCCAGTTTAAGGAATATTTTTAGAAAACCCAAATAGCCCCCCTAATGGCCCAATCGTATCATCGGCCAGCCTGCAGGGTACAGTGGCGCTGATGTAGCCTTCACCACATCCTGCTGTCTGGCTGGAGATCATGGAGTGACAGAGAGTTAAATAAACAAAATTCTTACTTACTGCACCATGGTCCCCAATGGGACTTGGAGTTGTGCCAGCTCTTTGGCTGATGGAAGTCCGAGTGGACCTAGGGTGCATGTCAAGGCTGGGTGGGGGGGGGCATGGGATATTGGTAGCACCATTGCCACCAATATCCACCCCCTGCCTTCCCCTGACACACCTCCCGGCAGCCCTGATCTCCACCCTAATCCGCCCACTCTGTCCCAATCCTCCCATCTCTGCCCCTGCACGAACTCACCTCCTCTGGCAGTGGCAGAGTGCCCTGGTACACGTGCGTGTGGTCACCAGCCTTTTGCACTGGTGGCCCCACTGTGCACATTGTCGCTACAAGCTGCAATGCTGATGAAGTGGGCCTTCCACTGACGGAACGCATGTTCCGCCAGCGGAAGTTGCCTATACAATTGGGCTGTAAATCAGTTAAGATGCTGGCTAATTTCAGGAAGTTATGTGAGGTGTTCAAGTGCTATGCTTCCTCTTGCTTAAAATGCTGCTGCTGCTGCTTCTGAGCGCAAGGGGTCAAAGCACTGCTACTCTGCTGGGCACTATCTTCTATTCCAAAGTGCACCAGGACATCATGCCGGTATGAAAAAGGCCCTCAAGTCAGCAAATAAGAGTCAAGTGATAGCCACTTGTGGAAAGCACAGTTTTGAGCCAGGTAGAACCCCCCATTCTCAAGTATGCTACAAAAAAGATAAAGGTGCTTCAGATGTTATCTCTGCTACAGACTTCTCATTCACCACTCGCCCTGTTCACTTAGTAGTTCTAAGTAGTTCACTTAGATCAGTGATGGCGAACTATTTGGGCTTGCTGTGTCAACATTTTTGAAAATGCCTAACTTGACTCTGCTGGTGTCCCCCCCCCCCAAAAAAAAAAACTTTTAATAGTACTTTGACTATTGCTGCTTTTAATAGTAATTTTGAATTGAACTGGACTGAAAACAACTATAGAACACATTGCATTTTATTTAACATCAATTAGTGACTTTTTTGTTGCTGAGTTTTACTAGATAATAATTTGAAAGAGGTCTGTCAAAATCTCTGCCCTAAATGTTCAAGACAAGACTGTGACACTGGCGTGTCACCCAAAATGACCCCGCGTGTCACCAGTTACACGCGTGACATAGGTTCGCCATCATGGACTTAGATGGTGCCTGCAATCAGGTGGCTGGAGACCCGGGAGCAGCACCCTATATTGGACTCCTCAAAGCATGTTACTCCCCCCCCCCCAAGCTTACTGGTAATGGTTAGCGACAGGTCCTTCTGCCCTGCCCTCCTTACTGGTGTTTTATTTGTAAAGATTGATTTTCTTAGGTGGTTCAATGATCAGTTGAACCACCTGTTGGTGGTTCTTAGGTGGTTCAATGATTGCGCAGGCTTCCCTGCAACCCCCCCCCCCCCGAAGCCCCGGCAAGGTAAAAAACGGTGCTTTCGGGCGATTTCCGGTGCAGGAAGAGTCCCAGCTGGGACGAAGATGCAGCGCATTAGCGCTGCAGTGGGGGAGGTCCTGGCCAGCTGGGACGAAGAGGAGGAGCCGCAATGGAGCCGGGACAGTCTCAATTTAAGGGGGACGCAGGCAGTTCAGGGGGACACTGGGGACGTGGCCAGGATTGTCCCAGTGAATACTCTGGTAAGGCTAGTTAAGGATAAAATCTTAAAACACATAGAAGAACAGGCTTTGCTGAGGGAGAGTCAGCATGGCTTCTGCAAGAAGAAGTTTGCGTCACGAACCTTTTAGAATTTTTTGAAAAGGTCAATAGGCATGTGAATGCGGGAGAACCCATGGATATAATATATCTGGATTTTCAGAAGGCATTTGACATGGTCCCTCATGAAAGGCTCCTGAGAAAACTCCATAGTCAGGGAATAAGAGGGCAGGTCCTCTTATGGATTAGGAACTGATTGAAGACCAGGAAACAGCGAGTGGGAGTCAATGGGCAATTTTCACAATGGCGAGAGGTGAAAAGCGGTGTGCCCCAAGAATCGGTCTTGGGACCGGTTCTTTTCAACTTGTTTATAAATGACCTGGAGTTGGGGATAAGCAGCGAGGTGGCCAAGTTTGCGGATTACACTAAACTTTTCCGGGTGGTGAAGACCAGCAGGGATTGTGAAGAGCTCCAGAAGGATCTCTCCAAACTGGGAGAATGGGCAGCAAAATGGCAGATGCGCTTCAATGTAAGTAAGTGTAAAGTGATGCACATTGGGGCAAGAAATCAAAACTTCACTTATACGCTAATGGGTTCTGAGCTGTCTGTGACGGATCAGGAGAGAGATCTTGGAGTGCTGGTGGACAGGTCGATGAAAGTGTTGACCCAGTGTGCGGCGGCTGTGAAGAAGGCCAATTCCATGCTCGGGATCATTAAAAAAGGGATTGAGAATAAAACGGCCAATATCATTATGCCCTTGTACAAATTGATGGTAAGGCCACATCTGGAGTATTGCGTCCAGTTCTGGTCACCACACCTCAAAAAGGATATAGTTGAATTGGAAAAGGTGCAGAAAAGAGCGACCAGAATGATTCGTGGGCTGGAGTACCTCCCTTATGAGAAAAGACTACAGCGTTTGAGGCTTTTCAGTCTAGAAAAAAGGCACCTGCGGGAGGACATGACTGAGACGTGTAAAATTATGCATGGGATGGAGAGAGTGGATAGAGGGAAATTTTTCTCCCTCTCGCACAACACCAGAACCAGGGGACATGCACTAAAATTGAGTGGAGGGAGAGTTAGAACGGACAAAAGAAAATATTTCTTCACCCAGCGTGTAATTCATCTGTGGAACTCCTTGCCACAGGATGTGGTGATGGCACCTGGCCTAGATGCCTTTAAAAGGGGTTTGGATAGATTCATGGAGGAAAAGACCATCACAGGTTACAAGCCATAAGCAACCTCCTGGCTTTAGAAGTAGGTTTTCTCTGTGCCAGGTGCAGGGGAGTGACAACAGGAAACAGGTTATCTTGTTGGCTGTGTGCTCTCGGAGGCATCTGGTGGGGCCACTGTGAGATACAGGAAGCTGGACTAGATGGGCCTTTGGCCTGATCCAGCAGGGCTCTTCTTATGTTCTTATGAGCCTGCCTGAGATGGAAAAGTAGGACAGAAATATTTTAATCAATTCAGTGCTCAACTGTTTCCCTGACTTCCTGCTATCCGCCATCCACTTTTGTAGTGGTGTCAGCTTTCTCATTAAATTTGTCACAGGGCTGGTTCAAATGATACTTTGTCCATAAGCAGGGGCGTTTCTAGGGTTTGCGTCACCTGATGCAGGAGGTCAGTGCTTCACCCCCATGATGGACCTCCTCCCATGCACGTCATTGCCCCGCCTCCCGCATAATCAAAATTACACCTTTAAATTACAATATTAGCGTGTCATCCCCATGATGGATCCCATGCGCGACACTGGAGCGTGGTGGGGAGGGCGGACCGCGGACCGCCTGGGGGGTGACGCGCGCAAAGGGTGACGCGTGCGCACTCGCGCATCCGCGCGCTGCACGCGTCACCTCCGCTCCAGGAGAAGGCCTCGGAGCGTCCGCCCTGGGTGGAGGTCTGCGGCCTTCTGATGAGGCCCCATGCGGCGACGTCATATGTATTAGGTTTTCCACGCCTGCGCAGAACGTTTGAGGGCAAAAGGGCAGCCCTTTGCCCTCAGAAACGTACTGCGCATGCGCGAAAAACAGAATAAATATGACGTTGCCGCATTGGGCCTCGTCAGAAAGCCCAGGACAGCTGGCCGTAGAGGATGTCTCCGGAGCTGGCAGCAGCGGAGGCTCCGCTGCTGCCAGCTCCAGAGACATCCTCTCTGGCTGGCTGTCGCGCTGGCGCGGCAAATTGCAGGGAGTCGGGGTCATTAGGGCGGCGCGCACGCCCTCGCTTTACGGCGGTGCGCGCCCTAGTGACGCCAGTGACAGAGGTGAATAGGGAGAAACAAGGTTGGGCTGAGCTGGGTTCTACAAAAGATGCCCCTCAGGCAGGACTATGTATTTCTACAGATTACTCCTGGTCAGTGGCATTACTAGGGTTGGTATCACCCGGTAACTCATGGTGTCACCCCCATTAACTTTATTTATGTTAATATATAACAGTACAGGTCACCCAACAAATCAGTAACCAACTCGGCTCTCAGAACAATCAGTCTCATTGGTCTGTTTTGAAGTTATGAAAATTCACTTTTTGTTTCATAAGCAGTTTTCTGTTTCTGGTTATTTGGCCGTAACGTTTGATAGAACACAAATAATTCAAAATGGTTTGTTTCATTGCATTCTGCATGAATTTATGCATCGAATGATATATACTATGATGATATTATTCATAAAGACAAAGTTTGCACAATTTTGGTCACTAGTGGTGTCACCCTCCCCAGGGTGTCATCCGCTGTGGTCCGCACCTAGGCATGCCACTGTCCATAAGCCACTCTTTGTGTCTTTGACTTGGGAGCATATTGAGAATGTAGTATGCTCCACCCAGTGTTTGGCACACTGAGGCTTTTTAGCTTTTGTGTGAGGGACATTCATTGTGACATTTAAATGTACAAGTAGCAGCAAATGAAAAGGAGTAGTTCCGATGAACTGCCATTTGACGTGATTAATTAAGCTAAAAACCCTAGCATGCTGGGAAATGGATGGAGCATGTGCACGTATGGTGGGTTTACAACATAAACATGCAAAGAGAGACCAGAGGACAAAATTATCATCTAAACTGGTCCAAAAACTCATGGAAGTCTTACATCTGGACATTGACAAAAGGTGGTTCTTTTATATACAGCTGTGTGGAGCCTAATAGCCCAATCTTACCTAAATCTCCCCGTGGTGACGTAGCAGTGGTGGTGCGGCGTCCGCTGCATCCCGTGAGGGATTTTCAGCTGCTGGAGGTCTCCTCAGAGTAAAAGGACATTTGCCCCCTTGCCCCGGGGTAAGCTCCAGCAGTCACTATGGGGCAACTCGGACCTGCACCAGTAATATTGTTGGCACAAGTCTGCGTTGCTCCATGCAGGCGGATCAGGCCTGGGAAGGGGGTTTGGATTTAGCGTGTGTTGCCACCGCCAAACCTGCCCCCCTCCTGGACCCAATCTACCCATCCCCTCCCCGTTCTGCCCACCCTTGCCCCATTCCACCCTCTCACCATCTTCCCCATGCCCCATTCCACCCCATGCTGGGCTTACCTGCTCTGGTGGGCCTCCCGACCTCCACCGGCATGGACAGCGCACCAGCTGCTACTGCCGCCACAAAGTGCTTTATGGCTGATTTGTGGCAGCCTGTGCTGGGGGAACACGTGTTCTGCCAGCACTAGCGTTACATAGGATTTGTTCATGTGACATGCATACTACTGAGTCTTTGTCCCTTCCATATGATTCTTTATTGTCCCTATTACAACAGTCTGCGTCAAGATTTTCTGCAGCCAATTATAACATCTCTTTCTAGATTGGATTTTGATATTATCTGTTTTTTATTGGATGGGGAAAATGAGAGTCGAACACTGAGGGTAGCCAAATATCTTTACTTAATCTTGATTAGGCATAACTCTTATTGTATTTCTAACCTCCTACAAGAGAATGACTAAGGTTATATTTTTGCTTTGTTTTAACTATTATTTGTTCAACTATTATTGATTCTTTTTATTTCATTTTACTATAATCTGCTGTCTTAAGTTATCTTATGTAAGTGTTCTTGCACTTGTATTTTAGGTTGGTGGTTTTTTTTTTACTCTCGCTCTTGTATGGTTTGCTTTTATGCCATTAAAGGTTGATTGATTGATTGATTGATTGTTACATAGGATTGGACCATAGATCTAGTTCAAAATTGTGACACACAATGAAGGGCAATCAACATTTTTCTCCTGTACAATTTTCATGCCAAAAATCCCCCCCCCCAGCAGTTAATGCAGCAGTGTTGGCACACAGTGCAGCTGAAGTGGGTATTTGTAGCAAATAGCTGTTTTAGGGCCATTAGCTGCTTGGGGAGAGTGGTCAGTGTAAAAATGGCACAAGGGAGAACCAATCACTCAATCAATCACTTTATTTGCGTCAGTCATAGGCCATAGCATTTTGACTCCCCCCTGGTGTCCCATTGCTCTATTTGGACATAAAAGGGCCACTTCCAGTCCACTTTCTGGTTCAAGCCTGTCTGTTCAACATGGGTTATGTGCAGTTTGGTCCTGAGGAAAGGGGGAGAGCAATGAAGTGGAGTGTTGAAAATATGTATGCAAGGGCCCAAAGAGCAGAAGCTGTATCTTGCTAGCAGGAAAATCAACCCTGACTGTTCCCTGGAAGGACAGGTACTGAGGCTGAAACTCAAATATTTTGGCCACCTAATGCGAAGAGAGGACTCTCTGGAGAAGTCTCTGATGCTGGGAAAGATTGAAGGCAAAAGGAGAAGGGGAAGGCAAAGGATGAAATGGTTAGACAGCATCACCGATTCAAAGAACATGAAAATGAGCGAACTCAGGAAGATAGTGGAGGACAGGAAGGCCTGGCGGGATATGGTTCATGGGATCACGAAGGGTCAGACACGACGTAACGACTGAACAACAACAACAACAACAGAAAGTGGTGGCCAGTAAAATGTCCATTTCTAAACACGTACAGTATTGCTTAATAAAATTGATGAGTAACATAATAGCTGAATACAGTGCCAGTCAAACAGAGCAGTTTGATTTTTCAGATGACTATTGCTAGGATGCATGCTTATACAGTTAGCCCACGTCTTATGCAGACTTTACATGCGCAAATTCAATTTACATGCTCTCAGCAACAAAAACAAAACAAAACCAGAGAAAAACAACAAGTTTAATAGTGCAGGTGATTCTGCAGTAGTGTAGCTGGGGGGCGGGGGCGGGCGGCGACGGCATGGTAAGTGCTGCACAGCGTTACACAGAGGTTCAAAGTGGCCCCTCCCACTCGCCACCACTTTGCACTTCTGTGTAACGCTGTGCAGCACTTACTGCACCCCCCTTGGCTACGCTAACACGAATCTGTCTGCTATTCTACTTACTAAATACAAGCCCCGAAGTGAGCCTGAGATTGGAGAACGAAGTTGCTGTTCTCTAAGTCGTTCATGTTCAGCCACCTTTTTTCTGTAGTTTAGAGGCTTTGCAAGGTGCACAGGAGGTGGGAAGTGGCCGGTGGCCCCCAGAAAAGCTTCAGGATAAAGTATTGTAGTGCCGCCCTCCGCCCCTACCCCCACCACAGATTTCAGTATCTGCGGACTTTGGTATCTGCAAGGGTTCCGGGAATGGAACCCCCACGGATACCAAGGGGTATGGGGGGGTTTGGCTGTAAGAAATTTTCACGGTAATTTTGAGTAAGCATAATTTTGCTTTAGATGCTGACAAAATGCAGGCCAACTGTATAATAAATATAAATGCATAGCTCATTGGGTATACTCAAATTGGGTATACTCAAACTACAGCACAATCCAACTTAACTTTTGTGCCGGTGTAACCAGCGGCGCAGCGAGAACGGGAGGCCCCAGAACGGAAAAGGGATTAGGGGCTTCCCGTTCCGTTCTGGGGCCTCCCGTTCTCGCTGCACTGCTGGTTACAACGGCACAAAAGTTAAGTCGGATTGCGCTGTTAGTTAACAGTTTTCAGTGTCCTCGTATTTTTCTGAAAATTTACAGTATGTGAAAAAGTGTATGCTGATAAGTTGCTACAACTTAAAACATTGACAAGTACTGTATTCCAATAAAATTCTAAGTAAGGTTATTCAGATATAATATTTAAACTAGAGAAAGTGTGCTTTTGTGAGTCAACTCAGCTGGCTGCATTGGGGCAGGTGACCTCAGGATCAGTCACTGCTGTTGATGTCCAATCAGTGGAGTGGTGAGCACAACTGAACGTGATTGGCTGGAATCGCCCTTATAAGGTGGGATGGGAGAGATTGAAGGGCTGGGGGAAAAGGTTGAGGAGAAGAAGCAAAGGAATGAGGGGTGGGATGGGGAGAAGACCAAAAGGAAGAGAGAGGAATGGAGGAAGGATGAATAAAGAGGGTAGAGGAGAAAGCAGAGGAAAGAGGGAGAGAGGGAGGGAGGGATAGGAGCTGGAAAAGGAAAGGAGCAAGAGAACTGAGTGGGACCAGCCAAAATTGAGTCCCCTGAAGGCAACCTATAGGACTCAGGGGACAGGTGGGGAACTGGTTAGGGGGCTGGCAGGTGCATGTGAAGGCAGCCCTGACAGGGTAGGGGAGCCCTGACCTAACAAGGAAAGAATCTCAGGCAGGGCAGGAAAATGCCCATTTTGCAGGAGCCAGAAGGAGCATACAGCAGAAGGACCCCCAGGGCCAGTTGCCCTTCCCTCTAGGGCAGTAGAGCTGGGATGAATAGAACTGCCTCCTAGGCAGGAGGATGTGGACCCCCTTCGTGAGGGCCCTGCCGGGAAGATCTGACAGGTGCTGATCCTGTAATTTATCCATTATCTAGGGTTGCTAACTCAACCAACCCCTCAGCTACTTCTGAGCCCTTTGAAGAAATAAGATTTGCTGAGACTCTAGGTCAACCCCTATGATGGATGGGACCAGGGCTGAAGAAACCACTAGGACTGCTAACAGGAGATGCCTGGGGGAAGAGAGAGAGCATTCCAGAGAGGACACGGATTAGACTTTGATGGTAATAAAAAAAATCTGTGCGACACCATGAATGCACATTAATCTGTGCTACACAATAATAAAAATTGTGAGTTGCTACAACTTAAGACTTACTGGGGGCCTTGGGTCGTTGTGATGCCCCTCTGCGGACACCCCACGACGTCACCCGGAAGCCACGCCCCCAGATGTCCTACCAGAGGCCTGCAACGGAGCCACAGGGTGGGCGGGTGGGCCGAAAATGCCTCCTCCACCCTCTGGAAGCCGTGGAAGTGGCACTGCGAGGCTCGCCGCCACTGCCGAGGGCAGAGAAAAACGCTGAAAATGTGGTGTGAAGACGAGCCACTGCTGCGCCGCCACCCCCGCTGCTGTGGACTGGACCAGTCGGGGTACGTTTGCTGCCAGGAGGCGGACCGCCCCCATTCCTATGCCCCTGGGTACGTCCAGACACTCGCTTAGCGATGTTCACAGATTCAGACTGGACTGCAAGAGCCACCACACACTAGCTCCTACTCCTGTTGAATCATAAAATGAAGGTCTCAGATGGTAAACCAATAGCACATGCGGGCAGACAGACACAGATGGCCCAAGCAGTAAAAAAATTGGAACATTCACACATGGGAGGCTCACACAAACAGCTACCCCAAGAAGCAGGACTGGTGTGCTTATTGAAATGACTAACAGCCCAATCCTGTCTAGCAGGATGCGGCGGTGCAAATAAGGCACCCACCACATTCCATCCAGAATGGGGCCTGCCCCAGTGCAGTCGGAGGCCTCCTCAGGGTAAAGGGACATTCGTAAGTACTAAGTAGAGCCCCAGCCACCAAATGGATCTACTCAAATGTGCGCCAGCTATTTTGCTGGTGCACATTTGAGCTGGCCGTGTAACGCTGGCCAGGCCCAGGAAGGGGGATATGATTCAGTGGAGGATCCCTCCCCCTTCCCTGGCCCGGTCGACCAATCCCATCCCGAAACACCCCGTTCTACACTTCCCCGCCCCTCTGCTGCCCAACGGGGACTCACCTCTCCGCTGCCACAGCAATCCATCCCACAGTGGTAGAGGAACGGCGCAAGGCTCTCCGCCGGCGCTACCTATTTGTCAGGTAACACAAACGTGCCTTACAGCACGTTTGTGACACCTTAGACCGGTGGAGCGGCTGCTCCACTGGTCTATTGTTAGACAGGATTGCACTGTTAGTGAACAAATTGGCCAAAGAAGTTGCAGCACTCACTGCTAAATTATCTGACACTTCAGAGCCTCCTGAACTCTTGGATTATCTGGATCCCCTTCTATTAAAATCACCCTCTGGTCTTAGGACTGGTGCTTTTCATTTTGTTCATAAATGACCTGGAGTTGGGGATAAGCAACAAGGTCAGGTCAAGTTTGCAGACGACACTAAACTTTTCAGCTCACTTATCCACAAGTGATACAGCAGATGTCTAGGTACAAGTTCACAGAGTAGAAGAATACCGAAGAATACAAAGTAGTAGAATGCTCAGCCTTAGGCAAGAATTGTAGCATAAACCATCTTCATGCTTTCTTTTAGACACATATGGTTGAAAACATGATCTCAACGGTTTTGGTTTTCTTACACTTTCTTTTAATCATGATTCTGCTTGTTGGGTTTGGGGCAAAGACTTCATGTTTTGGGATGAGTTTTAAAACCAATCTATATATTGTGGAGAATGAGGAGATAGAATTCTGTACCACTTCAGACTGTCCACCCCCATACACGAGAAACATCTCCTGGCATATTGAAAACATTGAGGAGAAGGCTACACTAAAACTTTCCCACACATAAAGGAAACATTCAGTAGTACGCAAAGACCTTTTACTTGAGTGAGTAAAAAATTATGACCCCTTTTCCCTTGCACTCTCAAGTGGCACAGTCTATGCACATACAAAGCTGCCTTATACAGCCATTGCTCTGTCTAACCCAGTAGCGCCTATTCTGACTGGCAGCTCTCCAGGATCTGAGGCTAACATCACCAGTTATCTGATCCTTTTAGCTGGAGATGTCAAGGACTGAATCTGGGACTTTATGTTCTATGGCCCCTCAAATGGAATTCTGTCATTCTGTCATCTAGCACCCTAGTCCAAGTACCAAATGATGTGCAATCAGAGCCGGCCCAACATCTCCTAACACCTGTGGTGGCAAGACAAATGCTGATCCCCCTTACCTGATGATTGATGTGCCAGCCTCTGTTTCTCTCACTCTCCCATGTTCTAGCTCAGTACTCTCCTCCTGTCCACATTTCCTCTTTTTCTCCGACCCCCTCTTCCTTTTCCAATCCAGGAAGGAGAAGGAGGGTCAGTGGAGGCAAGTAGGCAGACAGAGATAGGTGCCCCCCCCCCCAATATGCTGCTTGAGGTGACTGCTTCAGTTGACCTCATGGATGGGCCGGCAACTGGCGTCGCTGCAGGGGGGGTGGAGCTCTAAGTTCCGCCACGGCTCCGACCCTCCATTACACCGGAGCACGAAGCGGCCCCGCCCCTCGCCTTCAGAGCCTTTCAAGGCGGTGCTTTCAACGTGCTTTCACCGCATTGAATAGTTCCGAAGGCGAGGGGCGGGGCCGCTTCATGCTCTGGTGTAACAGAGGGTCGGAGCCGCGGCGGAACTTAGAGCTCCGCCCCCCTGCAGCGACACCAATGGGGCCAGCCTTGTGTGCAATTATAGAATGGCTCTAAAAATATTGGCTCTGGTTTTTCTGAAGTTTTGAAGTATGCCAATTTTACGGTGGGCATAAAATGCCTGGGTTTACCTAGTGAATGCCTAGTGCAAAGACCTATTTTTTGTAGAGCATTGATGGCATTACATAAATAAATTAGAGCATAGTACCTAGGCTGATTTGAGGTGCTATTGCTTTTTTGCAGAATGGGGGTGGGGTAGAGAACCTTGTTGTATTGTTGTGCAAGCCTCTCTTCCTTTTGCTTGGGTTGCTACGACAACATGGAATGCTCACAGCATTCTAAGAACTCAAGGGAAACAGTTAAAATAGAAGATTCTAATTTTATCAAGGAAGTGAAAGGTCATTATAGCTTGGGAAAGCCTCACACAGGGTCTAGAAGCAGATGGAGCTGTGTGGTGTTTGCAGGAAAGGGAATGGGATGGAGGAAGTGGGACTATGAAGACTATGAGGACATGAGAAGGTGCAGGGCAAGGAAGCTAAGAGAAAGGGAGAAAGAATACTCAAGTGTATACTCAGTGTATTGAGAAACACACACAAGAGAAGAAGAACAGGTAGAGATGACAGAGAAAGGGCTGAGGACACAAGAAAGTGAAAGTCAATGAGAAAGAGGGCGGGGAGGGATCATACAGGGCAGAAGATAGGTGAGGTGAGCCCCTGCCAATTCCCTTAGTCTAGAGCAGGGGTGTCAAATTCATTTCATCCCAGGGGCCTCTCTCTCTCTCTCTCTCTCCCTCCCTCCCTCCCTCCCTCCCTCCCTCTCTCTCTCTCTCTCTCTCACTCTCTCTCTCTCTCTCTCTCTCACACACACACACACACACACACACACACACACACACACACACACACACCCCTTCTCTCTTTCTCCTTCCTATTGCTTCCCCCCTGTGTATAAAAGTTCCAAGAAACAAGCAACCCCCCCCCCTTCTCTTTGCTATTGTCTCCCCTACTGGGAGAATCAGGAGTTCAGCTGTTCAGAATCAGATGTTCGGTGGTGATAAAAGCCAAGCGCTGAGAAACCTGAGGAGCTTGGTCAGGGCTCATCGTGCAGGCCACTTAAAGAGTCTCCACGGGCCGCATCCGGCCTGTGGGCCGTATGTTTGACACCCCTGGTCTAGAGCAGCAGTAAGGCACAGGAAGGGCCACCTTTCGAGCTTGTTGCAGATCATGTCCAACACTGAGGAGGCCTACTGGCATTCTATTTTCTTTCCCCACAGTGGTATTCTCCTCCCTGCTCACTAGCTTCATTTCATCTGTTGCTTTCAGAGATTATCTTTCTCGCAGGAGCTCCTCCATAGCCTGTTTCCACTCCAGCTAGTGCTCTGTGACAGTACATCCGTCATCTTTGACCAACACTTCACATACCCTGGGTTAGAGCTAATCTAGACACACAGTCCAGAATGCAAAAGACACATTGACTAAAATTAGGACAAAGGGTTCTTTGGTTCAATCCTTTGGTTCAAGGATTTTGTTCAGGACGTTCCCTTTTCTTAAGCAGTAGGTGGGAACTTAAGTACCCTTCATTTTCTCAGCGATTTACTAAATTCTACTGATATCTATTTCTGTGCTGTTTCTGCATATTTTGGGGTACACCTGCAGTATTTCAACCCCCCAGGTTCCATTGTCTATTCATGAGTCAAGGCTCCTGCTTTGGATACCTGAAATCAAACTACCACCTGATTAGTAGGGAACTTTACAAAATACTCTCCATCCAAATTTATCTCTGGATTTGAAGGTTCTGAATTATCTGATGGGCAGCCCAATCCAGTGTAAGTGCTAGAGTGGCGGGGCGCGCGCCCTGTTGTTCTAGGTAAAAGGTAAAGGTGACCCCTGACAATTTAGTCCAGTCGTGTCCGACTCTAGGGTGTGGTGCTCATCCCCATTTCAAAGCCGAAGAGCCAGCGTTGTCCGAAGACGCCTCCATGGTCATGTGGCCGGCATGACTCTCCTTGCCGCAGCGCGTAGCATGCAGCTGGAACACGGAGCGCTGTTTACCTCCCCGCAAGCGTTTATCTACTTGCATTAACATGCTTTGGAACTGCTAGGTTGGCAGGAGCTGGCCAAGCAACGAGAACTCACGCCGTCGCGGATTCGAACTGCCGACCTTTCGATCGACAGCTCATGGTTCAGTGGTTTAACCCACTGCGCCACCCGCTGTTGCTCTAGGCTGTTGCAAACATGCCATAAAGCACATTTGCAATGACTTGTGAGTAAGGGCCGCTGGCGCGAAAGGCCAGCAGCCCTTACTCTCCCAGCCGACCGTCCCTGCACCAGCCGGGTTCGGCCTTACTCCCCCGCCTCAGATGCATGCCAGCTTCAGAGCTGTCGTACATCCGAGGAGGTCCATCGACCATGGGCTTGCCTACACTTCGGGAAGGGAACAACATCCTCTTCTCCTGAGGTGTTTCCGTGCCGTGCCAGTGTGGCCCGGGAATGGGCTCAGGATTCCGCGGTCGGCCCTTTAGGCCAGCTGTGGAAAGTTACACAGGATTGTGCCCCTTGTTTCTGCAGCAGTGTTGATGCAATCTACTAGTCTTTTGTTTTGATTTCTAAGCTTTGTTCAGACTGCTGCGCATGCAGTTTTCACATCATGTCTCCTTTTTTCTTACAGGTTACCTATCTGTACCAGTACATATATGCATTGATTAAATCGGGTTCTCAAACTTTGGTACGCGTACCCCTGGGGTACGTGAACCGACAGGCAGGGGTACGCAGCTTGCTGTGTCTTATCAGCTGCGAGTCGGCATCGGCTTTTAGTTTCTTAAATTTAAATTTAAACTCCCGACACTGACTCACAGCTGATAAGGCACAGACTCGCAGGGCTCTCATACAACCCCCCCCCCACCTCTGCCAAATCTCTATATAAACCCCTTTCTAGTATTTACATCCAAGTTAGGGTGACATTAACTGAGTACATTCTCTCTGACTAAATAGTCCCTAATTTCTTACTGAAAAGAGAAACATAATTGACAGTGAACAGAAGAGATTCTTGTGCAACCAAACCACCCCCTCTCTCCCTCCAGACTGTGTTCCTAAAAGGCTTTGAGTGGAATGCAAACTAAGTGCTTTCCTACTGGCTGGTTCAATGTATATGCTGGGTTTAGAATACATTGTTTCTTCCATTTAAAGAAGGCAGCTCTTATGGCAGATTGAGCTGGTTCTCTGTTGGCTTAAAGAAGCTAAGAAGGAATTGCCTTGGTTTGTTTTTGGATGGGAGACCTGTGGTGATATTTTCTTTAAAAATAAAAAGGGGTGGCAAAAATTAGAGGGGTGGCTAACAGTGTAAGCTGAGTAATTTTAATGATTAAATTTTACATTTAATTAATTAATGCTAATTAATTAATTGGCACAGGGGGTACTTCAAAAAATTTGACCATGCCAGGGGATACACTTGGTGAAAAAGGTTGAGAACCCCTGGATTAAATCATAGGACAAAAAGGGAATATTGATATGATCTTGTGATCACACCAGGATTCCTGCTCTGTTGTACATTAATAACCTGTAAGAAAAGGAGATGTGAAGCAAACCAAATTTGAAATTCATTTTTGAAATTTTTCAAGGCAAGTGGGAAGACAGGTGGAGAAGAATGCAGAACATAGCAAATCCACATAACACAACAGGGTAAATCCATTCCCCCTACGTAATACTACAAATTCAAATTCTGATCCCCCTTTTCTATTGAGAGGCCAAGCTTTTCTGTCCTGCTCTGTACTCCCTTCTTTTCCTTTCCTCTCCTTATTCATTGCTTCTCCACTTTTTCCCCCAGTCCATCTGCTGAAGGCTTTTCCAGCTTGGCTAATGCCTTTTTCCTAATCCTATGCTTCGATAGCAGCATGTATGGTTTGGCAAATGCTCACACTGATGGGCTTTCTAAAGAAGCTTAGCAGTTTGAAACAGGTCCCTTACCATTTTCAGGGTGCTCCATCTCCCCAATGCTGCCATCAGGTGTGGTGCGCTCATAGTGATCTTCAGGCAGAGCGAGGGGTCCAATGCGGGGCCCCGATGAAGATTTGCTGCTTGGTGTTTCTGACTCCTCAAGGCCACTATCATAGTAGCTGTGTTGGGAAGGGTCCTGGAGGTCTTGAGCCTGACTGGCTGCAGAGAATGTCACTCGGCGATGAGGTAACTGCAACGAGACAGTAAAAAAAAAAGAAAAGAAATGACATCACCAAAAACCCCACATATTTCATAGGGAAGCAGTAAAAATGTGTCGCTACATGGAATGGTGGGAAAGAACATTTTATCAGCAAAACCTGATAAACACGTCTTTATTAAAAAAACCTACTTACATTATTATTATTATTATTATTATTATTATTAACAACAACAACAACAACAACAACAACAACAACAACAACAACAACAACAACAACAGTATTTATATACCACTTTTCAACAAAAAGTTCAAAGTGGTTTACAGACAAAATCAAATGATCAAATGATGGACTAGACCTTATTCAGGAGCAAAAATATTTAGTAACTGTTGGTGGTGAAGAAGAGTTAACATTCCTGATGTCACCACTGATGTAATCAATTTCTGTTTAATCATGGACATTGCACTTTTGCCCTAAACAGAATGTGGGCCCAATCCTATCCAACTTTACATCTCTGATGCAGCCGTGCCAACAAGGTGTGCGCTGCATCTTGCAGTGGAGGGGCAGTCATGGAGGCCTCCTCAAGGTAAGGGAATCTTTGTTTGCTTACCTCAGGGCTGCATTGCGGCTGCATTGGCACTGGAAAGTTGGATAGAATTAGGTTCTAAGTGAATTTAAAGTCCCTGCCTTCCCAGGCTTTGTGATGCTAGAGCAGTGGTTCCCAACCTTTTTTCACTTGCGTACCCCTTGGCAGCTCATTTCCACAAATTGTACTCCTCACATTAGCAAAATGTTTGCAATTAATATAGTTGCTGTTATTTCACATTTATGTTTAACATATGTTATTTGTATAATATAAATAAATAATAAAAACACACCAAAAAAAAAAACAAACAGAAAAAGTTGTGGGCATTACAACAAGCCGGTGTTTCTGTGTTTCTGAAGAGCACCTTTTTTCTCTGCATGCAGGTGATCTTGTGTAGGGGAAAAAAAATGTGTCAACGACCTTAAGCATTTCTCCATACAAAGCTGTGTGAACAAACCAATTTTTATTTCCAATTGATCAGCATAATTTATTAAAGCCAGCATCCAACTGAGTACAATATACTGCATTTAACATGTGGCTAACCTTTCCTGAATTGTACAACATATTGCAATTATGAAAACACAGATTATTAAAACCAAACACCCCAATGCAGCTAAGAACATTTACACATGGAAGCAGGCTGCTCTGCATATGTGCACACACAGAGAACTGTGTAGATCAGGAACTACCATAGTAAATCAGATGCCATTTGGGGGCCCATCCCAATGAGGATATTGTCCATATATGCTGCATTACTTTCAATAGACTGCGGATCCCCATCCACATGCTGATACAACTAAAAACATGCAAGTACTATTTTTATGAGTGACAAGAGACACACAGGGTAGGGTAACCAGATTTTTACCCCCATTTATTGAAACCTCAAAAGTAGCTCACTAGAAACTTACTAATTTTGTTTCCTCTCTGCCACTTATTGTACACATTATTGTAAGATTTGGGGGTGTCACAAACTTGGCCAATAATATTTTTCTCCCTCATTACTTGGTACCTCTTTTCTTCAAAAAGTTGGACAGCCAGGATGGTGTAGTGGTTTGGGAGTCGGACGTAGACCTGGAAGATCCAGGTTCAAATCCCCGCTCAGCCACGAAGCTTCCTGGGTGACCTTGGGCCAGTCACTATCTCTCAGCTCACTATCTCTCAGCCCCACCTACCTCACAGGGTTGTTGTGAGGACAAAAAGGAGGGGAGGAAATATGTACACCACTCTGAGCTCCTTGGAGGAAGGGCGGTATAAAAATATGAAAAATAAAAATAAATTTCTGAACAGTTTCCATGGGACCCTGCCTGGAACCAGTATCTTTCAGAGCCTATCAACATGATCCCTTTCCACCCTTATAATTTTTATAAAACACACAACAAATATTTTATGCACAACAAATGTTCAGTGCGATCCTTGAGCTTGTTTCTGGGCTTGTTTTGGGGCTACTGGGCTTCCAGGAGAACCCAGGAGAGCAGCCAGCAGGAGCTTTTAGCAGTAGCCAGCAACCTGGGACACAGTGGGGGGCAGAGCAGCTTGACGGGCTGACTGGAGACTGGAAAGTAAGAGAGACGAGACGCAATTCCCCTCTTCTGCTGCCGCTCCACCTGCCTTTCCCTAGAAGAAGCCTCTCTCACTCTCTCTCTCTCTCTCTCTCTCTCTCTCTCTCTCTCTCTCTCTCTCTCACACACACACACACGCACGCACACAAAAACTTCTGCTGCCACACTGAGCCTGGTTCAAGGGAGGGGGGAGTCACGCAACCCGGAAGAGGCTTCCGGAGCATGATTTTTCTCTATGCAGCAAGAAGCATCTCTATGCCTGCCCTTGCCACCCTGCAAGGCATTCTGGGGTGTTTCCTGCCTTTCCCCCGCCATTACTCAGTTTTTTTTGTGAACCCCTAAAGGTCCAGGTTAAGAACCTGTGTGCTAGAGTATCCATGCTTACTTATTTCCTCAGAAGGAGGAAGCACATGGATTTATCTCTTCCCAGGTTTCCTGTAGCAGGATGGAGAATGAGGCAAGAGGATGCTATAGTCGCAGTGAATCATTGCACGCTCTCCTCACCTAATCTGAAATTGAAGAAAAAAAGTACTTTGAAGCCCTCTTCAACTATGTCATGACTATGAGGGCCACTGCCATGGGTATGGCACATGGGTATGACACAGGCAAAAATGCAATTTAGACAAAATGGTCTAAGAAGAATCATGAGACAATTTGCTTTTTATAACTATGCATTCTTATGTATATACCTTAAAAAAAACTGTAATGTGTAAAGACCCATTCCGTATCAGAAGATTCTAAAGCAAATCCCATCAAAATTTCTGAGGTTTACTTCCATGCAATTTTCTGAGGTGAAAGTCCTGCTGTACTTTTAGATATCAGCAATGGGAGGATAGAATCCTTGCAGGTTTCCACAAAAACGTACTTGCAAGTAAAGAAGAATATCTTCCTGGAAAGCCACATTTGTAGATAGGGTTGAAGCAAGACTCCTGTCACGTACATGTTTATTTTTTTAAACTTCTATATAGTTCTGCTCTAGCCTGTGTTCAATATTCAGTGCTGTAAACGTTTGTGAGCAGTGGTCTCACAGCACCATCTAGTGACTGGATCAGGTTACAAT
This sequence comes from Plestiodon gilberti rubricaudatus, assembly GCA_026170595.1. NCBI lineage: Eukaryota > Metazoa > Chordata > Lepidosauria > Squamata > Scincidae > Plestiodon > Plestiodon gilberti. The sequence continues at coordinate 101,779,585 of JANXHW010000004.1, read as the reverse complement.
CCCTATTAAAAGTTAAAGGCTGTGACACACTGCAGGCGACGCTCATTCTAGTAGTAGCATGAGGGCAGAGGGAACGACAGGTGGATGTGCAGATTCCAGTCAGTTGGGAATGGTGCCCCCTTGGATGTGGTGCCCTTGTGCAGTGCACAACTCCAGGAGCGAGTGGGAGGGGCCGCGTTACACCGGGTTGCAAGGTGCGGTGCAGTGCCTTACACCACTTACGGTGCTGCACCCCCTCCAGGAATGCCAGTGGAATAACCCAAGAACAATGACTCGGCAGAAATGTTTTTACATTGTCTAAGGAGCATTCCCCTGCTCCAACTCTTACTCCAGCCTCTGAGTGGTTGGAGGCCTGAAGAGATGCAATGTACATTTCTTTCTGCTGTCATAAAAGGGACTGTGTTTAACACCTAGAACTTGGTTGGAGTCCTATTTCCCCAGGCACAAAGCCATGCCAGAATTTTGGGCAAATCTGGCAGAATATCTTCAGTACTGAGTAGAGGAAAATGGCTTCTTTTCAATGCTTTACTTAAAGGCTTTGGATCTATACATATCCTCAATTTCTTTTCTAATTGCCACCATACTACTTATCCCAGAGTTTCTCAACCTTTGGGGGTGTGTACCCCCTAGACGGGCCCCCAAAGGTTGGCATATCCCCGGACACCTCAAGTCCCGCATACCCCCAAAAGTGCACCCCCAAAAGTGTTTTTTACAGCTTGCGGCGCAGCCGAGCGGGTCGCACTGCAAGTCGGAGGACCCACTCGACTGTGCCGCAGGCCGTAAAAAAAGCACTTCCCCCATTTTCCGCTGCCCATTATCAGCTGCTGATCGCAGCAGCTGATAATGGGGAGCATCTCGGGGTATGCGGACCACAGGTTGAGAACCGCTGACTTATCCAGTTTGTACTTTTCTCTACTGGTTCTATGATTTCCCACCTCTGTCAACTTTGCTACTGGCACTTTCCTTTTGGGTAGTTTAACATTGTTATAAATGTTATCACATTGTTATCAGTCTCATAGCCCAGTCCTATCCTGGTGTGCCTGTGCAGAGGAGTAGAGTGTGGAGGAGTCAGCTGGCAAAAAAATAGATAACATCCTTGAGAAGCCTGTCTGAAGCTTGGTTGCAGCTGCCTGTGAGAGTCTGGAAAGTGCAAGAGCTGGCAGCCAGGATGACAACTACACTATGAAGGAAAACACCTGGAGAACACCATACAACCTCCATGTTCTACGAGATTGTCTCATGGAATAATACTTGTAAAAATCTCATTGAAAAATGGATTTATTTTCAGCCTGCCTATGTTAACCGGTTGAGACTACAGTATTGAGAAAGTCGGTATATAAATATTGTAAAAAGTAAAAAGTTTTTACTGACCCCTCACTGGCCTTTTGGTCACTCCCCCCCCAGCATGCAGCGTGCACTCCATTTGCTCAGCTGCATACTATAGGTGGCGGGCCGCCACAGAATTATTTATTTATTTACCTCTTTTTTTTCGCCATTGGCGCCTCCTCTTCCTCTTTGTTCCGCGGTCGACCGGGACTAAATATTGGCTCGTGCGTGCTGGTTCGCACAGGCGCACACAATGCCTGGGAGCTCTGATGATTCTGAAGAGATACCAGGCATTGTGCGCCTGTGCGAAGATCGCGCAGGTTCGCGAGCCAGTATTCAGTCCTGGCCGACTGCGGACAGTCTCGGTTTCCAGGGCTGGCCAGAGTCTGGAACGGACCCCAGAAATACAGTTTTTCCGGGATGGATGATCAGCCTATGACTCTCTCTCTCTGTCTGTTTTTTCCCCTTCCTCCCCTCTCTTCTTTTGATTCCCCCTCTCTGATGTTCCCTCTCCCTCTCTGACTTTTTCGTCCCTTCCTCCCTATCCTAGGGCTGTTGTACACTCCCTCCCTTAGGCAGCTTAAGTTGGGTGATAAATGGATAATTCTTTTTCTTCTTCCCTCCCCTCCACGGCTGGGTCTTTCTTCCTTTGGATGACAGCTGCAACCATTAGTCCTCTGTCTGGTTCCTTCTCCTTTTTGTGCTCAGTTCCTTTTGAAAAGGCAAGACAGGCATAGGAAAGAACAAGGAAACTAGTGAGAGCAGTGGAGACTAGACTGGTGGGCTAGAGCGCCCACCAACTCTAGTCTGTATTGCTTTCCCCAGTTACCTTCTTCTGTCCTGAAGCCAACTTCTACTTTATCAAAAGGCAAGGAGGGAGGTACGACAGAGCGGGAGATGACCAGTAAGGAGGGGAAACTGGAGTGCTCCCTTTGCTAACACCATGAACGGACATTTTTATGATGGATATGAGGCCGACCCTTGATCAGCCACGAAGCTTCCTGGGTGACCTTGGGCCAGTCACTATCTCTCAGCCCCACCTACCTCACAGGGTTGTTGTGAGGACAAAAAGGAGGGGAGGAAATATGTACACCGCTCTGAGCTCCTTGGAGGAAGGAATGTGAAAAAATAAAATAAAATAAAATAAAATAAAAATGTGAAAAATAAAATAAAATAAACTAATTCATCTAGCAAGCGATTGAGGAAGCTTCAACATACTGAATTTCTGAATGGATGTATCCCTCCTCAGTCCAATATCAGGTTGAAAGACCAAGTTAAAGTGTAGGTACATGGAGTCTTAATTTGTATAGCCAGCATGATACTGTATTTCTTCAATTCTAAGACGCATGTTTTTTCCCAATTAAGCATTTCAAAAAATGGGGTGCGTCTTAGAATCGAAGGTCTCCAAAAAGCACCCCAAAATGCTATCTTCTTACGTACTGGGGCTTGGGGGAGCTTCAGGGAGACCTGCGTGACCCTCTGCAGGCCTCCCCGATCTTCAGTTCGGCAAAAAACGGTGATTTTCAGCTATTTCCGGTTTTCGTGAAAACCAGAAATGCCCAAAAATCGCTGTTTTTCGCCGAACTGAAGATCGGGGAGGCCTGCAGAGGGTTGCGCAGGCCTCCCTGAAGCTCCCCCAAGCCCAGGTAACGAAGGAAATGGCACTTTCTGGCGGGGCCAGAAATGCTATGCAAAGGCAGTGCACTCAGTCATCCTCAGCTGCAGGAGACATGCTGGGGAGAGTTGGTGCTGAGCAGGTAGATTTAATGAAGGGAGGCGAGTCTTACAATTGATGGATTTTTTTTCCCCTGCTGGTGGTACTGAAAGTAAAGGTGCGCCTTAGAATCGATGGCGCCTTAGACTCGAAGAAATACGGTATATGAGACTGTACAAAGTCTTCACTTCTTACAAGTTCCCATGGTTTTCAGCATAAGTGGAAATGTAGAACCCAATGGTTTTTTTATACAGTATTATCTGGGTTTTTGAAATAGAAATTATTATATTTAGATCCTGCTTTTCACAAAGTGGGTAATCACTGATGGAAACCAATGAACACAAGAACATAAGAAGAGTCCTGCTAGATCAGGCGAAAGGTCCATCTAGTCCAGCTTCCTGGATCTCACAGTGGTTCCACCAGATGCCTCAGGGAGCACACAAGACAACAAGATACCTGTATCCTGTCACCACTCCCTTGCATCTGACATTAAGAGATAGCCTATTACTAAGACCAGGAGATTGCTTATCCCCATCATGGCTTGTAACCTGTGATGGACGTTTCCTCCATAAATCTGTCCAATCCCCTTTTAAAGGCATCTAGACCATGTGCCATCACCACATCCTGTGGCAAGGAGTTCCACAGTTTAATCACATGCTGGGTGAAGAAATATTTTCTTTTGTCTGTTCTAATTCTCCCACCACTCAATTTTAGTGAATGTCCCCTAGTTCTAGTGTTGTGTGAGAGGGAAAATAACCTCTCTATCCACTCTTTCCATTCCATGCATAATTTTATACGCCTGACAGCGCAATCCTATTCAATTTACACCACCGGTTTAACCACCGGTGCAGCGAGAACGGGAGGCCCCAGAACTGAAAGGGGATTCAAATCCCCCAAAGGGAGATTCAAGGGGGATTTAAATCTCCCCTACCCTCCAAAGCCTCCCACCCTGCCCTCCCCCACTGGTTGCACCGGTGGTGTAAATTGGATAAGATTACGCTGTCAATCATGTCCCCCCTCAAGTGCCTTTTTTCTAGACTGAAGAGCCCCAAATGCTGTAGCCTTTCCTCATAAGGGAGGTGCCCCAGCCCACTAATAATTTTGGTTGCTCTCTTCTGCACCTTTTCCAGTTCCACTATATCCTTTTTGAGATGTGGCGACCAAAACTGGATGCAATACTCCAGATGTGGCCTTACCATCGATTTGTACAACAGCATAATAATATTGGTCGTTTTATTCTCAATCCCTTTTTTTAACGATCCCAAGCATGGAATTGGCGTTCTTCACAGCTGCCTTACACTGGGTCGACACTTTCACTGACACTTTCACTTTCACCAGTACCCCAAGATCTCTCTCCTGATCCATCACAGACAGCTCAGAACCCATTAGTGTGTATGCAAAGTTTTGATTTCTTGCCCAAATGTGCATTACCTTACACTTACAGTCGGACATTTTATCCACTTTTTTATCCACGGATTTGACTCAACAGGGTTGGCAAAGCTGTGGAAGAGGGAGTCCAACCGCACTACATTACCTCTTTTTTCAGAGTTGTCGGGGGCCTGCCAGCCACTTCCAGTCTCCTGCGCGTGTCCAAACCACTGAAAAATGCAGCCTGGAGCCTCTGACGTCATTTACAAGTTGCTTCCAGTAGTGGCGTTTGTTTTTTAAGTCAGTTTATACAAACTCAGGAGGAGGGAAGCGGCGAAGATGCTGGAATAAAGGTAATGTGGCACCGCTGCCGACCCCTCCCCTCCCCTGGATTTCATATGACACTGATTTTCTTATCCACTGTGGTTCCAGGAACAGAACCCCCGACTGTACTTACATTGAAGCGCATCTGCCATTTTGCTGCCCATTCTCCCACTTTGGAGAGATCCTTCTGGAGCTCTTCACAATCCCTGCTGGTCTTCACCACCCGGAAAAGTTTAGTGTCATTCGCAGACTTGGCCACCTTGCTGCTTATCCCCAACTCCAGGTCATTGATGAACAAGTTGAAAAGCACCGGTCCCAAGACCATTGTGAAAATTGCCCATTGACACCCACTCACTCTTTCCAAGTCTTCAACCAGTTCCTAATCCATAGAAGGACCTGGCCCCTTATTCCTTGACTATGGAGTTTTTTCAGGAGTCTTTGACGAGGGACTGTATCAAACAGAGACATAGCTAACCCTTTTTCGGGGAGGGCTGACTTTTTTGCACCCCTCCTTTTTGCCCCCTCCATACCCTTGCGTTGGCAAATATTTTTGGGGGTGCAAAAATGTCCCCCCAATTTTTTTGAGGTGTTTTTTTCCATTTTGCATGCAGCTGCTGCCCCCCTGCCCCCCAGGGCGGCAGCTACTTCGTGTACAACCCCCAGGCACAGGGCGGCATTATCAGCGTGGCGCGGGGGCGACATTTTACTTAACTGGCAGCTGCGTGCAAAATGGAAAAAAATAACAAAAAAACCCCCCAACCCCAGACATTTACGGAAATTTTGCACCTCCCCAGAGCTCCTCACCCTAACACCCGGGATTCACCCCTCGCCCCCCCTGATGACGCCTCTGGTGTCAAATGCTTTCTGAAAACCCAGATACATTATATCCATGGGTCCTCCCACATTCACATGCCTGTTGACCTTTTCAGAGAATTCTAAAAGGGTTGTGAGGCAAGACTAACCTTGCAGAAGCCATGCTGATTCTCCCTCAGCAAAGCTTGTTCTTCTATGTTTTACAATTTTATCTTTGATGAGGCTTTCCACCATCTTCCCTGGAACAGATGTTAGGCTGATTGGCCTGTAGTTTCCCGGGTGCCCTTTCCTTCCTTTTTAAAAGATTGGTGTGACATTAGCTATCCTCCAATCCTCTGGCACAGTGGCCGTTTTAAGGGACAAGTTGCATATTTTGGTCAAGATATCAGCAACTTCATTCTTGAGTTCCTTAAGAACTCTTGGGTGAATGCCATCTGGGCCTGGTGACTTATTGATCTTTAATTTGTCAATTAAGTCTGAGATGTCTTCTCTTGTAACCTCTATTTCACTTAATTCTTTAGTTAGGAGTGGTCGTTCGGGCAGCGGTATCTGCCAGAGGTCTTCTGCCATGAAGACAGATGCAAAGAATTCATTTAATTTCTTTGCAATCTCCAAGTCCCCTTTTATTGTCCCTTTCCCTCCCCCAATGTCCAGTGAGCAAACCGCTTCTCTGGCAGGTTTCCTGCTTCTAACACATTTGAAGAAGCTTTTATTATTTCCTTTAATGTTGCTGGCCATACGCTCCTCAAAATCTTTCTTTGCCTCCCTTATCGTCTTTTTACATTTCTTTTGCCACAGTTTGTGTTCCTGTTTATTTTCCTCATTAGGGCAAGACTTCCATTTATGGAAGGAAGCTTCCTTGCCTTTTATAGCCTCTTTAACTGTGCTTGTTAGCCATGCCGGCACCCTCCTGGACTTAGTCGAGCACTTCCTCCTTTGTGGGATACACTCCCGCTGGGCCTCTATTACTGTCGTTTTAAACAGCATCCATGCACGCTGGAGAAATTGGACTCTTTTTAACTTCCCTTTAGCTTCTTTCTAACTAGTCTCTTCATTTTAGGGAAATCTGCGCTTTGGAAGTCAAGGCTTTTCATGTCAGATTTGCTTGGCACTCTCCCCTCAACATGCATGGCGAAACAGATTGCAGCATGGTCACTGTTCCCCAATGGCTCAGTAACATTTACTGATCAAGTCCTGAGTACCACACAATATCAAATCCAGAGTTGCCTGTCCTCTGGTCAGCTCTGTGACTAGCTGCTCTAAGACACAGTCATTTAGCATATCCAGAAATCCGGTCTCTCTTTCATGACCAGAGCTTGAATTGACTCAGTCGATATGAGGATAATTGAAGTCTCCCATGATTACAACCCTGTCTCTCACTGACATCTCTCTGATTGTTTCCTCATCTCGAGGTCCCCTTCAGGTTTTTGATCTGGAGGATGATAACACACCTCCACTACTACATCACTCCTCACTGGACCGCGAGGGCAGTCCAAGCAGCGAGGGAGGGGGGCCATTGGCCGAGCCGGCCCGGGGGGGCGGGGATGGCGGCTGCCTTTTAGGAGGAGGAGGTCTTTACATGGCCTCCTCCTCCTAAATAGCTGGTGGAAATCCAAGGAGGCCCATTGGGGCCTCCCCGCGTTACACCGGAGAAAGGGGACGAATATTCCCTTCCCCCGAGTAGCCCAAGGAGATCCCAGGGAACGGGGATAGGATCTGGCAGGTGGCCTGGGCCGCCCGCCGGATAGTTAGGCAGGATTGGGTTGCCCCTTAACGTAAGAGCCACATACGATAAACTTCAGATGCTTGAGAGCTGCAATATTTAAGAAGCATTTAGGTTCTTAAATATATTTACTCACATGAACATTAAACGTATGTTTTAATCCAGTGGACTCTCAGTTTATACCTGGTAAATAATTATAAAGCTTTAAAATTTCTTATTTACCTTTTATATTAATTGTGATGCAAAAAAGAGCTCAGCCAACATATTTCCGCGAGCCACACATTATATGAAAAGAGCTGCATGTAGCTCGCGAGCCACAGTTTGGTCACCCCTGCAATAGTGGCACCCATTTAGGGCCAGGGATGAGCAATCAAAGGCCACCAAGCCACAAAAGAAGGTTCCTTGATGAGCTCACCCCACAAAAGATCCCATGGTTTCAATTGGAGAAAAAACTATAAGAAGTTGGGTCACAGAACCCCATGTGTTTTACATCCCTCACTTATCTGTCTGCCTTCATTTTATCCAGGAGTGCTGGGTGAAACATTCCCATTTCAGCTGCTACTCAAGCACCATTTGTGCCAAGCCGGCACCCAGGACTAGTAACCTGCTCCCCTTTTGCTTTCCTATCTTCATCCCTTCTCTTCCTCAAGGTCAAATGAAAGCCGCTGCACCAGCACAAGCCTGGACAGCCATCCTTGGTAAGCTGCCTGGCAATGCACCCCTCCTTTCAGGAAAGCAGCTCTGGCTGTCTTGCGCTGCTTCCCTCTTCACATCAGGTATGGCTACAACTTAGTCCCTCAGCCCCTCAAAGTAATTTCTGCTTGTTATACCCTGCTTTTGAACAGGAAGATCGCTGGGTCTTGGCATTCTAGCTCCATGACTCCTGCATTGCAGCACACACCAAATAGCAGCAACAGACTTGTAACCTTGGTCCTTGGCACTGCCTTGCTGTCAACCCACAAATTCCCCTTCTATCTTTCTTGCCTTGTATGTAGTCAAATTGACGACATGCTTAGCACCTTCCTCATTTTCCTTCTATATGTGTGAGTGTTGTGTGCATGTGTGTGTTATTTTAGTCTGTTTTTAAACCATTTTAGAAGGTCTGAAATCAGTCTCAAGTTTCCTTTTTGTAAAAAGCTCATTGAAAAATGGGGTTTATGTTCAGCCTGCCTATGTAAACCGTCTTGAGTCTATGAGAAAGGTGGTATAAATGAATGAATGAATGAATAAATAAATAAATTTCTTGGCAATCTTGTAACCATTGGCAAGGAAGGAAAAAGAACATTGGCAGAGTGGTAGGAAGGGCGAGCACAGATGACCACTCTAAGGTTGTCAGTAAGTAAGCAAATTGAAAGCAAACTAACATTCTTCATGGTCTCTGTGTATTTCCACTAGTGTTTCTCAAAATGTGCTCCTAGGAGTCCTGGGGCTCCTTGAGACCCCTTCAGGGGCTCCACCAGCACACCATAAGTGGCTGTCATTTGCTCAGTGCTGTGCCACTCCATGCATGCACCAGCGCTCTGGGGCTCCCCAAGACATATGCACTGGTGGGGCACCTCAAGACTCCATTTAGAAGGGCTCTGGAGACCAAAAGGTTCAAGAACTGCTGATCTAGATCCTAGATCAGTCTGAGTTCCAGCTCAGTTTGGGGATTGAGAATGCTTTGGTTGCCCTAGTGGATGACTTGTGCCAGGAGTTGGATGGCGGAGTCCTTGTTGGCTCTGTTGGACTTCTAAGCAACGTTCACCATCAGCAACCATTATATTATTCTGGGCTGCCTTGCCACACTAGGCTTGAGGGTCATTGGTTTGCAGTGGCTTTGCTTCTTTCTAGAGAGTAGATAAAAGGAGGTGCTGGGAGACTTCAACCCTTTGGCCTTAGAGGTTCCCCCAGGAGTTCATCTTGTCTCCCATGTTTTTTTAATGAAACTACTGGGAGGGTGAGGTGCTGTTGGAAGAGCAACAGCATGCAAACTAGACCTGTACAATAATAGTAGACGTGGGTATTATGTGTTCATACCCAACAGTAGGGGCAGTAGTTACCTATTCAGTTCCTAGTTTAAAGGCTTGTGGATTGCTCTCTCCTGCTTTGACTAGACTTCTCATTAGTTTTGTCTCCCTGTCTAAGCGGCCATGACTAGTTACTTCTCTTGTTTTATTTTGCAGCAGATAAACGCTTTGTGTAACTCAGCACCACTGTGAATGAGTTTGCTTTTTCCGTAGCTCTGCTAACAGTGTCATTAGACAGATAGACCTGGATATCTCTCTTTTTCATCTGATCCTAGAAAGACAGTGGAGATTCTGGTGCCTGTGCTTAGATACTGGATGTGGGCTAGTAACTGAGACAAAATCCAAACAAAACATAGATGTTACTAGTCACTAAAGTAAGCTTGGATGTTGGTATACTTAGTATGCCCCCTAAAAGATCAGATTCACAGTTTGGGGGTGATCCTTAATCTGGCCTTACTACTGGATGACCAGGTGTGACTAGGATATCTTTGCTATGCATCAGCTGGCGTGCCAATTGTGCCCCTTTCTAGGGGCACAATTTCTAGCTTCAGGTGGTATGAAATGTGACTGCACGGGTTGGGGCTAATTCTTGGGAGCAAATAACTTCCATTTCATATCATCTACCACAGCGTGGTTATAAACTTTAAAGTCCTTAATGGCCAGGAATGTCTCTCCTTATATGAATCTGCCGACCCATTTCATTCAATATCAAAGGCCTTGTTCCAAGTTCCCCCTCCTTCTGAAGTTCATGGGCAACCCAATCCAATGTAACTCCCCCTCGCTGATGCAGCCACGCCAACAGGGTGCATGGTACAACCTGGGGGGAGTTTCAAGCCCGAGAGGCCTCCCTGAGGTAAGAGAACATTTGTTCCCTTGCCCTGGGGCATGCCTCCACTGCCCTGATGGGTCTAGTAGTGCCTGTGCAAGCTATTTCGTTAGTGCAAGTCTGAGTGGACCCGGGTAGGTGGATCAAGGCCAGGAAGGGGGGACAGGAAAGTGACAAAGCCACCGCCTCCTTCCTGCCCTCAACACCCCCCTCTCCACCCAGGTCTCTGCCCCATTCCTCCCCCTCCCTGTCCTGTTCTGCCCACCCCCATCCCCTCATGCCAACTTACCTGCATTGGCCGCTGTCGCCTGGCTGCTCACTGTTTGCGGTGGTGGCCAGGCTGCACTCTATGGTGCATCACATTTTGCGACGGCCATAAAGCACGCTGCACAGCTAGAACATGAGATTCAGTGATGCAGTAGGCACATAGGATTGGGCTGTTAGTGGGAAAACATGACAGTTCCTTTTCAGTCACAGCCCCCAGGTTATGGAATTCTCTCCCCTGAGGGCTGCTTGACCCTGTCACTGCTACGTTTTTTTGCTATCTGGTAAAGGTTTCATTTGTTCAGGCATGTATTTCTGTTAACATCTGTTAATGCTCCCATATTTTTTTGTTTTTCCTGCAGTCTCAGTTGCTGTTAGTTCTTAATTAGTTTATTGTTTGAATTGTCATAGTTTTCTATTTTTTAATGTTTTATTGTTGTAATCACTGGACAACAAATTTTAACAAGGTCATGCCCCCAAGATTAAATTGTTCATTTCTTATAGATTTTGAGGTGCTGAACATGAATATGACAATGAAAATGCAAAATTGGCTACTGTTTGTGAGAGATCTGCAATAGATAGTTCCAAAGACATCTACTAGTAAATGCCCGATGGCACTTACAACACCTATGTACGCAATGTGGGCTGCTTCTCCTAAACTAGAGTCAATAGACAGATTTTATTGTCATTTTCGTTTTCAGCGCATCAAAATTAGCAAATTAGCTCTTTCCATTTCAGGGCCAGTTTTGTGTTGGCCAGTGATATTCTCATTTTTAATGATTTTATTGATTATTATACTTTTGTATTTTTAATGCGATGCAAGCTGACTTGAGTGCCCCTTTACAGGCAGAAAGGCAAGGTAAAAATCTCTAGATAGATAGATAATGGGACCCTTTCTAGATAGATAGATAGATAATGAGACCTTTCTACGAGTAGTGAGTGTGCCTCCTGGGACCAAGTGCCTCATTGGGACAAAGTGCCAGGGTAAGAGATAAGAGAAAACATAGCAGGTTAAGCATCTGTGCGAGTTTAGTAGCAGGGCGAAGAAGCCAGGCCCCAAACATTGCCCTCCACTTCCCTTCAGAAGAGGAGAGGTCCAAATACATTGAGCTTTCTTGATAAACCCAAAACAAACACACAAAGTTATGCTGTCAGACAGCCAGCAGCAGGGAGGGGGCTATCCAGTGTTTTTCACTGAGTGTCATATGTATAACTAAGTCATGGGTGTGTGCTCGGTGCAAGGAATTCCAGGCTCTCAGGGAACAGGTTTGCTCCCTTGAAGCCTTGGTTGCTGACCTGGAGAAGCAGAGACAGGCAGAGAGGGATCACAGTGATGTGGAGACGTCATCAAACCTTCAGATGGGCAGCTCCTCAGCTGCCAGGGAAGGAAGTCTCAGGGCTGGAGGACATCACTCTGGAAAAGAGGGAAACAATCCCCTAGTGGGGACCGCTTCTTCAGGTGATGGGCCCGTATCCAGTCGCACTAAGGATACTCCTCTGGGGAAGGAGGGTAGGGGACTTCTTGTAGTGGGCGATTCTATAGTTAGGAACATAGAGAAGGGGGTCTGTGATGGATGTGAGGACTGCATGGTGACTTGCCTGCCTGGTGCGAAGGTTGTGGACAACACGTCTCGTCTAGATAGGCTGGTAGAGAGTGCTGGGGAGGAGGTACAGTAGCAGTTGTGGTGCATGTCGGCACCAACGACATGGGGAGATGTAGCCAGGTGGTCCTGGAGGCCAAATTTAGGCTGCAAGGTAGGAAGCTCAAAGCCAGGACCCCAAAGGCAGCGTTCTCGGAAATGCTACCTGTTCCAGGATCAGCTAGGCAGGCAGAACTCAGGGGTCTCAATGCATGGATGAGACAGTGGTGTCAGGAGGTGGGGTTTAGATTTGTTAGGCACTGGGGAATGTTTTGGGACAAGCCGGGCCTGTACAAGAGGGATTGGCTTCACTTGAACCGAGACAGAACCGGAACCAGAAGGTGGCACAGCACCCCTGGAGGGTTAAACTGACCCCTGGAGGAAAACCAACAGGAGCAGAGTGGCATCCGGTTGGGGACTCTTCATCCTTATGGAATGAAGGTGGAGAGGTTCGGGAACAGCAAGGTAATAACAGAGTAGGAATTGGGAGTGGAAGTATGATGGGACATGACAGCCAGTCCAGCAGAGCGAGAAGCTGCTGTGGGGATAAAGGCACAAACAAACAGCCCTTGGTGTGTGTGTGTGTGTGTGATATATACAGTAGGTGCTTCTTTGCTAATGTCCGAAGTCTCTGAGTGAAGATGGGAGAACTGGAATGTTTCGTGGCTAGGGAAAACATAATGGCATAACAGAAACCTGGTGGAATGCGGAGAACCAGTGGGATCCCACAATCCGAGGCTATAAATTCTCTTTATACAGAGAGGGGCAGAGGTGGGATGGCCATCTATGTCAAAGAAGAGGTAGAATCCAGCAGAGTAGAGATTGACGGGTGTGTGTGTGTCCAACTCCACCATAGAATCACTGTGGGTTAAATTACTAGGTTCAAGGAATGATGTCATAGTGGGGGCATGCTATCGTCCTCCAAATCAAAAACCTGAAGGGGACCTTGAAATGAGAAGACAAACCTGACAGAGAGGGGACCCGAGAAACTACAGGCTGTTTAGTCTAACATCTGTTCCAGGTAAGATGGTGGAAAGCCTCATCAAAGATAAAATCTTAAAACGTATAGAAGAACAAGCTTTGCTGAGGGAGAATCAGTATGGCTTCTGCAAGGGTAAGTCTTGCCTCACAAACCTTTTAGAATTCTTTGAAAATGTCAACAGGCATATGGATGCGGGCAAACCCATTGTATGTTGTTTGCATACTCATTTGTCTTTTTGGTGCCCCCATAACAGATGACGGACTTGTCAATGTGAACGAGAACTGTTAGTGCAAGCTGTTTTTAGTGTGAGGAAGCAGATATTTCATAGGAGAGAGACTCCAAGGACTTCCTCATTGGGAACGGACAACTGAGAGACTCCATGCTGGATGGGTGGCTGTATTGGGAGGTAAAGATTATAAGGGCTAATCCATTGGTTAAGTGTTTCACAGTCCATAACGCAAAACAATTCAGTTTATTCGGGCTAAATACTGTGCCAATAAAAACAAGTAAAGGTAAAAATAAGTATCACTAAATAATAAGGATTGCATTGCTTCTAGTCTGTACAGCAAGTACAGCCAGAACGTCTGATGGTGCCCTACATGGATTGAGGGTGAAACGTACATAAAGAGGCTTTTACCTTTACTTGTTTTTATTGACACAGTATTTAACCCGAATAAACTGAATTGTCTTATTATAAAGGCTTTTCAGTAATCAAGGGATGAGACAAGAGGTAACAACTTTGCAGAGGTTCATGGGAGCCTGACAGTGCTTCCAGTTGCACCCAAAGTAAGGAGAAAGTGGGGGTTCACTATTCCTGAGGGAGAGTAGGTTGTTGAGAATGAAGAAAAGGGATTATTGAGATAACTGTGTTCCTTGAGTCTAAGCATAAATGGAATGCCTCCATTTCACTTGGTACAACATTTGGGTTGATGGTTTTCTTAAGAAGGATTTCCTGCAGGGCTACAGCAATATTCTTCAACCGCAGAGATGAAGAGTTTGAAGATTAGGGTGGCAGATCTCTCCATTCTCTTGAGTGAGGAGGACACTCCTGAGTGAGAGACATATAGGTGTGGTATGTGTGTCAAGAAAATTAGGAGAGAGAACCACACCTGCCAGGACCAGTATGGTGCCATCTTGCCCCATAATCAAGTAACATGTTGCAGAACACTCTATGTAAGAGCAGCATCTGTGGAAAACAAGGACACGATGGATGTGTTTACAGTACTGGGCTCAGCTGAGAGAGTTCATCATGACTTTGTTGGCACTAACCACACGAATCACAAGATGGATAATTTGACTGTCAATACAATAGTCCCAGAGACGGATGGCCAGGTGACAGAGGAAGGCAATGCCAATGCCTGTTTGTTTAAGTAAAATTGTGCTGCAATGTTGTCCACTTATAGCTAGATAATATGGCCACTTAATATGAGGTTGAAGAAAGTGAATGCATTGTCTACTTCCACGAGCTTGAAATAATTTATGTGTCATTCGTGCTCTCCTCCTCCAAAGAGATATACCCGTAATTGGTGTGATTGAAGGAGATGTAGGAAGCTGAGAGAAATTTATTATCTGACTAACAGTGCAATCCTACCTATATGTACGCTGGCGGAGCTCCCTCTCCACTGGCGGGTGTTGCAATAGTGCCGTAAAGTACATTCGCGGTACCTCTGGAGAAAGCGGCACCGGCGTGGAGGCCGGCACCACTCACTCCGCTGCTGGGTGGTGGGGGAGGGGGTGATGCGCACTCCATCGATATACTAACTCCTTACATGGGACTCCCCGGTTGTGCGCCAGCTAAATAGCTGGTCCGCATCCGAGGAGGCCTATTGGGGGGGCCACCGGTGCTTACACCGGGGGAAGGGGATGAACGTCCCTTTTCCCCAAGGTGATTTCCGGCCCCTCCAGCGCGGGCCGCATTCTGTGTAGGATACAGCGGCCAGTAATTTAAGCCGGCTGGTGCATCTTACGCAGGATTGGTCTGTTAGGCTAGGACAGCTACTGGGATGAGAAGATGGCTGTCTGGGTTACATTCTGGTGAAAACTGGCTCAGGAACCACAGTTGTAAGAAGTATTGCTGCCCCTGGGGCAGTGGTTCCCAAACGTTTTAGCATTGGGACCTACTTTTAAAAATGGCACTCTATCAGGATCCACCTAGCTTTACAAGACTTAAAAAAAAGGATCTAGAAAGATTTATAATAGTAGTTATTTATTTATTTATTTCCAAAAACTCAATCCATTTCACCTAATGAAGGAGCCCTAATGAATAGCCTCAAGGTTTGATGGGCTTAGTTATGTGACCTAGTCTTCACCTGCCCCCACTACCTGTCATTGATGGACTTGGAAAAAACGCACCAGAAAAAAGACGCTCAATCATTTATCTCCCTATATTTACACAAGATTGCTAACTGCAGGAGCTCAGCTCCTTGCAGGGCAATTAACAGCTATCTTGCAAACTGCAGGAGCTCAGCTCTTTGCAGGGCAATTAGCAGCCATCTAATTTTCGAATAGCCTCAGGGCTTGAAGGCAATTAGTTATCTGTAGAGGTGGGAGAAAAACGCTTTATATTTTTCACAGATTTTGGTGCTGAACCAAAACGAAATAGCAGAAAGCAGTGTTATATATTTTTATTCCAATTCCTCCCCCCATTTTATCAATGTTAACTGCTTTAAAAATGTACTAGGTAGGTGGTATCGGTTATACGTTGTCAGCAGATGAAGAATGCTGCAAAATTATGTGGTTTTATTTTATTTTTCACAGATTTTTTTTTAGCAGAAAGTGGTGTTATGTGTTTTTAGTTATCACCATTTTCTCCTGCCCCTAGTTATCTGATCTTTCCATCACCCGTGCTTTCATTGGAGTCTCTGGTTACAACCCACCAGAAATCGGGTTGTGACCTAAACTGACCCACAATTTAGGAAACATTGCTCTGGGGGATTGCTTGTGACCAAAGCAAAGACTTGGCAGGGAGAATATGTGGCTATTTGCAGGCTGCTGTTTAGAAAACTGGAGGTTAAGCCCAAGGAGGGAGACCAGGTGAGAGGGCAGGAGAAGGCATAGAAAAAGTAAGTGGATAGGAAAAGGGCAAACTGGCCATCACCCTGTACCATATATATGGGGGTTATGATGCAGGTGCAGCTGATGAGTGGTCCTGCCCTTGTGAAATATAGGAGCCAGGATGGTGTAGTGGTTTGGGAGTCGGACTTAGACCTGGAAGATCCAGGTTCAAATCCCCGCGCAGCCATGAAGCTTCCTGGGTGACCTTGGGCCAGTCACTATCTCTCAGCCCCACCTACCTCACAGGTTGTTGTGAGGACAAAAGGAGGGGAGGAAATACGTACACCACTCTGAGCTCCTTGGAGGAAGGGCGGTATAAAAACGTGAAAAATAAAATAAATAAAATAATTCACAGGGAGTTTATTAATTTTGTAGGCATAGCTTAGTTTGTGCTACAACACACAAAAAATCTCAGGATAAGAGCCACTTTGGATTCCTTGCTTGTTTGGAACAAGCACCAGCAGGAACTGTGGTTCCACATAATGACTCCAGCTAGGCCCATCCAGAGATAATGCTGAATATTACAATGGAAGTTTACCAAGGGATTTAAACTATCCTATGCAAACATAGATCCCCATGTGGCAGTGTATTTATAAAACATACCGTATTGTCCCGAGTATAAGACGCACCTGATTATAAGATGCACCATTAAAGCTTGGTGCTATTAAAAAAAATTAATTAAATCACTGGCATTAAATTGCAACAGCCTGATTATAAGACGCACCCCTAGTTTAAAAACTTAAATTAGGAGAAAAAAGTGAGTCTTCTACTCAGACCAATACGGTATTTGGAGGTATATATGGAGGAGGTAGAGCAGAGGAAAATGTATAAGGAGGTGGTGGTCATAAGGTGGCAGGCCCCCTTGATCACTCCCCCCCCCCGCCTGATTTATGAATTTGCCTCTTTGTTGTGGATGCCTAGAAGGCACCAGAACAATCCTCAGCTAATACACCACTTCTCCTTCCCCAGGGATTCTTCACATTTGTGTTTGGTGAAGTACATGTTTGATGAAGCAGTGCTGTTTGTCAGAGGCTGTGAGCTAGGAGCCCTGAGGGCCAAGTGTGATTCAGAATCAGCGTTATGGCTGCCCCAGTACACTCCAAGGATCTCAGCCTACTGGGCTTTGCATTTGATGGACAAGTTTGCAGACACGGTCCTTCTTATGGTGTAATCTGTGTCTTGATCACTGTTCAGCATAATGCTGGAATGGGCAATGAAGGTTAAGGCTGGGTGCCATGCAACAGCCCACTACCGGGATGATTTTTTGTTTGTGGGGTCAGCAGGATTAAGACAGTGACAGTATTTTATGGGCTCCTTTGCTGCTCTCACACAGAACCTGGAGTGCCATTAACTCATGATGAAATGGACGGTCCACAATTTTGACTCACCTTTTGGAGGATTGAGCTAAATTTGGTGGAGGACAATAGCAGGCTCCCTGAGAAGTTGGTGGAATTGAAGGAGAGGAGTGCAGGGGAGTGAAGATCACCCTGTGGCAGTTGCAGGAGTTGGTAGACCACCTAAACTTAGCATATAAAGTAGTGGGCTGAGGGCAAACATTCTTGAGGTGTTTGTGCGACACCATGTTGAGTGTGACTAAGCCACACCTCTGCATAATGTGAGTGGAATGGTGGTCTGGAAGGAGTTCCTGAGGTCTTATAACAGGGTGTCCATATAGTCATTTTTGTTCTATGCCTGCAGAGAAACATTACACCTATTTCAAATGTAAGCTCATCTCCCTGCTGGAGGAGAAGGTGATAGGGCTTGAGGCACACCTTTCCATGCCGAGACTCATTAGGATTGGTGAAGAGTTCCTGACAAGACAGAAGGAACTCTTTATAAAGGGAGATGGAAGAAGGGGGCTGTTGAGGAGAAAATCCCAGTGGAAAGTGTGGACACATGGAAGCATGTGACATTGAGGAACAAGAGAATCAGGAAGCATTCTGTGCCGCTAGATCTGAGCAGCCAATACCAAGCTCTCACACTGGAGGACAATATATGTCCATCTAGGCAAGAATTCTCAAACCAAGCTCCACAGACCAGGGAGGAGGCCTCTCCGTTATCCACCTATCGGGGATCCCACACCCCAGTCCAAGGAGGAGACGAAGTGTGGTGATCATAGGGGACTTCCTCCTGAGAGGAACTAAGGCAGCAATGTGCTGACTGGACATGTTATCTTGGGGAGTGTGCTGCCATCCTGATGCATGTATTTGTGCTGTGATGGGGAGGTTGCTGAGACTCATCAAATCCAGTGACCGCTACCCATTCCTGGTGTTCCACAGGCACTGGATACAAGAAGGTGGGAGACAAAGGAAGAAACAGGCTTCTGAAGGGGGTGATCAAAGACTCACAATAAACTGCACCATGAGAGCTAGTAGGTGTTACCCATGGTCTCTTCCAATGTCTATATACAACGTTTATATACAAATAAATGATACTGCTAGAAGTAGACTTGGAAGACTTTTGAGAGACTACTTGCCTCTGAGAAGGGAAGTGTAGAAGTTAGGGGAACATCTATCCTTCCTGTCGAAGGTCAAGGTACAGCAAGGGAAAGCAGGATCCTGGCATTGAACAGCTGGCTACAAAGATGGTGTTGTTAGGAGCGCTTTGGCCCATGGCATCTGCTATGAAGGTCTCCTGGCAAGAGATGGTTTTCACCTCATGAGGACTTGGGAGGAATGCATTTGGCAAGACCCTTACAAGTTTCATCAGGAGGACTTTAAACTAAATACAATGGGGACAGGAGAAAAATAATCACAGAAAGAAATACAAAGACAGTCACTGGAGACAAGACGGTAGGATACAAAAAAAAACAGGCTTCTGAAGGAGGTGATAAAAGACTCATAAGAAACTGCACAATGAAAGCTCGTAGGAGGTGTTACCTGTGGTCTCCAATGTCTATATACTGTACTAATGTACAAAGTATGGGAAACAAACAAGATAAACTTGAAATCCTAATATGGGAAGGCAAATATGATCAGATAAGCATCATGGAAACTGGGTGGGATGAGACTCATGAGTATTATATAGGACTGGAAAGTTATAACTTGTTCAAAAGGAACAGATCCAACAGAAAGGATGTTACATTATATGTAAACAATGTGTATATCAATGTGTACATTTTCAGCTGGATAAAGCTGAGAATCTGGGCATGGCAGCCCAATCCTGTCTAGGACTGGCGCAGCGTGCAAAAGCACACTGCGCCGGATCCTATGCAAGATCAAGCCAGCACCGCTGCAGCTGGAGCACACCTCCCCCAGGTAATGCCCCAGCTACACCTATGGATCTCCTTGGATGTGCGCCAGCAAAATGGCCAGCACAAATCCGAGGAGCCGGTGTAGCGCTCGCCAGGCTAGGATTTGGCAGAGCTGAGGATCCCTCTTCCCTCCTGGGCCTGGCGGGCCAATCACCCCCTCCTTTTCCACCCTCCCCACCGCCCGGCACAGGACCTACCTACGTCTGCTGGTGATGTCCTGTAGTCAGCAGAGAGTGAGTGGCACCAGCATCTCCACCAGCGCCACTTACTTTCTGGGTGTTGGAAACGTGCTTTACTGCACGTTTGCAACACCCTGGAGTGGCGGAACAATCGTTCCGCCATCCAAACGTTTGACAGGATTGCACTATGGAAGTCTGACAGAAAGTGTCTGGGTAAGAATAAAAGGAGAGAAGAATAAGAGTGATACCATCATGGGAGTCTACTTTAGATCACCTGGCCAAGCAAAAGTCACGGATGATGCTTTCCTGAAACCAATAACCAAGCTCTTTAAGAGGAAAGCCATAATGGTAATGGAGGACTTCAACTATCCTAACATCTACTGGAAGTCTCACTCAGCTAAGTGTGAGAAGTCCAATAAATTCTTGCCTTGCCTTGTGGACAACTTCCTCATTCAGAAAGCAGAGGAAGAAACAAGGTAATCTGCTATCCTGGTCTTAATTCTTACCAGTGGTAATACCAATTAGTAATACCAATTGGATGAGGAAGTGAAAATGGCAGGGACTTTGGGCCAAAGTGACCATGTCATCTTGGAATTCTTGATATTGTAGGAAAGGAAAGCTGAGGGTCGTCAGAGACATACTTTGGATTTCAGGAAAGCATGGGCTCATAGAACAATAAGGCTTATTCCATAATTGAACCGTCAAAGGAGAAAAAGGTCTAAGAGGGATGGGATTTTTTTTTAAATATGAGATACTGTGGCTGCGCAAAAAAAAAAGTTAACAAAGTTAACAAAGGAATCATTTATTATTATAGTACAGTACAGTATAGTTTGTACCTGCAGGAGTGGCATCAGGAAAGCTAAAGCACTGAATGTCATGAGGCTGGTGGTGAGGTATGTCAAATACAACAAAAACGGGTTTTTTGGGTGATGTCTGAAAGAAGAGGTAAGTCAAGGAAATGGTAGATCTATTGCATGGAGAAGATGAGGAAGTGGTGGTAACAGATGATGGAGAGGAGAAGCACCCCAGTTCTTATTTTGCATCTGTCTTCTTTCCCAGGTGAAGGGGGCCCAACCTAACAGTTGCACTAATGAAGAACTGGGGGCATCATGACGGGGAACACAATCCTGCGCAACTTCAGAGTGGCGGAGCACTTGCTGTAAGCCATCACGAACATGCTGTAAAGCACGTTTGCAACGATTCGCGAGTAAGGGTAAGAGTAATGGAGGCTGGCAGCCCTCACTCTGGCACCGGATTGTCCCCATGGCCGCTGGAGACGGTAAGTGAAGCATCGGCGGGGCGGTCCAAGCGGTGAGGGAGGGGGGGTCATTGGCTGAGGTGGCCCGGGGGGCAGGGATGACGACCGCCATATCCTGTCCCTTCCCAGGCCAGCGTGGCCTTTACACGGCCTCCTTGGACTTGCGCCAGCTAAATAGCTGGCGGAAATCCAAGGAAGCCCATAGGGGCCTCCCCGCATTACACTGGGGGAAGGGAACGAATGTCCCCTTCCCCTAAGTAGACCTCTGGACTGATCCTGGAACAGGGATAGGATCTGGCGAGCGGCCTGGGCCGCCCGCTGGATACTTAGGCAGGATTGCACTGTCAGATAGGTAAAGAAATGGTACGCGAACACCTAGTTATTTGAAATGAATTGAAGTCCCCAGGACAAGATGAACCATACCCCAGGATACAGAAGAAACTGGCAGATGTGATCTCAGAGTCACTATCTATAATCTCTGAGAATTCCAGGAGAATGGGTGAGGTGCTTGGAGACTGGAGATGAGATAATGTGCCTTAGTAGCAGCTTCCCGGCCCTAAGAGCCTCATAAAAAGACATGAGCACAATTGCTGTGTTCAACGACATTCTGCTTAATAATCTGTTCCAGGATCTTTCTTGAATACTGATGTCAGGTTGACAAGTCTGTTATTTCCCAGATCTTCCTTTTTTCAAAAGGAAGGATTGGGCTGTTAATTTTGTTTTATTTGCTCATTTCACTTCAAGCCAGGCTGCAAACTTCACTGGTTCAGTGATACATTGGGATTTGTGTGCTTAACTAGCTTCCCAACTCCCTCTACTGAGCATTACTAGTTTTTGCATCCAGTTAGGTTGTGTGTCCATGCAACCAAGTGCGGCCATTTTTTTTAATCAGCCCGCTTGTTGCACGTTTTCAACCGCCTTTTCCCATTTTGTTTAATTCCCTTTTCTCTTGGTTTTCTTTTAATAAACTCACTCTATTTTGACTCCTTGCCTACCCAGTCCACATTCATGGATAATTCAGTAGGTTGTTTTGTCTGATCATTTGTGGATGATACTCCAATTTGAGTTTAAACAAGAACCATGGGTTCTGGGCTCTTCTGGGAGGTTTTTTCCCCCCAGATCCCCCCCCTCGCCTGGTTTCCTTAATTTGCAATGGTGGTGGCAAATAGATCTACCAGTTCCCCCTCTCTCTGTTCAGCTAGGTAAAGGTAAAGGTATCCCCTGCTCGAAAGCCAGTCGTGTTCGACTCTAGGGTGCGGTGCTTCGTTTCTAAGGCTGAAGAGCCAGCGCTGCTCGAAGACGCTTCTGTGGTCATGTGCAGTGGCATCACTGATGCGTGGCAGGGGGGAGGGCCAGCGAGGGCTGACGCGCCGGGAGGGGTGACGTGCCGAGGGTGAAGCGCTCAATATCGTGTGCCGCGTCACCCCCCCCGGCCCCGCTTGCCCGTCACCTCCTGCTGCCGCGCGTCCTGATGCAGTGGCCCAGAACACCTTTAACCAGCTTAGGCTGGTATTCTAACTGCCCCTTTCTTGGATTGCTCAGATCTAGCACCTGTTACCCATGCATTGTATTGAAACTGGACTAGTGTAACACACTCTATGTGGGGCTGTCTATCACGACTGTCTGCAAACTGCAACTAGTACAGAATGCAGCTGCGTTGACTATGACCATGTCATATCCCATCTACACTGGCTCCCTGTACATTTCTGGGCATAATTCAAAATGCTGGTGATGACTGATAATGCCATTAACAGTTTAGGAGCTAAATACTTGGAAGGACCATCTTTCTCCATATGTAACTACCTGTTCTATGAGAACTTTTAGAGAAACTCTGTTGCTGGTTCCATCTCCACTGGAAACTCAATATGATAACCTGTGACAGGGCCTTTTCCAACATGGCACCAAGCCTTGGTAGTTCCCTTCCAGTGACAGTTAGACCTACCCCTTCCCTGCTAGTATTTTTATTTGCTCTAGCTTCTCATTGATGGGTTTTAACAATTTTTTTCTGGTTATGTATCACTGTTGATTACTCATTTTTGTTTTATTTCACTGATTAGTTTCATTTGCTGTTTTAATATCCTCTGCTGTATTAGTTATTTTGTTGATAATGAATTTCAACAAATTGTGAACCAACTTGTGAGATAGAAAAGGCAGGATAAAAGTGTTTTAAAATAAAGAGAGACTGCTGGTTAGAAATTATTTAGATTAAACAGTATGCAGGGCATTAAGGCTAAACTTCCTATATCTTAGACAGCAACACAAGGATAATTAAGGACTAGGAGTTATCTTGTGTTTTTATTTAAGTAGATTTCATTTTCTGCAGTAGATTTCCTTATACAGGATTTGCAGGGACTGAAGCTAGCTAGCTCTGACGCAGAAAGGAGAGCAATCTCCATTCAAATTGTTCCTGGAAACCTGAGAGGTGTCCACTTGATTGCTGACATAACTTAAACTGTATATCATACATAGTATTGGTAGGAATACATGCTAAATAAAGTGGACCCTTTTTCCCGTGGATTCGGGAACCGCAGATTTGACTCACCGTGGATCCCGGATTCACAAGTGTCCACCATTTCAACAGTGAAAAAGAAAAAAAGGGTTAAAAAAGCAAGTTTTTAACCTTTTCCGTGCAAGCTAATCCGTGTTCTTGCTTTAACATGGTGAAATCGCACTCTGGAAGGCTCTTCCAGATCGTGCAACTCCCCTCCCTCTCACAAAATAGCTCCAGAATGCATTGTAATGCATTCTGGAGCGACCTTGGGAGAGGGGAGGGGGAGTTACGTGACCTGGAAGAGCCTTCTGGAGCGCGATTTCACCATGTTGAAGCAAGAACACGGATCAGCTTGCATGGAAAAGGTAAAAAACCTGCTTTTTAACCTTTTTTTCTTTTTCACTATTGAAACGTGGACCCCAGTGTACGCGGATCTTCGCTATCCGCAGGGGGTTCAGAACGGATCCCCGTGGATAGCGAGGTCCAACTGTACGTACTAATGTAGTAGGAATACATACTAAATAGTATTTGCAAATGAGAGGGGCTAGGGGTGGCTCCTTAGCATCCTCTCACACTTTCAAAGGCACCTATAAAAAGTTGGAAATGGGCAGCTTACAGTACCTTACTGTCAGTACAATCTTATGCATGTCTACTCAGAAGTCAGTCTCACTGAGGTAAATGGAACTTACTTCCAGGAGCGCGTGTGTAGGATTGCAGCCTGTCTCTCCTTATTCCCCATCTATACAAAAGCATTTCAGAATCTCTAGGGGAACATGTTACGATAACAGTAAAAAGATACAGCTAAGGCCAGAGTACAAAACAGACTGCAACTCCATGCTGGAGTAGTATTTCTTTTGCCAGCTTAACTTCAGCAGGCGTAAGCCCTAAAATGGTGTGGAGGCATAGATAAAACATGGAAGCGACAGGAAGAAGCCAGTGCAACTCCGCCAGTGCAGGGGGCATTCAGACACCCCCGGAATGCCCCCTGCACCGGCGGAGTTGCGCTGGCATCCGTTCTGCATCCGAACTGCATGTGCGCGACATCCGAGGGGGGTTACGCATCTGTCGGCGTATGACAAATTAAACTGGCATAAGTGCACTTACACCTGTGGATCTACTGTTACACCGGTGCAAGAGTTACACAGGATTGCGCCGTTAGCCAGAGTTTTCTGCCATTTATGCTCATCCTACTTTGCTTTATCACTCCAAAATCCTCAGAAAACCAAATAAATGATTTTGTGAGGCAAGAGGGGATACCTTGAAGCAACTGTGTCCACAGTCAGGTTGACTTCCAAATTCCAGTGATCAACCATGGTGCCAGCTCAACCGGCAGACATATCAGCAGGAAAATGCTCAGCAGATCCGTAAATCTCCAAGGGTGGATCAATTATTAGTATTTTATTATTAAGAACAATAATTCTTACTGCTTTTCAACAACCAAAAATAAAGAGTGATTTACATAGCAAAAGAAATGAGAGCATGGTTTGCTATTTAAAAAAGGGCTCTAAAATCTAAATCTAAAAAAATCTAAAAAATCGTGATCCAGAATGATAGAGGCCATTGTGAACCTAAACCGGACCAAACAGTAATTTGTCCATGACAAAAAATAAATAAATCATATTGGGTTCCCGCACCCACAGATCACCCTTTTCTTATCCTGAAAAACACACACACATCACATTGAGCACAAGACCTGCCACCTGTGTTGGCCCAGGCATGATCTGACACAGATTATATGGCTGTGATGGAGACTATGAAAATCCTAACAAGGAGGCTTGGGTATTGTTGGGACAATAAACCTGCAGGTCTCCAGAACACCTCCATAAGCAAGGCAATGAGCCTGCTAGGTCATACACCAAGATAAGCCCAGTTCAGTCCTATGGGCCCAATTTCTTATATGTTGCCAAATGGTAAGGTGAAGTTTTACTCATGAGATGACTGGAGGGTGAAGAGGGCTCCAGCCTGTTTCCTGAAACAAAATTTCAATTAAATGAAATTTTAATGAATTTTCAGTCAGCTGAACTCCTCATGAATAGATGGCCAGGTTAGCTAGCACACTTCATATTCTTCAGATTAGTGCTCCCATGGAACATTCTGCAAAAGCAAGACCCTCTTTAATGAGGAACTCACTTTCCTGCAACACCACCCAGAAGTGGAGAACTGATCAACAGTCTTACAAGATTAGATGTGAGCAGCACCTATTGTTGGTATGTACCCTGGAAAAATAGCAGATGTGAATACACCATTATTCTCTTCCCTCAGTACCTTCAGCAAAACAAAGAGGTTTTTATCTTTTTAGATAAGATCTGAAACTCTCATGGCCAGCTATAATGCATACCGATTTAACATTAACAACAGGTTTAGAAGCCATATTACACAAACAAAATATAATAATGTTTAAAGATGTTAAAATTGGTATGCATTTTTTCTTTTTCTTACTGGTTTCCTGCAATGCAAATTGTCTCATCCCTCCAATTGCCCTCATCCAGATTACAAAGCACTTTTTTTGGCCCCTGTTCTCTTCCCATCTATGCAGGGCCGGTTCGTCTGTGAAGAGGATGACAGTTGGTGGCAGTTGGAGGGTGGCGAAAAGAGAAAAGAGCGACCAAAATGCTCGATAGTGTCTCAGGAGCCCAATCCTGTCTAAATCCTGGAGCACCGGTGCAGGGCCACCGGTGCAGCCTACACCATATCCTATGCAGGCAACTCCCCCACATCCCAAGGGGAAGGGGCCTATGATAAATGAACCAGAAACAAGGGAAGCAAGCAGCACAGGAAAACAGTGTTACCATTGGCACAATGTTCGACGTGCACCTGTGCCATGACCAGAAGGAGGCTACAGATGCCAAGCGTCCCTGGAAATCAGGGAGCTATCGACGCCAGGCATCCCTGGAGACCGAGCCGTGCCTACACCACGACTGGAAGCTACAGCGAGCCATCCAAAAATATCCACAGGGCACCCTGTGCATCAGCCGCATGTCCATTCTATTCCAGGGAAGGGCAGCATAGCACGCACACCCAGGCCGATGCCCATGCCAACAGCTGCTGCCAGCCACACCCCATCTCTCCTGCAGTAGCAGTTGCCACCCTCATGCCACAGTGAGGCTGCACATGGGGGGAGGGGAGGGAGAGGAAAGAAGCAAGGAATACATGGGGGGCTCACATGCCTGCCCCTGGCCAAGCACCCGTGGCCGCAGCTGGCGGCCGCCACGCTCCTGGCCACGATGCTGCGGTGGAGCTCCATGCCTTGGCCAGCAGCTGGCCCTGCTGCTTTCCTGGGATTGAACGGGCATGGGAGTGCCAGACAGGCCTTGCTGGACCAGGCCAGGGGCCCCCTGTTGTCCGGCTCCTTGTCCGCACCCTGTCGTGGCTGGTTGGATGCCCGGGGTCTTGCCCTCCCCTGGCATTTGGCTGAGGGGGAGCCGACCCCTGAAACCAGGAGGTGGTATTCACCCATCATGGCTTTTGGCCTGTGATGGTATTTAACACCATGTAACAGTCCAACGCCCTTTCAAAGGCATCCAGGCCAGGTGCCACCTCCACATCCTATGACATGGACTGCTTACATGCTGGGTGAGGCATGCCTGCTCTAACCCCCTCCCCCACCACCCTGTATCCGTGACTGTCTCCTGGATCAGGTGTTTTGCAGCGCGGGGGGGGGGGGGAAACCACCACTCTCTGCATGCTTTTGACTGTCTCACTCCTGCCTCCGCCAGGTGCCCTCTGTCTGTACGGCCCTGCCCCTAACACTGCAGCCTTCCATTGTTTGGGGGATGCCCAAGGACCATGATGGTTGTGGTTTCCCCCATCTGCACACTCTTCAGTCCCACTCCCTATCTAGATGTAACTTACCTGTATGGTGGCAGTCGCGGAAGGCAGACCGCCCTGCCCGTTCCCACAGATGGTGCATGTCTTGGTAGAGGGCAGGGGGCTGGCAACTGGGGTGACCATGGTGGGCCCTGTAGGCCTTCTCAGTGTTGAAGCCAGCCTTTAGGACCTTCCAGCTGCCCCGAGTTGCCCCACCGACCGGTGATGGCCATGCCATCCCATGGCCCTGGCAACAACCTCCCTCCAGGCCCCAAGGTTGGGGCTAGCGGTGCTGGCCATCAGGCTGGGCAGATGTGAGCTATGCTCCACAGCATGTAGCAGGGTCCCAACCTCCTCTGGTGACCACTGCCTCCTCTGTCCTGCTGTGGCAGCCATTTTGCATTGGAATGGACTGATGGCACACAATTATGATGCCATCACACCTCCTGGCAACTTGGTCGCGGCTTGTATGGCGGGCTGATGCCGAGTGACCTGGGGGCAATGAACCTAGTCACACATGTGCAGGTTATATTTAGACGACTGTAATGTACTGTATATGGGGGTGCCTTTGAAGATGGTTCAGAAACTTCAACTGGTGCAGAACATAGCTGCCCAGTTGACATGAGCTTGGAGCTATGACAGTGTTCATCTGCACTGGACCCAATTCAAAGTGCTGATTTTAACCTAAAGCCCTATATCAGGGGTTCTCAACCTTTGGAGGCCCAGGTACCCCCTATCACAGTCCAATTTTCTGAAGTACCCCTGCTAATTAACTGCTAATTAATTAGATTAATCAATTAATTAATTAGGTAATTAATCGTTAAATAAAAAAGTACTAAAACAATTTTAAATGGGAAAAATGTCTTATTTAGCTCTGTGTGTGTGTGTGCGTGTGTGTGTGTATGAGAAAGAGAGAGAGAGAGAGAGAGAGAGATGGATGCAAGGATGTTTTCTCCACGTCACACTTCCCAAAATCAGCTCCTCCCTCCCCCACCCCACCAAAGTACATTTTCCAAAGTACAAAAATAAGCTCAAAACCAAAATCAGAGAGACAGAAGGGCTCCGAAAATAACTACAATTTAAAATCCATGTTAATTAACACTTAATTAGCTGCTGATGGGGCAGATAAGGGGCAGGGCTTGGCATACCCCCAGCAAGAGGACTGCGTACCCCTAGGGGTACTCGTACCACAGGTTGAGAACCTCTGCCCTATATGATATGGGTTCAGGTGACCTTGTTGTAAACCACCCTGTGAGATTTTTAATGCAAAAGGAGCAATATAAATAAATCTGCATTACTCTGCTCTATGACCACAGCTGACTCTGCAGTCTCATTTTTTTAAATTAGACTTCTGCACCAAATAACTCAAATTCTGCCACAAGAAAAACAGAATTCTGCTACCTACATAAAATATATGTAAAGTTGTATAATTATTTTGCAAAGTTTATTCAGCATTGTTTGCTAATTTAATGTCATTCATTCTACTTCTGCTAATCATGGGATGGAGTCACACAGAGCATTACAGACCTGGTGTCAACCACTGGAAACCATAAGCAGCCACCCTTAGGCCCAAAGCAAACATGCAAAAATCCACGGGATGATGGGTATTTTCCACAGAATAGGTACCCGTCAGGATGCAAAACTCACATGGGTTACCTAATCCCATGGGTTCTGTGCCATGGAATATCTAAGCATATCTTTGCCACTCACTGCACTCCTAATCAGTGAGTTCAGATTCTTCCACGTGGGTTTTTGAACATGTGGGTGCAAAGCCCATGTGGTTCCTGATATCTGTGAGTTTGGTAGGTGAGGTGGCATCCTAGACTAGGTGGCAGCAGACCACTTCTTCGTCACAGCTCCTCTTTTCCTTGTTTTCAGTTTTAAAGGGCAGATGTCTGACTCCCTGTGTAATGGCAAGCAGAGAGACAGCAGCAAACATGGCCTTTGCTCTGTTTGCTTAGGACTGGGGGGAGAGGGAGTACTTTGATCCTCATTCCGCAGGAGAGGGGGGGGAGGAGCTTGGAGGCGCCATGTATTTATATTACCCTATGTACGCCTACTCAGAAATAAATCCCATTCTGTTCAATAGGGCTTACTCCCAGGAAGGTATTCCCAAATTGCAGGGAAGGAGGCTACCACGTTTCCGTTTGCAACCTTGCTGAAAGTGCCTGCTTTAAACATGTGGCTTCCTTCCATTGAGCAAGTTGTCTTCTTCCCCATCACTGTGTTTCCTTCATAGAGAGATTGTCTTCCAAAACATGTCTAAAGACACAGGTGTGTGTTGGCCCTGACTTGGGAGCAGCAGCCTGTAGTTTGGGTGGGGGATTGTCAGAAGTGCTGGCCTCCTTTGCTGCATGTGCACAAACAGTTTGAGAGCCCAATCCTATCCCCCACCATGTTATACTATGTAACTGCTTTGCTAGAGCGTACGCTGCATGCTATGGGGAGGGGTGACCAGACAGCCTGGGAAAGGTGAGTAAAATATATTAAAATAGCTGGTTAACAAAACTTACTGTATATACTCACATATAAGGTGATCTCGCGTATAAGACGAGGGGCACTTTTTGAGCCACAAATCCTGACATTTGCTATGACCCTTCGATAAGTCGAGGGTAAAACTCAAGGATTTGTGGAATTCTTTGAATGAGATAATTTGGTTTGATTTTTCCCGATGACTGGAGGGTTGGAGGAGGGTGTGTGGAGGAAGAGGGGAGACTTGAAAGGGACTGCAGCCTGAGAGTGGAGACTCAAGGCTGATCTACACGACAGCGTCGCGGAGCGTTTTTGTAATCCGGCGGAGCCGCTGGACCTCCGCCCCACTGCCGCGTACTCCAAGTCGAGTGCTCTATTTTTTAGGGGGCGTACGGCAGAGCTTGGAGGTGGCTCGCGGAGCTGCTGCAGCCTACCAATCACAGAGAGGGGGGGAAGAGTTTAACCAATCACAACTGCGCTTTCTTAGGAAGGCGGGACAACATGAGGGGTAACAGGCTTGAAGACACTCCCCCCGCTTCCAGCGCGGAGGCGCCAGGCAGAGGCGACGGCGGAGCTGCGACGCTGTCGTGTAGATCAGCCTTCAGAGGAAGCAGCTTTGCCACTCAGTCTCATCACAGCCACTGCATTTTAAAGATACATGCTGCCTCAGGGGGGGGGGAGCTGCCATTTTCAAAGATCACCATGGGAGCTGCATTTTAAATATCCCCCCCTCTTTCACTCACACACGCTCCCTTAAAAAAGAAAGAAAAAGATCTCCGTGCTACTCACAAACCAGCAATAGCAGCCAGAAAGACCACACACACACACACACACACACACACACACACACACACACACACACACACACACACACACACAGAGCTTCCCTGCAGCAACATTAATAACGGTTTGAAGAAGCCCCCCACGGCTCTCCCCATTACCTTTGTTGTATTTCAACTAAAGCCTGTGTCTTGCTTTTACAAAACGTCTGCTTCTATGTTTTAACTAGCAGACAAGCCGACTGGATGGTAGAGAGGCTCAGCCCAATTAACAGGAAGCAGGAACTATAACTGCTTCATGTTAATTGCCGAGCCTCTCTACCATCCAGTCGGCTTGTCTGCTTCTGAGCTACCGTAGTTAAAGCATAGAAGCAGACGTTTTGTAAAAGCAAGACACAGGCTTGAATTAAAACACAACGGTGCCATTGAATTAAAATGTTGAATTAAAAAAACAACGGGTGGCGCCACAGCGGGGTGATATAGTGAAAGGAGAACATGAATTGACCCCATGTAAAGATGAGGCAGGTTTTCTGGGTCTTTTTTTGCATAAATTTCTCGCCTTGTAAGCGAGTATATATGGTGCTTAACTCACTTTACTTAAATATTTTTACTTACCGGTACCTCTTCCTAGGCTGCCTGGCTGTCAATGGGTCTTCTCGGACCTAACCAGTTATTTTGCTGGAGAGGCGCGGGGGGGGGGGGGGATGTCGGGCTGAGAAAATGGGGATAGGATTCCAGTGCACTGCTCATGTACAGAAACAAAGTTTTTCGTGGCATCGTCATCGTCTTGTACAACAGCTTTTGCAAGTACAAAAACTAAATGGCGCCCTATAAAACTTGTGCACAGGTTGCCAGATGTCTACCCAAGATTTTACCCTTCCTTTAAAAAGGTAAAGGTATCCCCTGACAATTAAGTCCAGTCGTGTCCGACTCTAGGGTGTGGTGCTCATCTCCATTTCAAAGCCGAAGAGCCAGCGTTGTCCAAAGACGCCTCCGTGGTCATGTGGCCGGCATCACTCTCCTTGCCGCAGTGCGTAGCATGCAGCTGGAACACGGAGCGCTGTTTACCTTCCCGCAAGCGGTACCTATTTATCTACTCGCATTAACATGCTTTGGAACTGCTAGGTTGGCAGGAGCTGGCCAAGCAACGAGCGCTCACCCCGTCGCAGGAATCGAACTGCCGACCTTTCAATCGACAGCTTATGGTTCAGCGGTTTAACCAGAGGCGTTCTTATGGTTCAGCGGTTTAACCTTAGGCAGAGGCGTTCTTATATGGGGGGAGCAGGTGTGCTCCCCCCCAGGCGCTGAGTGGGCGAGGGGCGCGGCAGCCGGGCTCGGGGCTGCGCAGAGCGGCGCGGCACCAGAGCCCGGCTGACGCACTCCTCCGAAGCAGCGCGCCCACTCCGCGTGTCCCCGGCCTCCGGAGGCTGCGCTCCGAAGGCTGGGGATAAGCCCTCCTTAAAGCGACCGCCCCGTTCGGCGGTCGAGAGCTTTATGAACAAGCTGAACACGTCGCTGGGGGTTTGCGCATGCGCAAACCCTATAAAAGCCAGCGACGCGTTCGGCTTCTTCATAAAGCTCTCGACCGCCGAACGGGGCGGTCGCTTTAAGGAAGGCTTATCCCCAGCCTTCGGAGCGCAGCCTCCGGAGGCCGGGGACACGCGGAGTGGGCGCTCAGCCCCGAACCCGGCTACTTGGGGGGGCGCTCCAACCCCGCCCCCCCCAGGCGCCGGGAGGGCTGGGAATGCCACTGCCTTTAGGCATGCCCTAATAGCATCTGAAGAACTCATTCACCTCAAAATTCCTACAGGACTTATGGTCAGGGTCTGTATCACAGGGGCAGACAGCTCTCATCAGTGAGACGATCCTATCATGATCATCCAATGTATGCCTAGTCAGAAGTGAGTCCCATTGTGTTAAACAAGACTTACTCCTAGGAAATTGGATTAGAAGCAGGGCAGGAATGAGAGTGAGGCAGGAAAATATGAAATTGACATATCTTTGTCTGCTAGTCTGAGTGTGGGTGTCAATAGGTGTGGGGAGGGGATGGGAGGGTGCCTGCTTTGGGGCACAATCCTATGCCCGCTTGCTTGGAAGCCCTAAGGAGTGACCGGCAGCTTGCTCCTGCATGAGCGGGTTGGCCCTGTGCACTCTGGCACAAAAAATAAACAGTACAGTATGTGAATCCTGCTGTTGCTGGCAAGAGCAGAACATTTACTGCCCTCAGAAGGGCAAACCTTCAGGGGGAAGCTCCCACCACTGGCGGAGCTCTAGGTGGGGCAGAAGCTCCGCACCACTCTCAAGCCCGAGCTACACTGTTCGCGTGCGGCCAACGTGCGGCACGGCACGGGCACGCACGTCAAATAGAGCCTGCTGTCGGCAGCCGACGTCCCTGCAGGCTGCGTCAGACGCAGATGGAGCACGAACGTTGATAGTGTAGCACGGCCTTAACCCTCTGTTACTCCTCGGCACGAGGCAGCCCCGCCCCCTCACCTTCGGAGCCATTTAAGGCGGCGAAGGCAATGCGCAGGAGCCTGCGACGCCAGTGGCTCCCACCTCTTTCAGCTGGCAAGTGCTGCTGGGATACATGCAGACACAGGAACTCTGCTGAAGGGTGATTGGCAGTGCAAGGGGAGGGACAGGCACAGCTTTTGCCTCAAAGAAAGCCCTGGATGAAACTCACAGATGTGACTCATGGATATATTTTCTCATGGAATAGCTGCATGTTTGATTTGGGCCTTAGGTTTGAGATTGCAGGGAGTATTGGTCAAACCATTTTCAAGCAAATCTTTGCAGACATAAAGACTAGAAAAATGTGTTGTTTTTTAAATGAAAGTTGAGATTTAAATGAAAGTTGAGATGTATTGTGTTTTTTTTTTAAATGAAAGAAGCTGAATTCTGTACCCAACACCATATTCCAAGCTTTTCATACACTCCCACAGAACTGCAACATATGGTATACACAGTCTTGTTAATAACAACTAGTATCACACAGAAATGTAGGAAAGCAGTCACAGTTTTGATCAGACAGTTTTGATCCCAAAGTATTGGTATTTCGGAGCAGAGTGCAGAGCCCTCATCATGAAATATCTCATAACTCCATTTTCTGCTTTTCTATACAGCTTTGCTTAATGCACTGACATCCAACCCCCATGCCCCCATATGGGATCACAAAACGTCCCTGGAAGGATACCAAAAGCTGGAAGCAGATCATTATTTCCCCACTACAGGGTCAAAGGCAGCCTTAAGTAAAGCTTACATTTGGACTTGCTCCAAATAGGCTCAGAAATCCCAAAGTGCAACCAGCAGTGAAGTTGAGTGTGTTAGGTGCAAGACACAGTGCTGGGTATATCAATCAGAGCTACTGGCATCTCTGCACAAACCAGAGGATGATATTGGGATATTCGTTTATTATTATTTTTATCCTGCCTATCTATAAAATATTTTATAGCATGTATCGAAGAATATATTCAATATTAGAATATATTCTTGATATTAGTATAACTTTGCTAGCAGACAGCACTTCTATATACAGTAGTACAGGGGTTCTCAAGGGGTACGCGGACTGCAGGTTGGGGGTACGCGGGCCGCTGCCCGTTAACAGCTGCTGCAATCAGCAGCAGATGACAGGCAGTGTCACAGTTTTTCCCGGGTCGCGGCACGGGTGGGAGTACTCGCCCGCCCATGCTGCAACCCGGGAAAAACGTCTACAGGCCTCTTGATGTCCCCCGAAGGTCCCCCTTACCTGTTCTCTCAGCCGTCGCCATCTTAGATCTCGCGAAATCTTGGATCTCACGATCTCGCGTCGCCATCTTGGATCTCGGGGGACATTAGGAGGGCTGAAAACATTTTTACCGGGTTGCGGCATGGGCGGGTCCTCCTGCCTGCACCGCGACCCGGGAAAAACTGTGACGCTGTCTGTCATCTGCTGCTGATCGGCAGGGCTGTAGCCGTTCCCTCCGGGTTGCAGCGTGGGCGGGAGGACCTGCCCGCCCACGCCGCAACCCGGTAAAAATACATTTTAAGGGGGGGTACGTGGGGGGGGTTCATGGGGGTACACGGGGGACCCAACGTCTGGGGTATGCGGGGCAACTGGTTGAGAACCCCTGCAGTAGTATATTTTCTGCACAGATTGGAGACCAGAGCAAAGAACATAGCAGGGTCATAGATGCAGCCCTCCACAGATCTAACCAATAGGGCTTTGAATTGGAATAGTAGTCCATACAAGGTGTTATGTATGGCAACAGGAGCCGTGCTTAAAAGTTAATTATTGTTGGACCTTTTCAGCTCATAACTGAAGGGGTCCAAATAACTGAGGGGTGAGATTTCAGTTACAACTGAATACAGTTTTGTGAAAGTCCTGCTTGAATCATTGTTTGCTATCAAACAGCAATTTTACAGTGACATGGATGGGATTTGCTGAGAGCTGAACCACCTGCAGGAAGTGTGAATCATATGGGCACAGGTCACAGGAGCAACTGTATTATCAATTAAAAAACACGAAGAAGACTTTATGGGTAAAACAGCCATGTATATTGTTCTGAGATCAAGAAATAAACATAAAAATATATCTCAGAACAATATACATGGCTGTTTTACCCATAAAGTCTTCTTCGTTGCAGATTGTGTCCAGCTGTGAAAACGTCCATGTTACATTAAACACCCATTAGTTTAACATCAGTCAGTATTAAGATGTTTACCATTTTCCATGTGTTCCCCAAAGCATGGGAAATTGGAAACTGGGGTGGTCATCTTAATTTCCATGCCATGTAAACAGTCATATTTCTCTTAAATACTTTGAAGGAATCACAGAAACAATTCTGCAATTTTCTCAACTGCTCAGCTTTTGACTGAAGTGTGAGGAACTGGTATCAACCTGGATAACTTTCCAGGACTGAAAGTGTCTGTAGAGTCCAGAACAGGTTATTTGGGGTCCATAGCTGGATGCTGTCAGAATGTAGATACAGACATCCAACTTACAGACATTCTGACTTATGGACAGCCACAATGGCACCTTTTGTGTAGGTGTGATAGCATTGAGCTGGTGAGAGCTGGATGGATGGCCACGTTAGCACTTTCATGCAGGCGCAATCTGGCCAGCCTTGTGCTTTTGCTCTGCTTTTTATTTCAGTTCTGACTTTAGGACAAACTTCTGGAATGGAACCAGGGCGTATGTTGGGGCCTTAGTGTATAATGCATATTCAGAGGCGTTGTTAGGGAGGGCGGGGGGATGGTGGGCCCCTGGGCGCAGGGGGCGCCAAGCAGAGGGGGCACCAAATTGTCACCGAATTCAGGGTCAATTCGACAGCGGTGCGGCCAAAAAGCACCCAGTTTTCCGGACACTTTTTGGCCGCCTGCAGGGTGGATCCTGGCCTAAAAGCGGCCGGGGTGTATGTGCTTTTTTGCTGCAGTATGCATGTGGCGGCAGCTTCTTCGTGTGCAAACCCCCCCCCCCAGGCACGGCAGCAGCCAGGGGTGCACCACGGGGGGCGCGGGGGCGACTAAACTTTTAGCTTTGTTTTTCTATCTTCATTTGTGCAGGCACGGCAGCAGCAGCCTGTCTGTCGCCTAGAGGGCCAGCGAGACTAGGTGCCTCTCTAGCACGCACGCACACACCTAGTCTCGCTGGTCGGTCCTCCAGAGTCTCGCTGTTCCTCCAGAACCTAGAGAGGACCAGCGAGACTCTGGAGGACCGACCACCGAGACTAGGTGTGTGCGTGCTAGGGAGGCACCTAGTCTCGCTGATCCTCATCATGGCTGCAGGCGGCAGGCCGATGTATCACTGCCAACGCATCACTTCGAAGCTCAGCAGCTGAGAGCAGCTGATGGTGGGGCTGGGAGAGCCCAATTATCATGTGGGCTGGATAAAGAGCATAACTCACCAAAGGTGCTACTTTTCCCTTAGAAGTGGACCAAGAAGTCTTGGTCAAGAGGCCATATTCTGTTGACCGCTGGCTAGGGTCCCTGTCAATCTGAAATGTTGGAACGCCATGAAAGCAGATGAATGGTTTCAGAATGGGGCCTGGGCCGGCGCAAAACTAACTCCATTTTGTTGTTTATCAGCTGGGCTAGCTTTTACTCCATTTTCATGTTTGCCAGCTAAAGAGCCTTCAAACTGTTTCTCCAATGGTTTCAGCTCATAACCCCTACCCTAGTTCTAAAAACGTCTGAGCAAAGACAGCAGAGTTCTGTTGTTTTGGGGAACACGTTATCTCTCAAGCTCAGAATGCTCCAGGAAAGAGGATAGAGGGCAAAGAGGGGCATGAGATCGGCTTAGGGAAGGGATGAAGAATAGAAATTTTCCACAACTTACTGCTATTGCTTTGCTCTGCCTCTAGGAGCTTAAGAAAAGTATTTAAGCCCCAGCTGCGACTGGTGGCACTCTGCACATGATCTGAGCACACTTCTTGTGCCTTGCTTGGTACCATGCCATAAAGCTCTCTGCTATTCCTTCCAACCTGGTGTGCTCAATTGGATCATGTTCACTCCAGGCACATGCCCACGCTTGTCCCCGGCCTCTGGGGGCAACAACTGGATTTGGGAGTGGAAACTACTAGGGCAGGGACTGGAGATAGAAGAGGCTGACTGGCACCCTGCCTTTCTCTACAGGTACTTAAAAGTGTCTCTGGTTTGGCCACAGATGTGAGCTGAAGGGCTCTTGGCCCTTCGCCTGAGAATGACATGAGCGTGAGGCGCCCCTGGATATCAGCAGAAGCTTTGCCATTGGTCCTCTGCTTGTGAGAAGAAAGAGGAAGGAAGGAGAGAGGGAAGGAAGGAAGGGAGACAGAGGAAGTGACAGCAACGTGGTGGCATGGAGTGACATCACTCAGCTCAGCCAATAAATCTGGACCAGTGGAACTTCTAAATCATGCAACTCAGAACCCCTCCCAGCTGGATTACTTCTGCAGAGGGCTTATCAACTGGTGCTCTGCTTTTTGCTGGGAGAGAAGGAGTGAAGCAACAGAGTTGTGGAGCAGCACCACAACTCCAGCCTGTGGTCAGCAGCAGCAGTAATAACTTCCAGCCTGGTAGAAATCCCTGCCCCCTTCGAATTAGAACATCTTTTGGACGTGGTGTATTTCCCCAGGCTGACCTGTGGGGTGGGTTGCCACCAGTAGGTCACCACTGGGAGGAGCAACACTACAGTGGAAATTGCCCCTTGGGTTGCCCTTCTCAGGATGTCCAGGAGGGTGGGGACCTATCTCCTTGCTCACTGCTCTGTCCCCTGTGAGGGTGGAGTAGGGTGTGTGTATGGGGAGGTTGGATTGGCTGATGGAGATCGCAGTGGGAGATGGGCCTCTGCAGATTCGAGTTTCCCGTACCTGTTTTCTTGATTGGATGGGGTGGGTGGATTGCCGTTTTCTGCCTTCTGGGGTGCTCTGGGATTGTGACATTTACGGTAGGGGAAGAGATCTGTGATTTCTACTTCAGGGGTTCTGAAGGGGCAGGTCACTACGTCGGGCTGTCCTCTTGAGGGTCCGAGGGGCGCTCCCCCCCCAACAGGCCTCTCCAAGCCTCCGAATGGTTCCTGGAGGCGAATAAAGCCCACTTCCGGTTTTCGGGGAAACCAGGGAGTAAACGGGAAGTTGGCTTTAATCGCCTCCAGGAGCCGTTCGGAGGCTTGGAGAGGCCAGGAGACTCCAGGAGTAGGCCTCCAGCCTACTCTATCCTTCCCTGGATAGGATGCAGTGTGGGCCATGCGGCCCATACTGCATTGCCCAAACTGGGGGTGGGGAGATAGGATTGGACTGTTAATGGAGTAGCACTTTCTCTGCAGGAGCAGGTTCACAGCTTTGGTGTACTCCTAGACTCATTCCTACTCCTGAATGCCCAGGTGTTGGTGGTGGTCAGAGGTACCTTTGCCCAACATCAATTGGTGTGCCAGCTGTGTCCTGACCTGAATCATTCAGACCTAACCACAGTGGTCCATGCATTGGTAAAAACGAGGCTGGATTACAGTGTTCAAAGGCAGCTCTACATTGGGGCTGCCTTTGAAGACTGTTTGGAAACTGCAATTAGTGCAAACTGCAGCAGCCCGTGACGAGGGTGAAGTGGTCTGACTCTGTTGGATCACTTCTCCTTTTTCCGCACTAGCTGCCAATTCATTTATGGGCACAAAACAAAGTGCTGGTCTTTAAGACCTTTACTGCTTAGGGCTAGGGTCTCTCAAGAACTGCCTTCTTCCATAGGAGACAGCCCAACCACTAAAGCATTGGGGGAGGGCCCTCTATGGGTGCCACGAGTCTCTGAGGCTTAGTTGGTAGTGATAAAAGGCAGGACTTTCTCCATAGTGGCATCACAACTGTGAAATTTCTTCCCTTTTGAATCGAGGACTGAACCCTCCCTACTAGCCTTCTGGCTTTTTTGTTTTGTAGTCTCTCCTTGACCATCATCATTCTGGCTACTTGTTTGTTTTTTCTGCTTACGGTTATTTTATTACTTTTATCAGTGTTTTAATCCCTGGTATTTTTACATTAATTGTATTTTATATTGTTTTATTTTATATTAATTTTATTAAACTGTTATGCCTGAGGTTGTAAGCCACCCTGGTTCTCTTTTAGTAAGGAGAAGGGTGGGCTATGAATATTTTAATAAATAATGTTTACAGAACCATTCCAAGGGATGAACTTCATGATTCTCCTCAAAATGTCTTGTTATGGTCTTAGTTCCATCACAGACATCAACTGCAATAATCATAGCTCTTGATTGCCTAATGATATTGTCTCAGACAATGGGACCAAATTTACATCAGTTGAATTCAAGGAATTTGTGGACAGAAAAACATTATCCAAGCTGTCACCATTGCTTCGTGCCATCCCCATGCAAACGGACAGGGCAAATGGATGGTACAGATAACAAATGATGCTCTGAAGTGGATTATTGGTGGAGGCTGATCAACACATTTTCCCAGGTTTTTCATTGCTCAACATACTGCGCCCTGTTTAACAACAGCAGTCAGTCCTGCTGAGTTACTTATGGGACTCATCTCAAAACATCCCTTATCTATCTTCATTCAGACTTAATTGAGGACTTACAAGATAAACAGGAATGTACTCTGAATGCTGCTTTGTCAGCACATATTCTTTGTTTCATTTGCACCACAAGAATGAGGTTTTGCTAGGAATTATGTCTCTGGACTAAGGTAGGCTCCTCTATCTTTAAAGTCATTGGACCTGTATCATACATTGTCCAGTGTGTGGTTAGGCCAGTATGGTGTTGCCACATTGATCGACTGAGAAGGTATTCTTCCCAGAGTGATTTGGTAGCAACAGAATCATCAGAAGCATTTCCTTCAGAGCAGTCTGGAGTTGACGTGTCTGCTACATCCCCTGCAGAATTGCCAGTGACATTAAGTGACGATAGTGATGATGACCTTGCCTACAGCAGTTGCCAAAATAAA
Source organism: Plestiodon gilberti rubricaudatus (assembly GCA_026170595.1). Taxonomy (NCBI): domain Eukaryota; kingdom Metazoa; phylum Chordata; class Lepidosauria; order Squamata; family Scincidae; genus Plestiodon; species Plestiodon gilberti. The sequence goes on along the minus strand of JANXHW010000004.1, from coordinate 101,739,903 downwards.
GTAACTGGAAATTTGACAGTTCCCAACAGAATTCAGAGACAGCCATATGACAGGGTACCTCTCCTTGGTTGAGGGACTATGTTAGCTGAGAGAAGGATAGCTGAAGGAAGAAGGGTGTGGGCCTTCTTCTTCCCATTAGGGGAATTGTGGTTAAAAGTTTTAAAGCCACCATGCTGATAATCATCAACAGGAATAACTAATTTTATATTTACTTAAGGTCAAGCAGCCCCCATGGATGAGAACCATGGTAGGGGTAGGGCTTTTGAGAGGAATTTTATCAGGGGGGTACAAAGTTTCTTTTGGGCCCCTTCCCTTCTTCATTAGTCATTCTGTTTTTAACCAGGAAATTTCTGGTTCCTCCCACTTTTTTGACCCTGGGCCTAGGTACGATGTACCCCTGCACTCCCCTCTCAGAGCAGGGGACCTTTAACCTATGACATTTTAAACTTGTTGCCATGGCCCAATAGTCTGTTACAGACTTATGGCCCAATCCTAACTCCCCGCGTGGCGATGCAGTGGCCGCGCTGCGGCCTCTGCTGTATCCTGCTGGGGAGTTTTGACTGCTGGAGGTCTCCTCGGGGTAAGAGGACCCGGGGTAAGCCCCAGCAGGTGCTATGGGTCAGCTCGGACCTGTGCTAGCTTGATTGCTGGCGCAAGTCTGAGTTGATTCCGTGAAGGCGGATCAGACCCGGGAAGGGAGTCACGATTCTGCATGCACCGCTGCTGCTGAAACTGCTTCCCTCCTGGGCCTGATCCGCCCTCCTCCCCGCCCCCGCCCCTTTCCACCCCTGCATGGGCTTACCTGCTCTGGTGGGTCATCATGGATCCGCTGGCACAAGTGGGAAGGCCTTCCACTGGTGCTCCGGCAGTTAGTGCTGCTGGAGGGCGCTTTATGACTGCTTTGCAGCAGTCAGTGCCAATGGAACACGAGTTCCACTGGCAGGGCAGTTCCACTGTTAATGTTGACTCCCTGAAAACCATGGTTTGTAGCTCATGAGCCAAAATTTGGATGTTTTTAATACATAATGTGCCAATAATTAGCTCCTTGCAAACTACAGAAAAAAATCTGAAGCCTTAAGACCCTTCATGCCCTCTCTGACACAAATTACCCCCCTTCCCTTATTTAATCATGTTTTATGCAATTCATCTGCATAGACTATCCATGGTTTCTGTTAAAAAGATTTCCTCTTGTAAACTCAGGAAAAAACCCTGGTTAAAAGTGAAATCTTGGTTTGTGCTCACCATGGTCAGCACTGGTGCAGATGCAATACAAACATTGTTAAAGCCAGGCTTTCATAATTTCGCTCACCATGACTGTCATAGTGAATGCTCAGTTGGACTCTAGCAAGTGGGCCCACTGCTACCTCCCAACCTTGGTGCTGTGGATCAATAATTATCCCACCCCTTTCCAAATCCCAAGAGTTCAAGGATGCCTGGAGTTTATCACCACAAAAGAGCAGCACCAACTTTCTTTGAGCTGGAGCAGGGGGTGGGGGCTTCTTGTTTTGGCTCTGCACCTACCCATCACTGAATGCTTGGCAAGCACAGAGCCAAAGAAGCTCCAGCTGATGGAGCTCTGAGATGGAGAGGAAAGCGGGGGGGGGGGGAGTTCTCAGTTTGGCTCTGCATTTTTTCCAGCATTCAACTGTGGGGATGATTCTCTCTCTCTCTCTCTCAAGTTCCAGATTAAAATTCCCTCTCCCACTCAAATTCCAAACTACCTGCTGTGGGAAGAAAGCAGAACAATCCTAGGTGTGTCACTTCAAAAGTGAGTCCCATTTTCAATGGGATTTACTTCCAGTGTCATCTTACACACTTATCCCAGAATAAGTCCTACTGATCATTTTAGGAAAAAAAATGTGCATAAGACTGCATGGATCGGTGCAGGGTCCTGGCTACCACAAATATTGACTTGGGTAGTGTGGCCAGCTAAAATTAATGAACTCTGATTAAAGCTGATAAGCTTTATTTGCCTCTGATTAAAGCTGATAAGTTATTTTTAACTTAAGTGTTTTAATCATTTTAATGTGTTTTTAAATTGTTTTAATGTGTTTATGTATTTTAATATGCTGTAAGCCGCCTTGAGTGCCCTCGGGAGAAAGGCGGGCTACAAATTCCTAAAATAAAATAAAAAAAAATAAATAAGAGGGAGGATGAAAGGCTGGTAGAGCACATTCTCAAAGCTAGCTCTGGATTTGCTAACCACCGTAGCTTACTGAGAACATGGTTTGCATTACATTTGCAATGGAGTGCCTTTTCCAAGCCCTGCAACCTCTTCTTCATCTTCAACAACGTTCCCCAGAGAGCTGCTGCCAGGGCCCATGATGAGAGGGGGTAAAGGGAGTAATTTGTAACCAGGCCCAGGGTCCAAAAGTACCGGATGTTGTCCCCTGCCACCTTAAGGGGTGGGGACAGCATGGTGGCAGCGATCCTGGGGAAAAAACTTTTTTAAAAAATGCTTTAAACAGTTACAATACCAGGTGGTCCGACAGGCCTCCAGAGCGGTCGAGGAGGCCCGTGGACCCCTCTGCGGGCCTCCCTGAGCTGTAGATCACCAAGGAATGGCGATTACAACCACTTCCGGTTTTCGTTTGAAAACCAGGTCGTAATCGCCATTCCGCGGCAATCTACAGCTCAGGAAGGTCTGCAGAGGGGTCTGCGGGCCTTGTCAATCCCTCTGGAGGCCTGCCTCCCCAGTAAGTGTTTAAAGCATTTTTTGAAACATATCCCCCCCAGTGGCAACAATCCCTGGGATCGCCGCCACTGTCCCTGCGTCCACAAATACTCAAAGTTCTTCCTGTTTCGTGGGGAGAACTTTGAGAAACTCTGCTCTAGAATATGCTTTCAATACTCTGCCATGTTGTTGTTGTTCAGTCGTTAAGTCGTGTCTGACCCTTTGTGATCCCAAGAGCATTTTTAAACATGTGCAGAGTACTGACTACTGGGGAATTTGGCACTGGGGAAGTGGCTCTTTCATCACAGGTTGCAACTTCCTTAAAGCTGCTAGTTCGGGAAGGCATTCTCCATGTTAGAAAGTAGAAAGTGACAGCTCTTCTCTGCTTCCTGTAGCTCCCAGTCAGACCACCACTATTTCTTCCACTGTTTCTTAAGCTGCTCAGAAACCTCATATAGTTCATCACGAGCCACAATTCAGTCACCCTGTTATTTACCAATGATTCTTGGTAAATAACTGCAGGCTACAAAGAAAAATGTAAACTTCATCTACTACAGCATTTTTGTTTGTTTGTTCCTCTATTTCTTTCCCCTTCTGTTCTACACACGTGACAAATTTGTCAAATCCTGGTTTATAAGACACCATCTTAGAGCTCCCAGGAATCCATTTTGTGTAAGTTCAAGCCGTTTCTCTGGGGTCCCTCTCTCCAGTTCTCTCTGAGAACTGGCTGCCAACTACCAAGTTCTCACAGAGACACCTATTCTATCTGTGCTAGCTTATCAGTGCTGGCCTGGAAGCTAGGCCTTAATTTCAATTTGCCTCAACGACAGTGTGTTTTGGGAAGGGAGAGGGGGTCTTTGCTCCTGGACCGGCCTGATGTCATTCTCTCAAATGTTCTTTGGCCTGTGAGTTTTGATTGGCTGAGCCACCTTGGTTGCTACCTGGTACAACATCCAGTGCAGGCTGCATCATCCTGTTAGCTATTCATGGGAGTCTGTAACCTCCTGATTGGTTGGTAGCTTCTGCAGGTATAAAAAAAACTTCCCTAGGGTGGACTTTTTTCTGCCTCCCATTGCAGACCAACTAGGCCTACTCCTGGATGGTTATTGCAGCAGCTTTCTGCTCATGCTCAGAAGTTAAGCTTCCAGGTAAGGTTGACCAGTAATTGGTTAGGAGGTTAGCTTTGTTATTTTCTGTTCTGCTTATTTATAATTCCCAATTCAGTTTTACAAATGTCTTAATGTTGTCTTTATCCTATTCTTAAATAAATTCTGAATTATTTACAGAAGTATGTGCTTCTTGCTGGGATGGTTTGGTTCAACTAAATCCAGCGCTGGTAATGAAGTCACACTACTGAAAACTTTTGCCAATGTGCTGGAGGAGGGGGAGTTCTGAGACTTCTTTGTCCTTGGGATGGCTTTCTACTTTTCCAACTTTCTAGTAGGGATGCCTAGAGACTTGGGCCATCCCCAGGCCCAAGACTGGCAGAGGGGTGGTGGCAATTCTATCTTTTGGCCTACGTTTAGCCTCAAAAAGATTTTAAGTTTTCATGGCCCGCAATAATTTTTGAATTTACTGGAGCAAACGGGTATAGAGCCATGGCAAAAAAGTTTTAAAATTGTACTAATAAAAATGAGTTTTCCTAGTTTTTTATTAGTACTGTTTTAAAACTCTTTTGCCATGCATACTGCCACTTTTTCTTTCTTTCTTTCTTTCTTTCTTTCTTTCTTTCTTTCTTTCTTTCTTTCTTTCTTTCTTTCTAATCATGTACTACCTGCAAGAAAAGACTTGTAGCACTGCAATATGATGTATGACCATTTGAGTCACTAATTTTGTTGAATGCAGAAAAACAAGGTAATATCTCAGTAACACAAGTTATTAATGGAATAGAAACAAAACCAATATCAGTACTTGAGACAAAGTTATCGGGAGTCAGATATTCAACTAAACAGTCTGAGTGGGAAAAAGATCTAGCATTTGGTATGTAATTAGTCAACATGTATAACCCTCTGTAAGTCTTATTTACAAAGTAATTTTGTATTGACACCATGGAAGTTGAAAAGGATAACAAAAGTGGGGCTGGGATTAATTTGGAAGCAATATGGTTTTAGAGGGACTTATGATATGTGGTGTGGTTGCCTCAAAATCAGACTTTTCTGGAATAAGGTCCTGAACTTAACATTTGTAATGACATGGTATATACACACTGAAAGCTGAAATTGTAGAATTCGCTGTAAATTCTATTCCAGAACAGTCAGAAATTAATTCATAATGTATTGGTTGTGGCAAGAACATATATTCTCTCCTTTTTACTATTTTTTTTAAAGAGAGGCAGAAGAGGAGTGGCTGAAAAGGACTGTAGTGGTGAGTGTAGTGGTGTAGTGGCCTAGACTAGACTACCTCCTGGGGGATACAAGCCACCACTTTTGATTTACTGCTGTTGTCCCAACCAGAGGCAAAAGAAGATGTGCTCTAGTATTGCCACCTCCAAAATAGTGGCAGAGTGTGGGGGAAAGAGCTTGCTGCCACTGAGGGAATGGAAAAGGATGAGTTTCTTTGCAAGACAGCAGTTGTGGGGTAGGGAGGAAACCTTAGACTACTTTAAACTACATTAGGTGTCGGAGCAGCTGAGGAAAAGGGTGTGTGTGTGTAAAAGAGATTAAGGCTGGAGTTCTTCCTCCTCCTCCCAAGTGGCAACAGTGGTTGCAAAGAAGCAGAGGATGTGTTGAAGCAGTTGGTCCTAGCTGCCATCACCATTCATTCAACCACTCACCAGAGTGGGCAAACAAGTGTCAGTGGCATGGAGCAGCAGCAGCCATCTGTCTGTCTGTCTTTCTGTCTAATGGATTGGGGAAGAGAAGGACCTGCTGCCACAGGCACTGGTGTGGTGCCAAGAAGAGAAGAACATTGGAAGGGACCCAATCTTCATCATCTCACAAGACAAAACAGGTGGCAAAAGTTGCTGTCCTCCTTAGCAGTATATATATCTGAAGCTGTCTTACACGGGCAGCCCAATCCTATCTAGGGTTGGTGCAGCGTGGCTGCCAGGCACACACTGTATCCTGTGCTGGATAGGAACAGGCTGGAGGTCTCCTTGGAGTAAGTGGACGTTTGTCCGCTTACCCCAGGTAAAGCCCCAGCCCATGCTATGGGGTTACTTGGATCTCCACCCAGAGGCGTCGCTCCGGTAGGGGCGGGGCTGTAAGTATCGCTGCGGTCATAGTCTCTTTACCGAGCGAGGAGGAGGCAGCCCCGCCCCCTCACTGTCCGAGCCAGTCCCCTGTGGAGAAAGCAGCAGGCAGGGTCTCTTGCCTGCTGCTTTCTCCACAGGGGACTGGCTCCGACAGTGAGGGGGCGGGGCTGCCTCCTCCTCGCTCGGTAAAGAGACTATGACCGCAGCGATACTTACAGCCCCGCCCCTACCGGAGCGACGCTTCTGTCTCCACCAGCTCTTTAGCTGGTGCAGAACCGAGCAGCCCCGGGTACAAAGGCCCAAGAAGGGGGATAGGATTTGGTGTGCGCCAGCGCTGCTGATCCCTTCCCCATCCAGAGCCTGATCTGCCAACCCCCCTGCCCTGTTACGCCCCCTCCCCACCCTCGGTGCCACTCAGAGCAGCCTTACCTGCTCTGGCGCATGGGGCTTCTGAATGCAGCACTGGCGCTGGTGCAGGCCTTCCTGCTGGCACTGCCTACTCACAGGGTGCTGCAAACGTGCTTTACAGCACATTTGTGACACACCCAACATTGGTAAGATTGCACCGTGAGTCAGACAATTGGCCCATCTGGCATAGTACTGTCCACACTGACTGGCTGCTGCTCCAGGATTTCAGGCAGCGGATTTCTTCTTGCTGCCAGAATTCAACTCGGGACATTCTGCATGCGAAGCATGTGCTCTACCACTGAGGTATGGACCTGTCCCTAACAGCAAATAAAAGGTGGACCCTCCCAGGGTGTGGAGATTTCAGCAGTTGCTTGAAGACCCCAACCGCAACCCCTGGTTACTGGTTCTGATTTGATGGGTCTGTGACAGCGATTCCAAGCTTATAATCTGACAACACTGACATCGCTAGGTTCATAGGGATGTGCATTCAATCAGAGGCAACCCTATGAAGTTGACATTTTGGTTGTCACTGAGATTGGCAAGCAGATCTTACCCATGGGGTGCAACCCACCAGGAACTTCTCCTGCACAAGTCCCACTGAAATGAACAGAAGTTACATGAGAGTATGGTAGGCACTGAAGTGTTTTGGTCTGATCCTACTCTTGAGCAAAAAGGGCAGCATCAAGCAGCCTCTGTCTTTAAGCTAAAAATACAATTTAGAAAAAGAAGCTGGATGGATCTGAAGCAGAACACCCCATTCTACTGGCAATATAAACTAGTGTGAGCCTCATGAGAGAAGTAGAAACTCCCATATTACCGCCAGCAACCCACCACAAGATGGAGCCAAGAGATAGGAGAGAAGATTCTACCCGGCCACTTAAACAGGTGTGTGTGAGGCGGAAAGACTCCCAACTTTTTATGCCTTCATTTCAATGGATATGAGGACACAGCTAGATCCTCAGTCGCTCAACTTCAGTCGCCTATCTGTGCATTATCTTGCAATGCTGAGAAAGCATTATTTCCATACTGTAGATGCAGGAACTGAGAGAGAGAGAGAGAGCGAGCGAGCGCACAGCTGAACTAATATCAGGGCATCTAGCATGTTCTTTGCAGAATCAGGATTCAAATCAGGGACTTCATTATGTCATGATGGTTCAGCTCCTTAACCACTATACTAGTCCTCTGAAAGAGCAGTCAACACATTAAGAATGACCCTCTGCCCAAAGTAAAAAGGACCGACATGTTTGATGCTCATTACATGGTTTTCCCTTGGATGGATATAGATGATTTCATTACACACCTGCACCTCAAATGTACAGTGGATATTTGCCTACTTGAGCCCTGAATAGTTTACATCCTGGAGGAGCATTAGGAGCAAGGGAATGCCATGTGGCTGAAAAACTGTCTTCCTCTCCCCAAGTATATAGCAATAAATAACACACTCAGGTTCAGTGCTTGCAGCCAGCCCTAATCCTGGGCTTCTTCTTCACACTATGTTGCACAACAGAGTAAAGGTTGAAAAGGTGGGAATCCTGAACAGTGCTCTGGTTCCACCAGGTTGGCTGGAACCCCTGAACAAGAGCATTCCTGTCAGAGTGGGATACTTCGCAGCACTTTGCTGCAGACTACCTCTTGTGATGTTGTTGACCTCTCTCATAACTGCCTCTTTTTTCCCTAAATACACACTAGTGCCATGTATGCATATGCCTTAAGAGGAGTGTAACTAAGGTGATGGAGTGCATTAGTTACAACCAAGTGAAGACTTGGTGCTGATGTCATGTGTGAAGAGGATCATCCTAGAAGGGACTTTGTCAGCATTATTTTGTTCCCTCGCCACCTGCTTCTTCATAAATGACAAAATATACAATGCAAGAGAACTTTCCTTGTCACCTCCTTCTCCTCCCCACCCTGCTCCCCTTCCCCTGCCCCACAGGTTGTGGCACAACCACCAAATTCACATATCACAACACATTGACTAGCAATGGAATCTTTTATTAGCAGGGAAAACCCTTTATCTGAACAGGGTTGGAAAGCACAATCAAGGGCATACAAGCCCTGTTAAGGAACAACTTTACAATACAAGGGAGACCTGCCCCATCCCCTGAATACTTTGGATCTGATGCAGAATCCTCTACTGGCAACCCTCCACAGCACGCCAGCTTGAAGCACACACACAAAAGTGTACTAGGTTGACAGAATTCCCATAGCCTGTTAACATTCTCTCTGTGCTACCCAGTTAGCAAGCTGGAAATACCAGTCCCCTCTGTCCCCATAGTTGCTGAGTTCCCCCATCATACAGCAGACACTTCCCTTTGCTTCAAACACAGCAAAAAAAGAAAGACTGCACCCAACAGCAGTACCTCTGCCCTGCATGCACACAATGCTGATTGATTATGCTCTCCACAGATATGTCCTTTTGCATGCACAGATAGCCCTCAGGGCAGAAGCTCACTTAAGGCAACAGAGAATCCCTGCATCACCTCAGCTGCAGAAGCAGAGACTATTTCCACATGCAGAAACCTTACAGCCACACCTTGCAATCTCACCACTTGAGAGCGATTTTGGCCTAACTCATTCTGTGTCCTCAAATACTCGGTGTCTTTGGTGTTATTGGGCTCCTGCAGCAGACGTTAGATAACCCTGGTTGTTTTTTGCTTGGGTATTTGGATGGAAGAGTGAATGAAGCATAATGTACATATACATTACCCTATGCATGCCCTCCGAGTTCTTTATATTTCGAGTACCAAATACAATGGGCCAAATTAAATGCACCCTTCTGACAAAGGCTCCAGAACACACTGACAGATGACAGGCCCCACCCTTCAGTGGAACCTGCCCCTCCCAAGAACAATAGTTCATTGTTGAAAATACCACCTGCCAACTCTGGTTTCTCAAGCCAAGTACAAGTTGATTACCCCTTATCCAGACATCCGAAATCCAGACTATTCCGAAATTCAGACATTTTTCTGGCTATGACTTAAAAAAAAAAAAACAAAAACAAAAACCACCCAACTTTTTCAGCACCTGGCTGGCATAGCGCAAGGATTGCTGGGGCACAAAATTATTAAAAATATTGTATAAAATTACCTTCAGGCTATGTGTCTAAGGTGTCTATGAGACATAAATGAATTTTGTGTTTAGAATTGGATCTCATTCCCAAGATCTCATTATATTTATGCAAATATTCCAAAATCCAGACAAATCCGAAATCCAGACAACTTCCCGTCCCAAGCAGTTCAGATAAGGGATACCAACCTGTAGTCCCCACCCCACTCCCATAGTTATTTCCCCAATTTGCTGGGCTATCAGGCTGCCTCTTTCCTGAGCAGTCGTGTGTGCAACTTGCATCTGGACATCTGCAGGCTCCAGCCTGCATCATGCCAAAGGGTCAAGGCCTATTCATGCAGAGTGGGTAGAATCCAAGTCACTCCCACACCTCTGTCCATATGGCCCTGGTGTGGCATGAGGGGTGGGTGGGAGGGTGCAGCACAAGCTCTCCTACCTGCTTATTGGTGTATTTCTGAGGGTTCGTGCGGTAGCTGTAGTCTGAATACTGCTCTGAGCCTGTGGAATTGCTGTCCCCAGTGCCCACAAAGGTATTGGTGGCCGGCAGGTCCTGTACTACCTG